>CAWUFW010000025.1:2655000-3890000 GCA_963921515.1 Calotriton arnoldi | reverse complement strand
TGTATCAAGGATTGGTCTGAATCCATGGGTACTCTTAACATCTCTTTATGTTGATGGAGGAGACTGAAGTTTTCCAGGCCATATGGTGGTAGGCTGGTACTTTTGTCATTTGCAACAGTTCATAATCTCTAGCTTTGTGGTATTGAGTTTTCATAATCCGTGTGTTTATGACATGAAGACTATAGTGGAGTTGTGATTTATAGAGATCTCCGGGAGTTCTAGATTTTTAAAATGATTTGACTGTCATCTGCGTAGTTGTAACATGTAATCTGATTTGGTAAAGTGGGAGGTTCGGTAAATGTTGAATAATAAAGAGGAAATGTGGACCCCTGAGGAACGAGACAGTGTTGTGTGTGAGGTTAAGAAGTAGTCCATTTTGGAGCATTTTTTTTACGGATTCCGTAACTATGGACTGTTTGTAGTAGTGTGTTGTGGTGGACAGTGTCAAATGCAGCTGATCAATCCAGAAGCCACAAGGCAGCAACTCCATTTTTGTCCACTGAGTTTTAGATGATGGATTTGATGGCTGACTCTGACTCTTCCTGGTCTGAAACTGGACTGTTGGTCTGACAGTGAGCAATAATGTTCAGTAAAATTAGTGAGTTGAATAAACACTGCTCTCTCACACTCTCTCTCAATTCTACGAGTTGGCCCATTTGATATGGGCCTATAGGTTGCTGGCTTGAGGTTTTTCTTTTTGTTGAGAGGTCTGATGTAGGAGGTTTTCATCTCTGGGGGAAGGAACCTGGTTCCAGGGACCTATTGAGCAGGCATCTGGCTACCTCACCTACACAAGTTGAGCAAATTATATCTTTAAAGATTTTTAATGATCCTGGGTCCAAAGCTGATCGTTATGGTCGAGCCTCAATGATCATATCTAGGAAATAATTCAATAACTGGGTATTTGAAGTATCATTGATGGAGGATTTGTTACTTTCAATTGTGGTTATGTTACATTGTGGTGGTCTCCACATTCTCCAGAAGGTAATCTTTAATCTTTTAATGTTTTAGATCAATTCATTGGAAAAGTTGTCATAGAAGGCTTGTGTTCTAAAAATTAGAAGAAGGGGGACCAGGAGCTAAGTGTAGGTCCAGTGCCCGTGCTCCCGAATAATGAATCGCTATTAATTAAGGGCCACTGTTCCTAAGAAAAGACCGGAGTTGTCGTTTTAGAACACTGGAAGGGGAAGTCAAAGTGGCTTTTACTTGGTGCCCTAACACATCCCGAAGGATGTCATGCTTCATCATAGGGCAGTGCTCTTCGTGGGGCCAGGGCTGCAATGCCCTATGAGTCCCTCGAAGGGTCGCTTTGTTGGAGATCTTTTCCTTTCACGCTGTGTGATGAGTGCGAGTTGGTGCTAGTGCAGTGATGGGTGAGTTAAAAATTAACTAGAGGGTATCTGTAAAGAGCGGGTTTAATGAGAGAGATCCCTCTGTCATGGTTAAAAACAATAAGGAGGTTGGAGGCTGCTCAAGGGCGATTATGACCCTCCGTAGCTGTAAGATACTGTGCAGGTGTAAAAGTGGAATATTTAGGTCGACATGTTTCGTGCTCTTAATGGTCTCAGGAGGAGATCCCTAGCGCTTCTTCAGGACCAAAGAGAATTAGAGTATAGTAAAGAAGTATGTTAACGATGGCCTCATCAGTTGAAGCAGTGCCACCAGACCGACCTGGAAGGTGGTCCGATATGTGAGATCTAGAAAGTTATCCCCATGAGTCCAGCGACAGCGTGCTAGCCATCACGTTAGTTATGTCCACAGGCACAACCTGCTGCACCTACCCGTGAAACATGTCGATCTAACACATTCCACTTTTACACCTGCACAGTATCTTACAGTTATAAAGGGTCATAATCACCCTTGAGCAGCCTCTAACCTCCTGGTTTTGTAACCATGACAGAGGGATCTCTCACATTAAACCTGCTCTTTACAGATCCGCTCTAGTCCTTTTTTTAACTCGCCCATCACTGCACTCGCACTCATCACACAGTGTGAAAATGAAAAGATCTCTGACAAAGCGACCCTTCGGGGGACCCGTAGGGCATTGCAGCGCCGGCCCCACGAGGAGCACCGCCCTATGATAAAGCATGACATCGGGATGTGTGAGTGCACCAAGTAAAAGTCACTTTGACTTCCCCTTCCAGTGTTCTAAAATGACTCCTGTCTTTTCTTAGGAACAGCGGCCCTTCATTAATAATAGTGACAGAAGGCTTGTGGTCATGATGTTTGTATGTAAGCACTCTGGATTGCAAAATTCTGATGGATTTTATGGAATTCTTTAGAAGGGCTCTGTCTGCTTCAGTTATTTGCTTGGAGTAGTGTCTTTGCGGTTGTGAATGATTTTTTTGTAGTCTTTGTTATAGTGGAATAGTAGTGTGCTTTAGTTTCATCTACTGACTTTCTCCATTTGCATTGATGTATGCTGAGTCGTTTTCATTCTTTTGATATCCTTCACACTTGTGGTGGTCATTTTGTGGGCAACTCTGGATGTGGTTTTTGTCCGTACCGGTTTGTCCAGTGCAGTAGAGATCCAGTTGTGAAAGGTGTGCAGGTCTTTCGGCCATATGTTAATTGGGGTTCTCTGAGGTGGGTGTTGAGTTGTGGGATGTCTAGTTTTTTTCCATTGCCTGTACGAGTGTTTGTTGGTTTTTGTGGTCTTTGAAGTGCTGTCATTGATGGGTGTGTTGGCCCTGAAAGTAATGATGTGGTGGTTGCTCCAGCTAACAGGAGAGTTGTTTAACTGTGGCTTGTCCTAAGGGTGCAAATATGACATCCAGAGTGTGTCCTGCACAGTGAATTAGGTCAGAAATTAGTTGTTGAAGGCTTTAATGTTGGTTATGATAACATCTGGTTTGACAAGAAGAATCTAACCACAACTAAAGCTGAGGTCTCTAGAATGCATAGGTTTGTACAGTCTTATTGTACTGCCTGTACCTAGAAAGTGCATAACTTTAGTGTATGTACAACTTCACTGCAGAGCCTGTGGATTTTTTTTTGCAGTTTTGATATGGTGTTCTCCCCTAGGCAACTTATGGATCATTTGGTAATATGTTTTTAACTTTCATATTATCAAATTCGAAGTGCACGGACCAGTGTGTATGCAGTGTCACTGTTCTGCTTGTAAGTGTACGGCTCCTATGTTTGTACAGCCCCACTGCTCTAGACACCTGAAGTGTAGATGCACCTCACACTACATGAAAGCAGGGCCGGCTTTAGCGCTGGTGGCGCCCGGTGCGAGAATCATTTTTGGCGCCCCCATACCACATGAACGCCTCCTCGAATTCTCTCACTACAGTACCACTGGGCATAAGTGCCCCTCATCTCTCCAATCATAAGTTATTGCTAAACACAGTGCCCCCCCTGAGGTCGGTGTCCCCTCCACAGGTCGGCGCCCAGTGCGGCTGCACCAGTCGCACTGCTTTAAGCCGGCCCTGCATGAAAGCATACCCCACTTGTTCAGTTTTTGCAGTGGCTTGCTACACCGCGCAGTCACGCCCTTGGTTGGAAGTTTTGACGCCCACCATTTAATCAAGGTCGCGCGGAAAGTTCCGCCTCTCAGAAGATTACATTAAAAAAAAGCAGGACTCCTCCAGCTGCACGTGGGAAAGAATGTGAAATCTTTGCCGATAAGAATCTGCGGTTGGTGCACGGTGGGGCTGGAGAAAGGGAAGGGGGAACGGGCACAGAGGGTGGAGCACAAACGTGGAGCTATGCTGAGGCGGAAGTGGAAAGGGCGCAATTTTAACTCGTCAGCTCTGGACAGCGGGAGAGCAAAACGTCAGGGACTCTCTACCTGTCTGCTCGGACATTTCCCTCATCAATGGGGCCGAAACGGGTCTGTGATTTGTTAATTTCTTTGAGATATACCCGCTTCTGGGTGACAAAGCCTCTATTTAGAATGTATCATTGCGAACTAACCTTCTAAAAGCAAAATAAACTATCTCCCACTGCGAGGAGCACATTTTCTGTTATTTTTAAGCAGTGTGACAACTCGTTCGTGAAGGGCAGTTTGCTCTTAAACTGATAGGATTTGAATAAGGCTCTTATCCTGTCTATTTTTGATTTGCAATACTTGAATACTTGTACATTTTTCGCTCCAGACCTTAAAAGCAAAGGGAGCAAACCATGTGGTAAACACTAGTCTTCTGATGTCTCCATTACCGTGACAAGGCCCGTGTGGGAAGTCCGGGGATTCCTGGCACCGGGTTCTATTGATGTCGCTTTCCAAGGCTGCCGTATTCCTGTCAGAGTGTTTGCCGTCACCAGCAGCTGTCCCTTGAATCATCACTAGATCCGCTCCTTTCTATGAGCGGAAATAGCTCTCATTCCACAGGGCTTCGAGCGGCAAAGCTAGGCCCGTCACTGTGTGCAAACACTGCAGAGCAGCAGTGCCTTTCCTGACTACAAGTGGTGGAGCAGCGCAGCACATACACTGGAGCGGGTCTCTACAGACAGACCCTAGCGCCAAGTAAACCAGGAGGCTACCACTTTAAGAAAGGGGGCGTAGCTGTCAAATGGTTAATAGCCTGGGAATAACCGGAGATAGTGCTGGGCAGTTTGGCAGCTGCCCAGGGCCCTGCACCGTCCCACCTTCAAGAGGGCCCCACGCCAAGTGTTTTCAAACATGGCTCGGAGGCCTTCTCTGGGTCTTGCGGCCATGTTTAAGAACTATGAAGCACATGGGTAGAGCGGGAGCCCCTCTCCTCCACCCCCCCCCCTCCCCCTCCCTCCCTCTGGATCTCGCAGCCATGGTCGCCCACCGCGAGGACCAGTAGAGGGAAGTAGCTATTGGAGCTGGCGGGGGAAGGGGGTGTAATGCATAGAAAAAGTATGGGAACTGTGTTCCAGAGTTCAGTGGGGCAGAGGTCAATGGGTGGGTAGACGGACCCGAAGGGTGTCTTAAAAGAGCTTGTTTCTTCTCTGGCTGTCTGACCCTGTTCTCTTTCAGAGTTCAGGAGACTGCTTCCTTCCTCTAGTAAATCCAAGTCCGCGTTTGCAGGGTCGATTTAAAAAAAAAATATATATATATATATATATATATTTTTTAATATGACAACTGATTTGGTATAATTGAAAAGGTTTGGGAACGTCGCTGCCAATGGATCCCTCCCTCTTCGACTTCTGGCTGGCCGAATAAATAATCTAAAACGCCGATGGCTGTGACAGAGGGCAGACTGCAGCCCTGGGTGGCTAGACACGCAGCTCCCATCCGCGCGTGTTGTGTGGGGAGCGGCGGTAGATGGGTAGGGCGCTACAAAATATCGGAAGATGTCTATAATAATGCTAGGCATGAGTGCCTGTTGGGGTAAAAATAACTGCATGGGCACTGCTGACGTGCACGTACAGCTCTTAAGCAACTATTCTTGGTCTATCTTGTTCACATCTAATTTCATGCTCACTGGTCCAGACTTGTTCTCCGCCGCGCTTCTTTCTTCCCTATGGACAGCAAGGTTCACAGTCCAAGATTCGAGAAGAGACCGATTCGTTCCGTCTCAGACAGTGTCACCAGGAGGGGACCTTCTTTCACACAATCTGGGATTGTCCGGTGGCCCAAGCATACTGGAAAGCTACCACCGCACAGTTAGACTGCAGGGGGTAAGACTCTGACGATATCCCCGAAGCTCTGTCTGCTGAACATTTGGGAGGCCACGGACCTCACTCAGACCGAGAAGTCATGGGTTTCGCTCGGGTGGGCACTTGCTAAACGTAATATTGCACAGCGGTGGGGGGTGGGAGAGATGCCGTGTGTCCGAAACTGGGCTGCTGACATGGATATAGCAATGGTTGCAGAGAAGTCCGTTTTTAAGCATAGAGGATGCCCCTAAAAATGGGATCGCAAGTGGGCTGCATGGTACACACACAGGGGGGACATTTGTCTATCTCCAACGGTGGAGCTTCGCCGTGGCGCATCTAGATTACAAGATTTGCTGACTGAGGTCGAAGCTGTATCAGATTGAAATGCACAAGTGGGAGTGGTGCCTTTTCCTTTTTTGAACGAAATGCTTTGCCATGCTTGTTGTTACAATTCAATAAAAAGTTTATTTAAAAAAAAAAAAAAAGATTCAAGGAGGGAGTCCCAGGTTCTCATTTAAAAAAAAAAAAAAAAAAAAGTTCAGCTCGTTCCCCTCGCGCCTGGGGGAAATTCTGCAAATAAATAACCTTCTTTAGCCATAAATCATAATGTTCAAAACCAGTAAGGAATAATTGAGTGCTAATACCCAGCTGGAGGTGCGACCATGGCTTTGGTAATTCTTCCTACCTGCTAAGCAAGACCACCTTGCAAATGCCACAGCTGGCCCAGGAGCTGCCCATCATTTAGGTAAAGGCTCCCTCCATTAACTTGACGCAGACGTGTTCCTCCTGCTAAGGGTCTGTTTCAAGGTGTTGACAAACAATCAGTGAGGGAGAAGTGTCAAACACAATATGATTTTAGTTGGATATGATCTTCAGCCATCTGCGCTGCATCCTGGCTGCGCTTACAAAGCTTGACAACCTACTGGTTTTTAGGTCACAGCCTACCAGACCGCTCGGGTATGTGGTATGTGAAAGACTTCTTGGAGTTTCAGAAAGTTGACCTGGGAATGCTTTCTGCCCGTTGCTTGCTCTTAGCTTTGTAACTCACGTTTTCTGGCTTTCAGTTTGCTACCTTTATTTGCTTTAGACTGTGCAGCTCGAGTTCGTACTTCCCCATGCCAAAGCAGTGGTTACAGTATTCTTCCACAAATGTGAAAGGTATCTTTATCAGCTGCACAAACATTGCCTTTCATTCGTGGGGCATGAAGTTCCCTATTGGCATTGTCAGGGTGGGTAGAAACATGAACGTTTCTAAAAACATGTTTGAAAATTATTATTTACCAAAGCATTTGCACTGATAGTCTGATGTACTAGTTACTTGCTTTCTTTCACGTCGATTAACTTGTAAATAAATGCTTGCCCGTTTTCAATGGGTGCCACGTGTAAAGGTCAGGATAACGGTTGCGGAAAGCACTGAATTTGTCTAATGTACTATTATGTTAACAGACATTTATAGAGCGCAGCTATCCCTCCGAGGAGCATCATGGCGCTAGATAGGGTAAACAAAGGTGGAGAAGTGATTTATGAGTGCATTGCATAGTGCATAAGGGACTGCGAAAATCCAGGTCTTCAGGGCCTTTCTGAAAAGAGTTTCTAATTGGATAAAACGAAGGTGGTGGAGGAGTTGGTTCCAGGCTTTGGGGCCGATCACTGTGAGATTTCCCCCCTTTTTGAGACGCATCTAAACACTGGGGATTTTAACAGATTGGCGTTAGATGATCTAAGAGTACGGTGAGGTACATGGCGCGCAAACCTGGGCCGGAGATAGAGAGGACCCGAGGAATGGAAGATTCTGAAGGTGATTATCAGGATCTTGAACAGGATTCATTTATGAATTGGTAGCCAGTGTAAGGCTTCCAACGCTGCCGATGATCTCCTGGGCCATTTTTGTACTGGGCGGGCAGCTGCGTGTTGTACCATCTGGAGTTTGTGTAGGACCGACTTTTTGGCGCCCGCATAGAGGCTGTTGCAGTAGTCCAATCTAGATGTATTTAGGGCCACTGCAACTGCTTGTCTTGCCGTGCTGGGGAGTAAGTCAAAGAACTTTTTAAATGATTTTATCATGTGAAAGCAGGTCCTTGCTACTGCTAGTGATTGCTGGTGGAAAGCTAGTGTTGCGTCAAATTGACTCCCAAATTTCTGGCTACCTTTACTGTATTAGGGGGAGGGGGCATGTCAGATGGCCACCATAGACTGGGGCAGAAGGTGTTCCCTTTCCCCACAGGCATGATTTCTGTCTTTTCTGGATTGCATTTTAAGTGATTTGGCTTTCATCCAGTGAAAAACCGCTGTGAGACATTGACAGAGGTTTTCTTCCTCCAGTGTTGTGGTTATTGTCTAGAACCAGGACTAGCTGCATGTCGTCCGCATATGGGATGGTCTCGATGTTAAAGGACGGAAACCGATGCTTTCTGCACCTTGGAGGTCTGATATTTCAAATACTGAGCATTTCAGTGAGCTGTGATAGATATTCGCCAGGCCTCCTCCTCGTTGCTCTGGTCTATCTAGTCTATGAATAAGGTAGGCAGGAGGGAGGGCACAGATGATATCTGGGTTGCACCAGGCTTTGAGCCAGGTTTCTATTATGAAGAGGCAATCTAGGTTGTCGTTTAGGATTAGGTCATAGATGTTTTGGGCATTTTTGCATAGGGATCGAGCATTAATAAGACCTCCTCACAGGTGGGTCAAATTAGGGCAGTTGCTGATCAATGTATCCTGTGTGGGCTTAAGAATTGTTTTGCAGTGCCTACAGCAGATTGGACCCTTCCAATTTGCAGCATCAAGAGTTTTAACAGTTGTGAGGGTTGTTATTTAGGGCTAAGTCTCTGGTGAAATATTTACCTGGTCGAAAATGGGCAGCATTTCTGGTGCTGGACGTGTTGCGGATGGGCGCAGGCGGGCTTGCCTTTGGTGCACTGGCGGCGCGTCTGCTCCATCCCCCTATTAACCCCTTGGGCGCGGCTGGAATTTCCCCGCGGTGCGGGAAAATTCCACGTGTGCGCAGATCGGACGGCTCCCGGCCGTCCGACGCACACGCCCACCGTGACGTCGGACGGCCGGGGGCCATCCGACGCATGGAAGGGGTTAAGTAGCCTGAGGCTGAGGGCTCAGGGAGGAGACTAGACCGTCTCCCTCCCAAAATGGCTGCAGCCAAATGGCCCAGCGGTAGTAGGAAAGCTAAGTGCCCGTCCTCCCTCCACTAAATCAGCAGAATGCTCTGGTGGACCGGGGAGGAACTGGCGGGGAAGTGTAGCAACGCTGGTGATTTTGGGTAGGACCCAGAAAAATTTAAAAGAAGTGACGAAGCAGTAAACACAAGCTCGCTGGTAGCGCTAGTGATTCTATTTTTAAATTCAGTAAAAACACATGCTCTTTACATAAAAAATATAGTCCGTGCAAACAATGCATTCAATAACACACAACTGGCACCCAAGGTACCGGTCAAGCAGCTATCCACTGCACGTCGGCGCCATCCGCCTATTAAGTAGGCTGAGGGCTCAGGGAGGAGACTAGACCGTCTCCCTCCCAAAATGGCTGCCGCCGAATGGCCCAGCGGAAGTAGGAAAGCTAAGTTCCCGTCCTCCCGCCACTCAATCAGCAGAATGCTGTGGTGGACCGGGGAGGAACTGGCGGTGAAGTGTAGCAACTCTGGTTTCAGGTAGGAGCCCGAAAAATTTAAAAGAAGTGACGAAGCAGTAAACGCAAGCGCGCTGGTAGCGCTAGTGATTCTATTTTAAAATTCAGTAAAAACAGATGCTCTTTACATGAAAAATATAGTCAGTGCAAACGATGCATTCAATAACACACAACTGACACCCAAGGTACCTGTCAAGCAAGTAAGATGAAACCGTTCTGCATGTGAATGAAATGCATTTTTTAAATTTTTGCAGAGACTTTTTCGTAGTTAACACGTTTTCTGCAAAATTCTTTTCTTTGAGTCCATCTCGGCGTCAGCCTAACCTATGTGATTTTGGGCAATTTACATTTATGGCCCATTCATTGTCAAGCACAGGATAAGATCTTTTCACAAGAAAGAACCAGCCACATTGTAACACAATTTAACCATGCTTGGCTTTCACTTTGATGTGTAAAGCATATGCTTTATTTATGACATCTGTGGCAACTCGATTTGGAGAAGTTTAAACTTTTTTTTTTTTATGAAAGCTTTTGTATTTGTTTAGCTCTACAATATATTCAGTCTGCAACTGTGCCTTTTTCGGAACACCTATATTACTGGATATAAACTATTTTCCTCATTTGGCCTTGCAGGCACTGGGGTCATGATTTGAATGGTGCAGAAGGAACAGTGGCACAGGGGCCAAAAAGTCTAGGAAACCCACTGAATACAGATTACTGCTATATTTTGCTACTACTCCCAACTCGGAAACGGCTCTGGCCGATATCTGAATCTTTCTTTATTGTATGATTACTTAAAATCTTTTACAAAAGCAATAGCATAAAAAGTGAGTATAAAAAGGTAAAATACAGCCTAAGTTATGCCATAAAATGATGCCATATAGAAATTTAGAGGTGTCGTAGCATTTGCTGCCAAACAAAATTAACAACCACCCGAGGTGTGCGGTCAAGAGTGGTTTGTATAGCGAGTACGGGGTGAGACAATACTGCGCAAGGCCAAGACTGTGGTTCACGGGCATGCAATATTGTGGCGTGCAGGCATGCATGGGGTTAAGTTATAGAGGGCGAGTGTCGGGTTAATGCAACAAATAATAAACAATACTCCGCCCGGGTTGATAAAAATCTAATATTAAAATCGCCAATTGCGTGCTTAGTGAAGTATCTGTCTGTTTGGCGCATGGTAGTGCAAAGGGCCCCGCCAAGAGATTGTGTAGGGTGCTAGATGGAAAAATAGAACCGTATGTGGGCCCCTAAAGTGGTAAGTCCTTCGTCCGTGCTAGTGTGCGCCTGATGTTAAAATCATCAAATTGCATGCTCTACAAGGTGTTGGTCTATTTGGCTCGTGACCGTGAAAAAGGTCCTCGCCAAAAGATTAAGTGAGGAGCTTGATGGAAAGTCAGAACCGTATGTGGGCCCTTCGAGTGATCCGTCCTTCATGCATGCCTGTGTGCGTCTTGGGAATCAGAAATGCCTAGTGCGTGAGTAAGATCATTGTAGCCAGTTCGAGTAAGTAGCTCCTCCAATTGGTGTTATTATGGCTCTTGATGGGCAGCAGCTTGTAAGTTGCTGACTTATGTCTCCACTGCTTGGGTAGTTAAGATCCTGGCTTATGTCTCCGTTGCTTGGGTAGTTCTTAAGATCCTTGCTGATTTTGCGTGGAATTTGCCGATTGGTGCAAGGGCCATCGGCTCCGTGATGGAAAAAATAAGCGTTAGGGCCTCTTTGCATGTTCTCACACCATTTTGCAAGAGCAGAGTTCTTGGATATAGTCGCCTCTGTGACAGCAATACTGGGCAGCAGCAAATGATGTGCGCAGCTGATTCTGTGTGATATTGACACAGGCGACATCCCTTGTTTCCAGGCACTCTATTTTTCCAGTCGGTCCTGAAGTCCCGAATTGGCAGTGTGAGGAGCCTACTTCTCAGTATGTTCTGTAGGGCTGTCCTCCCCAGCCCTGCTTTCAAATAGGGTTGACTTGCTGCGGTTTCATGTGAATGGACAAGGCCCTCAACGCCAGGGATGTGACTGATTCGTTCGAGGTCTTGTAGCCTTGAGATGCTTTTGCCCTGTTTCTTTAGTAGGCTTTTTAAGCTGGCCATTGTGAGAGGTATATCTCCCTACTCCCTACCGACCATCTACTGTCCCAGTGCTCCCTGTGGTGCAGTGCGAGCGCCGCCTCCTCATCCACTGCTGCCCCTGAGGTTCCTGACCCTTACTCTATCCCCTCACGGGCTTCCTACATCTCAGGCTTCCGCTTCTCCTCAACTAGGACAATGGCACACCTTAAAAAGGTACGGATCACCTTTTCTCACAGTATGGGCAGCTTTTAATGAAAAGCACATAAAAGTAATACAAAGTATTTCAGCGCTTTATAAGACCACCAGTTATATAGCCTAAAGACACTTTTTATGGCACTGGAGAGATTACATTTGGCCAGGATCACAGGATGTCGAGCTGAAGCCGAGACTCAAACCCGGTTCCCCAAGTTGGCAGCTCTTTCCGTTATTTCGCACCTTTATTATTGTCCTTTGCAACATATGCAAAAAACATTGACAAAGACAATAGTTTTTGTATAGGCGAAACTTTTTGTCTTTGCCAATGCTTGTTGTTTATTACATATAATACGAACTTGAAATGCATAGCTTCAAGATGTGCGCTGTACGAAAACTTCTCCAACATTTGATTGTACTAAAACGTCCATATAGAATAGCAGCCCAGGCCATCCAAAGGGTGCGTATAACTGACTTGCCTCTTACTACACTATTGACATTGTCAGGGTGGGTGGAAACATGAACATTCAAAATTCATGTTTGAAAACTATTCCTTAAAAAGATACTTGCACTGATTTAGTCTGATCTACTACTACGATAAACAGTTCTGCATGTGAATAAAAGAAATTTTTTAAATTTCTGAAGAGACTTTTTCATATCTTAGACGTTTGTTGCAGAATTTCTTTAAAAATGAAGGTGACCCACAAGTAAACTGTTCAGGACGCCCTAGTTACTTGCTTTCTTTCACATCTATTAACTTGTAAATAAATGCTTGCCCGTTTTGAACAGGGGGCCGCAAGCAAAGGTCAGGAGTGCGCTTGCAGCCCCAGACTATATATCTACAGGGACATTATAGTGTAGAGTATACAGCAGCGCTGGCTTCAGTACAGCATAGCTGCAAGTAAAAAAAAGAAAAACGCTATAACGCAGTCAACATTGGCTTTGTCAAAGCCTTTTTTTTCCCCTTTACTTTCAGCCATTTGCAACATGGCTAAAAAACACTGGCAAAGCCAATAGATAGCGCATAGGCAAGACCTATTTGCTTTGCCAATGCCTGTATGAGGTAGCTGATTTCCCAACTTCTCTGTGAAAACGATTAATAAATCCCTTGAACTCCAAGCCTACCACTTAAACGAAACTGGGGTCCCTATCAAGTTGAAAGATGTTTTTCAGGATGTTATGGGTAATCGTTATAGCGTCGGTGTCCAGTTAGCAGGTAGGTGGCCATTCGCTCACACTGCAGTAAAGACCCAAGTGGCATTGCAGTTTGCCAGAAGAGGGGGGGAGCTGAACTTTTAGCACTCCACTCCCCACCCCGCCACCACGGGGTACCAAACTGGGGGTATGTAGCCATAAACTGGACTACCATGTTTTTTATCATTGGTGGAGGTATTTTCTGGACTAGGTGCTCCCTGAGGAAGGATTGTGCAGTCAATGTTAATCCCTCGCTAGGCAGTTTCGTATTTTCCTTTGCTCCGTTTCCTTTGCTCAGTTCACAGCAGTAAGTTGCTTTTCAGTACCGTAAGCTGGTATTGTTTCCTCTTTGGGACGCATCGCTGGCCTTAAACCTGGGGGAGGCAGGTTGGGGGAGGCAAGTAGTCTAGGTGAGGCTTGCCAAATCACAACAAGAGGGGACCAAGAGCACATGAAGGTCCAGCATACGTGCTCCGAGGTAAATATAACCAATTAAGGGTATGCAGTTCCAAAACTGCCCATCAAATCCTTGTGGATTTGAGGCAGGATTGTCGAGCAGAACCGTGGTTGCCAGGCAACAGCTTGGCTTCAGGGGAAGGCAGGGACGCCTGTTCTACAGTGAAAAGGATGAGACGCCTCCAGCCCACCAGAGCGCTCCAGTTTTGAGCACGGGGGCTGGAGTAAAAGAAAAAGATGCCCCATCCACAATGCATGGGAACTCCCATCTTGTGTAATTTGCACAAACGCCAGGGCTTTAAGTGGGATGAAAAAACTGGAGGGTCTCTCAAAGGGGCGAGGCCAATGTAATTAAGGGTGTGGCTTAAAAACACGTATGCTGAAAATCTGTGTTTAGCATAGTGTGCCGCCCGACATTTTGCTGTTTCTGTCATTGCATCTAGATACATGATACAAGTAACATCATACCTACAACAAGTCAGGACTATTGGCTTTGTCAATGGTTCTTAGCTGCATAAGAAAAATAAGCAGCAAGTATGGCTGGTATATAATATTGAAAAAGCTTCCACTTGAAGCCCTGGTGACACCACGACAATGTTGCTGCTCCCGAGTTTCAAAAAGAGAAGGGAAATCCAGAGAGAAAATGACGCTCTTTAAAGGATTTCCCTTCCCCCTACAACGCTCACCTGGCCTGATGTCATGCCGTAACTTCTCCACTAGTGAGAAGTGAGCAGTGTGAGCACGCGCACATTGATGTGCCTGCAGTCAGTGCAGTCCGGGAACAAACGGACCGCCTGTGCCAGGGCACAAAACCGAGCCCGATAGAGACCCGTTTCGAGGCCCCCTTTAAAAAACAGCCGGTGCTCAGCAGGGGTGAGACCCGGCCCACTTAAAGCCCTGACAAACACCAGTGCATGTACCCAGGGTCCTGAAAAACACACATTAATGTAACCATTTATGGGGCCCAGCTGAAAAACCCTGACCTTCTATTGCATAATACACTGCTTCGGCTGCAAGTGACGTCATAGCATCATAAGTGGTGGCAGGACCCACTCGACTTGCGGTGGGAGTTACCCTTTGTGCCTCCTTTCGGAAGTGCCAGGCTCTCCTCTTGATGCCACTGTCCAGTGGCCGTGCACGTCGTAGAGCCCTTTATGGTTAGGAGTCGCTGTCCGTTCAGTGCGTGGCCTTTCATTGGCAGACCACTTCAAAGTGAGATCAGGCATGGAAGAATTGGTCATGTGTCCTTGCTCATTCGTTTTTTGGCCTCTTTGTTGATACACTAAATAGGATAACGAGTTCCAGGCATGATGGAGTTACTTATACATGCAGCTCTGCGCCTTGATGTTTTGACTGTTAATGGAAACTGTGTGTTTTTTTGTTGTTTTTTTAAAATTATTTTTCTAAATTTTTTATGATGGGCAACTTAGAATGTCAGCAGGCATTACTAGCATCTCATCTGGTCACCAGTGCCCAGCAGTCATACCATGAAGGAGGCTGGAGTTTCGTTATGAGGCACATCTGGGTTTCCAAGACATGTTTGAGGCTTGGCCACTCGCAAAAAATTACCTGCTAGAGCAAATACTTTATCTGGCATATATATTAACGAGCATTGGCATAGCCAATAGGTCTCGCCTTTGGGACCTTTAAGTGTTTAGCCATGCAGCACATTATCCCCACTCAGAAGCCCACACACTCCAACAACACATAGCACACTGGGACCAGTAGGGCCAATGTTGTAAGAAGGTAAAGTGAACAGACAAGGCCTACTCTTGTGGGTTACAAATATACCAGAACTGGAAGAAGCACATCATCAGACATGGGTCAACTTAAATTCTAAGCAGTCTTCAGAAAAAAACCCAGTCTAAAACTGTCAACAACCACAGAGGCTATTTGCCCTGTTGGTGCTAGTGTGGTGCAGTGAGGGGGAAAGATGCTAGAAGGGTAGCTAAATAGCAATTATAGTCGTCATCATTTATGGTAGCACACAATGCAAGATTCAAAGATTATGTAACTTATTGATGTTGTGGTTTTCTGTTTAGTTTTTTTGTTTGTTGCTTGTTTTGGGAAATGAGGGATGGTGTAGTGTGTTAATGTTATTTATTTCTTTAAGGAATCTTTCATGTAATGGAATTTGGAATGTGGAACATGGGAATGTGGGAAGTACATTGTAAGCTTAGGCACACCGTCTTTGATGCCAATCGTGATTAAAAGTATTTTTTAAGGAAGCTTAATCAGCATTCTTGTACTTATTTGAGTTGTTGCCTTTACCCGCAACAAGGGGGTTTCCCCTCACCTTACTTTGCTGCCGATAATGAAATTGTGATACCAAAGGGGATGATGGACGGAGCGTTTGAGCAAATCAAACACTCTTCCCCCAGTCAACTGATCTGGGTTTAATCCATCATTCTTTAGCTCACTCCACCACCCCAGTTCAGACATGGCCATATGCAAATCAGTCTGACCCTGTGCCTCATGGGAACAGTCCAGCCCGAACTGCCAAGCCATGTCTTCCCTGGAAAGGAAACCAGCATCCTGGGACCGGTTTCTGGCTATTCAGCCGTCATCAGCCAGGCTAGCTTGAATCCAGTGGCAAAGTGAGCAAGGGACCCACGTCTGGGCATACCCTGCCAACTTAGGGCGAACAAAGCGATACCAAAGGGGATGATGGACGGAGCGTTTGAGCAAATCAAACACTCACCTCCAGTCAACTGATCTGGGTTTAATCCATCATTCTTTAGCTCACTCCACCACCCCAGTTCAGACATGGCCATATGCAAATCAGTCTGACCCTGTGCCTCATGGGGACATTCCAGCCCGAACTGCCAAGCCATGTCTTCCCTGGACCGGAAACAAGTGTCCTGGGACCGGTTTCTGGCTATTCAGCCGTCATCAGCCAGGCTAGCTTGAATCCAGTGGCAAAGTGAGCAAGGGACCCACGTCAGGGCATACCCTGCCAACTTAGGGCGAACAAAGCGATACCACTGGATTCAAGCTAGCCTGGCTGATGATGGCTGAATAGCCAGAAACCGGTCCCAGGATGTTTGTTTCCGGTCCAGGGAAGACATGGCTTGGCAGTTCGGGCTGAACTGTTCCCATGAGGCACAGGGTCAGACTGATTTTCATGTGGCCATGTCTGAACTGGGGTGGTGGAGTGAGCTTAAGAATGATGATGGATTAAACCCAGATCAGTTGACTGGGGGTGAGTGTTTGATTAGCTCAAACGCTCCGTCCATCATCCCCTTTGGTATCGATAATGAAATTGTGGCAGATAAATTGCACTATATAAAGTCACAAAAACGACGATCATTCGAGCCGCCAATGCCTATGATTTTTTCCGCTGTTAATTAAGCATGTATTTAAACCAGCATTTGTATTTAATGGAACATGAACAGTAATCTAGATCAATACTTAAAAAATAGATAGGAAAACGGGTGTACAAGTTTGCCTGGATTGGTCCCTACACAGCGAGGACACAGCTCCAAAATGACGCTAAGTGGCCACGCCTCCTGAAAGGATGCTCATTATTCATATACGGGAACGAAGGGAAAAACTTGCCCGAAAAAAAGATGGCGGCAAGCTTGCACTCAGAGGTGCGGAAGTAACGTCACCTGCGGAGAAGATGGCAAACGGAAGAGGGGCGGGAGCCGGAAAGAGCTGTTTGTTTTCTATCAAGATGGCGGCTGGGATGTATCTGGAGCATTATCTGGACAGTAAGAGAATGAAACAAATTAAAAGGAGTACCGATTTCAACGAAGGGAAATGGTGGGGTGGACAGTGACGAAAAAGGGTGCATGAGAGGCGGGACGGTGTAGATTGGAAGGGGAGGTGCCAATTGAGGCAGCAGTGGGCGGGGGGAGTAAAATGCGAGCATTTGGTGGTAAATATGGTGATGTGCGTGGATGGAGCAGGCGGGGAAAAGGAGTAATACGTTGAGAGCGTATGTACAGTGAAGGGTGCAGTGCACTTTCCCTATGTCATTAGAGCCTTATTCAAGTCATTCGCTTTAAAACTATAGTATTCTAATTAACTTAAAGCCAAGACCACAACTCCTGCAATGCAGTAAGCCAGTGAAAGATTATGTCTCAGATATATGATTTGGCTTCAGTGGTATCGCTGGGCACAGAAGGAGGGCAGAGCAAGCGTCCGCCATCAACAATGCTGTCAGGTTCACAGGTTCGAGTCCTCACTGAAAAGCAATCCAGCCCATAACTATTTGACTTTTTTTCCTATCTGTACGATGCAGAATGGTGGTGCAAGAAGCGGACCAGTGAGTGCAAAGCTAAGCAGTTAAGAAAACAAGCAGCAGCTGTTTTCAAGCACACACTCGTGCTTGTGGCGGCATCCGCCTTGCGGGAGCGAGCAGCGGCCAATTAGCATGCGCGCCGCTGCTCGCTCCCGCAAGGTGGATGCCGCCACAAGCACGAGTGTGTGCTTGAAAATGAGCAGAGCGACGGCTAAAGGCCCTCCTATGCAGCGCATGCGCGTAGGCGAGACCTAAAAATACAGCTGTGGATAAGGGGGCAATTTTTCTCTACATAAATTAATATGGAAATAGTTTGATCCCCAACAGTGTGGCATATATCAATATTTGCAGACGTTTCAGTCTTATTGCTAAATCCATTGAACGAAAACTGAAAAGTTGCTGAATGCAAACAGAAGCGCTCTGAAGCAAACCACGCCGTACATGTGAACAGAGCTATAGGATTCGGCAACATCTGGTGCCAACACGGATGTTCCAGCTTCCATTTATGTTTTAGAGCTGACATGTGATAATGTTGCAAGGGTCAAATGTAACAGCATAGACATTCACTGCCTGAAAGAAACGCTCGGATTTGCACGGAGGCTAATAAGCTATGACATAAACGTAGTTTGAGAGACAGGATTTTTATAGCTATTTTTACAGAAACATGAAGCTGTGAATCGTGCTCTACTATGACGGTGCGTTCTCAGACTCTCATATTGGAAAATGCCCTTATGCAAATTGTCGAACTATGGTGTACTGCCTTTTGTAAAGATGACACTTTCTTCACTACCAGAACTGTTCACAGTTATTTCCTGGGAGGTGCTGTGGTAGGGGCTGCAGACTGGCACCTGTGAGCGGATTTCGGCCAGTGTTCTCTGTTTGGACTTCCCTTCTGCCAGCCTGCCCCCTCGAAGCCCCCTCCCCCCCCCCCCGCCCCCCACCACCCGCTCCACTGTCTTGATTTGTACTGAGAGGCCAGCGGGCACAGGGATTTGCACTCGCAGGCCAAGCGCTCATATCCTTTAAGAGATTATTAAAAGAAACAAACACTTCGTGTGGCAAGCAATTATCTCGTGCAGTAAGGACTCCGGTTTGTTTGAGTCAGAGTCCCTGCGACTTTTGAAGTGTACTGCTTGCTGTACAGAATTGCAGTGAATTCAGCATGCCAGTGCACGTATCCTTGATGAGCTTTTTTTTTTTTGCTTACCGAGTCGCTTGGTGCCGTGGCTGGCGGCTGCATTAAGGAGCCATCGGGACTGTCACTGATCCTCAGCTCCTGGCGGCCAGTGCAGGCCCAGTGAAACGCAGACACCGCTGGGGCCCGCCCATAGGCAGGATGATTAGGAAATGGATTCCATCGGCGACGCTTGCTGGCAGCATGTTGTGAGTTAATCACAGCAAAAACAAACAGCTACGGCCCCGAGAAAGATGTGCGTGCAGTGTGCACATTTTTTTTTTAAAGACCGGATAAACCGTTTGTTTTTCAACTTTCGCAATGGTTGTCTTTGGAGGGGCTGTGAAAGCAAAGGGGGCGGAGCCCCGACGCCCTGGCTCAGACCTGCGGCTGTAATCAGATCCTCTATTAAACAATATGCAAATGACGCATTCCTGATACTATTTCCCCTAAGGAGAAGAAAACGCTTTTAAGCATTAATTTGTGTAGTTACCTAGATGAGGAATTCGCTCGGGTTCGCCATATAAGGTAACCAATCGCCTGTTAATTACACGGACCGTCCGTAAATGCTTCATTTATCATGCCGTGGGGGGAAATGCACTTCGACCATCAGCACTCAGCATGGGGGTGGGGAGATTACAGACCCGCTCCCCTCCTCCCTCCCCAACACAGTAACCGTATTAAAGCGAATATGAAACAGAAGGATAAATGAAAGGTATAAACGCACACAATGAGTATGCAATACTGTCAGCAGCAGCATACAGTCAAATCAAGCCCTGTTGTCTGTTTATATTACAATGCTTCAGGCCAGTCAGTGGGGTCACTATTAATGATAGTTCTGATAACCCAAACACTGACTGCTCGGCAATTGCTGAGGAAAGCTGCTTGATAATAATTACAAGGAAATTAGACTGACTTTACTAAAAGAAATGTATCTCAGCATTTATTCGCAGATGAAGGTATCTATATACTCCTGAGAAAGGAATAGACCATTCACCTTTGACTGCGTGACCGAAGACGACAAAGTAACTGGGAAATGCGTTTGAAACTGAAAGCCGGCCGTACGCGTGCACATCTCCTGTCCGCGCACAACTCCTGTCCGGAGGAGGGAGTGATTTAGGACGAGGAAGAGGTTGTGAGAGGGAGCAGGAGGTGAGCCCACGCGCGCTTGGGAGAGCAGTCTTCACTTTTCAAGCACTGCACTCGTGCTTGTGGCGCGCCCCTGCTCGCTCCCGCAAGGTGGATGCCGCCACAAGCACGAGTGCAGTGCTTGAAAAGTGAAGACCGATGGCTAAAGGCCCTCCTAGAGCAGCGCATGCGCGCTGCCTAGGCGAGACCTAAAAAAGTAGTATAATAAAAAATATCTTTAAAACCACAAGTGTGGCTCCGTGAATTAAGCATTTAGCGGGAACGCCTGTTCGACTGCCGTGCAGATACCAGGTTCACATCCCAGCAAGGCAAGCCCCGTGTACGACCTCCCCATCTCCTTAAGGGCCATGCATTGAGTACCATTCAGGGGCGGTTCCTCCATAGGAGCGCAAGAGCATAGCCCCCCCCCCGCCTGCGACCCATTACATAGTCACACACCCTTTATTTTCCCAAGCCCATTATGCCCGCCCCCCCACCATACGGAGTGCCGTCCTTTATGGGTTGGGGCCACCACGGAGCTGTACAGACATAGGTGTGTGCAGCTGCGGCCCGTGCAGGTAAGAGGGGTGGAGCGATGGGGCCGGGTGGGGTGGTGGTTTAATTTTTCCCTCGTGGTAGCCTGTCGAATCCCCCCCACCATCCCACTGCTCTTACCTGCACGGGCCGCGGTTGGGTATGTGATTGAGGCGAACAGCTGGGGCTCTCTAACTGAACTGCGCATGTCGAATTGACTGGTATTTTGCTTGTGGCTTGCCTGACCTATACAGATCAGGCTTCCCCTGGCAGTGCAGTCAGGAGGCTGGAGAATTAGAGAGACAGCCTCACCAGTCTCGGATGGAGCGCTGGGTTCGCCAATCCCAGCCAATCCTTATGCTGTTTACTATTATAAACCGCATCTGAACAATGCTTGCATTGGCTGCAAAGCGTGGCTCTTAGTTTCTGCCATGCCCTTCAAAACTTTTAAGCAGCGCGGTGCAGTAGTGAAAAGGAACTCTAGTATAGAGCGAAAAATCATGTTTGGTAAGCAATTCACATTAAAACAACCATGTCTGCACAGTTCGTGGAAACCTTTCACGAGTATCCTCCCCCCTTGGGCCCACAGTGTACTGGGAATTTATCCTTCACTGTAAGGCAAGTTGCTCAGCTTTTTGCAGAATGTGATGCAATAAAGAGAAGAGTAACCCAGATTTTTACGGAGCGCAGGCGCTGATGGAAAATGTACTGCTTCTGGGTGGGGTCAAGATAGTGTGCGGCTTCTAGGTGACTAACTGGAGATATAAGGCCACTGCACATCCAATGTAGGTTTGCACTATATTGGCCTTGCATGGATTTTACATCGTCGGCCCTCACGTGTGTAAAGATCATCGTCAAGGCAAGATGATTATATGATGTTAAGTTAACCATGCACCAGCAAGTACAGTATGCATGCCCCATTGTTTTCGAAAGTCACCAACCGCCACTGGTACCATTCCATTGGGGTCGTAGTAACATCTTTTATTTACAGCACTACAAAACTGTTACAACTAGTGCTATATGAAGACAGGTTTTATAATAACATTAAGTCTCGTTTTGACTGCTTTCTCGCCCATTTGGGATGCTCTACAACGCTTTGTCTTTTTTGGACCTTTTAAGGCAAACAAATGCCAAAAACTCCTTCCAAAGTTGCAAGCCAGGAAGTAATGGACTTGCAAAGATTGCAGTGGGATTAAAATATCAATCCCAGCTGTTGGGCCTGAGATTTGTTCAAAAACTAATGGAAGGGCAGTACTGCTCTCACCCTTGAATATCTCAGTGAAATGGTGTCCGGGTGGGTTTTTTAGGATTGTAAATCTAACCATGCTTCAAGAGCGCGTGTGGTGTTTTAACTTGAAAATAGCAAGTTATCATCCACCCACACAAAACCATATTATTTTGTGTATTTTATTGCTAAAGTGTGAAAAGTAGTGCATTTTCTCGAGTTCTTTGCCCCCATAAAGTTTATTCGTGTAATTTGGAAAACTTGTAAAATGGTTATTTAAAAAAAAAAAAAAAGTTTTAATGCATATTTATTCTACCACTTCACCAAAAAGGCTAAAAAAAGGATTGTACATTTCTTACCCGCTGGACACCTTGAGGAGCCAACTGATTTTGTTGGGAAATGTAGAGGTCAGATACAGAAAAGGTGAAGGGAAGGATGCTTGCAAATAGTTTAACCACTGGCAATATCTCGGGATAGCATTCCAGCCTGTTTTTTTGATGGGGAGGGAGGTGGAATTTGTACACTGCCATCTCAGATTAGACCCAGCCATGTTCACTGTGCCACTGGAAATAAGCTGCACCTGACTGAAGAGGCCCAAATAGGCAGACATTGGTATTTTTGCTTTTTTCGGAGTTTTATATAGCGCAAACTTGACCCGAAGGTATCGGAGCGCTTTACATGAGCACCAGTTGCATTACAGATGGACACATTCATTTTTTTTTTTTTTTTGGTTATGCTCTGGGAGATTAAGTGATTTGCAAAGACTCCAACCCAGTTCCCCAGCTTTTAGGTCGACTGCTCTAGCCGTTAGGCTACATCCTCTCTTTGGTTGTTTGTGGGAGGACCTGCCTTGGCAGTTCTGATAGGACTTCACCCATTGGAGCAGGACCAAAGCTGATTTGAATATGATTGGGTCAAATCTAAGGTGCCATGGTAAGCAAAATAACGATGGGTTGGAATGCGATTGCCAATGGTTGGACAAATTGCAAGCATTCCTCCCATCCCCTTTTGTGCATTAAGTGCATCAGTGTGCCGGAGACTGAGAACGAAATAGCTGTCACCGTTAAAAATCCAGGCATACGTTGGAGAACCATAGAGACCAATAAGGTTTCTTGCTAATAAGAAATCCATCCCACTCTTAAACCACCCTAGTAAAGGGATGTCCAGCTTATGTCCAGGAAGGCCATAATTATATTAGGTTATCATATTAACCACAGAGTGTATAAATGAGTTCTCTTTGCACTCATTATCTATTCTCTTCTGTGGTTACCCAGCCTTCCTGTACCCATGTTTGACACCTGTCCTGCAACACATATTCTTAAATATGTTCTAAGAATACGGACTGCAAATTACAGGCTTTGTCACCTTCCAAAGGCTTCAGACTCCATCTGACGCTCAAGAACCCTCTAACAACTTTTTGATGCTGGGCATTGTGAAGCTAGGGTGACCAACCGTCCATACATTTCACGGACTGCCTGTTATTTGGGCCTCTTGTCCGTTGTCCGTGAGGAGTTCTTCCACGGATGCCTTTTGTCCGTAATTTCAGACATTGGAGCGAGCTGTCCCCCCTGCAAGCAGCCTGAGAGTTCTAGAACTCTCACTGCAGGGGCAAGCTCGCGCTCCTGCTCTGATCTTAAGGGCCTTCAGCAGCCCCTCCCTGACCTGGCACAGACTATCGGCCCATTATCATTCTGTATGTCAGCCTAATTCTCACATACAGAATGATAATGGGCCTCTCTGTGCAGTGACCGCATTTGCTGGGCCTCCTCCTGCCAGAGCCTAGGAAGGGTTTAAGGTGGGGTTGGCTAGATGGTGAGTATTTAACCAGAGAATCAGACATCAACAGTTTCTTTATATATGTTCAGAAACTGAAAGGGCGATAACTTAGGGCAACAGGAAATGTGGAGAGTTCCTAAAAGGTTAATACTAGCAAAGGAGCAGGTAGGGCTGGAACTTAGTCAGTGGCATAGCAAGCTTTGCTTGACCTATGACCGACTCTTCCCTGTTATAGCGTGAAATAATTCGTCTGTTTGCTTTTTTTCCAAGGCCTTTTTTCCCCTTCTGGAATGTTTCAAGACCTAGACTTCAGAATTCGCTTCCACGCTGACAGAGGGAGAAATGCATTCTAAGATGACTTGGCATTACATTTTGCTGAGGCTTCGTGATGGGGTTGGGAGTGCGGGTAGGGGGGGTATTGGGGAGACGAGAACTTTCTGAGAGGGAAAACCTTGCACAGAGAACATGCTCTGGCAAACCTAACAGGTCTGGGTTCGATGTGCTAACGCATGCAGCATCAGCACATTAGTGCAAGGTATACAGGCGGGAGACAGTAGGAGGAGATGGATATAAATGTAAAGTAGTCCCTCACACAGTTCAATGAAGTACTTGAGTGGAGGTGGAAGGATACACCAATAGCATTAGGTAAGATGAATGCTCCACAGGGCTGAGCAAAGATGTGCTCGACTAAGGCTCATGCCAAGGGCTGAAAGACGCTAGTCAAAGACAGCCAATGTTTGAAAGGGGCAAATCCAAAACCTACTCTATATATTGTGAGCAATAGGCTTGTTGGACAGATGCAGTGTCAACTCAAAACCAGGTGGTAAAAAAAAAAAAAAGTTGCTGCATTGATAGAAGGAGCACTAGTTGTGCTCTGCAGGCAAAAAATG
This sequence comes from Calotriton arnoldi, assembly GCA_963921515.1. Lineage (NCBI taxonomy): Eukaryota > Metazoa > Chordata > Amphibia > Caudata > Salamandridae > Calotriton > Calotriton arnoldi. The sequence goes on along the minus strand of CAWUFW010000025.1, from coordinate 3,865,897 downwards.
CCATAAATGGGGAATATAAACATATAGTTGCCTTGACTTGAGCTTCTGAAACTTTGGCTGCAGGCAGGACAGTTCTTATTTAAGGGAGAGTGTAGGCAGAAGCCATGGGAGCCTAGAAGAGGACACTAGATTGCAACAAAAGCCATAAATAAAGGCCATGTTGATAAGTGTAGGAATGCACAAATTCCAAAATGCCATTTTGCGTGGTCCTCCGAAAATTCTTGCACCAGAGCTGAATGAGGGACATAACCAGGGCTTTAAGTGGGTCGGGTCTCACCGGGTCTGAGCACCGGCAGTTTTTTTAAGGGGGCCTCGAAACGGGTCTCTATCGGGCTCTGTTTTGTGGCACAGGCGGTCCGTTTTTTTTTTTCCGGAATGCAGTGGCAGCAGGCACATCGATGTGCGCGTGGTGAGCGTTGTAGAGGAAGGGAAATCCTTTAAAGAGTCATTTTGTCTCTGGATTTCCCTTCTCTATTTGAAACTCAGGAGCAGCAACATTGTCGTGGTGTCGCCAGGGCTTTAAATGGAAGTTTTTTAAATATTATATACAAGCCATAGTTGCTGCTTATTTATCTTATGCAGCTGACAACCATTGACAACGCCAATAGTCCTATCATATATCTGGACGCAATGACAAGAACAGCAAAATACAAGTCGGGCGGCACACTGTGCTAAACACAGATTTTTAGCTTACGTGTTTTTAAGCCACGCCCTTAATTACATTGACCACGCCCCTTTGAGAGACCCCCCCCCAGTTTTTTCATCCCACTTAAAGCCCTGGACATAACCACATGGTCCAATCAATTTGTACAAGACAGAAGTAGGAGTCCTGGAGAAGGGCATTAACAATTGATTGCTGTACTTATTTTGGCGTTGTATAGTGCAAAATGAATACATTTCTCCCGCATTCTTTGAAAAACATTTTCCTAAAGTGATTTTCTGTCTGTGTGTATGTACATGTCATTTCTGTAATGGGAACTTCTATCTAACTGTTCTGGCCCACAATAATACCATAACACTCAGCAGTCTGCAGCAAATTATAGCTCATGCAGGCTGGTTAACTCCCTTTTCCTGCTTAATGCTCTTACCCTCACACAAGACCTGTCCACTATGGATCTTATCCATCACTCAGTAATGTACCAGCCCCTAAATCCAGGATTTGTAAAGCGCTGCAGATCACCTGTGAGGGTCTTAAGGCGCTGATTGGTAGGAATAGGGAGATTAAGTGGTTTGGCCAGAATCACTGGATGTTGACTCTGCTTCCGAGACTCCAATCTGGATCCCACCAACTCCGAAGGCAGCTGCTCTGCCCATTACGCCACAACCAGTCATTACCAGCTGAACAGACACGAAATACCTGAAGCGATCTTACACATAAAGCTGGTCACTCGGAGGACTGCACTCTAGTCCAGCACTGCATGTCCCAATTAGCTGCATTCTATGCGTGCTGCTTTACATCTCAAAATGGCACTCCGATATGAGATGCTAGTAATAAAGTCCATCCGAGCAGATCTTCCCAATCACTTCTCTCGCCAAACGCCTGCTCAGGACCATGAACTGTAAACAAAATATCAGACTAGACAACCCAGTGCAGTGACCATATAAATAGCTTCTGAAATACCACAAAAAGACCTGCACAGTTGCTCAAAGCTGCACACATCAAAAAAAATGTGAAGTGCCCCATTGTCTCTACTTAATATAAACTTATTTTGACTTACTTATGTTGGTTGTCTATTTACTTACTTATATATTATAGCGTGACCTCCTCTGATGTCTGTAAAACGTACCTTTTACCCCGAATTTTTGTCCTGAATTTTGACCTTCTGTCCCGAATTTTCATCCTGAATTTTGACCCTTTGTCCTGAATTTTCACACTCTCCATCCTGAATTTGCACCCATGCCTGTTGGTCACCCTAGGTGAAGCGTAAATGATGTAGTTAGACGGAATTCAGTGTGGAAAACATGCAGCACGTACCTCCTCTCGAACAAGAGTAAGAAGCGAACACAGGATGTTGCCTTGGACCACACCTATAAACCTGTATCCTTAGCTATCTCATATAATATTTTAAAGCGCTAGAATACACTTATGAAGTCTATGGACATGGCAGCAGTTCAGAGCAAGAACAAGGAGACAGTAATTTACGGTGTAAAGCATTAAATAGCTTTATCTTGCAGTCAGATTTTCATTTTTTGTTCCTATAGAGATTATTTTCTACTGATTTCAGATGGTGGCGTTGATGAGGGGAATAGGTTGGGGTGGGGTGGTTGAAGGTAGAGAATTCCAGAGGGAGGATCACTGTACTGAGCGAGCATCCTGATCCACTCCATTCCAGAAGCATAATTATGGGGCCTTGGAATAGCCTCCTACTTGAATCAGGGCGTAATTCTGAATTCCTCCAGCACTGTTACAACTAACTGTACTTGGAACTGGCGGACATCCCGTTATTAAGTGTATGGAAGAAAACAAATTTCAACACATTCTTGCAGCAGTGGGAAGAGCCCTCTTGAGCCCCATTGATGTGTGTGTCTAGGGCTGTAGGACAGAAAATGGCCCTCTTAAACTGCTTGCGGATTATGCTATTATTCAAAGAACTGTTTGACATTCCGTATTGAAAGACCAATGTCCTCTTCTGCCAAGAGTAATATTTTTCTAGGCAGGGATCTAGTGGAAGCCAGCGGGGTTTACTGTTCTCAAAGAGGTTTTCGTATTCTAATATAGAAAGTAATTTTAAATTTATTGAAAAAAAAATACATTAAATCCCAATAGGGAGATCAGGAAGTCTCTGAACGTCTTCTAAATACTGGCAATTCTAGCCGTCTGTTTTTAATCATTACAAAGAGCTGATAAACGATCTGCCAGGGTCTGCTTGCTTAAAACGGAGGGGCCAAATATGCTTTCCAAGAATTTCAATAAAACCACATAAGGAATCTTCTGCTTTCACAATTTAAGAATGTAATATATTTTTTTCTGCTTTAAATCCTACATTTTACTCTAGTTTATCTCAAGTTTGCACAAACGGCTCTTCTCATTCTTCAGGCATAAACTGACTACAATTAAGGATTTTTTTTTCAACCTTACCTCAAATTGTGCTACCTCTCCCTGGGTGCTGGAGGGGGTTATTTGATATTTCATAGATAGTTGTGTTTTTTTTAATTTTTAATCCATTCATGTGGATGCAGGGCACAAGTCCTCAAAAAAGAAGTGGGGGGACTAACCTAGTTAGGCAGTATGCAAGTGACATCACAGCGCACAACATCATGGCGCACGATATCACACATGGCTTTACAGGAATTGACATCGTAAAAAGTGGCATCACAAGCCACGACTTTACAGGAAGTGGTATCACAAGAAATGACATCAGATATAAAGCCCTCACATATATGTTTAGCAGGTCTATCATGTACGTTTGAGCGCATTGCGAGGATAATAGCACAGTGAGCTATGGAAGATGAGTGACTTCTACACCTTGCAATCCGCCAGTTTTATGTAACGCATCCTGTGCATTCACTTACAAACTTATATAATGTATTGTACATGTAATATGCGCGTGTTGATGTAAAGCGCTCTGACACCCTGCACAAGAAAAAATAGTGGTACTTAAATTATTTCAACGCCTCCTCGGGTGTAGTAAGCTCTATATAAATGAAATTTGCTGTGTGTAAATACTGGGAAAGACCAACACCTCTGACCTTCTTACAGTGCATGCAGATCTCCTAAACGGGGACTAAACAAAGTGAAAAGCTGCCTTTCTTAAGTATGTGTGAAGTGCTAACCTTTGTTTTCCCTCTGCTTCATTTGCATCAGGTGTGAGGCTCCTGACTGCTCCCAGCCAAGAGACTCACAGAAGGAGGCCTGATGACTCCTCAAATTCGGCCTTTGTTATGGGCCTAGCAGGAGTCTTAAAGCCTCATCCCCGCCTGCACGTTGTTGCTTGTTGCAGATGTAAAGCAGACCACGTGCAGGCGCTGCTGAAAGTGTCCCGATGTTTGGAAATTACACCGGGATGAGTTCAGACCATTATTCAGTGGGGCCCAAATTCTTGGCAGGGTGGACGGCGTTCACCCTGTGAAAATAGTGGGTGGACGCCGTCCACCCGCGTGTTTCCCCCGACTCGTGCCCTGTGTGGCAGAAACAAGGAGAGTTTCTCCAAAAGGCTAATCTCTGGTGATTCTAGAGAGGGAAGCAGTCTGCCTGGTTCTGTAGGAGGAGAAACTGTCCAGGAGGAGAAACCCAGCATGTCTCGACAGAAAAATTTGCCTTTCCTGGATGTCCCTCTAAGAGCAAAGCCAGGAGTGACCCTTGAAGCAGAGGGTTACCCGGTCCCTCCGAATACCTGGCTGGAATCACAAAGCGCCTGCATGAACACAGCCCGGTCGTGGCTACAGCAGTCTTGGTGATTGTGGCACCCCAGTCGGGGCCCATACATGTGTTTGGAGACAGACTAAGCAGGGTTTCAGCCATCACACTGGCTAAATGTGGCCTCAGCAGCCAGGGCTGTAACTGCTAGGAAGTGTCAGGCCACTGATCAGCACTGGACTGAACACTAAAAGAGACATGTACCACAGCCACCTTCTCTGCTGCCTTCGAGGACTGCCTCCAACTACCCCGGAGGCTCTACTTGTGCTGGAATGACTAAGCCACTGGATCCTCGATAGTTGAGCGCGAGTCTCCGAGACTGGCCGCCCACTACGCCACCAGGAGTTGGAACATTCAATACGCATGAACTGATTGTGAATGTGACTCGCGAGGCACCAGAATCTGCACCCAAGACTAATTCTTGCTTCTTTCATAAATACGACAAGGGGGCAAGATTATCAAGGGGCAAACGAGGGGATAGCAGGAGGGGGAATCGGTGGATGCAGTGTCACAAGGGAGAATCGTGACCAGGATCACTGCCTTGTATACTGGATTGAATTGTTGAGTATTCAGTACTGCTGTGAGATTATGAAGTACTTTCTTTCTAAAAAGACCAGCACTGGGCTGGACATTGAAGTTATTGTGTCTGTTGCTTGAGTGTTGAACTATGAGCTCATGCCACCTCCAACCCACACCACCAGCCCTCAGAAGCCTGTGACTGCTCGACCTCACTACCGTGAGACTCCAGTGTTTGTGGCATGGATTGTACTTGCCTCAGTTTGTCGTTGACCACAGGGTATCGGTGGCAACACCCTCAACCACCATAATTGGGACCCTGTAGCCCTGTTTGCCCTGTGGCTTCAGAACAATTGTGAACTCTGTGACATTTACTATTAATCTATTTTTATATGGTGCTTAAGGCCAAACTTCTTTCGATTCTAAGCGCTGCAGGTAACCTGCTTTACTACCAACCAATTTGAGTTTTACAATATTTACTGACCTCAGAATAAAGGTAGGCTGAGTCAGCTGTGCTTGAATTCTAACCTGTGGCCTGGAGATCACTGCAGGTTTTAGCAGTGAGTGTTTACTTCACTGTGCCGCCCTGTCGGGGTGGTGATCCTTTTAACCATGTCAATATGGTGTACGGAGGAGTAGTGGGATTTCCTAAAGTGTTATTATGTTTGCTTTCTTATGTGATTAACAGAAAAGAGCTTTATGAATCTGATTACATTGAGTACTGCATTTGATTGGGCAGAAGTCGTGTGCTTCCATTGAAGAGTAATGATTGTATTGTACTTTTTGCCTTGCAGGAAAGCATATGTACAAAATAGCAGTACTGGGTTGGTTGTGGTGATAAACTAATGATCCAGATATAGGCCTGATCTGTTTATTAGAAAACATAAAAATAAAGTCAGTAGGCATGATGTATTTGTTGTGAAAATCCTATCTTAAAGCCAGCAGACATTGAAGGGTGGATTGTTTTTGTACTAGGTTGCAGCATGAAGACAGTATTTTGTTCCGAGAAATCTTCCACATTACCTAGGAGTAAAGGGGTTTGTTTTTAGTTGTCTCCATTGACAAACCACCCAGGTAGAATATTTTACCTGTGAATGTTTTTAGGCCCCTGAGAGGAACTGTAATTTTGTGCATGTTTGCAATTTTATGACTTTATTACTGATGATTGACTTTTGGGGAAAGTGCATACTGAATGCATTACTCCATCAGAAGTAGGTCTTTTTTACGCAGTGCTAAAGCCTGCAGACTGGTATTGTTACATAGAATGTCATTGATTACTGTAGTAGACAATGGCTTAGGCATTGGTCCCCCTTTCTGGCAAACCTTAGGGGGTCGAAGATTTTCTCTGTTAATTCTTCTTCTCTTTCTTAATAGAGACTGTATATTGTTTGTCCAGTTTTTTTTATGACTACATGCTTGGGGTTGCCTTTTTAGAAAGCTTATGCACAATACAGTCGGTCTGAGTTGGTTATGGTGACATGCCAGGCAGGGATAAAGGCTTTAGACCTGATTGGTTTATTAGGAAAAGTTATGTCTGATGCTAAAGGTCAGATTGACTCCTTGTGAAACGTTACAGCAAAGGCAGAATGCCAGACTTATTTATGCAAAAAAACATATGCTCAAGCCAATAGGGCCTTAGGAGGGGATTGGTATCACAGCGTCTTGAAGTCTGTAAATAGGTATTTTGTTACATGGAAACTCAAATTATTGTACTAGGTAAGGGCTTTGGTATTGGTTAGCCTCTCTGACAAACCGTGGAGGGGTGGGGTATGGGGGTAGAAGGTATTTTAATGTGATAATCCTTGGTATGCCCTCTTAAAAAGAATTGGATATTGTCTTGCCAGCTGTAATTTTGTACATATGTTTAGGTCTCGCCGACTGACAACTTTTAGCTATATTGTCGCAAGAGCCCTTCTAGAGCACACCAGAAATTGACACTGAGCTCCGAGCCAGCCTGTTACTTAGTGTTGGTTGGCTTTCATGTCACTCGTTTTTTTTTTTTTTTTTTTTTAGCTTATTCATTGGCTTTCCTTTCTCTTCTTGTTTGTCCCCTCCCCAAAATGTAGTTGCTTTACCATCCTTTTGATTGGATGACTTGTATCCTTCAGCTGCTCATAATCGGTGAAATGCGTTTGATCTTTTCCTCTAAGGACTCCATGAGGGTGCATGTGTTTTCTTGATCTCTCCCTCGTGTACTGTTCGTCCACACTTGGATACTTGCCCGTGTCTCTCTTCCACCCCACAATCCCAGCTAGTTTATTTTTTCCACTACCAGAGCCTCTTCTGCCTTCTAATTTATTTCCGCTACCCCACACCTCAAGCTCCTTCTTTGCTCCCCTGCCTGCTTCCTGCTGCTCCACCCTCTGCATTGACTTTTCCAACCACTAATCCTTTGCTCCCCTAACCCTTCCATTAGGAAGCAAATGTTTTTTTTCCAATTTGCTGCCGGGCCACTCTGTTGTGAAAAAGCACTTTTGAGTAAGTAAAAATTCATGTTCATGTCGTTGTGCCCTTTACCTTTCTTTTGTACAGCATTGGTAAAAGCATAGGCAAACTCAAAAGGTCAAAGATCAGACAGATTGGCTTTCCCAATGCTTGTTAATTTTGACTGTATGCCTGATGAAAGTAAATCATTTTAATTGTTTCTCGTGTCCAGCTTGTGAAGTGATGAGCAGAATGCGTCTTTGATTCCTCTTACTTTTGGCACCTGGTGCAAGCCAGGTTGCAGCTTAGAAATCATGAACTTCTGGTTGCCTTATAAGTGAATCATTTGTAAGAGGTCCCTGGGAAGAAGTAAGGGAGAAAACGTTCAGGTTGCTACAGATTGCGCCTTCTCCAGATGCAATGAATGTGTTCAAGTGCTGGGACACTTTACTGCGACAACGATCAGGATAATTTGTTGACCTAGAACCTGGTTCCAGCATGTGAATAGTTGTCGGGACCAGAATCCATCTGGTCGCCACTACGTGCCTGCACTGCACTGGGCACAGTTCAGGAGTCTGGTGGAGAAGAATGTTAAGGGGTTATCATTCTGATCTGTTGGTTAGTATGAAGGGGTTGGTTAAAGGGAAATGTCAGGTGAAAGTACAACTAGCACACATAGCATATGGGCTCAATGAGACTTGGATGTGATCACGTTCTGATGTCCTTTCTGCAGGTGGCTGGGATGGTGTGTGTTGACTTGTATTTTTGGGCAAGGCAGAAAGCATAGTCCTCTTCAAAATCCCTCACCTCTTCATTTCAAAGCACTTCATCTGCTCTTGATCAGTGCTGCTCCCTTGTAGGGGGAGAAGGTTTTTGTGGACATGTGCATTCATCCCCAAATAAGCCAGAGACTAAGCAGATAACCGGCCGGCCACAACCATGAAAATGTATGATTTGTTACAAGAACAAAATAATTGTCCTTGCTGCGTGTTTTAATTTGTTGCCTGAAGTGCACAACAAGCCCCTGGCACCAGACATTATCCATTTGTGTATACTTGGGGAATGAGCATTAGGTAACTGAATTAAAAGAGCACCTGTGGCTTCGGATGCCCACAAAGCCTCACACGTGGCGTAAACCTATACGAAGTTTTGGGCCTGAAGGTTATATTCCTTTCCCCACAGGGTCACAGTCCTGATGATGACCCCTGCAAAGACTTAAATCGGGGTTGAAACATTTTAGCAAACCAATACAGGAGGGACAGACACTGACCTGAATGAATGCAAATATTGCTCTAACTAGATACCCAAGACCCACTATGCCATCCCTCAAACCTTCATGACTGAGCTAGCAAGACACCCTGGCATCTCAAACCTGCCAAAAGATGTTACAGACTTTAGCAGAAGTAGATCTTTTTTACGCAGTGTAGTGTTAAAGCCTGTAGACTGGTATTGTTACATAGAATCTCCTTGATTACTGTAGTAGGCAAGGGCTAAACACGCACACGTACGTCAAGCAGTTCACACTTCTAGGATTCTTTCCCTCTTGAGGTGCTTGATCCACTGACCTGTCAGATTCCACAAGCTTCCAGTCCACAACGGTTTCAGTTACTGCAGGGTTCCACTGTACCAGGAACCTTGGAACTTCATGAGCAATCCATAAATAAACATGGTAACTTTGTAAGACCCTCCATGGAATGCAAGCCTCCAAACATATCAGACTTCATGATGTACCAGTGTCCCATACCACCATAGTAGTCATCAGTCCGTGTGCATCTCGCCCCCTCAACGGGCAACAATATAGTTAGACAGCTAGGGCTTTCCTTTGAGTACCAAAAATGCCTCCATGTCACCTGGGACACAAGGTTCCAGGCTTTGGATTGCCTTTAGAAATTGTTGCTTTCAGGTGGGTTCCTCCAATTGGTTTAGTTGAAATTAATGAAGCGTACTACTCCCAGAATGGAACAGGTTGTTAAAGGGAAGCCTCGGACTGTTAAATGGTGTCCTTCATGACCTGGACTTGAGTAACATCCAAAGCACTTGCTTGAGGAAGTCCCTGCATGGGTTATGAGTGCATACCAACCATGAAGGGCCCTTTTCGGGGTAACATTTCACAGACCCCTGGAATCTGTGATGGAATACTTGGCAGGGCTGTGGTATTTGTAGTCCCTGCCCACTGTGACGTAACGAGGGGGGCGGATCTCCAGACCAGTAAGAGCTCTCTTGGGGCGATAGGGCTTATGACGGGCGCTTTCTGTTGTGATCGGAAGTGAGGGTGGGGCGTAGAGAAGGCTGACGGGCATGGGAAAACCGGGTGGACTGCTTTTGCAATCTGTGGCCAGCCTTTTCACCTGCTGTGGAATGTAGCCATTAAAACCTCACCAGCTTATAGTGCTTCCTGTTTTTCCCTCTGACCCGAGCGCATGTTTTCTCAGACTAAGACGTTCACACAGCTGAAACCTTCCCAAGCAGCACCAGGCCCCCTGGGTGGGCTATTTCGTTCGCTTTCGTAACATAATCCGCCCGCAGGGCTCTTCCGAACTTGGCACTACGCAGAAATGTGTTTTATATAACCTGGTCAAGGCGTCCCGTAGGGCCGGCTCCCAAGGGCTGCTGCCGCCTCTTTATTTTATCTTTTTTTCTTACCATGCGCAGCAGGTTTTTGTAAGACGAGGTGTTAGCGTGGGCCGGGCCCCTCTCCGTCTGGCTGCGGGTGCTAGGGAGGGCTTGTCACGGGCCTAGAAGGATAGAAAGAAGCGTGTACTCCTGGGCAGGCCACGCCGCACAGGTGCTCCTCTGACCTGGCTTTTACCTAGCGCTTGGACGGGGCCCATCGTCGCGGGCACCGTCGAAGCACTGCCCCGGAGCCCCTTGAATCATGGAAACGCTAAGAGAATCTGTTCTCCATTTAACCCTTCAGATGTCGACATACAAGCGGGCCACGCTGGACGAAGAAGACCTGGTGGACTCCATCGGCGAGGGCGAGATTTACCCCAATGGAATCCAGGTAGGATCCCCTTAATACCACTGTACTGTTCTGTGCTGTACATGCAGCTGTTTACCCATAATGCAATTCAAGCATGACCTCCTCGTTACCATTGTACTGTATTATATTATTTGTATAGCGCTTACTACATCTGCGTGGGGCGCTGAAGCGCTCACCCCCACTGCTGTACTCTGTAACATGTGGATGTGTGCTGAGAAGGAGGCTGTCGTTGGTTTCAGCCTATGTAGGACGTGCCTTGTTGTGCATGGGGACCACCGAGGTGCGATTTTCGTGTTATGAGATGCTGCGCTTACTGGTGTGATGGCCCAGGAAGTGTGACGGACACTTTCTTAAAGGTTGTGTTATGCGAGGAACTCTGATTAACTCTGCAGTTCTGTGTATTATTTATAATTTGCTTTTAATGTACTCTCTCTGATTTCCTATGCTGGTTGTAGCAGGAGGTCGTCTGCTATGGGATCTTCAAGATCTGGAGGGCGGGTTTAAATCGGTGTCCAGTAAGAGTGGGGAGAAACGGAAATCTTCCCGGATTGGCTGTGGCAGGGCCCTCCCTTATAATTATCAATATGAGGCTTCAATGAAAGATTTGCCAAGATGCATTGCATTATATTCATCCTTTTTTAGATCTCGCCCATTAGAAAGCACATGTGCTGTCTTCTGTAAGACCTATAGTGGGCTTACCAAGAACATACTTGGGCTTGGGAACCAGCCCACTGCTTTACCATAGTACGGCGTTTCTGTCACTCTTTTGCTTGCTTCTAATTCGTGTCCCAGTTTGTCAATCTGGCATTTGGAGTCCCATGGATTATAACCTCCTTAGCTTCTCTTTAGCTTCCTTGTATGCGTCCACTGCTTGCTTTTCAAGCACTATTTTTTCTTTTGTGTTAAGCACTCCATTAGAGTGCATGTGTTTTCCAGCTGTCTTCCTTGTGTACTTTGCTCCCCCCTGCACTCCTGTGTTGCTCTCTCTCACCTGGTGTTTCTCCCCGACCCCTTCATGTTGCACTCTCATACTGCCCCTGTTGCTGTCTCGCCCATGTGCTTCTCTCCCACCTGCTTCACATTGTTCTTTTGCCTGTTTTTCCCCCATAGCTCCACTTAGCTCTGTCTGCTTTCTCCTCGCCCATGCACCCCATGTTGCTTACTCCCCCTTACCCTCTGTGTTGCTTCAAATCCACATGTTGCTTCCCCGCTTTAAAAATAAATGCTTGCACGTTTTTTTAGTTGCTGACCCAACTATAATTGTAACTACAAAGAAAAAAAAAGTGGCCAACGCATTTTATAGGTGCACGTGCGTGCACATACAAAATGAGAGCCAGCTTTCTCAAAGGCTGGGTTTAATTTTTTTTTAAAAATATTTATTAGCTGTGCTGCAGTGTCGGGGATGCTGTGCAGCATGGTTAAAAACCGTCGGCAAAGTCAATAGGTCCCTCAGGCACTACCTCTTGGCTTTGCCAGTGATTGTCATCATTGACGTTATAAGGTGTTGCTGCTCAGAATAAGTGACTATTCAGGGCGTGCATGGTGGACTGTTGGATTCCTCTGGTGACCAGCATTGTGAGGCAGATCTCCGGTGTCTTCACTGGCCTCTCCCATTAGTACTGAGCGGTTGAGGTTGAGCAAACATTGTTTACTATGTCTGCGATGTGTGAGGGCTTTGCAGTTTGGCTCCTCCATCTTATCAGGTAGGAAGCGGTTCTTCAAGTGCGGGGCGATTAGCAGGTTCTAATGTTGGGTGGAGAGGTGTGTATATATAGTACTTTGTATGTATGGTATAGTTATTATCCCCTCCGTATATTGAGGTCCCTCCGAGGCTGTGTTTGGTGGAGGTCCCCAGTTTGGGTGGGGGTGCCTGTAGCTGCCTTCTTGGTATGCTGGTTGGGATTGTTCCATCGTTCTGGATTGCGCTTGCAGTCTTAGAGGGGATTATCGTTCAGGGGTCCTATCGCAGGGTCAGCAGTTGATATAATTATCTCTGGAAGAACCAGTCTTCACCTCCTTTGTGAACTCCTGAATGCTTAGAAAGTTGTCTGGCAGTGAGTGCTGGTTTTAAACACCCTGATGTTATGATGAGTGACCTGCCTGTCCTCTACAGCTCTCAAAAGCTGTCCTACCTCCATTCTTTTTCAGCCCCCTGCAGCTGCCGTGGCCACATGCAGCAGCTAGAACTGATGAAAGGCCCCATGCTCCTGGTGCCTTGTGGTGGTCGCCTAACCCAGACCCTCCAGAGCTTCCCCCAGCTCCCCGTGTAGGGTTGCCACATGCCCAGTCTTTTTATGTTTTTAAACTGGCCTGTGTTTTTACTTTCAGGCTGCTAAAATAGTGGGAAACGCTGAGAAATCTGGTATTTTTCCCTTTTCAAATGTAAAACAGAAAAGAAACAGTTTAAAAAGTGTGTGAGAGCTCTACATTGTCTCACAATGATGATTACAGCAAACAGACGATTGCCATGTTCCCAAAGAATCTTGCCAATTGTACGCGAACGTAAACAAGTAGCTTGTATTTGTTTCTAAGAAAGGTGGCAACCGTATCCCCTGTGCAGGGACTGTGCCTCCACCCCCTCCTCGGGCAGCGTTCACAGCTGGCGTGTGCCCAGCAGAAGCTCCTCCAGAATGCAGCAGCACCGGGACAGCTGGTAGGGCAGAGCCAGTGCCGCTGGGCGACAGCCTGGCGGTACCTGCCGGTCACAGCTCCATAAAAAAGTGTGTGTGAGACAGGGTCATGTTCACCAGCACAGACCGTGCTCTGGGCCTCCTACTCCGGCATGCCAACCCAATCACTTTTACTTGGAGGAATTACCTGGTAATTACTCTTGCAGGCCCCTCTCTGGAAAAGCGTCCAAGAATATGCATATAACCAATAGAAGTGTCTTTAAAGCTCCAATGTCTTTCTGGCACTACTAAGGGACGTCTAACCTACTATATTTTCCATATAGAATGCTAAACTTGTACTGCCAACAGGGTGCAAAAGGCCCTCGACCTATCTCTTTGAATCAGTGTGCCGTGTTCCAGCCTGTGGAGTTAAAGGCTTCTCTAAACCCCTTTCCTGGTGCAGGGCCAGCTGCAGGCACATCTCTTTGGATAACAGAGACAGTGTTGCCTACATTTGGGAGGGGACTTTTCACTTGAGTGAATGTCTGTAGGGCTTTTCGTAGGTTGTTCTGCTGCTGGCTCTTGAGTGGGTACCAGTAATGGGTATAGAGCCAACGCACGCCTTCTATTGAGTCATTGTGCAACATTTTTGTGCTGTGAATGTAAACATTCACCCATCATGCATTACAGGAGGGGTTTTAATGCTATCATTGTGCTATGAATGTAAACATTCGCACCAAACGTAATCCACGTATGGCCTCTTGACTACCATTGAGCCATGTGTTTGCGCTATGCATGTAAGCATTCACACAACACAGTCCACAATGACCTCTTGGGTACCATTGAGCTATGTGCTGGTGCTACGTAAGTAAGCACCCATACGTAAAAAGCAATCCTGGCATGACTACATTGCTATCATGTTATGTGCTTGTGCTATGAATGTAAGCAGAAAGAACAGATGATGGACGGAATGCTCAACAATGCAAACATTCACCCTCAGTCACAGATCTTTGTTTTAATCCATCTTTTTGCTCACCACGCCACACCAGTTTGGACCAAGCCATATGCAAATCAGTCTTGACCCTTCTCCTCATGAGAATAGTCCAGCCTGAACTGCCAAGCCAAATCCTCTCTGGACCAGAAACCAGCAACCTGGGACCGGTTTCGGCGTATCACCCAGGCTAGCTTGAATCCAGTGGCGCAGTGTGCATGGGACCCACTTCTGGGAATACCCTTTTCACTTATGACAATATAAGCAAAAAGAACAGATGGTGGACGAAATGCAGAACAATGCAAACATTCACCCCCAGTCACAGATTTGGGTTTAATCCATTTTTTTTTTTTTGCTCGCCACACCAGTTTGGACCCAGCCATATGCAAATCAGTCTTGAGAATAGTCCAGCCAGAACTGCTTAGCCAGGTCCTATCTGGACCGGAAAGCAGCAACCTGGGACCGGTTTTGGAGTATCACCCCTCATCAGGCAGGTTAGCCTGAATCCAATGATTCAATGATCCAGCTCTCTTGCCTGGGGGGGGGTGAGTGTTTAAAAAGTTTCTTCACTCCGTCCATCATCTTGTTGTGTTTGCTATGCTATAAATGTAAACGTCCACCCATCATGCAATCTAGGTGGTGCCTCGTTCCGACCAATGTGCTATTTGTGCTTTAAATGTAGATACTGACACATAATAAAAATCTATTTATGACCTCTCTGCTATCATTGAGCTATGAGCTTGTGCTCTGAATGTAAATACTCCCACATAATGCAATCTTTGTATGACCTTACTGCTACCAGTGGGCTTGTGAGGTGCATGCAAACATGTATTCGTAAAGCGATCCTCGTAGGACCTCATAGATAGCCTTGTGTTATGTCGTATTCTTGTGCAAGACGTACAGATTTGCAGGTATGACCTTATTGCTATTATTGTGCTATGTGCATATGATATAAATTTAAACATTAACTCCTAATGCAATCAAAGTATGACATCATCGCAACCATTATAATATGGGGTTGTGTAATACATGTGTCTCTAATTCAATCCTGGTTGGACCTCATTAATTCTGTTGTGCTATATTCTGTGCTTTTAAGGCACATGTAAAGACTCACCCATAATGCAATTAAAGTATGGCCTCTTTGTGCCTGTGCTACAAAAGTAAATATTCCTCTATAATGCAATCGAAGGAGGCCTTCATCTCTACCATTGTGCTTGTGCAGTGCATGTAAATATTCATCCCTAATGCAATCTTGGTAGGACCTCCTACATAGCATAATGTTGTACTTGCGCTATAGATGTAAACGTTCACCAATATTGCCAGGCAAGAGTAACCTCTTCACTACCTTTGTGCTATGAATGTAAGCCTTCATCCTTAAAGCAATCCAGGCAGGGCCTCATTGTTACCAATTATAGCCATGAGGTCAAACATGGAGGTATGACCTCCTTGCTTGTTTGTGAGTATGCTTAAAGGTTCACTCCTAATGGAATCCAGCTATGACCTGATCACTACGTTTGTGCTGTGTGCTTGTATGGTGAACGTAAAAGCTCACCCCAAATGGAGTCCATTGTTAGTTGTACTACAATCTTTTGCAGTACCCTTACAAAGTACATTAGTAAAATCCACACAACTCTTGACTAGGATTGTGTTATGTGCTTTTGTGGGACTTGTAAAGATTTACCAGCATGAAATCTGTATGGAACTTCATGTTTACAACTTTAGTGTATGCCTTTCTAGTACTCCTTACGATGGAAAACAAATCAAAACTGATAATTTCAGTGTTAAGATATGCTTGGGTACAATTTCTAAAATTCATCAAGTGGCATTGAATGTAGAACCTCGAGGTTGACGAGCCAACAAATAAACAGTGAGAACCCGTGCATGATCCGACCCTTAAACAGTTAGCATCTTAATAATGCAACAAACATGATAGCCTTTTTTTGTTTTATTTTAAAGGGACTATTTCTTTAACAGGCAGAAATGCTTCACATTAATACATCAGAATAGTTTTGTATAGCACACGCCCCGAACTCGCGTATTGGAAGTTGCTATTATATTTGATAATGAGGGAAAAGGAGGCTCAGTAAAATAAAATATTTGCCTATGATCACAAAGTTTGGTCAAGCGTGGAAGCAAGGGTTGGTCCCAGGTTTTCTTGTTTCACATTATCAAATTCACCAACTAGATGGTTCCCTCTTTCTCTACCTTTTAATACAAAGGTGCTGTTGCTGGCTACTTTTGTGAGCTTCCTGCCGAGTGTAGGCACTTGCACATAAGAAAATACATCTCACACCAAACTGGTCTGAGTCTCTGTCATAGGAGATGGCCTGATTGGGGGAGCGATGGGATTTGCTCCGGTAATGGAAGCCTAGTCTAAAACCAGTGGGAATGGGCTGGAGACCCCTGTACACCCGAGGTACACCTGTTTTGTGCAGGGGTGGCAGGGTGTGTAGGTTCAGAATCTGAGGTCCTAGATGGACATCTCTCGCCCAATACAAAAGAGATCAGTTTTCTGCCGCACACTCACACATCTGATCCAAAGGAAACCACCATGGACCAGTTTCTTTGTAACGCACTCAACCACCCATTCAGCAGCCATCCTTCAGTCATAATGAAGACCAAAGACCCTAATAATGGGGACTGAACGGATAGTTTTCTTTTAAGAGTCAAGAGAGTAAAGGTGAAAAAGCTGAGCCTCAGACTCTAATCAAGCTGCTACCACAGTCGTGAAAGCCTGTGTTGAGATGGTGGTAACCTTTAGGCACCCCCTCCTGGCCTCCGTCATGAGTGAATCCGGAACAGAAATTGTTTTCTGTAGTTACCATTTGTTGCTTTTCCCTTAACCCACTTGTTAGCAAAGAGGCTTAAGGAGTATTGGTGGGACAAGAGGACAGCCCTCTGATGTTTTCTTGCATGATAGTGTGTAACTTCCTTTCTGCAACCCCTGACGTTTTGGAGAATCGGTGACCATGGTTGTAATTTTGTACAGTGCATGCAGAGTGTTTGAGATGCAGACGCTACCCTTGGCTAACCATGAGATTGGATGGGTCTCTTGTGGTTAGTAAAGGGATGCATTTATTAGAATTAATTTTACCAGCGGGCTGCAGGAGGCAGTCCAGACCACCTGTGACTGGTGATCAATCTGGATTCTTCTGTGGGATAGTCCTGAAAGAATTGAGGTGGTCATTGGGTGATCAGAATGGCTAACCTTTGCTAACATCTGAATGGTACATAGTATTATGTCCTTCAAACGCAACAAACACTATTTGACGTATGAGTGCAGTCTAGTCCTTTGAGGAACCGCAGTCTTCGTTCTGTATCTGCCTGTGATGGCCGTGAAGGAAATAGTGGATTTTACTGCATGAAAGTTGGCTGGTGAGGAGGATGTTAAATTCCATAAAGCTCTAGGTGGTGTCTTGTCATTTAGTTGTGGCTTAATAGTAAACCCATAAAGAATGTTCCTGGTACACTATGCGTTCTTCTTTGTGTCCTCCCTTGCAGGGAAATTCACCAGCCAGTTCTGGTCACTTAGGAGGAACATTGAATAGTCAATCAGAAGGAGATTTAAACACAGGCTAAGGGAGTCTCTTGAAAGAGTGGAATTTGACGTGAGGAAAATGGGAGTGAGTCTGGCATCTGGAAAAGAAAATAAACACGTGGGAAAGGAAGGAGATCTTATATGCATGAAAAGGTGAAGGGAAAATGGTGGCTATGTGAAAGAATGTGGTGCAAGACGGACCGGGCAGACACGAGCAGGTTGAAGATCGAATGTAGGATAAAATCCTAAGAAACTTTGGCCTAAAACTCTGACTTGTAATCTGAAGTGTGGGGGACACAGGATGCCCACAGGGGAAGTGGGAGGAGCCTGATGGTATGGCACACTGGAATCAAATTGGGCCTTTTCAGAAGAAAGGACTTCAGACGCCAGAAATGTTAATGTATAGAAGAGGGAGGCTGCTGTGGCCAGGTTCTGAAAAGGAGAGTGACATGACCTGTTCAAAATAATTAATTTGCGAATACCAGATTACTATGTCTCTGTATAGCCATTACACACATTCAGTCAAACTAAAAAAAATTAAAAAAAAAAATTTAAAACACGACACTGAAATTTCCAAGTATGTTTTTACTTGATAGCCGAACCAGGAGAGTACTGAAATGGTAACTCGCTGAGTAGAAACATCTAAATGTATGCAGTTCTCAATGTTGCTTACATGACATCTGGCAGGGTAGCTGTGCATGGTAGTTAGGGTAAAAAGATAGCATTTCAGATCAGGTGCTTTAAATCACTAATTTCCTAGAAAAGTCTGCCGGTTAGCATATTAAATGTAGCACTAATAAAATAAAAATCCCATTTAGCACATCTTCCCCCCATACAAAAAGGAAAAATATAATAAATGTCGTACCCCAGTTAGAATTATAACAAATTTAATGTAACTCAATCGCAGCATTTTGAGGGCAAAATCAGTAGAATTCAAGCTGGAAATTTTGAAGTCAACCTCTGAACCCTATCCCTCAATCACTTGCTCTCTCAATTGCCCCTCAATCACTTGCCTTTAGTCGTACAAAATTCCTCAGTTACCGATTCATCACAGCATTCCCTCACTACGTAATAATGACTTATTGAACTCTGAGTCTCTGCCAAACTAGTCACTACCTGAACTGTATCACACCTGTTCCTATCTTTATTTGCACACACTCTGAAGTCGAAACAGCATCTTTGGTCACCATGCCAACTTCAACGGAACAGTGAACTCAGACTCACCTTTGCAGACTTTACTCGATTTTGTTACTATAGCCCAGACTCCTACATTGAAAGGTCTATCTTTATGTTTCTCATTAAAATCCTAAAGTGTTTGGCTTTTTAACTGTATCCGTGTCGCATCACACATACTTTTATTTATCAAATCAGATGGAAACACTTGGACAACTGGAAACCTCATTCAGATCTTGCACAACTGGGAACTAGATTTGAATTAGCATCCATGACCTCATCAGCAGAAGTGAAGAAACACTAGTGGTGGAACATGGGGTATTCAGATAGCTCCAGAGCTTTTCATTTCAAACGTGTAGCTACATACAAACTCAATGCATTCTATATCTGTCTTCAAATACCTATTGACTCTTTAAACTAGGCCATTTGAAGAAGGAATGCAAAAAGTCCCCTTCAAATGTTTGACCCACATTCTCAGTCAAAAAACGTGCTCATTTTTACAGACGCAAATTGGTTTCCCACAATGGGTCTTGATGCATCTTCCTGGGGGGGGTGGGGGAGCAAGAGACATACTTGAGAATCCTAATGGCAAGGTCAATCATCACCTCTCTAACAAACCCATAATATATTTGTTTTCTGAAGTATTCCACTAAGACAATCAAGAGCTTCATGCTGGTGGGTAGTGAATTATAAGGACCATCAAAATCTATCCCCTCCTTTTCCCAAATCCCATCAGGACCTGGGTGAAATGCTGGTCACAAAAATGTTCAATTTTTATCTGAGAATAAACAATTACAACATCTTTTAAGCAGTGCTTAATTTGTGCCTGTGGTTTCTGGTGCTCTGCACCAGCACTTAATGGTCAGCACCAGCTCTAGTGACAGTCCACCACATGGTGGTGCTGTTTTGAGATGGGCACAACAACCATGTTTATTAAGTCAATATACATCTAAAATGAATAATACCAGCATCTCATGTTGTCATTTTAGCTTTGTGTGGGCTGAAATGGTCTCAATTGTCAAACTTGTAAGAGTGCGATGGGTAGGTTTTATGTTGGTGCTGCCATTGGCAGCACTGGCAGGGTATCGGTGGTGCAGGCTGCACTGGCCTTCCGAGAGAGGCCCTGGCACTTAATTTTTTTACAAATGAAGCACTGCCTATAATATTTTTTTTCTACCTGAATGTGTATGTGGCCACCAACAATATTTTCTCAATAACTTCTGAGTGTCTGTCCTTCCAATTGCCCATTATGTACATGTTTAATGAGTTTGCTTTTCATTGATGTGGTTGGAATAAAGACATCTTGCCTGACGGTCATACCAGCCTAAATCGAAATTTCATCAAATTTGTGCGAATCCTTGCACCGCTCTACTCCATTCTTTATCATGCGCACTTCATCACCATCTGTTGAACTCATAGAAATTCTTGACAAGCAATCAGCTCTTTATATTATGTCCACCAGAAATGTATTTAATTTTAAACTTGAATTCCTGAATTTTAGAGATTTGCCAACCTAGCCTAGTTGAGCTTTGCATGTACCTTTACAACTCATCTTAAACACAGGTTGTTGATGGTTGGTGTACAAATCAAACTTTGAAAACCAAATACAACCGATGAACAAGCTACAGCTTCAGTCACTTGTAGTATAATTCAGGTCAGGCGTTCTAAATGCTTTTTTTAATGAATCCAAGAGTATATTCTCTGTTGCCAAGCCACTGACTTAGAACCACACCAATACCAATTGAACGTGTTCCGCAGTCACACAATGTTTTGCCTTGCAATTGAAAGGTTTGAGAGCAGGAGCATTACATATTACATATTACACTTACAGATAAATAGATAAAGATATCCTTGAACTGTGTAAAAGCTTCCTCCTGCTCTTTACCCCAACTATTTCACATTTTTCCTTAAACGTGCCTGCACAATTAAAACATACCCACATATACATGTACCATTGTTCTTGCTGAGTCCTGGACATGATTTTAGTGCACACTGAATCAACTGCATGGTGCTATCTCTGTGGGGTCCAATAGATCAGATGTTTGATTTATGTGGTCTGATGAAATAGTGTGGAATAGTCAACGGTATCCATACATTATCGGACTGTGATGCCTTTGTCCTTCAAAATGTCTAACGCTTTACAAAGCCTTTGCCGTTGGTATCATCCAATGAAGCCTACATCAGTTTGTTAAATATGCTGGCCGCAGATGCCTGTCTGAAAGGTACTCCTAAATATTTATGCACGCCAAATGGTGTGACAAATGTGGCACGGTCTTGTGATTCTAGTGACAAACTAATCTGATAGTACTGCTAACCCAAAATTGGCGTTTCCTAAAGCTATTACCATTTCTTGGATGCTAGGAAGTGGATGACAATCGACTATATTTTTATTCAACTTGTGCAAATTCAAAGCACAAACGAATCCACTTTTTTTGTGGTGGGGATTATGAAAACCCAATCGGACCTATCTTTGGGAACAATAATTCCTCTTCACATAACTTGTTCAATAGAACGTTCAAATATTTCTTAACACCAAGTTTAAACAGGTCTGATTTTTGTGGTGGACTATTTCTACTTCTTTAAGTTTAATGTGATGTTCAAAACCCTTTACTGGACCTATTTTGGAATGAAATATTTTAGGATACTTTGAAAGGATCTGTTGGACACTCAAAGTAAAGACTGCAAACTGGCATATCACCCAACATAACCGGACATAAGCTGCCAGGTTTCTAAATAACGCCAGACTCTGCCTGGTCTAACCACCCCATGTTTATTCTTTCACCGACTTACCTGCCTATATTTTGATATTAATGGACCGACCCATAAAGTTGAATGTGCCATGAAAAACATTAATTTGTCAATATCAAAACCCAATATAAGGAATTACATCTGTAGTAAAGAGATCATTACCCTTAAAAAAAAAATCATCAAAGGTAACGTCTGAAATAATCTTGATGGGTGAACCAGAATCGGCCATTATGTTGAGTCCACATCACCAATGTGGACCCAACGTAATGGTCCTTCGATCTTGCCTTCATAAAGACTCAGCAAGTGTACAGCAACAGTCTGGACCAAATTATCAACCTTATTAGCAACCATTTGTTTACTGCATTATTAACCCTAACCATGTTGGATTTCTTGTAAACACTATAGAATTGCCACACCTTCTTGTGTTTGCATCTTTTTCCTGATGCCAGACAACTACTTCCATTGTCTAAATATGTTTTAAGCACTGCATCTGTAATGTACCAGAATATGACCCCACTTATTTTTACATTTGCTACACTTTTCCTTATTTAAAACAGCATACGCAGATGCATGTTGGTCTCTACCCTCAGCCTATGCTTTAGCTCACTTTGACCTTTCTATGCCTTTGGCAATATACAACATTTCATCAAGGGTGGGGATTCCAGACAACAGTCACCCCTTATATCTTTTTTTGTTTATTTTAATGGAGACTAAAAACAAAAATAATCCTTTAACATTGTCAACATTGTTCTCAAATTCGCATGTAGATGGCCATTATGTGCAGAGCTGCAATGTATTCTCATAGACTCCTCTGGTATCTGTGCATTCAGAGCACCATACTAGGCTCTTCTAGGAAGTGCCGTTCCATGCGTTTAATGGCCTCTGTATACTCGTCCCAAGTGCCAAATTCATTATATTGCCCTTCTAGCTCTGAGTAATGCTGGCCAGCAAATATTTGATACCCTTCCAAATTGTTAAACAGCAATGCTTTTTTCCTTTCTGCATTAATATTTTTTTGTCTGTAGCGGGCGGGTAGTTCTCAAAAGATTCTTACCATTGTTTCCAATTAATAGCAGGTTTGCCTGGCTGCTGACAGACTAAACGTGGCTGGTTAATGTTGTGGGAATTGGCCGTGTCTTTTAAAAAAAAAAAAAGTTTTACTGAGTTTTATATAGCGCAAACTTTACCCGAATCGGGTATCGGAGCGCTTTACATAGCACCAGTTGCATTACATGAGGACACATTCATTTTTTGTTAGGCATGGGGAGATTAAGTGATTTGCCCAGAATCACAGGATGTTCAGCGTCCTTGCCGAGACTCGGACCCAGTTCCCCAGATTCGAGGTCGACCGCCCTATCCGTTAGGCCAACTCCTCTCCCTCTCTGCCTTTGTATGACTGATAATCAAGTACAAAAGACTGAGAAACAGGGTTGCCAGATGGAGTTAATAATTTATGATGTAAAAGTATGCATATGAAGCGCTCTTTATGTTTAACAGGTCTGAAAGTCTTGCATACATAAGTTTAGACTTGTTCGCTTATTACTAACAGCAGTGATCTTGAGTGGTGGTGGTAGCAGGCGTGCAACGCCCATTGGGCTCAAAGGGCTTCAGCCCCACCCCCCTGTCGTGTGTGGCAGCCCGGGCTGAGACAGCTTCCCGGGAACACACAGCCGCACCCGAGTACTTCACAGGTCTTTAAAAGACCATTTGCTTGTAAATGAGGCTTTGTTGTTTTTCACCCCTTTTTAAAGCCCCTGCATCCCCACTCAGCCTATTGCTGGAAGAGTCACCCCCCCCCACCCCCCCAAAAAAATTTATTCGCCCCCCCCCTCGAAATTTGGCTCTAGTTGCGCCTCTGGGTGGTAGTGGTGGAGGTGTACACAAAAGCATTAATTCTCCACCCACAATTGTGAAGTGATTGTTTTCTACGCCGCTGACCAAGTTCCATTGTGGAGTATGTGCCGCGACTAGGAGGTAGTTCATCAGCATGGGCTCTCGTCCTTCGGTACTCTGTTAACCTGTCTGTGATCCCTCCTGAAATTTGTTACATTGACGTGAGGCGCGATGACGTGTGAAAGACTACGTCGTCACGCACTCGTACTCAAATATCAAATTACTTTTTGGGTCTCGCCTGGTGTTAGCAGCGCGCATGCGATGCTCTCGCCATGCGAGGGCCTTTTGGAATCGATGCGGATTCCAGATGTGCACGCGGACGGACAGAAGATGTGCACGTGGGGACTGGATGATATTACTCGCGGCGTGTTTTCGGACACACTATATTTTTCACACTGGCGACAGCTTGTTTTTTCTGCTGCCTATGTTCTGCCGTAATCTGTGAATGTGATGTTACTCCTTATGTATGTTTGGGGCCATGCACTGCTTATTTATGCTGTTTTTTGTTGTACAAAATCAATAAAAAAAAGTTTATAAAAAATATATATACAAATTATAAAGTACCCTGGTTTGTTCATCGTCCTGTATGCAGTACTGGAAATAACCGAAGCACTAATGCTTTTGTTTGGAATTTTCTTTCTGAATACACAGGAGTTTAGTGGGATTTCACTTATTTGCCTTGAAAACATTTTAAAAACTCGTTGACAATTATAGAAGTCAAAATCCAGCAGGTGGCTCGTACATCTCACCCAAATCGCTCGATTTAAATATGCACACCCTCAAATGTATCCAATTGTTTTTTTTTTCATGTGCTTTTATTTCTTGCATCTCTAAGGTGATTCTCGTACCAATGTTGTCAAACATAAGAAATGCATCGGCTTTGTGCTGGTAAATCTCGTGGATGTTCTTAAAAGTGAGTTCCACAACTGGATGTCTGAAATTCGACGTTTCCGTAAATACAGACAAACGCGCGAGTCGCTATTCTACAGTCCTGTATGCACACTGTACCATCTTGTTTGATGTGTTTATGTTTTAAACATCAGCCCCATGCATTCTTTACAAAGTCATCAATAATTATGCTAGTATTAAACCGGCAGATGGCACGCATGCCAACTAGTTCTATTTTCAGCAACTTAAATATTTCTATTTATTTACTTTCTCCTAACAGATAGCCACATGCCTAATACACATTTGTTCCAGACTAACTCTTGGGTGCCCCAACCGTAAACAAAATGCATTTTTTCGAGCATCAGACGATGCGAAAACACATAACCAGGCAACAGGTGCACCGGCCCACGCATCTGCTCAGGGACAGGCCCACAACGTGGACATTCTTTACATATTAGCGACCAGCGGAGGGACACTAATAAAACAATTCAGCAGTACTTGGCCTAAGCTCCATAGAAGGGACAAACACACAAGGAAGAAAGTGACACCGGTACACCTTTACCAATAAGAAGCAAGGAAACGAGTGAAGATGAAGCCAACCAATGATCAGGAATTTGCAGGCTCTAAGCACAATTTTTTTATTTTTTTATTTTTTTTAAACAACAAATCTTGCAGCGACAGCACATACCCGGTCTCTGGCTAAACCTAACCAGCATTGGCATAGCCAATAGGTCTCGCCTTTGGGACCTTATAAGTGTTTAGCCATGCAACAGTTGATGTTGTTGCACCAAGGATATTGTGCTGCATAACTAAATACTTATAAGGTCCCAAAAGCGAGACCTATTGGCTATGCCAATGCTTGTATGTAAATGTTCTGGAGTTAAACAAAGACGAATCCTATGAGGTCTTATGTTAGAGGCTCACCAAGTCATTGAACGGAACCATTGTATATCTTCAAATCCCAATGCAGTTGGTAATCCTGTAAAAGAGTTCAGAAGAGTGAGAGCGTGGAAGTAAATTCTTGAGGGTGGATGAAAAAATCCACAGGACAGTGTGTTTTCCTCAGTAGTCGGTGATGAAGAGTCTGAATCAGGATACCATTCAAATCTTTCTCCCAGTGAACTCCTGGTGCTTGGGTGCAACCACAACTTGAATCTCGTCAGTACTAAGTGGTAAAAATATAGCGCTTCTGACCAAGTACATTAAATCCATTTATTTAAAAAAATCTATCAATTCAAATAGGAGGTCATGAAAGAGTCTGTTGCGGTGGTGTGGAGGACTCGACTGAGAACAGTCAGAGTTCAAAGCTGACATTACCCAGCACAGATTCTATGTTCGATTTAAGCGATGCAAACCACAATTACAAGATATGGATACTTAACTCAAACACTAGCAATAGCCTTTATTAATCTACCAGTAGCACAATAAAAACCCATTGAACAATAGTCTCTTGAAACGGGGAAAACCGCAAGTATCCTCACTTGCTTGACTTTGTTTCCTAGTTTCATGCCAGCGGCATTGACTAAATTATTTTATTGTGGTGTCTCTGTATTTTAACACTCCAGAACAAAGCTATTGCAGCTGCCTGTGTGTGTGTGTGTGTGTGTGTGTGTGTGTGTGTGTGTGTGTGTGTGTATATATGTATGTATGTATGTATGTGTGTGTATATATATATATATATATATAATTTATTAAATCCAGGGATTATTCCCCTTCACACATGTCTTAGAATGAAACCCTGATGGGGTAGAGGAGCGTTACCATTGAAACTATTTCTCCTGCCCTGGGGTTTGATTTTCTGAGCTACCTTCTTCTGTACTGTACAGTTCCATCAATGGAGTGATGGTGCATATGTGCTAAAATGCCATATGTGCTAAAATGCCAAGTGTCTTGCTATGCACCCACGTGTACCAAGGCTTTACTCTTCTCTTCTCCCCTCCCCCCCCCCCATTTGTGCCTTCAAGGTGCATCTCCTGTGGGAACTCTAATATGCTCCACAAGCATAGACTGGGTATAGACACCACACCCCTTTTGATCTTATTCCCTATGCCGTTGCCATTCCAAGAGTTGCAGTAAAGTGAATCTGTGCTGGTGCTTCTAATATCACAAGCCCTTAGCACACATAAACCTGACTATTGGAGACTGAATTTGCCACTTGCCTAAGATTCTAAGCAAAGCACTTTGTCTCCCAGTGCCTTACTTCCATACTTGCTGTTATTAAGAATATTTTGGAAATGGCAAAATCACAGAAAAATTGCATTATATAATAAAAATAAAAAAACTTAAGGTTTGCAATAGGGAACTGCAGCTGGTCTTCATGTGACTGAACCAGGTAGTGCTCTGATGTTTCTGCTGTCATAAAAGATCAAAATCCGGGATACAGTTCGATCGTTAGGAATACATTCGCCCAGTGCAGTCTCCTCAGTTTTGTAGCAGGAGGACCTTTTATTTGGTGGAATAGCAAACCACCTTGTATGGTGGACTGTGAATTGGACTGGACGTCAGTGTTCTTGTGCCAGAGAAAGGTATGGGCTCCCGAGACTGGGAGGTGGTGGAGATGTTGGCCTGGATTGTGGGTTGGTCTGTGAACTGGGGAGGGAAGCCGACAGTTGTGAGAAGAGAGCAAGAGATGATTATCAAGGAGGCTGTGAAGCGCGAGGGGCTGTGAATGTGTGCCCCTTTCATGCCATCTCCTGGAATCACTCAAGAGTGAATCACAGGGGTCTGGCGCCCGTGCACATCACTCACTGCATCTTGGTCTTGCCTTTCACGGTGGAAATGGATCATGCAGTGTGG
Source organism: Calotriton arnoldi (assembly GCA_963921515.1). Lineage (NCBI taxonomy): Eukaryota > Metazoa > Chordata > Amphibia > Caudata > Salamandridae > Calotriton > Calotriton arnoldi. The sequence continues at coordinate 3,838,981 of CAWUFW010000025.1, read as the reverse complement.
ATTTCTGTTTCTCCTGCAGTGATCGGGTTTAGTCGAGATATATGCATTTGAAACTTTTGAGGGTCTGAGACTGCACGCCCGCATCCACCATGGTGCCCTCCCCATGCGACCTCATGTTGGCGCCATGGGCTCCAAGCACGGCGTGCGCTGCATTAGTGACGCATTTAAAGATGAATGGTGTCCGCGCGGCTCCCAGACTGTCTTAGTTTTCGTTAGCGCTATCAGCTCAGCCCAGACGGATGTCGATTCAGTGATACCAGCTGAACAGCATCACTCGTCTCATTGTTCATTTCCCGTTTGCAAAATGCCAGAACCCTCTTGTTACACTTGTTTAACTAAGATTTTATATGCCACCGTGGCTGCATCAAATGGGGCTGTCTTTGCAACTCCGACAGTGTCTGTGAAAAACGGCTGTCATAGGATACTGCTGTGAGAGACGGCTTGGACGGCCAATGCTCTGAACGCTCTTTACCCCAGGCACCTTCCGAAGGGCAGCAATAAAGGTCTCGGGCAGCCTTGTGACGAGAGCCTACTCGGGCTTCACCCAGCCTGAAGTGGTGAGCGGTGGCGTGCTGGAACTACCAACTTTGCGACCTAGTCAGGAGTGTGAAGCACTACGTACGTTCTAAAGTATAACAAACCACGTCGATCTCTAGCGCTGGTTCAACTGCGTCACTTCCTGGTGTTGATTCCCACATAACGGTATCCGTTTAATTAGCTTCTTGCAGCCAGTATGGAAGCCGGAGGGCTCAGTACGCCAATCCTGTGGCCACCCCGGCAGTTCTGATTTGTGCCGGTAGTGGCAATGGCCGTCATATTTGCTGACCGGGACCACTTTTTCATCTTCATTCATCAGACTTTGGCCCAGGGCAAGAGAGTGAGAGAGAGAGAGGCAGAAAAGGGAGAAATATAGGAAAACGGTGACAATAGAGAAAGCGGGGGTGATTAAGAACCTAAAGGAGTGTGATGTAGGGGGTATGGGTAGGGTAGGGTGGTGGGAGAAAGACATAAGGTGGAAGATGTGGCAGTCCTCTTATTCGGCAACTCTGACATCTAGTAGTGCTGTGGCCCTGGTCCCTTAAGCAAAACTTTGGGATCGTACTTTTTTTTTGTAGGTTTCTTTATTTACAAATGGGCACTTGAGATTCAAGATTATTGAAGTATTGTGTGGTCTCTGGCTGAGTTTTCGGAAGAGCGAAGTCCCCATCTGATGCAGTCAGGACACTTGTCAATGGGATGCTCGTGAGGAATAGCCTAAATGTTTGTAGGGTCATTGTTGCAGCCTGCTTGAGTCACATCTAGCAAATTGTACATGATCTGGATTTTGTTCTTAATGTCTGCAGTGGCAACAGAGGACCTAAACTGGATTTTGTTCCCTGGAGCTAGCTAGACAATTCCCCAATCCTAGTCAGAGCAAGTTTTCTGGCTTTCACCTTGCCCGTTATATTGGCCTGCTCAGTGGGAAGTTGCAGACTAATGTGTCCTAACGTCAATAAAGGGGTCTGCAGTCACTTCCGACTCCTAGGGCAAATGGTGGAGAAATTCCTATTTATAAAGTGCAAAGGCTACTGGAGGGCATCATAGCACTATGACACGGACACCAAGGAATAAGACATTACCAGAAGGAGACAAAAGAAAGATTTAGTCTTACAAAAAGGTTTTTAACTTTTAAAAAAAATAGAACAAAATTGGAGATATATTCTAGGTTGATAAATAAAGTGTCTCAAATCGTTGGGCACAAGACCCGAAAGGATCTTCCTCTGTGTTATTTCTTATATATGCCATATTGAGCAAAGAGAGCATGATCTGTGTTATCTAAGGGGGTGTAAGAAAGCATCTTGGAGCCCGTCTTGTAGTAGGCACAATGAACCAGGTAAAAAACATTAAATTGGATGCATTGTTCTACTGGAAGCCCACCACTGGGAGATGCATCTTTGAAGAAAAGGCACATTTTTTCTCTCCAGAGAATGAAGAAATTGAAAACCGGTGGATCAAAGCTTGTGAATTTGACAGTTGAGATATGGCTCATGATCAAAACAGATACCCAAATTTATCAGGACCAGGCAAGTACAGATGCTGTTGGACCAAAGAGTGAATGAACCCCAGAGATGATAAAAGTTTCGTTTTTATTGCCGTTCATTTTTAGGAAATTACAGGCCATCTTTCTTTGATTTGCAAAAAGGGCTATCTTTGAGAGTAGGGATCCTGGTAATGATAAACGTTTCAAGTGAGTGGCAATTGTGGATCATTCATGCAATGTGGTGCCCGAAAACTGAACTTATGAATATGTTCCCCTAGGGCTGAACATATATATTATACAGTATAGACAAAAGAGCAGAGTCCTAGAGAACCCCACATCTTACCAGCTATTCTCTAGAGGAAAAAGGGAGTAGAGAAAACACCCGAGGGCGTCGAGCTAGTTAGTACCTAAACCAATTGCAAACTTGGCCTGATAAACAACTGGCTGCCATTTGGTTCTCAAAAATAGTTTGGGTGATTGCATCAAATGCTGCAGACAGGAAAAGGAGCAAGAGGCCAGCAGAAAGATCTCTCCAGGAAAATCAGTCTAAATAAGCAAAGGAAAAAAATTCACTGTGTGGCACAACTTTAGAAGCAATTGCACCAATGACGGAAAAACACACTGATCTTATACCTTGCTAATCCATGCACTACTCCAGTAAGAGTGGAAATGGTGCAGCACAAAGACACTACTATAAGCTGACTTCTAAGTAGGAAGAAAGGTCCTTCGGAAACCAATTGAGAGAACCTCGGTGGCCTGATTGGTCATAGAGGAAATAACTATTTGGCACCAAGGAGCCTCTTTCGAAGCTTACCTACGAACTAAACTTGCTTTTCATGGAAGAGGGCAAATATGCAAGTTCCACAAATTGTAAGACAAAATCATTGTTATAGTGAAATGAATTGATGTAACACCAGAAATTATTGCAGCAAAAATAATTTTCAAGAACGGGTTTCCTTTGTTATTATCTGCTTTTCAGCCAGTCTTACAAAGCCTGAGACTGCATCTTCACTACAGGAGAAGGTAGATGTGGCCACCTCTGGATCCCTTTCCAGCTTAACCTTTCACTGGACCTTGGAGGGTTTGACGGCTTCATAGAGAAATTTCACATTGTACATTTTAGTAAATCATCCATTGTCGCTGTATCAAAAGATCCCCAAAGACTGGTGTATTTTGAGTGGTTTTAACCCAGGTTTTGCAAAAAATGTGCACAAAATAGTTTTCTATAAATGCCTTTTCTACACCATAGACTATTGCTTCATCATATTTGGGTGACAAACTTCCTTTCACATTATGAACTAGATGGCCCTTCTAGGTTAGTGTTACTTTCTGATGCTTGTAAACAAGTTTCCTCACTTGGAATACCAGCATCTCGTCTTACTTTATTTTGTCATCTTGTACTAGTTTATTACTGTGACATTCTAATGTATTGCGGTGGAGGGGGAGGTGGAGGTGTGTGTCTATCTGTCCTGCATAGTACTGCACATCACTGCACAGGTAACACTGCCAAAGCATAGCTAGCTTCCAGCATTGCAGAACTCTTGGCGTGTCCCTACTGGGAACAGCAAAGGGCAATCTTTTTATAAAAAAGAGCACTGGTGAGTAGATTAGGCAAGGCGCACTGGACTTGTTGGCCTCTAGAGGAAAGAAATTGTGTAGTTCCACTATCCCTTAAATGTAGTGGTACTTTAATACAGTTTTGGTGCTCAACATCTCGCTTGGGGTCCCGTTGCTTACCAATGGTAAGGAATAGGTCAAACAACTGATGGAGGGAGTGTGGGTGGGGTCAAGCAACAAGGGAGAGAGGGATGCAAGTAAATAGGAAGGCTGCATGGGTGGATGAATGGTTGGCAATCGGCAACGAATGGAGGGTGATTGAGGCAAGCAACAACAGAGGGCGGGTGGCAACAAGCAATAACGGAGGGCAGGATGGAGGGGGCAAGCAACACAGGCAACAACAGAAGGAGTTGGAGAGGGTGGGGATAAGCAACCCAGGAGTCAACGTAAGGAGGAGGGCGGATATGGGGGGGGGGGGGGGAGGAGAGACTGCCAGCAGAAGGGGAGAAAAAGATTCACTCTGATAGAATGGTAAACACAAAGAAGCTAGCCTCATAAAAATGAGCAGTGGAATGACGCAAGTTATGTGTCCATGATCCGGGGTAGTCTGGGGGGTGGGGGGGGGGGGTGTACAATAAAAAAAATGGAAGAGGAAGGAAGCCTACAGCGATTGCCCAAAAACAAATAAATGAGTGGCAGTGAAGCCAACCAATGGTAAGCAATGGGCTATGTCTAAGCCCACTAATAGAAAACAAAAGGTCTCAAAGATACAGAACAGGCATTGTCTAGGAGAGAGAACTAAACACTGAATCAAAAGTGCATTTGCAAAATAAAATGTTGGCCCACAAGCCTTGGCACAGAACTGAGCTTCTTTTTAGGTGGATGTTCATGTATCCCTTTACATGCTGTCCCTCTCAGGGCAAAATAGACAAAGGCTGAAGCGGGCGGACTCACGGACCCGAGCTGTATAGTTTGGTGAGCAAAACCAACCTGGAATGAGAGCTGAACAGATCAATGGATGAAGAAGGCTGAGCCAAAAAACATGTATATAAGGACATATGTACTTTTTTTATTTTTTATTTATTTTTTTACTTACTTTTATTATGGTATCGAGACAGTGCAGGCTAGACGGACCTTAAAATGAAAATATAACGAATTACGGAGAATAAATAAGGTTAAGTGGCCTTTGTGTGCAGGATCCTTTAAGACGATAGTGAGGGTGTGGGAAGTCAGGACTGTGCAAGGGTGTAGGTATGCCCTGACGCGCATGCCCGGTCTCTTGATTTCGCACATTGCAGTGTTCAGAGAAAATGACGGTCGCGAGAGGAGAATGCAAGGCTGATGAACCAGCCTAAGATGGGCACGAGTGTTTACCCTTCTAGTGTAAATATGCCAATCTGTCTGTTTCCGCAGGGCCTGTAATTAGAAAGGGAAACCTGCCGCACTTGGCACTGGCATCCGTTACAGGAGCTGGCTTCGCGAAGTTAGCGGCGGGCCCAGAGGCTGAATGAAGCCTGTTCTCGCGCTTCCTTAGGGTTACAAGGCGCTTGCTTTATCTGTGCTGCAGACATCATTAAATTTGGCACGTGTCCCGTTTTTTTAGAGCGGATAAACTGAAGACCGAGGGAAGCTCACTTTAGGAGTAGATGCCAGCCTCTTCAGAAATGAACTTAATTACCGATCATACTCTGAGTAAACGTTGCATTTAATATTCCCTATAGTCTCTGCTTGTCTGTGCTCTCTGCCCGTGAGTGCGGTCTTTAAAGTCCTTCTGTGCCCCTGGGTTAGGGTGACCAGATTCTCAAAACAAAAAACGGGGACAGGGCATAGACATAGAAGTAGGACTACGGTTTGCAGTAACCATCGACATAAAAGTAGGACTATTTGACAGCTGTCATAGACATAGAAAAAGGACTACAATGACAGCTCCCTCCTCAGACCGAGATGAAGCATTACAGACGACAAATCAGAGGTCTTTTATTGGTTCTAAAGCCAGGAGGAGGGAGAGTAGTGGGAACCTCTGTCTAGTAACACGGAGCAAGCCACAAAGTCTGCTGCAGTTAATTTGTTGATTTTCGATGAAGCCATCACACTTGGGAGATAAAAGACCGACCAAGGCCAAACCTGTCCACTACCTCAAAAAGCTAATGCCACCATGAAAAAAATTGTTTCATGATGAAGTGTAATATACTTGTGAAAAAAAAGTACATTTGTCAGCAGAGTGTTCTATGCACCAGACATCTACCAGTGAGGGATCATTTATGATGTCTCTTAGCAATGCCCTTTCATTTGAAATATATTTTTCGATGGGCCCAGTACTGTCCAGGATAAGGTCAAGCTCAAGTTTCAAATATCCTCCCACAATAACCTTTGTCTTGCAAAAGCAGTCAGTAGTCTGGATAACTCTGACGGAAAGGAGGACTTGGCATTATCGGGGGGTCTCTATAGAGCCCACTTGCATTGTCTGATCAGCCAGTTTCAGGAAAACGTCATTGCCATCCATATCTGGATATGCAGTTTCCATCACCAAGTTGGATCTTAACCCCTAGGTGGCGCTGCGTTGTACAAAGAGAAGGGAAAGCCCGAGAGAAAGTGTCTCTCTTCAAAGGATTTCCCTTCCTGCTACAACGCTCACCGAAGTGACTTCACGCCTTAAGCAGTGCAAAGAGGCGGGCAGGCGCAATGTCAACCGAAACACCAATAAAAAACCGGGACATTTCTATGTTTAACCCGGACACTGTTTAAAAACCCGGACATTTCATTAACTTGGAGAAAAGTGTAGGGACACTTCTCCAAAAACGGGGACCGTCCGGGGAAAACTGGGACGTCTGGTCACCCTACCCTCGGTTAAAGTGAAATTTTAGCCTTTAAAAAGTCCCGGATTTTGGTTTCGAAAATCTGATCACCCTACACTTGCTGCACCCCTCGGCTGTGCCTTCCTGTGCCCGATGCTGGTAAACTTTGGGAGCTGGGAAAAGTGACAGACACCAGTAGCGCCCAGGGCCCCCAAAACTGGCCTACAATGGCTCCAGCCCACTGGGGAAATGCCCGGTATAATAAATGCCCGTCTAGCCCTGATGCTGGCACACTTTCTAGCCATGCAGTAGCTGTTCCATAACCAGTGAATGAAAACATACTCTCCATGATGGCATTTTAACATTATTTTTGCAATAATTAGGAACTATTAATTTGGTGTTAGTGATGAAGTGTAAAGGCTGGCACATCTGAAAGGCTGGTAGAGCGTGGCTTTTAATGCAAAAGGCAGACGAATGCCTAAAAGCAGCTGGCCTTCCAAAGCCTCGACCTGTGAGGAAAGCTCAGTTTTGTTGTAAGCGAGTCACCCGCTGTTTGTTTCGTATAAAATTACCCTTTTTTTGGGGGGGGGGACCGGTTTTCTGTTTTTCATTACCATTATTACCACTTTCTGCAGGACCTTTCTGAGCCAGACATTCTGAAAGATCCTGCCTCGGCATCCTGGACTATATCTCCCACTAATAGTGATCTATTGGGGTCTTCTGGGATCCCGGTGTGCAACTAGACTCGGGCTAACTCTTCCAGTAAGTGGAGTGTAACGAGCATTTCAAGCTATGTAGGCGGAGAGATCTTTAAAGCCAATAAGAGGGAAAGTAGTGACAAACTCAGTCAAAAGTTATTGGACAAATTGTGTCTGATTGTGATTCACAGACAAGTCTGTATTTACCACTGGAATCCTCACTCGAGCTAGTTGTTTAGTTGCGGGCCGAATTGCTGAGGCCATATTGTTGATGGGTGATATCTGATCCATTTACCACATATGAATATTTTGATTTGTGACGTGTTTATATTGCTACGGTTAGTGGTATGCATTATTTGACCGCTTGAGGCATTGTACAATTGAGTATGACTCAAAGTCAGATGGATCTTCATACTTGAGTATATGTGCATCATCTGTATAACAGTAGCACTTGAGAATGAAGGAGGAGATGGGGCCCAGTAAAAAGCGGAGGTAAATGTTAGAGGCAGCAAAGCTGTTTGGTACACTATTTGTGAACTGAATGGAGCTGACCAGAAGTGATGAGTGCGATGATTGTGTCCGATTAGAGAAAAATGCAATCCGCTTCAGTTATGCGCCACACACTCTGATAACAACCTCTCTGCAGAACATGGGTACTCGCAAACATTTTAATGGGGGCCAAAAAGTTTGGTCTTTGGTGTGATCGAGGGCCGCACTGATGCCTGCAGGGTGGTGGTCGGGGCGTAAAGTGAGTGTAGGGGAAGCGAAGCGTGTACATCTAGTGGATGAACTGAATTGCACAACGTGAAACCAGAAATCTTGGGGTGAAACCCGGGCTTTCCCGCATGCCCAAATAGTGTGATCCTGGGCAATTGTTTTATTTCACTTTCCCTCCTTTTTCTTCATTATCACATGTAAGAGGACCTCGAAATGCATGACTTCAGGATGTGTGCTGTAGAAAACCTTCTCCAGTGTTTGGATCAAATCACTAATGGCAAGTTTCTAAATTCATGTTTGAAAACTATCACTTACAAAAAAATACTCCTGAATGCACTTCTATAATCTGATTTACTAAGGTCAAACCGTTCTGCAGGTTAATGATATACACTTTTTGAATTTTGAAGAGACTGCATTTACACGTTTGCTGCCTTTAAATATGAAGGTGTTCCTAAAGTTAAGGGGTGCAGTACACCCTAGGTACTTCCTTTCTTTAAATGCAATTAAACATTAAATAAAGGTTTGCTGTTTATTTAACATTTTTTTTAATGGTAGTGCTGAGTCCAGTAAACCACAGCCCAGAGCTGCTGTTGCCCAGGGGAGCCATGTAAAGGTCAGGAGGGCCGCATGTGGCCCCTGGTCCGTACTTGGAGTATCACTGCTGTAGAAGCTTAGGATGATGCACAGTATCAAAGGCAAGGGAGAGTTCAAGCAGTAATTGTACCAGTACTGCATTTTTAATCCACTGTAGTTTTAAAATCATCACATGTGGAAATCACTGCTGCTTCTGCCCCACTGCCATATCAGAATATGTTTTGGTAATCTGAAAGCAGTTTACTTTATTTGAATGCAAATGTATGTTTTGAGGCAGATTTTTCAATTCTATCTTTTTGGCCAAAACAGTCTGTTATTGGCCAGAGGTTAGAAGATTTCTTAGCTCAAGGTTTTTTGGGATTTGGGGCTGTTTTATGTAAGACATTTAGTGTTCCTTTGGGGAAAACACCTATAGTCAAGCTGTTAACTGTTCTGGCTGGATTGGCTGCACAGATATTCACGAGGACTTGAGACTGCTGGTTATTCTGCTGGCCCACAAGCATCTCCAGCATTGATGAAGCCTTGATGTCTTCTGTGGTTGGGAGATTAAAGGCGACTGACTGTAAATTATATTGTCTTTTGTTATCCTGTGAACTGCACTGCACTACTAGAATTGTGGTTGAACAGTGGGAAGGGATGCAGAAAGAGTGAAATTGGTGGTTAGGAAGTAATGAAGGTGTGCCCTGCAAACAGCAAGGTGTGATGAGGAGGCCTTCAGTTGTATTGCCAAGGAATCGGGATGTCATAAGGTACTATCCATTCGGGTACCGTGGCTGGCGGAACCTTTATCTTCCGAAATCTTCAAGTGGGGCTGTTTTTCCCCTTGAGGCCTCATCAGGTCTGCAGACCCCTCAACAGCTCTCTCTGTCCAACTCTTCTGTCCCATGTTAAGGGCTTGATCCAGTGTTCTGGGCAAACCCTCTTAACCATTTGTCCTCCAATGGATCTTTTCTTTCCCGCCTGAGAGATGATGGGATTTAACATTACATCAATCAGTTTCAATTAACAGTGTAACCCATTTGGCTACACAATAAGGACCAGGAATCGGTACCTTTTAGTTAAGAAGGTTTATTGCAAGTTAGTAGTCAAGTTAAAGTACACAAATCTTAGCACCATGCTATAAAGATGCAGAATAACATCGGGGAAACCCAACCTCCTAAAGAGGTTTAGGCGTACCAGTATGAGAAACTAGAAGTTCAGTCACAGCAATTCAAAAGATCAATAACAAAATGTGGTGCTCGGAGACAAGTTTCTGGTTCTCTCTTCAACATGTGAGTGAAATCTAAAATCATCTAGGGTAAAGTCTAAACTAAGAGGATGGTTCGATAGTCTAAGGAATCTCAAAATTCAGGGAAATACAGAAAAATAGGAAAACGGGAAAGTTTGGGAAGCAAGAAAATAAAGGAAAGGTGTCCGCATCGCAGAAGCTCGGTTAAGAGTCTTCTTGGGTCAGGGGAATATGAATGTTAACCTAGGCCACATTCGGCAAGAATCAAAGGGAATAAGCATAGAGATCTAAACCTCTCAAAGTCCAGGAAAAATTGGCGGCGGTCCCAGCAATATAGACTACAGTTATTTGTAACCAAATTCTCTCGGGTACCATCCCTCTTCTTGCATCATCGGGGTTCCATTATCCTTTCCATTCTCACGTTGTAAGCTGCAACATTTATGAAATGTCCCACACTGAACATGGGAACGACCTCATATTTGTTCAACCAAGCCATGTTGCAATAATACTGAATAGGACTCTTCAGATAACGCTCTGGCTCTCCATGTTCCTTTGTCAAGGTCTTCTCAGGCTCTCTCTTTTGCTAGTACAGTGTTGTATCTATTCTCAAACTAACAATGTATGGGAACCCACCTGCAAGGGAAAGGTTATGCAATCAGAAATGGAAAACAGTATTTTATGAAGAATGGAAAACTGGACTAATCAGGGCAACTTAAAAAAAATAAATCAATGGTGCTCCTTTAATATGCGTGTGCACTTTCAAACACAAATTAATATAAACTTGTCAGTACATTAGATCCATATTGCATACAGTAAAATCTTTAATACACCTGCGTAAGTATGGCTAAGGACTACATTTTATATGAAACATTAGTGCACACATTACATAAATCATTGTTGTTTCTAAAGTAAACTTATTCTAAATAGGTGAGGATGGTTTGTTCGTCAAGTTTCCAAAGAATCTCATTTAATACTGTTAAGGCACACCACGTATATGTATGAACTCTCCAATTCTATAGTGAATGCACTTCACAAAAGATGTTAAGTGCAACACTTTATATTAATGTCGTTAAGTCACACAGGAAATGTTCCAAGTGCACGCTTATGTTAAGTATTTGTGACGTGTAAAGGTGGAGCCAAAATTACGGTGCTTCAGGCTTTTGGACACTATCCGCTCACCAGGCTGTAGGTAAGCCCCCCAGGACATGCAGCAGGTCTCCACTGAGCAAGGCGGACATCAGGACAATGGCTGGTTAGCTGTACAGGCTCTAGTCCTTTTCCCTTGCTACTACCTTGTTGGTCTTCAGAAGGAAAAAAAATGAAACATCCAAGCTGATCACCATTTACAGGACTAGGAGCAGCTATTCCTGCATGTGTGCGTTGTGAAGACATGGGCAGTGATTGGAAGTATATTTAGACCAATGATTATACAGTGAGACACAATATGCGCTTGTTTAGTTGACACCTGTAAATCTACCATTTTGTACTAAACATGCACCTAGTGAAAAGACAATACGATGAGGCATGATAATTTAGGAAAAACATAATTTTGCCTGGGCATGCTGTTGGACCGGATAGGTTTCCTGTGAGGTGTGCAGTTGTTGCCCTGTTCTGAGGGTCCAGCTGCAACTATCTTTAACCTGTTTTAAAAAAGTTTGGCCTAAGCTCACGCTAATATAGCTAATATAGGGGGGGTGCACCAAGTGTCCCCTCATTTTGCTGACAGTGGATTACCGCCGTTTTGGGTTTAATGGGTTCAGTGCCGGTGGTAAAATATCATGTTTTGTGAATGTGCAGTTGTGACCCATCTGTGTTGCTGGACCCACTTGTGTAAAATTCTGCTTTAGTGTGTAACCCAGAACCTCGTACTAACATCCCAAGCGAATTTTGTGTTTGTTGCATGTGTAGTACTTGCAGTATGTGAATAGGTGAGCCAGAGTAATGGAGTCCTGTGGGTCCAGTTTCAGAAGCCCCTACCTAGTCTGCTCCTGTGCACAAAATTGTTAATTTGTTTTCTCACACAGTGGAAGTGTATTGCGGATGGAGGGAGGAGACAAGATTCCTTTAGACATTTACTTAAACATGTCTCCTCAGAGGAGCTGCTGATACTACTTCATGTAGTACTGCCATTTAGTTGGCTGTGGGGTGGGACTCTTGTCTGTTCAGGATGAAAGGTTTTTTTTTTTTAGGTGAGGTCAGCCTTTTGTCTTAATCCTGATCACTATTCAGTTTCGCTAGTGAGAAGCCATTTGCAGAAAGCTCATGCCGCTTTGTGCCTCTGTTGTGGGTACTCCTGGATGGAAACTACTCTGCTATGAGCATCACTCTACAAAAGGGCTGTCTGGATAACAGCCTTGAGAGGACACTTTAAGAAAAAACCCTCCCCAAACCTGTTCTGAGATTGCAGACCGAGAATCCACATTGCCCATCTGCTTTGACTGTATAAAAGTGGGAACGACTTACATTCTTGTTGCTCCAGTTCCAAGTCTTTTCACCAAGGAAGGGAATATTCCACAGCATACTCTGAGGAGTGCTGTGCAGGCAGAGCTGGTGTCTGTGCGACAGCTAGCTTCCAAGAGGAGAGGGTACATCACCTGGAGTCTTTACTTGCTTTAAGAGCTGACCTGAAGCGACTGAAGACTGGCTGACAGCTGAGCGAGGGAAAGAGCATGTCCAGCCTGAAGGAGATGTGACTGTCCATGTAATGCCAGAAACAGCCACACTCTAGTGTGGAGGGTCTACCAGGATTAAGAAAACTGATGAGAGCGATCTAAGAGTTCGAAGATTGAGTGCAGTCTCTCCAGAAGTGCGGGTCCAAGAGGGAACTGCAGGCTGGCAGCTGACCTTGCTGCAATGCAATGGGAGCAGTCATGCGTGAGCTTGCTGCTTAAATCCAAGAGCTGTGCCCAAAGGGCATGTAGCCACTGCAACCCAGAGCTGTGCCTGTGGCGCACATTGCCCATGTCCAGAACTATGCAAATGTGGCAACTGACATGGGCACAGGTGTCTTGGCTTCAGTGGCGACGTACCCGAGAGGCAAAGTGCATCCAGCGACTGCCATTGTGCTGCTGTGACATCGGTGTACATGTTGGCCAATCTGCTGCTCAACGCTGAATGACCCTGAAGCAGGTCTGATGCCTGACATGAGCCCACACTAACACCTGCATTCACCGAAAGATTCATGGCTGGATCTCTGGTTGCCCATCCTGCTGCAGCCGACCCAGATCAAGAGCCACTCCCTCCAACACGGGGTCTTAACCCAGAAGCTGGCAAAATCAGAGATGCATGATGCCTAAAGACATGGACCTGCATTGTGGTGAGACTGTATCAAGGAGAATGTACTGAACTGAGCGCAACCATAATTGAACAGGGGTACCTGCAGCAGAATCTTGATCCATGTCGCACAAAACTAACCTAACTGGGACCTGCCTAGGCTGACAAGAGGAGGGACACCTGGGAAATGGAAGGGAAGGGCAGAATCCAAGGGTACAGTAGCAGAAGTGACTGTGTATATTATTGTACCTGCTGTCATATACAGTTTTAAGTGTTTATTAAAGTACTTTTCTTATCAAATTAAAGCAGTGGGTTGGACCAACAAATATTGTGCTGCTGAGTGTTCGCAGTTTGTATACCCCTACTCTACTTTCCTGAGAAGCCTGTGGCTGCTCACCAGCGGTACCACCGAGATTCAAGTGCTGAAGGGGTTGTACTTGGTCCAGTTTGTGAAGCCATAGTAGGACAGATTCTGGGAGATCTGAGGTTAGCCACCCCTGCCCTAAGGTTGTGGCCTCGTAGCTCCTGCTTGCCTTATGCCCCTAAACTGGGTCTGGCACATGCCTTCCACCAGAAAGGTCATCTATTCAGAGAGACCAACTTTACTCGTTGTGCCACTGAAGTCTATATAGTCACTGTCATTCACTTAATAATACATTTCAGTGGGAGTCAAGAGCACAATGTGTGCAAGTAGAAATAGCGCATTAAAGGAAAAGAATGAAAACGAGCCTAGATGCTGGTCTACATAATTTCTTCAAAAGCAGCAAAACCGCACTTGTGGCTGTAGGTGACCTTACTCCTTCCTTCATAATGGTCGTTATGAAACCCATTGGGGCTCAGTGTTGGGCATGGGATTTCTTCCCCCCCACCTGTGCTACACCCTTAGCGATCAGTCCCTGCTCAATTCCCACACAAGCTCACAGCCACAGATGCAGTGCTTGAACCTTATCTGTTGTGCTGCTCCCCCTCCAGCAGCCTTCGCCTGCTTTAACTACTTCCTTTTGGCTGATTCCTCGGGGCCTAACACTAATCCCATCTCCCACACCAGCCAACATTGGCTCTGCTCTGTCTTCTTTCCTGTGCTATTCCTCAGCCTCAGTACACTCTTGCCCTCTTGCCCTGGTATTTTAGTTACGGTTGGAACTGAATAGGCATGTACTACTGCAGGAAGAACAGATATTCGGTGGGTGTATTTGTAGAAGTATGTACATGTTCACGAGTGTTGGGTAATTAAATGTTTGCTGTGTTAGAGGTGTGCCTGTTTAAGTGCTGGGTGACACTGAGTGCTCTGAGTGAGCAGTGTGAGTGCAGGGTGAAAGATGTTCCTGTATAAGTACAGAGTGAGAAGTGAGTGCAGGGTGAATAGTGTGCCCAAGTGAGACCTGGGTGACCAGTGTGGTCTTGTGTGAGGACGGGGAAGAGTGAACGATGAGCTGTGTGAGAAATGCGTTACCGAAGTACCAGGGTGATTGCTGGGTGAATCGTGAACCAGTGTGAGTGTAGGGTAATTCGTGGAGCTGTCAATGCAGGATGATGCATCCCTCGACAGTAAGTAACACAAGGTCATTGACAGTTCAGGTGTAATTGGAATTATAATTATTGAGAAGCGGATCCTGAAACAAAATGTCAGCATTTTGGACATTTCAAAGTTACTTTTCTAGAGGTAGGCGAGCCTTTGAAGGCCAGAGCCAGATGTCGAGCTCTGGCTCTGGAAAAAGTGTTCTTGGAACTTCACGCCAGGTCTTCTTGTGGTTTCTGTCACCCACGCACTTATGTTGGTCACTAAGCCGCCTTCATCTAGAGGCTAAATGGTGCAACGTAAAAACAAGAAACCTAGTTTCAAACAGTTTATCTGCTTGACAAAATGTGTGTTACCCTGGCTCATTACCTTATTTCTCTGTGCCTTCTTTTCTTTTATCATCACATTTAAGAGTACCTTAAAACTCAACTTGGGATGTGCCATCAACAACCTCATTTGTTTAATAGACTTTGATACTGCCCCTTATGTTATAAAAAAAACCTATGCAGTGTTCCCATGACGGCTGACCTCTTGGTTCACTAGTAGCATCGGCATCGCAGGCATGAATGTTTCAAAGTTGACATTTAGAACCTATGGCTTCTCATAAATTCCAGTCAATGCAGAAATTAATTGTAGGTCTCTGAACTAAAACGCTTCCAAGTTAAACAAATATACCTTTTGAAATTTGAGCCTTTAGCACATGTTTACATGGCAAATTATACACCACACAGAGGATTGCCTGGACTCTGGCTCGGCACTCTTTTAAAGTGCTGCTTGCCTATCTTTGTATTGTTCCTGAAATCCATTCTCCCACTGTGGCAGCAAGGGTCCTTAACAAGAGAGGTGACAGCAGGGGGGGGGGGCCTGTAGCAATTAAAACAGACTGGTGAACTGAGAGCAGTCCAGCGAAGGTGGCTAGAAACGAAGAATACTCTTTATGACACTGCATGGTGGAGAGGTGTGGTGCAGCGGCCAGGGCAGCTGACTTCGGAACACAGGGTTCACCGTTCGATCCCCGGCTCCGGCGGCAGCTCAGCTCAGCACCATGTGACTCTGGGCAATAGCTCACTTAATTTCCACTACGGCCCCCAGCGCCTTGAGACCCGTAAGGGTGAGTAGCTGCGCTATATAAAAACGGACTTACTTACATAATCATGATTGCACTTAAGCACTTTAGGGTAATGCCTTAGTTGCGATGAGATACATATATCATACATGTATGTATTTCGATGTCTTAAGGTACCTTTCTTAGATTTACGAATGATGGGAGAATTTTTTTATACTGTATTGGGTATGTGTCAAATATGTTATATTCTAAATCTCTGCTGAATGGGATCCAATCAAAATGTACACTTTGATGGTCAATCTGATGGCAGCTAAATCAAAATGACTTACTCCGTGAATTTAGGATTGTCAGCAATGAAACTCTAGTATTGTGTGCTTTATTGCACCTTTCGTAGTGGGTTTCCGATCTATTATGTATACTGTGCAATACTGCACTTCTGCACTTTAATATCTGTGATTGCCAGTGTTTGCCTTAGCTTCTGCTTTGCAGTTGTCTCACTTGGTGATGAACTGAGCTATTGCACTTTATCAGATAAAATCTTATCTTGCCACTTTATGCTGTTCTTTTCACCTTCTCATCTAAAAATCAATAAAAATATATATTTTTAAATGTATAGGGATTACTGAAATGTCAGAAAATGTATATTTTATGCCATTAATAAACAAGGCGATCGGCATATTGAGAAATGGAATGTTCTGTCTACATCCATCATTGGAAGAATTACCTTGGTAAAAACGTCCATTTTATCCTATTTGTATTTGCTTTTTTCCAGCATATCATGTTATTTGCCGGCCAGATAGTTTTCTAAGAGCAATTACTAAGCTTATATGGAATACAAAAGAGCCCCAGATTTAATTTCACCATGTTACAAAAAAAGCATGGCAGCAGGCTCAGTAGGTGTACCCCATCTTAGACTTTATTATGGCTGCAACCACGCACTACATAACGATGTTTCATCTCCTACCTCATCAACCGGTGTTAGACAGATCACTGATTTCCAGAATGATGACAGATTTGAATATTGATTCCCCAGTTTTCATTAAACCTATTCAAAGGCCAAACCTAGTTCAATATGAGGTTCTAAATGAGGTACAGAAGGGATACAAAGTGTGTAGAATTTGGTGGTCTCCTAGAGTAAGTAAGAATCTTAAATTGTGGAAGGTGACTAATATGGAATCTAAACGTTTTTTACAAAATCAAATATCCTTCGTATTATGTGAAAAATAAGTTGGGAGAATGGCAGCATACATGTTTTTATCTTACCTACACACAGTAAGCTTTTAAAATATTTTATTAATTACATTCTGGAATCAGCTCAAATCTTTTGCTATTTTCCAAGAATGTAAGACATTGGGGTATTGCAGACTTGTGCAAATATGTTATTTAACAAAAAAACAAGCCCAGGATGATAAAAGTCTGATGGATTTCTCCCATCCTGGTCAGTTGAAGTTGGGATACACTGCCCATGATATGTTTGGTCTGGAATTTGTGAATTTAGCCTCTTTTTCCATAAAGGAGCCAATGGCAGATATACAATATTGAACAAATGCCCAAGATGAACCAATGCTAACGCCAGAAGCTCTATTCATATGATTGCTATTTACAATTTTATTTCAATCATACTGAGTAACACCAGCCCCAAATCTGTTATACGTGTGTTGGCATACATATCGCCAAAGTTTGATTTGCTCAAGCAAGATTGTAAATTGATATTTATGAAGCTGTTAGTAGCTCGATATTCAATCACTTAAAACTGTAAAATAAAGTGGATCCCCAGCACTTTTTTCATTTCCTACATACAAAGAGACTCAAATATAGCTATGCCAACCAAATGGGCACAATTAGGAAATATGAAAAAGGGTACATTTGAAGATTATACAACTAAGTTATCTGAAGATCTATTTTGCCAGGATTCTTACGGTGGGGAAATGACTCTTACTAACCTCATTTAGGCATTAGCACATTTTCATGAGGTGAAATCATGCATGGCTTTGGATTAACTATTTAAATCTATGGTTTTTGGTTTTGTAGAAGAATTCTAAAAATTGTGATAAACGAATTTAAAGTGTTACTAATGTGAAACCAACGAAAATAAAGATTTTTTTTAAAAACGTGAAAAAACAAGCATTGGCATAGCCAATAGGTCTCGCCTTTGGGACCTTATAAGTGTTTAACCATGCAACAGTTAATGTTGTTGCACCAAGGATATTGTGCTGCATAACTAAATAGTTATAAGGTCCCAAAAGCGAGACCTATTGGCTATGCCAATGCTTGTTTAAACGTTATTATCACCTACTTATTTGTAAACCCTTTACTACACATATGCCTAAACCTTTACCACGCTTATGTCATTATCGTTGTAAAGGAATGTGTGGTAAAAACATATTCATGGTAAAGGCATGCCTGCTAAATGCATGCGTGGTAAAGGCATATGCGTGGTAATGGCTTCGTGGTAATGGTTACACGTGGTTATGACCGCGTTGTAATGGCTGTTTCCCAGAATTGTGATACCATTCATCTTTGTTAACCACAGTAGATAATTTCTACCATTGCATCTTATGATACTGGTTACTTGATACGATCATGCTTACCAATACAAAGCAGAATTTTAAGGGCAGATTTAGAGGAAACAAATCTTTAACTTGCACTAGAATGGAGACAATTTTAAGAGGGAGAGGCTGAGAACTTAATTTTTGATAAACAAATCAGGAGTATCCCATCTGAATAGGGAGCGTTAGCATATATGTGATGTAGTGCTTTTTCACAGTTTCTAACCTAAATCACTACTGCTGAACCAGGAGCCCTGTTAATCCCCTAATGATTTTGTTGCTCAAAAACTGGGCTTGGTCAACATGTACTTCAAATATCAAATACCATTTCAAAATTAAATGTAAAGCACATTAGGCTTCACAATAAAGACTGACAAGTATTATAGTGAAAACCATAAAAGTTTATTGGAAAATTAAAGGCATCACAGAAAGCAAAATAAATGACAGGGAGTCAGTTAGTCATTTGTCATATAAATGCATGAAGTTCAGAATAAAATGCAATATATGAAATAGCAGAATAATTCAACTTAAGGAAATAAGTCACAAATTAGACATCAGACCGACAGAGTGTTGCCTTCTAAGGGTCAGGGGAGACTGCGACAACACTGTCTGGGTAAGTCTCCTTTTAAAGGGTGAAATGCAATACGGTCCATATACTTTCTGTGAATGTGGAAAATTCCTGAAATTCCACCTAATCATGCTAAAGAAAAAATGAAATAGTTTAAAATGGCATTTATCACACTATCCCACATTTATATAATGTAGTTGCTGCTGCTCCTATGACACCTCAATAGTTAGAACAAATTGCTACAAAGCAAGGTTCAGTTCCTATGAGAATCACATTGTGGTCCCCATAGGTGAGGCCTTGGGAAAGCATTCACTGTGCTAACACAGCAATAAAACGAAACTTAAGAACGAATCATTATGTTGTACATGAGAGAATTACATCATGTTTCAAAACATTGTTCACAAAGTATCTATTATACACTGAGTGCATGGTGTGGAGTGAACAGAGAGATAGACTATCTGTAAAAATAAGATAGCTGCATACAGCAGCCATTTTGAAATTGAGGCCTACATTTTCAAAGCTAAAATAAACACAACTTCTCAGCAGAATATTTTAAATACATTGTGTTATTTCATTGTGTTTATACAATTATGCGTTTTCATTAAAACCCCTATACATATGTATCATTTATTACACTGCTTTTGTCTTTATTATCTTGGTGTAATTAAATTTGTCGTACCATTTTTGTACTTGTCACTTGCAAAATCTCAATAAAAAATCAATAAAATGAAAAATATTTTTACTCTTATTTTAATAGGTTTTTAACTTGTTTTGTCAAAAATATCAACATAAAGGAAATGACAAGAAATAAACGTATAATGCAATCCAAAGGTATTAAAAATGTATGTCTGTATTAAACAAAACGCGTTAAGAATTAGTTATATTTACTCAGTCGTTGTTGCATCCCGTCTACTGTCTATAAAATAAATACTGTGCATTTCATTACTTCAATTCCAGAAGTATGGCGCCCATGGTTCTGCCGCTTCTGTTATGGTCATATTTGCAGAGAGCGCTCTAGTGCTTTTCAGGGGGTTTTGTGTACCTATGTGCATGCTGCTCCGCCTTGGAATTCTAAGACCGCTATTGGATCAAGAAAATTCAGTGAAAGCTGAATAATTGCAGGGTTTCCACTGACTGACGAACGAACCAGAAAACCTTAAATGTGCAATTATAAACACTTTATGAATAGGGATTTAAATATTTTAAAATGTATTTTTGGGTGCATATAATAAGTCATATTAACGGGCAACATTTAATATTAAAAACAGCGGAGTTTAATCTACGGTAAGACTATAAAGGTCTCTCAGTTAACCTTGAATAAAATTAGCGAGCGACCACCAGTCAATTTCCAATATGGCTGCTGTGCAAAAGTGAAAAAAACTGGTACGTGTTGGCAAACAAGTGTTTGGTGCGTTCTTCGAGATGTGTGACAAGACGGCCATCTTGTACTGGAGTCGCTTTACCTGAACTGGCCCAAAATATAGATCACATTCAAAATAAAAATTTCATAAGGTCTGCGCTGAAGCAGTCTAAGACCACTGCGGTATATTTTCAAATGTTACACAAATAGATTACGACATTCACGTAACACTCGGTCTCAAACATAAAAAGATCCCGTTCTTTTAGCCCTTTTTCTAGAAAAGTATGTTTTTGCTAGCGGTCTCAGCGGGTGAACTCCACCTGAGTATCGGCTAACACAACCCCATTTATTGATGTACGCCTGTCTTATGCACGTGTTCGACGTGCTCCTGTTTTCCTCGTGGAGCTCTGTACACAGCCACAGAGACAGCTCGCCTGCTGGCTATGCTACACTGGAAGCAGGGGCTCCAGACGTGTGTGTTCAGAGCCAGTTTGGGCACACAAGGTAGCGGGATGGACGAGTCTAATCTCTTTACATTGGTACGCGACACCGATCCCAGCATGTCTTGGCGGCAGCAAATCATGTGCCAGGTCGTGCCTTGGCAGTTCGATGATGCAGATGCCCCTGAAAGCAGGTGAGAATCATGAACATGCTCAGGAGTGGGTTAAACAGCAGATGCAGAGCAGAAGCAAGACACTGGAGTGGCAGAACGCAGAGTATATAAGCAGACGTGGAAGAAAGAACGGATAGAAGAGGAGGCAGAGCACAGACAAAACACAATAATGTAAATGTGTTGATATACAGCTAACGAGGCATCGAAGTGCTTTTTCGGCTAGTAGACAAACGAGAGACCGAGAAGCGCACGCGCCTCGCGCTAAAAGTAACAAGAGAAGACGCGCGGCCAAGAAACGCGCTCTCTGGTGAGGGAGGGGGAGGAGTGGTGAGGGAGGGGGAGGAGGGAGGGGGAAGAAAGGCAGATGGCGCCTCGCCAGCGATGCGAGGAATGCATGGCAGCTGCGCGCGTGCACGCTCTCGCGAACGCAAGCTGGTCGCCAGCAAAAGCCACCGTTTGCATTTCCAAAACCCGCTTACTAAAACTCTCGCCAGAGCAGCGCATGCGCTGGCTCAGGCGAGACCTAAAGAGTGGTGAACTGATAAAATGGTTCTTTAAAGACCTGAGAAATACTTTGGATGAGGCAGAGTCTGAGACGTCAGCCCCTGCCCAGCCCAGGACAGTTCAAAGATAGGAGGGGTGCTCGTTTTCTGTAAACAGGCCTTTAAATCTCATCACGTTTGCTGTGCATTGAAAGACAAAGGTCAAATGTCAGCCTCTTTCATTCTGGGAGCCTGGTGTTTACTTTTCTTTCTCTGACTTCGAAGTGAGAAAATTATGTGAAATCTTGCAGTGAAACGGAAAGGGTTTTTTTCTAGCACACAACAAAAATTAACAGTGCTGATATTTCACACTATATTAAAAATATAAATGAAGTTTATTTTTTTGTATTTGAATCTGGTGGAAATAAATATTTGAATATGATCAAAACACAACAATACACTAGCCAATGCCATTTCCACACATTATCATTTATGCGCTAAAAAACTGCATGTCTGTGCAAATGTAATGGTCATTTCAATTAGAAATGTGTTGTCTGTAAAGGCAGTGTGCTACCACACTATGCATACTCCACACTATGCTGCTCCACTCTACACCACTCTGCAACACTTTCCTCCAGTCCATGCCCCTCGATTCAGCGACATGCCCCTCGACTTTACGACACGCCACTCTATACCACGCCACTCCAATCTACGCCCCTCAACGCCATTTACCCCTCCACTCTACCCCACTCCACACCAATCTATCTCAGTCAAATCTATCTCACTCTACTTCACTACAGTCTACCCCACTAGAGTCTACCCGACTTTACCCCTCTTCACTCAAGTCCAATCCACCCCAACCTACCACATTCTACTACTCCACTCCAATCTGCCCCACTCCAGTCTACCCCACTACAATCTACTACAATCCACTCATCCACAATCTACACCACCCCAGTCTACCCATCTCCCCACTGTAATCCACTCAATCTTCTCCACTCTACTACAATGTACCCCACTCCACCCTCCCACAATCTGACTCCACTCCAGTCTACCCCACTGCAAACTACCCCACCCCAATCTACCCCATCCCAATCTACCCAACTCCAGTCTACTCTAACCTACCCTAATTTACCCTACTCCAATCTACCCCTGCTCCAGTCTGCCACACTCCAATCTGCCCCACTCCACCCCAATTTACCCCACTCCACTACAATCTACCCTACTCCACTCTACTCACTCCTCTCAAGTCTACCACAATCTACCACAGCTCCACTCTTCCCCCAACTCCACTCCAAAGTACCCCACCCCTTTCTACCCCACTCCACCCCATTCTACCCCCCTCCAATCTACCCCATTCCACTACACCAGTCTACCCCTCTCAACTCTAATCTAGCCCTCTCAACTCCAGTCTACCCCACTTACTCCAATCTGCCCCACTCCACTCTACCCGAACTCCACTCGAATGTACCCGAACTCAACTCCAGGCTTCGCAGCTCCACTCCACCCCACTCCACCTCCGTCTACTCGACTCCAGCTTTGTCTATTCGACTCCACCACAGTCTACCCCACTCCTATCCAGCCCCACTCCACTCCAATCTACAGTCTACCCCACTCCTATCCAGCCCCACTCCACTCCAATCTACAGTCTACCCCACTCCTATCCAGCCCCCTCAACTCCAATCTAACCCACTCTACTCAACTATAATCTACCCCAATCTGTCACGCTCCACTCTAACAGAATCTATCCCACTCCACCAACTTTTAGCCATGCTAAACAGCCACACTAATATACACCATGGCTAAAATACATTGCCAAAGCCAGCAGCTCTTGCATAGGCCGTTGGTAGTAGACCCAAATTCTACTGCCATATTGCGGATAGAGGAAGCGGATTCAGTCGAGCGTGAAGGCAAAATAAATTCCCCCAGGCAGAAAGCAACTTTCCAGACTCCCTTTCAGTTAAAAAAAATAAAACCACTAAATAAAACGATTAAACGCTTTCATCTTTGCTAAATAACGTTGCATCCTATCCCGTTCAGTAGCCAGCACATCTTGATTTTCTGAGTTCAAAGCATGAGACGCTAATGCAAATGTAGAGTTTTCTGAAACGCATCCACCTTAACGACTCCAACATCTTGGTTTAAATTCTGGTTTTCTTTTATCATTTTAGTTATTTAACTCAAACGATTGACTCTAGTTTATAATTAAAGTTACCATACTTTTGTTTTTGCTTTTACAATGTTATTTCTCTAGTAAACTGGTACTATAAAACACTTTACTAGAAAAGAAATGACCAAATTGATAGTTTCTAACTAAATAAAGTGTTTTCAGTGTCTTTGATGTGCCTCAATGCACAACATTCCTAAATAATAACTTACATTTTTTCCACTCCTCAATGTAAACTCAAAAGCAGGATTCCTAGGAAGGCTTAATTGTGCTCATGGGTTTTTAAACTTATTAGGTTGCAGTATTTAATTTATTTTGGCGTCGCATGCACCAGGCGTGTTATTGGCATTGGAACTGTGTCCCAGAGTGTCTACACCTTGTATGAGTGATCTGGCACAGGAAACCTGATGGGCGTTTTCATCTCTTGGCGCAGGAAATTTAATGGGTGTCTCTTTTGTGCTGGCACTGGATCGACTGTTGAACTCTGTGTAAGATCCACACCTTGCATCCTTTGGCACTACACCCTTCTGCTGTACATCCAGTGCTTGCGATGCACACCAGCGTCTGATGACGTAAGAGTGTAGTGCTGCTGCGGGATGGTGCTCCTCCCTTGCTGTGTGCAGCCTTGCCATGTTGGGCAATATTAGGAGCACCCTTATGAACTCTATTTAAAACCAATCATAAACTGAGAGAAAAAGAGAGAAAAAGAGAGGTGGTCTAGAGGCTAAGCATTTGACCATCGGACCTATGTTTGAATCCCTGCATCAGCAGCACTTGACTGTAAAAATTGAGATTCTGGACAAATTGCACAGATTTACATTTTAAGCACAGTGAAATTAAGTAATGGATTTGATGTGTAATAATCACTGCAATGGAGAGCACTTATCCCTACAGCTGTCTGTGAGATTCCATCAGTCTTTTAACAGGGCCAGATAGAACTAGATCGTTCTTGCACGGGAGCACAGCCTGGTGTTCACGTTTCGTAGCACCAAGTTATTCAGGTACTCCTCAAAGCACCTTTTTCTGGATTTTTGTAGGTGTTTGGAAGCGTTTTGCTTCGTCTTATTGTGCAAGAAAGTGCTATTTTGCTTTTGTTTTCTCTCCGTCCTGTTAGGATACTAGTTCGGCTACAGAAGCTTCAGTGTCGAAATAATGTTTGTATTGCAGCATCCAGTATAAGTAAACATTCTATGTTATGTTAAAATACTTATATAGTGCAACAGCTACCCACTTGGGGTTTCCTGGTGCTTTAGCAACAAGTAAGGTTACTCCAAGCCCAACTAATTCAGAACAGCCAAGTTTTAAAGTCTCTGTAGAAAGAGGTCACTGAAGAGCAGGTTCTCAGATGTTCAGGTAGGGTGTTACAGAGCTTAGTACAGAGGTACGCAAAAGAGCGATCTCCCATGTGAGTTTGTTTGATCCTGGAAACCGTGCACAGTGAGGTTACTGGGGCGCAAATGGAGGGCAGGCTGATGCAGCTTTATCAGCCCTCTTACCTTGCTTTGAAGATGTGGCAAAGAGCCTTGAATTGGATATGTTACTCCACCCTAAGCCAGTGAAGCTCACAGAGGAAACTGAGGCATATATTGGCAATCTGTAAATCAACCTGGTGGACACATTCTGCACCACCTGCATGCTTCTCGTAGAGGCTTTATTAACCCCCAAATAAAGGATGTTACCATAATCCAGGCGAGACAAAATGAGTTCCTGGATAACAGTTCTTTGAGCAGGTAAGGGAAGAATCCAGATAAATTTCCATAACCATTTTAGGGTTGCAAAGCAGGTCACAGCTACCTGAGGCTTCATAGAGAGCTTGTTGTCTACTAAAAAGCCTAGATTCTTGACTTTGAGGTCAAGGGCTGGAATAATGCCCAACGCGTCCAGCCAGTAAAAAGCAGACAATATCGAAAGCAGAGCTTAGATCGAGCAAAATCAGCGCTGCCGCCTTACCCTCATCTAGGAGCTTCCTGAGGTGTTCTGTGACCCCGAAGAGGGTGGACTCTGTACTGTTCCCTGCTCTAAAGCCTGACTGGGTCATGAAGGAAATTTTGTGACTCCACAAAAATCGAGAGTTGTTTATGTATGTTTTTCCATGATCTTAGACAGAATGGGAGCAAAGAAATGGGTCTATAATTGGACCAGTTAGACTGGTCCAAGCTCGGTTTCTTCATAAGAGAAAGGACAATGGCATGCTCCCAAGACTGCGGGATAAACCCCTCCTCTAGCGAACGGTTGGAGTTTTACCAGAGGAAGCATGACGTCTGGATCCAGGAGGCGGAGTTTGGCAGGAGGAAGGGGGTCTTTGGGAGATCCAGATCCTATGGCTAGTGCCAGAGACAGAACACAGATAGGTTCATAGCATCCCAAGTATCCAGGGTCTGTTGGGTAGGGGGGGGTTTAGCTGCAGTAATCGATTCCACCGAGACCAAAGGAGACGGATGTCTATTGAACTAAGACGGTTCTTCACTTAACCCCCCTCAAGGAGTATTGAATGTCCTGTACTTTACTCAGAAAGAAGAGTACCAGTTCCTTACATTCCCCTGAGATAATAGAGATGCAGGGGCAATCCTGCTAGCATCAGACAGCTCTAACTTATCTGAAAAGAGTTTTGGGGCAATTTTGTTCGGAAATGTTCTGGTCGCAATAAAAAGTACCAGGAGCCATTCTGCACAGACCTTGATACTGTTTTAAGGCCAATTTATATTTGAGGTTGGAGAAATCATCATAGAGAAGCCTCCAACCCCTCTCCAGTCCCTTACAGACAGTCGTGGCTGCCTGCAGTTCCTCTGTTAACCATGGGGCTGGTGGGGGGGGGGAGAGGGCGTTTGGGGCGAAGGGTTTTTTAAAGGCAGAATATGATCGAAAAAGCTTTGTAGCTACTCATCCAGTCGAGGTTGATCTAGCTTAACCTCTTCAAATGAATTGGGAATCTAACTTCTCAGGTGGCTGTTAAGAGATCCCATGTCCAGCATTGACCAAGACCTTGTCCTAATCAGGGG
This sequence comes from Calotriton arnoldi, assembly GCA_963921515.1. Taxonomy (NCBI): domain Eukaryota; kingdom Metazoa; phylum Chordata; class Amphibia; order Caudata; family Salamandridae; genus Calotriton; species Calotriton arnoldi. The sequence goes on along the minus strand of CAWUFW010000025.1, from coordinate 3,812,776 downwards.
TTTGTTCCACTCCTTGGCAGCATCAGGATATAAAAGAAGGTATACAAAGACTAGACTGTATGAGCTTCTCTTCCCCAACAATAGCAGCACCATTTCACTTTAAGCAGAGAGGCCACGTTTCCCATTACGATTTTTTGAATTTCTTTTTTTTTATAATCTTCAATGTTTGGGCCCATTTTGAGGTATAGCTGAGAGAACGCCCAATAGATGGAAACTGTTACACCTAATTGTTTAGAATAAGGGAACACATCTCCTAAATATGGCAACTAGATCTCTAAAGCATAATTTCTTTAGTACCTCTCTGAACTTTTATAGCATCATCATTGGTCACTGAACCGCTGTCCGTCGAACAGCATCATGTACTCTAATGCCTCATTCATTGTTCTGGATCTCGGCAGATGACCCGAAAAATTGGAAATGTCCATCTTGTTCTTCTAAACAACTGTTGCTCTAACCCCGTCGGCCTCCTCTTTTGCCAACACCAACTACAGAGCACCTGTATCCCTTTAAATCATTTAGTGGCCTTACGTCAGTGCAGTGTCAAAGCAAAAAAGGTGACACCTGCACTTGTTTTTACTTTATTCTATTACGTTTTTTAGTCTCCCAGATGTCTTAACAAAAAATGTATTTGCAGCTAACTGTCCCCAAAAATTCTCTCCGAATACACCAGTTTGAAAATTAATTTGAAATAGTGTGTGGTTTTGATCTTTGTTACTGATCTGTTTTGCTCCAAAATACATTCTTCACTAAATCATTTCCTAAGCATTGTTTGGTAGAGACACCTAGTCACCCTTTGAAATTCCTTAAATATTCTCTCTAGACTTGGCCACTGATGCTTGCTCATTGTCCTTTAAAATGCCCGCATTGCCAATATTTTTCACAAATACCGTGGGAAGAATGCCCAACTCCCTATACATCAGTTATAAAATACTATTTCGTTTTGGTTAATCAACTGTTCCATAGAGTAATAATAGTATTCTTTATTTGTATCAGTTGATTAAAACCATTGCAAAAGGATAATAAACTTTAAAAGCGGCAAATTAATTCACATGAGCGTATAGATACAATTTATCCCGCCATTCATTTCCGTGTCAACCACTTTAACAAATGTGTACTATATTTCATTTAAGAGAAATAGATTATGTAAATATAGGTGCGTCTTAAAACATGATAAAGGTTTATGAGCAGCAGTATAAGGTGCTAGAGCCGGCTATATTCCTTAATTTCAGAAGAAGAATTAAAGTGCATTAAGGCTTGCTAATTTTATGAGTTCTTAGCTTGATGATGATTACAGTCCTTAAAAGGTGACTGTGGTTGCCTAAGGAGGGCCTGCCATTGGAATCACAGGGGTGGGCAACAGCAAATTTACGCAGGGGCATTTCTCAGGCTCTTGAGTCTTTCCCTGAAAAAGCGGGCCCAATAGGCGGGGTTATTTGACTCCCATTTTCTTTGTATAGTAGTCCGTTATAAGTTTCTGGACATTGTGCCGGTGTTGCAAGGGTTCAGGGCGAGTGTATATAGCGTCTCTAAGCTTTTTTTACAAATCTCCTGCAATGGGCGAGGGTGGAGACCTCCGACAGTGAGAAACTTACTGCTGATGCCTCTATGCAAGTACGGACTGTTCCATAGTGATTTTAAAGTGCATCATTTGGCACAACTGTTTTTCAAACCATTTGTGATTGGAATTCGGTTAGATGGGATCATGACCAGCTCTAGGTGGTTGCTTCTCAATCCTACACAACAAAACACATTTCGTATGTCAGTCTAGCTACGCGATGTCACGGCCCAATCAGATTTTCTTGTTGTAAAGCCTTTCTTCCTTAAGCTTCTTTTCTGGCTGCCTCTAACTTCTAAGACAGACACCCAGACAGAAACAGAAGGAGAGAGGAACGGACAGCACTGTTTCTCTTTTCTTCTTCATTAGTCTTTCTCCACCCCCTCTCTCTCTGTTTTGGTCTCTTGTGTCCCCCCCCCCCCTCCCCGTCCCCGTCCCCCCCCTGCTCTGCACTCTGAGTCAGACCGTGAAAGTGGTGCCAACTAAAGAGGTATGAGGCCTGCTCCATTTAGTTTCTGCTAGCTCATTCTTCTGCAAAGCTCTACCTTCTCCACCAGCTCCTAACGTCCCCCCCATGTCCCACCTCCATTAGATTCTCAATATCCAAGTCCTCTGTTCGAGTTTAGACTGCACATCAACCTTCATTCTGACTGTACAGTGAGACCAGCCTTTTGCTGTTCCCAAAATGCCAGAGACGAAATGTTCCTTGACTTCCTAGAACGCCAAAAGTGCTCCTTGCTCGCCTGCTGCAGTTGCATAATCACGGTCCTCACTCTTTTGTACCCACTGGTCTACGCTGCACGCTGTCTGTATCTAATTGAGACTATTTGTTTTGAAATTGAGTCGGTTTTTGATTTTCTAGCTATCCAAGCTCCCGAGGAAGTGATTAAATAGATGGAGACTTTTGCTGTAACCCCTACTGCAAGCATAACAGCCATCTTTAAATTCGCATCCATTAAAAAGAACAAGCATTGGCATAGCCAATAGGTCTCGCCTTTGGGGCCTTATAAGTGTTTAGCCAGAGCTATTGACTTTGCCAATGTCTTCAAGCTGTGCTGTAGAGAAGTGTGGCTGCTGTGCGGCATGCTGAAAAGTTATAATAAAGTGTCAGAAGCATTCTTGTTACTTTAATATGACCAAGAAGGCATTATGTAAAACTGAACGACCATATTAAAAAAAGTATTTACAATAAAAAATGTCCTCAGTTTTCTTTTGTTCTTGCAATGCGGGCAACTTGTTTCTGCCTATTGCAATGGTTGTTTGTTAAAGCTTTTTTTTAAGGGGGCATAAACAATCGGAGGGTGAAGGTTGGGAACTAGTACCTGTATTATAACACTAGCAGCGGCCAGACGCTAGGGAAGAATCAACAGATGCCAGATTCCGAGAGCAGGCTGAGGTGGTGCTGAGTGATGCTGAGGTGGTAGTGGTGGTGGTGACGGTGGTGACTGTTGCGGAGACGATGCTGAGGTGATGCTGAATGATACTCCGGTCTTGCTGAGTGATACTGCTGTGGTGCTGAGTGATGCTGCTGTGGTGGTGCTGAGTGATATTGTCTTGGCCCTGAGCGATGCTGTGGTGGCCCTGAGCGATGCTGTGGTGGCCCTGAGCGATGCTGTGGTGGCCCGGAGCGATGCTGTGGTGGCCCGGAGCGATGCTGTGGTGGCCCGGAGCGATGCTGTGGTGGCCCGGAGCGATGCTGTGGTGGCCCGGAGCGATGCTGTGGTGGCCCGGAGCGATGCTGTGGTGGCCCGGAGCGATGCTGTGGTGGCCCGGAGCGATGCTGTGGCGGCCCGGAGCGATGCTGTGGCGGCCCTGAGCGATGCTGTGGCGGCCCTGAGCGATGCTGTGGCGGCCCTGAGCGATGCTGTGGCGGCCCTGAGCGATGCTGTGGCGGCCCTGAGCGATGCTAAGTGATGCTGTGGTGTTGTGAGAGATAGAGTGAAGATATAATGCCCAATTAGAGAGGGTGGTGAGAGAAAGAAGGGGAGAGAGAGTGAATGAAGGAGTTTGAAAGAGAAACGGATAAAGGGGTGAGAGAATGAAAGGCTAAAAAAGATAGAGAGGGGAGAGTTAATTAAGTAGAGAGAATTAGAGAGGGGAGAGAGAGAAGGAGAGAGACAATAAGAGTGGGGTGTGTGGAGTTTAATAGAGTGAAGAAGTGACACGGAAAAAGTAACCTTAAATATAGCTTTGTGCTTTGCGCAAATAAATATAAAAAAAAATAAACGGAGTGAGACAAAAATACTGGTAATTAGGCTGTGACTCCCAATATAAAACAAATAGCGATATAAGGTGAAATCAACCCACCGAAGCAATATTTCTAACTAGACAAAAAAAAGCTTGCATTTCAATGCTAATCGCTGTTGTTTTTCATGTGACTGTAGTCCAGGGCCGTCAGTTGGTAATGTGAGCTGCTGCTGCGATTGAAACATCAGAGTCCAGAGAGTTAATGAGCCATGACGAGGAAATGAGGAAGAGATAGGAAACCCAGATGGCAGCTGCGCGCGTGCACGCCATCGTGAACGCAAGCTGGTCGCCAGCCGAAAGCCAGTGGGTTTGCACTTCCAAAACCTGCTTACTAAAACTCTCGGCCAGACCAGCGCAAGCGCTGGTGCAGGCCGAGACCTAAAAAATCATCCCTTGTTACCCATTACTGTATCTCCAAAAAGGTTTCCAGATCTTATCCTTCTTTGTATGATTGAGTTTGCGTTCTAGCCTGATATCATTCAGTGAATCACCTCCGTATCAGTTGATGTACATGAGCGAAGGGACACATTTACCTATCTCTTTGCTCCCCTGGATTACGGGTGAACAGGAAAATTCCTTTAATTTGTGTTGTCTGGAGAGTATGACCCATGTTGTGGTTCTACTTGTCACAATGCTGTTCTAGCAATAATATGCGGGTGTGCAGGCGTAATCTTTTGTTGAAAGTGAATGCAATAGGTGCATAACCATGAAGCAATTTTAAATCTTTTTACAAGATCACCATAGTATGTAAGGGGTAGACCTTACAGTATAAAGTAGGTCTTCTGAGCCAAAGACTAAGCTGTGTAGATCCCTTATGGCTTGGAGACTAAAGCTTGAGCCATTGAACAGCTCGCTGAGGGAGAGGTCACGCCTTCTTACACTGATCCATGTCAACGAGCTGGGGTGCAATGTGCCTTCGGGATCGCAAGGAGGCAGGGATGCCTAGCGCTGGTTTTCAGTGAAGAATCCAGTCCATATTTTAGGGTATTCATGTTTGGATAGATGTACTTACAATGAGTTTTGTTGGGAGCCTCTGACATAGTCTGTGGTTAGCCTGGAAATCTGTAATGGATCTGACCGTTTTGGTCCAGCATTCGACAGCCCATCACATTGGGGGTGGGGGTAACAGATTTATTTTTAAGTTGCATAAACTTTACACACTGAATTTAGATATCTAGTAGGGCAATTGCTGTTTCAGTCACAGTGGAATATTTCAGAACATCTGCTTTGGTTTAGAGGAGTAGCTTTTTTTTTTTGTTACTTGAAACTTGTTTAAGCCTAGTTATTTGGGTGCACGCAACGTTGGAATTTGTGTGGTGCACCTCACTAGGATAAAGGAATTTTTAGACATTCACTCTCTTTGTCATGTGTAACTTTTTGGGAATATGCACTAGGTGCTTGTGGCAAAGCCAGAGCTCTCAAGTAACCCATTTCTATGGGTGAGTAACTCCTCAATCAGGTATTTTCGTTGCATTCTGGGATTTGGAACCCTTCATGTCCATCACAAAATCAGGACAAGAAGTCCCAATGGGCTGAAAAACGTGAGTTCTGCAATGCTTTACTCTTTTTCCACCTTAGATTGTGCCTTTTATATCAACACCTACAAGTCCACACGCTAGAATTCTCCACATGTTCTCACTTCTCCTGCTGTCTAGACTCACAAGTGTTTGTCTGGCAGACGGTGCGGTGCTCTGCAAAGATGCCGAATATGCAGCCACCACTAGCCCTAGAATAGTCTTCAAAAAGTCTCCCAGGATAATGGAATACAGATCGTCTCAGCTGCCCTCAACCATTTGAACCGTTAAAAGCGCAGGCCATTTAAGTCCTCCGTTTCCTCAGCAAACTGGTCTGCTTTCATCAATCCCATAAGTGGAGAAAAAATATATAATTCTCACTGTCTATTTAAAAAAAAAATTTAAAAAAAAATTCAAGGTGACCAGGCATTTCTAAGGAAATAAGACGAGAGACTCTGGAAATGAGTAGCTTGGAAAAACCACCTAATTTACAGTGAGTGACTAACTCACCAGCTTGGTTCTATAATGGGGATCTCCAGCCAAAACTGGGCTTCCCTTTATCTGACAGCATTGACGTCTGTTCCAAGTAATGGCATTCTGTGAATTCTGCATTGAAAAGGGGCATATTTTGCAAACCAGGAAGTGGCAGTGGTTTCAGTAACCTTGCCTAGAGTTAAGGAATACGAAAAAATGCATCAAGACGGAGCTTTGAGGTGTAAAAAAGTAAATGACTCCAGCTTTACAATACACATTAAAAAGTATTGAGTACCTGATATGGGCAGTGCTTTAAAGCCCAGTAAAGCAAAGGTCCTACACAGCTGCGGTGTTTTTTTTTTTTGTTGGTTTTTTTTCCTTCTTTTTTTGCGATTGCTGAAGCAAACCGTCTGAAACTTTGGATAACCTCCCCACGGTTCTGCAGGTCTTTGCAAGTTCTGTGATTTTAAGTTCTTCTCGAAAGAGGGGTAGAAAACAGCTGTGAAAATCCTGGAGTCTGTCGTCGGAGCTGCAGGTATTGGGCCTGAGAGATTGATCTCTGAAACTTATGACCCGCGTAACCATAATCTGAAAAAAACCCACATCATGGCAGCAAAATTGTCAATAGTGGTTTATTTCCTCTCCCCTGTTCACTGCATTCCTTATCCTTTCTTTATACCGTCCCCTCACCTCTTTGAGGATGGCTAGGGCTGCATTAAGCACTTGGCAAGCAACCTCCCTGACAGAAGTTCTCTTACTCTGACCCAGTGATATGGGAGGCTCTAGGATATAATTTTGGGTATAAGGAATATCACTGATTATGAATATTTATAAAGTGCATCTCCTACCCTGAAAAAGGTGTCCTCGTACTCGCACCCTGACGGATACTCTTCTTTCTCCAGCCACCAGTAGTAGGCTATGACTTCAATGACCTAGACTCCGACCCGCCAGTGGTGCCAGTATTGCCAGTATTTCCTGTCTAATCACAGCTAGCTATTTAAACAAGCATTTGCAATGCAATAGGTCTCGCATTTGCGAGCGTTTAAGCTATTGGCATTGTAAATGACAACTTTTATTTGTATGTTTTGATAATTAACACACAAATAAAAGGCATTGTCATGTACAATACCAATAGCTCAAACTCTTGTAAATGCGAGACCTATTCAAAGAAGTGGCCGCCATTGTCCCGGGCCGCTTAGAAAGTGAAAGTGTGCATGTCGCGCTGAATGTTGCAGAAAAGCATGTCGTGCCTGCAGTAGGAGAAACTATTTAAAGAAAATAGTGCTTACAGACTAAAAAAGACTCACTGTGTAACAACCGAAGTAAAAGAGCCAGTTCTCATGGGAGGTTACGAATGAAGACAAGGCGGTACTAAGGAGGGACTAACAAGCCCATTAATGAATCAGAAGCCAGCATTTATGAAGGACAATGACACAAGCCAATGACAAATCTAGGCGGAGAGTGGGGGGGGGGGGGTGGTGCTTCTGTTCCATACTCCAATACATCATGGCTCGCAGAGCAGCACATGCGCTGCCCAGGCTCGACCTAAAAATAGCTTTTCCTCTTGGTCAACTAAGCATATATAAGCTGGAGTTCTCCAGGGATCTCTGTGGTCCCCTTTGCTGTTTAACATGCACCAGAGGTCTGCGGCCTAGGTAATCTCTATCGCATTAAATTCCAAATGTAATGAGACCACATCAAACTCCATCTGTCTGGGCAACCAAACACAACAAAAAATAACATTACTCCCCTGCCTGAAGCAAATCTATTGATCGATGGAGAGCCACACCTGCAAAAATCGTCCAACACTGGAAATCCTCCGAATTGAAGAGCCTACAGGTGGCAGTCTTCAATTTGAGTGGCTAGAGGAACTTGGAGCCACTCCGATTCCAGTGTAAGAAGGAAACCACTTGGAATACGGTTTGATACAAAACTTTCTTTTAATCATCACACCACTTCAACACGATAAGCAAAGATTCACCCAGTACTTAACCTGTCATACCAAATTGAATGTGTTTTTTGGTTCCATTTGATTACTGTAGCGTGGTAGATGCTTGTGTGCCAGAAAAGAAACTACCACACAATAGAGACTTTACTTTAAAATCAAGCAATCATCCTGGTTATGTCTCTACCTGAAGAAATCTGTACACATGTCCCAGCACTTAAAGAACTGCACTGGCTACCAGTAGCACAGAGAATTAAGGTCAAAATTCTCTGCCCAGTCTTGACGTCACAGGCAGGTTATGGTCCAACGTGCCTTCAATTGTTGTTCACCAGCTACCAACCAAAATTAAACCTGAGGTATAGGGAGGCCAACCTGCTCTTTAAGCTAGATTCAACTGCAACTCCCAAGGAGACGGGACAGTTTGAGTAGGGGGACCTCTGCTCTGGTACACCATGTGCCAGATAGTAGAAATAAACCAACTGTCAGTTTTCAAGAAAAAACGGGGACGGGGGGGAGGCAATAAGCAGGTGTGGACAAAGTTTTCAGCTGAAATCTGCCTTTTTGTCTCCTGCAAAGCGCAATTAGAGTTTTTCTGCAAGCATGCCCAACATGGTTTCTTTTCGGAGCATTGGCAGGGGCTGGGTAAAGTAATTTTTTAGCATAATTGTATTAAAGTAATTACATTGCCTGGCCTCTGACACTGCTCTTGAAAGCTGCTTCCCAGCGGTGGAGCTTGTGAATGGTGGTGCTTGCTGGAATGCCAGGGGGACCTTGGCATTCAAATGGCTAGGATGCATGAGCGGAGGCAGTGACAGCTGTCATCAGCATAAAACTTACTGAACTTGCTGACGTACTTGCTCCGGACACCTTTCGCCGACACAGGAACTGGATGCTGGAACTCCCTTGGCCAATCCTGGCGCTTCTCTCACCAGCATGAGAGCAGCGCTATGATTGGTGGGAGCGGCCTCACTCGGCACTCTACAGAGCTCTGGAGAATTTGGCTTGCTCTAATCCAGCTGTTTTAAGACAGCTGGATTAGCGGTGTTTAAAGTGCGCGTGTGGATGGCTGTCTCAAGACTGCTGGCCAAAAAGAGTGCAATACCAGCCCACCATCACCCCTGCTGCTGTCACTTAGCCGAGGCCCGTCCTGTCGCTCGGCTCGGGACGGGACGGGGGATGAAAAATAAAATGGTAACTAATTATCATTTTTATTTTTCATATCTGGGGTTTTGGGGGGGATTTTTAAGTGGGGCGACGCTCCTCCACTCAAACGGAGGAGCCGCCCCTGAGCAGAGGACCTATTTTAACACAGCTGCCTTTTTATAATATTTTTTGTGAACGCAAGTTGCAGTATTGCAAAGTACAGCACAAGTAGCTACATTCATGGGCGTCCGCAGGGGGTGGCAAGGAGGGCGCTTGCCCCCCTGGAGTGCCCCTCCGTGCCCCCTGCGGACGCCCATGCTTTTACAGACGCCTTTGTCTGTAATTCTGGGCCCTGCAGGGAGCAGAGCTGTTCCCTGCCAGAGGCCTCAACTCCCTGATGGGGCGCCTCTCACTCCTCCTCGCAGCCCCTCCCGCCCATTGTCATTCTGTCTGTGGCTGATTGTCACATACAGAATGACAATGGCCAGTTTGAGCTGCTAAAGCATACTTCCCACCCTGGAACCTCTAAAGCGCCTTTCTTAGCTTAAATCACTGAGAAGTACAGCGGAAGGTAAAGTTCTAAGTTGAAGCTTAAATATGACACAAATGGTAGGAGAAGCAGAAGAGCACTGCGGGGTTAAAAGAAGTCTCCTCTTGCAGTTGGGGCGCACAGTGAAGGCAGTGGGGGTACCCTGGGGGGTTTCGGTCCTGGAAAAAATGCAAGTAGGGGATCCATGCAGTTGAAAGCATAATCTCGCCCTTCTCTCATAAGAAGACGCGTATCTTCTAACAAATGTACCTGCTTTGTGAGGTCTTGTTACTCTCCGGTGCCATTTCATTTTGTAGTGTGCAAGGAACGGACAACGCTTTATCTCGCTATGAAACTGTTAAAGAAATGTAAATCAATCTGTTGTTTTAATTGTCTGTAATGAGAGAGAGAAATGTTTGTGCATGTCTGTCTGAATACAAGAATAAACACAAACCGCTCCAATAAAAATACAAGGGCCATTTAGAAAAATACCAGCTGACTTCAGGCAGCAGTAGAAAAGATTCGATCGTGCCAGTAAAGGTGGGCAGTAGGGATGTGAAAGAACAGTAGTGTGCGCATGTGTGCGCTGTCCTGGGGGTTCCCACCCTTCACACCACCAATTATGAAAGATAGATCAGTAAAAGGATGGATTGATGAGTGAAAGGGTGGATGATGGGCGAGTGAATGGGTGGATGGATGAGAGAAATGATGGATAGATTGATGGATGACTGGATGGGTGGAAGAGTGGATGGATGAGTGAAAGGGTGGATGGATGAGTGAAAGGGTGGATGGATGAGTGAAAGGGTGGCTTGGGTGAAAAGGTAAATGGTTGGATGGATGAGTGAATGGAATTCATGAGTGGAAGAGTGGGTGGATGAGAGAGGATGGTTTGGGTGAAAGGGTTGATGGATGATGGATGAGTGAAAGGATGGATTGGGTGAAATGGATGGATGGATAAGTGAAAGGGTGGCTGGATGGGTGAAAGGGTAAGTGGTTGGATGGAGGAGTGGATGGGTGGATGGATGGGTGGAAGAGTGGATGGATGAGTGAAAGGATGGCTTGGGTGAAAGGGTAAATGGTTGGATGGTTGGATGGATGGATGAGTGGATGAGTGGATGGATGGGTGGGTGGGTGGGTGGGTGGGTGGGTGGGTGGGTGGATGGATGGATGGATGGGTGAGTGGATGAGTGGATGGATGGGTGAGTGGATGGATGGGTGAGTGGATGGATGGGTGAGTGGATGGATGGGTGAGTGGATGGATGGGTGAGTGGATGGATGGGTGAGTGGATGGATGGGTGAGTGGATGGATGGATGGGTGGATGGGTGGATGGGTGGATGGGTGGGTGGGTGGGTGGATGGGTGGGTGGGTGGGTGGGTGGGTGGATGGGTGGATGAGTGGATGAGTGGATGAGTGGATGAGTGGATGAGTGGATGGATGGATGGGTGGATGGGTGGATGGGTGGATGAGTGGATGAGTGAATGGATGGATGGATGGATGGATGGATGGATGGATGGATGAGTGAATGGGTGGATGGATGGATGGATGGATGGATGAGTGAATGGGTGGATGGATGAGTGAGTGGGTGGATGGATGAGTGAATGGGTGGATGGATGAGTGAATGGATGGGTGGATGGGTGGATGGATGAGTGGATGGATGGATGAGTGGATGGATGAGTGGATGGATGGATGGGTGGATGAGTGGATGGATGGATGAGTGGATGGATGGATGGATGGATGAGTGGATGGATGAGTGGATGGATGAGTGGATGGATGGATGAGTGGATGAGTGGATGGATGGATGAGTGGATGGATGGATGGATGAGTGGATGGATGGATGAGTGGATGGATGGATGAGTGGATGGATGGATGAGTGGATGGATGGATGAGTGGATGGATGGATGAGTGGATGGATGGATGGATGGATGGATGGATGGATGGATGGATGAGTGGATGGATGGATGGATGGATGAGTGGATGGGTGGATGGATGAGTGGATGGGTGGATGGGTGGGTGGGTGGATGGGTGGGTGGATGGGTGGGTGGATGGATGGATGGATGGATGGATGGATGGATGGATGGATGGATGGGTGAATGGATGGATGGATGGATGGGTGAATGGATGAGTGAATGGATGGGTGGATGGATGAGTGGATGGATGGATGGATGGATGGATGGATGGATGGATGAGTGGATGAATGGATGGATGGATGAGTGGATGGGTGGATGGATGGATGGATGAGTGGATGGGTGGATGGATGGATGAGTGAATGGATGGATGGATGGATGGATGGATGAATGAGTGAATGGATGGATGGATGGATGAGTGAATGGATGAGTGGATGAGTGGATGGATGGATGGATGGATGGATGAGTGGATGAGTGGATGAGTGGATGGATGGATGGATGGATGGATGAGTGGATGAGTGGATGGATGGATGGATGGATGGATGGATGGATGAGTGGATGAGTGGATGGATGGATGGATGGATGGATGAGTGGGTGAATGGATGGATGGATGGATGGATGGATGGGTGAATGGATGGATGGATGGATGGATGGATGGATGGATGGATGGATGGATAAGTGAGTGGATGGATGGATGGATGGATGGATGGATAAGTGAGTGGATGGATGGATGGATAAGTGAGTGAATGGATGGATGGATAAGTGAGTGAATGGATGGATTGGTGAATGGATGGATTGGTGGAAGAGTGGATGGATTGGTGGAAGAGTGGATGGATGAGTGAAAGGATGGATTCGGTGAAAGGGTGGATGGATGATGGATGGATTGGGTGAAAGGGTGGATGGATGAGTGAAATGATGGATGGAAGAATGGACGTTGGATAGGTTTGCAAATGGTTGAAAAGGTTTGGATATGGATGGGAACACAGATAGAAGGACAGAATGAATGGTGAAAGACTGAATGGTGGATGAAAAAATTAATATATAACAAAGTACATTTGAAATGGTGTATGTCAGGGGTTTGATGGAAGGATGAATGGCTAGATCCTTGGACAAGAGAGCTCTTCTGGGGAGGGTTGTGATGACTTGCTTTGCTTTCTTGGTGCCATAAGAGCTTTAGTTCAAAGTGGGAGGTATTTCAATTTTTTGGCTACTCCCTTGCCTATGTATTACTATTCTGTATTTGCTGTGTGCTTATGTGTGGGATCCATACATCATGCATACGACATTTTGAGTGACACCCAACTGCTACTTGAATGTTACACTAGTAATTGTAAATGTTTGCATGCTTTGTTTTAGGTGTAAGGTTTTAGGGAGAGCCTCATAGTGCCATAAGCTGTGCTTGAGATGTATATTGTGTTTGTAACAATAGGCAAGGTGTCAAAAATAAACTATGTAATAGTGTACTGACAGTGCCTTCTTTAAGAAAGCTGCAGGGAAAAGCACCTTTGTGACTTCCGTCAGCTAGTGCAACTCTCTGCGAAGCCCCCATAAGCAAAATCAGATTCCATATTTTAAGTTCCACTTGCTGAAACACCCATAATGCGTTCCCTATAGTGGGTTCATCACAGCAATCCTCCCTTTAGTTCACCTATGCTTGCCGAGTTACGTCTCACAATGGCACTCAGATATGAGATGCTAGTAAGAAAGTCTATCCGAGCAGATCTTCCTGAGCACTTCTCTCACCAAACATGTCTGCTCACGACCATGAGTTGTAAACAAAATATCAGACTGGACAACCCAGTGCAGTAACCATATAAATAGATTATTATCATATGAAATACCTCAAAAAGACCTGCACAGTTGCTCAAAGCTGTGCGCATACCAAAAAACCGTGAAGTGCACGATTGTCTCAACCTAATATAAACCTATTTTGACTTGTACTTAAGTGGTTGTCTATTTACTTACTTTTATACTATCGCGCAACTTCCTCTGATGTCTGTAAAACGTCCCTTTTGTTCCGAAGATTTGTCCTGAATTTTGACCTTCTGTCCTGAATTTTCATCCTGAATTTTGACCCTTTGTCCTGAATTTTTACACTTACCGTCCTGAATTTGCAACCATGCCAGTTGGTCACCCTACATTAACTGGTGAGTTCACTTCGGGGCGCTGCGTTCACACATGATGTCACCAAAAGTACAGAGTTCACCGAATGTGTCTGCAAAGCATTCACCAATGCATCCATGGTACTTACAATGTGAAACGCTCGGATGCGCAGATCTGGACAGGACTGAAGCCCAGAAGCATGACTGAAGCACGCACCTCCACTAGCAGGGAAAAGACACGCTACAAGCCGCGCAGGAACCATGAGCCTCCTTCCCCGCCACAAACGTCCTGCTCAGCCCCCATTCCAGAACAGGGATTTCTCTGAAGTGACCCCTCAGCCAGGGCTTTAAATGGGCCGGGTCGCAGAGGACGTGGCAACGGGTCCTTATCGGGCTCTAACGTCATGCTTTTTATTCTGACATAAACACTGATCGATTTCTAAATAATGAATGTAAAAAGGCAATCCATATCAGCGATTTAGTTCCTGTTTGTGTTTGACGTTTTACTTAATATTTCATTCCCTTAGTGTTAACGATTTCCCAAATGTTGTGTTTCTGTATTTTTTCCGTGTAGCATATTACGCTTGTAAAGCGCCTACTTTGATCTGAGCCACCACCAGGCGCTAAGAACGAGCCATGGTTGAATGCTAAGCATCCGAGAATGTGATTTTTATGACCCCTTCTGAGAGGCCCAGAACCAGCCAGAGCCAGCCCGCCTCTGAACGGTTTCAGCGACCCTCCCTGCCCCCACCCTTTGTTTTCTTTTAGACTGGTGCCACCGAGGTGATATCCTTGCCTGAAGGCAGGGATTTCACCTAAGCACTTAATGTGTTGTGAATGTGAGCATGGGGTGGGAGTGGGAAGAGATGTGCACAGCAGGGGGAAAGGATGGCCAGTGCAGGTGACGCTTTTCTGTATAGGAATTTCTGCTGAGCATCATAGCCCAGGGTTTGCGGTCTGTGCACTTGTATAGATGTGTATTCCATACAAGTGCACAGACAGCAAACCCTGGGCTATGACGCCAGCAGGAATTCCTTTACAACGATAAAGCGTCACCTGCACTGCCATCCTTTTCCCCCTGCTGTCTGTGCACTTGTATGGAATACACATCCACGGCGCTGCTCACCAGATGAATGGTGAACAGGGCCATGGATCTGACTCTTTTTGCATCCAAGGGCACCTACGAAGAAGCAGAGGAGGCCCAGGCAAGGAGAAACCAGGAGACATTTGACCCACATCTATCTACACAGTGAGACCTTCGGGAGGGGCTGGATGCCAGGACGACAGTGCTGCTGATCAGCCCGACTCCACTGAATAGTATCAGAAGAGCAGGCAGCAGTTTTTAAGTAAGTTCCAGTAACTTTAATGCATTCTACAGCATCAGCATTACCTACTGGCTGCATATCTAGGTTACTCTAAGTGAACGGTGTTCTAGACTTACATGCATGGAAACGTCAAGGAGGACAGTCCCCTCCAAATATGCAAATGTAGTGTAAGCTTGTAGTGTTCAGCTTTTGGGGTGCCAGGGGGTAATTTTAGGGTTCAGATTGGGTGTGGGTTTTAGGGTGCCAGGGAGTAATTTTAGGGTTCAGGGTGGGTTAGGTATTGGGGTACCAGGGGGTAATTTTAGGGTTCCAGGCAGGTATGGGTGTTGGTGTGCCAGGGGGTAATTTTAGGGTTCAGTGTGGGTATGGGTTTTGGAGTGCCAGGGGGATAATTTTAGGGTTCAGGGTGGGTATGGGTTTTGGGGTACCGGGGGGTAATTTTAGGGTTCAGGGCGGGTATGGGTTTTAAGGGGCCAGGAGGGTAATTTTAGGGTTCATGGTGGGTATGGGTTTTGAGGTACCAGGGGCGTCATTTTAGGGTTCAGGGTGGGTATGGGTTTTGGGGTGCAAGGGGGGGACATTTTAGGATTCAGGGCGGGTATGAGTTTTGGGGTGCCAGGGGGACAATTTTAGGGGTCGGGCGGTTATGGGTTTTGGGGTGCCAGGGGGCTAATTTTAGGGATCAGGGAATTTGTTTTAAGGGGCCAGGGGGGTTCATGTGTGCTCTAATTGTTGTCCAGTTTCAAATGCAGAATTCACCACTTTTTTTTCTCAGCTTGGCCTGAGCATTACCCGATCCTGATTGTCTGCCATTTTAGCCCCGACCCTATTGATTAACAGCCAAGCCCCTTCATTTGCCAGGTTAGCCCCCACCCCCCCCTGGAAAAATTTCTGCGGACGCCCATGGCTACATTACAAGATTTCCTTGCATAGGCAGCAGCATGCAGGTGCCTCACCCACACACCCCTAGTTAGTACGGTGGAGGCTGAAGCCGCTCTATTTTACCTCTCACACGAAATGAATTAATTACATGATTACAAGCCAAGATGTATATTACTTCCCTGGTTAATCCAGGGGTACTTTGATGCTGTAACCAGATGGGTCTTTTGTTAAAACTCAGCAGTTAACTCCTAAAGATTTTCCTACACCTGCTAACCTACCTATTTATTTCCTCTTGGAAGGGTTAGACGTGTTGAGTGCTGAAGAGGCCATCCATCGAGAGCTGGTAAGAGAGCCAGAGCAGTGGCGGCTGCCACCTAGTAGCCCTGGTGAGGTGGGGGGATAGAAGAATAAATGTAAAGAGTTACTTATCTTGCTGCCGGACCGCCGCCTTGTCATCCTCTTTTGTTCCTGCTTGAAGTAGGAAGCACAAACAGGCTCCCCTAGCCAATCACAATGCTGCAATTCAGCGTTGTAATTGGTCGGAGCACCGTGGTTCAGCGTTCACAGGCAGTGGCAGCCTGTGCATATTCCCCACCTGGCTGTGTAGTACAGCCTGGTGGGGAACATACAAAGTGCGCATGACTATTTGGTTGGCCCAAGACGGCTGGCCAAACAGTCATCATGCGCATTTAAGTGCCCACCACTCCTCCCCTTGCTGGCTGTGACACAGCCAAGCCCCACCCCGTAAACCAGAAAAATAAAATGATAATAACACTGTTATCATTTTATTTTTCCTTTATCCACTGCTCAAAATGCAGTGGGGCGATGTTCCTCTGCCTTAGCAGAGGAGCCGCTGCAGAGCCAGAGAAGCTATTTCACCCTAATTTCAACTTCAACTGACCGTGGACAGACAGATAATGAAGTTTATCGTTGAGACTGTAGGTATCCCAGAATCAGTTTGGTTTGGGCTCGTACAGGTACCATCGGCTGATTCGGGCCCACTAAAAACTTGAAATGTCTTGCAGTCTCATAATTTCTTTTAGAATAAATGTTTTGGGCGCTAGATTCCATTGCCTTTGAAGATCTTTAACACCTCCAGCTCGTCACCAGGACTAGAGAAAGGAATTTCAAAACAGGCGACACTTCCCCCTCAGAATGTAAGTCCCCTAGTATCTCCACCTCACTCCCATCCATGCTGCCTTTCGCTGGGCCTTAAAATAAACTCCCCTGGCTAAGAGGAACCCCATCAATGGTATCGCCGACACACAAAGCAAAATTGGTCCCACTCTGCGCAGAATTCCTCTGCAGCACCTAAGAGCTGTGCAAAGGAACCACACCTTACAGGGCAGGATCAACTTCACTCACAAGACAATGGCCAGCAGCGCCCCCTCTCTGCTCCCTACCCCACAGTCCCCCAACTTCGCCACGTTGAGTTCCACAAACCAGCGAGTAATCCACTGCACTTATGCATAATAAAGCTCAAAATCCGGGACCTCAAGCCCCCCCCCTATGGTCGGTTGCTGGAGCACGCGTAAAAATATTGTGGAGCGCTATCAGTCCCAAATCCGCTCCCTAACAACTGCGGCCCGTTCAGGTAAGAGTGGTGGGGCAGGGGGCATTTCGACAGACTACGACGAGGGAAAATTAATTAATGAATTAATTAATTTCCCCTCGTGGTCGTCTGTCAAATCCCCCCCAACCCGGCCCACTGCTCTTACCTGCACGGGCCACGGCTGCTCCCTAAGCAGACCATTGAGTGATCTGAACCATGTCCCCGGTATCCAGACAGGTAGATTAACAAAATAATAAAGAACCCTGGGCAACATGACCATTTTAGTCTGTGCAATGTGTGCCATAATCTGGAGCCGCAGCGTCCTCCAAAATGCCATTGTACCCTGGAGGCACGCAGCACTCCTCCAAGATTACCCTCTCTGATATTATCTGCGTGATAAATGTTATCCTCCAAGTATTTGAGAACCCTAAGTGCCCACTTCAGTCCATGCCCTGCACTGCTTTCGGTGGCTTCGCAAGTCCCCGGGCCACTGGGAAGATGCAAGATTTGTGCCAATTTATTTGTAGGCTGGAAACTTGGCCGAACACCTCCATCCAAGACATACTCCACGGGACACCCCTCCTGGTGTCCTCCAGGAAAATGAGTATATCATCCGCGTAGAGCGAACTATGTGTTCCCTGTTGTGCAGTGGGATCCATAAGGGCTATGAGATGCTTGCTGGATCCCAGAGCACCAAGGCCTGCGAGCCTTTAACTCTTCTGCTCACTGGGATTGGCTTGGCTCATAATGCACAATGGAACTTTTCCCCAGCATGGTTCAAACAAGTCAGGGATCTCTTTCTGCTTCTCTTTATCCAAGAAAATTAAACATTCTTTTTTTAGCAGTGTAGGCTTATCATATAATATGTCATTATATGTAATTCATATTTGAAATTGTACCTTGCTTTAGTTATTATGTCCAGTTGCCCACAATGGAAGCTTGGAGGCTGTGTTTGTGCTGAACTTTGCAGTGTTTGAAAACCCCTATGTTGCTGTTTCAGGGTGCATATATGACCGTGGTGTGCTATGTAGAATAGGAATAGATCAATACTGCAACATGTTTTTTCATGATCTAGAAATATTACTTATAATGAAATTCATTCTTTTCCTACACTGGCGGATATCAGACCCGGAGCATGGGTGAGTGGTGCTCCAAACCTGCCCCTCTACCCCGGGCTTCCTGGAGAGCTTGATAAAATGTTCTAATCCGCAACCAACCCTGCTAAGAGCCAAAGTCGTACTAAATCCAGGCGGATCTTACTGCCATTGCTAATTACTTTTGACTGGCCAGATTCCAGAGCTGCCTAAGCCTTCCTCTAAACAGCCAGAAACAATTTCTGATCTCCTCTTACATGGGGAGGTGCTGGCAGGATATGCATCCTGTTACCCAAAATCCACACCAGGCGTCCGATTCGAGATCTAGGGCACACAGCAGCCTGGCACATGCCTTCAAAGTACCGTCCAGAGCAACGTCACTGGCCAAAGTGGGCTTTAAACCTTAAGTTGGAGAGCCCACCACCATGCCAGAAACTCCTTGATGTTGTAAATATCCCCTACTAAGGCCAAAGAGCCTACGCCGCTCCTTTAAGACCAGCAGTAAAAGACATTGGTCCAGGCAGGGCCCTTTTGGCCATGTAGACTTCGAGCTGTCCTTATTTGAGCTCCTGCTAAGTTTTTAAGCTCCGCCCCTCCCAAGCACCTTCTTGTTTAGCAATTAAGTATTTATGGTACTAAAGATTTAGCTGATGTTTATTGAGAGCTGCAAAAATCAGTCAAACTTTTACTGTGGTCCGTATCCTTTTTCCAGAGGGAACAATTTCCTGTTATAAACATTTTTTAACAATTCACTGGCTTGAACAGAAATCAGTCCTTTGAATAGAATCCAGCTTTGTCAATTATTAAGGAATGGCCCGGTGTACTGAAAGCCAGTAGATGCGGCCTTTTTCTTTTAACCATTTGAAACCTTCGCGTTTTTTCATTGAAAAGTTTTGTTGGGTTGAGTAAGTTGTTTGTCGAGTTTTGTAAGGGTGTGTATCTAGCTTTCTCAGGCTGGTAATCTCAACAGAGAAAGTGTGGGGTAAAATAACCATGGAGTCTAAACTCTGGTGGCTCACCTTAGTTATTCTAGAGCACACTGATGTAAAGCATGAAACGTTTCCTGCTCTTTTCAGGGGGTAGATACTCTTTTAATGGGGCATTTACATCACTCCTCTGCAAGGCTGCAACACAGTGTGTTCCTGAATCCTTCCTTCTCAGCATTACAGCTATAGCTTTATTGGAATGTACCGGCCTTTTTTAACAGGGCCGTTTTGTGGTGAATGAACTAGAACCAGCATTTATTGTAAGCAAAGTTGCTTTACGTTTAATGGAGTTATTACTTGAGTTACTTTCATTTTAATTGTCACAGTGACCATATGTGGAATTCTTGGCAGGTCTGCTATGCTTCTAATGAGACAGTACCCGCATTTTACATCTCACAAAGACCCTGATAAGGGATGCTAATGCCCATCCTAACAGATCTCTCCACTTCTCTCTCTCTCCCTACAACCATGCCAGCTCAGGACCACATCTATACACAAAACCTCAGGTTGGACAGCCATGTGGGTTGACCAGCTAAGCAGACTATATAATAAGAAATGCCATAAAGTGTCCTGCAGAGCTGTTCAAAGCAACCAGCATACTGCAAATCATAAAACTGTGCGTCTGTCTCTCAGACGTCATCATCCAACACACTGCTGTGCGCTGCGTCCGATTGCACGATAACCGCCCTTTGATGGTCATCGCACGCAACATGGAAACGCTTCCCACAAAAGATCAAAGAAAACGTCTTCCAACTACAAGGTGTAGCGTGCTACCCATGTACGGAAGCACTTCAGCTCCCCACATGGGGGTAGTAAGCACTATATAAATGCTGCAATGCAGTACCTTGAATAGGGCAGTTCCAACTCGTTCATGTTCGACTGTCCAGTTTTAAAGGGCAGACTCAAATTTCTAAACCAGACTGCTGCACTTTTATTGAACATCGCTAACAGCCCTCGCCGTGGCTGCTTTATTGGAGTGGGTCTGAGCTTTTTAAAAAGGGTTGATTGCCATAACCTTAATGGTACTGAACCTGAACCTATAAGCATGGTCCTGTCTTTATAATGACCTTGCCAGATCTCTCCGCAAAATTTTATACGATTCTTAATGTAGCCATAATAGAACCTCTTCGCATGTGGCATTCTTTTTAATTTGTGAGAACATACCTTCTCTGTAGTTTTTATATTCTTTTAATTAGTCGGTAAAGAACCTTACCAAATGTGTACTGTAGGTTTAATAATGGCTTGCAGTGTCAGCAAAGAGACCAGTGTTGGGATGGGCATAGAATATAGGTGTCGTTTATACTCCTTAGCATGTGTGATGGATATCAAGATGGTGTACTGAAGGCACACCCAGGAACAGCACAAGTAGCGGTAGAGCAGCATCAACTGAACATAAAAAAGCAGCGGCTGTGCAAGCTTCTCTCTCAAATACAGGAAAGGAAGGGCACAGGCATGCAACACAAGTTTGTCTGACCGTCACAGAGTAGATACAATACAGGGAGCAGCAGTGCAGCTTCAATTGAAAACAGGATGCATATAGCAAAGGAGGCTGCTGTGCAAGCTTCTCTCACAAATACAGGAGAGGAAGGGCACAGTCATGCAAAACTCAATTTTGTCTGACCTTCACTAAGTAGATGAAGTGACAGTGCAAGCTTCACTCACAAATGTAGCATGTACTGTACAGTCAGCTGCAGGATCTACTTTGCTCCTTGTCAGGTCTGAGTAGCTCGTACAGCCACCTTTGCACTTACCCTTTACCACAGTTTAGTTTAAAACTTTATAATTGCAAAACAAAAGCCACCCGAATGCGCAAGTAACATGGGAACCAATGTGCACCGACAAATTATAGACTGAATTGGCTACCATGGCTAGCCTGAGGTGTTTAGCGAACTCTGTAGCACTCACCAGCCATAGTGCAGACAACTTGTGAACAGGGAGGATGGGCCACAATGTTCTAACACAAAGATCTTGTTGCTCCATGTCCCATGAGGCTAGGTCGTCCTGCCTGTTACTTCAGTGCATTCTATTTGTTGTGGCTTCATCTTCTCTTAAATGCAGGAAGTACCCGTATCGTACTGCAAATATAGCATATAATGCACCAAAGCCTACTTTGCACTTCTAAATATACAGGCATTGCCAAAGCAAGCTTGTATACACTATTCCATTTGTATTCCTATCTAAATTAGATCATTGCAACTTTCATTCTCGAAGTTCGTATTTAGATTTCCTTTGTTTGAGTGCTGGAGTCACTGTTTTTAGCATTGTTTGTTCCAGGTAATCAGTTTGTTATGAATCGTATTAATAAAACTGAGCAAGGGGTCCTGGGTTACCAAGCACTCGGACATTGTGTTGGAACTAGAGATACCAGCTGCCTAGAGATTAACAGGAAATGAGCAATATCACTTGGTGTTTGTATTTGCTTTTTTCTCTCTCTAAAGGCAGGCTTTGCTTGACGAGCCAACACAGGGCTTGGAGTGTTTTTTATGCAGAGTGCTCACATCCTATTGTTAGACACAACAGTCATAAGTAATGATTGCTTCTCCCTCCTTTTTCATTGCCAAACACTGCTCAGGAATACACTAGGACCATATAGCACTTTGCAGCCTCATCGAGATACAGGAAAGCACTTTAAAAATGCCACAATATAATCCATACTCAAAACGGACATTATAAAGTGCAGTTGCCCGAGGAGCATTCTGACGGTGCGTACGACCCTTCACAAAAAGTTGGGGGGGGGGGGAAGGAGTGTTAAGAGGGTGAAGAGCTAGGACAGCAAATGGGTGGATCCTGGGGACTTTGTTTGGCAAATCTGCTTAATTCCCGTCATGGTGCTGGTGTGAATCTCCTTAAATTGTTTAAGTTGGGGAAAGCCAGGGCTATCAAAAGAAATAGAGTGCCTTCCCTTACACTTAAATCTGCACAACAGATACTTAATCTGAGGAGTTTTGGGTCTGGCGTTAGTCGCTACCTTTGGATTTTATTAAAATTATATATTTCATACACTTTTATACGGGGTTTTCAGCCAACCCTCTTCACTCATTGGTCTGTTGTTGACATTCACACTTTCCTTACTCCCACTACAGCCATGATACTCAAAATATGGCACGGGGCTGCATGCGTCCTCCCCCGACCTTCACATGCGCCCGACCTTCACATACGCGCCCCGACCTTCACATGCGCGCCCCGACCTTCACATGCGCGCCCCCGACCTTCACATGCGCCCCCGACCTTCACATGCGCCCCCCGACCTTCACATGCGCCCCCGACCTTCATCATGCGCCCCGACCTTCACATGCGCCCCCGACCGTCACATGCGCCCCCGACCGTCACATGCGCCCCCGACCGTCACATGCGCCCCGACCGTCACATGCGCCCCCGACCGTCACATCGCCCCCGACCGTCACATGCGCCCCCGACCGTCACATGCGCCCCCGACCGTCACATGCGCCCCCCGACCGTCACATGCGCCCCCCGACCGTCACATGCGCCCCCCGACCGTCACATGCGCCCCCCGACCGTCACATGCGCCCCCCGACCGTCACATGCGCCCCCGACCGTCACATGCCCCCGACCGTCACATGCGCCCCCGACCGTCACATGCGCCCCCGACCGTCACATGCGCCCCGACCGTCACATCGCGCCCCGACCGTCACATCGCGCCCCGACCGTCACATGCGCCCCGACCGTCACATGCGCCCCGACCGTCACATGCGCCCCCGACCGTCACATGCCGCCCCCGACCGTCACATCGCGCCCCGACCGTCACATGCGCCCCCGACCTTCACATGCGCCCCGACCTTCACATGCGCCCCGACCTTCACATGCGCCCCGACCTTCACATGCGCCCCCGACCTTCACATGCGCCCCCGACCTTCACATGCGCCCGACCTTCACATGCGCCCCGACCTTCACATGCGCCCCCGACCTTCACATGCGCCCCCGACCTTCACATGCGGCCCCCCGACCTTCACATGCGGCCCCCGACCTTCACATGCGGCCCCGACCTTCACATGCGGCCCCCGACCTTCACATGCGCCCCCCGACCTTCACATGCGCCCCCCGACCTTCACATGCGCCCCCCGACCTTCACATGCGGCCCCCGACCTTCACATGCGGCCCCCGACCTTCACATGCGGCCCCCGACCTTCACATGCGGCCCCCGACCTTCACATGCGGCCCCCTGACCTTCACATGCGGCCCCCTGACCTTCACATGCGGCCCCCTGACCTTCACATGCGGCCCCCTGACCTTCACATGCGGCCCCCTGACCTTTACATGCGGCCCCCTGACCTTTACATGCGGCCCCCTGACCTTTACATGCGGCCCCTGACCTTTACATGCGGCCCCTGACCTTTACATGCGGCCCCTGACCTTTACATGCGGCCCTGACCTTTACATGCGGCCCCCTGACCTCTACATCGCGCCCCTGACCTTTACATGCGGCCCCCTGACCTTTACATGCGGCCCCCTGACCTTTACATGCGGCCCCCTGACCTTTACATGCGGCCCCCTGACCTTTACATGCGGCCCCCTGACCTTTACATGCGGCCCCCTGACCTTTACATGCGGCCCCTGACCTTTACATGCGGCCCCCTGACCTTTACATGCGGCCCCCTGACCTTACATGCGGCCCCCTGACCTTTACATGCGGCCCCCTCCCCTGACCTTTACATGCGGCCCCCTCCCCTGACCTTTACATGCGGCCCCCTCCCCTGACCTTTACATGCGGCCCCCTCCCCTGACCTTTACATGCGGCCCCCTCCCCTGACCTTTACATGCGGCCCCTCCCCTGACCTTTACATGCGGCCCCCTCCCCTGACCTTTACATGCGGCCCCCTCCCCTGACATTACATGCGGCCCCCCAGCTGAACGTCCGCACTGGGTTGCTGAGTGCACTAACATTAATAAAGATGTTCATTAAACGGGCAAGCCTTTATTCACAATAACTGAAATACAAGAAAAGAAGCAAATAAGGTGTCCTGCACCATTTAACTTTATGAACACATTCATTTCTTTCTACAAACGTGTAAAAATACACTTTTGTAATTTTAAAAGACTATTTCATTAACATGTTTCACCTTACTACATTAGATTATATCAGTGCTTTGAGATGTGTTTTTTTTTTTTAGAAGTGACAGTTTTCAAAAGAAACGAGTTTTATTCAGCATATATTTTGCTCACATGTATTTCAAGGTACACATTTATGTCAAAACAAAGATAAAGGAGGCAAAGTGAAATTAGGCTATTACCTAGGATCACACAATTTGGTCAAGTGGGGAAGCCATGATTAATCCCAGGTTTTGTGGTTCCACATTGTGCAATTCTATTTCATTCCCATTCAAATATTAAATTACTTCCTTTTTACACCCGTCTCTCCCAAGGTACTGACAGCAAGCAGAGAAGGCTTACTCCAAGGTGCGGTAAAGGGAATGCGACTCAGAAACAACATGACAAAGCCCCACGCCATCATGCTGGCATCGGTGTGGCACTCGCGCACACCACAGACTTTACTTTGTGGCCCTTGGGAAAATGTTTGCAAGTACCCATGCACTACAGCATGGGGCGGTGGATCAGCCCACTTAACCCACTAGCTAACTTTACTGTGAGTGAAAGCATTCTTCCCGTTTACAAGGAGCACATCCGCATACAACATAGTTCCCTTCAGAGCCAGGGATTACTTTTGCAATGCGTGCTTTTTGAGATTACAAAAATAATTTGGCTTTTAGCCATATATATATATTTTTTGTCATGGGCCTGGCAGCTCCCCCAACAACAACAAAAGTTTTACTAAAGCCATGACAAAGTAAAACAAATCTTAACAAAGCCAAAAGGCTGGCAGCCAATGCAAGACCTGTTGGCATTGGCACCATTTTTTAATAATTAAGGTCATTTGCCCTAGGCATCTCTTCACGCAACAATCTCTTCTGCGTCTGTGCTAGGGACCCGCTTTACAGTGCCCACAGTCCTGCTTCAGATAAATCCTGCTTTACTCCTCTTTGTAGAGCACAGAGCAGTGCCAAGGGCCCCTCATTGCTATAAGTGGGCTGACCAAGCCACCTGTCAGCCTCTGGCTCAGCCCTTATCTCATGGGACTGGTCGAGTCCTTACCGAGCTGGCCAAACACTCCATGACGATGATGTAGACATTTGTGTATGGTTATCTTTAAAACAAAAGTGATTGTTACCTGAATAGTTTCAAGAAAATAAATAAGACTTGTTTAATCTAAGTGAGGGTTGTGTGTAGCCGTCATTGGCTGGTTTGGGTGGGAGCGCAGAAGCAGAATCAGACAATTCACTGCCAAATGCAGTTTAGGAAGAGCAAAAGAGTGCCTTTATGGTTATCCAAAAACAGCTGTGATGTATGCTTCAAATGGGAATACATAAAATCAGAAATATTGCTTTTCTCCTTGAATATTTTCATCTGGACTTGGACCACAAGCGCAGAAAATCACAGTGAACGTATGTCAACAGTTGGCGGACAAAGCTGCACATGGCCTGTGTGGCCACTGAAAACTTGGAGCCAAAGAACAAATTCTGTGGAATCTCCATGGTCTCTTTGATTGGGTATTTGTTTAAATTTATAGGGCACCCTGCCTGCCCCAGCAGTAGTGCACCAATTGTAATCCTCATAATGCGCAGTTCAGTCCTCGTGGTTTGCTGGACTGCGTTGTGGTCCCAGAATTCCCTTTTGTTTGCCCTATTTTGATGGTAAACTATGTGTAATCTTCTACAAAGACTTTTTATACGGTGTCAGGTTGATTTTAAACCAGCTTTATTGTACACCGTGTGCTCTTGAAAGACCTTGTTTTGTTGCTGAACTGAAGAGAAGAGGAGATGTCTGCCCTGCGACTAAGTGTGGAATTTGTGATTAAATGTGTCCTTCGGCACTTCACCAAATTGTGGGATGCTAGGCACTATCCTGCATTTTCCTTGACTGTCCAATATCCATACAGGATAAGCGCAATTTAAAAACCTCACACGAATATAGTTAAATATACAATGTTGATTCATATATAATAACAATATTGCCCACTTCATACGGCTCCCTACGCAAGCCAACTCCTCTTGGTTCACTCATCGCAATGTTGGAATGGGGAAGGGCTGGCATGCTTGAACGTTTCCAGGTACATGCTTGGAAACTATTCTATTTAACATATCGATCACTGTGTGGTGTTCTAATTTAATTAAGTTGAAATTCTTATAAACGTTAAGGAAATGAACTTTTTGAACTTTAAGAGTTTCGTCATACTTTACATGACGTTTGTTATGACTTACATGTTAAATCGTTTAACAGGTCGTGCTGTGGCTGTAAGGGTCATACAACAGCGCCCTGCCATGCTTTTGACTATTGTCTGCAGAGAATGGGTGGGGCGGAGTTCGCCCTCACTCACCCCCCACACTAATTTTAGAACATAATAATACAAAAATAGCCAAGAGGCTATTGCAGGATTATGACCTCGCATCCTGTGAAATCACTCTGAATGGCACTCATTGCCTAACCAATTTGGCTCCCTACATGTTTAGGACTTTGCTCTTGCTCTCCCTGTGAATTTGCTGGCATGACCACCTCTCCTCGCCCGTCTTACAGAGCTGCATCTAATCTAATTTTTACAAGGATACCCACAGACTGTCCTTTATTTGTAGTTTACCCAGTGCCTTGCGTCTACAATACTCACCCGAGCGTATCATTCGCATGCTTACAGGTTAACCATAGTGCTTAATTTGAGCCGGTGGTTTCTAGGGCTCAGCACCGTCACTTAATTGTCAACAACAGCACTTATTACAGTCTGCCACATGGTGGCGATGGTTGTCTAATTTAGAGATGAGTACAACAGTTGTTTATTAATTCAATATACATTAAAATAGGGTGACCAGAAGTCCCGGATTTCTCGGGGGCACTCCCGGTTTCCAGAGGACTGGCCTGGTGTCCCGACACTTTTAAAACATTTTAAATACATGTCCCAGTTTTTTTGACAAAGATCAAGTCTTCTGCGCAGCAGAATCTATAGGTATGCTCTCCTTTCTGGCGCCTCTGAAGTATGATATAATTTACTTGCTTCTACCAGTCTCTGCCTGCTCCCAGCTAAGACACCGAGGGGAGAGGAGGGGGAAGGTCCTGCGATTGCTAAGGCTACGTAAATATAGCCTTGTAAGTTTGTGTGTGTACACACACATTTACGAGATTTACAGATCTAGCGTGTGTGTGTGTGTGTGTGTGTATATGTGTGTATATATGTATATATATGTGTGTATATATATATATATGTATATATATATCTCCACCAGCCTCCTTTTCACTCTCAAAGAAGTCCTGTCACTCAAGTGGGGGTGTGGCTAAAAGAAACTTTATTAACAACTGTGGCCTCAGAGACTCGTTTCGGCAATTGTAGCCTTTGTCAATCTGAAAAATAACGCAGAAGACCCTAACACTGCTTAGCACTTTAAGAACTGCCGGCGTATTTCCTTTTGCACACCTTTAATACTAGCAGCACTCTCTTGTCAGGCTGTGAATTGAACGTTTACCAGGACGCCAGCGTGATGAGAAAAGGCAGCGAGTGCTGCGGGTGGGGGGGGGGGGAAGAAGCAAAGTGTGTGTGTGTGTGTGTGTGTGTGTGTGTGTGTGTGTGTGTGTGTGTTTTCTCTCTCTCGATCTTTCTTTGTAAGGGCTATGTAAAACAAGCATTTGCAATGCAATAGGTCTCGCATTTACGCGAGTTTGAGCTATTGGCATTGTAAATGACACTGCTTTTATTTATGTTTTGGTTTTTAAAACATAAATAAAAGGCATTGTCACTTACAATGCCAATAGCTCAAACAGCGTAAATGCGAGACCTATTGCATTGCAAATGCTTGTTTAGTCGCAGGGCTTGCTAGATGACTCAGTAAGTTAAACATCCGCTGTTAACATCTGTCTATGCCCTGCACATTATGCGTTCACACCCCAGAGGACCAGCTCCACATTTCTTTCATTTTCCAAAGTTCCATGATTGTTGTACCGTGAAACTTTCGAATACACATTGACAGCGCTTGCAAGCAGCAACAAGCCCATCCACTTCAAACACACACGTTCCTACCCACCCTCCCCCATCAATGCATCCCGTTATACAACGCCTAGATGGGTGGCCCTCCCTTCAGCTCCAGCAGGGAAGATTTCAATGTATTCATGTGGCGCAACATGCGGAAAATTGTTTATGATAGAGAGCCTGTACAGGCTGAGAAAAAAAACCGAGTAAAACAGGAGGTATTTAAAATTTACTGATGGAGGCTATGAAAACAGAGGGATGATTTTAATTTGTTCAAGTGACGCATCATGGAAAAATTGGTTTTCACAATAGCGAGCGTGGACGGGCTAAGTAAAAAAATTCCATAGCCTTAGTGCCTGCAACACTAAAAAGAAATTAGGGTCCTGTAAATACCACTGTTTCTTTAAAAAAGAAAGTTAACTTTGGGTCAAGGGAAATCCGTAGCTGTTGTGCCTGCAACAATAACTACAAATTAAGGCATTTAAAATGCGGTCGAGGAAGCACACAAAGAATGTACACCAGTGTCTGGGATTGGTGAGGGAAGTGATAAGTGTAACGGCATGTGGTAACTAGTGCGGGGGGGGCGGAAGGAGGAGGCCCGAAGCAGGAGCTGTGAGCGGACCCCAGGAAATCCCTTTCCATAAATCGGAAAGGTAAACAAAGCGCTTGGCAGAGGGCGTGAGGGCCGAGGCAGACTGTAAGGAAAGTGACCGAGCCCGGGATGGTTTGGAGGGCAGGACCGGGCGGTATGGGGAAAGCCGCTGTTAAAAGTGAAAGCGCGCTTTTAATCAGTTCTCAGTAACACATTTCAATAGCATTCATCTTACCGACGAGGAGTCTTGGTGGGCGGGGCCTAAGGGAGACAGGGCGACGAGCGCGCATGACGAGCATCAGACGAGGAGTCCTGGTGGGCGAGGCCTAAGGGAGACAGGGCGGACACCAACCCCGCTTCCAGAGAAGCCGGACACAAAAGCGACGACAATAGTTCTCGCCAAGGCGAAGCAGCGCATGCGCGCTGCAACGCAGGCGAGACCTAAAAATGGACAGGCCAGATAAAAAGTAGGACTAAAACCTTTAGTCTTATTTCTATGTCTGACCTGTCTCAGTTTTTATTTCTCAAATTCAGGTCACCCTACTTAAAAAAAAATAACCAATACCTGCTGCCCAAGCCATTCTTATAGCTTTTGGAGGCCTTGAATAGTCTGAATGACCACACTTGTAGGAGTGTGATGGTTAGTAATTGTGTAGGCACTGTCATTGGCAGCACTGCCAGGTGCTATTTGTGGTGAAAGCTGCAGTGGCCTGACGAGGGCCCTGGCACTTATTATTTTACAAATTAAGCACTGGTTAATAATTAGACGCTCTAATTAGCTAAAATAACTTAGTTTAAATGTTTTCCTACTTCCCAAAATGCCCATGTCACGTTGCAAGGCAGCGGGCCGTGGTGAAAATTCGGAGGAGAGGCTGGCAAGTGATGCAAGTTCACTCTCATTGCTGATTGGAAGCGGACTCACTTCCGGCCATTTTAAATCTGTCCTCTTAATAGCGTGACAATTGGTCTCTTCGTAGCATGTAATTTCCTTTTATGGTGAAAAGAGATTGCATTTTAAACTGGTGTCCCTGCCAGGAATGTGTCGTTCGGAAATGTTTCTAATTCAAGGCTTCCAACCAAAAATGGGATTTGTTTGTGGTGATTTCATGGCTCTGTGCTGTCAGAAATGCGAAAACAGCCCCTCGCGTGACAGACCTATACGTCTGCAAAATAATCAGTTGTTACTTTCCCCTGCAACTGACCTTTGAATAGCACTAGCGAATTGGAAATTTTAAAGAAGCACTGGCAAAACCAGTAGAATTGGTGTTCCCAGCAAGTCTTTTTTTTGGCTTTGCCTAGGTTTGCTTTTTGTCATGCTTTTTTACAAAACTGTTAGCAAAGAATCCGGGCCCTCGTCATTCTAAAGAAGAAAAAAAAATTAAAAGCAAAAATATTTTGATCTAAAAAAACATGTATGTGTGTGTATGTATATATAATATATATATATATATATATATATATATATATATATATATATATATTATATATACATACACACTGCTAGACTGAGGGGTCATTTGTACGATAAATCAATACTTGGCAACTGCCTAGAGAGACTAGATTGCCCCTGGACTAGAAGCATTGAATTTGGGTCCTGTTGCCCACATGGGAAGAGCAAAAGGTTGCTTCCCCTAGGGAGAGTCCTAAAACGTTGCACTGGCACACCACCTATACCCATTTCACTGAAGCTTTCAGTTTTTAATTTTATTTGAAGTTTGTGTTTTCTGCCAATGATGCACAGCGCTCTGCCCCCCCAATGGGGCAGGGAAGAGGGCGAAGAACCTTCACAAAAGAGCGCTTGGTCGTGGTTCCTTTAGTCCTTACTGCTTGGTTTGTGAATCTGATGGACATCTAGCCGCAGATTCCTTAACTTAGAATATCCCCAGGCGTCAGACTGGATCCGGAAAACTTTTGCAGCAGCACCTCTGCGCGCCGGGAGGCGGCGCCGCCTGGGTCTGCCCTGACGTCCCCGGACATGACTTCAGCGGAGCCATATAATACCCTCCCGGCGCGCTGACGTCAGTTTCCTTCTTTTCCGTGTCCCGACGCGGATCCAGGAGTAAGCGGTTCCTCTGGCCTGTTCTGTCAGGCCTTTTCGACGCCTGTGGCGTCTGGTAACGGTGTGTGATGCCTTCGGGCTTTAAGGCGTGTGAGACCTGTGCGCTGCAGATGTCGGCCACGGATCCGCACGTGATTTGCATGTGGTGTCTCGGTGCACACCACGACTCCGAGGAGTGTGATGCCTGCCGGCAGATGCGTCTGAATTCCCTGCGGGAGCGCCGGATGAAGCTGTTAGCCGCCCGGCTGTCCCGCTCGACGCCTCCACGCCGATCGCCCTCTCGGGCTGGGTCTTCTGTTCGCGTCCGCTCCTGGAGTCGTTCCCGCGGACGTTGTTCGCCGGACACAGGTAAGCGTAAACACAAGTCACGAAGGTCGCCGACCTCGCGTAAACGTGACGCCGGGGCCCCATAGCTCCGTCCCCCTCCGGACTCTGGGCCCCAGAGTCGAGCCCGTATACCCACCCCTTTCCGGGTGCGGGCGACTCGGACCCAGATGAAGCCTACTTCAAGGCTCTGCACTATCTTTGGGTCACCTCCTCTCCCTGGCGTGCCTTCGGGTCCCACAGAGGAGGTAGGCATTCAGGTCGGGTCTCCGCCGGCGGGTTCGCCCTCGGCGCCGGCCGAGTGCCTCGACTCCGGTTCCGGAGTTGCTGCGACGTCGGGACACGGCCTGGAGGGGCATCCCAGTCAAACGTCGAGCCCTTCTGCCATGTCTCCACATAGCCCGTTGCGGCTCCCTGCTTCGACGTCGGAGGCGGCTGCACCACAAGAGTCGACTCCTGGTCGGCCTCTTCCCTCTCCGCAGCTCTCGGTGGAGGGTCAGTCTATGCCGGTCCGAGACACGGCCGGGTCGCATCTGGTTGAAGTCGACCTCGTTACGACGTCTGTCGGCGCCGGCGCCGGGCCCTGTTGTTCCTCTGTTTGAGGAGGATACAGACCCGGAGCACCCGGGGTTGTCTCCGCGTCCCTTGGCTGCAATGCCCCTTGGGCAGTGGCTCTGTGCTGCTACAGCTGCGGGACGAGTTAGCCTGCAACCATCTCCTACCGATGACCTGTTGTCACCACCCAGAGTGCCTACAGAAGCTGGTGCAGCATTTTCAAGGGCTGTTCGAAGGGCTGCAACTATTTTACACTTGCACCCCCCATCGGTCTCCTTGTCTCCTGATCCATTATTGGATCTCCTCCACCAGGGTACGGTGGACATGGAGCCCTTGCTGCATTTTGACGGGTTGTTGTTTGACTCCCTTCTTGGTGCATGGGCCTCCTCGGGGGACCCTGTGGATCGGGCCGTTGCTCATAGGCACCGTCCGGCTCCAGGGGATCCTGCCTGTTTGTCCCTTCATCCTGGGGCTCAGGGTCGAGTACTCCAGGTGGCCTTTGCCACGCAGCCTTCCTCTCCTCTTCCATTGCTGCCTCCCACTAGGGAGTCTCGTTGGTTGGAGGCATGTGGCCGCCATGTATTTGCGTCCACTAGTTCGGGCATCCGCGCTGCTTGCGTGTTTGCACGGGCTTCTTGTGCCCTTTGGGACTCCGTTGAGTGTCGTCTTCCCACCCTCCCCGAGAGTCCTCGTGCTGACCTGGCCCGTCTCCTTCATTTAGGCAGAGAAATGGCACGATTTACCATTCGGTCGGCCATCGACGCCACGGACTCGGTGGGTCGGGCGATGGCCAGGTCCGTTGCTCTGCATCGCCATGCCTGGCTGCGCGAGGGGGGTTTCCCGGTGAATATTCGGGAGAGTCTTCGGGATCTGCCATTTGATGGAGTGTCCCTTTTTGATGGTCATGCGGACTCAGCGGTCGACCGCCTCATGTCTGGCCTCCCATGATTTTGTTATGTTCTAGTCCGTTTGCAGGTTTTTCCATTCCCTATACGGTGTTGTCTTTGTTTAATATGGGCCCTGGGTTCCTGATGTGGTACCCAGACGGCCTGGAAGGTTTCTCACCTTCGTTACTTAGCTTTATTGCAGCTGGACGGCTGCTTTTGCTTATATTCATCCTCTGTCTATGCGTTCACGCTCAAGAGGTGCCCCTAGTTGGGGTTCAGACTACCCTATGTGGGGTGTTAGTTGGCTATTGTATAGCTACCTCCCTCGCACAGCAGACTTGATGGGCTTCTGTGGAGTCTTTTTCCAGGCATTGTCCTGCGGATGCGACTGTCGTCTTTTTCCGCTGTTGTGGGCCTTTCTCTGCCTTGTTGCGGCCACAGGCTGGCATCGCTCTGTGGCCTTTCTGATTGGGCCTGCAGATGGTCTGTGGTAACCCCCTGCATCTACCGATGCTCCATTTCTTAAGGTTCTGCCTCGCTTGCCTCTTCCAGGAGGGTCTTTTCAGCTTGGTCCTCCTTGGTTTTTTCTGGCTGCCTTTCTCGTCAGCCGCTGTCCCTTGGACCACCTTGTTCCGTTCCTTTCATGCATGGGTCTTCTGTTACGGACGCCCCACCTAAGGTCTGCCTCTGGGCGGAGCCCTGTCGCTGCCCCTCTGTACGCAGGGCTCCTTGGCACAGTTCTTCTGTGTTCTTTGGGCGGCCGGTGGATGCCCCCTGGTATATTCGCTGTCGCGGAGGGCTTCCGCTTTCCTTCCGCTTCTGCGCTGCCTGGTTTTACTCTCCTCTCCACGCAAAGTAGTACTTTTTTGTAGTTCAGTCCCATCTGGACTTTGTTCTTGCATGGTGGCGTCTTGGCTGCATTCCACATTGCTGTACATTGCCTTGTGCCCTACTTCATGGGCACTTCCCTGGCGTGGCCTGTTCCCCTGCTGCTTCCGCGCAGGACTTTGTCATGTTTCTACTTCGGGCTGCTGTTGCTGCTCTCTGTGGCAGTGTTCTCCTCAGGACGTTCTCTGTCCTGTGTGTTATTTTTGCGTACACCTCCTGTTACTCTATGTACGCTCGTGCTGACTCTTTCCTGTCCTACTCAGCATTTCAATCGGTCTCGCGGGGGACCGTGGCTCCCCTTTGCCGAGAGCTGGTGTCGCTTCTAGTTCTGGACATTGATTTGTCCGGTTGGGATACAACGTGACTGTTGATGCCTATAGTGGCTCTTGCTTTCTTTAGCAAACCATCATTCACGGCTGCGCCCTTTCTAGCTGTTTATTCTGGCGTTCTACACACACCTAGGGGACACGCATGCTGGGTACTTGCTACGTTGCCCGTGGTCTTGGCCTCCGCTTCCCCATAGGAGCCAACCTTC
This sequence comes from Calotriton arnoldi, assembly GCA_963921515.1. NCBI lineage: Eukaryota > Metazoa > Chordata > Amphibia > Caudata > Salamandridae > Calotriton > Calotriton arnoldi. The sequence goes on along the minus strand of CAWUFW010000025.1, from coordinate 3,778,661 downwards.
TGTGTGTGTACGGTTGCCGGGTCCCTTTCACAGGTTGTCTACCTGGTGGTGCATCTCTAGCATCTGGGCTATCACTTGCGGCGCTCCCTTGTGCTTGGTGTGGTTCTAGTGCTCCACCCGGTCCCTTCGGTGTACTTCTGTTCCCCGCATGCGTGGCTCTTTTTTCTTGCATGCTTCTCTGTCATTCTGCCTTTGGTCTCTGCCCTTTCCCACGTTTTTGTGCAAGGGCACTTGGGCGATGGCGAGTCTTGTCGCGTGTGCACAGGCTCTTCCTGGGCATGCTCAGCATCCTACTGCTGCTGTCCACTGTGCCTGGCTAGTGCGCTTCCACAGTGTTTCTTCCACTGTTGTGCATGTTCGACCTTCCTGCTAGGGGCCAATGGTGCCTTCTTGTCCCCTTGCAGGACCTTTCTCTCTTGCACTCCATCGGGTCCTACGGATCCCTCGGCTCCTGCGATCAGCTCGTTTTCTTTTCCGGAAGTGCTCGACTGTCGCATTCTGCACTGACCTCCTGGTTCTTTGCTCCCTTTCATCCAAGTATACACGAAAGGGTTTTCCTGCTGCTCCTCGGCAGCTTGTGATGCCTTGCCTCCCATTGTTGGCCGCTCCCTACGGGGGGTTCGCTCGCAGACCCGCCTCCTATGGGGTATGGCTTTGGTATCTATTCTAAGTTAAGGAATCTGCGGCCAGATGTCTCTATCAGATGTAAGAGTTACTTACCTTCGGTAACGATGTATCTGGTAGAGACACAGTCTAGCCGCAGATTCCTTAACGCCCGCCCATCCTCCCCGTTCTGCGAGAAACCTTTTTGGGTGGGGTTTTATGCATTCGCCTCCCTCTTGGTGGCTTTGTCGTCCTGCGGGGTGACATCTTTCACCTCCCTCTACGGTAGGTTCATTCCTTTTGGTTACTTGTTCTGTTCCTCCCAATATCGTGATTAGGAGGTGGATTCAGGTCTTCTTCAACAATACCTACACTGTGGTTCTCCCAGTATAGGGCCTACTGATGTTCTTTTCCCACCCTCCCACCTGCTCCATTGACTCTCCTACGGTCGTTTGGCCTGTGGTCTCTTGGCCTGTGCCTCAATCCACTAGATCTCTTCAAAGGGGAAGGTGTTGCAGATCTTTAATAGTTCGTCTTTCATTCGGTGGTTCCAGGCTTCTTGCCTGTCATGGTTCGATCTTGTAGTTGCAGGCATTCTGTCGTCTGCCTTCACGTTCTTTTCGTATGTCATTTTGCCTACAGGGAGGGCGTTATCTTCGCTTTGCGGGGATCCTTCTCAGAGTGCTGCTCTGCTCTTTCCCTTTACTTGCTTTCACTATACAGTGCTTATCACTGTCTTTTATGGTCGTTTTGCATATACAGTGCTTGTCACTGTTGGATGTGGTGTTTTCTCACCATTCTATTTTGCTTTCACTGATTTTCATATTTTTTCGCACACTGTTCCCATAATATCACAGTTTTTGGTGGTGGCTCCGCGTTGTGGCGCGGAAAAGTTTCTCCGAAGAAAACTGACGTCAGCGTGCCGGGAGGGTCTTGTATGGCTCCGCTGACGTCATGTCCGGGGACGTCAGGGCGGAGCCAGGCGGCGCTGCCGCCTCCCGGCGCGCAGAGGTGCTGCTGCAAAAGTTTTCCGGATCCAGTCTGACGCCTGGGGATATTCTAAGTTAAGGAATCTGCGGCTAGATTGTCTCTACCAGTCCAGATACATTGTTACCGAAGGTAAGTAACTCTTACGTTCAGCGGGTTCTACAGACTCAAGGGGGCCCAGTTGTTAAGCACACTGCTGACACCTGGGATGATCCGTGAGTCAGAGTTCAAACCTCATCAAGGCCGACTCGACCTTCGATCCTTCCGAAATCTGTGAATGGAGTACCAATGACTTGGGTAATGGTAATATGATATTTAAAATAGTTTAAAAAGGAAGAGGTACGATCGGACGAGATATATGAAAAAGTTATTAAAGTGCGGCAAGGGAGAGGATGGTAAATATTGCGTTTGTCATCCAGCTGTGCTCTAATCCAACACTGACCAGACATGCCTCCTTGACACGCTGCACTCGTCCCGGTGGTCATGTTCAAATCCCTCTGCCTGGTGCATGCACATCCATCAGTCTGGACCGTATTAGTTTAGAAAAAAAAATGCAATATCTATATTCCTGGTTGTTCTCTACACCTTTGGATGACTCCCTCCTCTTTCCCTAGATTTTATTGTGCTTGGAATTGGCAGGGCTTTTTCGGTGTCGGCTGCTGGATTGTGGAATTCTCTGCCCATAACCCTGCCCAAAACGTCAGCAATTTTGCACGTCAGAAAGGCCTTGAAGAACTGGGTGTATAGACTGTAATCGCGTGATGACCTAGATACAGATCCCATGGGTTATTCCTGCCACTGTCTACCCATGTTTTGGTCTATCGGCGCCAGCACACCTGTTTAGTTAACCGCGTGCTTATTAAAAGTGTAACATAGGCTAACGACAGGAAAACGCACCGGTTTCCACCACGAAAGTCAAAGGAAGTGATTTTCAAGTGCAAGAAGTGCAAAATCAAGAGCAATTAGCATATGCCAGTCCCCTAGAACTAAAAGCATATGTATTTAGCGTCTTAGTGAAGTGCTCCTGCAACCCCGACTTGGAGGGCTTGAGCGTTAGTTACGGGGTATTTGCGAGGGCTGTTATAATTGCAGTAGATGACAGTTCGCTACTACTGTGCGCCGTAGAGCTGTTTGTTGCACCGTCCTATCAATGTTTGTTGTATGATTTAATTGGCAAACGTTTTCCGGGCCCTAAGTGCCAAGCCAGATCTCTGGCTCGGATCGCTCTATTAACTTTTTGGCTGCCCACCTCTAGGTACCACTGCCCCCGCGTTTGCGCGTCTGCAGCTGCCCGTCATTTTCTACGTGTGGCAGTCAGTAAGCCGTATTACCGACGTATCACAGTGCAGGTGTTTCCCTTTCGCAAAACTGTTAATTGGAGCGTGAATGTCGCACGTTGCCAAACTTCGCAGCTTTGCTGCTGTAACAAAGACCCGAGGGAATGGTTGCAGCTACAACAAAACAAAACAAAAGAGCAAATGAAACCGCTCCCTGAAGCTGTTATAGCAAAACTCCCCCCCCCCCCCCACACACACACACACACACACGTGTCCATCTCAGTAGGTATGCACTTAGGACCCCTGCACTTGAGGGAAAACCCACCAGAAGTAACGAATTTCTTTTTGGGTCCGGTTTTACTGTATTCGCAATTACATTGCTGACGACGAGTAGGCGCTTATCTGAAATAACCACGGGTGCCCAGGCCACTGGAGGACCGCAGGTTCCTCCTGTGCATCGTCTTTCAGTGCTTAGTGTTGTGTCTGGGATACAGCGTCTGATACGATAGTGCAGCTTGGCGCTTTATTCTCTTGTGTGGGCATACCGAGCATCAGCTGGCGGATTTGTACATTTGGTAGAAGAGAAAGATGTGTTTCCCTCGCGGGGCACCATACTTTATTTTCTGCTCAAAGGCTACCTGCCCAGTGATTGGTTGCAGGCGAGGCTTTCAGCCAAATTACCTTTTAATAGGCAGGGCTCTCAAAAGACGCAGCTTACCTGCAGATCCTCTTCAGGTGCTGGTTCCCGAGGTTCTTTTTAGGAGTAGACTCCCTCCAGCCCCGTTTCTGCAGGGTGGTGAAGTTCAGCTCGTTCTGGGCCGGCCTGCGCCGGGCACTGAAACCTACTGCAACCTCCCGGACTATGCCGAAGTTTGCATTCAGCAGCCGAGCTCTGGGGAGGGTTGTGGTGCTCTGAGACGCAAACCCATGGTCTTCCCCCCTTTCCAGATCCCTAGACACCGAACTGTATGTACAGACCGGACCCTACTGGTCTGTGCATAAAGATGTCTCCTGTGGAGAATATGTAACTCGTCAGCCCTATTTATCATAAGAATTCAACCCTTCTTGCAAGATTATGTACAGCATGGTTAAGTGATGTGCAGTGGCTATCTGGAGACACGGGCATAGACCTTGTTGGGTATTCGGTCTATTTCACAGTTGCTGCTTAGTTCTGCTACTTCTTGGCCAATATCCTGTGCAGACGACGACATACCCCTTGGTAACCTACAAAAGGGGACATCTCTTTCGGGATGGGTTACAATCTTTCGTTCGTGTCCTGTTGTCAGATCCGTGAGACTGTCAGGAGTTACAGATTCATCACCTGACCTGTTCTTGGTTCGGGGGGGGGGGCGGCTCCTCCTAGGGGTTCATTTTGTCCATGTCAGCATGTAGAACTGCCACCCTACACAGCTACCTGCCTTTGCTGTTATCTTGAGCCTTACTCGAGCAGTTTTCTTTTTTTTTTTTTTTGTGCTTTAGAGACCAAAACCTTTAAGTCGACTTCAAGGCATATGTTCTATGCAAGTGCAGCGAGCATGAGCAACTTTTCCCACTCCGTTTATTGATAATCCTAGCCGGGGTGTCGGGACCACCCAAATGAGGGGCCAAGGGTCATACGAATGACCCATAGTTTGCTTACCCCAGACCTAAATACCTTTTCAACCCCACAGATGAGTTTCACAGAGGTCCTTTTCTCTAGAGTCCTGATTTTCCAGCCGTGGATGTTCCCTTATCTGATAGGATCCTGGTCACTACCCCAGGGCTGGGTTACTGTACCGTCAAATCCTTAGCAACACCACATGACCCCTTTTGGGAGAGCATAACGGTCTGAAGTTGTAGGGCTGTGTCCAGTGGCGTAACGAAAGTTGAGAGGGCCCCCCTGCAAGGTACACAGAGCGTCCCACGCTCTGGATTTAATCCGGAGTTCTCAGGCCCGAGTACTGTGCTGAGGGGGCCCCCCTGCAGCTCGAGGCCCCCCCGCACCGCGGGGGCTGCGGGGGCCTGTGTTACGCCCCTGGCTGCGTCACTTGACCAGCGGCACGTAATATACTTGCAAATTTCCTCTGGTCATTTGCCAGCTCCTGTGCTGTTTCTTGGGGTTATTGGGAGGCCACCAGCAGATACCCCATGGCTTCTGTCGTGCCACCTGTCTGCCACATGGCCAGTCTAAGAATTAAAAAGCAATCGCATGTCACATGTACAGTCGGTCCTTGTGGGGATGTAAAAAAAAAAAAAAATTAAAAAGGAGGATCCAGCCAGATGGATCCATCACCACACTGGAAACTTTCCCAAGTTAGTGCTCGAGCTCCAGAAGCAGTCCAAAAGAGGGAGTGACGGGGTGTTGAACCCTTTCAAATGGTAGTGTCCAAAGTTTGTCCGGGAGGGCTGGAACCATGCCCGAGTTTTTAGATATCCACATGAGGTACATTTACATACATTAAATGTAAAGGTGACTCATTAAGTAGTGCGTTGTGAAAATTTGGCATGCAGCTACCATCCTGTATAATGAATGGATGAACAAACCGCTTTCCTGTGGTTCCTACTAGGGATCAGTCGTTACCAAACTAACGACCCCAGTGGAGACATCAACGATCATTGATGAAAGACTATTCTTCAGTTTTCCAGTCTCTAAAGCATGGCACCACTCCATCCTGACCAACGTCTGTCTCAGATCACCACTACATCACCCTCCCCAGACCATGATTTGCCAGAATTCTTGAGTTCAAAGCACCTTGGGTGCAGGGGTTCTGATTAGAGTTTAACATCACACTGGCCACAAAACCTGGTTGAAGAAATTTCAAATGAAGAGTGTGGTCCTCCACGACTTAAAAACATTCTTGTGCACTCTACTGTTTGCAATTTATTTGCATTCTCAATTATAACCTTTTTTTTTAGGTTGGAGCATGCACTAGCGCATGAGTCTCGCTTGCGAGACACTATGGTATCCAAAAAGGGCTTGGAGCCCGCCCTTTGCTTACAATTTGTCTGCTCCTGCGTCACTCTTCTGTGCAGCCGTTTTAATTCGCCACGCCAGCTGCAACATCACTCCCGCCGCCTGCTTTGGAGCAGGGACCAAGCACAGAATTGATTCAATTTAATCAGTGCCCATCCGCTGCTCCCGACGCAATTTGGGTACTATTTTTTTTTTTCTTTTTCTTCTACCAGCTGAAACGTCACTTCCAACGCTTGTTTTCCACAGAGTTTACTTTCTAAATAAAAATAAATAAATAAAATTTGCAAAGTTTTGTATAGCGCGAACGTGACCCTCGAGGGTATCGGAGCGCTTTACATGGAGATAACACGATTAGCACTTGGTCTGATCAACATGCACACATATGCGTGAGAGACAAACAAATCAACGATTAAGAATAGGCTAACCGTCATTGGACTAGAATAAAGCCAGTACTAGGCAGGATAGTCTACATAAGAGTTTGCTATCTGAGTCTATTCAATGACATCGATATGTTGACTTAGGGTAAGAACTTCGTCAGTAAATAAGATTTGGGTTCTCTTTTGAAGGCGTAGGTGGAGGAAATTAGGCGAAGGTCCGGCGGTAAAGAGTTCCATACCGTGGGAGCGACAGCCGAGAATGCTCTAGCCCCAGTTTTCTTTTTGTGGGTTCATTGGGGGTTCAGCAGCAAGGTGAGCGCACTTCGTGAGGATCTGTAGCCGCCTGATTTTTCTAGCTTTTGGGCCAGGTAATTGGGGGTGTTGAAGTGTAACGCTTTGTGCGTCATGCAAGCAATTTTCAGTTGGATTCTTGCTTCGTATGGTAGCACATTTAAGGTTTTTAGGGCTGGTGAGATGTGTGCATTTCTTTTAGTTCCGAGGACAAGTCTTGCTGCTGCATTGAGAGAGGCTCTTAGTGGTGCTAGTTTGTATTTAGGTAGGCCACATAGTGTGGCACTACCGTAATCTAATCTGGGTAATACTAGGGCTTGGACCGCTTGTTTTAGATCTTCATGAGGCAGGTATGGTTTCAGTTTCTGCAGAATGCTCAGTTGGTAGTTTGCTCCTTTGGTGGCAGCACTAATGTGACCCTGCATATTTAGGTGTTTGTCTAATGTAATACCTAAGGATCTGGCAGAGTCTATGATGTGGGGCGAGCATTTGAGGGTTGTAAGATGATTCAGCCACAGATCAATCTTGAGGTTATTTGGTGGAGAGATGAGAAGAAATTCCGTTTTATCAGCGTTGAGTTTGAGGTGGTTAACCATGAGCCAGAGGTGTGTATTTTGTAGGATGGAATTGAGGGATATAATGTCATCTGGAGAGGCAATTTTGAGATATAGCTGGGTGTCATACGCATACATATGGTAGTGGATGTTAGTTGATTTTAGGAGGTTTGCTAGTGGTTCCAGGAATAAGTTAAAGAGAATGGGGGAGAGAGCGGATCCTTGAGGAACACCAAGAGTTATCGCTTGTGACTTAGATGGAGATTGATTCATTTTGACTCTTAAGGATCTGTTTTGGAGGAAAGAACCGAACCATTGTAATACGGCCCCTAATAAGCCCATTCTTTGTTCCAGTAGTTTTAGTAGGGTGTTGTGTTTGACGGTGTCAAAGGCAGCAGATAAATCAAGCAATATTAGAAGGCATGATTCGTTCTTGTCCAGCATTTTTAGTATGTCATCTACAATATGAGTAAGGGCTGATTCTGTGCTGTGATCTTGACGGAAGCCTGATTGGAATTGATCGAGTAGTTGAAACTTTTCTATGTGATTGCAGAGTTGTTTCTGTACACGTTTTTCTAAGAGCTTTGCCAATGTGGGGATGTTGGAGATGGGCCGGAAGTTGTTAGGGTCAGAGCAGTCTGCCATAGTTTTTTTTAGAATGGGTGTTAGTTACTTGACCGATTTTTAGGCAGTCTGGGATAGTGCTTTGGTGTAGAGGCGTTTACAATCTTTGACCATAGTGGGAGGATACAGGTTTTGATTTCTTTGAATATGCTGGGAGGTAGAGGGTCCGTGAAGTGGTTAGATGGGTTTAAAGACTAGAGAATGTTGTAGATTTCCTGTTCGCTGATTGGGGAGAAGGCGTTCCAAGTGGCATTATGTTTGGAGGTGAGCCAGGGTGGTTCCATCCCTTCCGTAGATTGGGAGTTGAGATAGGTTGACTGGGAGGGCCGGTAGTAGTTCCTTCGCTAGTTGAAGTTCGTTCTCTATCTTTGTTGTTTTATCCTTGAAGAAGGTGGCTAGTTCTTCGCAATTTGGTAGGGTTCTGGGTCCGGAGTCTACGGAGTTTGATGTGTTACGTGATTGCTGTTTGACTATTTCGAATAGTTTTTTGGGCCTATTTCTGGCCTGGTCGAGTTGGGTTCTGATAAAATTAGCTTTCGCCTGTCTTATTCTTCGATTGTATGTGTTCCTCATTGATCTTAAGCGTTTTAGTGATTCCACTGATGGGGAGTCTTTCCACGCTCTTTCTGCCGTTCTTAGATTGCGTCTTTCTGTGTTCAAGTTGTCATTAAACCATGGCTTTGAGTTTTTAATGGAGATGTTTTTCTGTTGTAGGGGTGCGATAGAGTCCATGACTTCTCGTATCGAAGTATTGTAGTAGTCTGTGAGGTCGTTGACATCCTCCATGTTGGTCTGTGGGATCAAGGTGTTGTTGCATAGAGTGGTTAGATCATTGTGGTTTATATTACTAAGATTCCTTTTCCACTGTCTGATTTTCTTTGGTTGGCCATTCCTTGGGATTTCCTTTAAGTTGATGATGAGGAAGGTGATGCGATAATGGTCTGACCAATCACATGGGGTAATAGACTCTAAGGAGATAGTGTCCGACTTAGAGATAAGGTCCAAAGTCTCTCCCTTGTTGTGTGTGGGACTGTCGCAGATTTGGGACATCTCATGGTTTAATAGGAAGGATTTTAAGCTATTCACTGAGGGGTCATTTAGGTCATTCCAGTGCAGATTAAAATCACCCAGGAAGATCTGGGGTCCTTGAAGATTAACATTTATTGTTAAGATTTCCATGATCTGTTCGATGAACTCCGGGTTATCACTGCTCTATGATGCTCTAGCATCAGCAATGCGCTCTGTTCCACAGAGAGCAACTCTAATCAAAGTTGGCCATGTTTAAAACATTTTCTATATAGGTCATGTGGGAATTTCCAAAGAGATGTGGTATACAGCTCCGCAACAGCAAACATGCTTTCAGCCCACCGCTTTCTCATGCTGTTAAAGCTTCCAAGTAGGCAGTTTTTACATTGTAAGCCCGTAAAATGGAAGAGTCGAGGGAAGTGTGTAAACCACAATCCTTCGTAGACTCAGTTCCCTGAAGGCAAATTTAATAGATTGTAAAGTAGCCAAGTTGACTGCATATTCTGCTTCTATTTTTTCAAGAGCACAACAATGCCTTCTTTTAAGAAGCAAACATTTACATCTCTGAAAATCATACCAAAGCACACAGGCGGTGCTAGGTCTTTTTATGATCCGTGGGAATCAGTCTTTGGAGTGTCTCTCGTCCAGTCCCTCTGTGAGATCCGGGATTTAGCTCTTTAACCCTTAAGTTGCAGGAACCTTGTTTTCGGATCACCAACACTCGACAGAAAGAATGCATCATGATTGGGCCTTGTTCTGCAGTAGCCTTGGCACTGTCTGTTCATTTGGTGTGGATTGCTCGTTTTTTATTTTTTATTGTAACGTTTTATTAAGTTCCCCCCCCCATGCCCTTCACCTACATCCCCCGGCCGGCGAAGTTGTAAGGGGGGGGGGCGGGGGGGAGAAATCGAGGGTGGGGGGGAAACAAAATGGAGGAAGGGAAAACCAGGATCAAAATCAATAAACAATAACAAAGAAAACAGACCATGCTCATTTCACATGTACAGGCAAATCATCATACTTCTCATTTATCTGAATCATCAGTAGTGGTAGTAATTCGCAAATATATCGGGCATGTAAGCTCATGATACACGCCAGAGAGATGTCTTATACATGCTCCCAACATTTTCTCAAACTTGGTTATGGTATGAATGATAACCGCTGTCAACTTTTCCATTCCTAATAAATCCCAAAGTTTGTGCAGCCAGTCTGCGTGAGTTGGGATAATATCAGTGCCCCATTTTGATAGCAGGACTTGCTTTGCTGCGCATAGTGCCAGGGTAATGGCCTTTCCTTTATTTGAGCGCAACGGGTAGGTTTGTATGTTGAGCAGGCCAACAGGATGTAGCTAGGGAAGCTGGGTATTTCAATGTCGAACATCTTATTGATGTCTGCCAAGACCTCCCTCCAATATCTGTGGAGCTGGCAGTGCCATAGCAAGTGGGCGAGTTTACCTGAGTGAGTGCAGTATCGCCAACATGTCATCCTTTCGTTTTTGCCATTGAGCCAGGCGCGCTGGAGTATAGTGCCAATAATGGACTAGCTTTAAAAGTATTTCCTTGCCTGAGGCGCTCGTAGCTGAAGTGCGCGCACGGTGCAAGATGTCGGTCCACTCCTTATCGGTAAACTTGCACTCGCATTCTATCTCCCACCTCTTCCTAGCAGGTGTTTGTAGGGGGGTGGTCCGAATATTTAAAAAGGAATATATATCAGACAAGATGCGCGAGTCGTCCTTTCTGGACAACAGCCAGCGTTCAAACAAGGTCAGTTGTCTGATGGCGTGGGTCCGGACCGTGGGGAGAGTCACCCAGTGCTGAATTGCCAGGTAGTGCCAGTATTTCGAATCTGGGAGCCCGAAGTCTTGTTTGACTGCTTTGAAGTCCAATTGGCCCCGCATGTCAAACAAATCACTGATTCGTTTACAGTTGGCCTCCTGCCAGGGCAAGAATGCCCTCTCCCGCGTGGCTTGCAGAAAGTCTGGGTTACCTATAATTGGCGTGAGCGGGGAGATCTGTGTAGAGAGTTGCTTAGAGGAGTATACCTTATCCCAAACCCCTATTGTAGCTCTAACTACGGGAGAGATATAGACGGCGGACAGTGCCTGCGCGGGAACCATGGAATTTTCCAGATGTGGATCCCGGTCACTGCCTGATCTAGATAACACCAGTGCTTCTCGGTCAGTGGATGCTGCCACTCCACCATATAGCGCAGTTGCGCGGTTTGATAATATCTTGTTAGATTAGGTATTCCCAATCCTCCCTTAGCCAGTGGTAGATAGGTCCGCTCTTTCGCCATCCTTGCCCGCTTGCCGCCCCAGATAAATGCCTCCAGGGTGACTTGTAGCTTCTTTAAAATGGGTGCGGGTGGCGCCAGTGGCAGTACCTGCATAAGGTAGAGAATCTTAGGCGATAGTCATTTTGTACTGCTGCTATGCGTCCCAGCCAGGAGATGGGACCACCATGCCAGGACTGGATGAGGGATCGTACAGTCTTTAATAATTCCGAATAGTTATAAGTCACCAAACCTTCTATAGTAGGGAGTATGTGGATACCCAGGTAGGGGATTCCCCGTTGCACCCATATGAAAGGGAAGTCCGTTGGCTAGCTGTAATTGCTCATCATGCGGGATAGTGATGTTAGGTGCTTGGGACTTAGCAGTGTTCACCTTGAAGCCACAGACCTCACCGAACGCAGCGAGTCCCTCAAGAAGTGGGGGCAGCGATTGACGCGGGTTTGTGATGGTCAACAACACATCCTCCGCGTAAAGGGCTATTTTATGGGATTGGCCTCCCATGCAGACTCCCTCTATGCGTGGGTGGTTTCGGATGCGCTCTGCTAAAGGCTCCATATAGAGCGCGAATAAAAGCGGCCAGAGCGGACAGCCCTGGCGAGTCCCCGAGGAGATGGAGAAGGTCAGGGACTGCGCATTGTTCACCCTGACCAGTGCTCTCGGCTCCACATAGCCAGCCCAAACCCACCGTTGGAATCGAGGGCCAAAGCCAACCGCCTCCAGCACCGCCCGCGAGAATGGCCAATGGACGCGGTCAAAGGCCTTTTCGGTGTTGATTGCTAGGAATAATGTCGGCTTTTGGGAACGCTGGGTTTTATCCAGCAAGAGGAAGAGTCGCTTGGTATTGTCCCCGCATTTACGGCCGGGTATAAAGCCAGACTGATCAGGCTCAATCGGCCCGGCATATATATCTACCCAACCTGCTCGCCAATATCCCTGTGAATATCTGACAGATTGCTACGAGGGAAAATTTATTATTTCTTTAATTTTTCCTCGTGGTCTGTCTAATCCCCCTCCCCCAACCCGACCCCACCGCTCTTACCTGTGTGGGCCGGCTGGCTATGACACGCTGGCTGTGTCATATCGCTTTTTTCTATCTTTACTTTCAGCCATGTTGCATAGTGGCCATGCTGTGCAACATGGCTAAAAACATTGACAAACCTAAAGGATATTGTACAGGCGAGACCTATTGGCTTTGCCAATGCTCGTTTTCCTTTCTGGCCAAATTAACTGGAGTATCCATTAAACTTTCCATAGGCACTCAAGCCTTCTTAAGTATATGATCTAATTTTCCCCTGTTTTGTTTCGAGTTCATTGTTCTATTTTGCTTGCATTGCATTGTTAATTTGTTATGTTATGTTAATTTAATTTCTTAAGCGCGACGGTTACCCAAGGGTGTCCTGGCGCTGATCACTGCCTATCGATTGCCGAGGTGAGTGATGGCCTATAAGGTGAAAAGCCAGGTTTTCAGTCCTTTCCTGAACGTCATGAGCTCGGTGGTGTTCCTGAGATGGAATGTAAGGTCATTCCAGGCCCTTGCGGCACATGTGATGAAGCTTCTGCCCAGTTAGCTTTTTTCACTGGGGTATGATCACTCCTTTTGCTCCCATGGAGTGGAGGGCTTTTTTGGGAACGTACCATTGAAAACGCTGTTTCAGATGGTCGGGCCAACTCCTTGGAGGGCCTTAAAAACCGTGCACAGGGCTTTGAATTGAATCCTTTGCTTGGCTGGGAACCAATGTAACCGTTTTATTTCTTTTTTAACAGAGACAAACTTCGGTGTCCCAGTCAGCAATCTGGCTGCTGCATTTTGCACGAGTTGGAGCCTGTTTAGGTGCTTCCTTTGGATATTTAGATATAGACTATTACAGTAGTCCACCCGCGACAGGATCAGTGATGTTATCACTGTCCTGTGGCTATCTGCGGGTAGAAATGACATTATTTTCCTTATCATTCTGAGAAGATGAAAGCTAGCTGAGACAACTGCATTTACCTGGTCCCCGAAGGTAAGTTTGTCAACTATTACCCCCAGGTGTTTTGCTTTCTTAGTTGGCTCAGGGAGAGTCCCCAATTCTTCTGGCCACCAGTCTGGCGTCCAGAAGTTGACATTATTGCCAAAAATAATGACCTCCGTTTTGCTTGAGTTTAGCTTCAAACAGTTCGTAGTCATCCACAACCTGACCGCTTTCATGCAGTCGTGAAATCTTTTTCCATTGTGCTACATTTTCTTCTAATCGCTGCACTTTTCTGAACTGAAGCCTCTGCTGTGGCCTGGTCCCAGAAATCGGTCTATCACTTTACTCATAATCCAGACTGCTGGGTATTCTTTGTGTGGTTGTTTTTTGTCTGAAGCATGACTTGATATCAACAGGCGTGACTGCGTCACCTTTGTTTCTGTGATCTTGCACGTTCGCTAATAATTCCTCTTTTTGCAGGTGAATGTGCGGAGCTCCCGGCAGCCCCAGAATTGTTGGACCCAGCGCACCCATGTAGAGAAGCGCCTTTTGGTCGTGGTGGTGATCTTGGCAGTTGCACTTCTGGCCTGCATCTTGTCCTTCGGCTTCCAGTACAGAAACAGTAAGTGACTGGGCCAGATTGGGGAGGTTAGGGGGCGGGGGGAACCATTCAAACAGACTGGGGTTTTAAATGTTTGTGATTAACGAGATGCCCAATATTGCTTCACCCGTGTATTACTTTTACAGTTTAACATGTCAGGCTGTACTCTTGGGAGATTCTCGACTGGCCAGCAGCATAATTCTGCCCTAGACCAGTTGTCCTCATAGAGCAGGGTTCTCCAATATTGGCCCTGGAGGACCGGATCCAATGCAGATTTTTAAGATAACTACATTTATCTAAATGTGGATATGCAAAAAATCTGGCATGGATCTGGTCCTCCAGCATAAACATTGGAGAACCCTGTCCAAGAGGCACTGACCAAGTGGGAAATCTCCTAGTATTTTAGAAAAAGATGTCTTGATCCATTAAGTTTTGTGGGTTTCCTTGGTATACTCCTTTCTATTTTTTGGGAGTCTGAGCAGGAAGTTCTCAGCTCCAGTAAAGGATACAAGGCTGAAGATGAGGATTTGGCGTGTTCGCTAGGGGTTCACAATTGTTCAATAAGACTTGGAAGTGTATATTGAGGAACCTCTCAATAGGTGAAAAGTGACTACCCATCCTTCACCGCCTCGTATTGTTTCCACTTGTTCACAAAGCACACTGCTCATCTCAAGAGATGTCCAACATGGTTACAAGCTTTCACCACTAAAACCCTGTCCTCTTGCTAGTATCTACCTCTGTGGAGCACAAGTACTGCAAGCTTCTGGCCACTGAACTCCAAGCCTCTTGTTTGCTTTACCCATTGTATAGAAGGCACATTTTCGACAATTGAAAACTGGCCTCGTTGCTGACTTCCACCAGTCAACAGATAACCTGCTTCTTTCAGTCTGCGTATTTCTTTTCACCTCTAAGTACTACAAAGTTCTTCCTCCACTTTCTACATTGGATAAAATCAACTGTGCTGTTTTTTGTTTTTTTTAAGTATTTATTCATTTTGTTAAGCTAGCTAATTCCCTGGGACCGCTCGCTAATAACCTCCTCCTGAGCAGGTACTGAGAGGGAACTGCACTCTGATCAATACCTAGCAACGTTTTGTGGATTTTAAGCAGAGCACATGATTTCAATAGCTCTGAGTGCAGGGTTAAGGGCTTTCCCTGCCCCATCTCTGACCATAGAGTGTGAGTGTTCCTCAAGGCGCTCCCCAAGGAAACTGTAAATGACAGAAAGGTTGCCATTGAGGACCATAGTTCCTCTATTTTGGCTTTCCCAGTGCATTCCAGTTCAGAGAATTACAGGATTCCTATTGGTAGCCAGGTGGATCCTGCTACAGAGCAGTCGGGGTGGCTCACTATCGCTGTAATTCTATACCTCCCTGCAGAATAGTAAAGGTCCTGTTTTGGACGCAGCTGTGGATCTCCACTATGGAGCAGTAATGGCTCCATATTTGCTACCCCACAGATCCCAGCCCAGTGAACCCAGAATGGCACTCTGGACTTTTCCCCATTGGCTGCCCTTGTGGATCCAAGTGCAGAGCAGTCAGTATGGTTCCTCATTGGTTGCCCTGGTGGATCCAGGTGCAGAGCAGTCAAGATGGTTCCCCATTGGTTGCCCTGGTGGATCCAGGTGCAGAGCAGTCTGGATGGTTCCCCATTGGTTGTCCTGGTGGATCTAGGTGCAGAGCAGGCAGAATGGTTCCCCATTGGTTGTCCTGGTGGATCTAGGTGCAGAACAGTCAGGATGGTTCCCCATTGGTTGTCCTGGTGGATCTAGGTGCAGAGCAGTCAGGATGGTTCCCCATGGGTTGCCTTTGACAATCCAGGTGAAGAGCAGTCAGAATGGCCACTACCCATGTCCTCTGGAACCTGAAGTAGTCTTTTTTTTTTTTTAACCTCTCTGCTGTTCCCCATAGGCAATTGCTCCTAGCAGTTAAGATGGCTATGGAAAGCTGTCACATAGTCCAAGCAGTGCTGATTCTTACGGCTGTCACTATGGAATAGTCCACAACTCGGTGAGAAAGGCCCACATCATGAAATAGTTTAGGCCGCTGCCCCCGAAGTGTTGTAAATAGGAATATGATTCTCAATTCATTCCATAACTGCACCCACGTCCCTCCACGTCTCAGTAGTTCTTGTTTCAGCTCATGCTTGCAGTCAGTCCTGAGATGCTGGCCTAGTAAAGGAATGTAATTTGAAATCATGTTGACTTGTCCACCAACCCTTGCCATCTGGATTTCTATCCTCCATCTGCGCATGCTTTTCAGGCAGTACTGGTCACTAAATAGCGACCCTCTAAAGGAATTTGCCTGCAAAAGAGGACTTTCTTGCTGTTATCCTGGAGCTCTGTCTAGGGCCATCTGCCTCATACAGGGATGTGCACTTTTAATGGTATTGTTCTATTGCTGTAGCTCTTTCTAACTCTGACTGGACAAGGATTTCAGCTATTACATGTCCCAGCAATGGAGAACAGGACATGATTTCAAGCCGGAATCGCATGAACCGAGGATGTGCAGGTCTGGGTCTCCACAACACTGTAAACCTGGTGTTAATTGCGCAGCTTTCACCTTTTTTGAGAGGACACAGCTGAGGGGAGCAAGGACACTTGCCCACAACAGTAAACGTCCCTCAGTCCAAGGGTGGTCCTAATTTCTTCTAAGATTGATGTCAACAACCTGCTGCAGGAGTGCATCAATGCTCGATCTACAGATTGTCCATCTCTACCGCTGTCCAACCTTGGTCATAGAGCGTGGATAGTTGTCACACCATAGATGAACTGGATTCCAGTCAAAAGCCAGATTAAATTTAGACTGCTGTAGATTGTGTGCGGAAGATGGTACTAAACTGGCCCACCATTTCTCCATGTGTACTCCTGTGCAATCTGAAGCTTGCCTCCACGGTACCTTGTTCTACCATGGTTCTGTGGGAGGAGCCTTTGCTGTCCTGGCGGGTAGGCGTGGAAACTCTTTTTCCTTCATCATTGGTATGCCACAAGCGATAGTTCTCTTCTGCAATCTGTTAAATCCTGCTCTCTTCCCTCCTAGAAATTAATTTCAACACAGCCTTTTCTCACAATACCTGGATGGGTTTGCCTACGTAGCAGCAAGGCATTTCACCAGCAATACCTGGACCTTCTTCAGTCGCATACATTTTTCGAAGACCTGTCTTCATGTCTGTATTATCCACCAATGAATACTTTTTAATTATAGCTTTATTAATTCTTTCACTTACCGAATCCCAACATTCGGGCAGTACACCAGCCATCCAACCACATGGTAGGAATCAATTTCATCAAAATGATTTAGTATTCCGGTCCGGGAGCACGGGTGTCGCATTCATGTTCCAACGGGTCCAGCGCTCCCCCATCCTGCCCATCGCAGCCATCCATGGCGCAGTCAGTCCTCCCTATATCATGGTATTTATTCCTTGTTTCTGTGCAATCCATCCCACTATGTCCCATACTTTCACTGGTTATAGTTTGTTTTAGTCTGGGCTGCCTTGCTGTTTCCATTGTCAACCTGCAATATTAGGACCGTAGATTGTTCGCAGCTGCCTTGTGTCAGAGGATTCTAATAGCTTGTTCGGCATTGCCGTCAAGACCCGGAAGTCGCCTGTCAGTTTTTCGTCATGACTAGGCGTCCAGTCTGTTTCATTTGTCCCTCTTCTGCTGTTGCCCGCTCAGTCATGTCTCTCGCCCCATACTCGTACTCTGCATAGATCTCCGGTTTTCCGGCTCCACAAATAAGTAGCCCATCCAGTCCAGGTTTTTAGTTTACATTCTGGACTTGCAGTCCTCATTATAAAGACCAGCATTGGTAAAGCCAGTATGTCTGGCGTTGGCTACTAGACTTTAACTTTGTCAGTGCTTGTTTTGTTTTGCCATGGTGTTTGCTTAACTTTGGGGGAAACCGCAAAACCTTTTTGGAGAAACTACTGGGCCCTTCTCAATCTAAATAAAAGTAGGCTAAAAGCAAAAATGTTCTTTGGTCACAAAAAACACACATTTCCATAATAGTCCGTGGCACTTCAGGGCACTAATTTGTGTGTGAATGTGCTACTTGTGAAAAGACAATGTCGTCGCTCACCATGAAGCTACAGCATGGAAAACTGGTTCAGCCATTGGCTAGTGTGCAGAGGAAAAGTGTGGAAGACACATAAACCAGTGGATGAAGAGAGCTGGCTAAATATCCCCATAAGTATATTCTACTCATTTTAGTAAAAATCAAAAAGTCTTGGCTAACGCCAGACTGTGAAAGAAAAATAGAATGCAAGTTCCAGTATGCAAACCAAAAACGAGTGGACTGAGGGCCGTATTACACATACGGCGCATCTTCCTTGATTGCGCCGGGCGAACATTTTAAAATGTGCGCCTGACGCAATCAAGGAAAATGCACCTTATTAGGGTGAGTGCACTGCCCCCAGGGCAGCCGCGAACTCTCGCTGCCCTCGGGCCGCACATTCATGTGAAAAACTGAGTGGCTGCTTTGAAGCTGCTCCATGTTTTCACAGTGCAGGCGGCAACTCGCTTGCACTTTCAAAGGGGATTAGAGATTGCAGGCGGGTGCAGTGAGTGACTGCACTTGCCTGCAAGGGGATGTCTGTGGAGCCATTGGACCCCCTTTTCCCCGCCAGAGGGTTGCAATCAGGGGGCGCACTGACAGTGGCCTCCTGAGTTCTTCTTTGCCTCTGCGCCCGCAATACGGCACGGGTGCAGAGGCAAAGGGATACTCTTATTTGCATGGGGCCATGCCCCCATGCGAATGAGGGAATGCAGTCTGGAGGAAGCGCTGGCACTGTATGTGTGCCAGCGCTTTCGGTATTACAGAAGGGGACACAAGTGTCTGCGGCCCCTTCTGCAATACCAAAGTGACCCGGGGTGCGCAAAGCGGGCGCAAATGCCCCTTGCGCCCCCAGGGCACTTCTATAATACGGTCCCTGGTTGAGAATATTGCATAGACCTAGGATAGTTGAAAGCTGAGCTTATAATGTGTGAAGTCCAAGTCACTGGCCTTTTTCCCATAGGGGACCGGATTACGAACTACTGCCTCTCGCAGTTGCCCAAAGAAATGTTCTTTAGATGGCAAAGGAGAGCACTACTCCATTGCAGAGCAAGTTGAAGGTCCAAAAGTAGACATTCCCTGCAAAACTCTTGCAAAACTATTCAGTGAAATCGCTGTCCAAACTCAACGATTCCAAAAGGCTAGAACTGAAACGAGTTGCGTTGTCCCACATTGTGGACAGCTTAGAATTAAAACAACGCACATTCCTCGGCTGGTGCCCCCAGCTTGACCCTTCCAAGGCGTCTGATTCCAGCTAAGGGCAGGAAATTGCGTGCTGTGAGTGGCCCTGTGAAGGACCCCAGTTTGTCAGAGGCCTAGTGTGTCTGCGACCAAGGCAAGGCGATGGAACTTTAAAGACTTGAGGAGAGAGGAAGAGGGGGAGATTTGGGAGAAAGAGAGGGCGCCGGGAAGGGGAAAGAACATGCATTGTTGTGTGGCGCCTAGAAAGGTACATGGAATCTTGTGCTTGACAAGGTAATAAATGGAGTCTTACTGCCCAAAATACAACTAAACAAAGCCAGCAGGATACCTTAACAGCTTATATGGCACATTTATCTGTCGCCATAGGCCATCAAAAAATTTGACCGTCAATTTAAAAGTAAGTGAAAAATACTTGGTTGTTCAGTTACAGTAAAATAGTGCGTTACGCACTAAAACACCAAACATAACAGCAGTGTCTACCATGTTGCTTAGTGCTTTTGTCCCAAAGGGGGCTTCCAGTTACTTTGCACTGCAGCACTAGCGTAAGACAGTGAGGCAGCTAGCTTTTTTTAATGTCTGGCCTGCGACAGCGCGTGCGCTCTCACTTGCGAGAGATAGGGGCTTCGGGCCCACCCACTGCTTACCATTCGTTGGCTTCATTGGCACTCTTATTTTCTACTTCCTAATTAGGCACTGCGTACCAGCTTCGCTTCCTCTTTCCTCAGGAGCATACACTTAGTACAGATTGCTTCATCTTGATTAGGGTCCTTCCGCTGCCGGCACTGTGATTGTAGTACTATTTTTCTTTTTTTGCTTCTTTCCATCGTGATGCTTCTTCCCTTCACCCGACCCTCCCATTGTCTGTGTTGTCCCCACCCACCAGCCATTAGGGGAAAAAAGGGCAATGCCACGTCATAGCGCTTTATTCCCTTCCTGTGTCCAAGTGCTTTTTTAATGACTTTTATAGCACTTTAAAAAAAAAAAATACCCAGTTGGTTAATAGTTTGTGCTTGCCTTACAGTATCGACCCTGCATAAACCCAGTGTGTTAGAATCACAGCTCTAGTGAAACAGGTTCTTGTCTTGGAGAAAACTGCTTCTCCCTGGTCTGATGACAGGCACCAAGCTGGTATCAGTCCTTCTCCTGACCTGACCTTTTCGTGAGCATGTATGCAAGTAAACCTCTCCATTTTCTTTCTCCTGAAAGTACTGCGGAGTTTGTCCTGCTGTCTGCAACCTAGTCCAGTCTACTGTACTGTCTTGTTTTAACTGTTGCCGTTCACTGCTTCCAGACATGCCTGATTACCTCCTTCAGAGGTCCAAGCTTCAGTAAAAGAGGCCGGATTTCCACACATCTGGCTGCCAGTCACTGGCCACCTGTAGCTAAGCGCCTCCTCCTTTAACATCTGCTCACTACTCCTCCTGCAGTCAGGGTCTTGTATTTTATCCAGTCAGGGACTTCTATTTTATCCATGGCCTCTTTAGAAGTTATTGGTCCGCAGGTAGACTAGGCTTGGATCCTCTTTGGCCTTCCTAAACTTAGTCCCCATTTTCACAGAACTCTGTCCCCTATCCCCCACCCCCCCTTTAACTAGCATCGTTATGTTTCAGCATCCTTCTTTTGTCCTTTGTGTAGTGCTTAGAAGCTCAGTATCTGGGAAGCAGATCCATTCTACACGTTCATATTACAGTAATAATTCTGGTTCCATGAAGTTGATATCCGCCCACGGCTCCAAGCTTTTTACTTGTTGAGTGCTGCTAGTCAAGCACTGGTTTTACTGGTTACTTACTCTTGTACAAAGGCTCTCAGTTGCTGGACCTTCACACAGCCTGGCAGTGGCAAAAGGTGTGGATGAGTGTAACCCACAGGTTCATGGTTCCAGTCTCCGTGCCAGTGCTGGCAGAGCATGCGTGCTCTGGGAAGAACAGGAACATGAATGCATTCTCCGTCGAGCCAGCATGCTGGGCATTCTCTCACTTGGGGGCTAGATCAGTTGGCCTGGTGCTTTGGGCGCTTCTGTGACCTACAGAGGGCTGGCAGAATGAGGGTCACTTACAGTTTGCACCTTAATCTGTAGGGCAGTGACCACAAGGTGAAAAGTCAGCCAAAGGTTTGCAGGAAATGTGTTAAACAAAAATGCTGGGGTGGTGGCAGCTGCTACACCCAGCTCCAGGCTTTAATCCTTGCAGGACCCAACAGTCTTTTGGTGTTAGAACAATTGAGTCACTCAGCCTGAACAGTGCTCATTGAATCAATCAATAATGAATATAGTGCATGTCGATTGAAGATTTGTGTATATAACTTGAGAACTATAAAAGTATTGCAAAAAAAGATACAGTATTGTTGGCATGTGCATTCTTGCTATAGTGCACATTGGTACGAGTACAAATACTTGTTTGCATGATTTAACAGTGTATGCTTACCAAAATGGCAGTTTTGGAAAGGGCCTATAAAATGTCTTTACCTTGGCTAACTTCTTCAGGGCCTACGTATGCAAGTCCCTATCCGATGGTGGAGATCGGCTGTAATCTCAACTAACAGGTTTTTAATCCATCAGGACTAGCTACTCCTACTATCCGTAGTAGGGTAGGAATGTGACACCTTCTCATGATGAGGAATCACTAAAATCTTTAAACCCTGATGAAGTCCCTTGTCGCTACGAAACATGTTGGCTGGGCTGCAGTTTGATGTTGGGAATATCCTATCATGGCTCCTGTATTATATTGGATCTATAAGAATTCATATGTTTGAATAATCTGGATTGATATGTGATTAAGTGAATTTTCAGTAAAAATATTGCTTTTCCTAAGCAATCCTTCTTATATATTGTTGTTCAGTTTCAAAAATGTATTTGTCAAAATCAGTGCTTAATTTGAGCCGGTGCTTTCCGGTGCTCCGCACCGGCACCTTATTGTCAGCACCGGGGCTATGACAGTCTGCCACATGGTGGCGCTGTCCTGCTAATTTTGGTATGAACACAACAACAGCGGTTTGTTTGTTCAATTTACATTAACAATGACTAATATCTGCCTCACAAGCCATTCTTCTGGCTTTTGGGGCCTGGATTAGTCTGACTTGTCACACTTGTAGGAGTATGAAGGTTAGTAGCTGTGTATGTACTGTCATTGGCAGCGCTGGCATGGGTTATGTGAGGTGCAAGCTGCAGTGGCCTCCCGATGAGAGCCCCGGCACTTATTCTTTTACAAATTAAGCACTGGTCAAAATGTATGAATTTCGCCACAGTTGATTATAATGCTTAAATATACAGGACCCATAATTATATATACTTTTCCATATACACTCCACACATTCAAACATTGACGTCTTCAAATTTACACCTTATCTCACATTAAAAACAATTGATCCCGTACTATTCTCATAATCCAATTTTTAAATGCTTGTCTTGGATCTATTATTTCTACACTTTCGGTAACTGTAAAATGGAGTCTAGGCTGCCGGGCTGCAAAAGGTTCTTGATAGGGGATATAAGAATGGCACAGTATTATTTTTGCCTGTGGTCTAGAGATGTTCTTGTTTGTAATCCTAACAAGATCTCCTTCGGCGGCTGGAGGAGGTGCTTGGACAATTTGTTCTATATACAAGTTCCATTCACATTTAGTGATTGGGCTGGATGGCGCTGGCATTGAGCCAGTTTGTGTTTCTGTAGCCGGAAAGAGTCCTATGCAGTAGTTTACTCATTACTGCACAAGAAAATACTCTCTTCCATTAAAGCATCTTTGAAGTCTGCTCTTGCAATTCCCTATCCTTGTACCATCCTGTTATCTCCTAAGGCTTAAATGAGAGTTGCTTTTCTTTGTTTAATTAGTGACTTCTCTCACAACCAGGGGTACTTCAATGCCCCCATCCATAGGACTCCACCCTTAATTGACTTCACCTCTTAATTTACTTAATCTCAGAACTTTCATGTGAAGTAGAATAGACCTGCTTACATAATAAATAAGAAGCGAGTTAAAAATTGTATGACTTGTATTAGTTCTTTGATACAGCTTATCAGGCCACCCCATGCAGTAGTGCAAGCGGAACCTCGGGGCACCAGTCTGTTTACTAAATCTATAGCCACTGACAAGCATTTTAGCACAAATAAAGACTTCAAGGGAAATTTGCAAGCGATCTGAAGATCTGCTGACAGGAAAGGTAAGCTTTAGTACTTTGTTCATAAATGTGCATTGATAAATGTTTGTTTTTACCATCTGCTGAAAGCAGCATAAGCCCAACTGCTCACCCTGCTTACCCTCACCATTGTCCCTTCTGTCTATCCATGCCAGAGTCCCGTGTATGCCTGTCTGAAGCATGCATCTCCGTCACCAGTTCCATCTTGCGCTCACTGGATCGGACGGTGGATCCCTGCGAGGACTTCTTCAGTTACGCATGCGGAGGGTGGATCAAGGCAAACCCAGTGCCCGATGGCCATTCACGATGGGGGACCTTCAACGACCTCTGGGAGCACAACCAGGCCATCATGAAACATCTCCTGGGTGAGTGTTTGCCTTTAGTGGATGGAGACAGCAGGGTGTAGGATGTTGTGATGGTTCTTTGGGGCATGTTGTTGCGTATGCGGATAGTTTGGTAGATGCTGTATATTGACTAATTGATGGTCACTCGAAGAACGTTTGATGGGTCACTGAAGGGGAATGTGGAAGGGAACTCCCCGTCTAATCTTATCCCACTCAGCCCATGCCGGTCTGCATTCATGAGGTTCTTGGTTCTGGGAAGTTGTCATGGCACCTTCTCAACTTGGGCGTATCTGGCCAGCAACTGGACCCAGCTTCAGAGAACTAAAACCACTAAAACCTTTAAGCAGGTTCCAAACATTCTCAGCCTGCAAAGCTGAAGACACTGGTTCTGGTTTGCTGCTGTCAGAAGAGGACAGCAATGACTAAAACAGAAAAAACAAATAAATGTGTCCCAGTAATTCCCAATTAAAGTTGTCCCATGAAAGCGCTTATTCTCGAGCTAGGGTTAGCATCTGAGTTTAAACTTCACTTGTATCTACTTTTTGTTTTAAGATCAATTATGGATGATCAATCTCGATGTTTAATTGAGATTTGCAGATTTATTGTTGATTTTGCATTAATCTCAGATATTTTTAGGGAATTCTTAGAATTCCATTTCTTTCTTAATTTCAGGTTTGACCTTTATGGTGCTTGAGTCATTCATGACCAACGTTTTATATATTTTGAAAAAGACTGACCAAAGCATATAAGCCATCCGCTTCCTTTGCTCTAGATCAAGATTTTGACTTCTGTGCACCCTCACTTAATCATTATAGGAATCCAGGGACCTCCACTGAGTCACTAGTGGAAGCTGGGGACCCGGCCTAAGCATTTTCAATCATTCGAACTGTAAAACTATACACAAAAAATACAGAAAAAAGCATTCATCAAACAAATACACATGAAAAATAAAGAAACATTTTATTTCATGTGCAAACAAATATGAAATTATCAACATTTTAATATGAAGGGTAGAGCTTTTCGAAACTCAATTGAGGCCACTCCTTGTCCATACTATATTCTGCTTAATGCACTTGCACTGCTCTTACTAATCAATCTGAGGATACTAATTTAAAGTTTTAAAGTTGTACAATTTTCAATTGTACATTTTGCTTCTTTATTTATATACACTTTATTATTCTAAAGCATTAAAGGTGTTCCGCACACAATAATACAGTTGAACTGAGTACAAAGCAGAGGGCAGTCTTGATGTACACACAGAAGAATTTCAGATTTCACGATGTAGCTTTTTCCAAGAAAAGTTCATTATTGTGTTTTTACAAAGATAAAATCCAGTAGCCGACGCGTTTAGTCCCAAACGGGACTTCTTCAGGGCTCCTCAGTATGAAAACGTCTTATCCCATTCCAGATTTCTTTAAAAGTAATTTCTATCCCGTGGAACTTTAACTTTTTTTTTTTTTGTTCTTCAAACCTTTGAGGCAGACGCATCGACAAGCTGACAGCTTTCCGGTTATTAAGCCGTAAGAAGACAGAAATACATCATACTAATTGTATATCCACGGGATAGAAATTACTTTTAAAGAAATCTGGAATGGGATAAGACGTTTTCATACGAAGGAGCCCTGAAGAAGTCCCGTTGGGGACGAAACGCGTCGGCTACTGGATTTTATCTTTGTAAAAACACAATAAAGAACTTTTCTTGGAAAAAGCTACATCGTGGAATCTGAAATTCTTCTGTGTGTACATCAAGACTGCCATCTGCTTTGTACTCAGTTCAACTGTATTGTGTGCGGAACACCTTTAATGCTTTGTTTATTTGGATCTTTCCAATTATGGAGTAGCAAGGGGTGTACTCCTTGGTTTCCTGCACCAGCACCGACTTCCCAGATAATAGATTGATAAGTGCGGACTGTTTTTGCCTCAACCCCCTGGTCGCTATTTTTCACTTTATTATTCTGTTAATATTTACTTTTCTAAGCAGTCGCGGACCCCCATGGGTCCCCATACCACAGGTTCATAACCACTGCCTTAGATCCTTCAGCCATTTTCTAGAGACATTGCCAATCTATTATCTGACCAACCCAAAGGAATGTGTGTCTCTCTGTTTTGCCATGGGCTGTATGGGTGTGTCTTACACTAAAATACATTAGAAGTCACTCCATGGCAGTACTGGAGAGCGAGCATTGACAAAAGCATCTGAAAAATGGGCGCTGCGGAAAAATGGATGCTTTATTTGCTGTAGCATCCTTGTTTCAGATGCTTTAGTTGGGGCTTGTTCCCTAGAGCTGTTGCGCCACTTGCCAACTGAT
The DNA here is from genome assembly GCA_963921515.1 of Calotriton arnoldi. Classification (NCBI taxonomy): domain Eukaryota; kingdom Metazoa; phylum Chordata; class Amphibia; order Caudata; family Salamandridae; genus Calotriton; species Calotriton arnoldi. The sequence goes on along the minus strand of CAWUFW010000025.1, from coordinate 3,753,086 downwards.
CATAAACGTCTTGTAACAGCATTTACATACACTGTTATTTTACCGTTTCAAGATGGCCATCCCGATTTTTATAATTTAGTCGGCAACTGGTGAATCAGCAGCACAGCGGGAGCAAGCACCGATTTGTGCATTTGAAAAAATTATGCTACACAAGAAAGCAACCCTTTTAGTCTGTAGCACACATTTTTATAATGCTTTTGACGGGCTTCTGCTTCTCAGTACACAAATAAGCACTAGCAAAACCAAAAAGTTCGACGTTTGTACATTGTGCGTTTGTTTGATAGAAAGGTCAAACCATTGTGCTTCACTAACACCCATTTCTTTTTGTTCCTTATCCTCGTGTCCTTAAACCAGGTACCTCTTGCTTACCATTGGCTCCTTGGGACCAGGACCCTTCATGGGCTCCTGCTTTAATTCCCCTTTATTTATCTTTGCCAGTCTCCCTTTTTTTTCTTTTCTTTCAAAACAAAACTTGGCTTTTTCACACAAACAGCACGTCTACAAATGGAGTAAATATATGAAAACCCTCATTAATGTTAACCCCATCCTCGGAACCTCCAATCTCGTATCATGCTGCCTTCGGTAAAATATTACATTTCTCTGGCCTCCTCCTAGTTCTCCAGTCTCATGCTGTCTGAGTTTCATAGTACCTATCCTGTAACAAAGCAACCTTTCTAAACTCATTCCTTCAGAATTTCTATATAAACCACTTAAACCCTCGATTCTCCATCTATAGGTTTAGATTTTTTTATAAACCATTTTAGATTTAATTTATCAAGAAAAACCATTAGTAATTTAGCATTGCATCAACATTGTGTCCATTGTACCAACATAGGGCAGACTATTTCCCAAACCGTTCTGCACATTGAATGGTAGTTATGATGGCACAATGCTGCCCCCTTACCGAAGGAATCTCCTCTCACAATAAGCTTTTGTTCACCCAGAAGATCTTGGTGTACACTTTCTCAGTCTACTGCCCCCGGTCCATAATAACTCTTACACAGCCCCATATTGTCTCAAATTTTTTGCTCTCGTGCACCACCCTAGGTTAGATTCTTGAGACTTGAAGCCCCCCCACCCCCTCCCAGACACACATGATGTTTAAACTGTGTACTACTTAGTCACCCATCTCATCTGTCGCCAGTTTTTCTTTATACTTCTGAAGGTGGAGGCTATCTACTCCTAATGTGGTCTCCAAACCAGAACAATACTTCAGGATTAGCTAGTAAGGTAAGCATGGAAAAAAACAACTTAGCCATCCCAACATACCTCTTGCTGTCTGCAGGATTTTATCATATTGGAAGACCAGAAGGTGGGTGAACACTGCGACAACCACAACAATTGTCTGCACTACCTTTGTGGTATTGCGTACTGCTTCTCAAGATTTTAGTGTGTGCAAAACTTTGTACCTCACTAAATTGACTTTAAGTTGAAGTCTGCCTGACAGGCTTTCCAGGTTTCCAAACACACTGCCCATTTATTGCACTCCCTTTCGTAGGTTAATAACCCTGTGAGACATCCTCATTGTGCAGCTGTGCATGTCTTAATCTCCATCGACTCTCCAATGTCTCTTCATAAACTCTAGCTTGCGCAGGGCAGAACATGACCTTTACCTGTGCAGGGTTGGAAATTAACTCTAGAGATATTTGCTGCAGAAAGATGGAACTCCACAGAATCCAGGTGTTTTAAGACTGAGTTCTAAAAGACCTGTCCTGCTCAAGCAAGGTTTCGGGGTGTGGGTCTTGCAGAAGGCAGGTTGCTAGCTCTTCTGCAACTTTTTAGACATTTAAGGAGACACCGGTTTGTCAGGCAAACTGCCCTACACATAGCCTTTCCAGAGCCACAGCATCTTCATTGAAATAAGGTTTTCAGCTAAAGCAGCGTTTTACAGGAGCAGTACACGCTCCTCAAGGTCAAGAGGTCCATGGTGCACTCTGCAGCTCTTTCATACATCCTCTTCAAATCCACTTCATTCGTCCATTGAGTGAGTTGAAAGAACCTGTGCATCCGGACAATCACCAACCCTTGGTGGAGACAAAGTATCTAATAAAGTGGCTAAATGGTGCTCGACCACTCCATGGAAACTCGTACAGAGCCTCTGACATACGTGCTTCCAAGTCCACTGCCTGGCTGTTCCACAGACGACAAAGCTGACACTGCTGCCGTCTCCAGTAATCACAGGGCATCAAATTCAAAGGGTTCTTAATTGACCAATGTGATGCACAGTATTCATTCAACCAAGATGTTGCTACTTTCCCAGCCATCCCCATGCTCATGCCGTGAAAGCCCAGAATGTAGCCCCGCTCGGTTGCTTGCACTAAAAGGAAGCCCTTGCGCAACTGGCTAGGAGCCAGTCTCTTGCCTACCTTGATGGGGTACTGGTTCAAGGTAGTGTCTCCCTTTCATATAATTTCCTACCTGGGAAGAACTCGAGCGGGACACTGGGACAGCCTCTCTGCTTGAACAGTGTGAAGAACTCTGCTCCCTCGAGTGCCTCCTCTTCACCTTGCTCCTACCATTGGTTTGCAGAACCCCTTCACCCCACTATTCTATTCAGAATGTTATGTGCGTCAGCATGACTAAAACATTACATCAAACCTAAACAAAGCAAATGATTGACTTTAAAGAAGGATTTTAAGGCTGGGTTATAACTAGTTGCAAGATGGTCCATAGTCTATGTAAGGTCACCGGGGCCGAGGCACCGCCTCTAGCATGTAATATGCCGATAATAGGATATAGCTGAACACGTGTCCCCTGTGAGTTTCAACCACCCCTTGCACCCCTGATCTGCAGCTATCTGGAATCTAATATTCCACACTTTCCCAACTGAAGTGGTAGACTGGCTCTTTGGCCAAGCAAGATTGCATTTTTTTTAATCCAAGGATTGGGCGTTCAGTAGTGTTCCTCTTTTGCTGTAGCTCACCTTGTACTGGCCCACCAAGTCCAAAATGGAAGCTCCTATCGGAACATTGCAATATTGTTAGAGGCATATATCTGAAACCGCAGTAGCAAGAACACTCTTCTTTGAAATGTCAAACTGAAAACCTGACATCGCACCGCATACATGGCTATAAGATGCCACAAGGGCATGCCCAGAAGGAATGTGCATTAGGAAGGTGCTATCTTGGAAGCTGTTCTGCTGCCAAAAAAGATATTGATGGAGAAAGGCTTGGAATTGCTCATTAAATGGAATCCCTTCTCCCGCCACCCCCCATTCCCACCACGGCCAGAGCATTGAGCTTCCCTCTTCTGGGGCTTAAGTGTTTGAAAGAGGATTCGAAAGGTTCTGGAAACGGGAACTCTTTCTCAGCCAACCCAACTGGACCCAAGGCTGAAGTCTTGAAAGTGAACTATTTCTTGGTCATCCTGAGAACAGCGGCGGCCGGCATAGGTAAATGTGTTGGGGCGGGGTGGAGTGGGGGGTCGACAGATGACGGAATAGGTACAATTAAATAAATGCAACCTATTCCGTCATCTGTCAGCTTACCCACCCCTCCCCCCACGCGCCCTGCCCCGCCTCACCACGCTTACCTGTGCTGGCCGCCGCTGCCTGAGACTAGGGCATGAGGAGTTCATTTGCCTTAGTGGCGTGTGGTTGACCAGCAGATAAGCATAGGGCGTTCCAGGCCAAAGGCAGGTGACAGTGCAGGCCACTCAGAGCTTTGATCTCCAAGCTGGCTTGGTTGCGTGAATCTCATGGCTCCTCTGAGTCCTTGGTCTGACAGATATGCCAGGCAGATTCTTCAGCTAGCTGAAGTTTGTGCAGGTCGTTACGGGAGCAGATCGGCTCCTGCTGGGATGGCCAGCTTTTTAAGCAGCCAGGGAAAATCTCATCCTCTCCTCCGGTCAGAGTACTAGGACTTCATGCAAGCTTCTCAGACTTAAACATTGTATGGAGGGAGAGTACCAACCCACTAGAAATGTCACTCCTGGGTACTTATCCTTTCCTGCAGTGGTCTGTATCCCTTCTCAGTATCCTAGTGATCTATCAAATACAGGTCAGCAGGGCCAGTATTTTATCCTTCTCTGGTGGTAAAGGATGGAAGCCAAAGACGAGAGGGTCTGCTTAATGCAACAGTTTAAACACTTCCACAGATCTGGAAAATTACATGGTCTCTTTTTCAGGGCTCTGAAGCAAGAGTGACAGGTTTATCCAGTTTGGACTAAAACGGTGGATTTGTGGATTGCAGCTTAGGAAGGACTATCTATGCAAGTGTAGTTATTGAACTACCAACAAAACTGAAAGAGTGGGATGGTTTTCACTCGGGAAGGGGGGCATCTATTCCTCACAGAGGAATGGACTCTTGACCTTTCCTTCTAACAAGGTACAACAAGTTTCTGGGCGGGTCACATCTGGAGGAGTACATCCAAGTTTACTTTTCCATAATGCCCTTAACCTGTCTTCTCAAGAGAAAGGCACACTGTCCTGGGCAAAAGGGGTAATTCAGTTCCTCGTGACTGTGGGACCTCGATCTTCAGGAATGGGATTCCTCATAATTGTGTTTTCTTAAGTAGAACTGAAGTATAAACCTCCAGTATTCTTGCCTTCTGAAGAGTCGAGGGCCATGCCATGCCCTCCCCGCCCCCCACCCTAAAACAAACGCTTTTGCTACGCTTTCCATGGAAATTAACATCTTTGCAGAAAAGATGGCCGAGATTCATATTGCTCTCTGGCAGTGCAAGGAGGTAGGTGGAGGAACTGACCTCTTGAACGCAGTATATAATGTAGCCTTAATGAGTGCCAGATGTGGAATGATGAATATGGGAGAGCGGTTTAAGCACTGCCTATAGGGATGATCTGGGCGAGTGGGCTGCCACCTTCACTTAGATGGTCCTGTTTTACTGGAGCAATGAACAGAATTGTTTTCCTTTGATTCTGCCGCACCTCTATTTTCAGCTCCCCACGTGGTTATTTTTCACATCCAAATGTCTGCTCTCGCTTCTTGCAGTTATGTATGAGTGGCTCTGAGGTGTTTTTCTGCTTCTCAGAGGAAGTGGGTTATAGAGTAACATATCCACGGTGCATTAAAGGCAAACTTAGTGCAAGCTTCCCTCTCTTACATAACTGGGACAGCAAAGTCAGCGGGTTCTTCTCTCGCACATAGTAATGGAACAGCAGCAGCACAAAATGTCTTGCTTTCCATAAGCAATCTTGTTGAGGTTTCACTCCTAGGCAGCCTCTCACGCAAACTAAATCTAGGAGCAGTGCAAGCTTCACTTGCATACACACCACCAGTGCAGCACTGGAAACTCACTCACCTTCTTTTCTCGAATAGAACTGTACTTATAGCTTCATATGCGTTCCCTACACTTGCCCTCCACAAATCAGTGCTAACGTAGGTCCATATTTTTTCAAGGGTATGGGATGTGCATAAGTTATCACTGTCTCAGGCAATGCGTAACCAGAGTGCAAAGCATAACCAAACTTAAGACACTGAAGCAATACTAAATGTTCTTTAGGACGAGAAAAGAAACAGTGGCATAGTGGTGTTGAGGGCAATAATTGTATGATTTCCAAAGGAATGCTCATCTTATTCTTAAACAGTCCGAAATTATCCTTGAAAGATAATCTCGACTTTATCTCGATCCAGCAGTCTCACCCCAATGACTAAACTAACATTTCTCAGTAAATGCATTTGGATCCACCCAGTTAACTGATGATATTACAGGATTCCACTTCTCCGCTTTCACAAAATGGGAGTGATGTAGTAAGCAATTCTTGCAGGGGTTGGACAGTGCCTTGCACATTATGAATGATGGGGAGATCTGTTGCCGAAATTCAACAAGTTGACAATGAGACACAAGACTCCTGAAGATTAGTGGTTGTTTTGAATTGGTCCCAGCCCTTCCTGTCTGGAAGGCCCCTAGTTATTCCAAAGTGACCAGTTCAGGTATCCACCTGTTCCACTGTACTGCAGTGTACCACCCTGTTTGACCTGGTGGTCTCCTCTGGTGTTCGGCCTGGTCTCCTCTGGTGTTCGGCCTGGTCTCCTCTGGTGTTCGGCCTGGTCTCCTCTGGTGTTCGGCCTGGTCTCCTCTGGTGTTCGGCCTGGTCTCCTCTGGTGTTCGGCCTGGTCTCCTCTGGTGTTCGGCCTGGTCTCCTCTGCTGATGGGCCTGGTCTCCTCTGCTGATGGGCCTGGTCTCCTCTGCTGATGGGCCTGGTCTCCTCTGCTGATGGGCCTGGTCTCCTCTGCTGATGGGCCTGGTCTCCTCTGCTGATGGGCCTGGTCTCCTCTGCTGATGGGCCTGGTCTCCTCTGCTGATGGGCCTGGTCTCCTCTGCTGATGGGCCTGGTCTCCTCTGCTGATGGGCCTGGTCTCCTCTGCTGTTGGGCCTGGTCTCCTTTGCTGTTGGGCCGCTACTGATTATCGCTTCAGAAAGTGAGAGATCTAGCAAAAGCAGAAATTCTGAGCATGATGAAAACAAACATTATTTGGGCACTGCTAGACAATTCAAAGAAAGTCAGTTGGTTTATTTTTTTGTTGCTTGAAATCACTTTAAGCCGCCAGGGTTCACTCTTTTGCACTTATTCATGACTGTAAAGCAAACATAAATTTCTCATTTGTTAAAATTGCTTTACGTAAAGGGATTAATACATCTTAGGTTTATCCAAAACATTTTAAAACAAAATGCAAAACACAATGCAATTTACATACAAGTAAGGTGTATCCCACTTTGCTTGAAGCATTATGGAGAAATCTTTTTTTCTTTTTTTTTTTTAAGTCACCTGTGTCCATGTAATTTATACCGTTTTGTAGTTTCATTTTCAGAAGTGTGATAAACGTGACCTAAGTTGAATTAAATTGCAAACTGATAGACCGTAAATGAAGCAAAAGAAGAGGAAATAACCTCTAGATATGGTCAGGTCTTTTGTTTTAGCCCAGGACGTAATCCTGCATGGTACTGTTTACCAGTGGTATCCCAAAGCCACTATACTTATTGACTGCAGTTGGATATCTATGTTACCCCTCTTAGGCATTTTACACTCATGATAGCGAAGACAAGCAATCGAAACTTACTCCAGGAGGTGGAATGGTAAAAAAAAAAACTTTAGTTTCGTTTGTCCTAGTAAATAATGCTCATTAAAATCAAGATCTACCCAGTCCTTTATTTTCGGAATTGAAAACTCCTTATTTTAAAGGTAAATACTTAAGTTAAAAAGACGATACCCAGATTTACTAGCTATGTTTCTTTTATCACTGTCTTGATAACAAATGCTATCCAACGGGGCTGTATTTGGTTCGACGCACTGATCTTCAGTATTGCGAGGGTCCTGGGATTTTATCAGAGGGGAACCTTCACAGTGTGGTATTAAAGATGAACAAGGGATACAGATCCCTTCTGTACCCAACTCTGGTTCTTGGCCAACCTTTGGTACAAAGTTCCAAATTAAAGGTGTCATTCCTAAAAACAGGTGCGGCATGAATAAAAGGTGTGACGCACCAAAAATGTGTAATCCATAAATTTACCAACCAAACACCTAGAACTTCACAATGCAGAATCTCTGGAGCTGCTTACCATGTACTGGTTGTTGTGACCTGGTGGCCAGTGAGGAACACAGTACACAAAATCCCAAGCCCTGTCACCTTGTATTTTAAGAACTAGATGGACTAGTGAGCCAGCTATTTTTAATTTGTTTTAGGGTACCTTCTTTTAAAGGGCCGGTGTCTCAAAAATATATAGGCTAACCAAAGTGCTAAATCTAGGTTGTATTTTGATCATTTTTGGTTCCTCTCTTCTGGTACATTGTTTGCATTCATGATGAGGATGATGATACGAGATTAAATGGCACACAGATACTCCAAGGAGTTTCCCGGCGCTCTTATCAAGGCAACCTACAAAACACAGATCATCCTGTTAAGCTTTTTTAAAAGTCATGTTTTTAGGTTTTTCTTAAAGGTGGAAAGTTCACTTGTGGTACGTAGCTCCAGAGTGAGTTTAGTCCAGGTGACTAGTCCAAGATAAAAGGACCTGCCGCCATTTCTGGCCTGACAGATTTTAAGAACTTTAGCCAATCGATCGGAGGAGGATTGTAAGTTTCTAGAAGGGACAGTCCCGAATCCTGTCTCTCAGATAACCGGCTCCAATAGCAAGCAGGATTTTGTGAACAAGGACCAGGGATTTTAAAAGGATCCTATTTTTAATATGGAGCCAGTGAAGTGCCTTCAAATGCAGGGATATATGGTTCTCAGGGGAAGATTGAGGATGATTCAGGCTGGCGAAGTCTGCACCACTTGAAGTCTGTTAAGAAGATACTCTGAAAGACCCAAGTATAATTCATTTCCATGATCCAATCTGGAAGTTATCCGCGCTTGGATCTCAGTTTTCTTAGCTTCATCAGACAGTAAGGCTAGACCTTTTTTCAGAGTGCGTAACGGCCCGAGGCAGGAACCAACCAGTGCCTGGATTTGTGGTTGAAAAGAAAGGATACTGCCAAATTTGATTCCTAAATTCTTCACAGTGTCTTGTTGAGGGCCGGGGGAGGGGGTCCTTCAGCCAAAAGGTCCTCCATAAGTCTGGTGATGTCAGGCCAAAAAAACACAATCTCTGTTTTATCAGGATTACATTTTAATTGCTTGATGGATAACAAATTAAACACATTGGAGAGGTAGTTTTTAATGACTTCTCCAGTGATCTCTTCTCCATTTCCACAGGAAAAAAGAAACTGGGTATTGTCAGCATATGAGATTACCTTGGCCCCTAAGGTCTCAGCTAACACAGCTAAAGGCGAGAAATGGACATTAAACAAGGTAGGACTGAGGTTTGAGCCCTGGGGGACTCTTAATAGATAGCTCATGAGCTGTGGAAGTAAAAGGGGGCATCCTAACTTTTTGACTTCTTTCATCCAAGGAGGAGGTTAGCCACTTCAGGGCTAGGCCACCAATTCCAATAGATTGGAGCCGGTCAAAATGTCTCCAGTAGGGGACAGTGTCAGAGGCCGTCGATAAGTGCAACATGATAAGGATGCCCCCCCCCTTTGTCTAGAGAATCCTTTATATGCTCGGTGACCTCTAACAGGGTTGACTCTGTGCTGAAGTGAGGTCTGAATCCAAACTGACTTGGGTGCAAACGATTATGCATGTCCAAATATTGTGACTGGTTTGTTTATAAAATTTTCCAATGATTTTTAAAAGCAGGGAGAAGGAAATGGGCCTATAATTTGCTGGATCTTAGGGATTAGCCGTGGGTTTTTTAAGTCGAGGCAGAATTTTAGCTCTTTTCCATTGTACCGGTACTGTTCCGGCTGACAATGAGGTATTCAATTTACAGTAGGATTGATGACTTTTGCACCTTTAACAAGTATCATGGGAGGGCATGGGTCAGATCGAGATCCTGATTTAAGGCTCTTGATGGTGGCCAATGATTCTTCCCAGGAAATAGGTAAAAAGTAGGAAAGAGTTGGCATCCCAGGAATAGTCTTACTCAGACTTGCTATCTCAGAAGGAATCCCTTCTGACGGTGCTTCTGCGAGCAGGCTTGCCTGAATAATAGAAATTTTGTCATGAAAGAATGAAGCCAGCAGATTGCACCATTCAGCTGTGAATTGGTGGCCTCTAATGGCGACCTTCAGAATCTTCCAGTTCCTCCAGAGGGATGGGCATGCATTCAAACTCACTTTGTATATTATTGCCCCCTATTATTGCTGGCTCTGTGTATATACTATACCAAAGTAAGGTATAGTGGGCACAGAGCCCAGGGAGCCCCCAGAGGTATAGCAGAGGCTAAATTAGGTAAGTTCTAACAGCTCTCTTTGTGGTAGTGTGGGCGAGCAGTTTGGCTTATCCAGAGGGTGTGTTAAGCATTTATTATATTCACTCAATCAAGGACTGTTTACACACACTCGGACTGAATCCAGACCAATTGGGTAAGTATAAAAAAAGGTATACTTGTATTTTATTTCTAGAACCAAGCAGGACTTGGTACAGGTAGGTAAAATATACTTTCAATTGTAGACCTTTACACAGAAATGCAATTGAGGATGGATTTGCAGTTGTTACAGGTTTGTATTACTTTGAATTGCAGTTTGAATTACAGTCATTCCTTTCAGATTATGTTTTAGTTACTTTTGGATTACTTTGAGTACTGGGGGTGCTATGCCTAGATACCACACCTTTAGGATCTCACAATACAGGGTATGTAAGATTGTTTATACTTTGCAGTTTAGTTCTTTTCTCCATACAAACATCAGTTCAACACAAAACATTTTAGGCCCAAAATCTCTTAACGTGTGGTTCCTACGGGAGAAAAGTGTTAGCAGTTTCTCGGGTAAGTACACGACTTAAGAGTGGGAGTTTTGGGGGTTAGGACCAAGGTTGCCCATGGTCTAGATGCGATACAAAAGGGGATGATGGACGGAACGTTTGAGCCAATCAAACACTCACCCCCAGTCAACTGATCTGGGTTTAATCCATCATCATTCTTTAGCTCACTCCACCACCCCAGTTCAGACATGGCCATATGCAAATCAGTCTGACCCTGTGCCTCATGGGAACAGTCCAGCCCGAACTGCCAAGCCATGTCTTCCCTGGACCGGAAACAAGCATCCTAGGACCGGTTTCTGGCATTCCAGCCGTCATCAGCCAGGCTTGCTTGAATCCAGTGGCAAAGTGAGCAAGGGACCCACGTCTGGGCATACCCCCGCCAACTTAGGGCGAACAAAGCGATACAAAAGGGGATGATGGACGGAACGTTTGAGCCAATCAAACACTCACCCCCAGTCAACTGATCTGGGTTTAATCCATCATCATTCTTTAGCTCACTCCACCACCCCAGTTCAGACATGGCCATATGCAAATCAGTCTGACCCTGTGCCTCATGGGAACAGTCCAGCCCGAACTGCCAAGCCATGTCTTCCCTGGACCGGAAACAAGCATCCTAGGACCGGTTTCTGGCATTCCAGCCGTCATCAGCCAGGCTTGCTTGAATCCAGTGGCAAAGTGAGCAAGGGACCCACGTCTGGGCATACCCCCGCCAACTTAGGGCGAACAAAGCGATACAAAAGGGGATGATGGACGGAACGTTTGAGCCAATCAAACACTCACCCCCAGTCAACTGATCTGGGTTTAATCCATCATCATTCTTTAGCTGAAATGCCAGAAACCGGTCCTAGGATGCTTGTTTCCGGTCCAGGGAAGACATGGCTTGGCAGTTCGGGCTGGACTGTTCCCATGAGGCACAGGGTCAGACTGATTTGCATATGGCCATGTCTGAACTGGGGTGGTGGAGTGAGCTAAAGAATGATGATGGATTAAACCCAGATCAGTTGACTGGGGGTGAGTGTTTGATTGGCTCAAGCGTTCCGTCCATCATCCCCTTTTGTATCGCATGGTCTAGATGGGCACTAGAGTTGCACCACCAGCGGCTTATGAGCAGGCCAATCGGGTGTGGGAGCAAAGCTCCTGGGGTTAAGGTCAGCACTGCAGAGGCCAACAACCAGCACAGGAGCTGCACCACAAGCGACACTGGGGTGGCTGGGTGCAGGGTGCAAAAAAGGACGTCGGGACCCTGTGCTTTTCAATGGAGACCTTTGGTTCTGTGAAGTTGTTGTAGGCTCTGGCAGGGAGACTTCCTGAAGGCGACCACCGGCTGGAGAGGTAAGTTGGGTTCTTGGGGGATGCCTGGACACCGTTGGTTGGGCCTCCCAAGGCCATGGGGCGTCAGGTGCAGGGGTGTCTTCTGGCGTCGAGTTTTCTTATCGGTCACGGTCGGGGGGAGAAACCCTTCGGGTTGAGGCTGCAGGCGTCGTCTCAAGACTTTAGGGAGGTCGGGGATCACAAGATCCCATGTCTGGATCGCTGGGGAGGCCTTGTGGTGTTGGGCCACTTGGGCAGTGGGCGTCGGGTGCAAAGTGGTGCAGAATCGTGAAGTCGCTGGGATCCGGATTCTGTGGGTGAGTCTTTGCTTGAGCAAATCCGGTGCTCACGGGACAGTCTGTAAAATGGTTGCAGGGCAGGTCCTCCAGGCTCTGGGGGCTGCTGGACTCGCCGGGGTTCTTGCTGTAGGCAGGTCGTAGACTGGACAGACTGGGGCCAAAGCTGTTGGTGTCCTTCTTCCTGGGTCAGCACAGCTCTTTGGTCCTTCTTTCCTCCTCGAATCTGAGGAGTCAAGGCTCAGGGTTGCCCCTAGATAGTAAATTTAGGGGCGTAAAAGGGATTTGCAGGTCGGGTCCCTTCCTTGGGGTGGGTACACCCCCTATTATGCCACCCTCCAGTGGGAGGGGGCATGAGCCTCTCCCTAATTGGCGGAGATGTGTGTGCTTCACTTCGCCTCCCCCACCTGATGGGTGGGGTTGGCACAGATGGGCACACCTCTCTTCCTAGCTTGGTTTTCCCGTCGATTCTCCTGCCCAAAGTGGGGGCGAGAACCGGTGGGAGCCAGTTGCTGGGAGCAGCAAAAGGTAGGGGCAGATTCCAAAGGAGACAGGCCTTTGAAGCTTCCCCTTTCGTGGACCCAGCCCTCTTTGGGGAGGAGGCATGACACCTCTGCCCAGGATGGGCTTTGTTTCTGGAACGAGAGAGTGGAGGCTCTCTACCCAGGGGTCCAGAAACCTGTCTGGTGGTGGCATATGGCAGGCAGCCATTCAGGAACCACACCAGGGCTGGTCAATTTTCAGGGGGCATCTCCAAGATGCCCTCTTAGTGCATTTTACATTAAATCCCACACTGGCATCAGTTGGTGTGCTGAGGACTTTGCTACCAAACTTCCCAGTTTTTAGTACAGCCATTATGGAGCTGTGGAGTTCGTAATGACCAACTCCCAGACCATATATTCTTTATGGACTCATTACACTTACAATGTCTAAGAATGGACTTAGACACTGTAGGAGTACAGGGCTTATGCCACTGTACCCTCACCTTGGGGCCAGTGCACCCTGCTAGAGGGGTGACTTACATAGGCCTGAGGCAGTGGATTGCAGGCATGGCACACAGGGATGTGTTATGTCGAGACTTCACTTTTCTCTGCACCAAAACACGCAGCCTGCAGTGGCAGTATGTGGGTGTTAAGGTACGGGGCCTCTAAGGGTGGCACAATAGGTGCTGCAGTCCTTCGAGGCCTTCCCAGGTCACAGTGCCCTTGGTACCTTTTACAAGGGACTTACCTGTGGCCAGAGATGCGCCAATTGTGGGTACAAAGGTGTAGTCTTGCGAACGAACACAGGCCATGGGAACCTGATTGTCATGGACCCAGGGCACATCAAGTCAGGATGCATCATATGTCAGGCAAAAAGTGGGGGGTAAGCATGCAAAAACTGGCACTTTCCTACACCCCACCTCTGCCTTTTTGCCGATCTTTCCTGAGGATTTTGTAACCAGTTGGGATGACAGTGGATAAGGTGGGATTAGCCAATTCTGTGAGCCATGTTTCTGTCATAAACAGAAAATTCAGCTTTTCTTCATGTAAAAAAAATCAAAAACATGCATAACATGTTTTTGCAGTGAGCGGACATTCAATAAGGCAGCAGAAAACTGTGCCATGAGTGGGCTTCTTAATTGGGACCTGGTTGCTGTCATACTTTTGGCAGGAGTGAGGGGCCCAATGACACGGAGTGCAGAAAAAATGAGTACGAATCTTTTAAGATATTGGGTGTGCAGGCAAACTTAGGGGTGAGCGTACGAAGGACAGAGCTGTCGTAGGGGACAGGTAGTCTACCTTCAGACAAAGAAAGGGCATTGAGGCTCGTGCAGGCCGCTGACGGGTGCAGACCGGCTTGCTTTGGGACTTGCCTTGGGCTTGCCTTGATGTCTCTGTAGCCGAAAATTGAGAGTTGGAGTGGACTGGTCACTGATGTTTCCATGGAGACGGAGGGTGACATATGGTCATGACAGTGCAGAGTGAGCGGCTCAGGATCTTTGTGTGGAGAGCAGTTGAGTGCCTGATTTGCATATATTTCGTGATTCTAAAGATGATGTAGCTGTATTTATTGCAGTGCTTTAAGAGGAGCGGTGCTGCTAGGAATGAAGTACCTGAAGATCTTAAATTGGATCTGGAGAGTATCTGCGCTCGTCATCAGTGATGCAGTTGTTTGAATGGGAGAAAAGGGGCACTTCTCTAGAGTGGGATTGTGAATATCAGATTATATTTCCCTTTTCAAGCGCTGATGTATTGAAAGCCAGCCTATCCTCACGCTCACCAGAACTGTGCCACTCAACGAGGAATAGACTGCAATTAAAATGTTTAATAAATTCCAGACACTGGCTGGTGTCGATTTAATCCGCAAGTTGAAGGAGTTGTAGTTCTACCCTAGACGTTCAGTTTCACAAAGTTGAATGGGCTGGTGCGAAATCCCAAGGGGTATCGAGGGCTGCTTTTGTTAGTAATTTCTGTCTTGTAGATGTGTACGTGTGAGTTTTTCATTTGTACTATCGAAAACCGTAAGGTAGCCATCACAAATGCATCTTAAAGTGAATAGCCGCAATCGCACGCAAACAGGCTTGAATTCGAAAAATACATTTGTCCATAACTAGCCATTCCGGGGCATTTTTAGTCCTATTTTGTGCGGGGAGCGATGTTTGTGGGGACATTAACGTTGAAGGAGCGCGCCCACTTGGCATTAAAGTGGCAGCAGTTATCTCATTTTAAAGTTTATGCAATGTGAATAAATTAGAATTTCTACGGCTTTTTCTTTCGCCTTTCACTTTATTTGCCAGCTCTCCTTCCTTCTGCTTTCTTTCCTTCTGTCTCATTCGGTTTACCTCTCTCCCTCACCCACTCTCTTCCTGACTGACTGCCCATTTGCTTTTTCCCTCCATATAACACCTCACGCCCTGAGTTATTTGGGTGTTTCTGTTGCCCGGATATCTGCTTACAACCTTGCTTCTCTTATGCCAACACTATGCGCCAGGGGGCAGACGAGAGCCGGCCACCACTCGCCTCTTCTCGGAATCTGTTACCCGTGTGCAGCCAGCAGCGCCCTCTTCCCGCCTCGGCTGCTTTTAAGGTTCTGCCCTCTGCCCACCACGGGTCTCTGTCTCAGCCGAGCCGCGTCAGTGGAGGTGTGGAAACGAGGGACCGCGCCATGCTTCTGATTTCCTAAGCCCCTCACCCTCTTACCCCCGTGCCTCGGCAGTGCGGCGGCATGGGCGTCCGCAGGGGGGGGGGGCAAGGAGGGGCGCTTGCCCCCCCCTGGAGCGCCCCTCCTTGCCCCCCCTGCGGACGCCCATGCTTAGTGTCTGTCAGTCACTGCCTTAGTTTGCTGCTCATCTTTTTATTCACTCTCAGGTGTGCATTGATGGGAGATTTATATATTTATAATGTTCTGGCGTGTGGTGCTTGCAAAAGGAATTGCCTTTTGTTGAAGGTGTAAGTTGTACTTCCAGGTTTCGGCGGCAGTCGTCTGTCTCTGTCCTTTTGTTGTTTTCATGACACCGCTGGTTTCTCAGGTGGCTGCTGTTTGTTCGCGATGGGTCTGGTTCTTGGCTCTAGTGAAAGGCGCCCTTCGGCTGCTTTGTTGTGCTAAGGTGTGCGTTTCTTCATTTACAACACCAGGCTCCCCGCGGAGCGTCTGCCTCTTGCTCTGGTGTTGTTTTTGTCCTCAGGCTGCTCCCCGCCCCTTCTCACCTCTCTGAGAGCCAGTGCCCCCTTTGACCCTCTACCTGCCGCCCACCCCCTCCCCCACCTCTTCACCCGGTTCACACCATGGTGCTTTCACACTTAACGTCACCTCCAGTTCGCATTTTCAGAGAGGGCCCCGGGCTCCCTATCACCGACATGAGGAGGAGGAAGAGAGAGGGGGGACAGAGGAAGACTTGGTGGGGTCGGGGAGACGGATACGGTGGGGGGTGAGAGTGAAGGAAGAGGGGGAGAGAAAGAGAGAGAGAAGCAGTGGGGAAAGAGACCGAGAAGTAGGGAGGAAGGAGGATGAGAGAGCAAGTGGAGGGGGGGGGTGGGGGGGGACCTGGGTGAGGGAGAGCAGCTTCAGAGAAGTGAGACCTGTGTCCTAACTCCGCCAGTGAAGACAGTGGGTCCAAAGGAGAAAGAACCAGGCCAGACAGAGTAGGTCCAGGCAGTGTGCACGGAGGCAGGCTCGGTGGGTCCGGAAGAGGGACAGGGCAGGCAGAACCGCTCCAGAGAAGGACGAGCAGAACCGGACCAGGGCGAGCAGATCCGGACCAGCAGATCCTCCTGAGCAGGGAGACGGCGCGATACACAATCAGAATGTAGTGTTCAGCTTTTGGGGTGCCAGGGGGTAACTTTAGGGTTCAGGGTGGGTGTGGGTTTTAGGGTGCCAGGGAGTAATTTTAAGGTTCAGGGTGGGTTAGGGATTGTGGTGCCAGGGGGATAATTTTAGGGTTCAGGGTGGGTATGGGTTTTGGGGTACCAGGGGGGTAATTATAGGGTTCAGGGCGGGTAGGGGTTTTGGGGTGCAAAGGGGGGAAATTTTAGGGTTCAGGGCGGGTATGGGTTTTGGGGTGCCAGGGGGACAATTTTAGGGGTCAGGGCGGGTATGGGTTTTGGGGTGCCAGGGGGGTAATTTTAGGGTTCAGGGTGGGTATGGGTTTTGGGGTGCCAGGGGGACAATTTTAGGGTTCAGGGTGGGTATGGGTTTTGGGGTGCTAGGGGGTAATTTTAGGGTTCAGGGTGGGTATGGGTTTTGGGGTGCCAGGGGCGTAATTTTAGGGTTCAGGGCGGGTATGAGTTTTGGGGGGGGCAGGGGTAATTTTAGGGTTCAGGGTGGGTATGGATTTTGGGGTGCTAGGGGGTAATTTTAGGGACCAGGGCGGGTATGGATTTTGGGGTGCCACAAAAGAAAGAGATGGCTGTGGCACAACAACCCTGTGGTGTATGAGAACATATGCGGCCTGCTTCCTGCCCCCCATGGCTCCTCCTGCGCCCCAGTGTTTCTTGTGCCCCACCTGGCACACATCATGTCGGAGAATGGTGATGACGTTAACATTTTGCCCCCCCCCCCCCCCCTGGAAAAATGTCTGCGGACGCCCATGTGCAGCGGTGTAACTTCTGGCCTGTGTGATTTCAGAGAACACCACCATGAACGTGTCCAGCGAGGCGGAGCGCAAGGCCCAGCGGTACTACCTGGCCTGTATGAACGAGACCAAGGTCCAGGAGATGGGGGCCCAGCCCCTCACCGAGCTCCTCCAAAAGGTGAGTAGCAAATGGTTCCGTCCTGCTTGCTACCCCTCTGACCCCTTCTCCAGGGCTCTGCGGCCACAGACCCGCCGCTCAGTGTGTTGTGGGGGCATGGCCGACCAGATCGAGGCAGCAAGGACCCGTGTGGGTGTAGTGAGGCCGGGAATGCTCATGTTTGGATTGAGGTGCTTGAGAAGAGCTCCGTGCTGACCCCTGCAGGCGAATATCGCGCGGGTTGAAAGTCAGGTTTGAGGTTTATCGGCTCAGCAGTGTGAGGTCAGAGCAATGGAATAGCTCTAGTCTGTTGTACATTTGATGAGCGCTGTGTGGAACCCGGTTCCATAAAGTCTGCTATATGAAATGTAGGGATTTTCCTCCGCCTCAACATGCGGGTGATGTAGTGTCCTACTACAAACAAGTGTATGGTGAGGACTCCTTAGATACGTTGCATCTCGCTGTTGATCGTGTCTGGACTGATTGACCCCTTCGAACAATGTGTCATACTCCTTTGTATGGGATCAGTTTCTTTTAAATTCTTAAGCAAACATGTGTCCTGTAGGTCAGGGCTGGAACTTTAGACTCTGAATGAGTAACGTTCAGTTCTCATCTTGAATAGTTGTCTCCTCTGAGTGATGTGTTGATCTGCAGATGAGGTCTAGCGTAGATGTCTCATCTTGGTTATGAGGGTGGCAGAGGTCTAGAGTAGTTTTTTTAATTGCCTAATGTGGTCTTTTACATTCCAAGGATTGGAGGGCGGGCGGGGCGGTGGTCCTCTAAGTTGATGCAGTTTATCTAGCCAGAGCATCGTAAGGACCATTTGGTCTCAGGCCCTAGAGCTGGGGGGGGGGGCAATCTGGTTTAATCCCCGTCCCCTCATGGGGCCTGGGTGTCCTTAGCTCTTGTAGTGCACATGCAGCTTGTGTAAACATTCCATTGTCTCTAGCATGAAGGGAGCATGTTTAGAAGAGAGGCCGCCCGGATGATTGACACCTCTTCTTTCACACCTGCTTGTTCGTTTTTTTTGGCAGTTGGGTGGATGGAATATCACTAGCCCCTGGGATAAAGATAACTTCCAAGAAACCCTGCGGTTGGTCACGGCAACCTCGCGTTCTTCACCTTTCTTTTCTGCTTATGTTAGCGCCGACTCCAAAAATTCTAACAGCAACGTGATCCAGGTGAGTCTTGTTCAACCTGTGCACGTTTGAGGAGGGGGTTCTGCGATGTGAACTGATGGAGGGGCATAGAACGGGTTTAGTACCGAGGTTGGGTGTGAGGCTGGGGGAGGGGGGAATGCTACATGTGTTTGCACCCCTATATGATGGGATTGTATTGATCTACTCTGCTATTTTCATGCGCTTCAACTATGGCATAGCAGCAGCTACCATGTGGCTACCTCACAGCCATGCTTTTCCTGGGTGGTCACAGACCTATGAAAAAGGGGATGCTGTTTCCATCCTCCAGCAACATTTGCATTTCCTAACATTGTGAAGACATCCTATAGTTGTTGGGTGACTTCCGTCAGTAAGGTTGGAATGTTGAGATCCGTTGTCTCCTTAAAATTCTAACACTAAACACACATTATGCCTCCACGTTGCTGGGCATGGCCCGGTGGGTAACATGGTGAGCTTGCTATGAATCAATGGCCACGCTTAAATTTGGAATATACCAACACTTTATATAAACTTAACCAACACACCCACCTTGACTCGCTTGGCGGTGGCACCCCCACCACATGATTACTCGGATTCACAGGAGTGTTGGCTGACACAGTGACCACAGAAACCAATCTTCCTCCTAGGAAGGTGACAAATACTTCCTCATGACACTGGTGACCCCCTGGATAGTCCTCCCACACCACGCCCCCTAAGGGGTGTCCAACCACAGATTCACCTCAAAGGGCAATGGGAATTGCTTGTACCAAGATCAGGTTCAAAGGTAAGGGGCCCCCCATATGGAAAATTTATTCTGCAATAAACCCTGTTTGGGTCATGCTTACTCGTATGAGTGGGATAATCGATCCTCTGGCTCTCCAGTCCAACCCTTGAGGGGACCATCCTAGAACATCTGCGCTGGAGGTTCCTCCGCTTCCTCCTCACCCCCACCCCATAGCCATTTAATGAATTGCTCTTACTTCCCCTCTCTGTAGAGCTACAGAGATGTGTATTCTCTAGACCATGGGTACTCACAAACTTTCTCTCGGGGGCAAATTTACAGTGTGGTTTGTGGCCGAGGGCCGCACCGGTGGGGGCGGGGCTAGAGCAAAAAAAAACTGACCATGAGGTTGAACACCGGCCCCTGCAGTGGGCGCCTTCGTCCCGGCATACACACATCTCTCTCTCTCTCTCTGTCTCTGTCTCTCTCTGTCTCTCTCTGTCTCTCTCTCGGTCTGTCTCCCTCCCTCCCTCCCGGTCTGTCTCCCTCTCGGTCTGTCTCCCTCTCTCGGTCTGTCTCCCTCTCTCGGTCTGTCTCCCTCTCTCGGTCTGTCTCCCTCTCTCGGTCTGTCTCCCTCTCTCGGTCTGTCTCCCTCTCTCGGTCTGTCTCCCTCTCTCGGTCTGTCTCCCTCTCTCGGTCTGTCTCCCTCTCTCGGTCTGTCTCCCTCTCTCGGTATATTTCACCTCTTCTTAGCGCCCCTGCATCTCCACTCAGCCAGAGTGTAGATGCAGGGGCGCTAAGAACAGCTGAAACACAACAAAGCCTCATTAACAAGTGAATGGTCTTTTAAAGAATCGCCCGGCCCCCATAGAGCAGAGTCTCTCAGAGTCCGCGCTGCTGCAACCGGCGGTGTTTGCTGACACTCTTTAAAAAACACAAAAAAACACACAAAAAAAACACAGGTACGATGTCTGCAAGGTCCGCGGGCCGCCAAGGAAGGCTTGCCGGGCCGTACTATGAGTACCCGTGCTCTAGACGGACTGAAGCCAAAGTGTCACTTGTGCCATTGGTTCACTGGTGACAGCTCTTCCTAGGTCAGTCTCTTGACAGTCACTATATGTGCACAGTCTCTATACACACACAGCATCAAACCCCCTACACCCTCACACACACAATCCCTGTCTTATAAAAAGATTATGTTCGAGGCATGTGAGCTGTAGATCTCATGCTGTGCATAGCCTGCTATCTAGTGTTGGGTTCGGATGTTTGAACTTTGTTTTTCTTCGAAGAAGTTTTTTCCAGTCACGAGGTAGGGGACTCCTCCTTTCAGTGATAGTGCGCATGGGCATCGACTCCATTGTTAAATTGTTTTTTTTCCGCCATCGGGTTCGGATGTGAATTGCTGCGCTCCGGTTCGGCACCGTTTCTCAGGTTCCCTTCAAGCAAACCACTACCCTCGACGGTATTGTTTCTCGATCACGTTTCTCATTCTCGGTGTATCGTTTTGACTCAAAGACCTTCGATCGGAAAACTCGTGGAGGGCTGTTGGGCCTACCCGCGCCGGGCTCGCTAGCAGTCGATTGAACGGACTCCATTCAAGCTCTGCCCAGGGTGTCGCGCCAAGTTTCCGCGCACCGACCTGCACGAAGTGTGCAACCTCTGTCTATCCTCGGAACACGACAAGAAGGACTGCGACGCGTGCCGATCGTTTCGATCGAAGAAGACGCTTCGTGACTGTCTGGCTCAACGTCCCGAGATGCAACATCAAGGCGGCTCCATACCGGACAACTTCGGCGAAGATTCCGATCGAGAAGAACAAGCTCAAAAAGCCGAGGAAGCAGAATGTGAGGCCGACTCCGACATGGAAGAAGAGGAGCAAGTTACACCGGGTCAGCGTACCGTGAGTACAGAAGCCCCCTTGCCCCAACAACACAAGACCAAAAAGGCTCCGGTCCTTCCTCTGCCTGCGGGCCAAGGTCGGCACCGAGAAAAAGTTTTGAGCGCCCGGGCCCGGCGCCGAAACACAAAGACAAGCCTTCCGGCTCAGGCTCGAGTCGGCCCCATGCCGGCACCGAACCAAAATCTTCTGCTTCGAAATCAAAATATGTCGTGGTCCACATCCCACCTTTATTGAAGACTAAATCTTCGGAACCGAAAGGTTTGGAGCCGAAACTTTCGACGACAAACTACTAGCAAAGACTCCACCAAAGGAGCCTCGGTCCGACGTTCCACCTTCGGATCCGAAACAGAAAGAGCTGGTTATAAACCCAGACACTGGACATATCCATGCCAAATTGCCTGAAAAAAGAAAGATGGCCCAACAAGAGGAGTACCATATTCCTTTGAAGAGAAAAAATGTGGGTACTAACCCTTCACCACCTTATAATCCACCTCCTTTGCCCACTGATCCTAACTTATCACACCCACAAATTCACCACCACCATCACCTGACCCACAGGATCAAGGGGATGGTGATCAGGATGGGCCACAGGATACTGGCCCATGGGAGGACTAAGACACTGACCCAAACACGGATAATGACCCTGTCTTATATCCGTCCAGACCCTCACCACCCGACGACAATATAGGTTACATTGAGCTACTTAACAGGGCTGCTCATTACCATGGGGTGGAACTACATAAAGGGGCTTTAGAGGAGGATTTCTTATTTGAGACCCTAAGTTCCTCTCCAAGAACTACCCATACACTGTCAATGCTCAAGGGGATGCTTAAACACGCAGATGAGGTTTTTAAAGACCCTGCAAGGGCAAGAATCGTCACGCCTAGGGTTGAGAAAAAATATAAACCTGCACCTACTGACCGTGCCTACATCAAAGGTCAGCTGCCCTTAGACTCTCTTGTGGTTTCCAATGCTTGCAAGAGAGGTAACTCGCAGACCACAGGTGAGGCCCCTCCTGATAAGGAGTCGAAATTAATTGATGCCTCTAGCAAAAGGGTAGCGTCACAAGCGGCTAATCATTGGCGCATCGTTAATGCTCAGGCTTGGTTAGCCAGATATGATGGGGCTTATTATGATGAGTTAGAAAAGCTCATGCAATTTCTGCCTGATGAACATAAATCTAAGGCTAACGATCTTATTCAGGCGCGCAAACTAATCACCAATACCTCCATCAGGTGCGCCCTAGACGCAGCAGATACAGCAGTGCACGTAGTAAACACCAACGTACTGCTACGCAGGCATGCTTGGTTGAGGATTTCAGGTTTCAAACCTGAGGTGCAAGCCTCTATTCTCAACCAACCATTTGACAAAGAACACCTCTTTGGTCCAGCAGTTGACACCTCGCTGGAAAAAATTAAAGGAAGATAGAGGTCGCAAAGTCCATGGGGGCCTTGCAGTTACCTACAAATAGGGGTTCCTTTCGTCGCCCCTTTTACAGGGGTGGCTCCAAGAATATTTCCACAGAGAATCCCTCTTCCTCTTACAAGGGCAATAACCAATCGCCCTCATCAAGAGGCTATTTCAGAGGAGGTTTTAGAGGAAACAATGGTAAGGGAAGAGGCAGAGGCAACTCCACACGCACTTCCCCCGCAAATAACAAGCATTGACTTCTTTCCACTACCCCCCCAATCATTCCACTCCTGTCGGGAGACGTCTCTCCCAATTTCTCCCTGTCTGGAACACAATCCCCTCAGACAAATGGGCTCTAAAAATTATCCAATATGGTTACTGCCTGGAACTTACAGACACTCCCCCAAACATTCTTCCACGATCATATGCAAGTCACAAGAGCATCTTACCCTTCTAAAGCAAGAGGTTCTCTCTCTGTTAGAGAAAGGCGCTATAGAACCAGTACCATTAAAATATCAAGGGGCTGGGGTATACTCCCTGTACTTCTTAATTCCCAAGAAGGACGGCTCTCTCAGGCCTATACTAGACCTCAGAACTAAATCTATACATTCAGTCAGACCATTTTCACATGGTCACACTCCAACAAGTGCTCCCGCTCCTTCAACAAGTCGATTTTCTGTCCACTCTGGACTTAAAGGACGCCTATTTCCATATCCCAATACACCCTGCTCACCGCAAGTACCTCAGGTTCATAGTAGCAGGCCAGCACTATCAGTTCAAAGTGCTCACATTCGGAGTAACTACCGCACCCAGGGTTTTCACCAAGTGGGCAGTAGTCGCAGCTCATCTACGAAGACAACACATTCACGTCTTCCCATATTTAGACGACTGGCTCATAAAAGCCAACTCGCAAAAGAGCTGTCGACATCACACTCACAAAACAGTGCAGTTGCTCCACGATCTTGGATTCACAGTAAATCTGTCCAAATCCCATCTACAACCATCCAACACACAAGCGTATCTGGGAACCACAATGGATACACAAGGCTTTGGCCTACCCCAATGGGGCCAGAATCCGCAACATGCAAACTTTAGTCTCTCAGTTTCAGCCTCAACACTCATTGCCAGCTCGAGTGTTCATGCAGTTACTAGGGATGATGGCGTCTTGCATTCTAATAGTCCCTTATGCAAGACTCCAGATGCGTCCCCTTCAGGAGTGCTTAGCACGTCAGTGGAACCAGGCTCAGGGTCTCTAATCAGATCTAGTGTTGGTGGACAGCCGCACCCATCACTCTGCAGTGGTGGAATACACAACCTTTCAAAAGGGCGGCCCTTCATAGACCCGGTTCCACAGATCGTGCTAACAGCAGACGCATCGCTCACTGGTTGGGGAGAGCATCTCCAGACGCATACAATTCAGTGTATGTGGAGCCTGCAGCAAAAGCAGCTTCACATAAATCATCTAGAGCTGCTAGCGATTTTTCTAGCGCTCAAAGCGTTTCAAGTACATCTAGTAGGCAAAGCTGTCCTGATCCGTACAGGCAACATGACAGCAATGTACTACATACAAAGGGGGGGAGCGGGGGAGGAGAGACACTCTCTCCAGCTGTCACAAATAGCACAGACCATCTGGAAATGGGCTATAAGTCACAAAATGCATCTCCTTGCAGAACACCTTCCAGGAGTAAATCAGATTGCAGATTTGCTAAGTTGTCAAAGACAACAGATTCACGAATGGGTACTCCACCCTCCGGTTCTCCTCCCATTCTTCCAAATGTGGGGCTTTCCGGACATGGATCTGTGCGCCACAAATCTAAACGCAAAATGCCCAAGCTTCGCATCCAGGCATCCACACCCATTGTCCAAAGGCAATGCACTATGGATGAATTGGTCAGTGATATTTGCCTACGCCTTTTTGCCTCTCCCACTCGTTACAGGCGTCCCTGACACTAATCCTAGTTACTCCCGGCAACCCTGGTTCACAACACTGTTGAAGCTCTCAGAAGTTCCTCACCAAAAACTACATCTCACTCCCAATCTTCTCACTCAGAGCCATGGAGAGATAAGACATCCAGATCCCAGTCATCTCAATCTTGCGATCTGGCACCTGAAATCTTTGAGTTTGGCTACCTTCATCTCCAATTGCACCAAAACAAAGTGGTTCTTAGGACCAACCCTAAATTTCTACCAAAGGTCATTTCTGCCTTTCATATCAACCAATCTGTTGAGTTGCCTGTGTTCTTCCCTCAACCAGATTCTGTGGCAGAACGTGCTTTACACACCTTAGATGTGAAAAGATCGTTACTCTACTACATAGAAAGGACAAAACCTTTCCGTAAGACAAAACAACTATTTGTGGCTTTTGCTCCACCACATAAAGGCAATCCCATATCAAAATCAGGTATTGCACGGTGGATAGTCAAGGGCATCCAAACATGCTATGCAAAAGCAAAATTAACATTATCAATTCCCCTTCGAGCGCACTACACACGCAAACTAGGGGCTTCTATGGCATTCTTTGAAAATATACCCATAGATGACATCTGCAAAGCTGCAACATGGTCTACACCTCACACATTCACAAAACACTATTGTGTAGATGTGTTGGCAAGACAGCAAGCTAGTGTGGGTGGGCCAAGCAGTTTTACGTACACTATTTCGAACGACTGCAACAGCTACAGGTTAGCCACCGCTTTGAGAGATAACTGCTATATAGTCTATGCACAACATGTGATCTACAGCTCGCATGCCTCGAACGGAAAATGCCACTTACCCAGTATGCATCTGTTCTTGGCATGTAGAGATGTAGATTCACATGCGCCCACCCACCTCCCCGGGTACCTATACCTGTTGTAGTGACCTCTTACTTAGATACATATATACATGGACATCTCTTTCTACTACTCTCACTAACTCCATTATCACCCTCTGCGGGAAAACAATCGAACAATGGAGTCGATGCCCATGCACACTATCACCGAAAGGAGGAGTCGCCTACCTCGTGACTGGAAAAGACTTCTTTGAAGAAAAACAAAGTGCAAACATCCGGACCCAACACTAGATGGCAGGCTATGCACAGCACAGCATGTGAATCTACAGCTCTACATGCCAAGAACAGATGCTTACTGAGTAAGTAGCATTTTCCTTCTCTCACATGACTGACTAGTAAGTTCTGGAGTCGCACACTGTTACCTCAGACGACTCTCCCAATCCACAACCAGGCGCACGTCTCTTTGGCTCAGAGCAATCTCACAGTTCATTTTCTCAGGCAAAAGGAACAAGTACAACACTAGGTGCAACACAGCTCAGCTGTCCTTGGGGAAAGCTTGCATCTGCGCCTAAGGTTCAACTTGCACACGCTCACACCCCTGGTTGAGATGGAGAGTCACAGTTGGTTTTCTCACTTTGGCTTACTCACTAGGTGGTGTCCATGTGCTCACCAAAAAAAACATGGCTTCTTACAACAAAAACTGCAGACTGTCACTCTAACCCACAGATTTCCATTCAGACGAAGCCTAATTAGAATAAGACCTATCCGAGAGCGGGCTACAGGTCAGTGCATCTTCTCACTCGCGATAGGAGCCAGTTTTGATTTTCTACAGCAATACTGAATAGCAGGAGTCCTCTGTGGGTTTTGTACATCTCTTGTCATCGCTCCATCTGATCCTTTTTTATTTCATTGCCCCTCTTCTAGATTGACCAGTCGGGTCTGGGGCTGCCGTCTAGAGACTACTACCTGAACAAAACCGCTAATGAAAAGGTGAGTGTGAGAAAGTGTCAGAAGTACCAGAATGTTCTTGGTTGGATAACAAGAGAGACTGGCAGAAAGGCGTGACAAGACAGACTTCAGTGATAAGTTTTTAAATCCAGAAATAAGCTCTGCAGACTGATCAGGCTTCTGCTTTTTCACTTCCTGGTTTATTCTGGTCATTTAATTGTTCAGACGTTGTAGTGATTAAACTAATCCAGTCCCTAGCCCTGCCTTATTGCTTTACTCTGAAAAGCCATACACATATACTTATTATAGACGATAGCGTGCATATAGCAGAGAACTTTGAGTGTACCATTTCCAGATTCTGGACAATAAACTTCTGTTCTTTAATGTCAGTAACTGGCAAATCCTGAGATCTTTCTAACTAGGGTTAGTCAGTGATTCCCCAATGTCAGATTACCTGCATTTATAGACTGCCTGCATCATATGTGGATGGCCTGCAAGTTTCGTGTTTGTTGACCTCTTCCATTGTTGGAGTCTCACTTTAAAAGTTAGATCGCAACCTCAGGGCTTCCTTTCGTTTTAGGGCATCCTTTCCTTTCCCGCTGCACCATTACTTAGGTGTGACCTACGTGCCAACGCACATCCTTTTCATTTCATCACCTCTTCTGCCTCATGCTGTGATGAAGGGTGGGCCTTGGGGCATACGATGACTCCCTTCCCCGCCCCCCTCTAAGGGCCAAAAGGGAGTAGTAGTATTGGTGTGATCACAAACATGACACAGTTTGGACAAAAACTGCTTTCCATGGGTCCGTCATGCAATCACATGGGCTCAAAGAACTGTATTTTGAGTGGATGGGAACAAGTTTAAATATTATTAATTATGAGTCAAAACCGCAAAGTCTGACATCTTTTTAGTTGGATGTTTTACTTTAAAAAATAATAAAACTATGGGCAACTGGTACAAAATACTACCTCTCTGCCCAGTGTGGCAAATTGGAACTAGAGTCAATATTTTTTCTTTATCGGTTTGAGTTGTCCTTTGCTTTCACAAAGCTAATGCAATTCTTGTGTTTGCTTCTTAAGATAAATAGCAAATACATTTTAGAGTATCTACTCCTTACCATGTTGCAGTGTTGCTGCTGTCACCAACATGGACGTTGCAAGCGACAAATCTAACTATCTTCTCTCTCTCCCCCTTTATGTGCCAGCAGTGACTGCCTTCAGAGGAAGAAACCAAAAAGAACAGATGGACGGAATGCTGAACAAATCAAACATTCACCCCCAGTCACGGATCTGGGTTTAATCAAACGTTTTTTTGCTCACCATGCCACCCCAGTTCAGACCCAGCCATATTCAAATCAGTCTTGGCCCTGCACCCCATGGGAACAGTCCAGCCTGAACTGCCAGGCCAGGTTCTCCCAGGAATGGTTTCAGGGCATCACCCCTCATCAGCCAGGCTAGCTTCAATCCAGTGGCACAGTGAGCCTGGGACCCTGTACTGGGGGTGAATGTTTGACCATGTTCAGCATTCCGTCCATCTTTTTGTGTTGCTATAGTCGCCGTAAGTAGGAAGGGTATGCCCAGACATGGGTCCCGTGCTCACTATGCCATTGGATTCAGGCTGGCCTGGCTGATAAGGGGGTGATACCCCAAAACCGGTCCCAAGTTGCTGCTTTCTGATCCAGGGAAGACCTGGCCTGGCAGTTCGTGCTGAACTGTTCCCATAGGGAGCGGGGTCAAGACTGATCTGCATATGGCTGGGTCCAAACCTGGAATTGCATGTTGAGCAAAAAAACAATGGATTTATCCCCAGATCTCTGTACTGGGGGTGAATGTTTGTCAATGTTCAGCATTCCGACCATCCTCTTTGTATTGCTCCAGAGGAAAAAAACGCATGTGCAAAGGATGCCTGGCACAAAGGGACTTTATTTGTATAAAGAACTTATGAGACTCAACAAACTCTGGTTTCAGTAACTTCACCTGCGAACATAGCTTTTATTACGATAGGCAACTAAAGACCAGAGAAGAGTGCCTACCCTTCAGCCATCAGTGTGCTGTGGCTTCCCCCTCCTGAACTTTAGCAAATAGTAGATCTAAGTCTTGGAGGATTTTGCATTCTTGAAAAGGGGGGCTGATTCGGTCACAAGTGTAAGTACTTAGAATTCCATGGACCATCCTCTTTCTTTCCATTCAACCCCAGGAAAAGCAAAACATATGGTACAGGATCTCAACTGTGGCGGACAGTCTGCCTAGTCTCCTATGATCCTGAAAAATATTCTAAAGATGATTGTTTGGATTTAAAATAGCTAAGAAAGAGGTACCCATTAGTGCCAGCTTGGACGAGTTTGATTTTATGGAAAAAGAACACAATGACAACCGGTGTAGGTCTGTTTTATCTCTCTGTAATAGTCATTTGATTGGCTACATAACATACAGTCACATTGTAGGAAAGAGGGTTGCAAAACATTGACCTGCTTAGAAGGGAAGAATGGATGGTATTGGAGCTGTCGAAGCTGGAACAAAGAAAGATCTGAACCTCTACTCTAGACTGCGGCAAGTGGCCATCTTTATTCAGGGATTTTTGTACAGTGGCATCATAGAGGATCAGGCACATAGTCACCCTCTTGACTATTCGCTAAAATTCTAAGAACAATCACATATGATCTTGGCATCCTGGACGATACTGCAAAAGCAAAAAATGGGAAGCAGTGAATTTTTGTCGTACAGAACTCCATTAAACAAGATTCATTTTAAGGCCAAGAGCGCTCCAGTTCAAAATATTAAATACTTGCAATTTAAAAAGTAGTCTGCCGAAAACGTAAAAATTAATGAGAATCCTTTGAGAATACATTTTATTATTAATAATTCTGATGCCTTGCTGCAGTAGACGTTCCTGATATCTGCATTTAGATGTCAATGTCAGGTAGGCTGCTGGAGCGTAGTAACCAAGCGAAGGATATAGCTCAAAAATTGACAACAAACTAGATGTGGAAAAGCAACGTAATTAAATGGCAAAAAAATACTAAGGCAGGGCTAGCTTATAAGAATTGAGTCTGGTTAGATGAGTAAAAATTCTGCTTTATAGAGCATTCCTGGATAAAGTCGAAGACTTTTGGGCACTGCTCAGCCAGAAGAGACGGTGAAGAAATTGAGAAAATTCAGACGGGAAAAGCAATTAATTTACGGGTTTGCATACGATTTGAAAAAAGTGAAGAGATTCAACAGGCTGTGTTTTTGTAAAAGAAGGCTGGGAGAAGACTGAATTACTATGATGCAGTATTTGCAAGAATGTTGTGGTACATGACATAATTCAGGATGGTTTTGAAATGCACAATAGATCCTATTTTATGGTATGAAGACCATAACGCATTGGTGCTTAATTGCTGTAGGTTGGTTGGAAGCTCTCGTCCATCTGGGTACTCTGTACAATAATATAAACGTGGATATTGAGCAGCGGAAGCAGGTGGCACATAATTGAGCATAGAGGAGTCTAGGAGTTTTCTTTTCTTTGAATGCTGCTTCTAGGTCTTTCTGAACAAAAGTGATGTTTCTTTTAAAAGTCCTGCAGATTTGGATTGAAAATGCAGTGGTCGAGTGTCCCCAATTTAGAACATCTGCCCCAATAGGTGCAGAGGACTGGCACGTTAGCCAGCTCGAGAAACTTTCTTCAAGCATTATTCACAAGGGAAAGTATCCCTTGACCAGTAGATCTTAAGAGCAGCATCCTATCTAAAGTCATATTCCAAGATCATGGTTAAGTTTACGTGGGGTATTTATTCAATTGCAGAGTTTTATGAAATAACTACTTTGTAACCTTAATAGTGCGCAGCCAAAAGAGTAAAAGGTTTTCGGCCAAGAACTTTTTGGGGGGACTGTTACTCTGCATACCACAGAAGACTGCAAAATTATGCGAAGGACTCCCACACGACCGATATACTTTCTCTGTATGCTTTCAACGGCTCTATGGGCTACCCATTGGTAGGCATACAGATCAGACAATTGATTGTATAGATTGTGTCATTGTATTATATTATTCAATTCCTTAATATTTTTTATATAGCTTTTAAATTTCTCTGATTGTACAAAAGTTAAAAACCCAAAACATTCATAAGTGCAAATATACAATTATTCAGTTTGGAAATACATGTAAGATTTGTTTTAATACATCATCATAGTTTGTAAAAAGCACATGTATATTGAAACCTATAGTATATCCCCTGAATCAACCACACAACCATCCTCACCTTTCGCACAACACCACACTAACATTCACACATCACATACATAAACAACCCAGCCAAAGATGGCATACACCATTGCAAGTCACGGAGAGACCACTTCATAAGATATCCCCGATTGTGTTGCCCGCTGGGATTTCACAACAACCACAGAAGACTGGCCAACATAATTGTCTTCTCACCGAGACGTGATTAGATATCCTATTGTGTGGTGAAAGAAACACATTTGAGCAGATTAAATAACGTAAAGTTGTGTTTACGGCCACACCCATTTGTTGTCAGAGATCCTTTTGTGAGCATACTGAGCACTCAATAAGGTACCTTATGTCTTGAATAGCGTAAAAAGAAATGAAGAGATATCCTGACCGGCCAGTACCACTGAAGAGGAGTGGGGCTCAGTTGGTTGCGTGTCGTCCATTTTCCAGATAGATCAGTCTTCAACTTAACGTTTTCTTTTCATTAAAGAACATGACAGGTTCGGTCTGTATTTATTCCCTTTTGTCATAGGGAATGAACAATTCTGAGAAGCGGTGCATAATCAGAGGAGGCAATGCCAATTAGAATCTCCCAGTATGCAGGCTGCCACACTTCACGCCCCCGATCCCTCCGCCTCTGTTCAATATTTTGCTCTTACAGGAATCCCGCACTAAATCGTGCTCTGCAGTTAATCTTGCCAACCGGAAAATATCAATCAAACCTCGCTGCAGCTGCCAGAAGAAGGATTCTCAATTTACCTGGATTTATTTGAAAGTTAAGCATGTAAAGTTCTGTGACTAATGACCTGGCAAACTCTTACAAAAGCCCTTCCAGGGGTCCCTGTGCAAGGAAAACCCAGCTTATTCAACTGAAGCTCTCGCCTGCCTCACTGCAATCAGCCACAGTGCTTAATTTGAGCCAGTGAGGCCCTGGCACTTAATTTTTCTCATCAGACTTTGAACTAAACCAAGCGAGTGAAAGACAGAAGTGGTAAAGGGGGAAGAGAAAGACAGAAAAATCTTGAAAATGGGAGAAAGCAGGACACGCAAGAGTGAGACAAACGGGCAGGATTGGTGGTGGTGGATTAAAAATGCATTAGGTGAAATCAAGACTATGCAGGCTTGGTATTCAGCATGCCGACATTCACTAGTGTCGGCCGCAGGCTTATGAGCCAAACTTTGTGACCCAGCACTTATTCTTTTACAAATGAACCCTGATCAGCCATTTTAAGATGGAATGAACCCAGATTTTCAGTTTAAGGATATTGATTATAAGCTGTTCGGGAGGTAAATATTCTTTATTGATGAAGAGCTGTCACAAACTGACATAACTTATCAGTAAACTAAAAGCAGCAAAGTCACCCGGTGCGTTGTATTGATGGGTGTGTTTGTCTCTGAAAAGTGGAGCACTCTGGAAACTGGTAGTGCACTTTTTTGTGTGGTATGTTCTAGGCCTGAGTGTGAAATTCTGCTCCGCTTGCGGAGTTTTTCCTGCTCTGTGTAGTGCGCTGAGTACGCAGAGCAGAGCTTTTTTCCTCACGCTCGCCAACGTTAAGTTGGCGAGCGCGAGAGAGGAAAATCTTACTTCTGGCAAGATTTCTCAATGCTGGCAGTCGCGGATGGCCGCGACCACTCACTTTGAGAAACCTTACGTTCACGTAGAGGAAGCTGTAGCTCGAGCAGAACATCTACTCGTGCGGCAGAAAGAAGCAGCACCCTCCTGCACTGCGCATGGTGCAGTTCGCGCTGATTTTCCAGCGCGGGACAAACACCTGACACTAAAAATCAGCACAAACGGCGCAACCTAACAGACTCTGCCGCTTGCGGAACCCCGCGTAGCGCAGTGGAGTTTTTTGGTCACTTCGCGGACCGAGACCTAGTACGTTCACCGAACGAATCCACCATTTTCACCTGCTAAATGTCCACCTACTGTGCTTACATATAAAAAAAAAAATCATCGATTAACTGCAAGCACCGATTCTGATGCATTACACAGACTGGTGCAAAATTACCATTCCATGTACTCCATGGGCAGTTTGCATGTGGGATGTAGCAATTGATGACGACTCAACGAAGACAGTAGTCCTAGAACTATGTGCCAATGTCTTTAATCATCTTACAATTCTTTTCAGTTTTGCAGTCTATAATACTATTTGACCTAAAGGAGGTGTGGGAATAGTTGTAGTTGTGTCCTGTCAAGTTTGTCATTGATGTCATCATTAAAGATTTGACTATTTGGTATTGCCTGTCCCATGCATACCTATTATAAACATGTATCAGACTCTTTTCTTGTATACTTTCTTTGACTAGAATGTCTTGGACTTTCAGTGCTTATATTCTGCTTCATTATAATACAAGGATATTTAACTTTGTGGTTTCGGAGCATCGTTGTACAATTTGAGGTGGCACTTCAGCAGGCTACTGAATAAAAAGCACACTACCTTAATGCATGTTGTAAGCAAGACAAACTGCAAGCAGTGGGTCATCTCATCCTTAAAGAAATTATAAAATAGTATGCAAGCTTCAGGTGGCCTCGACCTAGCTTCTCCTATTAAAAATAAGTTGCCTTGGTGAGCATTCAAAAAAGTATAGCCAAGTCAGCTTTCTTTAAAGAGTTAAGTTGATGAACTGCAGAAGCACTGTTTTTGTCAGTTGTACATTTCTGAGCATGGGCTGTTTTGATCAGGAGCCAATCAGTATGATCTCAACACATGGCTCTATTTCCATTGATTAAAAGGGCCCATGTGTTTGGACCATTTTGAGTAGAATCTGTTTGGGCAGCCCACACCTCTCGGGGCTATGTTTTGCGGTCCAAGGAGGTACAGGCAGTCATTAACTTTTATTATGTTCTGGCACACAAAATACGTTGGATTTATGAAGTTCGTCCATGAAGCAGATTTTTCCAGATTTCAATCCGTGAGTGAGCTGGAAGAAAGCAGATTTCACATTGTTTTTTGGCACAACTTTCTCCCAGCCCCATGTAAAGGAAGTGTTACAATTCCATGGCAAAGATGTGGAAAACGTTCGATTTTTGTGGAAGTCTAAACCACATCCTTTATTTGAATTTTGGGAGGAAACACATTACACAATAAAATCTTAGAAGTTGATTCCTGAAAGGGGGCGTGGCTTGCGAGCAGCCAAAATGGCCGCATTCTCTTGAGCTCCGGCGCGTCGCCGGGAGGTCACACGAATAATTATGTGACCGAGACCTTCATTGCCTACAGAAGATACAGATTCTGGTAGCGGAACGCGGAAGGAGTGATGGTGGTGGATTTTTAGAGGCTGCTGTGCACTCCTGACAGCACAATCACCGTGCTTGCTGTTACCTCAGGAGCAACCCTCAAAATGGCGGCGCGAGCGACACGAGTGAAACGGCGGCGCTCTAGCGATAAGTACTGACTATCGTCAGGTGCTGGATTTCTGAATTGCATTTCAGTCACCTTTTGATTGATGATATTGCTTTTGCGCATGGAAATGCAGCTTTATGAGCGGAATATCCATTTTCACATCTTTGTGCTCGACGCGCTATTGATATATTTAATGCCCTGGTCACAGATATCTTCTGCAGTCGGTGCCAGTTTCGTCATGCATTTTCTTCGTTATGTTTGCCTATTCGAAATGCTTGTTCCTTCTCTGGCATTATTTCAGTAACTTTACCAGGCATTGAAACGCACCATTCTGTTCTATGTGGTCTGCCATGGGAAATTGGATTTTCTGCTGCTCTTTTAGGCTACTATAATCTGAGATACTACCGTTCTCTATCGGCCATCGCTGCTTTGCTGTGTGCACTACACTTTGAAGTTTGATTGTGTGTTTTCTCTCAGTAAAGGTGTGTGCGCTGCATTCAGCCTGTCGGTGCGGAGCAGTTAGAGAGTTATGTTACGGCCCAGGTTTGCCCATACCGCCGGTCTCCAAGAGGCTGCCCTCTGCCAGTGAGGAATCTGGTGCTACTTTAGTGAAAAGCAGATACACGCTGAGTGCTTACCAATCTGTCTCTATTGTCTTTTTTCTAATGGCAGACAATATGGGTCTTTCTCCCAAAGACAAGGACTCTAAAGGAAATCTTAAGAGATCTAAGCAAACTTCTCCTACTCCGGAACTTGTACCGAAGGATTCTGGTACTACGTTAGATGCTATTCTCTCTCGTCTGAATGCTGTTCATGATATTGCGCAGAGCACTAAAACAAATACTGATTTACTTCAGGTTGAAGTAGCGGCAATCAGGAATGACTTCAAGAACTTGACGCTTCGTGTTTCAAACGCAGAATCTCGGATAAGTGTAGTGGAGGACTCCACACACCAACAGTCTAAATCTATGCAGAATATGGAGCGCTCCCGATTGCTTTACGGAGAGATCTTACGGAGCAGGAAGACAGGAACCGTAGAAGTAATATACGTATATTTGGTTTACCAGAGGACTCGGAGAAAACCGCGTCATCAATGTTAGACTTTTTGCTCAATTGGATTCCTACTGTGCTGAATATTTCTTTTCAGAGAGAGTTTGAAATAGAGCGTGCACACAGGGTTCCCACATTTAGACCAAAGTCTTCACCACATCCTAGACCGGTGGTCTTCAAACTGTTGAGACATCAACATACTGAGCAAATTTTGGCGCAGATGAGGAAAATCAAAGCGATTAATTGGGAAGGCCACAGAATTGCTATATCCCAGGACTTTGCTAGAGATACTGTCATCAGGCGGAAAGGATTTCTCAACCTTCGAAGACGACTTCTGGAGATGAACATTCCGTTTTCTTTTGCTGGTCCCTCACGTTTTAGAATAACTTTCAGAGGTCGTACTCAGATATTCTATGAACCTTCTGAGCTTTCCACCTTTTTGGATAACCAGTCCGAGTCTCAGATGGAATCTAGTTCTTCTCCTGGTCCATCTAGGTCTTAAGTAATTCTTGTTTGATGTCTCGAGTATTGTTTTTATGGTTCTTTTTCTCATATTTTTATTGCTAGTATTCCTGCGATAAGCTAGGGTAATTGTTGTCACTTTAGGAGATCTATCTGTTGCTATTCGCAGATCTATGAATGTCCTAACTTTTCCTTTGCAGGTCTTGCTTCCATGGTACAGGATGATATTGTATCTATAGCATTTCTATCTGTCTATAGCTCTAGCAACTGATCTCTTTCTTATTGTTCTCTTTGGTCTGATTTTCTACTCTCCTCTTCTATATTTTCTTATATTTTATCTCATTCTTTTTCTGTTATGCTTTGCTTGGGGGCTATTGTCATTTTATGCTCTAGATTACAGTTCCTCGGTACGTCTTAGTCTAATGAGATATATATATATATATATATATATATATATATATATATGTAAGGCAATTTTCTTTCTCTCTTTCTTAATTGGATAGCTTAGTGTATATATATGTTGTGTTGGTGTTTTGTTCGTGGTCTATATCAATTTATCCTCTCTCGTTCCTTCCTTGGTGGTGTGTCTGAGTGTTTATTGTTCGTTATGTATTATCCAAGCTTGTCATTATGAACGTGTATTATGCAGTAATTTACTATTTATTCACGGGTCTTCAAGACTAATATTATACATTTAGTACTTGAGTATGTTGTTCCATTATTTTTATGTTTTGTACGACATTCCAATGGTTCCCATATTCTCTTTTCTCCACAGTTATTAGGTAGGCTGATAGTATATGAACTTTCTTTCTTACTGTATCAATTGAATATTCTTTTCAATTATTAACTGCTTATTCATTTCTAGTTGCTACTCACTAGATAAGATATATGAATTGGTGCATATGAATTCTACTTTGGCTTATGCGATTTTATATCTATATATGTTAATTCTTTCATACTCTGTACAATAGTAATATATATATTTCCTGTTTGCCATGTATTGAACAGGAAGGCTACTACATAAGTTTTTCCTCTTAAGGTTGCCTATATAGATTGATAGCTCCTGTTATATTAACTGTTTTAATCAATTAATAGAATGTATTTATATATTTATTTTACTTTGCCTCTCTCCGCTACCTACACTTTATATTTTCTATTGCTTTCTTTCTAATAGGCGGTTGGTGTTTTGCTGGCCTCTTTGGTTGCTCCTTCATGTTTTTCCTCGTATGCATTTTGTCTATTATAGACTTCCCCTGGTGGGGTTTCTTTTCTCTTCTCTTCTGTGCTGTGTTTTGTTTTATTTTTCTATTCGCTTCTCTTTTTCTTCCAATCTTCACTTATTCCTTCTTTTCTAGAGCCTCCTGCTACAATCCATTTTTGTGTCTCCACTGTATCCGTTTTATCTTTATTTTTCAGATCCTGGTACTATGTGTTCCCTTTTTCTTGCACCAAGTGTTATTTGGTATATTGGTCCCTCGCTAATATGCCGGGCCTGAATGTTCTATCACTAAATGTGCGTGGTTTGAATCATCCTGTGAAGAGGGCAAACATTTTGGATTATTGTAAAAGCCTTACTAGTGATTTAGTCTTGCTACAAGAAACCAAAATAGCGTATAAAGAAGCTTTATTGTTGCGGAGGGAGTGGGTTCTTGATGTCGCTTGTTCTGAGGCCTCTGGTAAGAGGAATGGAGTGGTGACTATGATTTCCAAGAATTCTGGGCTGACTATTGTTACTGCGGAGCATGACTCAGAGGGTAGGTGGTTGCTTACTCGCTTATCCAATGGCTCTCTGGATATCTACGTCATGAATATTTATGCACCTAATGGTGATGATCCATCTTTTGGCGTTTTATTACTAAAAAGCTCTCAGAAATTCCTCATAATGGTAATTTGATTGTTGGTGGGGACTTTAATCTCCCAATGGATCCCATCTTAGACAGACACTCTGCTTTTAAGTTTCGCCCTCCCAGGGCTCACAAACAGATGACTAATATGTGTTCCTCCTCTAGTCTTACTGATGTGTGGAGAATGCATAATCCCACCGGTAGCGACTTCACCTTTTTTTCTTCACCACACTAGTTTTTCTCGTATTGACTATCTTCTGGTTCACTCAGCACTCCTAAAATATTCATCGAATCCTGTCATCCATCCTATACTTGTTTCTGATCATGCAGCGGTCTCGTTTACGCTTCTGAATTTTTCAGAAAATAGGGAGCCACGCACTTGGCGTCTGAATACAGAGATCTTGTATGAACAGGCTCAGGTTGATCTGCTTAACATAGATATCACAAACCTTTTCCATGAGAATGCGTCCTCGGTTAAGTCTCCAGTGGTTCTATGGGATGCATTCAAGTGTACGATTAGGGGACAGATTATTAAAAAATGGCAAAAGGAATTCAGACATTAGGAAGGAACTTTCTGTTTTAGCGGATAATATTAAACTTAAAGAATGCCTATATAGATGCTCTAAAGATAAATTGATTTTACAAGATATCAAGAATCTAAAATATACTTACAACTCTATTGTAACTAAGAGTGCTCATATTGGTGTCCAGGCACAGAAGTCCAAACAGTTGCTCCTGAAGAATCGAGCAGGGAAAGTATTGGCGGCTACATTAAAGTATCAAGATTCTAATATTCGATCAGCGCAGATATCTTGTATAAATGACAGTTCTGGAGCTAGTAAGTTTCAAACTAAAGAGATTCTTGAAGTATTTCGTGAATATTATAGCAAATTATACACTCCCCATAATCAATCGTCTCTTGATCAATGCCAACAATTTTTGAATTCAATTCCTACTCATACTGTTTCTGATGCTGATGGGGTAAAGCTGGGGAAACCGATTGATCCCGAAGAAATTATCCATGCTATTAAGGCCACTCGCTCAGGGAAAGCTCCGGGTCCAGATGTGTTTCCTATTCTTTTTTTATAAGACTTTTCTCCCATCTTTAGTATCTCGTCTCAAAGATGTTTTTGATAACTTTGTTTCGTCAGGGTCGGTCTCTGGTTCAGCGGCTGAGGCTACTATTGTGGTAATCCCTAAAGAGGGTAAGGATCATTCGGACCCTAAGAATTTTCGCCCCATATCCCTTCTGAATATGGAAGCAAAAAATGTTGCCAAGATTTTGGCCAAACGTCTGGAACCATATATTCCTTTGCTTATTCACCCATCGCAGACTGGCTTTGTTAAGGGCAGGTTGGCTAGGGATAATATTCGGACTTTTTGCCATATCCTGGGGAAAGCAAAGTTAACTAGCCTCCCTTCGGCAGCCATTGCTCTCGACGCCAAAGGCTTTTGATAAGGTTTCTTGGCCGTTTTTACATGCAGTACTTCAGTCTCACAATCTTGGAGATTCGTTTGTTAATATGGTGATGTCTTTGTACGCGCAACCTAGAGCAAATATCAGGGTTAATGGAGCTACCTCTTCCTTTTTTAATCTGTGTCAGGGTACTAGACAAGGATGCCCGTTATCTCCTTCTTTTTTTGCTATCTATTGACCCTTTTCTTCGGCAACTTAATCTTAATCAAGACATTAAAGGCTTTCAATTTGGTTCAACCACTATCAAAACAGCTGCCTATGCAGACGATGTGCTCATCTTTTCTGAAGATATAGCTAATGCAATTCCTGCCATTTCTGAGACTATTAAAGTATTTTCTAGTATTTCAGGGTATACTCTGAATAAAGATAAGACTGAGATGTTTCCTCTCAACGCGTATTGTTTTCCTGCCCACATGGGGAATGCTGGCTTTAAATGGCAATCAAAGCACATTAAATATCTAGGGATTTGGTTCTGTCATAATTTAACAGACACCGTCTTGTATAATGAATCTCAAACTTTAGTTAAGGTTAGACAATTGTTGGCTACATGGTCCCCTAAATATATTTCATGGTGGGGACGTCTTCAAACTTTGAAGATGATGATAACTCCCATTATTAATTTTGTGTCCTCAATGCTTCCTGTCAAGTTGTCTTCGTCTTTCTTCCATGAGACCGATGCCCTCACTTCAAAATTCCTCTGGAGCGATAAACGAGCCAGAATAGCCTATAAGCATTTGAGGAAACCTTATGATATGGGAGGTTGTAATCTTCCAGATTGGGATCGATACCAAGTGGCATTCTTAGCCTCTCAAGGGGCTCTTTGGTTTTCTACGGATCCTCGACATATTCTGCCGTGGTTGTTTATTGAGCGGGATTTGTCTTCTCCTCTATCTACCTCCTCCTTTTGAACTGCGTCCACATTATCTATTCCTTTTTCTCGTTGTATTATTTTGGATACCATTGCTGCCTTGAAGGCTATAGATAAAGTCTCTAAGCCAACTCATAAGTCTCGATGGTCTTCTTTGTGGCACAATCCTAAAATTAAGCTTGATTTTGACTCGACAACAGTGGAATACTGGGCTAGCAAAGGTATCACGTTGGTTAAACACCTTTATGATTCAAATCATGATCCGTTGCCTTTTTCTTTCTTAGCTCAGCAGTATTCTCTCAGTAATTTAGATTTCTATACATTTTTAAAAATAAAGGTTGCTGTAGCTAAGGTTCATTTTGACCCGGATTCACACACAGTTTCCCTTCTATCTATGTGGCATAAAGCAGGTCATGTGGCCTCTAAAATATATAAATTTTTATCCACCACGCCGCCTTTGCTGAATACGGTCACACAACAGAAATGGCTACATCATTTTGATCATGACCTTTTTAAACATATTTCACCAGAAACTTGGCAACTTATTGGGAAATTTTCCCTACGTAATAAAATTGCTCCTTCTCATATTCAGTCTAAATTTTTTTCTCTCAATCTTTTACATTGGACCCGGCGCGCCTGTACTCCCTCAAACTTCAGGATAATGATCTCTGTTGGAGTTGTAACTTAGCCGCTGGTACACATCAACATATGTTTTTGAATGTTCTTTACTCCAACCTTTTTGGGAGCTGGTTCACAAACATCTCGTGCTAATCTTTAACATTCAATTTCAGCTCTCGCTGCCTTTAATTTTGTTGGGCCCATGGGCTACAACATCGCCATTGCCGTTGGATCCTTTAGATATGCAGTTACTAGACTTGTTGTTGACAATTGCGGTTAAGATTATCCTAACAGAATGGAAATCATTTGGGTCCATATCCTATCATACATGGTGGGCTTGGGTATCTTTTCTCCGTGGGGCTCATACTTCTGTGGAGGAGAAACATTTTTCACCCTTTATTTCTAGTGGGGTATGGAGATCTTTGGATAGATATGTGGACTTAGCTTCACAAGGCATGGTGGAGCAATATCCCTTTGTGTCTTCTCCTTAATTTTTCCCCTCCCTATTGTAGCAGGGGTCTCGATCTCTCTTTCTCTTCTTTACTCTTTTATTTCTCTTCCTCGCTTTTTCCTCTCTCGCTCTTTCTTTCTTTCTTCCTTTTTCTTTCTTCCTTTCTCTCTTTCTCTTGCTAATTACTTATCCAAGTGATACAACTGACTTTCTCGTATTGTTCCTCTACGTTTTTTTTGTTTTTTTTTACAACATATTAATTGATATGTAGGGGTTATATATGACATTATTTATACTGATGTTGGCTTATGTATCTACTTATTTATTATGTAATGCTCTTTGTCGGTGTATTGCTTTTTATGGTATTTTAATTATTTATATTTCTTCTTAAATTAATAAAGATATTAGAACAAAATAAATAAAGTTGATTCCTGAATAGGAGATGCCAGGCCAAAATCTACTTCACATGTTGGCAATAAATAACTGCATAAAAGGCTAGGTTTGCCAGAACTTAATATATGAACGCACATGGGCGAACTGACCTGCAGCAATAATGTAATGTATGCAGTCTGAAAACGGATCACACATGCCATCTCTGGAACACAGTCAAAGGAAAAACACCGAGCCTAATTAATTTGATGCATGTCTGAGACTGCACCTGGAGCTGATCTAGAAACACACCGATGCGGTCCATGGAAGTTTTTCGCTCCCTGCCACCTAATTCTGTTTTTATGACACTAAATTCCAAAACTATTTCAAATGAATCCTTGCCAATAGCCACTGCCTCCCATTCGTTGCGCTGCTAGTAGGCACTGTGCAAAGTGATTCAAGTACTGTGTGCTTACATCCTGGAATCTAATCCTTTTGATGATAGTCCCAGATCTTACACTCCTCGATTTGTGCGGTAATCTGGCAATATATCGCTTTTTGTAGTGCATAGTACAAATCGCGCTCTTTTTTGGAGAATGCACGGTTTCTGCAATCTCGCACTTTTTTCAGCTGACCACGCGTTGTGCATGTTCCCTCTCCATTCTGAGCTGTGTACCGATTTCCCCACATTCGTATCGTGCACACAAATTCTATATTTTCGTTCGTATTGTTGGTGGACTCAGATTGCGAATTCTCACCCTCATCTGGGAATTGTATACAGGTTGTGATTGGCGCGTCCCGTTTTTGTGCTCTCTCGCCCCTTTTCTTGGTTGTTAACGAAGTGTGCCTTTCAGATATTCGCGTTACTGTCGGAGTACAGCTGAGCTGCACCCTTGCGTTAGTCCCAGACTAGTGAAAACTGAAATGTCTCCATTTAATTTGCGATCTGCCACAATCCTGATTTTGCATGGTGTGTGGTGACCGGTTTCCCCGACTCTCCTCCCCCTGAGGCCCAAGGAATCTTCTGTGGGTTTTTCCAACAGCGTCACAATGGTTGGCCGACATACCATCGCTCCTGCCACAGCGACCAGCACTGTGGTTCATTTTTTAGGTTACGTCGAAGTCTTTCTGCCGCAAACAAACCGTGTAAGCGTCCCACGATGAGTGCAAATTATGGCTAACAAAATATCACGATATATGACAGCGGCATGTTAACTTTGCTTGTAGCAGTAGAGTTTATTTTCAGCTAAGTCGGTAGTTGCACCTCTGGAGAGCACACGCAGCAAGCAGTCATACATTGTAAAAAAAAGGTACATCGATGATCGATCTGTCTTGAGGCACGTGAAGTGCACGCTCACCCCGGGGCACCTTAGTTCTCAATACCAGATGTTTGTTACCCAACCCTAGTCATATTATCAAACTCTGAAGGATGAAAGGCTGAGTGGGCCCGCTGGGATTCGTACCTGCGGACATGAGGACGCGTACAGATTTCAGGAGCAGATGCATGATCCATGGAGCTATAGATCGGGTTCATCTCTTTATCAATAATCCTATCTCTGCAGCCACTGCCATTACTTTGATATTCATGCCAGGCGAAGATAAAACACACAAGAAATGAATAGAGATGGCTTTTTTTTTTTTTTTTTTTAAGTATTCGTTTTCAAATACAAAATATGTAATAGCTACCTTTACAGTAACATAATTTTCCATATCAATAAGAAATTTATTTTTCACCATATAAAAGCGGACAGACATTTTCAAGTCCTCGACCCCAGTAGTCCTGTTCCCTCCGGGAACTAAGGCTTATCAGTGTATCACAGAAAAATGATTACATTGACAATGGTATGCCCCTATAACCCGATCAGTGCTGCCACATTTTTGTTCTCTTGTGGGAGCATCCTGTCTCTGCGTAGACTTGCTTCTCGGCCAGCATACACCAGTCCATGCCTTCCTTCCATCCACTCAAGTCTGGTGAGGCAACCGCTCACATTTTTGGGCAATTCTCAGTTTAGGAACCATCGGTCCCAAGGCGATTAACGGTTTCGAGAATTTTGGTGGACTTCCCTCGAACCAGATGTTTAGAATGGTCAATTTAGGTGAGTCGTCTATTTGTGTTTCTGTGACCTGCCCTTGGCAAGCCCAAACCTTTTCCCACAATGGTACCAACTTGGGACATAACCAAATTAGGTGGATAAAAGTGCCCTTTTGCCTACAACCTCTCGCATAGGAGTCTATCACCGCCCCTTCTCCCCCGCCCCCCCCCATTTCCTCAGCACAACTCTGGTATTGTAGGATCTACAGAAGATACGTAATTGGACCAGGCTGAATCATGCTCAAGTTGCTATCTTCGTGAGCGATCTCAGCGATTTCTTCCTACTCCATGTTCCCCAAGTCGTTGTCTCTGTCCATGTTCTATTATATAATTGTATTGCCGGAGTTTAATAAGTTTGTCAACGGTATGACCTTTTTATGGAGAGGTTCAGTGAGCAGCCTGTCTTCTAGCTGGAGTAGGCCTCCTCTACAGTTCCCCTTGGGACTTGAGCAAGTAGGACGTTTCTTACTTGTCGGTACCTGTAGGCTTCGGAATGCATCATCCTAAACTCGTCTGAAGTTAGCAACAGGAGATTGGGGCCCTATCTTTCCATAGATTACCTAGTTTGCTAATTCCTATACAATCTCAACCATGGAATCTCTGGAACTTCCCTACCTCAGATAAAATATTGCTTTCCTGTAACGGTGTTTGTTCGTCAGCCTCTTATCCCATCCCAAGTATTTAGTGGCTGTCTTCACGTTGGTATGCAATGGGAGGTACTTGGATGCTTTGGCTCTTTAAGGGAGAAGCTAGTTCTTTGTATCATTTATATTTCAGACTTCTCAACTTGATGTCATAGCTGCAAAACACACTTGTGACAGATGACCTTTGTTGTTTGTGCTGTGTTTGTATAAGTGCACTTAATTGCTTGAGCATCACATGAAAGCAACACATACAGTAAATTGTATTCCAGATGTAAATGTGGAAAGAACATTTAAATGTCATTGTCACAAATCAAACGTTATATACATCTCTTTCACACTTAAGGACTAATTGATTTTTTTTTTTTTTAAGTCCGCTAACAAAATTTTAAACTAATGGCGACATATCTTGTTTAGCGCTTTACAAGGTGAACCTTTCACAGTTACGGAGTAAATTAGGTGTGCAGCTTGCATTTAAAAAAAAAATAAAAATCCCCAACCCTCAAAAAAAACGTAATTGTTTTGTGTGGTAAGCAGGAGTAATATTTGCATCTCCATAGAAGCCTTTTACATGATCTTTGGAAACAGTTACCCTGGAGAAAAGTCATCAAGTCATGCTGAAATGAAGTGGTTTCACTGGATGAAAGGATTTTTATGCCCCTCAATCTCCTTCTGCCCCTGGCACGTGTCTAGATTCGCTAGGTTATAGGGCCGGCTCTGAACATCTCGATCATAATCAATCCTAATATAACACCAATGAATGGGATTCCAGAACTGGTCAGTTAATTGTGCCAGGTTTCCTAGATCACACAAATGTGGACCTCATAATGTTGATTCCAGGCTGTGCGACATGTACTGGTTGTATTGACCAATTGGAAAACCACAGATTGATCTGTCACCTGACAAATGGATGACCGGTTTCCTAAAATGCACTTTTGTAGGCAGATTTACAGAGGACTGTCCTGGATAACTTAGCCACTCCTCTCTGACTTTTTAGAAGGAGGTGTCTTTCTATGCCATATTTGGAGATCTTACATTTAAATCCTGCATTTAGCAAAGAAGTTCTGGCCCATACGCACATGCGTGGTTTTCTGGCATGCAGTTTCTTCGTAAGGGTAGGTGGGCGGGCTGTGACAACCAGTCCTGTCTGATGTAGGGGAACTGGGATTATGCAGTCAAGCTGGTGTCTCAGAAAAAACAGTAAAACTGAGGAGAGGTGATGGGAGGCGTGCCATAAGAAGAATTGGCTGCACAAAACACTCTGTGGGGACAGATGGGTGCATGGATTTCATAAAACCATGGACTGCGGTACAGCTGCAGTCACTGATACTAGGTTGGCCCCAGCAAAACTTCATTGTGCCAGAAATTCCACTTACCTCCCATCCCAGTTCTGTCAAAGCAAATGCCCTCGGTTTCTGATGTTCCACCATCTTTTTCTTTTCATCCTCTGCATTCCCTCCA
This sequence comes from Calotriton arnoldi, assembly GCA_963921515.1. Lineage (NCBI taxonomy): Eukaryota > Metazoa > Chordata > Amphibia > Caudata > Salamandridae > Calotriton > Calotriton arnoldi. The sequence goes on along the minus strand of CAWUFW010000025.1, from coordinate 3,708,210 downwards.
TTTATTCTTTACCTGCTTCACTCTGTCTTCTCTCATGAATCTTCCTTTGCTCAGTTACTAAGGCTCTTTTGTCCTCTGGCCCCCTTCCCTGTCTCTTGCAGCTTTTTCCTGTTAAATCTCATGATGTCTGGCCCTCTCCATCTTCCTGCAGGTACTGAACAGTTACCTGGACTTCATGGTGCAGCTGGGAGTGCTGCTCGGGGGCCACGAGAACACCACACGGCAGCAGATGCAACAGATTCTGGACTTTGAGACTGCACTGGCCAATATCACCATCCCGCAGGAGAAGAGGAGGGACGAGGAGGTCATCTACCACCGCATGAGTGCTGGAGAACTGCAGGTAACCAGAGATGCGCGCTTCTGCGTAAAGTAAAATATGACTGCTTCCTTTCCACGCACATCGGAGGCGGGGGCATTGTCTCAAACAGCACATGCACAGCACCTTGCAAATGCATCTGTCTTGATGTACAACCACTACGCTAGTCTAGTATTGGGATCCAACCATTACTAAAACATAAAGCCTATGCACCTTGGCCCCAGAATTTACACCACCACAGCTATTTCAGTGCTTGGGCCTACACAGAACTCTGCCACTGCAATTCATTCATTGCCTGAAGTACGTTTTGCTAATCCAGTGCTGTGGCGCTTGAATTGTTTTCTGAAGTCTGTGCACCTCTACCCTGAATGAGCCACACCTTGCATAAGGCAGTTGTGTAGCCACATGAGCACAGCAAGTAAATGGCTGGCTCATTTGAGTGAAGGTTTTATTATTTATTTTATATTTATTTTAATTATTTTTTTCTTTACTCCAAGCTCAGAAAGGGTGGACACCTGCAAGAAAAGCTGTTGTGAGCTACTCTAGCACCATGAGCTATCAGATGAGGTGCCGCTTATTGGGTCATACAAGCCCTCTTAAGTTACCCCGCTTGGCCAGTGGGGTGTATTAAAGTGTGTATACCAGGGTTTACCAAGCAGGGTGATCCGTCAAGCCCCTGTTCTGCTAGACACAAGGTTGCTAAAGTGTAGCCTGGAAAGCTTGGCAGGCTAGTCAATCTGTGGCTAGTGGGGCCTCTGGGAAAGCAGTGAGAACCTGGGCTATGAGGTACAGCCTACGTGAGGGAGGGAACCAAGACTTACGGCGTGATGACTAAAGAAGGGTCAAGTGCCAGCCTCTGTTTCAGAAGCTCATGTTTTAGGCAATGGAGACTGCAAGGCAGAATGGTTGTGGGAGAAGCTAAAGCCTACGTATGAGAGTACGAGTTAGGGGTGATGTCTCGTGGGAGACATCACCCCTAACTTGCATGAGGGAGGGAAAGATTGGTAAAGCAGGTGCCAGAAGGTTCTGTGGTAGGAGTAGTACCTGCCTTTCTTAATAAAGTGGGTAGCAGTGATGGAAAATAGGGACAGAGGACAGTAAAGGGATGTGTTCTGTGAGAAGTTAATGTCTGACGGGAGACATGGTGTTGAGTAAAAGAGGATGGGACTCTTTTGAGGCCTGGGAATGAGAACACCTTTAAGGAAGGTTGTACTTGAGATTCCTATAGATTATGGGGGTGGAGTGCCCCCTCCCCAAATCTCTGGGATTGCAACACACCCTGAGCTGAATGGGTGATGCCAGCCTGGAGGAAGGGAGTTGCCGACTTTGAGAGTTGCTAAGGAATAGTGATGCTTGTCAGCCTTGGGGCAGTCTTGGGGGTGCTAATATTTTGCAGGGGGGGGGGGGCTGAAAATAAATTGACCCGGTGAGCTGAAAAAAGTGGGTGCTGGAGGTGGGCATTTATAGGCGATTTCCTTGGAGGCAAGGTGGGAGGGCTGGGGTCTGCATTTAAGGGCTTGGGTGGATTTAATGTCAGTCTGTGGAGTGTCTGATGCCTGCCTCTGAGGAGGTGTGATTGGGGCCAAATGGAAAGGGAGGGCAATACCTGGAGAAGGCTTGTTGGAGGAAGGGGGGCTGTTGGAAAAGAAGTGGTGATGATGCCTGGAAAGGGGGGAGGGGAGGGGAGGTCGGGCTTAAGAAGGGAGTACATGAAGGGGCCGGAGACGGTGGTACCCGTCTGAAGCATCCGGGAGTAGGGGATTCCCTGCATTATTTGAAATTTTGAACTACATAGCCTTTCATATTGTATGCCTATTTCAACTTCTGTTATGCAGCAGAATGATTTTTACCACCATGTATCCTTTAAGCTCTGGCCCAGTTATGTTGATCTTAACATTTCCATGGTGTTATGAGCTTGCTGGCATTATGCTGTTGGTGCACAATGTAACTGGGCAGAGTGTTACCGTGGCGCTGAGATCCAAAGCCTTGGCCACACTATTGCAGCAGCGTGAGCCGGGTCCGGGGACTAGCATTAATTGTTACTGAGGGTTTACCTTGGCCTTGCATCCGTGAACAGTTATCCTGGTATCATATGTGAGAACACAACGTAATGATATTCCTTTTGGGTTATCTTTGGGGTATTAATCTTTCAGAAAGTCTGAGGATATCTGTTTTTTTCACATTGCAAAGGTTGCTGAGGGGTGGGGCAAGGGCATGTGAGGCTGTCAATCTAGTTGTGCTTGTCAGTGTGGTATACTTGTTTTTGGAGAGCTGTTAGTGGCTCTTGGGGGGGCGATTATTGCATAATATTGCTAGACTTAACGACTTGTCAGTGACCGCAGATGGAGACAATTAAGAGCGAATAAGATCTTAATTTCGCAAAAATGGTTGATAAGTGTGCTTCAAAGGAAACTATTTCACCCAGTTATTTAGACCAGTTATTTGGGACAGATTCTAAAAGCTGCTTCCCACACCTTCGATCCCGTCCTGCAAAAGCTTGGTGACCCACTGATCCTGCTTATTGTCTTCAAAAATGGAGGGTGCCTCATCTTTGTCTGATTAAGAAAAATGGTTGCTTAATCTGTGATGCTGCCTTTTTTTGGGCAGCGATAGTTAATTCCCTTTGTGAAATGGGTGTAATAGGAGTTGCTTTGCTCTCTGTTAAGAGTGGAAAGGAACATAGGGGTTTCTTTTGCTTATGGAGCCCATCTTTAGGTCTGGCATTAGCCAAGGCCTTTTGATTGTACTAAAATTATATATAACGCATTCCTTAGAGTGGCTTTCAGCCAGCAGCCCTCTTCGTCCTTTGGTGTGCTATCATTTTAATTACTTCCAGTACAGCATACAACAAGCGGAGTTGGTCAGCGCACAGCCGTTGGCTTATTTCACTATGAGTGAAGGGTGTCATCCCTTTCACAAGGAGCACGTCCCCACACCAAGTAGATCCCTAAAACTCCACAGGTTACTGTTGCAAGGTGTGCTGTTTGAGAGCAAAAAAATATTTTGCTTCACTCCAACGTTTTTTTTGTAGATTGAGGGCTCTGGCAGCTTACCCAATAATAAAGGTTTGCAAAAACCACAACAAAATAAAGCCAGCGTCTATGAAGCCAAAAGGCTGGTGGCGAACGTCCGACCTATTGGCTTTCCCAATGATTGTTTTCTGTGTCTGTCTCTCACTTTTTGTGTCATTGTGATGTGGTGATTATTAATGGGTTTGCATGCTTTGGACAAGTATGGTGGCATGGTTATCCGGGATTGCTATCTTTTCTCTCAATGTTACTCAGCAAACCCGAAGTGTTCCGGTCTTGGCACCCTGTGCCACCCTGAAAAAGGGGAAAAAAAACACCTGGACTCCTAACTGATTTGTGATGCCATTCTGATTTCCAAGGCTGGCTTGGCTCGCAACTAAAACTAAGGGCTTTATGTGGGCCATTCCCAGACCCTATAGGTTAACTTGCGAGTGTACACTAATAAGCAGGAGGCAGTGTATCCTGTGTAAGAAATATACAATACAGGTCTGCAAACTTGAAAAACCCATTGCCCCATTTTTTTTTTTTTTTTTTGTAAACAGATTTTGATTAATTTGTAATAAAGTAATCAATCATATCACAAAGACAATACTGTAATTACAATCCGATTCCAGCGTACATCTTGCCCCGCTTACATTTGCTACTCTCAGGTTGTCTCTCCATAAGGAGGCATTAGTTTTGCTCCAGCACACAGCAATGGTGATTCACCTAATACAGGGTAAATTCTTCGGACCTGTCAGGTTCAGTACTGCCCATATTAGACGTGTATCAATTCAACATTCTACTCCTCAAGTACCCCCAAAATATCCACCCATCCCACCCCCAGGCATGTCGCTGGCACCTGATGTCCCGCTCGGTAACACTAGTCAGTCCAACGGGGCACCGGGCATGCTATGCCAGGTAAAGTATTTCCCCAATGGGGCCACGCCGAGCAGGAGCCCATCGGGCATCTCGAGCCATCAGGCATCCGTCTGGATTATCGAGGAAGCCAGTGCTCAATCTCCCACAACTGGGCCTGCACCGCCAGGGGGTACATCGTTATCGTCACTCGGCTGTTTTAATACCTCCACCAATGCCACCCACGCCCTTGCTGCTTCTAGCGTCTTTTCACTCCCAGTTCTTTGGGCCATTTGCAGTCGGAGGATCCCTTCACAGTCCGCCCATTTTACAAACTCCCTTGTCCATCTCAGCAAGCTAGGGACATTTTTCGCCTTCCAATGGCTACTGAGTTCCCTTTTGGCCAGCACCAACCCCAAGTCTATAAATTTGCTAGTGACCTTATTCCTGGTGGTATGTGGGAACCAATGCAGGAGGCAACACCCTGGCGTCCGTGCTAGTGCACGTTCCGTCGCGTCCATTAAACTAGTCGTCACCCCTCTCCAGAACTCTCCCAGATGCAGGCAGTCCCAGAGCATATGTAAAAACCCCGCATTTTCCAGGTTACACCTCGGACATGCGGATTGTGCCCCAAAGTATTCATTAATCTTGCGCGGGGTAAGGTATGCCCTGTGGAGGACAAAGAAGTGAATCAACTGGAAGCGCGCGTTTCTGGAACTTTTCCACGCTCTTTCCACCAGCTCTCCCCATGGTTTCTCATCGATGGTCTCGCCTAAGTCCGTCTCCCATTTAAGACGCAGGGCTGTCGGGGGTCATCGTGTTTCCTGCGTGAGGCGCCGGTATAAGCAAGTGACCGCCTTCATTGTTCCAGCCGCTATCACTATATACTGACAAGCCAGTGAGGTCGAGGGCTCCGCCAACCCCTCCCGCCAATGTTTACGGATAGCTGCTGTCAGGGCAGCGTGCAAGAGGAAGTCCCCTCTGGGGAGGTCGTACCACTCTAACATCATTAAAAGGGAGCAAGGTATTGTCCTCAGACAGATCTCCAATAGTAGAGATCCCCGCCTCCTCCCATGTCCGCAGTCTATGCCAGTCCCCACCATGGGGCAGTGCCTCGCAGATCAACAGCGGGATCTCTGGTGTGTAAGGGGATCTTATCTGTGCCCGTCCCTGGACCCGATTCCAACAGCGGCGCACTGCCCGTAGATCCGATGGTGCTGCCCTATCCCTCAAAGGGAGGTGCAACAAAACACTGGATAAGAGCCGCAAGTCCGGGACCAAGCCCCCAATGTGCTCCGCGTTCCGGAGTCGACCCGCCATCCACATCGTGAACCACTGCAACTGCGCAGCATGGTAATAGGCCTTGAAATCCGGCACCGCAAAGCCTCCTTCCGCCCTGGGTCTCATCATGGTGGCAAGCACCACTCTTCGCCTCCCAGTGCCCCACAAAAACCCAGTGATCAGAGTGTTGAGTTGGGCAAAAAGTCTGTGCGGTATCCATAGTGGCAGCGAACCGAAATAATAGAGCAGTCTAGGTAGCGTGACCATCTTTAGTAGTGCCACCCTACCTGCCACTGACAACGGGAGGGTCCCCCAGAACTCAAAATTACTTTTGGTGCCTCGTATCACTCGTCCTATATTGCCTTCCAGCAAATCTGCAGGGTCATGATATATTTTAACCCCCAGATAAGTCAGACACCTGTTTTCCCACACCACCCCTGCTGTTTCTTGTGGGCCAGCTCTCTCCGGGAGCGCAGGGAAAAGGCTTGTCTTAGTCCAGTTTACCTTAAGTCCCGCAACTCTTCCCAGTCTACTCAGCAGGTTTTTGGCTCCTCGTAAGGCTCCCCCAGAGTTAGCTAGAAACATCCGCTAGCATTATCTTTTAGCATATATTCACGTACATACATAACAAGAGCTAAAAATGCGAGTACTCATACGATGCGTCTCTGAGCTAGTTCTACCCCAATGTACCTAACCTAGTCTAGGTGTAGGGAAAGGTAAGAAGTAGGTGGAGTATTCTCTAGTATGGTATACTAAGAGTATGTTAAGTCTAGTATGCCAAGAGTCCCTCTAGGTTCTAGTCGGCTCCATACCTTGAGAATGAGAGAGGTGGGAATCTCTTGCCGGATCTGGAACTCTAACACCCCGCGAAGGGAGTCAGAACACTGGAAGCTGGATTCTTCTGCGAGCAGGAATGACAGCGTCTTCTCAGTGCGTCAGGCTGGGATACGGACTCCTCTGAAGTTGAGGTCTCCTCTAACTTGCTTGGGCAAGGGAAGGTATATTTATACCTGGTAGGTGTCTTGGAATGTTAGCATTGACGTGAAGTCTGACAGAGGAATACGTCAGGAATGAACCCTTAAGGTATAACGGTTCATACATAATAGATGAGTTCTTGGAGAAATCAATAGTCCTGTGCTAGGGGAACTCCCGAAGATTAAGGGTCTGGTTTCTAAGAACTCGTTGTGACGTTAGGGTGGACGGATGTCGGTGACCATGCCTGTATTTGGAGTGCACGGTTAATGCCTAAATAAGGACTGGGATTCTATACCTATATTAGGGCAATGCAGACTGTGCCTATATAAGGACATGTTTCAGGAAAACCTATATATACGGACACCTAAAGCGGAATACAACACCATCTTGGGATCGTAAACCAGCCCTAGGCTACGCTGGCGATTCCGTCCTTCCAGCTCTCCCCTCCCGGGCCGTTGCCTCTGTGCTTTACCGCCGCGGGCTATTCACTGAGGCCCAGTTGAACTGCTCAGGTACAGATCGCAGAGCTCCCACCAACTCCGACGAGGGAAGTCTCCGCCTTAGCGCGCGGCTGCCATCTTAGAGCTGCCACGGCCAACGCACGAACAGGGTGTTTTGATTACTGTTTTCACCCTCTCAGCGGCCTCGAAACACCTCAGCAGTATACCGGCGTATTCAGCAGGCTTTCCGCAACAGATTTCTTGGCAAGGGGCCACCTCAGGATTTCAGGATCGATGACAGTGGGGGGAAGCCACGGACGGAGCTCCGAGGTCCGCTTCCCCTCACATCGGCGTCAAGCCACGCCCCCTAAAATTAAAAAAAACAATGCCCCATGACACTGTTTATTTGGTTATGGCAAAATTGTCCCCCTCGTTGTTGGCCAAAGCTCAGATGACCTTACTCACTATTCTCGGAGTTTCCCTTTGACTATTATATGGATTATGTTACCTGGGAACTTGCATGAGCACAAAGTACATACCATAACTAAATTAAAACAATGTACATTAATAGTATAAACTCAGTGTGTGCTTTTGAAATTTTAACAAAATAATACTGTCGAATTGGTGGCAGGGCAGCGAAATCAAGAGCCAGGAACTGATCTTGGAAAGGATGGTTGGACATGGTGGGTGGAGCTTACTCTTTGCAAAATAACATGTTCGAGGCATATGAGCTGTAGATCGTATACTTGTGCATAGATCGCCATCTGGTGTTTGGCTCGGATGTTTGCACTTTGTTTTTGTCTTGGAAGAAGTTCTTTGTAGTCACGAGATAGGTGACTCCTCCTTGGGATCATAGTGCGCATTGGCATCGACTCCACCCTCAGATTGTTTTTTTCCGCCATCGGGTTCGGATGTAAATTGCTGCACTCCGGGTCTGTGTCGTACTCGATCCCCCTTCGACGCGCAATCCCTCACCGCTCGATGGTATTGTTTTGATCGCGTTACCTTTCCAAGCGCATCCAAAGTATTCACCACAACTTCGATTCCGGTCGTCGACGCGGGTCGTTGGGCCCATCGGCGCCACCAGGCCTGAAGTCAATGGAAAGAACTCAGTTTAAAAAATGCCCCCTGTGTGGGACCAAATTCCCACACACTGACCTCCACGAGGTCTGTAACCTTTGCCTCTCTCCGGAACACGAGGACAAAGACTGCCCGGCCTGTGCTTCCTTCAGATCCAAAAAGACTATACTTGATCGCCGTGCTCGACGTCCTGTCTCGACCAACGGCTTCGGCGCCGGACGACATCTTCGATGCAGGTCCCGAGGCTCCACAGCAACCGGAAGATTAGGACATCAGCGTCTCCGAAGAAGACTCAGACGCCGAGGATCAATCCATTACTCCAGGGCAACAGACCGTGAGTACTGACCTCGACGCCCCTGCCCCAACTAAGAATCAAACTAAGGCTCCGGTAAGCACCTTCACCTTCGGGCTCAGGTTCACACAGGGACAATGCTTCCGACGCCCCGCCCTCGGGCCCGGCTCTGAAGCCCAAAGTAAAGCCTTCCGGCGGCTCGGAACCAAACCAGCCACGTATCGGTACCGACAAACAATCCCCGGCACCGAAACAAAGATCCAAAATAGACACAGTGCCATGCCCTGTTCCATTGGCACCAAAGAGGGCTTCGACGCCGAGCCCTTTGGCGCCGAAAACAAGCCCTCGGACTCGAAGAAAACGTAGGGACCGAAGAAGATTTCGGACTCCAACTCCACTAAAGCATAAGGAGACCAAGACCCCTCCTAAAGCTACAGAGACTAAGTCAAAGCACCATTCGGAACCAAAATCCTCGGTGCCGAAAAAAGACAAAGGCCTCGAGGAACTGTTTTTCATCCAGATCCACCGGGTCCGAAGCAAAAAACTCTACATATTCACCCTGTTTCAGGTCATGTGACCGCATTGCCACCTAGGAAAAGGAAATTGACACCTCAGAAGCACCTGAGTTACCCTTAAAAAGAAAGGACAAGGCAACTTCACCTCTTGGACCCTCCTCTCCCCCTCCACCACTTCCAACTGTGCCACTTTCTCCAGCACACTCTTCACTACCTCCTTCTTCACCTCCACCACAAGATAATGAGGATGACTTGGGGGGGGGAGAGGGGGGAGACACCCAGAAGGGGATGACGATGATGACATCCACAGTATTCCACCACCTGACCCCTGGGTGTAATATCATGAGGCCCCAGATATACCTGAGCCAGACTCCTACCCATCTAAGCCATTCCCTCCAGATGATAACATAGGCTTTGCACAACTCTTAGACAGAGCAGCCAAATACCATGGGGTAGAATTACTCACCCCCTTTGGACGAAGATTTTTTGCTAGAGACCTTCACGCAAACTCAAAGGGCAACAAATACTTTACCTATGCTCAAGGGTATGATTAAACATGCCCCTGATGTATTTAAAGACCCTGTCTGGGCTAGAGTTCTCAACCCCAGGGTTGATAAAAAATATAAAGCAGCTCCAAATGATCCTGCTTATATCAAGGGGCAGCTCCCTCTAGATTCTCTAGTAGTTACAAATGCCCGTAAACGGGCAAACTCCCAGTCAACAGGTGATGCTCCTCCGCCAGATAAAGAATCAAAATTACTAGACGCATCTGGTAAACGGGTTGCGTCACAGGCGGCAAATTACTGGCGCATTGCTAACGCCCAAGCTTTACTGGCCAGGTATGACATGGCGCATTACGATGAACTGGAGACATTAATGCAACATCTTCCAGAGCAATATAAGACAAAAGCTAACTACCTCATACAAGAGGGAAAGCTCATTACCAACACCTCAATTAAATGTGCTCTTGATGCAGCGGACACAGCATCTCGTGCCGTTAACACAAGTATTTTACTGCGCAGGCATGCATGGCTCCGCATATCTGGTTTTAAACAGGAGGTGCAGTCTCAAATTCTTAATCAGCCCTTTGATCAAGAACACCTATTTGGGCCTACTGTAGACACATCTTTAGAAAAGATGAAGGACACTGAGACAGCTAAATCTATGGGGGCCCTACAGTTACCAACAGCTAGAGGCTCCTTTCGTTGCTCCTCTTATAGAGGCGCCTCCAAAACCATTGGTACAGACAACTCTTCGGCCTACAAAAGCCCCACTCAAACTTCCTCTAATAGAGGATATTTTAGAGGGGGATACAGAGGCAATGACACCAAAGGGAGAGGCCGTGGTAATAACACCCGCTCCTCCCCTACCACAAAGCTGTGACTTCCCACCACTTCCCCCCCCCGAACATTCCACTCCAGTCGGGGGAAGACTATCCCAGTTCCTACCTGCCTGGAATTCCATCACCACAGACAGGTGGGTGAGACAAATTATCCAGTATGGTTACTGCCTGGAACTCACCTCTACTCCTCCACACATACCACCCAGACAGCGTCACATGTCCACGGAACATCTCACGCTTCTCAAACAAGAGGTTCTCTCTCTTGCAAAAACACGCAATAGAACCGGTTCCCATACACCATCAAGGCACAAGAGTGTACTCCCTTTACTTTCTCATCCCAAAAAAGGACGGTACTCTCAGGCCAATACTGGACCTCAGACCGTTAAACATATACATACAATCCGACCACTTTCACATGGTCACTCTCCAACAGGTCCTCCCATTACTCCAACAAGGCGATTTCCTTGCCACCTTAGATCTCAAGGACGCCTACTTCCACATTCCTATTCACCCTACTCACAGGAAATATCTACGGTTTGTGGTAGACTGTCAGCACTACCAATTCAAAGTGCTCCCCTTCGGGGTAACTACAGCACCCAGGGTCTTCACAAATTGCCTCGCAGTGGTAGCAGCTCACTTGCGAAGACAACACATTCATGTGTTTCCTTACCTCGACGACTGGCTTATAAGTCACGCAGCGATTGTGTGCAACACACACACACCAAACAATCCAGCTGCTGCACCGCTTAGGAATCACAATAAACATCACTTAGTCACATCTTCAACCCTCCCACACCCACCAGTATCTAGGTGCCACAATAGATACCTCCAAAGCCCTTGCATATCCCAATCCAGTCAGGATAGCAACCATGCAAACTCTCATAAAAAGGTTTCAGTCTCAACACTCACTACCAGCTCGAGTGTTTATGCAACTAATAGGAATGATGGCCTCTTGCATTTTAATCGTACCTCATGCAAGACTCCAAATGCGTCCCTTACAGGAGTGCTTAGCAAGTCAGTGGAACCAGGCTCAAGGTCCGCTTACAGATCTGGTGTTGGTAGACGACCGCACACATCGCTCTCTGCAGCGGTGGAACACACAAAACCTTTCCAAAGGGCGGCCGTTCCTAGACCCCGTTCCACAGATAGTGCTCACAACAGATGCATCGCTCACCGGCTGGGGAGCTCATCTCCTAAACCACACCATTCAGGGTATGTGGACCCATCAGGAAAAACTGCTCCACATCAATCACCTTGAATTACTGGCAATTTTTCTTGCACCAAAATCATTCCAAGTACACCTCGTACACAACTGTCCTCGTCCGGACGGACAATATGACAGCAATGTATTATATACAAAAACAGGGAGGGACACACTCTCTACAGCTTTCGCGCCTAGCACAAAGCATATGGAGATGGGCCATTCCTCAGAAAATATACCTCCTAGCACATCTTCCAGGAGAACACAATAAGATTGCGGATCTGCTCAGTCGTCAGAGACAGCAGATCCACGAATGGGAACTTAATCCGCAAGTTCTTCATCCCTTTTTTCAAATGTGGGGCCACCCAGACATAGATCTGTTCGCCACACATTTAAACGCAAAATGCCCAACCTTCGCCTCCAGGTACCCACACCCATTGTCCAAAGGCAATGCGATATGGATGAACTGGTCGGGCAGATTTGCGTACGCTTTTCCGCATCTCCCGATCATTCCCCTACTGGTACGCAAGCTCAAACAGTCTCTCACAATGATCCTAGTTGCTCCCACATGGGCACGACAACCATGGTTCACAACCCTGCTGGAACTCAGTAGTTCCACATCAAAAGTTGCACCTTTCTCCAAAGCTCCTCACACAGAACCATGGAGAAATAAGGCATCCAGATCCATCTCAACTGAACCTAGCGATCTGGCTCCTGAAATCTTAGTTTGGTTACCTCAACCTCCTGCCAGACTACATGAATATCATTAAAGAAGCTAGACGTCCTACCACTAGAGCGTGATCTGCAGCTAAATGGAAAAGGTTTGTTATTTACTGCAATAATAACGCAATCAATCCACTAGATGCCTCAATCCAAACCATTATTTGTTACCTCTTGCATCTACAAAAATTTAATCTAGCATATACATCTATATGATTACATCTTGCCGCCATAGCCGCTTATCTACAAAACATTTGTCATTCTTTAGGGTACCTGCCATCAAAGCATTCATGGAAGGCCTTAAAATAATAATTCCTCCCAGAGTTCCACCTTCTCCTCAGTGGAACCTCAACATTGTCCTTACCAGGCTCATGGGTCCCCCATTTGAACCTTTGCATAAATGTGAATTACAATTTCTCACATGGAAAGTAGCTTTTCTTATAGCAATCGCATCTCTCAGGAGAGTTCGTGAACTCCAGGCATTAACCATACAAGAACCATTTTTGCAAATACATCACAATAAAGTGGTTCTTAGGACAAACCCCAAATTCCTACCAAAAGTAGTTTCTCCTTTCCACCTTAACCAGTCTGTTGAGCTGCCAGTTTTTTTCTCTCAACCAGACTCTGTGGCAGACGGGCTCTTCATACACTTGACGTCAAAAGAGCCATCCTTTACTACATTGAAAGGACAAAAACTTTTAGGAAAACTAAACAACTTTTTGTATCTTTCTCACCACCACATAAAGGCAATCCTATATCAAAAGCTGTAATTGCCAGGTGGATCGTTAAATGCATTCAGATATGCTATCAAAAAGCAAAGCGTACGTTATCCATTCCCCCTAGAGCGCATTCTACACGCAAACTAGGAGCTTCTATGGCATTCTTAGGAAACATTCCTCTAGATGCCATATGCAAAGCAGCAACTTGGTCTACACCACACACTTTCACAAAACACTATTGTGTAGATGTGCAAGCAAAACAACAAGCTAGTGTGGGCCAGGCTGTATTAAGAACACTTTTTCAAACCACTGCAACAAATACAGGTAGCCACCGCTAAAGAGGTAACTGCTGTATAGTCTATGCACAAGTATACGATCTACAGCTCATATGCCTCGAACGGAAAATGCTACTTACCAGTATGCATCTGTTCTTCGCATGTAGAGCTGTAGATTCGTATACGCCCACCCTCCTCCCCGGATACCTCGATCTGTTCCATTACTATCTTACTTGGATACATCACACATGGGCATCCTTTTCTGTTTCTCACAAACTCCACTATCATCCTTTATGGCGAAAAACAATCTGAGGGTGGAGTCGATGCCCATGCGCACTATGATCCCAAAAAGGAGTCGCCTATCTCGTGACTACAAAGAACTTCTTCCAAGACAAAAACAAAGTGCAAACATCCGAGCCCAACACCAGATGGTGATCTATGCACAAGTATATGAATCTACATGCCAAGAACAGATGCATACTGGTAAGTAGCATTTTCCTTTCCACCAACCATCAAACCATACGTTTTGTCAGTAGCTCTTTTTGACACTGTTGAAATATGCACATTTCAGCACTGTTTAATTACGATGTCGTGAATTATAAGGTTTTGAGTAGGGTTGAGTACCTGATGGACAGGAGGTGCAATTGACTGCCAACGGGCAGGGGGTGTTGCTCTGGCAAAGCCAGTAGGTCTGCCTACCTTTTGGTTTTACCAGTGCTTGTTTTGGTTTGTCGTGGCATTTGCAAAACTTTATTTGGGAAGCTCCCGGACCCTCATCAATCTATAGAACATTGGCTAAATGCAAAAATATTTTTGATCTCATATCCACAAGTTGGTTTAGAAGTCCCTGGCACTTCAGGGAACTACTTTGTGTGTGGATGTACTACTTGTAAAATGGAAAAAAGTTGTCACTCATAAATGAAGTTGGTCAGTGGCTCACTGCAAATGAGATTAAAGCATCAATTAATGATTTGGTTAAGGACAAAACTCTGGGTACTGATGGGCTACCTGCAGAGTTCCACCAGCTCTATGCAATTCTCCTTGTCCTACGACTTAAGAACTAAGCCATGCTGGAATGTGGGGAGTTCCACACCTCAACTAGAGTGCCCCTGATCAGATCTTTGGCCAAGCAAGATGTGGCGAGGTAGGAGGCAACTCCCCATGATTAACCTTGACTGCAAAATGCTTAGCTAAATAGTAGCTAATGGGCTGTACCCCACTTATCCGCCCTAATAGGTGGACCAAAACCAGTTCATCACATGTAATACTGGGGAGTCTCTATAGGGTCCTTGATGAAGACGACAGCAGCTAACCAACATGAAGCAGTTGTGGTCTCTAGACGTAGAAAAGGCATTGAACACACTGCAGTGGGGTTATCTCAGCTTGGTAATGTGTTGCATTGGGAATGGGGAGAGATTGGCCCAGATGGATTGCATTGTTGTACTCCAAACCTGTGGCCAGAGTAAAAACTAGAAGTTGTATTTCTAGACCATACCACCTCTTTAAGGGAATGACTGTGCACTATCCATTTTTTTACCTTGCAATTGAACCCTTTGTCACAGTGGTAATAGGTTGAGGAACATATGAGAGCCATCCCTTTGGGGAGAGCGGGTTCACACCATTTCACTGTATGCGGATGACCTGTTACTATATTTAAACGAGCATTTACAATGCAGTAGGTCTCGCATTACTGACCGTTTGAGGTATTGGCGTTGCAAATAATAATGCAATGCCAATACCTCATACTTTCAGTAATGCGAGACCTAGTGCATTGCAAATGCTTGCGTAGTGAGCCAGGAACCAGCATTGTGTGTCTCAGTGCAGTACCGCAAGCTGCTCCTAGAGGACCCAAGTGAGCAAGGCACCAGCACTGCATGTCTAGGTGCAGTACCGCAAGCTGCTCCTAGAGGTCCCTAGTGAGCAAGGCACTGCGGAACTCCCTACCTCCAGTGGTAAGTGGAATCTCTTCCTTTACCTCCTTCAAAAAAGAAGTAAAAATGCTTCTAATGAACAAATTCACATCCTAAGACTTTAATTCTTTGTTGACTGCTAGTCACCTATACTATCCATATACTACTGTCTACCTCTTTTGAATTGAACAGTGAATACTGAATGTGTGTATATTACCTCAACCACCTAATGTTGAATAACGGAGTATTGTGAAGCGCTCTGATCCCCTCGTGGATCATTCTCTGATGACTACCAGTCACCTATGCTACCCATATACTACTATATATCTCTTTTGTACTGAACAGCCAATACCGAATGTACGTCTGAATGTATGTATACTACCTCAACCATCTAATATTTAATAACTGTATATTGTAAAGCGCTCTGATACCCTCGTGGATCATGTTCGCGCTATATAAAACGTTATAAATAAAATAAATGCCTACAAAGTTGGAGGTATTGGCATTATAAGTGGCAATGTTTTTTACAGAGCCATGTTGCAGGGTGCAGTACCATATGTGGCCAAACGGGGACCTCTTTTGGTCACATATAGTACTGCACCCTGCAGAAGATATGGTAAATCCACCCTACCCATAATGCATTGGATGCAAGACAGTACTACGAGTACATTCAAATAGCTATGTCCATATATACAATTAGTAGCTTTGAAATGTGACAAAATAATTATTACATTAATTTCGGATTAGGTTGTACTCTGTGTGGGGCTGATGAAGGGAAATTTATAGTCTGTCTCATATAAATGTGAGATGTTCTAGTGAGCGAAGTAACCACTGCCAGCCTAGCTTAGGACCAAGTGGAAGTCCTGCCTGAAGCCCTTTAAGAAAATAGTGCCTTGATGCTGTAATTAATACCTAGGGAGTAACAACACATGTAACGGGGTGTCCTCATGGGAGGTTACAAAAATAGACAATGCGGTACTAAGGAGGGACTACTAAGCCAATTGACCATTGAAAAGCCACCATTTACAAAGGACAGGAGCCAATTAAAAAGATGGGCGGGAAGTGGGAGTAGCTTTATGCCCATATCCTGAATACAGCATGTCTCGAAGAGACAGCACGAGAACTAAAAATGGTATGGTGGGCCTTGCACCAACATTACCACTAATTGGTCCAAAACGTGTGTATTCCCTTCTCACTCCATATGACCGTTACCTGGTTTTGGTAAACTGTAGAATGACATGGGCTCCACATACCTTCAAATACTTGTATTGTATTGTATCGTAGATTTATATAGCGCAAAAAACTGTCACCCTGCGGGTATCCTTGCGCTGCGACTTACCAAGTTGTCACTAGGCAGAACAGATAGCCTGTACGCTGATTTAGAGAGCTCATATTACTTATCCCTAGGGAAGAGCCAGGTCTTTAAGCTTTTTCTGAATGAGAGCAGCGAGTTGGTTTGTCTAATATGCAGGGGGAGATCATTCCAGAGTCGTGAGGCTGCTATACCGAATGCTCTGCCACCCATCCTAGTCTTCTTAAATCTTGTAGTAGTTACCAGACTTGCACTGGAAGAGCGAAGATTTCTCCCAGGGTTGTACCATGTGAGTTTCTCCTGCATGGAAATTGGACCCAAACCATGCACTGCCCTGAACACGATGCAGAGAGATTTAAATTGAATTCTCTCCTTGACGGGTAGCCAATGGAGGTCTTTTAATGCTGCCGTCGTCGAGGACCTGCGCTGCCTGTTTAATGCCAGTTTGGCTGCTATAGACTGGATCCTCTGCAGCTTCAATAGCACTGAGTGCGGTGCTCCCAAATACAGAGAGCTACAGTAATCCAGTCTACTTAAAATTATGCTCCTCACTACTAAGGGTCTAGTAGCACTAGGCAGTAGTGGGAGAATCTGGCGTAATGCTCTTAACAGTGAGAAGCAAGTACTAGCTGTTTTATTGGCTTGTGAATCCATTTGGAGGTTATCATCCATAAGAACCCCCAGATTGCGTACTGTTCTTACTTGAACCAGTGGTTTATCCGAAGGGGTAAATCTGAACTCAGACGGCAGAGGCCGCATCATTTTGGCAGAGAAACAGTATACAACCTCTGTCTTTCCTTCATTAAATTGTAGGGAGTTTGTCCTGAGCCAGTTGGAGGTTTGACACATGCACTCCTGAAATGTTTCTATAGATACCGCTTGATTTCCCTCCATAGAAAACACCAATTGTGTGTCATCCGCGTAGTTGACTAGATCTATTCCAAAAGATTTAATAATGGGGATCAGGGGGCGTAAATAGATGTTGAATAGAATAGGGCTTATTCCCGAGCCCTGTGGCACCCGTGACGCACAGGTGTTTTCGGGGATGTAAATGGTGGGATGGTCACTACCTGTTGTCTGCCCGTCAAGTATGATTGCAGCCATTTCAGTGCCTGTCCTCTCACTCCTATATTCTCTAATCTTTCAAGCAGTATCTTATGGTTCACCGTGTCGAACGCGGCCGACATGTCCAGTAACACTAGTACAGAAGAATTACCATTGTCTGCACGCATTCTCAGGTTGTCCAATACAGTCACTAGGGCTGTTTCAGTTCCGTGCCCTGGTCGAAACCCAAATTGGTCCTTATCTAGCAGATTGTTTTCTTTGAGGTATAAGGACAAGGATTTACTGACTGCCCTCTCCAGGATTTTTACCGGGTATGGTAGGAGAGATATCGGTCTAAAGCTCATTGGGCTTTTAGGATCCAGAGACGGTTTCTTAAGCAGCGGAGTCACCACTGCCTGCTTCCAAACTACAGGGACAATTCCTTTTTCCAGTGACTGACAGCAAATCTGTCGCAGCCAGGGGAATAGCTCCAGCTGAAACTCTTTCCAGATCCCATGTGGAAGAGGGTCTAGAGGGGAACCCGAGGAAACACTTTGGGCAAGGCTATTAAATGTAGCCTCAGTAAGAGTTTGAAAGCACTCTAACGCAGGTGACTGACAGTCATAAGATGCCTCTGCCTGTTGCTCTTCTAATGTCTGAGATGGTTCCTTTTCCTTATCTAAACCACTATGGTTGTTGGTGTTTAAGCCCCCAACA
This sequence comes from Calotriton arnoldi, assembly GCA_963921515.1. Taxonomy (NCBI): domain Eukaryota; kingdom Metazoa; phylum Chordata; class Amphibia; order Caudata; family Salamandridae; genus Calotriton; species Calotriton arnoldi. The sequence continues at coordinate 3,690,205 of CAWUFW010000025.1, read as the reverse complement.
ATCTTATTAATCTTCTCATCAAAGTGGGCAGCAATATCGTCGCAGAGCTTCTGCGTCGCGTCCACCTTATTCCCCATACAAGCTGGATTGGATAGGTCCTTTATAATGTTAAAAAGCATTTTTGTACTATTAGGCGCCTGCAAGATGGTTTTAGCATAGTACTCTGCTTTGGACCTAGAGATGACTTCCTTATACGAGGCCTGCAACAGTTTCAGTTCTTTTTTGTCTGACTCCATATACGACCTTCTCCATTTTCTCTCAGCTTGTTTGCATTTTTTCCGCATCAGTTTTAGTTCCTCACTATACCAGGGGGCAGAGGGTTTCTTTCTGTTCTTCAGCCTTTTTACTGGAGCAAACTGATCTAAAGTACAATTTATGTAGTCACAATAGACTTGATAGTTTTTTTCCACAGAATCATTAGAGGTAAAAAAGTTCTGTTCTGGGAATGTCGGGTATTGTCTATTTTTTACTAGCTTAGCCCATTCTCTACCCTTACGGTAAGTTACTGACTGGTTTATATTATTGACTAAGCTAGGCAGTGTTATCCTAAAATGGATTAAAAAATGGTCAGTCCAACATTGAGGTAATACCTCGATCACCTCTGTCTCACTTTGATCGGCAAACAGAAGGTCCAGGGTGTAACTGGTGGTAACTGTTTATCATAATGTGGAGAACCTCAGGCAAGGGAACGAAGGCATCACTTTGAGGTCACTGAAGGGAAATGTGGCTTTTGGAGATCCCTTAGGTTTCCCATTATGGTGAGACAGGTCCTTAACCAAATGATTATTCATCCCGGATTCATCTTTTTCTTTATAAACCGGTAGATTCTCAGATTAGGGACTTACTATGGAATGGCCAAAGACAGTCTCCCTAGAGATACTTCAGAGGCCTATAACGGGGGCATTGTACGTGCCCCAGATTACGAATTGCATTATCTAACAGTACAGCTGTAGTGGAGAGCTAGATCCCTGGGTCGTAACTGTAGGGATGAGATTGGTCGCCTGGGCAAGAAGCAGAGTCTGGCTGCTTTCATGGCACTGTTTTGGAGGAAATGATGGGGAAGTGGGTCAGAATATGTTCCATAACACTGCATTGAAATGCTGGGCGCACTGAATTAAAAAAATAAATAAATAAACTTCAAGTTGCCAATTGTATGCCCAGGCCATGCCGTTAGTTCAGCTCCATTATGGGGAGAATTTCTTTGCCACTAAACAAATGACACAATGGCCTGAGGTGGGAATATTCATTTGAGCATTGGTACTTGGCTGGGAAGATTATCTCCTTGGAGACACTCCCTTAAGAGTATGGTTTCCCACTTGGTCAGTTTTTAACTCATGGAGCTGTGATGCGAGTGTTTTAGGGCTTCTGGGTCGCGATTGTATAAGAATCCCTACGACACTATCTCCTACAAGTCCCATTTACAATAGAGGCTGGTCGCAAATTGGTTACCTGCCTCTATAAAATACTAAAGATGATGAGACCTAGCCTCAGCAAGGATAAGACTCACTGGGAATCCAATCTCTGGGAAGAAAAAAGCCACAAGGGATGGTAATGCGTTCTCTCATGCACTCAAAAGGTTTCTGAGCACACTAGATTTAAATTTGAGCTACTTCATTATCTCCATATGATGTACCGATCACCACAACAAGACATTAGGAGGAGATTCCACCCTATGACCTACTGCACGTCCACGGGAGGGTGGGTTCCTCTTACATCAGAGAGCAGTTGGCTCGGGCTAAAGAAGAGGCCCTTAGAAGGGAGGAATCCAGAGGTGTGCAGAAGCATCCAATAGCCAAACTTTGATTAACAAAATTATGGAGAACATTTCCCCAGTCTGAGGATTCAGAAGATTTGGAACCGGATCGTTGACCTTCTGTACCAAGGCCGGCGCTAGGCATGGGCAGTGTGGGCAGCTGCCCAGGGCCCTGTAGTCAGCCCTCCAACTTGGGGCCCGCACCAATGCGACAGTCGGACCACGGCATGAAAGGTGCCACCTTGCAAGTGCGCCACCTTAGAAGGCCCTTCTCCCCTGCCCTCGCTGCTATGGTGTAGCAAGGGGATACCGAGGGTGGTGGGGACATTCCCAGTTGTAAGAAGACACATTCCTCAGGTTTGCCCGGCGATTAGGCCTCCACCCCCCCACCCACGCAGAGGCACAGCGGGATGGCTATTGCCCTGCTGTTTAGCTCCCTGTCAGTATTAACCCTCTGGTGATGAGCAACCCTCTCACCTTCAGCTTTTGATGAGATAAGAGGTGCTTGTAGGTGGCGGGAGGGGCTGCAGCTTCAGGAGCAGGGGCATCTATTCAGATGCAAACATCCCTGAATCTGTCACATCTATGAAATTTAGAGGGGCCTGCGAACATTCCTTTTCTGCCCGGCGCCCTAAAAATCCTAGAGCCGGCCCTGTCTGTACCTGTGTTAATCTTGATGTGATAGTCCCAATGATTGTCGAGCGGGCGGCACTTGCCTGAGGGTGACACGCAGTTAACACTTGGTCGATGCAGTTGACCTTCAAGAAAATCTGCTTCGTCAGTAACGAGGAAAGCTGTCCTTAACCACCTAAGTTTGTAAAGTTATGAACGTTTATTCTATACGATATACTTAAAATGTTTTAGATTATCAGCACAATGGTGTTAAGTGTGATATTAAAGGAATCTAGCAATACTTCGACAGAAAATGCCATGTGTGATGCAACTGTGAACATTTATTTGGATAAATGGCAGTAACGAGATTTACAAATAAACTAGTTGGTCAGGGGTTGAAGTGAACTGACCGACACCCTGTACTGTATGCAGCAGCGGGCAGAAGAAAAATGTGAAGGACACAATAACAGATCAGTGGTTGAAGAAGGCCGACTGAAATCCTCCATAAGTATAATACAAAAATATTTTTTGTAAAACCGAAATGTCTTGGCTAACTCCAGACCTAAAAATGGATGAAACAATGTTGAGGCTGGTGCTACATGTAGGTAGTGAAATGGATGTCCTAGTGATGCTTCACGTGCTGAGTTTTAAACGAAGTTGAAAGCAGAAATGCATCTAATTCATAGCAGCTAGGTAGCTGCATCGCAGGCATGATATCTAGGAAATGGATTGACATCAAAACAATTTGGATTACCAGGGCTCCTTGTGATACCATATGTCTTGATCCGCTGGAGTTAATGGTTTCATTGCTTCCTAAAGAGCTGAACATGGAGACTGTAGACTGTGCTCCATTTTGACAGATGATGCCATATTTAAAGGCGAAAACAGCAGCATTCTTTGAGATCTCTGGCGCCATCTTGCACTTCGGAGTAACTGGCATAAAAAACACAATTTCAACAGCTGCCTAGTGAGAGAGGAAATTGAAGTACAACGATTTTATGGGATCCTGATGTTGGATGCCGGCTGCCTTCAGTCACGGCTAAAAAGAAATGCATCCATCGTGCTCCTAAGACGCTTTCCGTCCAAAGGAGTTGTTAGATTTGGGGGTCTCTAGTTGGCAGAGGTAGGTACCTTTGACCAAATAGGGACCCTTGCGTCTAGTCAGGGTAAGGGGGTACACTCCTAAAATAACCCCGGCTCACCCCCTTGGTAGCTTGGCACGAGCAGGCAGGCTTAACTCAGAGGCAGTGTGTAAAGCATTTGTGAACACATACAGTAATACAGTGATAACACTACAGATGGACACCACACAGGTTGTATTTATAAAAATAAGTATTTTTATATAGACTTAACACAAGACCAACGACACAAATCCACAATACTGTACTCAAAAATAGACTTTAAAATTTTATAAAATAGCTCAGTTCTCTCAAGTTGTAGATGCGATACTTTACTCTCAATGTACATTGAATGCGTAACGCAAGGAAAACAAAAGGGTCGCAGGGAAGGTGATGCGTCGGTTCCTTACACTCAGGGGAGTGAATGCGTCGGTTCCTTACTGCTGCGCAGGGGAGTTGATGCTCGCTTCCTTACTGTGTGGGGAGGTGATGCGTCGGTTTCTTACTGCTCTCCGGTGCGATGCGACAAGATGGCACCTTGATGCGCTACTCTTCTCCGGTGCGATGCGATAAAATGGCGTCTTGGTTGCGATGCGACAACGTTGATGTGATGCGTGCACGCCCGACGGCGACTCGATGATCTTTGGAGCCGCAACAGGCCCTGCAACGCGCTTCTCCGGTGATGCGATGGCGACCTCTGCGGCGGCGGAACGCTTCTCCAGTGATGCGCTGTGCTTCGGCGATGCGATGATGACCGCGGCAGCGGTGGCTCGCTTCTTCGGCGATGCGACGACAGCTGCTGCGGCGGCGACACGCTTCTCGTCGTTGCGTCGCGCTTCCAGCTCCCAGCGACACGCAGTCTCTCAGAAGGCCCAGCACAACAGCAGGCACTTCCAAGGGAATTCAGGGGGGAGCTGGTTGGTGAAGTCTTGTATCCCTGAGACTTCAGGCAGGAGGCAAGCTCTAGTTTAAGCCCTTGGAGATTCTTCTTCAAGTTGATGGAAAGCGCACTCAGTCCTTTTCTCCTTTCTTTGGCAATGAAGCAACCACTGCAGGCCAACCCCCAAACACACAGCACAGGGGTAGTCTCCTCCTTCAGCTTCCTGGTTCTTCTCCTCAGCAAAGGTTTGTCTTGATTCCCAGAAGTGATCTAAAGTTCTTGGGTCTGGGTCCCAATATTTATACTACTTTTCTCTTTGTTCTCTGAAGGCAGAGAGGCCTTTGCCTAGTCCAAACCAGTTCTGGTCAGTCCTGGAGCACTTTGTTGACAAGACTCCTTTCCTTTCACAGTGCAGGGCAGGGACATCAGACACACCACAGGAGGTGGAGCCAGCATTGTGAAGGGAAGGCGCAGCCCTATTCAGGTCCCAGGTGCAGCTCCTCCCACCCATCTCCATGCAGATCTCTCTATTCAGCCCTGTCCTGACTCACCCTGTCTCCTGGAATCCCCCAGCCCCTGTCACTCAAACTCCAGACAAGGAATACACAACCTAGCAGCGGCAGGCTTGGATAGTTGGGCAAGAAAATACCTACTTTCTAAAAGTGGTGTTTTCAAACACAATGTTAAAACCAACTTCACTAAAAGATGTATTTTATCATTCGGAGTTCAGGCATACTAAACTCTAATTTCTACCTAGTTCCCTGAGTCAGTTAGGATGATAAAATGTTATAATCTAACTGCCCATTCTGGCCTATGGGGAACAGGTAGCCTTCCAATAGTGAAAAACGAAAATGGCTGTAATTCACGATTAGGACATGCCACACACATCAGGGCATGTCCTACCTTTTACCTACAATGCACCCTGCCCTTGGGCCTATCTTAGGGGTGACTAATATGTATAAACGGGAAGGTTTAGGGACTGGCAAGTGGGTGCACTTGCCTAGTCAACATGGCAGTACCAGACTGCACACAGGCTCTGCAATGGCAGACCTGAGACACACTTTACAAGCTGCTACGGTGGGTGGCACAATCTATGTTGCAAGCCCACCAGCAGCATTTGATTTACAAGCCCTGGGCACACGCAGTGCACTGTACTAGGGTCTGACAAGTAAACCAAACAAGCCAATCATGGAGTCACTAATCCATACATCAATTTATAACGGAGAGCATATGCACTTTAGCACTGATCAGCAGTGGTAAAGTGCCCAGAGTCCTAAAACCAACAAAAACATGTCAGGGAAAATACAGGAGAAAGGCAAAAAGTTCAGGGATGACCCTGCAAAAAGGGCCAAGTCCAACAGGAGTAAAAGCAGGTTTGGTGGAACTTTCACTATGGACAGTAACTTGGCAGACGTGCAAATCTTGCTGCCTACGGAGCACAGGTAGAATAAAACTAATAACCTCAGTAAAGTGCCCAGGACCGTCTTAGTTAATGATGCAGTCGCTGTAACTTGCTCATGATGGATCTTGAATGTCGGGGTCCTACTTTACCCGTGTAACTTGCTCTCTTTATAATGGTACCTTTTTTTTAATTTTATTTTTTATCTTCATATGTTGCAACGAACATGATTTCTTTTAGACAATATAATATTCTAATCGGGAGACTGTATTGAGCAAGTGAAGCAACCGTGCATGGAAAATAACTGTATCCTACTCCCCTACCACAAGCTCCAGAATATACAGTTCTTAGTCCATTAGAGTACCTTGCTCCATCTCACTGGGTACCACACGGTCTCCTGTGTTCCCCACATGCATCGCTACTCCCTTCAGACAAACATTGCTAACTTTGTCCTGGCATAGTTATCAGAGCAACTCGCTTGCCGTCTCTTTCCACGTCTCATTCCTTGTGCACCTTGGCAAGTCTCTGGCTTATGGAATTGAAGAGACCTCACATGGGATGCTCCAAGTCTCGCCTGAGGCACTTCTCCTATCAAGTCACACCTTCTTTAGTCACTCCTCGCTCACTTTCCCACCATGCCTTGCTTGCAGAGTCTGGTGCACCTTGCTTGCAGTATCATAACACATTTTGAACACAGCCTGCTGATGCCCCTCCTGCAGTCGCCCAACATGATTTGCGTGGAATGAAGTTGGTGCTTTGCATTATCCCGTTCACAAACCAGTGCACTATAAACACATTCTAAGGCTCTTCCTGAGAAAGAGGTACTCTTGAATTAAATGGGCAGAGATTAGTGCAAAGTCACAGGTCATGCACAGCAGTCTACGTCACCAGAGGAACACATTAGGGGCAGGTGCACTTTGCTGGGCAGTGCTGCAGAGACGACCCTGCCTGGACATATAGATTTTAATAGTTTGATTAACTTGGTGGTTTGATTACTTCTAAATCAACACAGAACCCGACTGTTTGCTTTCTACTTTGCGGTCATGCATTTTGAACACTGCGGTAAATAGGTGGTTGAGCATGCTTTCCGTACCCCTCTCACCCCCTTAATTGCCAAAGGCACCCTCACTCCAGTGTTGCAGAGGATACCCGCGCCTTGTATTCGTTGCTTCAGGTGGTTTGCAGGCCATGTGCTCAGGTTGTGAAGAGGTCTGATTGTTTTGAAGGTATTTGCCTCAATGTTTGTCGACACTCTGGTTGCACCTCACACTGGTGCAACTCAGACGGATACTTCCCCAGTCGCTGTACTTGTCCCCACTAAGTGGACCGCTTGTGGGGAAGAATGACATTTCCTTTCTTTCTCTTTCAGACGTTGGCGCCAGCCATAGACTGGATGCCCTTCCTCAGGACAGTCTTTAGCCCTGTGGAGATTAACGAGTCAGAGCCGGTTGTGGTGTACGCCAAAGAATATCTGGTGCAGGTCTCGGAACTCATCAATAATACAGACAAAAGGTGAGTGGGGTTGGTAAAGACAAATGGACATGGGAGAAGAGCTGAAGGGATGCTTGGAGTTGGATAAATGGCTTGTAGAAGTAATAACCATTATGGCCATTACAACAAGAGATCTCAAAGAGTTGTACAACACTGTTAAGGGGTCGAGGCTGGATGGGACAGGCTGTCTGCCATTGTAGCTGCTGCTGCAGACCCATTCAGCACAGTGGGCTTGGGGTCCGTCACAGGGTCCCTAGAAGACTGGATCTGTGTTGGTTACTTCCTGTCGGTCTGAGTATGTGTAACTGACAATTTTAAAAGCGTTTTTTACAAATGTAATGTAGTTTTCCAAGCTTTTGTTGTAAAAATGTTCAACAGATCCCGGCCTCAATCTGTTACGCTTCCTTTCAGGTGAGCTGCTTGAGTGTCTAGTTCACTTGTGACCTCAGGAAAGTGGGCAGAGGAGTGGGCTTCTGATTCTGTTTTACCTAGGAATTAGATTTCTAGTTGTAAATGCAGCACAAAAAAAGCTAGTTTGTGTGTGTTGGAATGCTGTTCCTGAGCCTTGCTATTCCATTCACCTGCCCTAACTTGACTCAAAAGTCTCTGAAGTGGAGGGACGCTCAGTAACTGAAGACTGGGCGACTCTAGCCTTGGGGAGGTTCACCTGGTGATTACTGCAGTCCACGAGGGAGCTCCCCTACAGCATGCTGCTTGCTCGACTGGCCACAAGAGTTCTGTAACTTTTGTGCCACCACGGATGGAGACTGTTCTCCATGGCTGCTGCCCAAGAGGAATTTTTAGGCACAGAGCGCACCAACAATTCTCTCCCTGTCTTCTCCTGAGCAGTCTCCTAAACAACTACATGATGTGGAACGTCGTGCGCAAGGCATCGGCCTTCCTGGACCAGCGTTTCCAGGACGCAGAGGAGAAGTTCTTGCAAGCCATGTACGGGACCAAAAAGGTATGGTTCCGACCCAAGAACAGCACAAATCCTTTTAAATGCTTCTTTATGGTTTGTCATACTGTAGTGCTATCTCTGCTGTAAACCAATGTGGAGAGTTCAGCTGCCGATCTTCCAAATTAATTGGGTTTTGGGCACATGATGATCATGCATTTTCCCTTTGTTTTTAAAACTTCTACTGTTTGAAAAAATGACACTGCAGTTTGAAGGGAGTGCCTGCTTGCTCAATGACCAATCTTCTGAGCTTATTGTAATAGGCTTAGATCTTTAATAATTCCTGGATGATCTGCCTTTTCAGTCGGCCTTGCATTTGTCATTTGAATGCAGTATCTCTATTTTACTAATCGGAAGGTCAGGACAGAGCATCATCAGCTAACCCAGCTGTAATGAGTATTTCTAGACTCTATCCTAAAGTTCTGTAAAAGACTTTTCAAACCTCTTTCCTCCTGCCATTTGTTTTTTCTCATCAATCTCTGTATTCAATGAGAGCCCAGAGGGGGTGTTCTATTTTTTCTGTGCTGTTATGGAAGTTGTGTTGTGATGATGGGAGTGCATCCGAGGTTTGCATGCATTGTAACTAAGTATGGCTACTGTCCCCTCCACCCAAGTTATGCATTGGCTGGTCCTGGTGGCAATGAATTAGTAATCCTGGGCCCCCCTTAGAGGGGTACTACTGTTGGTTTCATGGAGGCCCCTGGCGCGTGCGTGTTTTTGTTTTGTTTGTTTTCCATTTTGACACCCTCTGGTCATTCCAGCCTCCATTTACACCTTCCAACACCACCTCCCAAAACCTGTTCAACCTAGTGGGTGATGGAAGCTGCTATCACATACTCTTTCTTGCCTATATTGTTCTAGGGATATTCACGTTTAAAGTGGCAGTGGAGACCATCCATAACCCTAAAGTCAGTCCACTTTGGGAACTGGGAAGCCCTTGGGGTAAATGGATGCTCCTGTGGTTGCCAATATAACTGAAATATTCAGACTGCAACTGGTAGTTTTTAAGCTGCGGGCCTCCAAATTTAGGTATCCCACATTAGTGCTGGCCCACTATGACATCTGCCCCCACCGAACACAACAGCCCATTGGATTCCAGTGAATGGTGTTCTGAACCAAACACTGGTGACCAAATCCCTGGTTACCAATGACTTGAATCCCAAACTCAGAACAACCCTGAAGTGCTCCAGTGAATTCACTGGGGCAAGCTCCTGGTTGTTTTTGATTAGGGATTTGTTGCCTAGCCATTTTTGGCCATTATTTTTCCAGATGGAAACTCTGCAGCTGAAGCTTCAACCCATGGAGTTGCTCAGCTTCTGCAACTACGTGGTTCAGAAGCCCCGCATGTGTGGGTAATAGTCTTCCTTAAGTTGAGGACCCATGCATTCTCAAGTTTGTGGAGTTAACCTGATATTTGTTCCAAAAATCAAGTAATAAAGACCAATAAAAATATTGGTAGTTGTATTTCGAGTAAATAATTCACACAAAAAGAGGACCTGGGGAATTTTTTAAAGACCAGCAGGGGCCGATTCCCCACTATACAACTAGAAGACACAATAGAAGGCCCCTGCGTCTAGTACAATAATAAAGTGTTGGGGTATCCCTTTATCTGAAAGAGACACGTTAGTGATAGATTCCTTACCTTAGAATATCCCCAGGCGTCAGTCTGGATCCGGAAAGTTTTTCGGCAGCAGTACCCCTGCGCGTCGGTAGGTGGCGTCGTGCGGCTCCGCGTTCGTCGCTGGCGTCGTAGGCGCCGAGATGACGTCACGGAGACTACTTAGGCGCCACCCATGCGCGCTGACGTCGGTTCTTTCTTTTTCCGAGCCAGCAAGCGCAGATCCGGTTAAGAACACATACCCTAGTCATTCTTTGACTAATTTCTTTTTGGGACTTTGTCCTACTTCTTTTGAGTCTTGACTCCTGGTGCCACGTACGGATGCTCAGTTTCAATCTTGCGGGGACTGCCGCCGTCCGAGGTCGGTGGCTGCCCCCATAGCGTCTGTTTCTACTGTCTGGAGCGCGACCATGACTTCCGGTCATGTTCCGACTGTCTGGCCATGGCTCCGAAGGCTTTGCGGGAGCGGTTCCGAAAGCTGCTGGAGGCCCGACAGTCGTCTCCGCGCCGTTCGGCGCCCAGGAGTCGGTTGAGGGACCGACCGCGGAGCCATCATCGCTCCTCGGGGTCCTCGTCTTCGCCCTCGGAATCGGGTAAGAGACTTCACAAGTACCGGTCGAAGAAGCGCGTACGCTCTCCGACCCCCCCCCACCCCCCGCCGGTCTCCGGACACGGGCCAGGGGTCCTTCCCCCACGGCTCCGTTGGAGCCTGTGAGTCACGCGGTCTACCCGCCCTACCGGGTCCGTTGGAGGCACCGGCCCAGGTGCAAGAGTTTCTTGCCGCCATGGCCAGGCCTAGGGCTTTCGCCGGCGCACCTTCGGGCCCCGCGGTCCCTATTGAGGGCCCTTGCTTGCAACCGGCTCCGCCGGCCCCGCAAGGTCCTCGCTGGCGGCTCCGGCCCCGCAAGGTCCTCCGCCGGCGGCTTCGGCCACGGCGTTGCACGGTCCTTTGCCGGCGGCACCAGCCCCGGCGCCGCAAGGTCCTCCTCCGCCGGCGGCTCCGGCCCTGGCGCCCCTTGCGGCTCCATTCCCGGCGCCGCACTGAGTTCCGTCGTCCCACCTCCTACTTGGGACATGGAGCCGGATCGGCGCCAACCGGCACCGTTCTTGGCGCCATTCGAGCAGAAGACTCAGAGGATGCAGGTGGCCTTGGCCTCTCCTCTGCGCCTGGGTTTGTGTCTCCTCCCACTGTCATGGAGGAAGGCGCCACATACACTGTGGTGCTCCGTAGAGCAGCTCAGGCTCTTGGCCTTACCCTGCCTACTGTTACCCTCAAACCTAACCTCCTTACTGCAGGGCTTCAGCCGGCGGCAAGTTCTGTGGAACCTCTGCTTCCGTTCAATGAGGCCTTAACGGATGTTTTGATGGGTACCTGGTCTAGGCCAGCCACAGGGGTCCCTGTGGATAAAAATGTGGCCACACGTCACCGGGTGACCCTGCCTTTTTGACGACTCCTCCGACACCGGAGAGCCTGGTCATTCCGGCTTCCACTTCCCAAACAGAGCTTGGCAAAAGGTTGTTTTCCTCTGCCAGCCTGGGGCTGTGGTCGGTCAACACCACATGCCTCTTGGGCCACTATTCTCACGCTGTGTGGGACACGGTGGCGCAAACTCTGCCCCAGTGCCCCAAAGAGGTTCGGGCTGTGCTTTCCCAAGCTGTTGCAGAGGGGAAAGATGCCACGAAGTTCGCAATTCGGTGTCAGTTGGACACCGCGGACTCTTTGGGAAGAGCCATCTCCACAACAGTGGCCTTGCGGCGACATGCCTGGCTGCGGTCCACGGGGTTTTCGGGGGATGTCCAGAGTTCCCTCATGGACATGCCTTTTGATGGTACTCGCCTTTTTGGCGATAAGGCAGACAGTGCTCTGGAGCGTTTTAAGGACTCTCGGGCTACAGCCAAGTCATTGGGTCTCTCCACCACCCGCCCGGCCACGTCTACTTTTCGTTCCTTTCGTGGCCGCGGCAGGGGCGCCTCTACACGTCCGTTCAGCCAAAGGCCGGCGCAGAACCAGCCTCAGTGCGGGCGTGGTGGCCGCCGTGGCGGCACAGGGGGCCAGCGTGCGGGTCAGCTCACCTCCGCTCCCGCAGCATCCGCCACAAAGCCTTCCTATTCCGCGCTTTGCGGTGCACCCCAAGCCGGTGGGCGGCAGGATTCAACATCACCTCCCCCACTGGCGCTCTGTCACTTCGGACAGCTGGGTGCTACAAATTGTCTGAAGGGGTTATTCCCTCCCCTTCGAGTCTGCCCCGCCTGTCCATGCCACCTCAGTTCCACCGCATGTCGGGGGATCACTTAGCGCTTCTCCGACAGGAAGTCACAGCCCTCTTGGCGAAGGGGGCCATCGGGCGCGTTCCTGGGCCAGACGTAGGACATGGTTGTTATTCCCACTACTTTCTGGTCCCCAAAAAGGACAAGGGGGGGCTTGCGCCCCATGTTACACCTCCGGAGCGTCAATCGCTTCCTCCGGACAGAGAAGTTCAAGATGTTGACTCTGGCTCAGGTCTTGGCTGCCCTCGACCCTGGAGACTGGATGGTAGCGTTGGACTTGCAGGACGCATATTTTCACATTCCCGTCCTGCCGGCCCACCGGCGTTACCTGCGGTTCACGGTAGGCCAGGAGCATTTTCAGCTTACCGTGCTCCCCTTCGGCCTTACAAGCGCCCCTCGGGTGTTCACGAAGGTCATGGCGGTGGTTGCAGCTCATCTGCGCAGGTCAGGGGTGTCAGTCTTCCCCTACCGCGACGACTGGTTGTTGACGGCGGGCTCGCCCCAGGCAGTCGTCACCCACCTTCAGACTACGGCGACCTCTGGCAGTTGCTGGGGTTCTCCATCAGCATGCCAAAGTCGCACCTGAGTCCTTCTCAGAAGCTCCCCTTCATCAGAGCGGTTCTGGATTCCACGCAGTTTCGGGTTTATCCTCCCGAGCAGCGAGTCCGGGATATTCAGGCTATGATTCCGATCTTTCAGCCTCTATCCCGGGTTTCAGTCAGGATGACCCTCCGGCTCCTGGGCCTGATGGCCTCCTGCATTCTGCTACTGCAACATGCCAGGTGGCATATGCGGGCTCTGCAGTGGGACCTGAAGTTCCAGTGGGCACAGCATCAGGGCAACCTGTCCGATCTTGTCCAGATCTCGGAGGGCACTGCACAACAATTGCAGTGGTGGCTCACGAATCGCGATTGGGTCAATGGCAGATCCCTCTCCCTTCCCCAACCGGAGCACACAGTGGTGACTGATGCGTCCCTCCTGGGATGGGGCGGCCACTTGGGAGAGGCGGAGATCAGAGGCCTCTGGTCTCCGGCGGAGTCCCGGCTCCATATCAATCTTTTGGAGCTTCGGGCGATCCGACTTGCACTAAAGGCATTCCTTCCCTCTGTCCGGGGAGGTGTAGTGCAGGTGTTTACAGACAACACCACCACCATGTGGTAATGCAACAAACAGGGCGGGGTGGGGTCGTGGACCCTATGTCAGGAGGCTCTGCGCCTCTGGACATGGCTGGAACATCAAGGCATTACCTTGGTGGTTCAACACCTGGCAGGTTCTCTGAACGCCAGGGCAGACTAACTCAGCCGCCGGTGCTTGATGGATCACGAATGGCGTCTGAACTTGGACGTGGCGCATGGTCTCTTTCTGCAGTGGGGAGAGCCTTGGTTAGATCTATTCGCCACCGAAGAGAATGCGCAATGTCATCAGTTCTGCGCGTTGGAATTTCCAAGGCGGCACTCGCTCGGCGACGCTTTTCGTCGCAAATGGAGTTGCGGTCTGTTGTACGCCTTTCCGCCTATACCACTTCTGCCCAGAGTGCTGAAGAAGATTCGGCGTGACCGGGCCCAAGTCATCCTTGTGGCTCCGGATTGGGCACGAAGATACTGGTATCCCGAGCTACTCAACATGGCGATCGATCCCCCGATCCGACTGCCTCTTCGGGAGGACCTTCTGTCGCAGCAGCAGGGGACGGTCCTCCACCCGAACCTGTCCAGCCTCCACCTACATGCATGGAGATTGAGCGGCGACAGTTGACAGCTTTTGATCTTCCTCCCGTAGTCTGTGATGTCATTTTGGCAGCCAGGCGTCCCTCCACTAAGACTGGGTACGCCTGCAGGTGGAACAAGTTTGTGGCATGGTGCACAGCGAAGTCTGTGGATCCCCTTTCTGAAGTCCTTCTGTTCCTACTATACTTGGCCCAGCAGGGCTCTGCTCTGGGCACTGTCAAAGGTTATCTTTTGGCCATCTCCGCCTTTCTCCGGCTTCCAGATCAGCCTTCTCTCTTTAAGTCCCCGGTTGTTAACCGTTTCCTCAAAGGCATCACACACACGTTTCCTCCCGTGCCTCTCATAATGCCTCAATGGGACTTAAATCTTGTCTTGACCTCTCATGTGCGCTCCCTACGAGCCCCTTCATAACTGTCCTTTAAGTCTTCTTACTCTAAAGACGGCTTTCCTGGTAGCTATCACCTCTGCCAGAAGAATGAGTGAGCTCCAGGCTCTTTCTTCTAAACCTCCTTTCCTTTCTGTTCATCCAGACAAGGTGGTTTTAAGGACCCGTCCTTTCTTGCCAAAGGTTGTCACGCCCTTCCACATCGGGCAGACCATCACTTTGCCCACTTTCTTTCCGCCTCCTTCAAAAGAGGAAGAGAGGCTCCATCGTCTGGACCCAAAACGTGTGCTCTCGTTCTATCTAAAGCACACACAACAGTTCCGGGTGGATGACCAGCTCTTTGTTGGCTACGTGGGCGCCAAAAAAGGTCGGGCCGTGCACTAACGCACCATCTCTCGGTGGGTCGTTTTGTGCATCAAAGCATGTTACTCCTTGGCTAAGAAGGAGCCTCCTGTGGGGCTGCGTGCCCATTCTACCAGGGCGACAGCAGCCACTACTGCCTTGGGACGCGGCGTTCCCTTGCAGGATATTTGTCAGGCAGCCATGTGGGCCTCGCTGCACACATTTACCAAGCATTACTGCCTTGACAGTCCAGTCCGGAGAGACGGCTTCTTTGGCCGTTCTGTTCGCCGTGACTTTCTGGTGTAATCTATTCGCAGTCCCACCACCGGGGTTGGTATTGCTGGGGTATCTATTCTAAGGTAAGGAATCTATCACTAACGTGTCTCTTTCAGATGCACAAGTTACTATTTGTGTAACGATATATCTGTAAGAGACATTAGTTAGTGATAGATTCCTTACCGCCTCACCCATCCTCCCCGTTCTGTGAACTGATTCTAGGGTTAAGGTCATCCCTTTCAGGGCCCTAGTTGCATGGCACCAGTAGTCCATTTCTTGCATGGCTCTGCGTTCCTGGCGCGAAAGTCGTGTACAGAACTGACGTCAGCGCGCATGGGTGGCGCCTAAGTAGTCTCCGTGACGTCATCTCGGCGCCTACGACGCCAGCGACTAACGCGGAGCCGCACGACACCCCCTACCGACGCGCAGGGGTACTGCTGACGAAAAACTTTCCGGATCCAGTCTGACGCCTGGGGATATTCTAAGGTAAGGAATCTATCACTAACTAATGTCTCTTACAGATATATCGTTACAGAAGTAGTAACTTGTGCCTTAGGACTAAACCTCTAGATGAGCACGGTATGGAGAGGTCTCCATTTTGACAGATTGAATTCCCCTCTGTCATAGTTACTTTTCTTTTAATCTTAGCCTATGAATGCATCATTAAGATTGCTTAGCATATTGTAGAGCTAGTTTTAGTCACTTTCGCTTGTTCACTTACCCCCCCTCCCCATACCCTGCTCATCTAGAGGTTTAGTATCTCTACTAAAACATCCCTGAGCTCCTCCCGCTCAGAGAGGGGGTTGTAGCCTGCACTACGACTAGGTTCGTAGTGCGAGGAGATCCCCTATGATGAAGCATGCCACCTTTGGGTGGGTGAGGGGACTCGTCCTAAGAAAGGGATACCCCAACACTTTATTATTGTACTAGACCCAGGGGCCTTCTATTGTGTCTTCTAGTTGTATTTCGAGCCCTGAAATTACTAGTACCTTATGATTTTGATTAAATTAGTCTTATTTTTCTTTGTAGTTCTAGTACTAACTCATCTTAATGAGTTTTTAATGGGCTGTATTTACAGCGTCCTACTGTATCAGAGTGCTAATACTTAGCATTTCCTGGAGAAAGCATTGGTTGCACTTACTGTATAACGTCAAGTACCCTAATGGAATAATTTGGTTATCTAATTGCAGCGGAGTAGTACTGTGGCCCTGGGACATCCTTGGTATTTGACTCTACCATACCTATACAGTAACCACCGATTTGCTCTGCACAGTCCTTCCCTTCCTAAACTGAGATTGACAAGGGAGCGGAGGAAAAAAGCAGAGTGAAAATTTTTGAGTGGCCAAACTGAGGTGGCCAATTGGTCGAAATTCTTGCCACCTGTCCCCCGGATGTGTGGTGTGAGGATCAGTTTCTAGGCCACTTGGTGTTCATGGGTATTCTCAGTGGTTTTCCTCTGTGATGTCAAGGTGGGGCTGGCTGTCTCTGTTGTCCCTGGAAAGGGGGTGGCACCCTCTCTGCTCTCGGGGTTGGGGTGGTGGGGGAGAACGGATTGTCCTGTGTCGCGTGTAGGGGGCGTCAGGCACTTGTTCACAAGCAATCGGAGTCTCCCACTTTGGCCTCGTACGGGCCTCAAACTGTGATGCGAGTGTGTGATTTCGGGGGGGGGAGGGGGTACTGCTGTGCTGTGGGGAGGGTGGTGTATTCTCTCTGAATTTCGGGAGTGGGAGGAGGCAGGAGGTAGGTGCCTCTCTGCCTTCTGGATATGCCTGCTCTCCCTCTGTCCCCTCGCCGGTCTAGAGTTGGACTATCTCTCACTACGTCATCTTCGTGTAGTTGGATCATTCACTGACTGACCGACGAGGTTGGTTCAGCGCAATTTCCTAAATTAAAGGGCCCCTGGAGCTGTTGCTTCGTTCTTCGCAGTGTATCATGGGTAGTTGCTAAAGAAGGAAGATGAGATTCAAAATCAGTGGGAATCCATGATGGTGCATGAGGGATGGAGAGGGAGGAGGCAATTAAAGGGGCAAATGGGGAAGAAGAATGAGGGCGTGGGGGGGGGGGGGGTGATGCATTAATCCACTACCCATATTGCGATCGTTAATCATACCGTTTCACCCTCACAGAGCTGCCTCCCCCGCTGGAAGTTCTGCATCAGCGACACTGACAGTAATCTGGGTTTTGCACTTGGGGCCATGTTCGTGAAGGCCACGTTCGCTGACGACAGCAAGAGTACGGTATGTCCCGACCTCCTGCAGTTGCTTTCTGTAACGCTGAGCACAAGACACTCCTTATGTCGGACTCAAGCCACTTGGCCTTGTACTGCCCGAGGAACACACCCTAATTGTACGACCGCGCTATTTAAATGATAAAGCACTGACAGTCCTCAAACTGCCAGTAATCCCTCCTCACGGCAACGTCAGCAAAACAGGGCAATGACGACTCTCGTCATCCAATAATCTCTCCTCGCAGCAGCGTCAGACGCAGCGTGAAATCCTCTAGCTGTGCCTCCCCTCATCACGTGCGTCAGGAACACTGTTTCTCACGTTTCCTGCTCCATGCGTGACTAGGTCATCCAGTCCAGACGTTTTCATTGGATTGTGGGGCTTGTAGTTAAGATTTCATAAAGGATTAAGCAGGAATACTAATCCACCCCAGCATGCCACGAGAAACACTAGGTACTCGCGCATAGTAGGGGCCAACACGATGGCGCCATCATTGACCAATGTCATTCTTGTAGTGCCTCATCGCGAATAGCAGTGCTGAGTACCACATGGCACTGGGGTTTCTCGTTTTTATAATCCCTTCTTTACACATCGGCACCGCAGATAACGCTGCTTTAATATCCTCTTTCGGTGTAACATGCTTTACAGTTGATGATGGATGGCATGTTACCCGCAGTCAGCAGTCCAGTTGCCCTGGCTGTGTACCCTAAGCTGTCTGTCAGCAGGCCCACCCTGGGTTCTGTCCATTTATGCTTCCCAGAACTGCCATATTTCAATCTTTTCCCTCAAGAGAAATACACCCCTAGTGTTTCATGATGGGGTGATCTATTCTAGCTCCAGAATTCAAATATTTGGAATAAATACATGTTTTAGTATCCTTGTTAGTGAATGCGAGAAGGGAGAGCACAAATGTGGGCAGGTTAGTGCGCGTGCGCACAGCACGTCCGTGTGCTCATTAGAGGTGGAGGAGCCCTGAAAGACTGGTAGGTTGCGCTTGAGGATCTCTGGCACCTCAGTAGCTGCCTATGGTTGACTCCCTGGCTCAGCAGATCTCGCGTGGCACAGTGGGGTGGTACTCTTGGCACAACACGTTGTTGATCGGCGTGCTGCCAGCAGGAGCTGGGATATCTGCTGCCCATGTCTGTAGGGGTTGTTTGGGCCTGAAGCAGGTGAGGGCGGTGTGGTATTCTGCCTGCCAGGACCTGATCCTTCTCACGCACCTGTGTGTTTTATGTTTGTTTTTTTTCCCCTTCACCCAGGCTCAGAACATGATCAAGGAGATCCGAACGGCCTTCGAAGAAAGCCTGGCTGGCCTGGTGTGGATGGACGACGAGACCCGGCGGGCAGCCAAGGACAAGGTAAGGCCCAACGCTAACACTGTGACCCAGTGAAGAATCCATGAAATCCACCCATCTCAAAGGTACCGTTTGCAGGGCATCCCCTTGGGGGTGTGTGAGGGCAACATTAGACAGTCTTGTTGACTGTCTTCATGAGCTTGGTCTAGGCACACCTGTTTAGAAAACTTTTTCTCCCTTCTCGGGAACAGAAGCCCCATTTCTTTGAGTCTTTGACCTTTCGCAGGGCAACAGCATCGAAAAGCATTGTTATGTTCCACAAAATCACCCCTTCACTTTATAAAACAAAGCGCGGGTTATAGATGAGATCCGCCCCTCGTGCATGATGAAACTTCGGAATATGAGACCTGTCCTTCTGAAAAGAATTACACCTCTTACATAATGAAACTGACAGAATCTGCATCGAGGTGACCCTTCTGGAAGCAATCCTTCGTCTCGCATAATGAAACCAATAGAGAAGCAGATGGCTTTAATGAAATGCATAATTCTGAAAGATAATCTCTTCTGGTGCATTAGAACAGCAAAGTGAAACCGAGAGGGCTGGTGATCCTTGGAATGCACAAAGCGATCATTAATTCTCCTTACATAATTTAATGGGAACACAGTGCACTCCTCATCAGAAAGTCCGACTGTTTGCAAAAATAATCACTCATCTGCAGATCATCACCCTGAAGTGTGGGGCTGTCTGCACTGATGTGCCAAATCCTAAATAAACTATCTGTTCTCACACAATGTAACAGTAAATGGCAACAGACAGGATCAGTGTGTCCCATAATTTTCAGTATGATCATTTCCCTGACCTAATGCAATTGAAACAGTTCACACCTCATTGATAAGCCCTGTTCTTTGCAAAATTATGGCGTGTGTCTAATAAAGAAACTATAACTCTACTGGTGAATAGCTGCACTTTACAAATTCCTGCCACAGAAAATAACAACCATACTACATTGATGACATACAAAATGATTCCTCTCACAATGCATCAATAAGTACAAACCGAATCGACCAGTCTCAGATTTTAAATGTATAATGTCTCCCCTTGCATAATGCAATACGTATCACGAACACCCTACATTGATAAGTTCCTTCTTGTGCAAGATAGTCACTCCTCCCACGTAACATAACCCTATGAGCACACACCACTACTGAACCATACACATCTAAAAGTAATCAATCCTCTCATATTCGGAGTAGCGGAGAGAAGCAGACCACAATGTTTATCTGCATTCATCTCCTAAATTATCCATCCTTGCCTAATTCAGCACAAACCGAAGCACCCAGCATCGATGAAACCCATTTTTCTGAAAATAGTAATTCATCCCCTACTGAAAATGCATCTTGAAGCGGACACCAGCATTGTTAGTGCAATAGCAAAGTGGACCACGCAATGCGTTGACAAGCCTTTTCTGAAAAACCCTCGTCTTACAATGGAATTGTTATGTGAAGCATAAAAAGAGATTTATAATTCTCAAATACAGACCCGCCTTACCTTAACAAGTAGTGCATGGCCTCAATGATTTCAGTCCTTCTGAACACGTTCTGGCATAATGCAAGACTGCAGATCATACAGCACTTAAGATATGCACCCTTCGCAAGCAGGACCTCTTTCACTCAGTGTAACCTCAACGAGGCACGCACACAGTAAGAGTGACCCTCATTCTTCCCAAAATCACAGGGTTTTTCTCAGATAATGACTCTTCCCACTCAAAGCACCTTCCGCACACTGTAGAACAAAACACAGTGACACAAGCCCTTCAAAATACATTCTTATGTCTTAACACAGTAGTATAC
Source organism: Calotriton arnoldi (assembly GCA_963921515.1). Lineage (NCBI taxonomy): Eukaryota > Metazoa > Chordata > Amphibia > Caudata > Salamandridae > Calotriton > Calotriton arnoldi. The sequence continues at coordinate 3,670,010 of CAWUFW010000025.1, read as the reverse complement.
CTTACACTGGCTCCTTCACAACAAGCTCCTTCCTGTTACATTATGCACACCCTCGAGTCTCCCCTTCACAACAAAGAGTTCATGCTCATTGCATACTCTATCACCTGAACCCATTTCATGTTTTCTTGTTACATAATAGAAGTTAGCCTCTTCACTTCTCAGTACACAATATTCCTCACACTACAGAAAGGATTATATGTTCAGTCGTTGAGGCTCCTTGATGCTGTTACATTGGGGATAGAAGGGGATGTTCTGAAGGGATGGGACTCTCCATGCTGTCCTATTACACGTCCTCGATGAGCTTCGGACCTTCACAGTTCTTCTCTCAACTTAACCTACATTTGTATCGTTCTGTTGGAATAAATCCATCTGTCGTATCACATTGCTGTTGTGCCCTTTCCTTTACGATGAACTCTTTTTCAGCATGAGACTGTTATAGGCTCACAAGCTGTACCTAACCCTGCTATCTATTGGTTGGACAACTGGTTCACTAACTTAAAAATCTTTTCTCGGGGTATTGACTTGCCGGGTGTCTGAGACCGATCCTTCCCATAGCATTAGGGTGGCCTCAAAGAGCTCTCGGATCCACACGGTCTTAAGGTTTCTTTCCCTGGCATTTCCCACAGTCTGAGACATGAGCTGTTGGAAGAAAGTTTATTGCAGTAATGTGGTTTTCAAAGGGCCACCTCTAAGGCAACAGGAAAACGAGGTTGGCCCAACAGACAGCGTTCAGCATGTCGCATCTTGAGGAATCGTACTTTTTTGTGATCGCACACTTCCCAGCTTCTGATGCAATAGTTGAAAATACTCTTTTTGCAAATGCCTTATTGACCTTTGCAGAGAAAGACGTAATGACTGTTAGGGACATCTTTCACCAGTAAAAGGATATCGTCAATGCATGTCTGGTCAGTTTATTCCTAATTCTATAGCCAGCTGAAATCTGGCAAGAGGAGCACTGGGATTTGATGTCTCATTTCTTCACAATAATCCCATCTCGCACTACACAGAATTATGGGTCTAGTATGTCCAAAGCCCTTTATGAAATGCTACTCCATACACAGCATACACTGGTTCTTTTTTTTCTAATCTTACTTGTCGACTGTTGTGGTGTTTTGATGCAAGGCAGTCGCTTCTAAAGCCAATATTTGGACAACACCATGTATGGAGGGATGTCTATTCGCCCCATGCTGAATGCTCTTATTGTTTTTTCAAACAGGCTGAGGCGATCTACGACATGATTGGTTACCCCAAGTTTATCATGGACCCCAAAGAGCTGGACAAGGTGTTTAGCAATGTAAGTGACTCAACTTCAGGGTAATATTTGGGGAGGTCAGTTGGAAGGTGGGTGATGACTGCAGAGCTTCTACTGGGAGTTGAATGTAATTTGATGGTGTCAGATCTTAAAGCACAATATTAAATCCTGTCCTTCAGCAGAGAAACTATGTAGTAAGTATGATCTTGAAGCAGTCTGATGTGTACGGGGGGTGTATGGTCCGCTAAACCTTTGTAACATCCAAGTATTTGAACTGGGGCAAAGTGAGAAACTGTGGTGACTAAGAGAAAGGCAACAAGGGCAGGCTGAAATGAAGGGGTAGTTGAGTCTAATGCAAGGGGAACCATGGGAGTCTGGGCAAAGGAAGCCAGGGACGCAGGTGCAAACGGAGCTAGGCAGAGGATGAGGTGGCGGTAGCCGTGGGGGCACTGAGACCATGGGATGCTGGAGCAACGGGAAGCACGGAGGCTGTGATCATGGGATGCTGTGGCAAAAGGAGCCAGGGGGGGCCCGAGTAAAGAGCCAGGTGGAGAGTGAGATGACAGGAGCCAAGACGCACTGAGACCGTGGGAGTCTGGGTAAATGGAGCCATGGGGGAAGCGGGGGCAAAGGGATCCATGGGGTTGGTGAAAATGGGATCCTGGTGGCTTTGGCAGTGGCTGTCTAATGGAACTGGAGCAATGGGAGCGCAGGGGTGGAAAGGTGGCCTGGGCTAATGGGAACCAAAGTAGGATAAGGCAAAGAGAGCAAGGGGTGTAAAGACCATGGGAGGCTGGGTAAATGGAGCCTGGGGTAATTGAGTCTAGCTGGGGCAAAGGGAGCCAGGGGGTGGCTCTGGCAAAATGTGACTTGGGGGCAAAGGAGGCACCAGCAGAGCGGGCGTGGGAAAACAGTGACACAAGGAGACGTAGGAGGTCGGGGCAAAGAAGTGGCTGAGACTATGGGAAGCCTAGACAAAGGAAGGCTGAGAGCAGTAAAATGAGATCGAGGGACAGAGAAAAAGGTACAGGGTGACACGCAGGTAAATGTGAAAGACGAGATGGTAGAAATGCCAAAGAGGGGAAAACAAATGGAGAGAGAAGTGGGAAAGAAACTGACACAATCTAAGAGAGCGAGAGCGTGGAGGAAATAGGCCGAAGGACAAAGGCAGAGGCAAAGACAAATGGAAAAACTGGGATAAAAGTGGCAAAGGTAGAGGAAGGGAGGTGAGATCTAGTGGACACTGTATTAGATCTAGGAGATGCACTGGGAAAGGAACAACTGGAGAAAAATAGACAAAACAAGAGGAATGGAAAAGCAATGAGCAAAGAAATGAAGAAAAGCAATGCAAGAGAAAGCGACAATGGCAGAGCGATAAATGTGGGAGGAAGGCCAGAACATTGGTATTGGATGACCAAGGTAAAGGACAAAGGCGTGAAGGAATCAAAAGAATTATGGAGAGAAAGGGAGCAGCAGACTTCCATGGCTCACACTCTAGAATATTTGTTCATTGTTCTGTAGTTACATGCTAGTTTCATATATGCACTAATGGAAACTGCACAGGCACACCAACATGCCATATGATAATTCTTTTGCACCAGTGCATAGACACACAATTTAAATCCTGCATGTAAGTTATGGTCTAACCACAAAAGAACATTGAATGCACAGAGGCTCCCACCCTTCCGTTATGTGCATGGGCTCTTATAGAAAGCGTGTAATTAGAGGTATCCAGATGCAAAGAGGTAGAAGCAAAGGCAGAGATGTCAGCCAAGGGGTAAATTATCTGCATGCTCAACTTTAGGAAGGAGAAATGAGTCGCAAAAAACCCTGCCCAGTGTACAAGGCATAAAGATGGTAGAAAACCTCAGAACACAGGGCCTGAGATGAGGAATTATACATTTTGCGCTGCGACTCAGAAAAAATGGCTATAAGGAAAGGTTTAACATCTTCATCTTAACATGAGCAGCCTCGGATGCATTAAAGCCTTATTCAATGACATAGAGCAGGATACCCCATCGCCCCTCCATCTGGGGTACATGTCTGTTCCCCATCTGTGACTTTATAGCAATTAGTATTACTCTGGGTCCTCCACTTAAATCTGTCTTCTTGCCTGTAGAGCTAAGCGCCAGGACACCTTAGGGTAACCGTTGCGCTCTATCAATATAATTAACATAACATAACATTTACAGACTGCTAAAACAATGGAGTGCTCTTGGAATTTCTTGTAGTTGACTAACGTTGGCTTCATCATTTTCGTGCATGAGTTTTTCTCTTACATCCTCTATGCTGCACATTCAACGTGCTAGGTGTGAGAACCACAGCCTTAAACATCTTGTATGTGTGTAGAGGGTGAGATACAGGTTTAGACACGGCCATCAGCAGTGTCCTTACCAGAGCTTCGTTTGTGCTGGTGATAAACTTCATAGGTCTGGTTTTGTCAGGGTGGCTCTCAAGCCGACCTGCTGCTTGCATCACAGAGTGGGCTTTGGTCCCACCTTTATGAACCATTGCCTTTCTTCAACTTGCTTCTTTCAGAGAATTTGATATCCACTTCTTGGTTCAGCCCAGGTGCGTATATATTTTTCACGTATTGATCTTGGCAGTTTCGGTGTATACTTCCACCTTTACGCCTGTGGTTGCATTAAACTGCAAGAGGGACTACTTTTATAACAAGGGAGACTTCAATACAGTCTGCAGTTTGTTTCTTTCTGCATCTTTAATGTGCTTGCATTGCATGTGTTAGCACGTAAAACCAAGACCATTTGGCTTCGCCAATGCGTGTTGTGTATAGGGACTTATTTTTCATCATCACACTTTCGAGGCAGAGCTAGACTGAGAGCAAGGTAGAAAAGAGATAATGAAGGAAAGAAAAACAACGGGAAACGCATGGATGTAAAAGAACCTGCAGGAGTTAGAAAGTGTAAGCCAGCCTTTTATTCAGCATCCATCAGCACCTAGTGCGGTCTCCTGAGAAACTACTTAAGGCCCTTGCACTTATTTTGTGTTTACAAATTAAGCACTAGTCATTATGACGGGAGTATGTTCTCTTGGAAATCGTATGGCATTCGAAATAGTTTGAAATAAAAAAATAAAAAATTTAAAACGGTTATAGGAATTAAGACAAGCAAAAAAAGCTTTAAATGTATCATCACACAGGTTACAATGAAAATGACTATTTTTAAGTCTTGTTAGTCTTAAAAATATGCCACATGACCCTTTCAAGTTATCTTTAAAGTGAGTTGGAAGCATGGAAGTTGATTTTTCAAAAAGCTAGTGGTAGCAAAAGTGACGTCATGCATCCTTGGCTCGCTACCAGTCCTGTGACATCACCCCTAGTACCACTCTTAACCTCTCAGCATCAAATCGGTTGCGGTTGAGAGACTAAGTTAAAGACTAGTGGTGGAAACTGGACTCGTGAAAGCCCATTTACTTTATATTCCTTCCATAGCCTTCATTAGTGTAAGTGCAGGAGCAGCACAGGTCGTACCAGAGCTAGCAAAAGGCAAAGTCGGGGTAGCAACTGCTACAAGAATGTGCAACTCCAACTCTCCGTATGACCCCAAGCAATGCTACCTTGAAAAGAAAATTAAGACTCTTCTCTTTGAATTACATTTGGGCTAAATATACGATCTCCAACACACTCTTGAATATCTGTTCTTCTCTTTCCTTTGTTGTACCTCATATATATTCTCGCAATGATTGTTGGGAACTGTACTCCTGTCAAGTGATCTGATGCCCCTGGGGCATGGCCTTGCTATATAAAATCACAAAAATAAATACCCCGGCTACTCTGAATAACTGCCCAAGTCACAAAGGCTTTGGAAACAGTTTATGGATATGGGGGTTCCTGACTGGTTGGTTGAGTTTTGAATCCTGGATCATGGGTCTATGGGATTTTAAATCTGGAGAGCGGTATCATTTTGTCAGTCTGGTTTGATTGGTTTGTTGGTTGAAAAGACTCCTTTGCGCCTGGGTGCGAGGCGCTTGGTAAAACAAGGAAAACGCTGCACACCTTGTAATCATCGGGTCTCGATCCTGTTTTATAGTTTGCAGCTTTTCAACTATTTTTTTTGTCCCCTTGCTCTAAATCGATGGAATGGAAGTAAGGGGAAATCCCTGATGACATACTGCAGAGCTCTCCACTAAGGTAGTGTGCGCAAGAAAAATTCCCAGTTCCCTATTCTGAAAAAAGGTAAAAACAAGGCACTGTTTTGTGCAGGGCTGTTGACAAACTGCAAAACTAAAGAGCTCTGCCTTTGACAAAATACATTTTGATAAGTTAAAATTAAGACCCTTCTTTTTCTATGCACTGGAATAGGCAATTACTGAGTTACAACTAGGTCTGTTCCAAAAGTTTTTAATGGCTGTAGTTTTGTTAGGTTGAGCCTGGGCAGCACATGCGCTGCTCTGCGAGCCATGCTGTATTGGAGTATGTACTTGAAGCCCCGCCCACTCTCCGTTTAATATTTGTCATTGGTAACCCTGGGCGTAGTTCGAAGTAGCGCTACGCCAAGTGCACTTCGCACTACGCGAGCTACGCGTAGCACTACGCGAACTGCGTAGTGCGCTGTTCGCGATGATTGCACAGTGCCGGATGCTTGTCCGCACTGTGCAATCATTGAAAACGGCATCTTGCACAGTGCGAGCTGTCTTTTACTGCCACTCGAGTAGATTTTTACTCGAGCGGCAGCTTTCTCAACGCGAACTGGTAGTTTCTCATCGCGAGCTGTCGCGAGCATACGCGACCACTCGCAATGAGAAACCTGACCTCCCCGCGTTGAGAATCTCGCCGGGAGGTTTATTTTCCACGCTCGCGATCGGCAACTTGATGTTGCTGATCGCGAACGAGGAAAAAGTCTCGCCGGGATGTCATTTTGCTTGCTCGCGGTCGCCAACTTGACGTTGAGGACCGTGAGCAAGCAAAAAATGACCGCTGCACTACGCTACGCGTGTTTGCACTGTGCTACGTGCAAGTCGCGTAGTGCGAAGTAGCGCAAACTACGCGAGCGTAGCGTAGTGCTTTGCCCAGGGTTAGTCATTGGCTTGTGTCGTTTTCCTTCGTAAATTCAGGCTTTTGATTCCTTATTAGGCTTTAGTCCCTCCTTAGTACCGCGTTGTCTACATTTGTAACCTCCGATGAGGACTGGCCCTTTTACTTCTGTTACTCCTACGTCTTCTTTAGTCTGTAAGCACTAGTTTCTTGAGTTTCTCTTACTGCAGTAGGGTCAAGCATTTGGAATGCAATAGGTCTCACATTTGCGAGAGTTTAAGCTATTGGCATTGTAAATGGCAATGCCTTTTATTTATATTTTAAAAACCAAAACATAAATAAAAGGCATCGTCATTTACCATGCCAATAGCTCAGACTCTCATTAATGCGAGACCTATTGCATTGCAGATGCTTGTTTATTTTGTGATGAAGCTTTTTTTTTCATCACCGTCGCGTTGTCCAAAGAATTTTTTGTTTTGTACTTATTCTGCAAAAGTAACTTCTAAACAAATCTTCATTAGATCTTCCTAGCTGTACCGGTGACCTCAGCACAGATCTAATCTTGTCGGTCATAGCAGGAATTCGCCATCATCGAAGACTTATGTCAAACTTTAAAGGGAGACGACCACCATTAAGTATTCTGTCCATAATAACTTCATCCCAGGCCCAAGTTAAGCCTATTCTAAAAAAAAAAAACCACGTCAGACCCTAGTCTACCAGCTAATTATCGTCCCATCTCATTGTTACCTTACTTTGTGAAGGTACTAGAACATCTCGTCAACAAACGACTCACTGTCCATCTTGAGAACCATGGCCTCTTGGACCCTTCTCAATCCGGTTTCCGTGCAGCTCATAGCACGGAAACTGCGGTTGTAGAGATTACTGATAACTTCAGGCTTGCACTGGATATAAGAGAATCAGCAATGTTGGTCCTCCTGGACCTATCCGCGGCCTTCGATACCATCTCCCATAACATCTTGAAACATCGACTCTGGAAGGTGGGAATCAGGGGGAAGGCCCTAGAATGGCTTGAGAACTATTTAACGGACCGCACAACTACCGTCCATATTGACTCTATATCTTCGTGCAGTCGACCAGTAAACGTAGGTGTCCCACAGGGTTCCATCCTCAGCCCTATGGTGTTTAATCTCTACTTAACACCGCTGGCAGGTATCATCAGATCATATGGTTTTGAAACCGTGTCATACGCTGATGACACTCAGTTACTTATCACCCTTGGTCCAGATTACGTGGACACAAAATCCCGCTTTAAAAACTGTTTGGTCCATGTGAATGATTGGATGGGCAGGCACAAACTACAACTTAATGGCAGCAAGACCGAGATTATCCTGTTTGGTAGAGCGGAGGAACACTGGTCACATGACTGGTGGCCCTCGGAATTGGGTCCATGTCCATCTCCCAAGCAAGCAGTGCGCAACCTTGGGGTAACTATTGATAACACACTGTCCATGTTAATACTGTACTCGGCACTTGCTATGGGAATCTTCAAATGGTTACCCATTGAAGCCAGGAAACCTCTGGTGCAAGGTCTTATCAGCCGTTTGGATTATGGAAATGCACTGCTGGTTGCACTAAATGAAGATCTGTTTTCCAAGCTCCAGATTCTTCAGAACACTGCTGCCAGACTCATTCTAAATCTTCCACCTAGATCGCCTTCAGCTCCCAACCTTAAAACTCTCCATTGGCTTCCGGTGCGACAGAGAGGCCATTTCAAAATCCTGTGCCTCACACATAAGATCCTGTATGACACCGGCCCTAGATACCTAGCCAAGAAACTCCAATGGTACAAGCCCGGCAGACCCCTAAGATCCAGCACCAAATTCCATCTTGTTTTACCACGCATCCGAACATCCCGAAACGGTGGTCGATCATTTTCTTATTTGGCCCCCAAGCTTTGGAATAAGCTACCATCGCATCTTCCATCCATAGCCGACCACAGATGCTTTCGAAGAGAATTAAAGACTTGGCTCTTTCTCCAGTAAACTGGGTATCACACCTTTTATCTTGCTGAAGTCTTGCCTAGCGCCTTGAGACCTCCCTGGTGATATGTGCGCTCTACAAGAAAATTTGACATTGACATTGACTTGCGTTCTGTAATGGTTGGGGTTCTAATTCATTCAAATTGTGATTCGGATAACACCCTAGTAAGTGGTCTTGCAAACTACCAATTAACACGGCTTGTTTTCAGAATTCCACTGTTTATCTCTTTGGCCTTTTAAATTAGACCGTCTTTTCCACCTGAGACAAGCTGTGCACGGTTTTCTAGTCCGAGTGGACATGAGTAGGCGTGTCTAGCAATATGGCCTTACACTAGCACCTTTTGAGTGTTCTCATGCAGCTTCCAAAATTCGGTTACATATTTGCACTTTGTGGAAACAATATGCCCCTCAGAGTGTCAACTTCTTGCAGTGAAAGCAATTGGAGACTGACCGGGGCACTTACATGGTGAATTGGCGCATTGCCTAAACCTGAAGATGTGAAAGAGCACATTTTTCCTAGCGCAGGTCCACCTCCAAAAACAAACAAAATGGGGCTGACCTGCCGCAGATGCGGAGGAGGCATATCAAGAGGCGTCATGCGAGCTCCAGGGGCGTAACACAGGCCCCCGCGGTGCGGGGGGGCCCCCTCGCTCAAGGGGCCCCCTCACTCAGCAGAGCCAGCAAGCAAGCCTCTTCAAGTCTTCATGAACGCCCGGCCGCCCTCCCCATAAATTAAATGGTGCGCGCAGCCGCGCACGCCACGGCCAGGCGGGATCTTCATTAATTAAATGATGCCCTGCCGGCCTCCTCATTAATTAAATGGTTGGTGCGCACGCCCGGGCCCCGGCCGGGCCTCTGAGGCTCTTCATAATTAAATGGTGCGCGGCGGCGCGCGCGCAGTTGTTTCCGGCCGCGTCTGCGCGGTCTTCAGGGTGAGGCATTGGGTGGGGCTGGTGACCTGTGACCATGCGTGACTTGTGAGGTATCCCATCCCATCCCAGGACCCAGCCAGAGACAGGCCTCTGCTGCTAACTGGCTCGCCTGCTAGGCCCGCCGGCTATTTTATTTCGGAGCAGCCCGGGCCGGCCGACTCGAGGGCACTGGGTGAGGGAGAGGGCCCTGCTGCATCATGCAGTCAGGAGACGGCGGTCCGGTGAGAGGGCCGGTCCTCACCGGTGAAGTCACGCCGGCTCAGTAAGCCTGGGGGCAGAAGAAGAACGGGCAGAATCCGAGAGGATTGTGGTTGTGGCTTCCAGTAATTGTGCTTCAAGGGATTGGGGAGGAGAGACGATACGTAAGTGATCAGGTAACGGGAAAGTGGTGCATTTTCCAGTAAGGGCACATCAGTGCCACACGCGGTGAAATGCTGTTGCTGTATTTGTAGCAACAGTTGCAGAAGGGTCATCTTCACCAGTAGTGAGGGCTGTGTCTGGTAGAACCAGTGGTATGTGACTGTGCTGCTGCTGCATCGGGGTTTCGCACACTTTCGCCCACATCGATGTCTGTTGTTGAGATTATGTCACTGTCTGTGTCGCACCTGAGCGTTACGTGACCATTATAGTGGTTCTGGCGATTACCCGTGCCAGACTGGGTGGTTTTTGATTGCAAGCAGACACCTACCGAGGTTCTCTGCAGATGGCGCACTGAGTATACAGCCTTATTTCCAGGTAGGGGTGAGCTGTATGCAACTTGTGACCATGCACTTATCTGAAGGTGGGCATTATGTAGCCATAGGTGGCGCGTGTGCACACATCACTCCTTTGGAGGTGAGCAGCTGAGCTCTGCACACATCGCCTCTGTATACATGTTTTTTTCAGATTGACACCTTGTGTATAGAGAACGCTCCTCTGTTGATGGACACTGTGTGTCCGCAGCACCCTCTGTAAAGGGAAAGTGGGGAGCATCCTCTAACAAGCTCCTGGGGACCTTTTGTTATTCATAGGTGGGCACACATTGTACAAATCGTATTTCCAGATGGGAACCTTCGACATTGCAGTCATCTGCATATAAGCATGCTGCGTACACAGCAGTTATTCACAGGTGTCGCACCATCTGTGCACAGCGCCTCTCTACAGCCAGGGCATCTCTACTACAGAAGGTGCATCCTATGTACACCGCAACTCCCCACAGAACAGAACCTGCACAGAGAGGGCTCTAGAAAGATAGGGCACTGTACACAGTTCTTCAATGACTCGGAAAACCTTTCCAAGGTGAAGGAGGGGCAAATATGAAGGATGGGCTCTTGAGGTGCCAGGGAGGGGTGAATAGAGTGAGAGGGGGTGAACACAACGAAGTGATGGCAGCTACAATTAGTTGATCAGCAGTGGGGCTTCCCACCCTTGGTGGCACCTACACAGACTGGAAGGAGGGTGGCGGCAGAGGAGAGGCAGACTGGGCATTGCCCAAGGGGAGGAGGTATCCCCATACCAGGGAGGGCACATGAAGGTCGTCCAGACTGGGATAGTACAGGAGGACGGAGATCCAGTCCGGGATTGGGAAGTGTGACAGGCGAGGTATGGAGGTCTAGGCCATGCGTGCAGGCAGGATGGCAATCCATGCTGGTGTGAGTGCAGGCAGGGTTAGTGCATAGCGATGGCACACCAGACGCTGCTGGCAGTGAGTTTTGAAATGTACAAATGTAAAAAGTGATGGGGAAAGAAAAACGGAATTTCGTAAGGTATGGAACTCGTAAAAAGCTATATGAGGTAGGGTAGTTTGGCTAAAGACTAAGACTAATGAGGGTCTGTTTGTGCTACATACGTAGGGATACGTGCACATTTGCAGGCCCGGGGGTCTTTTTAGTTTGCAATGGACGTTTGACATGCCTGTTTGAATTAAAACATCAGTTTATAAAGCTAACAGTGGTACCCAGAAATTATGTGTAGCTCTCCAACAAAATATACTTACTTCATCGAATGTCTGTTGTGGGAGAAACGGTGCACAAGAGACCGCTATATATTCATTGTCTGGTTTGAGTGTTTCACCCTGGCTTCGAATTTTCTTTGCATTGTGATGTTTGTCATTATTCGTACCAAAATGCAAAAAAGGAAGAAAAAAAAACAGACCAAGGCAAGACACAGTGAATAAGTAGAAAACACTTTACCCCCCACCCATTACAAGGGCACTAGGGTAGTGCCCTTTCATTTCTGATGCTTTGCAGATGTTTTAAGATCTTCTTAGAGTTTCTCTTTGCTCAAATGGGTGCAATTTCTGATATTTATATGTTTCCCTTGTCTGCATTGTTTGATTTTGCTCAGGAGAAAGTGTCACTCATAGTTGTTGAAATGTCACTCATAATTACAATGAAATTATGAAAATGTCACACATAGCAATCTGAAACCTTGGCAGCTATGCAGCAGTGACGGGACTCCCAGGCCAGGCACCGTGCTGATGCCCCCACCGGGTCACAGCAGCTGACCCAGTGGTGGTGAGTGCAAAGATGCTGCACCAGTGATCCTCTGCACCTGCGCGGGGTCGTGCATCGCCCAGCCCTGTCCCACCTTGCAAGCGCGTTGAAGCCTGCTCTGGTAGTTAAATGAGATTTGTGACTTCTAGGCGCTCGCACGCAGCCCCCTGTGGCGAAGTCACTCGTCCTTGAAAATGAAATTGGTGTGAAGTCATCGACTCTTACAAAACAAGCCGTTCGTTTCAAACCTGCCCTAGATCTCGACTGTCACCCGCGTTGGACATGCAAAGCAAAGTCATCATGCCAAACTGTAAGGTGGCACGGCCAGCCCGCCCAGGTATAGAATCCTTTGTTGTACTTTCCTGGGGAACAGAAACTCTCCAGAATTGAAGGGGGAGGGGGTGCGCAGACTGTGTCCTACGCTTCATACTAACAGTTCAAGTTCTTTGCAGTGTGAGTGGGAATAAAACTAGAACCTAATATTATATAGTAGGCCCAGGGTTTAACACAGGCCCATACGTTGCGGGGGTGGCGCACGCTCCAGGGAACCCCTCACTCAGCGGAGCCAGGCCTCTTCATTAATTAAATGATGCGCGGCGCGCAGATGTCTCTGCGGTCTTCAGGGTGGGGGCTACAGATTAGCATGAAGGTGAGAATTAGGTCTGTAGTCAAATACACGTTAGTGTGAAGGTGAGGATTCGATTGTGATCAGGGTCAGTTTACATATTAGAGTCAAAGATAGAATTAGGGTCAAGGTTCAGGCAGGGTTGAAAAAGCAGAAAAAGAAAATCTGAAACAAATAATTCAAACTACTGCTCAAATCGACACAAGGACATTTTCGAACTATTTACAATCAAACCGTTTGATTTGAACGAGATGCTGTTCAAACTAATTGCTTCTACTAGTCACAGAATCATAAATGCACCAGAAGCTTTCGATCTTTTAAGTCTTTTTGTTGATGCAACTCAAATGAACTAACTTCGTATATACACTATCAAGGGGTGCTTCGCAAATAACACGTATACACACAGGCAGTAAGCGCAATGTAAACACCTACAAAGCAGATGCACAATAGAGAAGCACGTCTGCAATAACCGAAAAGGCACTAAAAGGCTTTTTTTTTAGTTTTATATAGCGCGAACTCGACCCGAAGGTATCAGAGCGCTTTACATAAGCACCGGTTGCGTCACAGCCGGACACATTCAATTTTTGTTCGGCACAGAGAAATGAAGTGATTACCCAGATCAGGATGTTGAGTGTCCCTGCCGAGACGCGAACCCGGTTCCCCAGTTTCGAGGTCGACCGCTGTCTTTGATAACAATGCACATACCCGAAAAGAATGATCACCAACCCTGCATACACTCTAGCATGAAGGCTCTATACCAACAATGCATGGACACTGTGCCAACAATGCATATACAAGCACGAAAACCCATCTAACAATGCAACACAAGCACATAGAATCTATTTACTAAGGATGCTTATGCCCATGAACACTAGAATAGTAAACCTATATAGGAAAACACGAAGAACATCTCTGCAAACACTGTACATACGAAAAGCTGCCCCTAAATAGATACTAAATGCTCTGTCCGCCAGTAACGTGCATGCCAAAGTGTAGACCTTTGCTTATAGCGCTATAGGTAGCGTAGAATGGATATTTTCCTTTAGCAGTATATCTGTTCGATTGCGAAGGTCTATTCCTTCATACGCTCATGGTACATACAGAGGCCAGCTATCCCTAAACACCACCTTCAAGAGACAATAGGGCTTTACACACTGCACATAATCACACACTAGAGACTCCTTCACTGCACAAAAACAATCACTGGGGGGAGGGAGGGTCATAACTGAAAACACCATGGGCTCTCACTTACTCCACACGAATAAACATATGGCGTACGGCAAGAAGGGAGCAACGGGACGGATGTCAAGGATTAGCTTTTAGCAGTTAACGTTTGAAAAAAAAGTGGCAAAATTCAGATGAATGGATGATTTCGGGATGTTGTGTTTTTAGCCAGTCAATGCCCATAAATCGAATTTGTTAATGACAAAAGTTTGCAACAACCTCGAATATTTTATGGGTTTGGGAATCGTACTTGTAATAGCGTAAAATACTTTAAGTAATGCATAAAAATGCCTGTGTGTAACTCACACACTGGTATGTCACCAGATAACTATCACGCCATTGCTGTAACTCAGCACAACTTTGCTTCTTGCAAAATGTTTTCCAGCCTATATTTAACTGGCAAATAAAAGTGACTTGTACATTTTAGTTAATCTTATAAACTAGGGGTCCAGTTAGCAATTTCACTATGACTGTCATTCTGAAAATGTTATACTATGTCAAACCCTAAAATCCCTTTGTGCCAGCATTCCTGCCCCGCCCTACATTCCCTCTGACTAACAATCTACTCCTGTGTTTCTGGGCCTCTTCTCTCAGCCCTGCATACAAGGTGCTCATTCATAATACTGTTAGGCAATATCATGAGCGAGGGGTGTAGGTGGTAGGCTGACATGGAGCAAGGAAATGGAGAAAGAGAAATTTGGGGAAACACCTTGATAAAGGGACAAATAGAAAAAGTGATTATGAGCGAAAGAAAAATTAAGGATGTGAAATAGCAGATGGGGATATAAAGGAAAGACAGAAAGAAAGACTGGAAGGAAAGAAACATGAAAGGAAATAAGGGAGAAAAGGCAGGATGGAAGGGTGAAAGAATTAATAAATAGAGTATTGGAAGAATTGATAGAGGGAATATTGAAATGATGGATGGAAGAGTGAAAGATCAATAGTTTAAAGGGTGAATGAATTGAAGGGTGAAGAATAGATAGATTCAGATTACATCCACCTGTCAGGGTTGGTGCACAGCAGTGGGAGCATGTACCACTATAAAAATGCAAACAGCCCTGCGTCGTGGTCACACACAGAGGAAAGCTCGCATTCTGAGATATAGTTGCCGTAGTAGTTTATTCAAAAGTTTATTCAAAAGACTGACGTGTTTCTACCGGAACGGCCTTTGTGGTGTTATTTCTGATATTTATATGTGTTGATCGTCTTCATTGCTTAATTTTGCTTGCAAGAAATTGTCACTCATAGTCGTTGAAATGTCACTCATAATTACACTGAAATTATGAAAATGTCTCACATGGCAATGTGAAACCTTGGCAGCTATGCCCCCAGCAGCCCCCGTTTTCCAGCCTCCAGGGGCCCCATCAGCGCTGTAGCGCACACAGGCAGCACTACTCTCTCTCGCCGGCGTTGGTTGCACCAGTGAGTTGCCTCATAACAGTCCTACCTCATAAATTAAATGGTGCGTGCCGCATGCTGTGGGTGCAGGTGACCTGAGCTTCCAGGACCAGAAACAAGGGTTATTGAAGGCAACTGCCTCGAGGCCAGAGACCATTTGCATATTTACATACCTTTGTAAACTGGTTACAGAGGCTTAGTTTTTTTCTGGTTCCAGTAATATAAAGTAGGGTTGCCAAAAGAAAAATGCCAGCCATGTGTTTAAAGAGCCTTGAAAGGGCTCGTCTTGGCACTAAATAGGGTTATAAATAAAAAAGTATGTATTCATTTGTAATGTGACTTTTCTGTCTTTGTTCCCTTTAATTATCAGTCATGGATCTCATCATTCAGGCAGCCCTAGAAGACAATTAAAGTGCATTCTATTTATATTTGCTGTTTGAAGTATGCACAGATAAGTGCTGAAAATACGGCTTTAGGTGACTGCTTATTTTTGTCGGTGGGGCAAAGTGGTAGGTGGTGGGCCGGGCCGCTGGGGGGGGGCCCCCCCTCATTGTGCTTTGCAGGGGGGCCCCCCTCAAGTTTTGTTACGCCACTGGCGAGCTCTGGACCCAGTAAGATACCTCATCTGTTGCAAAGAGTCTAAGGGTTGGCGATTCACCTACATGGCGGTAAGTGGGGAGTCTGCATGAACTGAGGGGAAGCCCCAAGAGAAAAGCGAGCGGAGGAAGGGGAGGGAGATACAGTCCTAGCTACGAGGACTATGAAAGTGCTGACCAGATTGAGATGATGGAAATTCTTTTACCATCTCTCAGAAGCCGGACAACCTCCGCACGAGCTGGGAGAACGTCCTGCCAGGAGCAAGGTGACAGCACGAAAAATGACCAAAGACCTACACATGAGAAGAGAACACTGAAGGCCTTGTTAATTTAAAGATGGTGCTGTAGCAGGATGGTAAAAGATATGTCATAAAAACATAATTGAGTAATCCAAAACAAAACCAAGGTACCTTGGTATCCTTAGAGCAGAAGCAGCAAACATTTTCTAACAGTCACAGATTCCGAAACTAAACTTGCCTAGAAGGGAGCATCTGTAAAAGACCTGCAAAAACACGTGACCTACTTACACTGAGTTTGCTGTCTGAAGTATAGAGTATAGATCAGAGGGCTCTGAATGCCACTCCATGAGAAATAATGTATGCATAGTCTCTCCCAGAAAAGATTGAAAGCCAAGCAAGGAATTCTATCGAGGGCTGTTTTAGCAAGCAGGTTGTGCCACAGGATTGTCTGCTTTGTACATTGTGTTGAGGAAACTTAGGGTCTTGGTACACATCATTCACTCCTACCAAGCCCCCTTCACCCCCTTCACAACAGGTGCTAGATTGAGGCTGGTGGACTGGTTGCTCAATTCAGGCTAGTGGTAGCCCGGCTATTAAATTTTACAAACTGTGATAACCTGCCAGAGCAGTCTCGTAGAGTGAGCCACTATATAACTTAAAGTATATTAGCCCAGAGATTTTCAGATTTGAACACAACAGATGGAGACCGTAGCTTCCTGCCTCTAACCACTAAGGAGGCACTGTGATGGCAATCCTGAAACCCAACAAGGACTCTTGAGATGCGAAGGCATACTGCCTGCTAGCCTTCCTTAATTCGGATGGTAAGATGCACGGTGCAGTACTGGTGAATAGACTGATCAGGAAATTACTAAAATGTATAAACCCATACCAGTCTTGCATCAGACTGAATATAAGCACCTACCCAAATATTACAAGGCTGTTCCAAATACTGAATGATCCATTGATGTCCTCTCACCCCCAGGCACTAACCGCCAGCGATGTTGAGGAAGAATTTTACTCCCTGAACTGAAATTACCTGCACATGGTCATGGGGAAAATGGGTTTTGGTTACCATATATTACAGTGGGTTAAACTTGCATACACTCTCCTCACTGCAAGTATAAGCAGTGCATAGCTCATCTGATTCTTGGCCAGCTCACAGAGGTACTGGGCAAGGGTGACCTCGGTCATCCTTGTTTGTTCTGGTGATAGAGCCACTGGCAGGAGGATTCATGATAAAAGGCCCACAATGGGGCCAATACAGTTACACAGTTATGTGCACGTCGCAATGGGAAGGATGGCACTATTTAGGATGGTGAGCTCCCCCAACTATTGTATGATTTTGTTAATATCCCCGTAAAACTACCAGGATGAACATTTAAGAGTTGTGTTGAGGAAACTAAATGTACCGGTCACACAAGGTTGACTAAATGTCCCATATTCTCCCTAGCAGCTCTGCTTTTAGAGACCGTGATCAAGGAGAACTGCAAACGCACTCCTCACATTAGATTAATTGAAAATTGCAAGATGGTGTTGGAAACTTTGCCTGTCGCAGACCTACACTAAGATAGCCCTAGATTTATCAATAATATTTGTGCCCAGGTTTAGAAGAGTGTCAGAGTGGCAACCAAGATGAAATGGAGTGAATACACATAGATGTCTATGAAAACACTGAACCTTCCACCTTTGGGGAGCTCCAAAATCATATAGCCTGTGCACAAGGGACTGTTCCGAGCTCACACAAAGTTCTAGTGAGAGGGCATTTGGTCATACTTGAGGAGCTGGTTGGAATGAACCGCAAACGCACTTAATCCTTGAAGCACTACTAACACTAGGTAATGCTAATAAAAATCACATTATTATATTGTGTCTTGGGGCGGACAAATTAGTAGGTCCGAGAAGAACATCGGACAAAGATTTGGAATCGGGACGGAATGACATAGAATAGATGAGGGTCCTAGATTTTTCGACCATGGTCTTGAGAAACCCTACATCATGGCTGGGCAGGCCTTTTATTGCATCTGACATTTCCCTGGTGGGCTGGAGCCCTTGGAGTTCAGTTTTGAAAGGCCAGGGCTGCTCCCGATGCCTCTGTCTCCATCCCCAGGTTACTTAAGTGAGGATGATGCTTTGAGAGGGAGCAAGAGTGAGGAAGGTAGAGAGAAAGTGATTGGAAAGGGAGCAGTGAGGAGAGCGAATGGATGACTTGACAAAGATAGTGGGAGAAGACGAAGGGCCGGTTTGAGCATTTTTGCTGGATCGGCTTTTAGTGCCACAGTCCAGCCCTGCCCTAGATGTAAGCAACGTAGATTCTACCCAGTGCTGCATGATGAATGTTGTAGTTGCAGTTCCATAGAAGCCAATATTATGGACATTCTATGGTCATGTCACACGTAAAAAAAAAAAATTGGAAGTGCAATAATTGAAGACACTGAGCGATACAGAGGTTGAAATGTATTGTGCGATTTAGGTGCAGGTCTCTTTGGTTTAACACTGCTCCACACAGCAGAAAGTTGCTGCAAATTTATAGGCCCATCACTATTACTCTCTAAAAGATGCGTTGCTGTGCCCTGGAGATCTCCCTGCCCTCCACAAATGCATGATTGGCGATCAGTAGTGGATACTTTTTAACTTATTTCTGGGAATCAGTCTGTCACCTGCATTGTCCTGGTCCCATTCTGAGGAGAGAAAACGGAAATGAGTGCTTATTTTATTTTTAGCAAGCGTAGAAATAGGACAGCCAATACAGGGATCTTTTACAATTTCAGTGTATTGGCATCCCAATTCCTTCTTGCATGAACCACAATGGATTCTTACACAGGCGCTGGAAGCAAGGGTGCGAGGTGCCCCAGCACCTACAAAACAAACCTGCTGGGGTTCAGAAGGTGAATGAGCAATAATATGCCTTAAAATTTTGTTTTTATCTTGTCACATTTGCTATGTGTTCAAAGACCGAGGTCCAATATCAGAATGTCTTCTGACACACTGCTGCTTATTCTTTTAACTTGTAGATTGGTGCTTACTTTTCCACCAAGTTGGAGAAAGTTCACTTAATAACAATCAGACAATCTTGCTTGGGTACAAAAAGTGTGAATGGAAACGCTGTAGCATGTTAGTTTTTTTCTAACATACAACAACATTTAAATATCTTTAAATGAACTGCATCAATATTTCAAAACATAGCAGTTAGGAAAGCACAAATGAAGCACTTTTTTAAATGTAATTCTGAAGTGTGATGGTAACAGATTTTAATGGGATCAAAACAAATGAAGTCACTTAGTGATGTGCAAATGATAAATATTTGCTTAAACCTGATTTCCTTCACATTATCGTTTACATGCTATATGGTTTTATTACAAAAAACTGCATGTCAGTGCAGATTTTACTGCAATTTCAATGGAAAATGTGCGGTCTGTAAATTGTAGTGTGCTGCCACACCATGTTTTAGTAATAGATTTGTGACAGTGGGCTCCAAACAACACTACCTGCAACATAACCCACTATTTCCACTCTTCTGTTGATTTGGCGTGGCTCATTTGCTATATTTGTTTGTGTGACGCTTGGATTTTTCACAGTCTCTGTGATATAACACTAAAGGCAGCACGCCCACTTTAAAAAAATTGTTCCAGTGCAGTACAAACTAAAAAGATGACTGTTTATCGCTCTGCTCCTGTGGTGGGCAGCATGCAGAGGTGGTTGGCAGCTCAGCGAAGGTAGAGGCACTGCAGGTAGGGCTATCTTCTTGACTGCTCACACTGCCTCCTCTCTATTTTTGGGGCTGGCGGTTACATTTTTTGCAAACGAAGTATGACTATCAGAGCTACTGAATTGGGCTGAAGCCAAGAGTGCTCATTTTGTTAGTCTCCGCAACATGACAAGGAGCGGAACAGCCATGAGGGTTGAAGGGGAGTGATCGTACTGGGCCGGTGTGGTGTTCTGTGACCAGGTGATGATGCGGTATTCTATAACCACTGCTTCATCCCTGGAATCTAATGAGGGAGGCATTCTGAT
The DNA here is from genome assembly GCA_963921515.1 of Calotriton arnoldi. Lineage (NCBI taxonomy): Eukaryota > Metazoa > Chordata > Amphibia > Caudata > Salamandridae > Calotriton > Calotriton arnoldi. Next base: position 3,650,266 of record CAWUFW010000025.1, on the reverse strand, counting down.
CAGGAAGACCCTTTTAATCAAACTTTTACATTGGTGATGAGCAATGTGCTTTAGGGTCTCGGGAGACAACTTTCCCGAACCAGAGGACAATCTGAAACCTCAACATGACCATTGCAACAATTCTCCCGGTGGATACTGGCAGGGGAATAAAGAATAAAACTAGAGGTACCCTTACCAATTCTAATATTGAGTTTAAAGGAGTGTGTGGGAGATGGCCAACGGCTGTGGGGGGCCGAGACAAGCAAGTGTGGCATGCAGTGTGCGCGAGCACAAAGCATCAACCTCGCCTGTGTCTTGCCGTAGACCCGTGTCAGCTTGGACGGCATCTGCTTCTGTTGCTAGGCAACACACCATGGCGTACGTCTGAGTGTATGCCCTGTTGCCGTGCAACAGCTCACGCAAGGAAGTAAAGTCAAACCTCGCTATGAGCCCCACCTGCATCTCGTGACGCCTCTACGGCGGTAGGTTCGGTGGGTGTTACCAAGGTTCACACTCAATTAGTCAGGACCCATAATTTGTTGAAGCACAAACCACATCGGTGATTTCACCCAGATATCACCCAATTCAGGATACAAGTACTTCGTGAGTGGTTCTGTGCTATGTTCCTTATTCTTGTATTTCATAGGGTAAGTGTATCACCCAGTCTCGTTTTTGACATAAGCACAGCAACAGGTAGATTCTTGATTTTCAGTGATCTCTTTATTATTGGATCAGTGTGGGGAACAGGGGCCCAAGTCACTGACTGCCTCATACTTCCCTCTTTTTCGCCTCTTTCCTATATTCAGAACATGATGCACGCTTCTGTCTTGTCATAGACACCTTAACCCTTCCTTATTACAACTGAGCCTAGTTCATCGTTCCCAGACAACGCCCGTTTTAAGATTTCTCCTAGCAACAGAAGCAGATGCCGTCCAAGTACTCTACGGCGGTAGGACCCGGATCTCAAGGAAGTCCGGGCCTCTCGAGCAACGGCATTACGCTGAGTGCTTCAGCTCCAGTTGGTGGCGCTTCAGAAACAGCACAGTGCATTTGTTCAAGACGTGTGGAAAAATTAGGTAAAATGTGCCCTGATAGCAGCACCCTCTCTCATAACAGCACCCTGCGGTGCTTCCTGGAACAGCACAGCACATTTGTTTGCGGCGCATGCAAAAAAAGAGGTATTTATAGCTGCGCTCTCACCTGTAACCGCACCCTGTGGTGCAGAGTGAGGATTAAATAGCGGGCTGTGCATCCTCTTTAAAAAAAAAAAAAAAAAAGGGGAAGATTGTGATGTAACTCGATTACAACAGTTACATTAGCTCTGTGACATTTGACTTTACCTGTGTGAAAACCTGCACTGAGTACACCCCTCCGAGGGACATTCTGCACTGCACCTCTGGTATCGCATCAGATACCGGAGTTAGTCACTTCAGCGATGTGTTTCTTTGTGTTTTTTTGTTCTTTCTCCCTTTTCTCTTTTCTTGTCTCTTGGTTATCTTTAGCATTGTAGGGACCCTTCTGCTTCTATCTATGCATCATGCAGAACGTCCCTGCACCGCCGTTTTTCCTGGCATCACTAGATTATCCACCAATACCGTGAAGTGGAAAAAGGTATTCAGTCATTATGCAAGGGTCTGTGGCACCTCACTCAGTGCTGAGAGAAGAATGTTACTGATGCACTGTCTGGGTCCTGAAGGTCCAGATGTTTTTGAGCATCCTCCTGACCTGTCTGACAGTGACTCAGCAAATTGAACGAATGAGGTCTGCTTAAAAAATAATACATTTAAAAAAATTACGTTGCATTACCTTCTCAAGTTGAGCACTGTTCTCAAGTGCTACCATTTCTGGAAGAGGATGCAATGCCAAGGGGAGACTGTTGAGCAATATATAACAGGACTGCGTAGGTTAGCCTCCATGTGCGGCTTTGGTGGTGCCAAGGAAGAGCGACTAGCAGACCAATTTATGTTTGGGGGTATGCTGGCGAAGGTTAAGGAAAGCATGTGGCAGAAGGACAATCCCTTTCTACAAGAGGTGCTTACAATAGCAAAGACGTATGAGCATTCCAAAGCCTGTGTGGAGGTTATTCACAGTGGCGCTGCTCTTGCTGATAAAGCAGATATCTGAGCATTTAAACTTGTACAAGATAAGTCTATGCTAAGCAAAGGAACACAAGACAAGGCAGTTACCAAGGTTACTAAAATCTTTTCTGGCAACTGTTTCCGTTGTGGGAATGCAGGCCATATGGCCAACTGCAAAGAATGATGATGATGTAGTTGGAGGTCACAATACATCAGGTAAAAGAGGGTTTGTCTGAGGGCCCTTTTGAAATAATCCAGGTATATGGTAAATCAGTCAGGATGTTGTTTGATTCTGGTGCTAAGATAACGTTCATTCCGAAGACCTTCTATGAACATAACCTAAAAGAAAAAGTAACATTGATGAAGCCGAATGTAAAACCTAAGGGGTACGGTGGTGAGCCGATCAAATTGCTAGGATATTTCTGGGGAAGGATTGAATTCAAAGATCGAATTATACTGGGAAAGATTTGTTTCTATCAGAGGAGATTCCTATATTAGTGGTTCCACCAGCGTGACCTGTTTGTTTATCTAGACCCCAATGAGAATCCCCCTGTCAGAATGTAGGCGATCCCGACCATTCAGTGTCTCGGAGGGATGGGATGATTTGGTGAGTGTTTTCCCTGATGTGTTTAAGAAGGGTCTGGGGGTGTCTTAGAGGCTATGTATATATGATCAGGCTCAAACTAAAGACTCAACCCAAGATTGCCAAAGTGAGGAATGTGCTGTTATTGGTGAAAGAGAGCATGAGGAAAGAATTGGACAAGTTGATTGATAGTGGGATTATCCAGGAGATGGAGAACTCTGAATGGCTTGCACCTATTGTCATGGCCAGCAAGGCCAACGGGGAGGCCAGACTGTGTGGACCATGGGGAATTCAACAAGTCAGTGGTGGTGTATCACTATCCACTTCCTAATATCAATAAGATGTTGTGTTCCTTAATGGCGCTGAACACTTTTCTGTGCTCGATTTAACCTCAGCAAATCACCTGATAAAGTTCCACCACTCGGAACTAACAACCCTTGCAACACCTTTTGGCACCTTCAAATGCCTGAGGATGCAATTTGGGTTGATTTCTGCTGCCCCTGGTTTTCAGAGAGCTATGGAGAGGATATTGATGGGGTTATAGGGGGTGAAAGTTAACCAGGATGATGTGTTGGTGTTTGGGACTAGTATTGGTGAACACAATGAAAGGTTGCGTGAAGTGTTAGAGATTACAAAAACGTGGTTGAACGTTGAAGGCTGAGAAGTGCAAGTTTAATGTGTCTCAGCTTGAGTATTTGGAACGTGAATACGGTATCTGGTATTCAACCCAAAAGTGGGTTGGTGAACGCCATCAAAAACCTGCTACCCCCTCAGAGTAAAGAGGAGTTAGTAAAATTCCTGGCAATGACAGAATTTTACAGCAAGTTTGTTCCCAGGTTTGCAGAAAGAACTGTGTGTATGAGGGCTCTACAAAGAAAATGCAAGGCAATTGTTTGGTGCAGGTCAGGAATTTGAAGATGTAAAAACCAGTTTGGAGAATGCATCAGTCTTTGGAAGCTTTGATGTCTAAGATGAAATTTTATCATGACTGATGCCAGCTCGAAAGGCTTGGGGGGCAGTTCTAATACAAAGATGAGGTGGCCAGAGCAGACCTATGTGTCCGGTGGGGATTGAGGGGAGCTGAGCTCAATTACTCAGTGATGGAGAAGGCATTAGGAGTATACTGGGCGGTGAGGAAACTCAGAATTTCTCTGGGGGTGCAAATTTGAAATCCAAATGGATCATAAGTCTCTTTGATAAAAATCAAGTCCCCAAGAAAGGAGGGTAAGGCTTCAAAGTTTAGTTAGCCATTCAAGATGATAACATTGATCACTTTTTCTTACTGTGTTTTTGAACAAAGGATCTGGAATCTCAACAGGGTGGCAAGGTATTATCCTGTGAAGTCTGAGGATTATTGCTCTTCAGTTGAAGAGTCATCGGAAAGTTAGTGTGAGACTACAGCATATTAGGAGGAAACCTGTGCATCTGGAAGATTATGTTTAAATGTTTGTTTTCAGCTCCTTATCCAGGCTCCCTTTTTGTGTAGTTTTGGATGCCAAAAACATGTAGATGTTTTCTCATTTGTGTTGTATATTTTTGTTTGTTATTTTAGAGTTTATTTGGGGTTGTGTTGGATGAGGGCGGCGTTGTGGTGTTCTGTTACCAGGTGATGATGCGGTATTCTGTAACCAACGCATTATCCCTGGAACGTAATGGGGGAGGCATTCTGATCGGGGAGACCGTGCTGAGCTGCCCTGTCTGTGGCTGCTGGTGTGATTGGGGTCTCTGATTCTGTTAACTTGATAAAGGGATTTTGGATCTTTCTTACTCGTATGGAATACCCTTTTTTATCAAACTTTTACTGCATGTCCGTGAAAGATGCTGAAAGATCAACATGAAATATCTTGAGGCCAAAAGGCTGATGGCCTGATGCACTGATGAGTCCGATTACTGATTTTGCATTACAATATCAATAAGTAGTCAGTCACGTGGTCTCCTCTCTCCCCCCCCCCCCTCCCTCCCCAACCCCCTCCACCATCCCAGTCGACCACACCACTTGCCACATGAATTTGCACAAACATTGATTCCTTTCACCCACCTGGGAAGATAACTATGACAGGCCAGACACCTTCAACTGACAGTGAGACTTCCTTTGATCAATGAGCTTTTCAACACAGAGTGCTTAGTGACAAGTAAAATGGAAAATATAAACCAAGTGCTGCACAAGTATTGTAACCTACACTAATCGTAAGCCTGCAAATGTTTACATTATTTATTTTCTTATTCTAACTTGCAAGTCTAAGCATTGAAAATAATTGAAGTAATAATGAGACGGTGATTAGCCGGTGTAATACGTTTTTTTTCATGAAAAACAAATACAAATATTTTTGAAAAAGTCAAGGATGGATATTAAAATTCTCACCCTGAAAAACAAATGCATACCTACGTCGACGGCAAAATATTTGGCTCCTAAGTTCCTTCGATGCCACCCTTTTCATCCCATGCACTCTAGGAAATGTGCCTTTGTTGTCGTTTCTGAGAATGCCTCTAGGTACAGAGGGGACTGCATATTTTCAGTGCGGGGCCTTCGGCTGTGAAATAGACACCGCTCAACTTGGGTGAAAGTAACTATCTCCTGCTTTCATGAGAACAAAAAAGGCAGCATTTTAATGCTAACTTTGTGTTCTGTTCGTCTTCACATGAATTTCATTTCAAGACCGGAGGCTACCATTATGCATTTAATCTTTTAATGCCCACTCCTGCAGCACCTTTAAAGAACTTAGAACAACACAACAAACTAGAACCAGAATACATAAGTAATAAGAAGTCCATGCACATAACATTCATCCTCTTTTGAATGCTGCTCCTGTGGAGGTAAGTACCCTTTTCATTACATATTTTGGTATAATTAATTATATATAGAAGATTTATTATTAAGTAATTAATGATTTTGGAGTTAGATTTTGAAAAGATGAGTTCGTTTAGTTTATTTAAAGCTTCTAATTTTCAGAAGCGTAAGTTTTAATTTAGGTGTGTTATGCAGTATTAGGTTTGGTTTGTAAAAAAAAAAAAAAAAGAGACAAATTGAAGGTTTGAGATATATTTTTAAGTCGGATTTAAGGTAAACTTTAATGTTCAGTTATTATGGACTTTGGTTGGTTTAATGATTTGGTTCAAATTGCCTCGTTCAGAGCGTTTCGAGCGGAGCGTCTCGAGCGGGGAATATCGTTTGATGAAGCGTCTCGAGCGGAACGTCTCGTGTTTGTTTAGCAGTGCACGAGCTGGTGTTTGAAGACGCGCGCAGACTCGGCAATCACGAGACAGTGGATGTAGAATCAGATTACGATCCAAGTAGGTTGCCGTAGTCTCGCGTAGGTATCGCGAGACTAAGGCGGCCATTTTGGGAAAGGATATTTTGTATTAAAGTATATAGAGATGCGACAGCGCAAAATCGAATATGACGGTTGAACTGTCAAGAGTTCCCCAGTCATTTAGGAGATCGGCAGTTGGAGTCGCTAGTTTAGTAAGAGGAGAATTTGTGAGATTTAGTTTAAAGGTTTTTAGGACAAGTTTTAAGGAAAAATATAGGTATATTTTTGAAGAGCATGGATGATGAACAGGGACCTAGTGGAGAGGTGTTGGGTGAGAGTTAGTGAGGAGATGATTAAGAGGTTAATTGAGAAGGAATTAAAGATGCAAGTTAAAAAGACTATGGACAATATGTTGACAGGAAAGAAAGGAAAGGGATTCTGATGAAGAATTTTATTCAATATCTGAAGATGAAGAATTAGTTGGTAAAAGAACAAGGAAAAAACATGTGGAGGAATTAAGAATGAATAAAAACAAGGTGGGTGGTTGTCACACCACGAATAAGAAAGGTGCCCTGAGCAGCATAAAAGGAAAAGGTGTCCTTAGCGGCACAAAGAGGAAGTGTCCTGGGTGACACAATGGAGGATGAATTCAATGAATATGAAAGGGGTTCTGTGGAGAACAGAGATCAAGATGAATATATTTTTGATATCTCTCAAGAGAATGAATATGTAGAAAATCTGGGATCAGAATCTAAGGAAATTTTGATAAACCCTTTGGGTGAGGAGATGTTTTCTCCATTAAGCATCAGACCCCCAAGAAGTGGCGACTAGTGGCCAATGGAGTACGTAAGTCGTTTTATTAAAGAATGGTTAAGGAAGCCATTGGAAAAAGAAGTTTGTAGGGTTTTAAAGGCAGAATGCTCTAGACCTGTTCTAGATGATAAAGTAGGTATGACTCCTAATCTGGACCCAGAAATTATAGGTTTTCTGTTTAGAATGGGCAGAGACCCAAGGAAAGGGTTAGAACGATCTCTCAAGCAATGCCAGGATAAGCTGTTGGACATTTTGGGTCCATTAGCAAAAATTTTGGATATGGCCAAAGAGGCAAATTTAAACGAAAATGAAATTGATTTGGAGTTACTGCGAGGATGGAGCCAAAGGGCTATTGTATTACTTGGAAATGCGAATGTAGGAATAATGGCTGAACGCAGGAAAGCGATACTTATGAAGATTAGTCCCAAGTTGGGCAACATGTCAGAAAAAGAACCTAGTACTGATGCCAAGGGATTACTGTTTTGGTGAGGGGATTGTTAAAAGCATAGGTAAATACGTGTCAACATTTACTGCTTTAGACAAAGCCCAGGTGAACATGAGGAGAGTTTTTGGAACTGGAGTTTTTGGAAGGGCCAGTAGACTGGGATCTTCGACTGGCCGGGGCATTCAAAGATCCCAATATAATAATCAGTACAGAGGTTACTCAAGAGGTTATCAGCCAGCAGGTGGATTTTTCCCGAATAGAGGAAGAGGGATGCGTGCTGGAAAAACAAGAGGAAGCAGGCGTGGTTTGAAAGGATCTCAAGGTGAGTACGGAGAATGTTTCTGGTTTTACCCTAGGAAAGGTAGGGGGTCGTTTGAAAGGTTTTGTGAAAGAATGGGAAAAGATTACAAAAGACCCATGGATTTTAAAAACAGTTCAAGGGCTAGAAATAGACTTTATAGAAAGTCCTCAACAATTAAATGAACACGGAGTTGCTTTTATCAGAGGAGAAGATGGAGATTGTAGATGCAGAGAGAGAGAGTATGCTAGCGAAAGGGGCTATTGTACAAGTAAAAGAATGTGCAAAGGGATTTGTAAGCACAATTTTTCTGGTGGAGAAAAAAGACAAAGGTTGGAGACCAGTTATCAACCTAAGGAATTTAAACAGGTTTGTAGTCTACAGACATTTCAAAATGGAAGGGATTCATTGCCTGAGAGATATATTACAAAAAGGGGATTGGTTAGTGAAGTTAGATCTGAGGGATGCTTACTTTACAGTACCCATGGAAAAGAAGAGTCCGAAGTTTCTACAATTTCATTGGAGGGGAAGACTTTATCAATTCTTGAGCATGCCTTTTGGGTTGTCTTCATCTCCGTGGTGCTTCACAAAAATTATGAGATGTGTTATGGGATATTTAAGAGAGAGAGGAATAAGGATAATAGTTTATTTGGACGACTTTTTGATAATGTCTCAGGACCTAGATAAGTTGAAGAGAGATTTGCAAACAGTGAAAATTCTTCTGGAGAAACTGGGATTTTTAATAAATGTAGAGAAATCTATCTTTGTGCCGAAGAGGAAGTTAGAATTTTTGGGATTCGAGATAGATACTTTGCAAGTGCAATTGCAACTTAAGAAAATAAAACGAGAGATTGTTCAAGTTTTGAAAAAGGATTGTCTCACGTTAAGGGATTTGGCCAGAATGGTAGGTTTATCATCCTCAATTCAGGCTATTTTCCCAGGACCATTACATTATCGAGCCTTGCAGAGAGTGAAGGGAGAAGCACTAAAGAAAGGGTTATGGTATGGAGACCGGTTTATTCTGAACAGGGAGGCCAGAGAGGAATTGAACTGGTGGCTAGAGAATTTAGAAGCATGGAATGGTCGTGCGATTTTTGGTTGTGTTCCAGATTTTGTTCTGGAGACGGATGCAAGTTCAATAGGATGGGGAGCCAGATTAGGAAAGATTCAGACAGGTGGTTTGTGGACAACAGAAGAAAGAAAAGATCACATAAATTGTTTAGAGTTTAGGGCAAGTTTGTTTGCAGTGAAGAGTTTCCGAGATGTGCTGATAGGAAGGAGTTTACTGATAAAGATGGACAATATATCAGCAGTGGCATATATCAATCGCTTGGGAGGGAGCAGATCTCTTCAGTTGAGCGAGTTAGCAAAAGAGTTTTGGTATTTTTGTATGGAACACAAGATTGTGGTGAAAGCAGAATTTTTACCAGGGGTGTTGAACACGGTGGCAGATTGGAATTCAAGGTATATAAAGGATTTCAGCGATTGGAAACTGGACCCCAAGTGTTTCAAGATGATAGAGAAAGTGTGGGGTCCTTTGGAGATGGATATGTTTGCGAGCAGACTAACTTGTCAAGTTCAACGTTCTTTCAGTTAGAGTCCAGATCCGGAAGCTTGTGCAGTGGATGCGTTTCAATATTCATGGATGGGGATGAGAGGTTATGCGTTTCCCCCTTTTGCTATGATACAGAGAGTTCTGTTGAAGGTGAGGATGGAGAAATGCCAGATAGTAATATTAACACCATTTTGGAAATCCCAGGTTTGGTTCCCTTCAATTATGAAGTTGACTTGCGAAATCCCTTATTTGATTCCGGCAAGAAAGGGTCTTTTGATCAATGGAGATGGAGAAGAACATCTGTTAGTCCAGGACAGAGTGTTGAACCGTCTTGTTTGGAAGGTGTCAGGAGATCTGAGTGTTTCAGAGGACTTTCGAGCAAGGCTGCGGAGTTGCTCGAGGAGTCTTGGGCACCAGGAACAAGGAAGAGATACAAAGGAGTATGGAGAATATGGAGTGGTTGGTGCATGGAAAGGAGTTTGGATCCCTTGGAGGCTCCTATAGTGGAAGTTGTAAATTTTTTAGTAGAGCTGTTTGATAAAGGTTTGAGTTACAGAACTATAAATTGTTACAGATCGGGTGTTTCGGCAGGTCATGTTTTTGTGGACGGTAGATCTGTAGGTAGAAATCCTATTGTATGTAGGAATTTGAAGAGTCTGAGATTAAGGAGACCTCCTAGAGCTAGATATGAGATGCTATGGGATGTGAATCTGTTAAAGTTATGAGTCTTGGCCTACAAATAGTTTTTGGGATTTGAAAAGACTTTCGATGAAGTTGTGCACTTTGTTGTCTCTGATTTCTTGCAGGAGAGCTTCTGATGTGAAGGCTTTAGAGTTGAGTAGTAGATTTTATGCACCAGATGGGGTGCATTTTGAAATATGGAAAAGAACTAAGACTATGTCTTATGTGTTTTATCCTAAATATGAAGAATGTGGGAAACTTTGTGTGGTGGATTGTTTGAGAGAATACGAAAGTAGAGTGGAGGAAAATAGAAGTGATGGTGTGTATCAAGTTTTAATTTCGTTTGTTAAACCTTTTAAGGCGATTAGTAGTGCAACTATTGCTAGATGGGTTAAATGGACAATGGAACAAGCGGGCATTGATATTAGAGAATTTAAGGCTCATTCTATTAGAGGTGCTATGGCAAGTAAGGCATAATACTCAGGAGGTAGGATGGAGGAAATTCTGAAGGCTGCGGATTGGAAAAATGCAGGAACATTTGTAAGACATTATTTTAGAGCGGTAAAACATGTTGCAAATGAGGTGTTGAAGGGCTTTCAACATGCATAATGGTAGCCTCCGGTCTTGAAATGAAATGGCGATTCTCCAATTATAATGAAGAGAGAATCAAGATTTCATTAAAGACACGGAGGTTAACATTATCCCTCCCTCCTCATCCCATTATATATATTTTTTTACGTTTATGATATAATAAGTGAAATGATGCAAGAGGGATATGTTGGTTATTTGGAACATCATATCTGGTATGTTGATCTTATTGATGTAATTTTATTTTTAGGATTTATCGTAAGTGTACAGTTTGAGATTATTTTTAATTATTGTTTTTTTCGGTAGATTCGTCACAGTGAGAAGGTTAAAGATGAAAATTCGAGAGGAAGATTGGATTTTAGAAGATAAAGTTTGAGTAAAGAAAAGTTTGGCGCATTCAAAGAGGAGGAATGTTATGTGCATGGACTTCTTATTACTTATGTATTCTGGTTCTAGTTTGTTGTGGTGTTCTAAGTTCTTTAAAGGTGCTGCAGGAGTGGGCATTAAAAGATTAAAATGCATAATGTTAGCCTCCGTGTCGTGATTCTCTCCATTATAATTGGAGAATCGCCATTCTCTACGCTTGGGTATGAGTTTGTCCTGGAATGCGCATGAAAAGAAAAATTTGAAAACAGACACTCAGGCAGCTGAACACCATTTCTCCTGGTCATCCATCTCTGTGGTACAGGCTTGAGCTAAGGAGTCTCCTGCAGATCCCTGACTTCCCCATAAGGCGGTTGGTAATGGATCCCAGGCAGACCCTCGGAAATAGACCCTTTGTACCCTAACATTCAAAACGTATTTGGGTGGGACTTTTCTTGTGTGGGTGCTGAGTTCATGGGGCTTCAGGATTTTCAGACAAGTTTGGGTAACTGGACGGCAGGGCCTTAAACCCACTGAGTTGCCCAGCTTGCACTGAGAGACATTGAAACAAAAGGCCAGAAGTAGCAGTCTTTCTACAAACGTTTGCATAGCACCTCTGACCAATTGGTTGATTTTTGTTTACAAAATCTTCAATCACCCAGACAAATACTGAAGATTACAGAGAGCAGCAGCACACTGCTCTTCAGAATGACGTTGGTTATAGGACTCAATCTCATTTAAAAACCTAGGGCCTCGTGTCCTAATTTTCCAAATAAGGAATTGTAAATTGCTAATAATAATTCTCAATTTGTAATTTCTTGTTTGGTATGTCCTAAAATGTATTTGGTAGAAGTGGCCGCAATTTGCTCCCCAACTTCGACCGAATGTATTGGCGTTTTGCGAACCAATTAATGTAAAATAATAGGTTGCTTCACAAAATACCGAATCATAGTGGGTCACAATTTAACCTACCTCGTTAATGTGCATGAGGTAGATTGCGACCCATGACAATTAGTCAGAGGCACGGTAGCCTGCTGGGGTCGGCACACTACCATGCCTGTAATTACTTTTAAATAGAGCAATTTTTTTTATTTTTTAATAAATGCATCCCTCTTATCTTAAAAGGAAAACAGGATGCATTAAAAAAAGGAACATTTTTAAACCCATTTTTTTAGGAGCAGGCATGTTTTTGTCCACATTCACAAACGTCCTTTGGGGACCCTTTCTGGTTTGCGAATTGTTACCATCTCCTTTTGACTTGGTGGTAAAATATTAATGTTTTGCGACTGGTTTTCAGTCACAAAATATTAATATATTGCTTAAGGAATCTGTATTTTGATGGGATATCCTTTACACCATTTCTAAATACCGATTTGTTATTTACTTGCAAACGCAAATTGCATTTCAATAATGTGGTAACGAATTGCAGTTTGTTTTGTACATTTAAAAAAAGATTTTGCAGTTGCAATGGCTCCGATTTGACTTTGGTGACCGTAAAATTGCTTTGTACATGAGGCCCCTAGTGCCTAGCATGAAAAGCTATCAAAATATTTGTGGTGATTACCTTTCCCCTAGAAGGTACTTTAACTTCTTGCTTTTTCTTGCATTATTTTAACTACTCATTTTACTTGCCTATTAATGATTCCTATTCTTTAACACCTTGGCTGCAGCGCGAATTCCGCTGGACATTCCATTCTTGGGCGTGGTTCGGACGGCCCCCGACCGTCGTGCGCACACGCCCACCGTGACTCATGACAGCCGGGGGCCGTCATGAGCATCGAAGGGGTTAAATCTATACCAGCTGAAGAAACTTGCATGCATGTACATAACTATTTTTAGTTGTGTGCAAATGTGTCCGAACAGAACCTGACTTGTTAGCACTCAAAACAATGCTTTTCCTGTGAACTATCCAGCTTAACCGTAATTACATATTCGCCATCACCAACTCTTGCAAAATATGTATAGAGTAGTTTTGATTTATAAGGCAGCTCGGTTCAGTGCTTACTCATGATATCTGGCCTGATCTGCATGTCATGAGTTCAAATCCACAAAAGGTGATGGGAGGAATGCTTGGAATAAGTCTAACCACTGGCAATCGCACAGGCATTCCAGCCCATCATCTTTTGCCCATCATGCCACCTTAGATTAGACCTATCCATATGCAATTGAATGAACGAAATTGGATTTCTATAGCGCGTAGCTACCCTGAGACCTCCTAGCGCTTGTGGAGCGAACAGACAGATAGGTATGTCAAGCTAACGTGAAGTACTGAAAAGATGAGTTTTGAGAAGTTTTTGGAAGGCCAATATGTTTGGTTCCCCTCGAAGGGTAGGGGGGAGAGAATTCCAAAGATTGGAGGCATTCAGGGAGAAAGAGCGTCCACCCCATCTGGATCTTCATACTTTCCTTGGGGTGGCAAGAAAAGCGGAGCTGGAACGAAGACTCCTTGGGGGTTGATAGGGGGTGACCAGGGACTGAATGATGGCTGGGCCTGATTTCCACATAGCTCTGTGGGCCAGGCACATGGCCTTGAAATGTATCCTGGACCGAATTGGAAGCCAGTGAAGATTCCTCAAGGCAGGTTTTGCTGATTGTCTCCGAGGAATCTGGAGAAGTTGGCGAGCCGCAAAATTCTGGATCACTTGTAATCTCTGGATTGTGGACAGAGGGGCGCCCAAGTACAACGCGTTCCCGTAGTCCAGGCGGGATAGTATGAGGGCTTGCACCATAATCCTCCTCGCCTGGAAAGGGAGCAGGGGGAGGATCTTTCTTAACATTCTCATTAGACCGAAACATGTAGCAGAGAGCTTAGTGGCTTGATGATTAAAACAGAGAGAACGGTCAAGCCACATGCCTAGGCTCTTAATCTGCTGCTTTGGGGTGGGAAAAGGGCCGAGACAAGTCGGCCATATAAGTGCCGAGGAGGGTGATGGAGAATTGCCCAGAAACATCAATTCGGTCTTGTCCCCATTTAGCTTGAGGTGGGAGTGATCCATCCATTCGGCTACCGCCTCTAGGCAAGTACCTAGGGCGCAGGATGATCCCTCAGGGTGGTTTAATGCCACAACCAATTGGGTATCATCTGCGTATGTAATGATCTTTATGCCGAATGGAAGGACTATCTCTGCCAATGGGGCCATATAGGTGTTAAAAAGCGTGGGGCTCGGAAGAACCCTGGGGGACCCCACAGCTAAGAGGCCGCCGGTTTGATGTGGCAGTTCCTTCAAAGACTTGAAAGAACCGATCCTTTAGAAAGGACTGAAACCAGGTAAGTGCCAAGTTTGTCACTCCAAGATTTTTTAAGCGCTCAAGCAAGATATTATGATCAACAGTGTCGAAGGCGGCACTGAGGTCTAAAAGAATGATTGCTGCTGAGCCGCCCTGGTCCAGAAGTCTCCTTGCCTCCTCTGTTACAGCCAGAAGGGCCGTCTCAGTCCCGAGCTGAGGACGGAATCCTGTTTGAGAGACATGAAGCAAGTTGTTGGATTCTAAGTACTGTACCAGCGTGGAATTTATGTGTGTCTCAATCAACTTACTCAGCCATGGAAGGAGAGAGATGGGACGGTAGTTGGCCATATTGGAGTGATCTAGATTGGGGTTTTTCAAAAGGGCTCTAACCTGAGCACATTTCCATGCCAGGGGTACCGTGCCGGAAGTAATGGAAGAGTTTAAGGCATCTAAGATGACTGGGCGAATAGCATTATTGACTAATGAGAGGTACTGCAGAGGCGCGGGATCCATGGGAGAGCCCGAGGTTACCCTAGAAATAAGAGAATCCAGGGAATCTGCGTCTAACAAGGGAAACTCTCCTAGAGAGCACTTTAGTTCGGGGTGCAAACTTCTAGTGCTGAGAGCTGAGGACTCAGTCAGATGGGGAGGAAAATGCAGACATATCAAATGGATTTTTTGATGAAAGTATTCTGCCAGATTGTTACAACGATCTGGCGCTTCCTCCGTTTTGGGGGGTTTATGTGGCATGTTAGAGAGGGATTTAGCGATACGAAAGATCTCTTTAGGAGAGTTGGCTGATGCATTGATCCTCTCCTCGTAGAAGGTGGTTTGTGCGATTTTTAAATTTCTGCCTTAACTCCTAATTGCCTCTCTATAATAATTTTTCCTCTCTTCTGCAAAATTCTGTCTCCATCTCCTTTCAAATTTCCTGCAAGTCTGCTTAAGCTCCCTTAATTTAGGGAAAACCATGGTGTCGATTTTTGCTTAAGTCTCTTATGAGAGGGTTTTTTGGGAAGTATAGTGTCCAATGAGCTTTGGATCCATAAATTGAAGTTATTATTTGCCATCTCAGGGTTAGGGTCACTTTGAGGTCTGGTGGCATCAAGAGCTGTAGTCCATTGGCTAATGGAGAGATTCGACCATTTCCTTTCTAATGTCAAAGTAGCGCTCTGGGGTGGAGTGGGGGCCAAGGTCTCCCAGACCAGGGGAATTAGGGAGTGATCAGTCCAAGGGAGGGGGATGGGAGTGCCAACCAAGAGATTCTCATCATTACTGAACACAGGTTCAAGGATATGGCCTTTGTCGTGCGTGGGGGCGAAGCCTTTCTGCTTAATTTGGAGTGCCGAGAGGCTTGTTGATAACTCATTTGCCAGATGGTTGGAGGGGTCATCCATGTGGATGTTTAGATCCCCCAGTATTGTAAAGTTAGCTGGAGTTAGTGCTAAGTTGGCAACAAGTGTGGGAAGTGCACTAAGAAATTGACCTGGGGGTCGGTAGAGCAGTAAGCCGGAAAAGGTGCTGGTAGGTGAAAATTCTAGAGAAGTTCATGCTTTCGCAGTCTGGTGGCCCGTCCATAGAAGACCAGCAACTAAAGTTGTCTTTGAATATTATAGCTAGTCCCCCACCTCTTCCAGTCTTACGGTCTACTCTGTGTATTAAATATCCAGGTGGCAGGGTTTGAATAATGACTGGGTCAACTTCGTCTTGTAACCAGGTTTCCGTCAGGAATAAGGCATCTGGTTTAAGGTCGTCTAGTAGGAGTGCAAGTTCAACTGAATGCCTAGGAAGGGAACGACAATTTAGGAGGAAAAGTTTTAAGGGAGGGCCAAGTAAAGGTGCGTCCTTGCTGTGGGGTTGAAACTTAAAATTACAATAGGAGCAGCAAGAGGGACTGTTAGCAATGTTCATTGAGTGTAAACAGTTGATACCAGTGGCCCCTCTCAGATCAATCAATGTCTGAGCACTATAAATGAGATTATTTTTAAAACTGCCAGGGGTCAAGGCCCCTGGTCTCGGCCGGGCGCAGACGGGCTTGCCTTTGGCGCGCCACCGGCGCGCCCGCTGCGCGTGCGATCGGGCATCCGGTTAAGTAGCAGTGAAGCGCGAAGACTAGTGCGCTGACTGCAGCCGGAAGTGTCCCGCCCTGAAAGTGACTCCCGAGAACGCCCTCCGCTCAACGGCACTTGCCGAGTCGGACCGGGGAATGGGAGCAATCAGATGCGGGTGAGTGAAACTGTGCAAATTGCAATTTAAAATCAGTCTTGGTCCTGCTCCAATGGGAATAGTCCAGCCCAAACTGCCAAGCCAGGTCCCCTCTGAACCGGTACAAAGCAACCCAAGACCAGTTTAACCCTGATTGAGGCTCTTCAGTCTGGTGTAGCTTGGTTCTAGTGGCACAGTGAGCAAGGGACCTACATGGCTTACATTATCACTTATTTACAGTGCTTAACAATGTGAAATGTGGTTTTAAGCGCTAAATTTTAAAAAAACTTTTTTTTCATGTAAATAATACCATTGTATTACATGATTTCATATTTTTAACTCCTTTCCTATTCGTTCTAAAACTTGGTTCATGGGAGCAGCCTCATTGCTGTGAATTATGACCCGTAATCCAAGCTGCTGTGGTTTGATCAGTGTTCTGCACTGGCCTTGTGCCCAGGAGAAACCTCATCATTGTCAGGTTTATAGAACTCTGTATTAACAGCTGTTAGCAATGAACCACCTGCTCCTGGTTACTATCTCGTCTGGGATTGGTACTGCTTTCCCATAAACCTAACCCAAAGTTCAGCGAACTCAATGTAATAATTGTGATCAGGAGTTCCACTTGATGTTTCATACTTGTGCAAATGGTGTCTTGGGAGGGAAGCTTAAGTCTCAAGGGGCTCAAATGGTGGTACATCAGGAGCACAAAATAAATAGTGCCTCATGAAGAAAATGTGTAAATGATTTGTGTAGAGAATATGTGGCTCGTGGTGCTGTTGTACAGAACTAGTTTCTGGACCCCTGGTAGGACAACAGAAAATGAACCGTGGAGTTGCCAAAAGGGGAATGGGGAGCGGGTGGGTGTGGGTGTGTCCTTGTCTGGCCTGGTTGACTGTGTTCCCTAGCTCTACAGCAAATTCTGTGGTCATCACATTCTTCATGTATATAGTAATACACTACCTATTAACAAACAAGCTAAAAAAAATTATTTTAGGGTATGCCATCTGATCCAGCCCTGTAGACAGGTGGGATATTCCCATCCAGCTAGTTTCACTGTCAGTCATCGTGGATAATAAGCCTGCTTATATTGAACTGCATGAGTGGGAAGAGTCCTTTTTTAACCAGCTTTAGAACCAAAAAAGTAACTCCGCTGCCACTTGCTGCTGGGGTATGTCGAGCCCACCGATTCGTTTTGCCATAGTGCAAAATAGTGAATCAGGAGGAGCAGTGACAACAGGTCAACAACATTCCTACTTTGGATTTGACTGAGTATAGATGTAGCAGCTCATCCGGACAAACCAAAAGATGCTGCTGTAGAATGCCATATATGACGCCCCCCCCGGGGACAACTCTAGGTGTAAGTTCGTCCCTTCTAATGTATGGTTGAGCCCCAGATTCTGAGCTTGCGTGTCTGTCCTTAAACCTGGTTTTCACCGATGGGGCCACTTTTATTCGTTTCTCTCGTCGCTGTTTAGTAGTACCTGTGAATGCAGAACAATGTCATACATTCACCCCAGTACAGAGATCTGGGCCTAAATCCATCATTTTTTTGCTCGCCATTCCAGTTTGAACCCAGCCATATGCAAATCAGTCTTGACCCGGTGCCTCATGGGAACAGTCCAGCCCGAACTGCCAGGCCAGGTCCTCCCTGGACTGGAAACAAGCATCCTAGGACCGGTTTCGGGGTTTCACCCCCTCATCAGTCAGGATAGCTTGACTCCAGCGGCATGGAGAGCACATGACCCACGTCTGGGCATACCAGTCACACTCTGGGTAAATTTCAGCCTTAGAACTACAACAGAAAGTGCATACACCTCAAAATGAAAACAAGGGACCTGGCCCATATCTGCCAATCTCTTGACTTAACAAGTATTGGCAAAGACGTGAAGTCTCGCCTTCGTGACTTATTGGCATTGCCAATGGTTGCTGCACAGCGTCCAAGATGCTGAGCAGCATGGCTAAAGAAAAAAAAAAGTGCATGTGAACCCATAAAAAAAATTACGCTGGTGCTTTTTTTTTTTTGCCCAAACACTATCAACCGCTTGAGTACCAGTTCCCTTTCGTCCACTGCCCAACTTACCTTTGGTGGATTTTCTAGAAGCTGGTGCAGTCCTGGGATTTGCTCACTCAAGGTGGTGCTCAGCAACAGGTTGTGCAACCCTGGCTGCCGCGGCTCCAGGAAATTGGTGCTGACAAATGGGTCTAGGTCATAGAGGTACTGAAGGTGGCAGGGGGCTACCGGGGTTGGCACTCAAGCGTGGCATGCATAAGGCTAATAACAGTATTTCAATTACTACTTCTGTATGGAGCTCCATAAGAGATTGCTTACTGCCCCGGAGTGTACAACGTGGAAGAAATCTGCCACCATTTTTAGCTCGCGCATCAGACGAGCGCGAGTTGCAGTGAAAGTCTGGAGATTGAGCTAAAATTATGTACTGTATGTGGAGATCTTTGTAGTTTGTCTTCCGTAACCAGACTGATCTCACAGAAGTGAGGAGGGTGGGGGGTGAGTTCTAAAGAGGAAATAAAGTCCAACTGTAGGAGGGGAGAGTGTCGGAGGAGCACATAGTTTTGAGGAGGATGTGCCGTTAGCAACTGGGTAAACAATAGAGGAAAGGGGGATTGCTGTGTAGTCATATTGGGATTATTGTCACCTATTTGTGCGAGAGGGTGAGTTGTTGAAACCTTTGTGTAGACTTGCCATGTGCTGTGCGTGCTATTTTGAACCTGGCACGGCGTGTCCTGTGATGGCCCCTCCACACCCCCTCTTAGTGAGTTGGAGGCGGTGGTCACCCCGTTCTGCTGGGACTTCAATCGCGCTCGCAGCTACGTAGCACGAGCAAGGAACACTAACAGGAAATTGCAAATAAAATTGCATTTAGTAAATAAAGAAAAAACATCATGCGCCCAGAAAAAGGCAGAGGAGGAGGGACGAAGGAGGTGTTAAACACTGATAATGGGAGGAGAGTGGGGAATTTAAACCACAGAGCGCACGAGGAGGGGAGGGAGGGGCTAAAGGCAACAGGACAACGGGCGAATGAAAAGCAGGACCTGCGGCGGCGCTCTGAGCTTCGGAGCATGAGCAGGGAACACTAGCAGGAAATTTCAAATAAAAAATGACTTTTAGTAAATAAAGATAAACACACAGCAAAAAGGGAGTGGATTAGGGACGAGGCAGGCGATCAACACAGACAACGTGAGGGGAGCGAGAGCGGGTAATTTACATCACGGAGAGCATGGGGAGGGAGGGGCTAAAAATAACAGGACAACTGGCAAATGAATGAAAAGCAGGACCCGGGGCGGCACTCGGAGCTACAGGGTACGAGCAGGGAACATTGGTAGGAAATTGATAAAACAAGCCTAGGCAAAAGAAAAAGTAGTGCGTGACACTAACGTATATGACCATGAAATAGTACATGTAACCGGGGCAGACTCCAGGGCGTGACCGAAACAGCAAAAGGAGGAGTAAATGTAAGCTATTCACCAATGAAAACAAAGGAAATTCGAAAAGCACATGAAGGAACCAATCAAAAGCGATGGGTGTGCTGAATGACCATAGAGGAGATAAACCATGCCTCGCAAAGCAGCGCATGCATGCTGATTCTAGGCTCAACCTAAAAAGATGGGGCTTGAAAAGCAAGCAGTGAAGGCAGCGAGAACAGTCCGATTATAAAGCGGCAATCCTTAATGGGAGTAACAAACACTAGATTGACCTGCTGGGACACCCATTAGAAGCAGGCAAATGAGAACAAGGAAAGCCAACCATTGGTAAGCAATGGGCGGGCTCCAAACCATCTATTCTTGGTAAGCCACAGTATGCCTCTCAACACACAATGAATGCACCGTCTAGTAGGCTCGACCTAAGAATGCGTGGGAAGTCCGGCTTTAAGAGTGTGATCCCATTAATGGGAATGAGCTCAAAAAAGTGTGACACATCTGCCAAATGTAGGTTAGTTGACCGCTATGCTGGCCAGCATAATACAGTAACGGCCATGCAACTCTCAAAACCAGGCGGCGTGACAAGCGTGAGGCTTAGAGAAAGGAGGGCAGCACAGAGACTTAGTGAAACCGGGGGTCTAATTCATAAACCGTTTTCTGATGCATGTGTAACTTTAAAAAAGATACATTTCCAGTTTTAAATTTATTGACAAATGTGTTTACTCCTTTGTAAAACTTCACAGGCCGCTGGCATTTTACGCAATAGTAAATCTAGAACAGGCGAGCAGAAACATTGACTTTCCCAGAAAAGCGGCTTTTGCGAGTGCTGAGAAAAACATCAAAGTTGCAACATATTAGCATTCCCAAACATTTTGAGTGACTTTTCCTTCCATGTGTTCTCACCTGTATGATTTTCTCCTCGTGGAGAAAAGAGTAACCGTGTCAAAAGGAAACATAAAAATGCGCAAGTGCATATTTTCGCCTTTCTTATTCCTACCTGCTGTCTTTTTGGTGAACAGTATGCTGGTTGGATGTGTTGAATCAAGTTTTAACTTGCACGGATTTCAAAGTCTAGTCCGAAGACAAATGTTAAGGGGCTCGTTAGTGTAGATTTTTGTGGGTGGGCTTTTGTGTGTGGAAATTCATTTTGCTTCAACCAGTACCCTGCTTCCATTCCGACACGCATAGGAACGGCCCCTAGACGAGAAAGCCCTTACACACCCGACAGGCGGCCTCTCACTTTTACTTTTGGAATCTCTAGTGCGAAACCGCAACACCTCGCCCGTCCAAACTGCTGACGAGTAACACGTGTTTCCATTCCTCGCCTGACACAAGGTTTGCTGGTAACCCGCATGAGCTCTGCCTTTTTAGGTCGAGCCTAGAGCAGCGCATGCGCTGCTCTAGGAAATCGACCTCTTGGAATCACTTCAGCTTCAGGAGAAGCTCGTGCATGTAGTGCTCACACGCCATTGGCCTTTGCGTCTGGCTTTAGCACGCAATTGGCCAAAGGCGTGTGGATGTCCCAGCTTTTAGAAAAATGTTCACTCCCAGAGCGTTTTGCTCTCGGGAGCCAGCATGACATCTGTTTTGTGTCACCTTTCACTTTCGCGGCCGTGGCTTTCTTTGTGGTCCCATTTATTACTTGCTGCTTTGGCTTTCTCTGGGCTGAGCTCTCGCGCTTCCCGGAGCCTTGTTTACTCTTTCCTGGCACTGATTTTAAGCTTGATTTGTAAGTGGACCAATAAGCAGAAATTATCTTCGCTATCCCTCTCCCTTCTCCACACCCTCGCTCGTCTTTTAAGCAGAAATTAAACCTATGCTGCTATTTAGTGTTCGTGCGTTCTGAAGAGCTTCATCCTCTCCGCATGTCAGAACGTTTTTTTAAAATCAAATCATGGCGAGTTTAAGGCGTTGCGTCTTTCCCTTGACACAAGTTTTGCTTGTTTACTGACAAAGCCTTTTATTGCTTTTGCCTGCTGCAGTTCTTGTTTACAAAAAGGGATGTGTGGTTTTACATGTCCGTTTTAATTCGACGAATAGGTTGAAAGGTACTACCTTCCTCGGAGCCTGTGGTGCTGTGATGAGCCTGACGTTAAAGCCCCGTCTTGAAACCCCTGATGGTTTTTTACTTAGCACAACAGTGTTGGTGTACATTACAGCAGCAGGGGACGGGTCTTTATCAACAACTCAAAGGCCACCAGCAGCTCAACTGTACATGTTGCACCCGAATGGGTGGTCGTAAACTAGAAATGCCTTCTGCTTTACTGTCCTTATCGGAGAGAGACACCAGAGTTCGAGACCTAGACTTTGATCTGTTAAGACTCAGAGCTTGACACACTCCAGTCATACACAATAGGGCCTTGATTTCCAGCGCTCTAGGTTTCTCTAGGTCTGACATGGGATGTGCCTGACAAGGGCTGCGCAGGCGTTGGATGTGGTAGTGGCTTGACCGAGGGCGCAGGGTGCAGAATTCAATACATAAATATAATTTGTACAGAATATTCAGCCAAGAATGACCTTGTATGACTATATAAACATACATGACAGTGGCTATAAGCCCTCGTATGCAAGGAAAGGGTCCGGGCGTTCTAAAAACCAAAATAAGTTGTTCCAAGTCCTTTCATCATTTGTCTGTCTTGGGTATTCTCCTATGTTGAGGTGAATATGCCTTCTATTGGTAAAACATAATTAATATATAGTACACGGGATGGATTTGCCATTGAGGCCTCTAGGGCGTCTTCAACGATAAATACAACACTGAATGCATTGCCGAGAATACTGCAATTTATGTTAATACTGAAGTGGGTATTGAGGTTATTTCCCCTGAAAGTGAATTTACTGTCGGTGTGGAACTCTTTTTCCCAGCTGATATAACAGATTTGATAAATATGCAGTTTATATGAGAACCCGGGCTGTTCCTAATCAGGGAAGGATATAAAACAAGCATTGGCATAGCCAATAGGTCTCACCTTTGGGACCTTATAAGTATTTAGTTTTGCAGTACAATATCCTTGATGCAACAACATCAACTGTTGCATGGCTAAACACTTATAAGGTCCCAAAGGCGAGACCTATTGGCTATGCCAATGCTTGTTTTTTCTGCGGTAGGCAGTTTAGCCCTCATGTTATCACTGTCTTTGCTGCTGAGGCCGGCGTTGGTACCCTCTCTACCCTGCGCCCTCCAGACGCCCCCGCCCTAACTTCCACCATTTCCGGCCTCTCTCCTCCTGCCTCCTAGCCTGTGCCCTGTTCCCAAACAGCAGGGCTGCCATGCCGTAAGCCTCCGAGAGGTTGGCGAGTTCACGCATCTTCCAGTTTACTCCCTGCCAGTCAGCCTGGCGGGGCCTTTCCACTCTCAAGACCATTAAATTAATGCAGTTCAGTTGGGTAATAGTACCACCAGCTGCCTGCAGCCCTATGGGGTCTCGACATTGAGCCAGCAGGGGTTGAACGTGTTTTTATTACTTCTATGAGCCAGCAGGGGTCGAACATGATTTAATTATTTCTTCATTGTGTAGTTTCTCTCCACTTTGATAGAGGTGCTCAGTACGCAATCTAGTGATTCCTTGTGGGCGACCGTCGCCAACTTAAGTCTTCGCTGTGTGGTACCACAGAAGCGCTGCCATCTTGTTCACTGCGCACTCTGTTTCGTTCTTCCCGCGATTTGTAGACCGCCCCCTGGTCCCTTCGGGAAGGCTGCGGGGCAGGCGCGCATCATAGGCAAACCCACCAACCCCCGTCCGCTTACCGTCTGGGGACAGGGCGAGTCTTGCTGTCCTTTTGAATTCCTGAGTAAGAAGGGAGTTTATTTTCTCTCTTCGATATGCAGATGGAGGATTTCAGAAAAATGTGGCGAGGAAACAAACCTGCATATGTAAAATAGACTGCAGAAGAAAGTGGTGGGAATGGAAGAACAGGAGATCCAATTAAAAGAATTTCTAGTGGCACGATCTTTTCATTGGCCTAAATAAAGTTACTTCACCTGTCTGCCCTAAGGTCTCTTCATTGTGGTGCTAATAGCAATATATTTCACCGTAGTGGCACTTAAGCAACATCTACCTATTGACAGTGGGATAAAATGCAAGCCATTTTCACAGCCTTAGAGGGAAGGTTGTAAAATGGCAATTCTGTGTTGGTCCAGCACTAACCTTTCCTGGATACACATGGATTGACCTGGGATAGATGGTTGCATTGTGGTGGTGGTGGGGGGTGTTTATCGTTGTTTGACCCAGGAGAGATGCCGAGTTTAGCATGGGAAGGATACTTGGCTTTGGCTTAGGATGGATGGATACTTGAATATTGCCCTCGGAGTGATATTTCATTTTGGCTCCAAGTAAGCAATGCTTTTTATCTGGACATGTAGTGCTTATGGCTTGACCTGTTGACTCTCCCCTTCCTCTCTTGCAGTACGAAGTTACCTCGGACCTGTATTTTGAGAATGTGGTGCAGTTCTACAACTTCTCTGCACGAGTCACAGCTGATCAGCTACGGAAGCCTCCCAACAGAGACCAGTAAGTCCGCTTCTGCAATGCCAGGCTTGAAAATACCTGTATTTTGGGCGTGTTCCGTAGTGCCACATTAGTCCTATTCTAAGAGTTCTAGGTTAGGTGTATGGGCAGATGCCTCCCTAGGATCCTTGTATAGAAACTTAAGTGCTCAATTTGGAAGAGTAGAGTGCAGCGGGGCGGTCGCAGGTTACAAGTGGCTCCATTTATAAATTTTAAAAAAAGTCTGTTGTACTTCTAATGTTTTCTTCATTTTTAAAATATTTTTGATAAGAGAAACTTCTTAAATCTTGTTCTGCACCCTTTATCCAAAACCGTGGCAATTTCTTCTGATCGCGTGTGCTACAGTACCTATCTGACCGAATATGACACGTTATTTCGCATGCCGTTACTTCGCATGCCATTACTACGCGGTTATTACTTGGCAATAACCGTTACTACGCAAGTTTTTAGTTCGCATACCATTACATTGAAAGCGTTAATGTATACGAAGTAAAAACTTGCCTAGTAATAAAAATGGTATGCGGAATAACGTGTCATATTAAAAAAAGACATTTAACCCCTTTTTTAAAATGTTTAAAACACAACACTACTTTAAATAATAAATAGAAATACACTACCCTACACATCTAAAAATGGAAAACACTACCAAAACACTCAAACACTACACTACCCTACACTACTGAAACTACACTACCCTTAACCCTAAATCACTACCCCTGCACGAACATACGCATTATATGATAACTCATTCACTACCCATCATAACCCCCAACACTACACTAAACACTAAAACTTGCATAGTAATAAAAACACATTTAGCACAACACTACACTAAATACAAATACACTACCCTACACAAAACAAACTCTAAAAAACTACCCAAACACTACACTACTCAAACACCACTACACTACCCTAAATCACTACCCCCAGCACGACCCTGCCCCTACCCCAGTCCTGTCCCTACTCCCAAACACTACCCTTCACGACACCCAACACTACCCTAAACCACTACCCTACACCACACCACAACACTGCCCTAAAACACTACCCCCTGCATAACCCTCCCCCTCCCCTGTCCCTACACCCAATCACTCCCCTACACGACCCCCCTGACACTACCCTAAACCCCAAAACACTACTCCTCAAACACAACACTACCTTAATCCTTAAAGACCTCCCCCTACCCTAAACCCTTAAAAATAGCCCCTTACCTCTCTCTCCTCGTGTCCTATGTTCTCCTTCCTGCGTCTTCAGAGAGGCGGTGATCGTTAGACGTCGTTGTGAGGAAATGCCTCAGTTTCCTCACAATGATGTGGTTCGCTATCAACGCATGCGTTGTAATAACATGCGTAGAAATGGCTACGCGTTATTACAGCGCATGCGTAGTAAAGCTTGCGTAGTAATGGTACGCGGTGTAATGACCGCGTACAAAAGGATGTTTACCATCTGACCATCTCATTCGGCTGTAAAATAGTGTGGCACACTACTACGAATAAAAATAAATACTTCAGGGGTTCTGGAAATGGTCATGCTGCCGTAGTATGCAAAGCTAAGTTACAAGAAGGAATATCTCTTGTTAATTTTGCAAGAAAAGTTCATTTAGCTATGAGCCTTAACACAAAGTTAGGGCTGTTTCTCAGGCAGCTAACGCAGTCCTGATCTCCCCAAGGATGCTATATCTTGCCACAGCGTTCTCTTCTTCATTGTTTCATGTCTCTCATTAGGGAGCAGAAGACCTATACCCCTCACAAATAAACCCATTCTTCCCAGAAGATCACCCTCACCTTAACTTTTTTGGTCGGGTGTTATTTTTCAGAAACTAGATGTATGAGATGGCATGATGGGATTTTATTTCAAAAGCATGTGTTTAATTCCTGTGTCTCATATTGAAGTGCAATTCCATGAGATACCCTGAGAAGTCCCAGCTGAACAGAACTCCCAGGGAGGACAATATGGCTATCTGCGGTTCCTCAGGGGCTGGATGTCTGGCCAGATCACCACCAATCAGTTTAAAAATCTTAACTTCACTTCCCCTCTGTTTCCCGTGCTCTCAAGCTGTCTGGCAGTTCTTGCTTTTTTATATGTGATAATATGATGGAGATATCTTCAATAATGTGAGACGTTTCTTGCTTTATTTGGAGTGTATCCTCCATGGATCTTTAGGACTGAAAACTCTTGGGAAGCTGGGGTCAAGCTGGAAAGATTTAATGAAGTGCAAGTCGTCAAATCATGAACCTTTCCAAAGTATTATCCATTAATACACACCAACGCAGAGAAAAAGCATAGGCATAACATTGTTGTACAAAATATAGCCAAGGAAGAAACAAGTGAACCTTTTTTAATTACACCGAAAATTGCACTTTCACATATGACATGCAAAACTGTAAACATGTTTACAAACAAAAACTTTGTAAGAAGGCCTCCTTCAGGGTACAGAGTTAGTTATCTTTGTTTCTCCTCAGTCTGTTCTCATCCCCAAAAAACCTTTAAGTATCCTTTGCTGGATCTTTTGCAACAAATAGACCAGCTAAGGCAGACTGGCAGCGAATACGGAGTATTCAAGGTTTTGAGTAGTTCTGCGTAAATACTTTGCTAGAGATTGGAGCTTTGCGCTAGCCTTACTGAGATTTTAATATCCTAACTCCTAGAACTGCCCTCTAAAGGGAAGGGTTTTGCTAGGCAGCTGCTTGGAACACCAAATTTTCCTAAATGCAGAACATATGGTCCCATAGCCAGGGGCAAAAATTCTAACACCAGTCTATTTTAGAACACATTGTAAATCCATAATTTTTAGAATAAGAAATCCCCTAAGCATATATCTGAAACTGCAGAGCTAAGAGCAGCTTCAAGTGCCCCGTGGGGGGGGGGGGGGTTTAATCTACAATTCGAATAACCCCACAACGCACCCAGATGAGGGGAAGTCACCGTATGACTTTTAATAATGAATTGCCTGTTGGTTTATGCTCCCTGCCTGCCACTTTTACTCACCGCAACCGTACTAGTCCTTTGGTAACTAAGATATACTGTCCTGGTTTTTATTATTATTTTTTTGTTTAATTATAGTGTCCCAGGTAGACGTTTAAAACAACTTAGTCAACATAAAAACATATTTAAAAAGCAGGTTCTTACTTTAGGGGGTCTTTGGGAGGAGGGACATAAGCACTCCAAATTCTTGACTAGCTCGTCAAATGGAGTTCCAATGGGAAGTCTGGGTAGGCATGTTGCAGAAATGCTGAACACTCACCTATTGGTCTGAATGACTTAAAACTTTGGTTTTGCTTTTGGGATACAAGCAGAGCCATACCTACCCATCGGGGGTTTAATTGAATTCACCATATATTTTAGAGTAGGGGATGCAGGGATGATTTGGATGAAAGGGCCGGGGGAGCAAGCCTCTTTACCATGCATCCCTTCCTCTCAAAAGGCACGTGCTGTTATTTCACTTCTGCAACAGAGGCACATATGTGGTTGCTGCTGGCCTGAAACTTGGCAGTAAGTATTTTGCTTTTTCATGGCATCTATAATAAAATCTTGCAGGGTGTGTGTTGGAAATGGCCCTTTTTGCAGGGTTATCCCCAAACTTTTTGCTTTTTCCTCCTATTTTTCCCTGACCTGTTTGTGTTAGTTTTAGGACTCTGGGCACTTTACCACTGCTAATCAGTGCTAAAGTGCATATGCTCTCTGTGTAAACTGTGTTATGGATTGGTATTTCCATGATTGGATATTTGATTTACTTGTTAGTCCCCAGTAAAGTGCACCGAGTGTGCCAGGGCTGGTAAATCGAATGCTACTAGTGGGCCTGCAGCACTGATTGTGCCACCCCCGTGAGTAGCCCTGAAAACGGTAACTCAGACCTGCCATTGCAGAGTCTGCGCACAGTTTGTAACTGCCATGACGACTTGGCCAGTGCACACACTGGCCGGTCCCTAACCTTCCCTTTTCTTACATGTCGGACACCCCTCAGGTACCCAAGGTACCCCTGTGGGCAGGGTGTAGTGTATGTGAAAGGTGGGACATGCCCTGGTGTGTGTGGCATGTCCTGATAGTGAATTACAACCAATTTCGTTTTTCACTATTGCAAGGCTACCAGTTCCCCATAGGATAGAATGGGAGGTTTGTTTATAACATCTTATAAACATAACTGGCCCAGGGAATTCGGTAAGAAAATAGAATTTAGTATGCCTGAACTCAGAATCTAAAGATGCATCTTTTAGTGAAGGGGATTTTTACATTCTGTGTTTGAAAATACCACTTTTAGAAAGTAGGTATTTTCTTGCTCAGTCATCCCGTCTGCCTCTGCTGGAATGTGGATTGCCTGTCTGGGTTTTGGATGAGAGAAGGCTGGGGAGCAGGAGGGCTCCAGATAGTCTAGGTGGGTCAGGAAAGGGCTGAATAGACCTAGGCTACAATGGGGGAAGGGGGTAGGAGATTTCCTTGCACCTCACAGGGCCTGGTCTGCCTCTGACAATGCCGTCCCCACCTCCTGCCAGGAAATCACACCAGAGAAGGCAGAACTGGTTCTGGCTGGGCACAGACACCCTCTGCCTAGAGGATCAAAGGATTTTTGGATACAAATACTGGGGCCCAGACCCCTGAACTTTAGAACTCTTTTGGATCAAGAAGACTGCCAAGAAGAAGAGCCGGAGAAGCTGTGAGGAGGAACTACCACTTTGCTGTGTGCTTTGCTGTGTTGGCCTGCAGTGGCTGCTTCTGTCTTGGGCAGTGAAAGGCCTGGACTGGACTTTCTGCAATCTACTTTTGTGAGTTTCTCCAAGGGCTTGAGGTAGAGCTTGCCCCCTGTTCAAGAAGTCTCAGGAACAGCAAAGACTTCAAGTTCTTCTGCCCTCAGCACTGGGGACTGTGTTCTGTGCTGCAACAGAAGAAAAGCAACTCCACGACGACGCTGCTGACCCCGTGTCCCGAAGACACCGCAGAGGGCACTGCCGCACCGCAACCCTGGTCTCACCGACGACGCCTGTTGACGCCGCCACGTGACCTGTGGGCACCGCACCGCTTCGCGCCGAAGCTTTGGCACCACATAGAGCAACGCCGCACCGCGACCCTGGTCTCACCGACGCCGCCTGTTGCCGCCACCGAGCCGCTGCTCGCACCGCGACCTGTGGGCACCGCATTCCGCACCGCCTTGCGTCAGGAGGACGCCTTGGCCTGCCTGACGCCGCCACTTCCCGCCGAAATCGACACCGCTGCTTGCACTGTGGTTCGAGGGCACCGCTCGTAAGTCACACGATGCACCGCCCTCATCCCGCAACGCAGCCTTGGCCTACCGACGCCATCTACTCCAGTTTGTCAGCCGACGACAGCGCTTCAGCGACGACGCTGCTTGCACCGTGACCTGCCAGCACCGTGACGAGCACCGCCTTCATCTCGCACCGCGACCCTGGTCTCACCGACGACGCCGCCATCGAGCCGCTGCGCGCACCGCGACCTGAGGGCACCGCACCGCTGCACTTCGCACTGCAGCACCCGACGCCTGCCGACGCCAGCGCTCCTGACTCCATCAGAGAGGAGATCGACTTGCAACGCGTGTGACTTCGAGGGCCCCGACGACTCCTGCACCGACCTCCGGAACCGACGCCTGCGGACGCTGTGTTTTCGGAAGCTCAACGAGAGGTCATCGACGCCCTGCATTTCTAAAAGGTACTGTTTGCGGGTCTTCCCGACACCGTAGCTGGCCCGCGACGCCGCGGTCAGCCAGAACTGTTTGGATTTGTTTGCTCACGACGCCGTGATAGCCCCGGACGGAGCTATTGACATCAAGGAACTGTTTTTAAAGCATATTTTGATAACTGAAGATTTTTAAGTACTGTATTGTGGATTTTTATCGTTTTTGGTCTTGTCTTAAGTATATAAAAATATTGGATATTTTTCTAAACTGGTGTGGTGTCCTTTTGTAGTGCTTACACTGTATTACTGTTGGTTATGTGCAAATGCTTTACACACTGCCTCTAAGATAAGCCTGACTGCTCGTGCCAAGCTACCAAGGGGGTGAGCAGGGGTTATTTTAGGAGTGTAACTCCCTTATCCTGACTAGGGTGGTGGTTTTTGCCTGGCTATGGCACATGCCCTAGCCTGCCAAAAATCCCATTTCTAACATTGGTGGCAGCGGTGGGATAGGACTTGTGTTTGCACCTGACTTACAGTGATTGGTGTGCACTACTACCATATCGCAGACCATTACGTGCCACATACTGGTTCTTTTTGGCCTATTTTTTTGATCTTGCCAGTTTGAACTTGCTACTTCGTCATGCCTGAATCAATTGCATCATCTGTTGCATCCTTGGAAGTGGCCTTTGAGGAGGAGAGGTTAGAAACCTACAATGGAAAGGAATTGAAGGCGATCTGCAAAAACCTCAAAATTCAAATCAGGGGCCTCACCAGAAATGAGCTACAAAAGGTGCGGAGGGCCTGGGTAGCAGCCAGACATGCTAGTGAGCTGTCTGGAGATCTTGGCATGGAGGCAGAGGAGCCTATTCCAAGGGTGGATGTGCTTTTGGGAGGGGGGGCACCCTCTAAACCAGGCAGCAGCAGTCTGTCCCCAGAGGAGCTGGAGGACAGGCGCCAAGCGAGGAAGTTTGAGTTGGAGAAACTCAGGATGGGAAGACAAAAGAATAGCCATGGAGGAAAGGAGGATGATGTTAGACCATGAGTTTAAAATGAGAGACCTGGACTGGGAAGCCAGTGGGGCTAGGCCCAGCCCAGATGGTGGCAGCAAAAGTGTTAGGTCCAGTACTGAGGATGAGGTACACACACACAGGTTTGGGGCCCTGCTTTAAGGAGGGTGTTGACATACACCAGGGGGTTCAGGATTGTGAGGTTACTCCAGTGGTGCGCAGTGTCCCTGAGGTGGATTGGGGAACTGGCACAGGGGATCATTTTCCTGGTAGTGGGAGGGACACTCTGCTGACTCTAGATGAGAGGTGCATGGAGAGGGGTTACCCCATGATAGAAGCCCTGGTAAGTGAGTATGGAGACCAGCCAGACGAGTATGGGTTAAGAGACAGCAACAGTCAGACACTGTCTCACCAGTCTTGTGGGAATGATGTGGGGTACTTTTCTGAGGCACTGGATGATTGGGTGAAGGGTAGTTTGGTTAACACCTGTGTGGGGCTGTGTGATTCAATTGTTGGAGAGCATATTTTAAGTCCCTGTTTTCCAGAGCTATGCCAACACCCACTGGAGTGTAAGTTCTCTGACCCCAGGGAGCTTGCACGGGAGGCAGACCTTTTGGTGGATTCCAGAGGGTCTGGAGAAGCATCTGGGGGTGACCCGGAAGGAAGCGGTTTGGGTATTTCCCAACCGAGGGTGGTGGGAAAGGTTTGTGGTAGCCCAGATAGGTCCCGGTGTCGTGGGAAGGGTATAGGGACTCACGTCCTGTCTCCGCGGAGAAGGAGTGGGAATGGGCGGTGGCCCAAGGTGCCCGAAACCCGGTCCCAGAGCCTGGGTGGTTCCAGGAGGGAACACCAGGTGGGGAGCCTAGGCTGTACTGGTAGGCCGTCTGTTGAGGGGGATCTCCTACTGTCAGGAGAACGTGGAGTGTCTGTAAACAGAGCTCCAGCGGTTCTGGTGTCTGGCGGTGCCGCTCCTAAGTGAAGGGTGCAGAAGTCCAGATTGAGGGGTATGTGTTCCCCAGTGGGAGAACCAGTGGGTCAGGGCCCAGCCAGAAGGGCTGAGCCTCCTACGAGTGACCATGGTGACGCCACTTCTGTCCTGGGGGATCTTCGCGCACGGTCTGATGGACAGGGGTCGGGAGATCTGCGCCAGACAGACTGTCACACGACACGAGTCATGTGTTACCCTCAGGGGGGGCATGCGTGCTCCCAAGGAAGTCCTGGTGCGCCGGGCAGGTGCTCAGCTACAGGGTTTAGTCCCTGGGTTGGGAGGCCAGGCTCAGGTCCTGCCTGACCTGGAGGGAAGGACGACTGTAAGCAGTGTCCTGACCGGTTTGTCTTCTAGGGTACCACTCCAGGTGGGAGGGTGCAGAACTCTGGAAGGGGGTGCAAAGGGAGGGAGTCCTCGCCTCTGACCTCGGTTCAACCCGAGGGTTTAGATCCTAAGGTGGTGGATCAGTTGCAAGGTCAAGGCCCTGAACTGGTGGAAGAATTGCGTAGGAGGTCTGGCCCCAGCGTCCTGCCCGTTTTTGGTTCTGAGGGTGCTTCTCCCGGGAGGGGAGTGCGGAACCCCGGAAGGAGAGGTAAGGGGAGGAGAGCCTCGCCCGAGACCTCTGGTCAGCCTGAGGGTACAGACCCTGGGTTGGAGTACCAGGTTCAGGGTGTCCCCCCTGACCTAGAGGAAGGGGCAACTGATAAGTGCCCCTACCAGTTTGTCTTCTGGGGGTGCCGCTCCAGCTGGGAGGGTACAGAGCCCCAGGGAGGAGGACCGGGTGTGGGGGAGCCCACCCCAGGCCCTTGTTCAGCCTCAGGGTACAGACCCCGGGCTGGTGTACCAGTTGCAGGATAGCACCCCTGAACTGGTGGGCGAATTGAGCAGGACACCTGCCGCAGGTGCCCTGACAATTCTGGAGGGGGGTACCGCTCCAGGTGGGAGGGTACAGAGCCCCAGGGAGAAGGAGAGGGTGTGGGAGAGCCCACCCCTGTCTCCTGTCCAGCCGCAGGGTAGAGGCCCTGGGCTAGTGGGCCAGTGTCAGGATGCCATACCTGACTTGGCAGAGGGGAGAGTGGAGAAAGGGTGCCAGGCACCTGGGGCTACCACCCCCACTCTGACGCCACAGCGGTTGGAGGGGCCTGAAAGGCCTAAGGCCTGGCTCTCATCACTGACATTTGTCAGTGGCCACTGTGGCTGGCTGTCCTGGTGGACAGAGTTGCCCCTGGGAGTGGGACAGGAGTCACACCCCGGGGGTGGACTGGGCCACACCATTGTGTTGGCCATGTGGGTACTGACTGCCTGTTGGGACACATCTGTGAGCCAAGTAAGTTTAGGTGCTGCACAGATGGGGTCCACAGGTGAGGAGAAGGGTTCCCCATGGGTCAGCTTAGTGGGCCCTGAGAGTATGGATAGAGGGATCCAACTAGGTTCAGGAAGGCGTAGAACGGGAAGAAAACCCTGCTGTTGCGTGCCAAGTCCCATGTTCTATCGCCCCAAGCAGGGAAGTCCATCGAGGTATGGATTTGTCTACCCTGGCTTTAGGCTGGAAGGGGGTTGTGTTGGAAATGGCCCTTTTTGCAGGGTTATCCCCAAACTTTTTGCTTTTTCCTCCTATTTTTCCCTGACCTGTTTGTGTTGGTTTTAGGATTCTGGGCACTTTACCACTGCTAATCAGTGCTAAAGTGCATATGCGCTCTGTGTAAACTGTATTATGGATTGGTATTTCCACGATTGGATATTTGATTTACTTGTTAGTCCCCAGTAAAGTGCACTGAGTGTGCCAGGGCTGGTAAATCGAATGCTACTAGTGGGCCTGCAGCACTGATTGTGCCACCCACGTGAGTAGCCCTGAAAAGGTACCTCAGACCTGCCATTGCAGAGTCTGCGCGCAGTTTGTAACTGCCATGTCGACTTAGCCAGTGCACACACTGACCGGTCCCTAACCTTCCCTTTTCTTACATGTCAGACACCCCTCTGGGTAGGCCCAAGGTACCCCTTGGGCAGGGTGCAGTGTATGTGAAAGGTGGGACATGCCCTGGTGTGTGTGGCATGTCCTGATAGTGAATTACAGCCAATTTCTGTTTTTCACTATTGCAAGGCTACCAGTTCCCCATAGGATAGAATGGGTGGTTTGTTTATAACATCTTATAAACATAACTGGCCCAGGGAATTCGGTAAGAAAATAGAATTTAGTATGCCTGAACTCAGAATCTAAAGATGCATCTTTTAGTGAAGGTGATTTTTACATTCTGTGTTTGAAAATACCACTTTTAGAAAGTAGGTATTTTCTTGCTCAGTCATCCCGTGTGCCTCTGCTTTAATGTGGATTGCCTGTCTGGGTTTTGGATGAGAGAAGGCTGGGGAGCAGGAGGGCTCCAGATAGTCTAGGTGGGTCAGGAAAGGGCTGAATAGACCTAGGCTACAATGGGGGAAGGGGGGAGGAGATTTCCTTGCACCTCACAGGGCCTGGTCTGCCTCTGACAATGCCGTCTCCACCTCCTGCCAGGAAATCACACCAGAGAAGGCAGAACTGGTTCTGGCTGGGCACAGACACCCTCTGCCTAGAGGATCAAATGATTTTTGGATACAAATACTGGGGCCCAGACCCCTGAACTTTAGAACTCTTTTGGATCAAGAAGACTGCCAAGAAGAAGAGCCGGAGAAGCTGTGAGGAGGATCTACCACTTTGCTGTGTGCTTTGCTGTGTTGGCCTGCAGTGGCTGCTTCTGTCTTGGGCAGTGAAAGGGCTGGACTGGACTTTCTGCAATCTACTTTTGTGAGTTTCTCCAAGGGCTTGAGGTAGAGCTTGCCCCCTGTTCAAGAAGTCTCAGGAACAGCAAAGACTTCAAGTTCTTCTGCCCTCAGCACCTGGGACTGTGTTCTGTGCTGCAACAGAAGAAAAGCAACTCCACGACGCCGCCGACCCCGTGTCCCGAAAGCACCGCAGAGGGCACTGCCGCACCGCAACCCTGGTCTCACCGACGACGCCTGTTGCCGCCGCCACCGAGCCGCTGCTTGCACCGCGACCTGTGGGCACCGCCTCGCTTCACGCCGAAGCTTTGGCACCGCAGAGGGCACCGCCGCAACGCCGCACCGCAACCCTGGTCTCACCGACACCTGTTGACGCCGCCACTGAGCCGCTGCTCGCACCGTGACCTGTGGGCACCGCATTCCACACCGCCTTGCTTCACGAGGACGCCTTGGCCTGCCTGATGCCGCCACTTCCCGCCGAAATAGACGACGCTGCTTGCACCGTGGTTCGAGGG
This sequence comes from Calotriton arnoldi, assembly GCA_963921515.1. Taxonomy (NCBI): domain Eukaryota; kingdom Metazoa; phylum Chordata; class Amphibia; order Caudata; family Salamandridae; genus Calotriton; species Calotriton arnoldi. Next base: position 3,615,361 of record CAWUFW010000025.1, on the reverse strand, counting down.
CACCGCTTGCAAGTCACACGACGCACCGCCCTCATCCCGCACCGCAGCCTTGGCCTACCGACGCCATCGACTCCAGTTCATCAGCCGACGACAGCGCTTCAGCAACGACGACGCCGCTTGCACGGTGACCTGCCAGCACCGTGACGAGCACCGCCTTCATCTCGCACCGCGACCCTGGTCTCACCGACGACGCCATCCGACGCCGCCACCGAGCCGCTGCTCGCACCGCGACCTGAGGGCACCGCACCTCTGCACTTCGCACTGCAGCACCTGACGCCTGCCGACGCCAACGCTCCTGACTCCATCAGAGAGGAGATCGACTTGCAACGCGTGTGACTGCGAGGGCCCCGACGACTCCTGCACCGACCTCCGGAACGGACTCCTGCGGACGCCGTGTTTTCGGAAGCTCAACGAGAGGTCATGGACGCCCTGCATTTCTAAAAGGTACTGTTTGCGGGTCTTCCCGACACCGTAGCTGGCCCGCAACGCTACGGTCAGCCAGAACTGTTTGGATTTGTTTGCTCACGACGCCGTGATAGCCCCGGACGGAGCTATTGACATCAAGGAACTGTTTTTAAAGCATATTTTGATAACTGAAGATTTTTAAGTACTGTATTGTGGATTTTTATCGTTTTTGGTCTTGTCTTAAGTATATAAAAATATTGGATATTTTTCTAAACTGGTGTGGTGTCCTCTTGTAGTGCTTACACTGTATTACTGTTGGTTATGTGCAAATGCTTTACACACTGCCTCTAAGATAAGCCTGACTGCTCGTGCCAAGCTACCAAGGGGGTGAGCAGGGGTTATTTTAGGAGTGTAACTCCCTTATCCTGACTAGGGTGGTGGTTTTTGCCTGGCTTTGGCACATGCCCTAGCCTGCCAAAAATCCCATTTCTAACAGTGTGATTATTAGAGCTACAAGTGGATGCTAAGTTTTGTGTGTAGGCAGCATGGTGCTTTTACTATAAAGTGCATCTTTTTCTGGTGCCAAGTGTCATGTACTAGCCTTGACCGTGAGGCAGGAACCATTCAGGTGATTGTTCTTTGAATCACACACTGGATAATGTTTCTTTGTAATCTACAAAAGAAAGTGTGTAGATTTAATCCACACACGGATGTGCGTATTTGTAATCCATCCACAAGATAGTGCCACTTGGGTACTAGGAAGCGAAGGTTCCACAGATCATCAAAAAACACTCCACAAATGATTATTCCAGAAGATTACTCATTTTGTCGAGTATGCAATAGCATAGCAGAGAAATGGTCAGAATGGTAGACAGATTATTGAGCATTAAGAGTAGCTTAGAAATATATGGGACCAATAGGGAGGTAAGGCTGGGTTACGTTTTACAAACAAATGGGTCTAAACGCGGTAAAGCAGAGTTGCTCAAAAGCAAGACCAAAAGACAATAAGCAGGAGACCTAAGATTCAAACCGGAATATGGAAAATCTGGAGAACCACCCAAATAGGGTTGCAAGGCCTTAAGGGTGGCACAGCAAGATTACCACCAAACAGGAACACACTGGGAAAATCAATGCAATTGAATGCAGAGCAGTCAGAATATCAAAATATTCTCCAGCGAGAAATAGCATGGGAATGCTAAGATTGTGCGTGTAAGCCAGTGTTCAGGTTATTCTGTTGGAAATATACTCTATGCTGGCTGAAGGCTTCCTTTAATTGTACTAACTTCCATTAGCAGTGACATTGAAGCATTTTCATGACCTCACTGCACCATATCGGGTAGTTCGGTAGAGAGCCATCTGACATCACTGCCTCAATCCAGGAAGTTCGACAAATGGCAGTCTGCTTCTATTACGTACAAATGTAGAGTCCTTCTTACAGGGAAATGGAGGTGGACGTCTTGATACCAAGTCTTGCTGAATCGGTGTCAGTCTTACATTTAGGCAAGTGGTTAATTTCTTTAATAGATTGAAGCATCTGGAAAAAAATACACTTTTATGTAAAAGCATAACTTTTGGTTTAAAACCCTAAATTCTCACTTGCCAGCTTGAGTAGGTGCATTTTTTTCCTATGAACTAGACCTTCTACAGTCCTCTGTCCAGATTCTGTTGTGTGCCATTATAGACTTAAATCAGAGTTTCATTGAAATTCAGCCATAGACGGGCATATTCTTCCTGGTTTAATCCTCTTGGTCTTGCTACATTCTGGACTTTTGATCAGTATAAATACTTAAAGTTCTCAACATTTTCTGAGATCTCAGATGTTAAACTATCTTGGAGAAAGGATTTTGAGATACATTTTTTACCCTGATTTAACTTGTGACTGGTATACGTTAACCTCGACAAAGACAACATATAATGAAAACATTTGTGTGTTGAATATGAGAATGTATCTTGTTCAAGTAAAGTTATGGTTGGGCGTGGTGTGGTAGTTAAGGAAAAGTGCAGTGTTAGTAGAGGTGTTTGGAACTATAGTCTAGACACTTCTAGTACAAAAGCAAAGATGGAGCTGAAAATTAGTAGACCCCAATGTTGTAGCTTGCAGAGTGTATCACAAGGTGACTTTTTAATGTATTTCATCTGCCTTTATAAAGTGCTTTAGACCCCCGAGGAAGCACACTTGCACGTTGGTAGCGCCCGGCACTTTGGGACTTCTGTGGATGATGGTCTCAAGTGCTAAATGTGGGTAGTGTTTTGGCATTGTGTGTGAAGACCAGAGTTGTGCTGTTATTGACTCAAGTCACTGTGCCTTGATGTGCATTGGAGTGAAAAATAGGGTGTTTTAAGACTTACACACTTGGTTGATCAAGACACTAGCGAGTATGACCAGTATGGCTTATTTGGTAAGGGGTTTGGTATTGTGCATGTGTGGCAGGAACTTGGCAAAACATGCCAAAGGGTATGTTCTTGCGCATAGATGTAAGAGAAAGGTGTGAGAACAGATGCGGTCACGCATGCGGATACACACAGTCTGTGATCCCGATCATACATTTTAAACCACGCTGTATAAGAACCTAAGGGCAGATGTATGAACATTTCATTCTGCGAGTCTCTAATTGCGTTTTTTTTGTTTTTTTTTGCGACTCGCAATTAGACTCACAGAATGAAATGTATTAATGTGTCTTGGACACATTAGCAATTCACAAATGGGTAGCAAGGGACCTGCCTCATCAATATTCATGAGGCCGGCCCAATTTGCGACCCATTGGGAATGGGCAATAACAGGGTTGGTGGCTTGCTTGGGAAAGCAGACCACCATGTCTGTGTTTGCTTTTTAATAAAGCAACTTGAAGGGGACCACTGGGGAGCCCTTCCTGTTTGCAACTGGCTTACCACCTACTTGAAGTAGGTGGTAAACTGCGATTGTTTTGCAACCTCATTCTGGTCGCAAAACAGTTGTACATCCCCCTGCGACTCGCTATTAGGAAGGGACTCCCTTGACATGCACCTTCCTAATAGCGACTCTCAAACCCTATTTTGCGAGTCGATAATAGGTTACTGACTCGTTAAATATGATTTACATAGAAAAATGCATTTTACCAGTCACAAATGGCCAGTAAAATGCGTCGTACATCTGTCCCATAGAGGGAGGGGGTCAGTCTTGGGAGGTACAAACTTCCAGCAGTTATGTTGTGTGAGCAGGAGTCCACACAGCAGTGGCAGAGCGGCAACTCATAGCAGAGGCCATCATGCACGAAGCCGTGATATGTGCTCTTAAGGTGTCCACAGAGGAGCATCAGGGAACAACCCATAGGAGTGGGCGTTTTACAGCCATTCGTCCTACATCCTCGGATGGGGCCATCCAGGAGCGGTCGCCATGCTTTCCTGCCTTGGATATATTTTTACTTGTCTATCGTAATATGCAGCTGCTTTCTGTCTGCTTTACCGCAGACGTGAACTTATTGTCTCGCCTAAACCATTTCCAACGTGCTAATCAGCCACGCCGCTCCGGCGTTCAGGCTTTCTATTGTAGTCCTCGCTTCTTTCAAGGTCTCCAGTGCATTGTGCCTACGCATTTTTTACCTGCCCGGTCCACGCGCTACAGTGGCAAGTCCAAAGAACCGAAAAATGCACCCGGATTTAATCTGGCATAATGTCAGTCCTTTAATTTTAGTCAGAAAAACCTAGTCCATGTTCTAGGTATTTTTATTCTGTTTTAACCCAGAATCGGAAAGCGGGAATATGCATCCATCTTCCAAATGGGCCGTACGAATAAATCCTGGTGATCTAACCGATATATCTAGAGACGCATCTGCTGCTCGAACCTGTGCCTGACCTTCACGTTGTAGATTCGATTCCTATATCCTCGAGGGAATCTACTCCGCCTTTCATCATCCTTTTTGTTTGTTCATCCTTCTCGCACTTGAACTGGGACACAGCCTGTGATTGGTATTACGGTAGTCTGGGGTCAGAAGTACCTGAATATTCGTCGCTGTGAACAGATTACATTTTAAACAGTACTCCGGCCGAGCCAGCTGTGTTGAAAGTTTGGTGTGGTGTGAAGAATTACAGATAATGTTCTCCGGAGATAGTACGTCATCGGCTGTTTCCTGAAGTGACGTCCGGCTCTAGGTCGAGTATTTTGCTGCTTTGGGCGTTCCCGTGCACGGAATCATTATACAGCTTGTAAATCCGATAAGCCAGACCTCATCTGAGAAACGAGAACAGCGTGTTCGCAGTGGATCAACAGTCACTTCTCCAGGTCGAAGAGAGTTGAGAAGTTTGTATAATGGTATTGCTCCCTCTCGTGGGCATTTGGGACATTACAGCCGGCGTAAAGATGATAGAATTCCTTGCCCATGATTGGATGGGTTTTTGTCCGTCTCGTTTCATTGCATCTTTCTTATTCATTGGCTTTCCTCTGTCTTTGCCCACCTCTGGGGAATTTCATCGTTACTGTGTATTGATTGTGTGACCTCTGCCTTTTCATTGCTTGCATTAGAGAACTTTTTTTTTGTTGCTTTCAGCGCGCAATCAATCAATCGGGTTTACAAAGCGCGCTACTCACCCGCGAGGGTCTCAAGGCGCAGGGGTGGAGGGGGGGGGGGGGGGGTGCAGCTCCCGATCAGTCGAAAAGCCATGGGAATGTGTAGCATGTAATGTAGTATGTATTTCTTTATTTGCTCTGTATTTCCTTTGTGTTCCACATTCTGTAAGCAGGGTGCTGCAGGTTCTGTAGCCTCATTTGGAAGAGTCTCCTTGTGGTTCTGGATCCTGTATGTCCCCCTGTATGTCCTGCCGATCTGGTCCTGGTCTGTCATATGAATAAAGTACCATTTCTTTATCCACCACTTATTGATTTCATTCTTCATGTTTGTGGCCAACACAATTTGGTGACACGGATGGGATTTCCCATTCCTGTTTTTTTTTATTCTAAGCAATTGCAGATACATTGATCTCTACTATATATGTCTACTGTCAAATGTATATGTTGCCTCAAGAGTCAATACTTTTCTGACAGCTCTGCTTATGCTTGAAAAAATTATGGCGCTGCAGCATCATACTGGTCTGATAAACAGTTCTCTGTTAGAAAACATTTTATCGTATGACAATATGTATTAAACAAAATATGTATTAGGAGTTCCTACGGTGTATACCTCAAGAGGTGGTTCAGGTAATTAGTAAGACACTATATCCTTCAATATGAATTCTGTATTTTATGAAATAACATATGGTGCTTCATCTGTAACTAGGGGAACAAGCATTGGCATAGCCAATCGGTCTCCCAATAGGAGTGCCTAACTATAGAGATGGCGAAAGGGGCGTTGCGACGGGGAATGCACCAATTAGCAAGCAGGCTGCTGCATATGTCCAGATGCAAAATGCACAGACGCATGCAAACATATAAAGCTACTGAGACACGCGCTTAAAGAACACACGCACAGATTAGGCACCAGCAGAAATACACAAGTACACTTAATGGAGTCAAAAAACTGACACACACGAAGCACACGGATGGGGTCTGACCAAGCAGAGCCCAGTGCGTCGCCAGTGGCACCTACTGATACACATGTGGAGAAACGCACACCTGATTGACAGCTCAGATTTTATGCAATTTATAAAGCATAGCCTCGTCAAATAGCAAAAGTCGATTTAGATTCTGGCAGAAATAACTTAAAGAAAAGTAGCTTATAAAAATATTGGTGTAAAGTCAAATATCACAGTTTGCTGTTCTGAAGCACCCACACAGTCACTGCCTTCCACACACACAGACAGGAATCTTACGAATGATTTCACTTTTTTGAAGTCACTTGTACACGCCAAGTGGTCTCAGGGCACTAGTCTGGACTTTGCCTTCTTTTGCTCCATTCTTCTGTGATGTGCCCGTTTGTCAGGCACCCTGTTTCTTTAGGCATTGTTATATAGCGCAATTTATTTATTTTTGCATTTTTATATAGCAGCAGACATTATCCAAAGGTTCTAAAGCGCTTTACAGTAGAACTAGGTCATTAGTAAGACACAAGATTACATTATCCTAAGATGTTGCTAAATGTAAATAAAGACATTAGAGTGTGGTATAAATTGCAGCAGCCATAATATTTGTATAACAGAATGTGGACTGGCGCCAAATGTAAAACAAGTCTAATGAGATGAAGTAGAGAGGGACACCTCAAGGCACTGATCGGTGTAGAGACGAACTCAGAGAGGTAACATCCTAAAAAGAGATCACAGGGCTGAGAGTGCAGAGACCAGTTTAGACACAAGGTGTGTTTGTGTGTGCTCCTTTCTCTTCCGGCAATCACTTTCATTAAACCAATACACTGCAAATTAAATATAACTCGCATTCAATCAAGGTTAATCTATCAAATGCATCACACGTTGGACTGCGGCCTCAGCCAGGAATGAAAGTGACAACAAGCATTGGCATAGCCAATAGGTCTCGCTTTTGGGACCTTATAAGTGTTTAGCCATGCAACAGTTGATGTTGTTGCACCAAGGATATTGTGCTGCATAACTAAATACTTATAAGGTCCCAAAAGCGAGACCTATTGACTTTGCCAATGTGTTTAAGCTGTGCTTTAGAGAAGTGTGGCTGCTGTGCAGCATGCTGAAAAGTTCTAATAAAAAGTGCCAGAAGCATTTTTGTTACCTTATATATGACCAAAAAGGCATTATGTCCAACAGAACGACCATATTAAAAATGTATGTACAATAAAAAAATTCCTCATTTTTCTTTTGTTCTTGCAATGCTGGCAACTTGTTTTTGCCTATTCCAATGGTTGTTAAAGTTTTTTTTGAGGGGGCATAAACAATTTCGAGGTTGAAGGTTGTGAACTAGTACCTGTATTATAACACTAGCAGCGGCCAGACGCTAGGGGAGAATCAACAGATGGCAGATTCCGAGAGCAGGCTGAGGTGGTGTTGAGTGGTGTTGGGGTGGTGGTAGTGGTGACTGGTGACTGGTGCTGAGACGATGCTGAGGTGATGCTGAATGATACTTAGGTCTTGCGGAGTGATGATGTGGTGGTGTACTAGTGCAAAGGCGATGCAGAGTGATACTGATGTGGTGAGTGATGTTGTGGTTGTGCTGAGTGATGTGGTGGTGCTGAGATGTGGTGGCGCTGAGTGATGCTGTGGTGGCGCTGAGTGATGCTGTGGTGGCGCTGAGTGATGCTGTGGTGGCGCTGAGTGTTGCTGTGGTGGCGCTGAGTGTTGCTGTGGTGGCGCTGAGTGTTGCTGTGGTGGCGCTGAGTGTTGCTGTGGTGGCGCTGAGTGTTGCTGTGGTGGCGCTGAGTGTTGCTGTGGTGGCGCTGAGTGTTGCTGTGGTGGCGCTGAGTGTTGCTGTGGTGGCGCTGAGTGTTGCTGTGGTGGCGCTGAGTGTTGCTGTGGTGGCGCTGAGTGTTGCTGTGGTGGCGCTGAGTGTTGCTGTGGTGGCGCTGAGTGTTGCTGTGGTGGCGCTGAGTGTTGCTGTGGTGGCGCTGAGTGTTGCTGCCGTGACAGTGTCTTTGCTAGTTACAGTGGGTAGAAGAGGGGTAGTAGAGGGGTAGAAGAGGGGGTAGAGGGGTAGAGGAGGGGTAGAGGGGTAGAAGAGAGGTAGAGGGGTAGAAGAGAGGTAGAGGGGTAGAAGAGAGGTAGAGGGGTAGAAGAGAGGTAGAGGGGTAGAAGAGAGGTAGTGTTATGTGCTGGATTGAGGCCCTAACATAGGTGCGCTGTTTCAGAGGCTCAAATCCTTCGTGCCACAGAGACAGGCAGGATCTTTCACCTACATTGGCCCTCCCTTTACAAATAACTAGCAACAGAGTCTGTCCCTTATCTGACGTGTGCTCTGGGTGCAGAAGACGGTCCATTCTAAATACGTCATATCCATGTCCAAAAGTGACTAACCTATGTCACAATGAGTTCTTAGACAAATACCCTTCGCTCTTGGGATTTTCCCTAGCACAGGATTGATTTCTCCAAGGACTCATTAAATATGCATGAACCACTATTTCCTAAGGGTTCATACCCGACGTCTTCCTCTGACCGACTGTACATCAATTCTAACACTCCAAGGCATCTATCAGGTATAAATATACCTCCCTTTGCCCAAGCAAACTAGAGAGGACCGAGACTTTCCATGCCGACACTCTGACGTGAGACGCTGCAACCTGCATCATGCCACAGCTCCAGCTGGTAGAGGTCCATCCACCCATCCTGGGGTGTCCAGCTCAACACCAGGATGAAGTCCCACTAAGGTAATGGGGTTAGATTAAATCCTAGGGGGATTCTTGGCTCTCTAAGACTTACACACGTTAGGTACATCTAGTTAGGCATCATAGGGGTATAGGCTTTATCTTAATGCATTCTGCATTTCATGTATGTGTTCATTACTATTGCACAATGGTAAAACTGTACCATGCATTTTTATTTAACTGCACTGCTGGCCATATTTCTCTGCTACTGTCCAACAGTTGTCGCAGCACATATAACCAGTACTAGAATAACAACTGTGCAATAAATTTTATTGTAAACACACCCGACTGTTTCTTCTATGTACTTCTCTGAGATGAGTGACTGAATGAAAAGTAGTATATTGTTTCCACGATCCTGAGGGATCAGGGTTTTATGTTATGTGGTTGCCAGAAACTATTCCCTTGTTTTCAAGAAGTTTCTAGTGGCCTCTGAGCTAGCTGGCACAGGTAATTAAGTTTAATATAATCGATAGGGACATACCGACATTAGTCCTATGTCAAACCTATAGGTTATATTATTCCAATGCGCAGAGCCTTTTAGGGAAATAGGAACTACACTACAGTAGAGGGGTAGAAGAGAGGTAGAGTAGAGGTAGAGGGGTAGAAGAGAGGTAGGGATATATAGGCAAATGAAAAGGAAGCTATCGACTTCAGGAATGTGAAAGAAAGCTCTCGTATCTTGAAAGCTGATTACAAGCATCTCCTGAGAAACGCGGCGAAACTTTCAAACCACAGAAACGATGTCGTCGGTTGAAAGTTTCTCCGCGTTTCTCAGGAGATGCTTGTAAACACGAATAACCTGATTCATTTAATTTAACAGTTGGCTCCGCCCAGGATTGCTTAGTAACGCAAATGAAAAGGAAGCTATCGACTTCAAGACTATGAAAGAAAGCTCTTGTATCTTGAAAGCTGATGACCCATGACGAGAGAGGAAAGCCAGATGGCGGCATGCGCGCGTAACAGCAAGCCTTAGGCCACAAGCAAAAGCATGCGCTGGCTCAGGCGAGACCTAAAAATTAGGGAAATTAACACCCCATTCCCCCCTCCCCTCTAACCCCCCACCTCCACCTCCAACCCCCCCCTCCCCCCGGTACCTGCTCACTCCCTAACTGTCGGTGAAACCCACAATTGTTCTGTGACGTGTTGATTTCGTTCTGTGGACTTAAGGTTATTTCATATTTGAAGTGATTGTTAAAATTAAGTAAAATCATCCACTTTTATTTCTTATGGGCATTTTATTTCCCTCTTTCTCTCCAGGTGGAGCATGACCCCTCCCACTGTAAATGCGTATTACTCTCCTACCAAGAACGAGATTGTCTTTCCAGCGGGCATCCTGCAGGCTCCTTTCTACACCAGCTCCTCCCCTACGTAAGGCCGCCTCACTCCTTCTCTTTGGACATTCCTATCGTTTAGATCTTGTTCATCTGCAATAGTACTATTGTGTGCGATCCATCTGTTTGTACAAATGCAGATATTTCTATTTGCGCTCCTAAACACTGTCCAGGGGGGTTGAAATAAACTTACTACAAGTGAAACATTGGATATTTCCAGACAAGAGGGCACCTTCAAAAGAAGATTTGACAGTTTGGTGTCAGTCACATGTATGGTCAAATCTGCTGCAGTCCTCCCAGCCTTTCAGAGGCACTGACTACTTCGGAAACATGAATTCCCTGTAGCGTCCGTGCCTCTCTGGTGCATTGACAGCAGTACTGATATTCTTTACTAATCCAGCCCACTTATCCTGCCAGTCATGGTCAATGCTGATTTAACACGCATCAGAAAATACTTGAGATTGATGTCTTGTGCCCCATGTAAAGTTTCTTTCTGAAGTTTTCACTGCAGACCCTGCCTGATCCTGCAAGAGCCCCTTTGGCGAGTGTCTCAGTGGGATGCGTTTCACTGTGCCAGTCTACTGCACTTACTATAGACTTTAAAATGAAGTTGCATTTCCCTTGTGTTTCTTGTTGCATTATATTTGGCTTCCATTTTCCCTTTTTTGATCTTTTATTAGCTTCTCCAACCTTTTCCATGGCTCCATTTCTAAATGTGTGCATGCTGTCATATAATACCTTCTCTTTTTTACGGCTTTAACTCACCCACATGTGATCTTACTCCTTGTTCTCTGCTTTTTTTGGCTCCTTTTTGTCCACAGTGGATTTGGTCCTCGTTCTTGAGTCAAAAGGTAATGGGCCACTAATTATAGCTACTCGTTCCCTACAGAAAACTCCCAAGAGAAATATATATGGGATGCACACACTTCACAATTCTCAGGAAAGTCATCTTTTTTGTGCTGACTGCTGATTTCAGAATGCCCAACACGTCATTCTCTGTGATCTTTTTCAAGGCTATACACGTTGATGCAAGGTAAAAAAAAACATCCAAAATAATACCTTCGGTATAAAAGATGTTTTCAGTGGCCTGTAAGCATTGGAAAAGTGTGAAACGTTTGTGCTGTCCTGGTTCATTTTGAAATCTGCAAATTGCACAGAAAAGGAATTTTCTGAGAACCTTGAATGAGTGCGCCCAAACAGTATTTTTCTTAGTCTGTTTGTCTGTGTTGCCACATTTGTTCATTGACACCTTGATTTCCCTCCCTGATTGCTGGCCTCCTCCCTTACTCTAGATCCTACCTCCATACTCTTCCCCTCTCTTATTTCTGGCTCTCCCATTTCGTCTTTCCTTATCATATAGATAATTTTTTATGATCCACCTGCCTCCTCCTTTCTGACTTCCTTTATAAATCTTATTTTTTTTAATACATTTTAATATTTTTTCTTTATTTAGCCAAACAAAACCATTATAGTGATTAATAAAGGATCAATAAGGGTCATAGTGCGTTATAGTAGAGGAGCTTATTATACATATAGAGCACAAGCAGTCACTGGTCAGTGTAATGGACCCTCCTATGGCCATGGGTGTTTTGAGGTACATAGCTAAGGAATAGTTTAGAAGGAACAAATATTAGCAGGTTCAATCAGATTTGGAGTTGCGTTCCAGATTCTTTCAAATTTGTAGTTCCTATTCTTGTTCTCTTGACTGTAGCCATGTAGTTCTCCTATTGAGTTTATGGTGCACGTCCATGTATGTTAGTTTGCTCTGCTTTTCTGTTTTTTCTCATTCATTCATTCAATAGTCTTTATTCGGTTATAACAATGACCATAAAAACACAATTTAAAAATACATTTTACATCAATTCGTTTTTCAGAGTCGGATTATGGAAAAAAATCTCGTGTCCGCACAAGTTTAATAACGCCTTAAAAATATAAATAATACAAAAGGGTTTATTGCATCACATGGAGAATATGCAGACATAAATAGCAGAAGTTATAACTATATAGTTTGGATTTTAAGGGTCATCAATTTCAACAGAGCTAAAATAGATATTATTAAGAAGCATACCTCCTCCTCAGTTTTATTGCAGACAAAATGTAATTAAGAACAGAAAATCACATTGTAATGAGTATTTAAGCATTTAAAAAAGATCAGCCCCTCTTGGTGCGATGTAAATTGCTTGTGCTTTAAAATTGGTCGTAAGAAGTGTCTTCTCAAGCTGCTATATACAGTGCAAAAAAGCATAAAATGTGCTGTTTGAGGAACAGAATTATTACATGTGCATCCTGGAAGAGATTCAAACCAGGAGCCAGAATTGGGGCAAGCAACCAAATAGTGAATTGAATGTAATCTGAGCCTCGTGAGGTAAAACCTGTGTTTTGGTTTTCCCACCCACGTTAGATATTGCTCTATCCCAGGCGTTGTGCAAATTGGCAATTAGTTAAGAACTGAAGTCATCAAGAATTTTTTTTTTTTTCCTAACTAGGGCCTTAATTTGGGGTCCGATGCTATCTGGAAATTCAAAAAGATTAATCAGGCCCATGTCACTAAAGCTTTCCTGACATATGCCAGCCAAGGGATAGAGTATCTATTGTCCAAAATCAGAAAATCGCTCAGAATGTCTCAAGCCTGCTTGTGGGGTACACCAAATTTTAACCCAGAGTAAATGAGGGGAAACTTTAACTTAATCTTCCAAGTAGCCCGTACCCAATTCGCTGTGGGAGATAAACTCGATTACGGATGGCCAGTATCCGGTAGAGGAACTTGTTTTCAAAGGCCTGCATTCTGGCTGGGACTTCATGGCTCCACACGCCAGCTCCATATGTTACCATGCCCAGACATTTGGATTTGTATAACTGGACTATCTCTTTAATTGGCTTATGCCCCACTTTGTTTGTGAATCTAAAAATAGATTCACACACACACACGACTACCATTTTCTGTATTCTCTGGTTAGCCATTCTGCCCCATGACAAATTTACTTCAAACAGGATGCCTAGATAATTGAAATGAGAAACCTTAGTGATCGGGTCTCGCCAATAAAAAGGATTTTGATTTGGTGTTTTTTGGACCCTAGGTTAAAATAGGATTTATTTTTTTAATTAATTTTTTAAATTAGGTTCATCATAAAACTTTTTAAACCATTTTAAAGTTTCTGGAGGCCATTTGCTGTTTGTGAGATTAAAACTGCGTCATCCGCATATAAAAATGGGCTGGACGAGAGGCGATTCTAGGGGTATCATCACTACATAAACTCAGGACTTGGTCTAAGGAATTGATGTGAAATAAAAACAGAAAAGTTGCCATTATGCAGCCCTGCCTGACCCTTCTGACTACCTTTTTGATAGGTTGTGTACAATCGCCTTGTTGAGTATTGCAGACCTTGGTGGTAGTGTCCCAGTGTAACCGCTTAATAAGGTTCAGCAGTGGTCGGTTCACCCCGGCTGCCTCCATCAGAGACCACAACTTTCCTCTGTCTACCAAATCAAAAGCACAGGAGAGGTCTATTAATTCCATGTGTAATTAACCTCTCTTGGCCTGGACGTATTTTCCCATGATAAGGGATAAGTTAAGTGCCTGCTCAATGGTCCCAAAGTCACGACCAAATCCGTTTTGAACCTTTGAGAAGAAGGAATTTATTTCTGCGCATGCTTCCAGCTTTTCCAAGATAACCCGTCCCTTTTATTCATCTTAGTCACAATTGTCCTTGACTCTAAATAAGCTTTCACTTGACATGGCCAAAGTCTTTGCTTTGTCTTAGCGGACCTGACAAATATTTACATGTTGAATAACACAGCAGCACCCTTGTTTTTTTGTAAAAGTCTTGTCCAGTGAGTCAGGCTCTCAAAATCACTTAATCGCTTTTCAGAGAGAGCCTGAAAATTCAAAGGAAAAACGAAATCTTCAGATGCCCTGGCTTAATTTAACTAACACAAGATTTTACTAATAAACAGTGTGAGAGCTTTGCAATGAATACTTCAAACAGAGGTGTGGGTCAGTGTTATGAGCAGAACAATTCCATAAGGATTTTAATTGTGTGCGTACACCTTTGCATATTGCGGTTCATATTCACTGTTATTCTCCATCATTCAGTACATTCTTGCAGAAGAACCTTGGGTATAGGTGGTTCAGTCTTGCTTAATTGCACATGGGTATGTGGTTTGCCACTTCTGGACAATCTTTGAGCTATGCAAGTTGTGCTGACCTGAACTACTATAAAATACTGATATTTTACACTGGTACATAAAAAAGGCGTCCTACCTTTTTATTTTAAAACCTAAATTCCTTCAAGTATAAATTCCAACTTTCTCTATATTGCACATAATGCTGTTTCGGAATGGACTTTTGAAGCTGTGTGCCTGAAAGACTGGGTTTGAGTAGAGTGAGGAAACTGGTATTTTAATTTGTGTCCCCAGATTCATAGCTGAAAATTTAAATTATGGCGTCTCCAACCTTTTCTGTAATAGGAGCTACTTGTGTTCCACAAAAATCATCCCGAGCTACGGGTGTTCTAATAGGGACTACATCAGACAAGATTATAGTAGTGGCCACCCTAGGAAAGATCATCAGCAATGATCACCTCCGTACATCAGGCACGGGTTTCAGCGGTAATGTAAAAAAAGCCTGTAAATAAGGAATGTCTCTATATGGATAATACATAAGTAGCTGCCTTGCCCCTGGCACCAAGGTAATGTTGGTAGTAAGTCTCTCAAGGCTGCATGATTTAACACTCAAATGAAAGCTTTAAATATATTTTAGAAGTTCATATATTTCTCTGTAAACATCAGCTTATGAGTTCTTAAAATAAACCCACTTTCATCACAAAAACATGTTTTGATATACTTTATATTAAATCAACCAAGCAAAAGCTTCTTATTTAGTAGGCTGAGATGCACATAGGAAAGCTACTTGCAAGTAGCTGAAAAGCTACTAGTAGTTCACAAGCTATTTGTTGGGGAGGCCGGATTTAAACACTAGGGTGTATACCCTCCAAGATCTAATATGTTCACACACAAATGGAAAGCTGCCACAAATTAAGTTCAGCAGAGTAAATCCCAAGTAACATTGGCTTTGAGTGTCCATGGGTAGTACCTACTGATGGTCTACTTTGGCTACATGGTTGCACGAAAGCACTGCAGACCCTATACCTGTCGCATCCTCCACTCACATTGTGGGCAGTGGTGGGAGACTGGCACATGACGAGTATAAGCTGTGCATAGCAGAATGTAATTAGGTAGCTCCAACACAGATTTGTACATGCATACAGGAAAGTGATTCTATAAGTTAGAAACCTGAGAACTGTTTGATTACTTTTAAAGTGGTTTGGGGAGAATATTGTTCACTACTGGAAAGGTTTTTAAATGTGGTCCATTTTTAATGTACAACACCGTTTTTAGCAGCTGACATTTGTTTAAGCTGCTCCTTTATTTATTTTTTTATTTATTTTTTTAAAAGAGGAATTGCAAACTTAGTTTTGCCTTACTTTCACATTGAGAATTTAGTTTTGCCTATTTTGCACATTTGTTTCTGGCTAGTCCTTCTAGGTTGGGGGGCTGGAGAGATTAATTTCTTTGTTCCTTCTTATATCCTAGGAAGTAAAACTATTTTCACTAAAGGCTCGCTTCTGTCCCTTAGCCTGGGAGTGGAGCTCCCATTTTTCCTTGTTGGGGATATTCCATTCCTGGGATGCCCTCTTGGAAACAGGTGCCCTAGTGGTTAGGGGAAGCCTATCGAGCACGGTCAACTCTGCTATATTAAGGTGGGCTTGCCACGGGTGGGCATCGGGCGTGCCATAGGCAAGCCCCGTCTGCCCCGGATCGCGTTCAGCGCCAGCCTTGCTTCCCGTTTGGAGAGTAAAACCTCTATTAACCTCACTTAAGAGAAGAGCTGTTGGCACTACCGCGTAAGGTGTGTTCCCACTTAGCTAAGTTCAATCTATATAATAACATAATTAACAAAAGATTGCTCTGACCTTCAAGCAAGTTTGCCCTGGAGTGTCCTACTTGTTTTAGTGTCGTCGCTGATTTCCTTAGCAGCGTGCTTTATATTAATTGCATGTCCCTCTCCAAATATGCTTCTGATATCTAGGATCTGTTTTCTGAAGGTACGTGGGACTTTGTATTCCTTACAAAAATGTGGTTAAAAGATTCTTCCACATCAGACATTGCATTAGCTATGCCCCCTCGGTTATCTATCCAACATTTAAACCAGGATGCTAAAATAGGGGGTGCAGTAATTTTTCGCTCCAACTACTCCTGTGTGATGTTTAAAATAGAGGACATTGAAGGGCTAGTCTTTTCCATCAAAATAATGGCAACATTCTCATTTTCAGGAGCCCTCATTTATCACCTGTCTGACTCCCTATAGGAATCATTATGTAACTAATGTTGCAGTTCAGCTGTCACTCTGATATGCTACTTTTACAATCTTAGGTAATTTTAATTTGCATATGGATAACATTTATTGTACAACACCTAAATATTGTTAATATTCCCCTTTTTGTATAGGAACCTACACATAAAGCAGGTCACTCTCTTGATCTTATCTTTTCTAATCTCTCCAAGTTTCTAGTTAGTCCTGTGCAAAGAATGATCCGGACTGATCACTTTTTAGTGTCATATGTTTTTAAGGTGGATTTTAAGTCGGGGTCAGGTAACACCACACATAGAAGATCATGGGCTTGGCATAAAACGACGGAGCCTCCTTCTATCAGAATGTTTATAAGCCGCTTTGACTGGTTCGCCAGATACTGATGTAGTCCATTTTAATAATTGGTTAACCAATGCTCTAGATAAACTGTTACCATCAAAATACAATTGCCAAAATGGATTAAATCAACGGCTCCTTGGTTTACATTTCCTTTAAAGGAAGAGACACGCCTTTGCAAACCACTGGAGGGAAAATAGCGTAAAAGCTATAATATTGAAAACAAGCTTATGTCAGTTTTGAGAAATTATTGGTAATCTATACGCAAGGGGCAATATGAATATTTCTCATTGCAGATCTCAACTGCTTCCAATACGTCGTGTGAATTTTCAAAAATCCTTCATTAATTTCTGTCTCCAGAGGCTCTAGAAAATAAAGGTTCGAGGCATGTGAGCTGTAGATCACATGCTGTGCATAGCTCGCCATCTAGTGTTGGGTCCGGATGTTTGCACTTTGTTTTTCTTCAAAGAAGTCTTTCCAGTCACGAGGTAGATGACTCTTCCTTTCGATGATAGTGCGCATGGGCATCGACTCCATTGTTAGATTGTTTTTTTCCGCCATTGGGTTCGGACGTCTATCGCTGCTCTCCGGTTCGACACCGTTCCTTCGGTTTCCATCGGTGCGCAAGATGCTCACCCTCGACGGTATTGTTTCGATCGTGTTTTCCCTTTTATCGCGTATCGTATTTACTTGCAAAAACCAAACTTTCGATCGGAAAGCTCTGGGAAGGCCGTCGGGCCGACCCGCAGTCGATGGAACGAACTCCCTTTAAATTCTGCCCTTGGTGTCACGCTAAATACCCGCGCACCGACTCACACTAAGTGTGTAATCTGTGTTAGTCCCCCGAACACAGAGAACAGGACTGCGACGCGTGCCAGGCTTTCTGCTCCAAGAAGACACTTCGCGACCGTCTGGCTCGATGTCGTGACATGCAGAGCCAGCACACAGGCTCCATTCCGGACATCTTCGGACACCAATCTGACGAAGAGGCCGGCGAGGCCAGGGGAACCAAGGAGGAGCAGGTGCAAATCGCCATTCCAGAGCTTGACTCCGACCAAGAGGACGATATCCCACGTGGGCAACGTACCATGAGTACAGCTCCCCCCCTCGTCCCAAGACCCAACTCCACAAAAGAAGGCTCCGGTCCAACCCGCGCCCTCGGGCTCCGGTCGGCACCATGACCATGCTTCCGACGCCTCGCCTGCTGGCTTGGCACCAAAGCCTACTAAAAAGCCTTCCGGCTCCGAAAGACTCCCTCCAAATCAAGTTCGGAGCTGAGAACTTCGGGGTCGAAACACAAGTCCGGCACCGACCTCCCCCCCCCCCCCCCCACCCCCTCCCCACCATTCGGCACCAAAACACACTTCGGATCCCAAAACATCAACTTCCAAAACTTTGGCACCGAAACCTTTGGCGTCGAAACAGTCAGATGTGCCGAAATCACCAAAAAGACAGTTTTGACGCTCCGATTGACAAAGCGGATCCGAAACAAAAAGTGCTGTATATTCATCCTCAAA
Organism: Calotriton arnoldi; assembly: GCA_963921515.1. NCBI lineage: Eukaryota > Metazoa > Chordata > Amphibia > Caudata > Salamandridae > Calotriton > Calotriton arnoldi. The sequence goes on along the minus strand of CAWUFW010000025.1, from coordinate 3,597,174 downwards.
CTGGACATACCACTGTCGTGTAGTTCCAATATTACCTATACAGGATCTGCGCGTTCAGATAACACAAACTGTGGGATTGGTGGCGGACGGATTCCGTGCACCCCCACCGGATACGTTAGCCTGTCTGTATCAGCTCGCCCACAGTGCCACTAGAGTCTCCTCTTATCGGGAAGAGAATAGTTCTTGGCAACCTCAGAACATGACAACCCTGATCCCTCAGAATCATGGAAACAATATACTACCTTTCGCTCAGTCCCTCGTGCTTACTTATTTTGTCTCAGAGTTACACAGAATAAACAGTCTGGGAGTTTCAATAAGTATTTATTGAACAGTTGTTATTCCAGTGTATAATAGATGAGCTGCAACAACCATTAGACAGTAGCAGAGATATATGATTAGCAATACTATGAAAGTAAAGGGATGGTATAGTTCTACCATCTTGCAGAAATCATGAATATATACATGTACATAAAACACATGATAAAGTGCGTACTCCTACGATGTCTCCCTAACTAGATGTACCTAGCATCTATGTAGGTGTTATGCCAAGAATCCCTCTAGGATCTAGTCAACCCCATTACCTGAGAATTTAGAGAATGTGGGACCCCGTCCTGGTCTCGAGTTGGACACCCCGTGAGGGATGTTAGACCACTGCTAGCTGGAGCGTCTGCATGCAGGAACCTCGGCGTCTCTGGTCAGTGTCAGCCGGGAAGTCACGGTCTCCTTTATCTTCCTAAGCAAGATGTGTTGTGTATATATACCCATATGTCTCCCCAGGGGTCCTACCTTGTTGTGTTTCTGTGTCTGCCTAAAGGATAACGTCTGGACTGAACTCTATACAGAGATATTATACAGGAGATGGTAATCCTACTGTTAGTCCTGCTGTGCTTCCAAGAAGCCTCATGCATAATGTATGAGAATCGAACCAGGGAAAACCTGCGTTCTGGATGCAGTGTCATATCTAGGTAAAAGGTCAGTGCCTAAGAACCGTTACGTATGTAATGTAGGGAAGGATGTAGGTGAAAGGTTGCGATGTTACCTGCGCCTATATAGGGTACCTATATGGAATATAACACCACCACTAAAGTGACTTTAAAAAGGACTGATACAGAGGAAGAATACCACATTCCTTTAAAGAAGAGAGCGGTTGGAACTAACCCTTCACCTCCTGCTCTTCCTCTTCCTTCACCTCAGTTTCAGCCTATTTCACCTGAACATTCACCACCACATACACCTGACAACCAGGATGATGGGGATGATAATCAACCAATGCAAGACCCATGGGATGATTACAATACCAATTCGCCCATGGGCAATGATCCTGATTTATATCCTAACAAGCCCTCTCCACCAGATGACAGTGTAGGCTACATTGAGTTACTGGGTAGAGCTGCCAACTACCATGGGGTGCAGCTACATAAGGAGTCATTAGAAGAGGATTTCCTCTTTGAAACCCTCAGTACCACGCAGAGGTCATCACATACACTACCTATGCTCAAAGGGATGATCAGGCATGTAGATGACATTTTTAATGACCCGGTCATAGCTCGTATTCTTACCCCTAGAGTAGACAGAAAATACAAGCCAGCACCATCAGACCCAGTATATATAAACGGTCAGTTGCCACTAGACTCCCTGGTTGTGTCCAATGCAAGGAAAAGGGCCAACTCCCAGACAACAGGAGATGCTCCACCCCGGATAAGGAATCCAAACTTATTGATGCTTCTGGGAAAAGGGTGGCCTCTCAAGTGGCCAATTTCTGGCAGGTCTCCAACACTCAGGCATTGCTAGCACGATATGACCCTGCACACTGGGACGAGATGGAGCAATTAGTACAATATTTGCCCGAGGAACACAGATCTAAGGCACAAGACATGCTGCGTGAAGGGCAACTTATTTCCAATAACGCTATAAGATGTTCCCTAGATGCTGCAGACACTGCTGCTAGAGCGGTAAATACCAGTGTCCTCTTGAGAAGACATGCTTGGCTTCGCATATCAGGGTTCAAACCAGAGGTGCAAACCTCCATTTTAAACACTCCCTTTGATAAAGAGCATCTATTTGGCCCAATGGTAGATTCTTCACTAGAGAAAATGAAGGCGGACACTCAGGTGGCCAAATCCATGGGAGCCCTTCAGTCAGCACAAAGCAGTGGTTCCTTTCAGCGCTCCTTTTCCCGCAGAGGCTCTAAAAAATACCTCCTCGGAGATCACCTCCACCTATAAGGGCAATAACCAACCCTCTCCATTTAGGGTTACTTCAGTTGGGGTAACGGAGGTAACAACTGCAAAGGCAGGGGTTCAAACACATGCACCTCCCCCTCCAATACAAAGCAGTGACTTGCCTCCGCTTCCCCCCGACCACTTAACACCTGTCGGGGGAAGATTGTCAGATTTCCTACCAATCTGGCAGTCAATAACAGACAATTGGGTACTACAAATTATCCGTTCTGGTTACTGCCTCCTCCAAGCATTCCACCAAAGTCACACAAACTTTCACCAGATCACCTACACCTCCTCAAACAAGAGGTTCAGTCTCCACTTTAAAAGGAGCTACAGAACCCGTACCACCGCAACATCACGGGTCTGGCGTATACTCTTTTTACTTCCTAATACCCAAAAAAGATGGTTCTCTCAGACCAATATTAGATCTCGGAGAACTAAATCTTTACATTCAGTCAGATCATTTCCACATGGTGACACTGGAACAAGTATTACCTCTGCTGCAAAAAAGCGACTTTCTGTCTACTTTAGATCTAAAAGACGCCTATTTTCATATTCCAATCCACTCCGCTCATCGCAAATTCCTCAGGTACGTGGTAGCGGGTCAACACTTCCAATTCAAGGTACTCCCATTCGGGGTCACCACTGACCCCAGAGTCTTCACAAAGTGTCTGGCGGTAGTAGCTGCTCACCTAAGACAAAGCATCAATGTCTTCCCATTCTTGGACGACTGGCTCATCAAAGCCAGCACGTACCAGCAATGCCTTCAACACACTTTCAGAATAATCCAGTTACTACATCAACTAGGGTTTACAATCAATGCGACAAAATCACATCTCCAACCAGCCAATACTCAGGACTACCTAGGAGCCATGCTAAATACTCAGAGCCCTGGCGTTTCCCAGCCCAGCCAGAATTCGAAATATTCAGGCTTTAGTTCTCCGATTTCAACCCAATCATTGGATTCCAGCTCGGGTTTATATGCAATTGCTGGGAATGATGGCATCTTGCATCATAATGGTCCCCCATGCCAGACTGCAAATGCGTCCACTTCAAGAATGTTTAGCCAGTCAGTGGAACCAGTCACACGGTCTATTGACCGATCTAGTGTTGGTAAGCGGCCGTACTCATCGCTATCTGCAATGGGGAACTCACAAAATGTGTCAAAAGGACGGCCTTTCATAGACCCGGTTCCACAGATAGTATTGACAGTGGACGCATCCCTCACTGGCTGGGGAGCTCATCTACAACACACAGTGCAAGGCCTGTGGAGTCAACAGCAGAAGTTGCTTCACATCAGTCATCTAGAGCTGCTTGCAATCTTTCTAGTTCTCAAGGCGTTTCAGACTCACCTGGAAGGCAAAACTGTCTTGGTTCGTACAGACAACATAACAGCTATGTATTACATACAAAAACGGGGGGGGGGGGATGGGGGGACACTCTCTCCAACTGTCACACTTAGCCCAAGACATCTGGAGGTGGGCCATTCACCGCAAACTTTATCTCCTAGCGGAACACCTCCCAGGAGTGAACAATCAGATTGCAGATCTCCTCAGCAGACCGAGACAGCAAATACACGAATGGGAACTCCACCCTCAGGTTCTCCTCCCATACTTTCAAAGTTGGGGAGTCCCTCACATAGACCTGTTCGCCACACACCAAAACACAAAATGCCAAAGCTTCGCATCCAGGTACCCACACCTGCAATCAAAGGGCAATGCACTATGGATGAACTGGTCAGGGATATTTGCCTACGCTTTTCCGCCTCTTCCGCTCATTCCATTAGTGGCTCAAAAGCTCAAACATCTCTCACACTAATCCTAGTAGCTCCCACATGGGCACGTCAACCATGGTTCACAACCCCATTGGAGCCATCCCTAGTCCTGCATCAAAAGCTACATTTAACCTCCAGTCTCCTCACACAGAACCATGGAGAAATCAGACACCCAGATCCCAAGCAACTGAACCTCGTGATCTGGCTCCTGAAGTCTTAGAGTTTGGTTGCTTAAACCTTCCACCAGAATGTATGAATATCATTAGGGAGGCTAGAAGACCTACTACAAGGGCCTGCTACGCAGCTAAGTGGAAAAGATTTGTTCTCTACTGTGGTAACAATCATATCAACCCTCTTAATGCTTCCATTCAGAACATCATATGCTATCTGTTACACTTGCAACAGTCAGCGTTGGCTTATACCTCTATCAGACTACACCTAGCGGCAATTGCTGCATACCTACAAAATAGACAGCATTTGTCGTTATTTAGAGTACCTGTGATCAAAGCTTTCATAGAAGGACTAAAAAGTCATACCACCAAAACTTCCACCAGCTCCACTGTGGAATCTTAATATAGTCCTTACAAGGTTGATGGGCCCACCTTTTGAGCCCATGCACAAATGCGAACTATAGTTCCTCTCTTGGAAAACAGCTTTCCTCATTGCAATCACATCATTAAGGAGAGTAAGTGAACTACAGGCATTAACCATACAAGAACCATTTTTCCAACTACACAAAGACAAAGTGGTTCTTCGTGCTAATCCTAAATTTTTACCTAAGGTCGTATCTGCATTTCACATAAATCAGTCGGTAGAATTACCCGTATTCTTTCCTCAACCTGATTCAGTTGCAGAAAGAGCTCTACTCACCTTAGATGTTAGAAGAGCACTCTTGCACTACACTGAAAAGACAATCTTTTCGTAAAACGAAACAACTTTGTTGCTTTTGCGCCACCACACAAAGGCAATCCTATCTCCAAATCAGGTATTGCAAGGTGGATTGTTAAGTGCATTCAAACCTGCTATGTGAAAGCAAAGAGAACTCTAACTGTACCCCCAGGGCACATTCCACTCATAAGCTAGGGGCCACTATGGCTTTTTTAGGAAACATTCCTATTGTTGACATGTACAAAGCTGAAACATGGTCTACACCGCACACATTCACTAAATATTATTGTGTAGATGTCAGCAAGACAACAAGCCAATGTGGGTCAAGCAGTACTTAAGACACTATTTCAGACAACTCCAACAGCTACGGGTTAGCCACCGCTTTGGGAGGATACTGCTATGTAATCTATGCACAGCATGTGATCTGCAGCTCACATGCCTCGAGTGGATAATGTTACTTACCCAGTAAGCATCTGTTCTTGGCATGTAGAGCTGTAGAGTCACATGCGCCCACCCACCTCCCCGGATACCTGTAGCAGCTGCAGTTCTCTATTGAATTTACATACATATGCATGGACATCTCTATTCTTTACTACTACTCCATTCTCACCCTCTGCGGCAAACAATCTAACAATGGAGTAGATGCCCATACGCACTATAATCGAAAGGAGGAGTCACCTACCTCTTGACTGGAAAGACTTCTTCGAAGAAAAACAAAGTGCAAACATCCGGACCCAACACTAGATGGCGAGCTATGCACAGCATGTGACTACGGCTCTACATGCCAAGAACAGATGCTTACTGGGTAAGTAACATTATCCTTACTCCTTAATTGGAATTGTTTAATAATGGTTCAGATTTTGTTTGATAACATACACATTATTATGAGAACGATTGCAGCCCTAGTTTAGCAGCTACCAATGATATATCTGTAGATGATTAACTAAGGAGTTAATAAATGCAAGTCAGGATCTCCATTAGATCCTTGTCCCACTTGTATTTAGAGATCAGTATTGGCATAAATCATTAATATTATAAGGAATCTTTTGAATAATTCACTAAAAACGGCTGTAGTGGCGAAGAGCTGGAAACAAGCGCTACTTCTCCCTTTATCGAAGAAGTCCAAAGCAGATACCGCCATACTGAGCAATTGGCAATTGCCAAAATTTTTGAAAAAATGTTAATCAACAATTGTCCGCCTTTCTAGAATCCAATAACTTTTTACAGGACTGACAATAGGGATTTCGCCTTGGTTTCAGAATTGAGTCCACCCTTAAGAGCAATTTGGATCAGGGTACTTCAGCAGTCTGGTTCTATTGGACTTATCGGCAGCATTCGATACTGTCTCACCCAATTCTGCTAGATAGGTTGCAGGAGTTGGGGAATTCAAGCACAGGCTTTTGCCTGGTTAAAATCCTACCTGGAAGAAAGAACTCTGGCAGTTCACTCCTTTCACATCCGCTGCCAAATCACGCCACTATGGGGTCCTTCTCAGAGCTGCTGTAAGCCCCACATTATTTAATATCTGTTTGAAACCATTGGCCAAACTGGTTGACTCCTGGGGTCTGAAAGTGATCTTTTATGTGGATGATACCAAACTGCTTCTGTTATGTCAGAAAGACAGTTGTGATGCTTTGACAATTTTTAAACAGTGCCTAAATGATGTATCAAAGTGGCTGGCAATGAATTGTCTCGAACTAAATTCAGAGAAGACGGAAATTCAATTTTTTTGGAACAAAGAGCTCTCTTGAAGTTAAGTGGTGGATTGATGTAATGGGGCCTAAGGTCTGTACCAACACCCTCTTCTCTTGCAAGAAATCTGGGCTGCAAGAAATCTGGGCATAATATTTGACACAGATTTATTTTTTGCACTCCAACTTCAAAATTGATCATCGGCCTGTTTCATGAAACTCATATCACATGACATATCATATAATGCTTCACCTAGTTCTGGATAATACACAGAAGACCATTCTCCACTCTGTAGTCACATCGAGGTTGGACTACGCCAACATCCTGTGTTTGGGACTTCCAGCGTTTTTGATTTATAGACTTCAGATTATTCAAAATGCTGCAGCTAGACTGATTTTGAGAATTCAATCTGTTACCTCTCACTTGAAACAGCTGCACTGGCTACCGGTGCCTAAATGTTTTGAATTCAAGGCATTAGTTTCAATTTGTTAGAAAAAGGCTCAAGCCCTACCACCAATTTAGGTCACTCAGATCTAACAATCATCTGCTGCTACAGGCCCCAAAAAAATCGTAAAGTCAGAAAGGGTGGCAGATCTTTTACTTTTGTCGCATCATAGCATTGGAATAATCTTCCTTTAGCCTTGCAGAAGGCTCCTACAATATCTGTGTTCAGAAAGAAATTAAAAAACTTTATTTTTCATTAAGCGTCTTACTTAATTCTCTGCAGCCAGGTTACGAACTATGCTGAGTGCCGGGAAGGTTCTTGGAAGCAGCTGTGTGCTTTACAAGTGATATTATTAATAATATTATTGTTGCAGAAAAATGTATTTCGATTTTTGAGGCCCTGCAAGGAAAAGCAGACTATCTACACAACCTCCTCAAGCAACTAAAATTCTCAGCTCTTCGTACAACATTCAAAAACATTTATTCTGCTGCATCACCACTACATGGAGCACACATCGCTCCCAGAGCATGCCCCAAAGTACAGCTAAAAACAAATGTAGCATTACACAGCCATAACACACGGGTTTCATTGTGGCGTGACAATAAGCAGGAAATGCTGCAAAGAACCAGCACTAGACCATGGATAGGACCAACTCAACACACTATGTATAGACCATCCTCTGCAGATGTGATCTGCACTGAGCCTACTTAAAATATATCTCACGTAGAATTTATTTCCTAAGAATGGAACCTGTATTCAGTTAAACCTTGGTAAACCACAGAACCTTCCTGTTGCAGCTGTACAGCATGTAATGCCTTGTCCTGGCACGGTCAGTGGTCACTGTGGAGTATCCAGGTCAGTACTGACGTCTACCCGGAGTTCCAGGGCCATCAATACTAATGCACTCCAATTGGATAACCAAGTTTTTCACTTTGGACATGGCTTGTCTAGGGATTGTCGAAGGTGTGCAGTCAAGGCTGTGCTCTAGGTGGTAGTAGGAGTTAGACACTCAGCCTCTTCAGTAAAATAGCCGTGTTGATATTCAATCGGTGCTATAACTTCAGATAAGAATAGGCCCTTCATTTAAAAGCATATTGAAAAAGCAGAAATAAAATGAAATATTACAGTATTGGCCATGTCATAAACTGAGAGAGGGGGGTTGCAGATTCATTTCTGACCTGTTTAAGAGGGTAACACAATCTTTCATGCAGTGGAAACTAAAGTATAAGCTTGATGAATCTGTGCCCCTGCATTACACCTAATTATTAAGGTATCCCATATTAAAGTAGGCAGCCATAAGGGAAAACTGCCTTTGATCAACTCTTTATCACTCAAGTCCACCAATGGGGACATCTTTAAACTTTACAGTCTTCTTGAAATCCACACCCTCTTTCGGTGCCCCCCCCCCCCCCACCCCCATCCCCAAAAATAAGTAACTTAGAAAAACGAAATTACTCTTTAAAGAGGGGGAGGCATTTTGGCTAGATGTGCTTAAACGTTCTATGTGTCTGAGAAGCAGGCTACATATGTTTCATAAGGCTAGCCCTAATTGGTGCAACCACAGTGGTCCGCTTCACCACAACATCAGCATGCCCTTTGTCAAAATCAGCAGACTTCCACTCGGTCTGACTTCCAGCTGTCTGCTGGCACCCATCTCCCCAACCCTTTTTTATGGCTAGTGTGCTCACCCTGGTGTGGAGTTGAGAGGAATCACACAAGTGTCCTCCAGCACGCCCACACCCTCTCCCTCTTTCTCTGTTTTACAAAAAAGTTAAGTTTCACCTGGTGCAGAAGGCTATCTTCAGAGGCTCTTTGGTAAACTAAAACGCTGTCCTTCCACACACACAAAATACATGGACAAACTTTCCACAGCATCTCCCACAGTGCCAGCACCACCTGAATGGCCGTGTCTGCAGTCACTCCACACACAAGACTCAACACGGAGATCCTCCCCAGTGACCTCATTTTGTCTCCCTCTTTACAGGGCTTTGAACTTTGGTGGAATTGGAGTTGTCATGGGCCACGAGCTGACACACGCATTTGATGATCAAGGTATGAAAAGTGGTTTGTGTGACAGGACGTGGTGGAGAAAAGTGTAGGGAGTCACAAGGGTATCATCCAATGGAATGTTTCTGGAAATTGTTATATATATTTGGTATGGTCTCTAAGCTACATCTGACATTTAGGACTGTAGAGCTTAAATATACTCTTCAATGCATATTCAGGAAAACTATGCAGCTTACTTTTTCACATCAGTCACCAGCTGTATCAGCAAGCAGTGGGTAACTGATGACACTGGAGGAGGGAGAATTACAGAGGAGATCATTACCTTAGTGTCTTTGTTGGTGCACGCCTTGGGAAAGTAGGTTGTTATATAATATATGGTCTTGTGTGAATAATCCCATTAATTTATCCTACCCACCCATGCACACGCAGTGGGTAAAATTAAATAAATCAAAAACACTGAGATTGAGCCATTTAAGGTGTTGGCTTATAAACGGGCAGGTTAGGTGGGCCAGATGGTCCTTAACTGCAGTCATTATCTCCACATTTGCTACTCACTTCCTGCTTCATTGTTTTTTCCAAATATTTCCAAACGTTTTGCATTGTTCTGATAGGAAATCATTCCATTCAAGCTCTGCGTTAATTAGGTCTTCAGTTTCCATGAGATTAGAAAAGTTTCCTTAATTTTAAAAGTAATGGACTTCAATCAAAGCTTTCACAATTTCAGTGTCCTCAACAGCTTCACTTTAACATTTGCTCGGCAGGGGCCTCATCCCTGGAGTACACTAAGGATGACATTTCCTTTGCTTGGTGTGAACTAGCGCTCCTGAGGAAGAAGGGTATTTCTGCAGCACTTGTGGGTTCTGGAGAGTGGGAGTAATTGCACAAGACTGAATTGATGAATGCATGCTGAAGAGTGGCTGTGCATGTTTGAAGTGAGAATATTCTGAGGTTCTTTTTTTACTTTTTAGAATTTGAGGTCCAAGAGAGCACAATGTGAAGCACTGTGACTCCAGCCCCAACTTCCAATGAAGATTGGGCAGCTGGAGAATTAGGTCTTCTGGAAGTTTGCATACGGGAAGGGTTCCTCTAGGAGGCTAGACGGAACCCCAGTGAGTACAAGGTTTGGGCAGGCTATAACTGTGATACGAGGCACGGTTTGGCACATTGCCCTGCGCCACACTGGTCCAGGTCTCTGTACGCTCAGTCAAGACTGGTGATGGAGATGAACTGACGAGAGACTGGGCTTGTTTGACTCCTATGGAAAAAGTATGTGGGTGACACATGGTACTGCAGGGCCACCAACCAAAGCTGGTCAGAATTGGTTTGGTGGAGGTATACACATTCTCTGTCACATTGGATGGGGTACCTCATTGGATTTAGCACTCTAAATCATAGCTCTCCAGAAAATGGTGAGGAGACAGAGTTAGGGGTTTGCGTTCCCTGCCTGGTTCCTGGCAGACCCTTTGGGAGAGGCATAGTCTGTGTACCCATTGGCTTGACATTTTTGCATCATGCACTTATTAGGCTGCTCACAAGTATAGGTGAGAGAACTCCCTAGAAACTGAGTGGTGTGTGGATATACCCAGTTCTGGTGTGCGGCCCCAGTATGGATATTTATTTCATGATAACAAGAGGCCTTTATGGTCATTCAAAAGTGTTCTCTGTGAGTGATGTTTTATTGCACCGATCATGTTGAATGGCCATGGGATGTTGTTAGTGATCACATGTTCTCGTCTGGCATTTCCATAAGGTGAGTTCAGATCACCGCATTAGGATGCTGCTTAATGGTGGCACAGAATTAGCTTAAGAATTTTTTTTTTTTACTTTTTTCCAGTGTATGTATAGTTCTTGAGCTGAACAATTAGCATTTTCACTTGAGCACTAAAAAAAATCCTTGTGTAATTCGTGCATACATTGAATATACTAGTGACCAATTAGTCTGTCAATTGAGCCTCTCTGTATTGAGGATAGATTAAAGAATGACGAAGAGTGTGGCCAGCGTCACCTATTTTGGAGTCCTTATTACCATGTCTTTTTATGTATTACGGCTCATTGGACCCTAGAACAAGGCAGAGGCACTTGTGTACACAAAGGGGCGAAATTTCAACATACCCTCATTGTCAACTTATTGGAGTATCAGAGGGTTCCTCTCACTTTAAAAGCCATTCCAAAGAATGATCTTCTATTCAGTGAACCAAGGCTGGGCATTTGTAGTACAATTTATGTTTAGGAGGTATAGGTAGGCCAACAAAAGGGGATAATGTCAAGTTCACCTAATAAGTCATCGGGTATGCTGAAAGTTATTTCAGGGGTGGTGTTCTGTGCACAGAGGATGAAGTGAAACCAATAAAGTTCTGGAAGTTACACTGATTGGGAGGGGGCGTTTCATTCAATTTTCAGATGCATTTGGCATTAGGCGGGCACTACGGATCCTAAATTGGTTATCTAGTCTGTTTTTCTGTCTCTTACTATACTTATTAGATAATGGGAATATGCATCCACATTGTTTACTGTTATGGTTGTTCCGTTTGTGGTTGTCTGACTTTTTGGGCATCTTGACCTATACTTGGCTTTGAAATGCTCCTCTGTCCTGGGTGTTTTGCTGCAGGTCGAGAGTACGATAAGGATGGGAACCTCCGTCCCTGGTGGAAGAATTCATCAGTGGAGGCATTCAAGAAGCAAACTGAGTGCATGACAAAGCAGTACAGCAACTACAAAGTTAATGGCGAGGCAGTGAATGGCAAGCACACTCTAGGGGAGAACATTGCCGACAACGGAGGACTTAAGGCTGCATACAGGGTAAGAACTGGTGACTGTGGCAGAGCCGTGCAGTCAAGAAGCACAAATAAAGAATTGTAGATTATCAAGCATATATGTAATTTTACTAAATTAACTTAAAAGTGCATGCCACCAGTTATTTCAATTAGAAAGCCATCATTGGGGTGTCAGAGACCCCACATCCCCAGAATGAGGTTAATTTGCAAATGAGAGAGCTTGAAATACGTATAGGAGGAGAGGACGCCAAACCTACAATAAGGTCGAACAAGGGGAGAAAAGATTCTAAAGGTCGCGACCCTGACAAGGGGCTTCCAGGCGTATGTGTTAGGTCACACGTAGAGGGACATGGCACCAAATGGTTGACTCGACAACAAAAACAGAGTTGAGGGACTAAAAGACCATTCTGGTTCCAGCCACTAGATAGGGGAATAATGCACAGAGTGTGAATCCAGAATATTATTCAAGGTGGAAAAATACGACCAGTAAATAAACAATTTGTTCTTTCACTACCTCTTTCCTGTATTTAGCTCATATGTTGCAGAGCACATTCCTCCGTAGAGGTTTTATTAGCACCTATACAGCTGATGGCGCCTCTTAGAGTAGGGATAACATTTGTTGCTGCCCTTGGGGGTGTAAGTGTTGCACCAACATTAGATGTTGTCCTGGCTGCCTTACAAAGAAATACAACAGGTGAAACACTTTCTGCCTGAGTTCTGGTCTCACCAAAAATGTTGAGTTTTGTACAGCTGATAACTTGTCTGCTGCAGAGCTGTCACTGGTGAAACAGCCATCGTTTGTCCATCCCTGAAGTTCACTAAAGGATGGAAAGACCAAGACTCCAACTTGCAGGGACATCTAAACCTGATGAAGGGTCACAGTTCCGCAGACTGAAATAAAGAAAACTGCAAAGAGCGGGTCAACATGGTCTCAGCTATGTAGCAACCACACTGATCCGGCCTCCTTTACCCTCGGCTTTGGATACGCTGTAGCCCCTTGATCCCATCTCTGATTGCACCAAGATCAGAATTTCCAGTGTGGATATGGTTGTGAAAAACTCTTGTTGCATTTGGACCAATGCATCAACTCGGAGGTAAGCATTGCTGTTTTCCACTACTTTTCTCACACCAAAGGCAGAGGAACACATCTTTCCCATCCGTTAAGTTTGATGTGGACACGGGAGCCAACTCTTAGGAGTCAGATTTAGGGGTGTTGAGCTTCAGATGTTTCAACAATCCTGCTGGCATATCAGGTTAAAATACATTGTGACAAGCAAGGTGCATGAGAGGGTTCTAAGGGGCAGTGGAAAGGGAGAGGAGTGTGGATTATTAGGAGAACTAAGGGAGAAAAAACATAACATTTTGTAAAATAATTTTTTTACGACTTTTAAAACGGAGAAAGTATGTGTGCGTTTTTGTCTGTGGATGTAAAAGTTCCTGGTGAAATCCGACTGACACCTCACCAATACCCGACTGAAAGCCCCTGCACCCAACTATTTATCAGAAAATACATAAGTTACGGGGGTGCAACACCCCTCCCTGAAGCTACACCCCTGACAATCAAGCAATCATCGGGACAGCATACTTCAACACCAGTAGCAGCGTTGCGAGCAGCACAGCTGTGTGGGGGGATTGGTGCGGGGGCTAGGCGATTGCTCTCACTCCCAGTGAATGACAGAGTAGGCAGCTGATAATATGGATCAAAACAATGCAGGAAAAGTACCCTGAGAGCCAGGGAGAAACTAGCAGCTGTATTTCTACCTGCAAAAAGAAAAACATTCTAGACCCTGCAGGAGATTTTGCCGCCTTAAGTGTTAGCAGTTCTCATATAGGGAGCATTAAAAGACACCCCACTCTGCAGCTAAGTGCAACTATAAATGCAAAGAATAAATTCCATTATAAGCTTCAACTGAGCAGAATGAGCGAGCCCAAGGGGAGAATTCAGCTACATGTGAAAATATGCAGCCTAAATTTAAAGGCACAACCCACATCCTCCAGTTGAGCCTCGTCTCAATGGTCCAGACCTCACTGTTATGCATTTTAATCAAATGGTTGATTGCTTGAAGTGCCCTTCCAAAATGTGATGCAGTTCCAATAAAGTTAAATTTAATATTAAAAATTGGAGCATTTCCCTGACCAAGTTCCACATTAAAACCGTGAAGTTCACACCCAGCCTGACTAGCCCATTTTCCGGTCGGGACTGGCAGCGAATTCTGGAGACCGAAAACGAAGTTGACAGAACCATAACAAGAAGTTTTAGCATCCTACAATATGGACCAATCACACGTACAAACTAATATAACAACATCTCATGCAAAAGTCACACCACACATTAATTAATATAGGTCTTATCCAGTGTGACAACTTCAAAGCAGTGTGTTTATTACCTCTGACACAGACCTGTTTAATGGGGAACCTTGCAAAAAAAAAACTCACTTCTGATCGGAAACCATGGAAACAAAGCACTAGAATCAAAAAAAATACATAAAGATTAAAAGGTGTGAAGCGTTTAAAGAACCTTTTTAGAAAGAAGCTTCTGGTTCCTCCATCAGGCTCTTCATCTAGTGTTCCCACTTCATCAGCAATGTTGGCTTCAAGTAAAACATGTTCTGTAAGCCTCTAAATCAGTGGTTCTTAACCTTTCGACATCTGTCTAACCCCACCCACTACACCACTACTGGAAGGTGGGGACCAAATTGTTAAATATTTTATTTCATTAACAAAAAATATGAAAAATTTTAATGAGGTCCGAGCTCTTCAAAATTTGTTTTCATTTTTAAAACTCAAAGCAATGCGCTTAACTTGAGCGTATCGCTGTCATTTTTCCTTCTAACGTAGACTCGTTCTCGACACTTACCAGTGCTTCAGTTGATTTCATCTATCAACCATTCTAGATCCTGTTTGCTGTCCTTGTGCTGCTCCCAAGCTCAGCATATCAACTTAATTTTTAATCTCCAATTTAAAATTCCTTTACATTTACGGAACCTTTTAAAGTTTTCAATTTAATTTTTTTTTAAATGTGTACACACTTAAGTAATCTGCTCATTTTATTTAATTTCCTAAATTGTCCCTGACACCCTGAATGGGTATTACAGACCCCAGGGGGTCCATGGTCCTATTCTCTGCACAACAATGAAACTGCAAGAAATGGCTGGAACACTGTTCAAGGTATGCGCTACATCAGACATTCGGCGATGTTGCTTTGCCTAAGCTTTCTGCAGAGTAACCTCATCGAATATCATTTATCCACTCTTGATACAGGCAAATAGCCTAAATTTCAACACATTTTAAAATGATGTCTTAAGGAGTTCAAAACAACGTAAAAGGGCAGGTGTTATAATCTTTTGTTTTTTTGCACCAGTCTTAGGTTTACTGTGCACTAGTACTTTATGTAAATAGTATGGACTTTCGTGCAATATGGAATCATTATCCGTGTCTACATATGGACTTTTTGTTTATATTGGGACATTCTGAGCTCAGGTACATGTTTATAGTGCACTTGCACTTTATATACATATGAAATGGGCATAGCTTCAGGCTGTTTTTTTAAATGCACTATTGAACAATGATGAGTCAATGTTGATAGTTTGCACACTTTTTGCACATTTTCTAGCACTTTAACATTAGCACTTTATGTATTTTACAGCAATAACGATCTTAATACTTTGAGGGGGATGTTTTTAAGCATTGTACATGAATTTTAAATGCATTTGATTCAAATGATCACTTAGATATTGCCATTTGGTAATTGTGTTCGTAATTCTCAGTATATGTCAATGCGGTTAAATTATGGAATTGTGAAAAGCAATTTTGCTTTATTTCCGTGTTTACAATAGACCCCAGGCTTTAACACTCATTTATGTAGTGTTGGTGCCCATATAGTATGTTGTTCATGTCTATTGCTGTAAGTATGTGGTTAGATCAGGAATTCTATTGGTTGTTGCACTATATAATGATTCTAACTGGTCCAGCGCGTCATGTGATCAAGACCGTGGAAACGCGGTCGAAACGCGTCAGGCTGGGCACTTGCTGCTTCACTTTCTGGATGCACTTATTTTTGCAATAAAGGCACTGCACTGATACTCCACGCTGTGGTCCGTACCTGTTTTGTTGCTGAGGAAGTGGCATTACAATGACTGTGGTTACTTTAGATATAGATATATTGAAAAAACGCTTTCTCCCTCCGAATGAAAGCGGAATCAGCACTCCGTAGGTTGGTTATCTGGCAAATTTTTATTTTTAAACAAACAACGCGTTTCAGCCATTACCTCACGGCCTTGTTCACGATGTCTGAGCCACACATAAAATAATAAAATAAAACCCAGTACTTGTATAGCGCACGAATCACCCCCGAAGGGGTATCTCGGCGCTGGGGGCCGTTGGGAAGATTAAGCGAGCTATTGCCCAGAGTCGCATGGTGCTGGGCAGACCCCTGCCGCCGGAGCCAGGGATCGAACCGTGATCCCCAGCGTCAGTCGCCCTGGCCGCGGTGCCACACCTCTCCCTGTAAAGTTAAATTTAAATGCAAAAGAACAGCAGTACATGGGCATCGACATTGACAAAGGATAATTACATTTCACACCAATGTACGATCCAGGTTTACATCACAAACGTGGCCATTTTAAAGCATGTTACTTGTAGTTTCTCTAAATGCATTTTCAGTTAAAAAGACGGACAGTTCCTATTCAATTCCAACTTACTTCCACTGTTATAATTATTTATACATAATTTCTTATTGTACCTTTTATTTAAAGTGCGTTACGTGCATTTTATGAAAAACTTTTTTTGCCACCATAATTCATTCTTGTAACTCCTCAGGCCTCAGACATTCCATTACTAAGAGTATTCAATTCTCTTTAATCAAAATTATTTTTCTCTCTAAAGTGCTAGTGCTCAATCAATGTAAAGTGCTAGTGTTACAATCCATCAATCTTTTAAAGTGCATTTCTAATTCCCTAACTAAAGTGCATAGTCATTCCTTATAAAACAGTTTCATGTTAATAAACGAGTCCAATACTCCTTAAACAATAGGAACTAGTTGATATGTCCTATTCTATAAACCTGAATTATAAAAACTCCTATTCTATAAAGTGCTAATTATTCAATTAAAGTGCTAGTGCTCATATGAATACCTGTAGTTGCATGATTCAAAAAATCAATTTCTCCTATACAAAAGTCTAAAATTTCATATGTGACTCTTAAGATGATGATACGTTACGCGGGAAATCTTCACAATTCATAATTAATATAGGCACGTATACAATTCCTCGTCCAGATTAAAACCATTCGGTTCTCTAGCATCTAGTTCAAGGATATAAAAAGTCTCAAGTTTCCTCAGCTCTTTCCCTATCCCCGCCTCTCCTTTTCTTGGGCACTTGTGCTATGCAGCTATATACCATGGATGTAGGGTCACTCTGATGCTCTTTTTCATAGTGTCTCGCTATTGGGTAACTTCTATCTTTATTGAGGATAACCCGTCTGTGTTGTAAAATTCTCTTGTGAACTGGTAGGGTAGTGCTACCTACATACATTTTCTTGCATGGGCATCTTAAAATATAAACTACAAAACATGATTTGCATGATAAAACTCCTCTGATTTTAATTACATGGTTTTATTAAAAACCGTTTGTAAGGATGAAAGGTTTTCACCATGTTGACACGCCTAACACTTTGTACACTTAAAAAATCCTTCTTTCTGCCTGAGCCACATTTGTTGTGGGGTTGTCCCTTCATATTCACTCTTCACCAGATAGTCCTTCAAGGACTTCGATTTCCTATAGGTGATTTGTGGTCTCTTCCTCATTGTCCGCCCTAAGATTGGATCTTCTACTATAAAGTGCCAGTGCTTATTTAAAGCCTTTCTCACTTCATCGTGCCTCATGTTATATGTTGTAATAAATCTACATATGCTACTCGGATTCTTCATTTTCTTCTTTATAGTTGTTCTAGAGGGTTGAAACAGCACTTTTTCCCTGTTCAGATCTCTTGCTTTTCTTGATGCTGTTTCCAAACACTTACTCAAATACCCTCTTTCTACAAATCGTAGCTTTGTCCTGTTCTACTTTGTCATATTCTTGAAGGGTGCTACAAGCTCTTCTAGCCCTAACAAATTCTCCAAACGGGATTCTCCTGATAAGGGGTAGGGGGTAGGCACTCCCCGCATGTAAAATAGTATTACCTGCGGTAGGTTTTCTAAAAACTGTGCTCTCCAGTTTACCCCTTCCAAGGCAATGCAAGGAGTGTCACCCTGCTATTTGAGATCAGTTAACTTTGTGCTATTTGAGATCAGTTAACTCTCTAGAGTCTGTAAAACCACCACTGTTTCACAGGATGAAAAATAAAACTTCAAGCCATGCAGGCCTCCCCAATTCAATAAGAAGTAAGGCAATAACCAACCAAAGGTCTCATTTGGAACAGCAGTCACCCCACAATCATTCAACACTTAAATATAACCACAACAGACACTCCACTGCTAATTCTGTACTTTAATCCACTCAGTATAAAACCAAAAGCTTGCCTTCCACACCCAGGACAGCACAATCAACCCGGTCAATGGATAATTCACACAACTGAATCGAGGAACCACTCCCCTTACTCCCACTTCACTTCCATAAGAGCTGACAACATAAATGCAGATAGGTCAGTGGATAGCGATCAGCCAGAAACTAAAAGATCTGAGAGGGTTGGTGGTCACAAAAGGTGGCCTCCAGCAGTACCGGGCTTTAAAGGTCTACATCTTGAAACAAGTCAGTTGCAGTTAAGATTTTTTTTTTTTTAAGTTTAAAGAGCTTTATTGAAGCAAATAAGAACAAGGGTACAACAGTACAGCAATAATTATAGAAAAGTGGCAAAAATTAACCGGCAAAATATATAATAGCGGTAAATGTTAACTTACGATAACTACTATTGTCAAACGAATAAAACCGGAAAGTGAAGGTATTGGTGGTAGATTGTACCTAAAAACAAAGTAGCGTTTTATATTTTTCAGAATAAAAAGGAAGCTAGAGAAAGGAAGATAGGAAAGAAAAGGAAAGAAAAGAAAGCAACATCCTTATCAGAAACTACACAGCTCTGATTTACTTATAACACAATTATGGTTTATTCATAAATGCTATTAACCCATGCTTAGTGATTGGCATGTATCAATTAGGTCTGCGTGTCTTATGGTTAGTATAAACTGTTTAAGTATGATTTTATTTGGCCAGGAACTTTTTTACAAGGAAAGCCAAGAACCCATTCCACTAGGAGGAAAGTGGCATCAGTTTAATGGAAACCTTTCCTTGCAAGACCTTTGCTAGAGCAGCCACGTGACTTTAGTGCACACTTTACTAAACTATTGTACAGATGTACAATCAAGGTGGGATAAAATGTACTTCAGCAATTATTTTCATCAACCCACATTTCACGTCCCTCCACCTATTTAGAGTGATACAGCTTTAAAAGCAATGCTTAGCATATGAATCTAGAGATTCTTGCTGCAAAACAGGTTACTTACCTGGAATAATACTTTGCTGCTTAAACGTTAAGATTCACATGTTCACCTCCAACTGCCCAAGTGATGGAGGGGAGTTCATGCAAAAAAAGAAAGCTGAGGAAAAGGAATCTGAAGATGACCACTACATGATGGGATATTTTAGGCTTACACTTAGTCATAGGTAGGTTCTTTTGACTTTCTGTGGTCAACACCCACGTAGAAACAACTTCTTCCTTTTTATACATAGTTTCTGGACCAAACTACTGAATGGCAGAATAATTCACAGAATCTGATTTTAGGGGAGCTTTAAGTGTCAAAACTATTGTACCAATTTTTTGTTACTCACAATCGGATTGTTTCTGAAAAAAAAGATATGGCAAAAAACAGTTCTGTTTCCACTTCTAACTCGCTCCTATAAGACTACATTGATTCCTATTTTCAGGTGAGGTTGGCTGTCAATGGGGAATCTGCTGGAACTGTATTGGAGTTGGATAACAGACCTGGGCATTAATTTGTCTGCTTTTACCTGACAGCTATTGTTTATGCAGAGAATAATTGTTCTGTGTTCAGACCACTAGAGCTTGACATCTTTTCTGTCTCCCCTCACAGGCTTACAAAAACTGGGTCGCAAAGAACGGTGATGAAATGGTGTTACCCAGCCTGGGCCTTTCCAACAACCAGCTTTTCTTTGTGGGGTTCGCCCAGGTAAAGCCATATGTGTCCTCTCATCTTTGTGCTTTTTGGAGGATTGCGGGGTGGGTAGGCCTTTGCGGATGCTCTTTGGTTTATGTAGTTGTAGTTAGTGTTGTGCTTATTTTAAATTACTAATCCTTCACCACTTTCATGATTTGTAATTTAGAAAGTGCACCTTGAGAAACAGCACTACAAATATATGTGCTCGGGTTTGAAAATCAACATGTTGATAGCATGTGTAGCTGCTGATACACATGCGCTGCGTACTCCTGTCATCTAGATTTTGGCCCAGATGTTTGCAACTTGTTGTTCTTGCACCAGTCAAAGGGCTCCAATTCGGATTATTTTCTTCCGCCATTAGGTTCAGATGTAAGGAACAATATGTTCCACAACAGCTTTCTATGTACCAACTACTCACCCTTTGAACCCTGTGATGATATCATTACTGCACCGGCAAGAGATTCCCACTGCGATGCTGGGATTTTTAACCCAACGGTCACCAACTGTTAGTCCTCGACGCACAGCACCACATGGCTGTAGCACCCAATGAATCTTGAGTCTTCTTGTTGTCCTTTGGAGAATGCACTTTGGGCTAGCGCATGGAACATACACTCCTCCAATTCTGCCCTAGGTGTAACACTAAATACCACTTGAGCGACCAGCCAGATGTCTGTAATTTGGGTTTCACTAGAACTAGATCACACGGAGACCTCCTGTGACACCTGCCATACTTTCTGCAGCAAAAAGACTCTCCGGTACTAGAGAGAAAGGCACAAGATGCAGCGACCAGCCTAATTGGAAATGCCCGACATCTTCAGGGCCAAGACATGCCACTGCCAAGGAGGAAGAGGCCTGGGCTTTGTCATTCCAGCAGCGCAGGGAGGAGCGGGTCTGGGAGCCATCTTCTCAGAAGCTTTTGAGGCAGAGGATGAGTTGCAGGAGCTTGCAGTGCAACAGTTGCCAGCCCTGGGCCCAACGACCAGATCAGCTCCCAGTGCCTCTTCGGTGTCTCAGGTGTCACCGCAAGCTCTGTCTCAAGCCCCTAAAATGCTCAGACAGAGGCAGAGTGCCCCTGCTGTGGGAGATGGACTTGAAGCCCTACGTAGAGCCAAAAACAGCAAAAACAGTTTGTTTGGCTCTTCTGACTGGACCCCCTAGCCGCGCTCCTAGCCCCCTCAACTCAGATCCTCGCTCCTTCCCATTGCCCCCTCCGGGCCTCAAGAGACTGGTCCAAAGCCAACAAAAGCCCCATTTGCCAGCTCTGAGCCATGTTGAAGTTCGATGCTGCCTCGACCTCAAGGCCCTGAAAGGGTACGCCTTGAGCCAAAATTGATGCCCAAAGCTGCACCGCCTCTGGCATCGAACTAGTGATGAAGTTCCCTCTTGACGCCAAGATCGGACCCCACAACGAGATCATTCTTCAAGAAGCTGTCTAGTGTCCTCTATGCAAAGCAGAAAAACTGCCAAAATCCTCACCAAGCCTTCAACTCCATGGCTTAGCCAGGCATCGACACCTTGAGGCCACCCACTTCTAAAACGGTCAATGACTATTTATTTATTTTAACGTTTTATAGTGCGCGAAGCAGACCCGTGGGGGTATCAGAGCGCTTTACAGGATTGACGGGTGGTATACGAAAGACTTAGGAGGGGAGGATAGCATTGGGATAAAAACAGGTAGATACATTATACAAGGAAAACAAGCGGTCTCGAGTCCCGGATACATTTGGGATAAAAACAGGTAGATACATTATACAAGACAACACTAAGCCATTAGTCTCCCTTCCCCCACTGCCATTCCCACCTTTACCTAAAATGCCACCTCGTCCACACTCCCCAACACTCTATCTACAGGGCACGTACTCAGATTGTGGCAGTTGCATGTTACGAACAGAAAATGTTACTTCCCAGTAGCCATCTGTTCGTATCCTGTAGTGCTGTAGATTCACATGTGCTCAGCCTCCTCCATGGAAGCCAGTGATCTCTACTTTTGACACTGCTCCCCACTTACACCACTCTCCTGCTGTGTAGAAAATAATCTGAGGTGCCATCCTTGTACTGGTGCATTGTGGACCAAGAGTAGTGCAGCCGTGCCAAGTGCCACGCATTTCGCGTTAGAATAATGCATTTTCATAATTTTCCCGCATTACCGCAATGCTGGAGATTATCACGCAAAAAAGTGTCCTGAAGTGTGATAAATCCGTGTAGTTCCCATTTCTCACTTTGCTGGGACGTATGAAAGCTAAACTCCGAGTACTGTTTATCACAGGCCACAAGGTGGCACTGGTGTACAATGGGAGGTACAGGATCCTCAAATTGTTTGGAGAAATATCCCGCTATCACAAACTCATATACCAGACAAGCAAACTACAGTGATTTGAAGACCTAAAAACAAAACCACACCCGGCCTAATTATTGTATACAAAATCATCACCTGCTCAAGCCATGGTATCAAACAGATGATGTCAAGCCACAAAACGAAGCTTCTAAATAGATGCCAAAAACTGGGTCGGTCCAAACTGCAGTAAAAGAGGGGACTAATTGGAGAACTGTACTGGGAGAAGGAGGAGGGAGGTAGGATGAGATGTGGCCTAGCGACCAGAACGGTCTACTTTAGAACCGTAGACGAGGACATGAATCCTGGCCTCCACTCCACATCCTGTGATTCTGAGCAAATCATCTAACTTACTCGTGCTAATTAAAGACTTATCGGATTTTCATGTAAAGCGACCCTGGCTCAATTCACACATCATGGACGGTCACATATGAGAAAAGGGTGACATTTCTAAAAACGATCTCATGACATGGATGCAACAGTCTTATTTCACTCATACAAAAAGTGTCACACAAAACTTGAAATGTCACACACAAATGCACTACACACATAGGAATGTCACACTTAAGCAAACTGAAAACTTGGCAGCCATGGTAGTGTCACAACAGGTCTTGTTACTTGAAATTCTTTGAAGAAAAACAAGTTGCAAATGTCTGGGCCCAACACTAGATGGCAGGTGTGTGCAGAGCATGTGAATCTGTGGTACCACATGCTACAAACAAATGGTGACCGAGTAAGTAAAATTTTCTTTCAGACAAAGTTATCTTCTATTATAAACCATGGCATCTAGCTATTGAGCCTACGCCAGGGTGTTGGTACATCTAACTAATTTACTTCCATCAACCCATGAATGCCGGTAAGACTGAAATTATCGTTTTGAAGAACCTTCTTCGGCCAGCAGAAGTGAACGTTGCCTTTAGGAAATGCTGTCTTTGCTTTCAGCATAACACGGCTTCAACCTCTGTGTACTCTGACGGGGGGAGAGAAACAATATCCCCATGCGGGCACCTCTCATCAGTTTTTTTAAGTCATCCAAAAGATTAGTGGGAATGGAGATAAAATGCTCTTTTCATGGCTTATGGTTTTCCATATTGACTGTTTTCTCGCATAGAGAGCGTTGTATACGTTTTATATTTGCAGGGTATGCTAATTTTCCTGTGGTGAGGTGTTTAATTCTAAATCAAATGATGATGATGTAACTGACAAATGGCCTGCCTGAAGGTTGTAATAGTGTTTTCGGTTGAGTCTTCCTCTTTGACCCTGCATCGACATTGTACAATAGTTTCAAATCAGTGGCTTGCATTGTACACCTCCTAGCACTGGGGGACACCGTCTGGCACCATGCGAGCTCCTACTGCATGTAATCACTCCTGTAAACACAGTCTACTTCTTCCTTTAATATTTCAGCAGGTTCAGGTAATATTGTGCTCCTTCTACCCCATACTTTGTGTTGGACCCACTATGGCCGAGTGCTGGGGTGTTTGCTTCTCCCAAATAAATGCAAGCATGTCCTTAGACTGGTATCAAGGCAGGTACAGATAAGCTAAGAAAGATCCCTATTATCGTATTACCCTAGAAGGCTAGATGACCACGCCTCCAGAATGTATACGCGAAAGACAGGAGCTCTGGCACGCACCTGGGGCAGGTGGCTACTGGGTAGGAGAGCTATAGTGAACCCAGTTCTCAGGTTGTGCCTTTGCTAGGGGAAAAGGCAATTAATCGTAGTTGTTAGTTTTAAAACTCTGCTTGGAGGCACATTAGTGTTCAGGACCGTAAGCCTCACTATTTTTAAATTCTCACATGTTGCACCACTCTATAGTCCCAATCTATATGGAGAGCGAACTACACTTTGTTTACTGAGGGAAACAAAGGTACTAGGTAATACATTGTCAAATCATAGAGGCATTGGAGTTGGCTGCAACCATTAATGTAATAAAAGGTTTGCTTAATTTTGTTTTTACAGGTATGGTGTTCTGTTCGCACCCCGGAAAGCTCCCACGAGGGGCTCATCACAGACCCTCACAGTCCATCCCGCTTCCGAGTCATTGGCACGGTCTCCAACTCGCCAGAGTTCTCACGACATTTCAGGTGCCCGGCAGGGTCTCCCATGAATCCGGTGGACAAGTGTGAAGTCTGGTGAGCAGAGTAGAACCATTCCGCTACCCGGGAGGGAGAACTGGAGAGGACAGCCAGATGTAGCAAAGGCATAGACTGCAACAGCTGCCCACAGAATCTGTTCCCACCTTCCTGCTCTCTCCACCTATATTTTTTTCCAACCGAGGAAGTTGATGTCCAGAGTTCTCTCTCCCTGTGCTCCCCACTCTGCTCTTAAAATGGACTGGACATTTTTGAAGGATTTGAAGTGTTTCTAGCAGGAATTGGGGCATTCCTCACAATTCTTCTCGAACAACCCCATGTGAAAAATCTGTGGTTGTGAAAAGTTTTATATGTATGTGGTTTGTTAGTTGAACGGGTCATATGCATGTGTATTTATACACAAGATTATATTTATCCAGGCCTTCGCTTTCAAAGTTCACTTGGTTTATGACTAAAAAAAGTTTCACTATGCTTAATTCTGGGATATTTCACCAGCGGCAATCCATGGATTTTGGATTGCTCCACAGTAAATGCTTTGTTATTCAAAGAACACCACTACCAGGAACAGTTTTGACCTGGACGGAATCTACCATGTTTGTTTCTGTCCCATTAAAAAAAAATAGAATTTGGCATTGAATGAGGTTGTGTATACAACTGTATGTGCTTCTTTGGAGAAGACTGTGTTTTTTAGGGTACTGCAACTGAGTTTTGATTGCAGCTGTCTGCCCAAGTGCCTTCTGCATGGGCTTCTCCAACGCACAAATGGAACTCCGTACTTTTTTTTCCCACCTTGTGATTTATTGCGTTTTCTTGAAAATAACGGAAGGACAGTCATTGGTGTTGCCATAGATAAATGTTTAGGGACAAAAGGATGTTGGAGGTGATGCCGAATCCCGTCTGTCATATAAAGGGGAGATCAATGCAATAACTAAGCTGGGAATGTGATGTGTCAAGAATTAGGTACTTTAAAAAAAAGAAAAAGTTGTGCATGGTGGGAAAAATGGCGGGTAGTTCTACAGTCAATTGGGAGTAATGCTCATCAGGCCAGTGTTTCTGTAATGCAGCAGATGTTTGGAGGGGGGGGGGTTGGGGGGAGTGAGTAACACGTCATCCCGATCCTGAGATCTGACAGCTTGTACCCCAATCTTACAGACCTTTCAGAGGATCAACTAGTCAGAAAAACTAATGTTTTGCTCTGTATGAATGTATGGGGTCTTGATACATTTGCTATGATCCTAGCGTGTTGTAAGTCTCGATTTTGAGGTTCTTCATCCAGAATGTGGAAGTTCTTGCACTTTGCACAGCCCTAGCCACTTTGATAAACTCTAACTTTGATCCACACATTCAAATTCCTGTTCTGTATAGATACACATGCATAGACCTATAGACAAACGTTCAGTGCTTTCTAGAGACCGTTTTGGAAAAAAATATTTTTGATTTTTGTGGAGTACACTGGAACTTTTCAGGGACTTAACTCTTTGTGTATTTATTGTACTTTTCTGATGTAACACTGTGTATGTGGGAAATTGAAGAGGCCTTAATAGTTTCAAAGTTGCCTTAAAGAAGAGAGAGTGTGAATTAGAGAAGATGTAGATTTCCTTGATCTCTGTCCCCATCCCAGTTGTCGATACTCTCTCGTTTGTAAATAATCTCTCACCAGCCTCATTGCTCGTTTTAGCTTCTCAAAGCGTCACTTGCAAACTTTGAGCCTGATCCTATCGGTTTCAACTTTTACTTTCTTGCTGTTGACTTATGCTTATCACATTCCACCGGTTGCTGTTATCTCTTAAATTTGAACATTTAATCTCCCATCCCATCACCTTTCTCACAAATGTTATCGATTTGACGTAGATTTCGGATGAGGTGCAGGATTTGACATAGATTTTGGATGAGGTGCACTGGTGCAATCTTGCTATAGATTGCAGATTGAACTGCATCCAGAGCACTGTGTTGGGTGACAGAGTTCCCCTACCCATGGAGAACATTCTGTATCTTAGTGCTGGAGTAGTATGGTCTATCTTGCCAGAGTTTAAGAAAAGGGAGATGCAAGCATACTAATTATATAGCTAATGTAAATCTGCATTTTTTTTTTCTTGTCAGATTTTATTTTGGCCTATGGACGACGGAGAAGGATGGTTATCATTTAGTTTCTACAAAAAAGCCATATTCCCAAAATGCTGCATAATAGAAATTGCACATGCTTCCTTGTGGGTGGGTTCTAACTTGTAACCAAACACCTTTGTATCTCCCCCCAAGACTTGTAACACTGCTTTAAATGCTGCCGGAATGATTATCTGCATTTTCTTGTGACCAATTTCACCATTTTTTCACACCTCGACTTTGGTACACATTTGAGAATCATAAGCATCTCAAAATGTGTACAGCCATTGCCCTTGAGAAATTAAGGAGCAGAGGATTTCACAGCCTGCTCTAGGGCACCATCTCTGAACTTTACCTTGGGTGCTCCTTGAGGCAGCAGAGGGCCTCACATTAGTTCCAAACAAGATTTTGTTCATTGGACAAGAGGAAGGGGCCACTAGGAAGAGTAGTGCTTTTTACGTGGCCAAACTTAGAACCCAGTGGGATGGTTGGAGGGATAAGAAGGTACAATTGTTTCTGGGACTCAACTGCAAAAGTTGGGTTGTCAACTTCGGCTTTGTAGTTTGTGCCAGCCCTTTTGGCCCCATGGTCTTTTGGGATTTCCTCCACGATTCTAAATGTGCAGTCTTGTAGTCTTTTCTCTCTGACCTCACCAGGGCAGCTCCTTGATGGAATCCGAGTGGATTACAGTCAGAACTCTAATTTAGATTTGCAGTTGCTAAGCTTCTTGCAGATTTAGACACATTGGATTTCACATGTGTTTAAGGTTGGTTTTCAGAAAACCGTTTTATATGGGACAAAGGTGAGCTTGAAGGCTGAAAAGAGATGTTTGTTTGGCTAGAATGCAAAATACTTCCTCTGAGTCCCAATTGTTTGAGCCAACTGCTTTGAGTGGTCTGGGACTTGTATTTCTGGCCTTACACTAGGAAACTGAAACCACTGGTCCCAGCATGCGTAGTGGTTAATTTGAGAGATGAAAAAGGGAGTTTATTACGCTGCAATACCGATAGCACCGAAAAAAAACACCACATTTCCTAAGTCACAAAGCTGCCAGCTAGCATTAAGTCAATGGGGTTCACCTTCCTTCCAGCAGCTCTAAGCATTTAAGTCAATGGCACTTTTGGGCAGGGTACCAACAGTATAAATTAGTCTTACCAAAGACCAACAGAGCAGGTTTCTTTTTCCTGTTTAAAAGACCACGATCCAGACTCCTGTCCTGACCACAAGGTGACCTTTAAGTTCTATTCTGACCACGAGCCTTCACTATTGATCACTGCTTACTTACTCATAGCGAGGCTCTGAAGTCTGCCGAGTAGAGTCTAACTTTGTGCCATCAGCTTGCAACAGCAAGCAACGTAACAGGCTTTTGCAATCATGCTTTACCTTCTGGCCTTCTAATTTAGATCAAACAAATTGCTGGGGGCTGAAGACTGAGACTTGGGAGGAATCTGTTATTTTAAGGTACACTGTGGTGCTTACCTTTATCTTAATCTGTACAATTGAGAATTCCCCCTCCCCCCAGCGTCAGGAAAGTGTCTTGGTTCTTTGGTTCTGGCAATGACTCATCAGTCCAATCTAGCTATACTTATTATATTTTGTAGTGTGTTTTTTTCTCTCTTCTATTTCTTCATCCTATACTAGACACTCTATTGCTGCTCTCTGGTTCTCCCTCTTTTATCTGTCTCACAGATGCTTTAGGGTTAGAGGTACCAGGGAGCAGGCCATAATGCTTATAGTGACTGTAAGCCAGAGTAAGATGCTTCAATCAGAGGAAAATGAAAAAATATAGAGGGAAATCAGTTTGATTACTTGGTAAGATTGTGTATTTTGTGTCTTACATCGTGTTATTTTTGTATTTTCTGTTTCTGAACTGGCCTTTAACCACTTGGGTAGTCGAGAGCTGATCAGACTGCTCACCCACAGAAAGACATGGTCTTGGTTTGGAAAGATTCCCCCATTTTTATTCCTGAAAGACTGTAGGGGTTTTTCTATTTGTGGTTAAACTTGTTTTTGATCAATGTGGATGCCTTCATTGAAATAAATACTTTTTACATTGGACAAGAAGTTGCTGTCTGTATTATTTCTTTTCCTTTTATGTGGGTCCAGTGCTACTGTAAAGGAGTGGCTGGGTGCGAAATTTGTCAGCATTGTGTGTGAACTCCACAACATGGATAAGTTCGGAATAGTATGCTTCCTTAGACTTACTAATGACCGGCACACTATTTTCACAAGCCTGCTCGTAAACTGCAAAGCAAGGACAGACACAGACTGAAGAAATGTACAATCAAAAAAGTATGTATTTAAAAATGTGAGTTGACAATTGAAAATTCCATTCCGGAGTGTAGGGTATGTCTAATCAATATGCAATACCAATAATTATACTGATATTAATTATTTAATCACAGAATAGCGATGGCGCAGTGTTTCTAGAACCTATACAATCAGTTTTTAGAATTAATTTTACAGGATTGTCAAATCAAAATGAGCACAGTGAACAACGGTAAGAAAACCAATCTACAAATTTTCAGGTTTGCACACCACTTCAGCCATGCTTTTCAAATGACATGTAATAATATATCGTACATGATACAATGTTGGCATTACTGAGCACCTCGGTAAGGATGTTTCAAAGAACACCATGCACTCACAAATAAAAACAAGGTTTCATGAGACGTGACAAAGCAGTGCTATGTCTTAAATGGAAAGGGTGAATGTGACATTTAGGAGTGTCTTAATAATGCCAACGCTTATAGAAAAAAAAAGATGGAACAGAAGTTATGGACTGGGAACAAGAGGAATCGATACTTTCAATTATAGTCCGAGAGTATCAAAATTACTCCCACTAATGATTTTCAGGTAGAGCCTGGGCAGCGCATGCACTGCGAGGCATGCTGTATTCAGGTATGGACTTGAAGCAATGCCCATTTTCTGCCCATCTTTTTAATTGGCTCCTGTTACTGTCGTTTCTAAATGTTTGCTTTTGATTCATGAATAGGCTTAATAGTCCCTCGTTAGTACCGCCTTGCTTGCATTTGTAACCTCTCGTAAGGACTGGACTTTTTACTTGTGTTGCTACACGGTCTGTCGGTCTGTTTTATCCACAGTCTGTGAGCACAATTTTCTTTAATGATTTTCCCTATTGCAGGCAGACATTTGCAATGCAATCGGTCTCGCTTTTGCGAGAGTTTAAGCTATTGGCATTGTAAATGACAATGCCTTTTATTTATGGGTTGTTTTTTAAAACCTAAATAAAAGGCATTGTTATTTATAATGCCAATAGCTTAAACTCTCGCAAATGGCGAGACCTATTGCATTGCAAATACTGGTTTACCTTTTTATGTGCATACGATAAATTAAAAGTAAGAGCGGTGTTACTACAAGCTATAATTAATTACAAGCCTTTACTGGGGCAAGTTTGAAATGGGTTGTCAGTTTATTAAGGATGTCTGGTGTGCAGATAAAGCTACTAGAATTGAGATGTCTTTCATTCCCACTCTAGAAATCCCTCTGTCCTGCCAGGTGACCATCCTATGCAGAGGCGCTTTGGGCTAAAACCTACTTCCATTGTTCAGTGATCATGTGAGGCCTAATACAATGACTGGACCTCAATGGGAGCATACCAATTGTTGAAATATAGCCCAGTAGAAAATATATAGCCCAGTAGAAAATATAGAAGTCTTGTAAATGACGAGGAAAAATTATCTTGGAAGTTTTGAACGCATTGAAAATAAGTGTCAAAATAGAAAAAGTTATCTAAAGGGTAACACCGAAAAATACTTAATAATCCAAGTGCAAAATGAAAAACGCTCATGAGCCGCTGAAGCTGAGATGGGAGTACTCTCAATGTGAGGGCTCTGCATCCAAGTGCTATGAAAGTACAGGTTTATGAATGCCTCCCTCGCTGCACTTCCGTCTTTCTTACAGAGTACCACCTACTTGGGCGTGGAAATATACTCCTAAAGTATTAGACTGGTTGCTAAAAATATTTCAAAACTTAATATCACCTCTTAAGTAATGTACGTAGACTCCTCCTCGAATAGGGTTAAGACCAACCTCCTAAAATGGCTACCGCTCTTTACTGATGACTTTTCTAGGTGCGTTTTACATAACCCTCCAAATTAACCTTCCTTCAAAGACAATTGCCCTATTTTCAGTGTGTTAAACCATCAACATGATTTATTAATTTTTAATTCTACAACTTAAATTGTTTGTCACAATAGTGTGACATCTCTTGAATACACCAAACCAAAGATAAAACTAATTTCAGGTCTGGACAATCCCAGGGTGTGTTTAATTTAAGGCCAATCTGTGCGCCGCGGCACCCCGGTGCGCCGTCAAAACTAGCCAAGGGCACCGCGAACAGATGCGCACCTGGGGCCGTATTATATATGCAGCGCATTTTCCTTCATTGCGCTGGATGCACCTTTTAAAAGGTACGCCCGGCACAATGAAGGAAAATGTGCCGTATTATGATGAATGCGCTGCCCCCTGGGCAGCCGCGAACTCGTGCCCTGTGGGCAGCGCATTCATGTGAAAAACAGAGCAGCTGCTTTGAAGCCGCTCCGTGTTTTCACAGTGGAGGCAGCAACCCAATTGCACTTTGAAGGGGGAATAGAGATCCCCTTGCCGGCGGGTGCAGTGAGTGACTGCACCCGCCTGCAAGGAGTTGACTGGGGGGGTCCATGGGACCCTTCCCCCTGCCAGAGGGCTGCCAACAGGTGGCACACTGTCAGTGCACCTCCTGAGACCTGCTTTGCCTCTGCGCCCGAGTCTGTAAAATGGTGCGGGCGCAGAGGCAAAGGGATTGCCTCATTTGCATGGGGCTCGACCCCATGCAAATGAGGGAACGCCCTCTAAAGATAGCGCTGGCGCTTTATGTGCGCCAGTGCTATCGGTATGACAAAGTGCCGCACAAGAGTCTGTGGCCCCTTCTGTAATACCAAAGTGCCCCGGGGGCACGCATAGCGGACGCAAATGTCCCTTGCGTCCCCCCAACCTCCCCGGTACTTGTATAATATGGCCCCCGAAGATCAAAGCTGCTCCCCTACAAGGGTACCATGCTACCGAAATGTGTATTCTCTTCAACTCTGTGCGAGAACTTTTATATTCACAACTCAATCTACATTGTATGGTTAGCCGGCTTTTTATCTTTTTATGTCTGAAGCAACATTTTAATTGCTTTCCTCTCCGAGAAATCCAATGAAAATTATTTGAACTGGAAATAAATATTTAAAAGGGAGGAACGCCTCTAGGTGGCACTCCTGTACTGAAATAATATACAGCTTTTAATCTGCTGAAAATTTCAGCTGGCGAAAGGACTGAGTGTGTACATGAAAATATGTCTATAGTTAACTAACCAAAAGAAACCATTAGGACAAGTGAATCCTGGTCAAAGCTCTGTATTAGAGTAGCCGGCGTGAAGCAGATCTGCGTTAACGTACGTCTGCCTTTTATTGATGAATATTTTGTTCTTAGCCTTTCGCTCAAGACTTACAATAATGGATATAATGTTTTAATAAATATTGTGATGAAACATGCAACTTAAAAAAAAAAAATCATATGTGAGGTTATCGGCACTGTATTCTGAGCTGCACAGCACCCGCGTGGCCTCACGGTACTCGAATATCTCGGTTAGACTGAGCTGGGGGGGGTCTCGGGCTGAACCAGCAGAGGAGCAGGTAAGGTTGGGGGTGTATTGGCAGAGCTGCACTTGAATAACGTGAGTTATTGGCACCCGTTTACAAGATCATTCTATACATATTAAAATTTGTAAATATGAAATCAATGTTTTTTACATCTAGACTGGTGTGAATTATTGCCAGACTAGATATAAAACATAAAACGGTATAATCTCTAAGAAGCACTAACATTTTAAGCTACATATTGCAAATGTTCTCTTCAAGAACAAAGGAGTGAATGGTCTCTAATAGTAAAACACAAAGCCAAGGGAGTTGCCAAAAAATTATAATACCCCCCACTTGAAACATACCTTAGAAGAAGGTGGTGCCACATCTTTACTAACTTCGCCTGATCCTGTACGTCTCTGAATACACTCCCTCTGAGTTTATAGTTAATATTTGGTAACCCGCCCCCCCCGTACAGAACAGAAGATGGTCAGTTATCTTATAGATGACCTTTGCCTTCTCTCCACTCGAGCTTCAGTCTAAGATTTCCCTTTCATTGAGTTCCATGGTGTTTGAGGACAAAATCGAGTATTAACTCAATTAGACTTCAAACAAAGAATTTCCTGTCAGGCAATATCATTCAACCATATTTACTTAAGCCGAATGTATCTGAACAAAGTTCATTTGTTAGTTTCAGGATTGTGGTA
This sequence comes from Calotriton arnoldi, assembly GCA_963921515.1. Taxonomy (NCBI): domain Eukaryota; kingdom Metazoa; phylum Chordata; class Amphibia; order Caudata; family Salamandridae; genus Calotriton; species Calotriton arnoldi. Next base: position 3,564,345 of record CAWUFW010000025.1, on the reverse strand, counting down.
AGTGGTAATTTCCTACTGCCTCTTTAATGTTTAGAATGTATTAGCATGGAATGTTTTCTATGTCATGTAAGTTCTACCCTAGCTGAGGCAGTTGCATTTGTGGTTCCCTGCTGTGAGGTTGCCTCTGTCGTGGGTTCCTTTATCTACGCATTATCTCTGCTTGGAATAAATACTACTTGCTAAGAAGACGTCTCCGCGAGCGTTTCTCCAACCCCACCACATTTTGGTACCAGAAGTGGGGTTGGCAACTCTCATTCCGTTTCCTGTGTTCAACTTATTATCCTCTGGACCAACAGGAGCCCACCGACTGACATTTAAACCACGTGAGCCTTTCCGCTTTACAGTGGCATCACCAACTGGTTGGTCAAGCTTTTCATTTTTCTTATTATCTCGATCTGCTGCCGTTGCTGCCTGCTCGCGCTTGATGTTTTAAAACATCACAAGCCATCCTTCATTCCTTTTGCGCGCCCGCACCCACCTTCATTCTTCGCAGAATCTTCACGGAGATTCCACTGCTTGCCTCATTGCCTGGCGCCAACGAAAGTTCTCTATGGCCTGCTGCGGCAAAGACTTCTGGGAAGCATCTTGACGTCAGACTCATGGCGGCCATTTTGCTTAGGTCCAAGTTGCTATTACCGGCTTCAGTGTCTCTATTTTGGTGCGACTCCGAGATCGGTGATTTGCACACTATATGTATTTTCCTCATCGTACCTAGTTAGTTTGTGCAACACTATTTGTCGTGATCCCACACTTTATTTATTTATCCATTGTTTGTTTCTTTTCTTTCCTTTGCTGTTCTTGTTTCAAGTGCTTTCTTTGTGTGAAATTTACGGTGATTCATTAAGCTCCACCTCAACGAAATGGACTCTTCGAGAACAGCCCACCTTTATTCAGTTTCAAGGTAATAGAATTTTCTTCTGTTTTCCTTGGCCATTAGGATTTTACTTTTGAAATATATTTTAATATGGCCAGTAGTCAAGGAGTCATACAACCTCCGCCTTTCTTGCAGAGACCAGGGAAACCAGACTTAAAATGGTCTGAATGGTTAAGAGATTTTGAGAATTACCTCACCGCTATTGATGCTGATGGTTACTCTTCCGCTAGAAAGTTAGCTCTACTTATTAATCGCCTGGGAGTGACTGGACGTAGAGTTTTTGACAATTTACCACGTTCTTCTGCTCCTACATCAGAAGGTTCTCCTTGGAATGTGTTCATGGAAGCTAAAGAACGCATGAGGAAGCACTATGATACCTCAAGTGTTCTTTTAGAGATTTAATTTTGCTATGTGTAAGCAATCTTGTGAAGAATCTGTTGAAGATTACATTGCAACCTTAAGGGTGTTAGCTGAGAAATGTGAATTTGGTGCCAGTGTTGATACGTACATTAGGGACCAGTTTGTATTTTATTGTTACTCTAAAAAAAAAATCAAGAGCGTCTCAACTTCTCGCAATCCCACTTTAGCGGAAACTATTGATATTGCCAAAAGCATTGAAAGATCAATAGTTACTTAAAAAAATGTATCTAACCATTCTACACTAGCTACTGTTCATCCTATGCAAGCCACTGTGAATGCGATATCTGATGAATGTTGTTTGTGCAATTAACTCCAGGCAAACTGCAGATAGGAAGTTTACTAGAGGTCAATCTGCTAGGGTGCAATTGATTTGCTTACGTTGTGGTTCCAAGAATCATATTGGGAATAACCCCAACTGTCCTGCGATTGGAAAAAAATGTGTTAAATGCCACAAACTGAGTCATTTCTAAGCCTGGGCGGTGAAATTCGCTACGCTCGCGAAGCCTGCGAAGTTGCGGTAACTTCGCGATTCGCGTAGAACGCGAAGCTACCGTGCGCTACGCAATTTGCGGCGTAGCGTAGCTGTTTTTCTTCATCGCGCGCTCAATATACGTTCTCGCGCGCGCGGTAACGACCTACCGTGATTCTGCGTTCGCCGACGCGACTTCCTATCCGTTCGCGGGCGCCACGAGATTTGGAATCCGGCCGCAAGTTCCCGCGAGAGTGTGCGACCGCGAACACGTCATTCGGACGCGCGATCTGACTTCCGGCGGCAGTGTTGGTAAGATCGCGATCCCGAACACGAAGAAACTACATTCTGGCGATGAATATATCTCGAGCATCATAAAACCTTCTCGAAAAAGATGAATTCGTTCATTTTGCACAAAAAACTCCTCAGGTTGTCATTTAGAGATGTAGTTTGGTGAGCAAGGAGTCCTTTTTCTCTTTTTCCAAGAGGAAGGAAGTGCCCCTGATTCTCAAACTTCCTGTTCCTGTCCAGCAGGCTCCTCCCAGTGTTTTGTCCATGTGCTGTTCACTTGCATTTTGATTTTGACCTGGAAGGATCACTTTTTGTGCCTGTCTGCTGCATCATATCATTGGATTGGATTTGAGGACTCTTGGATTTGATATTTTACAAGTAAGTTGGAGAATTGGTGTACTTGTTTGTTTGATTGGGGCTTGTTTGTACCTACATTTTTTGGGGGATTTCCATATTTTTTTAAATGTATTGTTGTGGCCTGTAGTTTCTGCAGGGGCCTAGTTGTTTTTCTTTGATTGGAATTTCAGCCAGTAGGCCCAGACTTGAGCCCGAGGTACCCATGGGTGCAGGTTTCTGTGATGTCTGTTGAATTTAAAGTTTAAACATCATGTAGGCCGGGCATCCATGGATGGCCTTGTTTACTTTTGAATTGGTAAAAGTGGTTTTTGGGGTGTATTTTATTTTTTGTGGTGTTTGTTAAATAAATAGGCCTTTTCAGCCAGTAGGTAACCCTGGGCGTTCAGCTCGCGGACTTTGGGCAAGTCCGCACTGCGCGACAACGCGGACTTGCACTTTTTAACTTCTTCGCGCGCTCAATGTACGTTTGCGCGCGCGATAATGACAATTTATGACGATTGCGATGCCGAACACGCAGAATTTACAATCTGGCGAACAATATCTCTCGAGCATCATTAAACCTTCTCGAAAATGTTGATTTAGTTCATTTTGCACAAAAAACTCCTCAAGTTGTCATTTAGATGTAGTTTGGTGATCAAGGAGTCATTTTTGTTTGGTTTTACAATTTTTTCCAAGAGGTAGCAAGTTTCCCAGAGTCTCCAACTGCCTGGTCCTGTCCTTTGTCTTCACTTTTTGTTATTTTGGGTGGCCTGGCCATGTGGGTGGCAGCCATTTTGTGAAGCCAGGCATTGTGCTTTTGCCATAGGCCTGCATTGTCTGTCTTGTCTTCCTTTTCTTGTTGTTGTTGGCGGCCATTTTGTGTGAACAGCCACTGTGCTTTTGCCATAGGCCTCAAAGCTTGTTGCGGCCTAGTGTGGCAGTAGGCCCGGCGGTAGTCATCCTCATGGGTGCATAAAAACTGTTTTTTGTTGTCTGTTGAATTGTAACATAATTGAGGCCATGGATGGCATTGTTTTTAATTGGTAAAAGTGGTTTTTTGAGCGTATTTTCTTTTTTTGTGGTGTTTGTTAAATAAATAGGCCTTTTCAGCCAGTAGGTAACCCTGGGCCTTCAGCTCGCGGACTTTGGGCAAGTCCGCACTGCGCGACAACGCGGACTTACACTTTTTAACTTCTTCGCGCGCTCAATGTACGTTGCGCGCGCGATAACGACAATTTGTGACGATCGCGATGCCGAACACGCAGGATTTACAATCTGGCGAACAATATCTCTCGAGCATCATTAAACCTTCTCGAAAATGTTGATTTAGTTCATTTTGCACAAAAACTCCTCAGGTTGTCATTTAGATGTAGTTTGGTGATGAAGGAGTCATTTTTTTTTCTTTTACAATTTGTTCCAAGAGGTAGCAAGTTTCCCAGAGTCTCCAACTGCCTGGTCCTGTCCTTTTTCTTCACTTTTTGTTATTTTGGGTGGCCTGGCCATGTGGGTGGCAGCCATTTTGTGAAGCCAGGCATTGTGCTTTTGCCTTAGGCCTGCATTGTCTGTCTTGTCTTCCTTTTCTTGTTGTTGTTGGCGGCCATTTTGTGTGAACAGCCACTGTGCTTTTGCCATAGGCCTCAAAGCTTGTTGCGGCCTAGTGTGGCAGTAGGCCCGGCGGTAGTCATCCTCATGGGTGCATAAAAACTGTTTTGTGTTGTCTGTTGAATTGTAACATAATTGAGGCCATGGATGGCATTGTTTTTAATTGGTAAAAGTGGTTTTTGGAGCGTATTTTATTTTTTGTGGTGTTTGTTAAATAAATAGGCCTTTTCAGCCAGTAGGTAACCCTGGGCCTTCAGCTCGCGGACTTTGTGCAAGTCCGCACTGCGCGACAACGCGGACTTACACTTTTTAACTTCTTCGCGCGCTCAATGTACGTTTTCGCGCGCGATAACGACAATTTGTGACGATCGCGATGCCGAACACGCAGGATTTACAATCTGGCGAACAATATCTCTCGAGCATCATTAAACCTTCTCGAAAATGTTGATTTAGTTCATTTTGCACAAAAACTCCTCAGGTTGTCATTTAGATGTAGTTTGGTGATGAAGGAGTCATTTTTTTTTTCTTTTACAATTTGTTCCAAGAGGTAGCAAGTTTCCCAGAGTCTCCAACTGCCTGGTCCTGTCCTTTTTCTTCACTTTTTGTTATTTTGGGTGGCCTGGCCATGTGGGTGGCAGTCATTTTGTGAAGCCAGGCATTGTGCTTTTGCCTTAGGCCTGCATTGTCTGTCTTGTCTTCCTTTTCTTGTTGTTGTTGGCGGGCATTTTGTGTGAACAGCCACTGTGCTTTTGCCATAGGCCTCAAAGCTTGTTGCGGCCTAGTGTGGCAGTAGGCCCGGCGGTAGTCATCCTCATGGGTGCATAAAAACTGTTTTGTGTTGTCTGTTGAATTGTAACATAATTGAGGCCATGGATGGCATTGTTTTTAATTGGTAAAAGTGGTTTTTGGAGCGTATTTTATTTTTTGTGGTGTTTGTTAAATAAATAGGCCTTTTCAGCCAGTAGGTAACCCTGGGCCTTCAGCTCGCGGACTTTGTGCAAGTCCGCACTGCGCGACAACGCGGACTTACACTTTTTAACTTCTTCGCGCGCTCAATGTACGTTTCGCGCGCGATAACGACAATTTGTGACGATCGCGATGCCGAACACGCAGGATTTACAATCTGGCGAACAATATCCCTCGAGCATCATTAAACCTTCTCGAAACTGTTGATTTAGTTCATTTTGCACAAAAACTCCTCAGGTTGTCATTTAGATGTAGTTTGGTGATCAAGGAGTCATTTTTTCTTTGTTTTACAATTTTTTCCAAGAGGTAGCAAGTTTCCCACAGTCTCCAACTGCCTGGTCCTGTCCTTTGTCTTCACTTTTTGTTATTTTGGGTGGCCTGGACATGTGGGCGGCGGCCATTTTGTTAAACCAGCCACTGTGCTTTTGCCATAGGCCTCCAAGCTTGCGGCCCAGTATGCCAGTAGGCCCAGAGGTAGTCACCATGGGTGCATAAAACTGTTTCTGTGTAGTCTGTGTAACTTTGGCATCATTTAGGCCCTAGATGGCATTGAATAGATTAAATTGAATTCCGAAATCTGGCTTTTTTGGAGGGTCTGACTATTTCACTTATTGGGTGTGGTAAATAAATGCATTTTTTGCGTGTGTACTGTCATTATAATAGTGTTGTTGTAGTGGTTGTCTAACTTTCCAAAGTGTTTTTAGCCATGTGGATTTTTGTTTTTGCATGAAAGCGGTGTGTGTTTTATAAGGCATCCTTTGTCTGCCCATATATAGGCCTGCTTGAGTTCATTGTTTGCCGTGCCTTGTGCCTGTGAGTCACCATGTTTCTGGGGGCCATTTTGTTGTGGTAGTTATTAGTGTGCTGTTTTTGCCAAATAGGCCTGCGTGTCTTTCCATTTTTCCTCTTGTTTTACTGCTGCCAAATCCATCCCCATTGCCAGCTGCAGCTCCCTGATGCTGCTATATAATACATCACACGTGACGTGATGCACAAATTTAGGCCAAACATGCTCCAGTACATTTTAGTTTTAGTTCTTTAATATTCTTATTCTTCCAGAGTGTACAGTAGCCAGTAAAGCCCTGGCCTTGTTGTCAACGTCTCACAAATGGCTACACTGTGTGTTGTTGTTGGAAGAGTTTCTGAAATTTAATAATTGAGGCCACCACACACTAAGTTCTATATTCTATTTGTTTGATTTGTGCTATGTTTGACTGATGTTCTGCCTTTTTTGCTTTTAGGTGCACAAAGACTGAGGAGGAGGTGTGTCTCTCAACATTGCCTGTTGCACTTCCAGACAGACATCCTGCTGCTGGACACACAACGTGACGTGTGACCTGACTGACCAGACATCTCTGCAACTGAGTGCTGCTGACATCTGAAGAAGATGGGCCCAAAGAAAGCAGGTACCAGGTCCTCCAGTACCAAGAAAGTTGCTATTGAGAAGAAGAAGGAACAGAAGAAGCAAGTGACACTGAAGTCTGGTGTGCCGGCCAGTACCTTTTTTGGGAAAAAAAAATTGCGCCTGCAGCAGCGGTGTCCGGGAGGCAAGCTGGGGGCAGCACATCCGCATCAGTGGACCCAACCCACCAACCCAGGGCCAAGCACATGAGTGGAGAAGAGGTAGCCAGCCTAATGGTGGAAAGCAGTGATGCTGAGCCGGAGATAAACTTATCGCTATCTCAAAGTAGTACCCAATCAACGCAGGAGGAAACACAGCAGATAAGTGGTCAACAACAACAGCCGCAACCACCGCCCGCAATAGTAGTTGTTGTTCCTCCTGAAGTAGGGGCAGTTCAGGAAATTGAGCCTCATGCAGAGGTAGAAGAAGAAGCCACTCATTCAGAAGATCCATTGTCTTCCAAATCCCCAGCAAGGAAAAGGAGGGGTAGTCCATCGAGTTCTTCGCCAAGCCCCCTTCTGATGATCTAGATGCCACTTGGAAGCCTCAAACTGAGTCTGAGAGGGAGCCACGTTCCAAGACCAAGCTAGGGAAAAGGAAGGTTCCAGAAAGCCTTACACTTATGGAGGTCGATGTAGAACAGCAAGATGATGATGATGATGACGACGAGCCAGTCATCATGAACATCACTCCCGGCCCCGAGGAGATGGAGACCAACATTCTTACTCTATCCAAAATCGCTGCGAGGGATGTAGCACGCATACCTCCACAGGTAACACCAACACGACCTACAGCTTCCATATTTGCATTAGCAAAGGCCCGGCAGCGACCTACATCCAGCACAACCACCACCTCTGTAGGAGTAGGTAGTGGTACAGCAGCACAGAGTCAAATTCAACACACACCCTACAGATCATCCGGCATTGGAAGTGGCACCTCCAGCAGGAGGCCAAAGTTAAGCTCCCCAGTTTGGGACTTCTTTACGGTTAGCGAAAAGGAGGAGAACATTGCTATATGCTCCATTTGTAATACCTCTGTTAGTCGTGGTAAGCTTGGTACAAACTATGGTACCGGAGGCCAAATGACCCATCTGAAAAAACACCACTTGATCAGCTGGGAGGACCACCTTTGCGACAGAAAAAAACGGCAACCACTGGTGTTGGTGGGGATAAAGGAGTAGAAGAAGATCCGATCACGGTGGAAGAGGAAGGACAGGGAGACATTCTCACTAGTGGTACACAAGGTGTCCCTGACCCCAGCAGGGCAGTCTTAACGTTGCACACATCTTCAGCAACATCTCAGTGGCACAAGAGTAAGAGTCAGCCGGAGACACCAAGAAGTACCAGGTCCGCACTACCAAAAAGTGCGTTGAGCCTAAGAGAAAGGAAAACCATGCAGCCTACCATTATCAGCATGTTTGGGGGTGAGGGGCAGTACGAACGCAACCACCCAATAGCACGTTTGTACAATGCGAAGCTGGCTAAAATGTTAGCACTGGACCTTCTCCCTTTTTCTTTTGTTGAAGGGTTGGGTTTTGTGGAATTTGTGTCAACCATCTGCCCAAAATGGCATGTTCCCAGCCGCTACTATTTTGCCAGAGTTGCAGTTCCAGCACTACATCACGACGTGCTGGAATTGCTAGGAAAGGCCTTGAAGCAGAGTGCTGTTCACAGTATCCACCTGACTACAGACATGTGGACCAGTTGCCAAGCCACAGATTACATGTGCATCACTGCACACTGGATCAGTTTTGTGGGTGTTAGAGAACAGCTATCTGCTGGTGTTGATACTGCAGAGATTTTTCATGCCACTCGCAAACATGCAACTGTAGCCATGTTTGCCATGGAGAAATCTCATACTGCTGCAAACATTTTGGAAGAGTTTAACACCAAGGTCTTTGAGTGGCTGCGCCCAAGAGGGCTTACGATTGGTTTTGTTGCCACGGACAACGGCAGTAATGTAGTTTTGGCCATGCGCAATGGTGGCTATTTCAGGGTCCCGTGTTTGGCACACTGCATTAACATTGTTGTTCAAGACTTTTTGAAAAATGAATCAAAAGTCAGCAACTTACTGGTCACCTGCAGAAGAATATGCACACATTTCAGCCATTCTTTTAAAGCCCGGAAGCAGCTGAGGGTCATTCAACGTGAGCATAAACTGCCAGTCAAAGCGCTCATCCAGGAGGTGCCAACACGTTGGAACTCAACTTATTATATGCTTGATCGTCTGTTTGAACTGTACATACCACTCAATGCTTATGTCATGCAAAGAATAGGGGAACCTACTGTGAGAGGCATGACCGTTGAGATGGCTCAATGGGACCTCATTAAATGCCTGACTGAGATGCTACTTCCTTTTGAGATCTTCACACGTGAAGTCAGCAGGGAGGACTGTACTATGGGCCAAGCTATCCCATTGTTGCACATGCTAGAGCAACAGCTGAAGGATGTGTCTGAAACGTACACAGGTGTGGATGACAAACAAGACGCATATCATTTGGCGGAGACCTTAGCCGCTCGCTTATCGGAAAATACAAGGATTAAAAATAAAATTTTGTCACAACCACATTACATTAGTGCCACAATTTTGGATCCACGGTACAAAGTATTTCTGAACAGCAAGGCAGTAATTCCTTTTTCGGAAGTGGATGTTGCCAACTACAAAACTTTGATAGCTAAGGAAGCAACTATTTTCGAAAGTGAACGGCTGTTAATTACAGGCCCCCCACCACAGGCCATAACCAGTACTACAGGGCATCCAGAGTCAAGTTATACTTCGGAGCCTGAGGGCAGTGCATTTGCCTCCCAGCAGTCACCTACACCAACAATAACATCAAGAACAGGATCGTCCGCAGCACAATGTGCAACTGATTGGTTTCTACAGCAGGGGTATGGTAAGTCCAGTGCTGATGCAAAGGCAAAACCGGCCGAGCACATCCGAGCACCCCTTAACATTGAGCGGATGGTCCAGGCCTATCTGGATGACCCAACAGAGGTCTTCATGGATGGAAACCCATTGGTGTATTGGTATGGGAAAAGAAGCCAATGGACAGTGCTCAGCAGGCTGGCGATAAAGTATCTCGCTTCCCCTGTCGCAAGTGTCTCTTCTGAGCGTGTTTTCAGTGCTGCTGGTGCCATTGTAACTTCGAAAAGGACCAGTCTCTCGGCCCAAAGCGTGGAGAGGTTAACCATGATCAAAATGAATCAGCACTTTATACCACCGGATTACAAAATACGTGAATCACAGCAGGAAGAGCAGAGCGACTTGGATGACGTAAATAGTGCGTTACAGGACCTACTTCTGTCCGAACCACCAGAGTTTGAGGACGAGCTCCTCTTCCCTGACAACTAGGCTTTCAAATTGTTGCTTTCTTCCTTCCTTTATGTGTCTGTGTATCTGTCTTTCTGGTTCAAATCAAATCACAACAAAACCATCACCACCGTCTTCTTTTTATTTCCCTATTGGAGTTGCACGTCTGTGCATTTAACTGTCCACTCTTCAGAGTCCTGCTTCATCTTCCTGTCTCGCACGAGTACATTTCCATCAAGCCAGACATTAGTACAATAAATGTTGCCTTTACCAGTCCCGCCTCCATTAGAAGTGAAACGTGACTACTATAGCTATCCTCCGTTTTGTTTTCAAGCTGAAACTCATCAGTGTCCGAAGGCTACAGCCTCAGCAGGCATCCAAAGGTCCTCACTGTCAGGACAGAAGGTACTTGGCAGAGAAAGACAATAGACTCTTCGAAGAAACTTGCTGACATTTGTGCAAACTCAAATGACCAGCAATGAGCACTACACAGGCCGCGGACCATCATCACAGTGCTGCTGACCATGGGAAGCAACTTAAACTGTGACAAAGGTGCCACAGATGAATACGACGAAAACCGAAACAGCGCCTAACACTCAAAATGAATGTGGACTGGAGTAATAATGATGAGGCCACTGCCCCGCAAAAACAAAAAAAAAATGTCATCACTAGGCATCTGATGATCTGACAGCCAAAGAGAAGAGCAAGACAGGTAATGATGGAATGCATTGGATGTTTGCAGACTCTGAGCGATTGCTGTTGTTTGTTGTTGATGTTGTGCATGAAGTCGAACTCTACTCTACTAGTTAATCTACAAAGTGACTCAAGTAAATAAGTGACAGTCAATGTTTCCTTTCTTGTTGTTTAATAACCAAATTGTACTCCTACTACTGCAGGTGCAGGCCAATATCTGTTGCAATTTTTTAATATGGAATATGGACTTAATCGGAGTCAACAATACAGACTGAGTTGTAGTTGGACAACACGTACCACACCATGATGATGACCATACTATCTTTTCGCGCGCAGTCATTCAGTTGGATCAGAGATGATTCAAGGACTAATTGCATTTCATGAAGTGGCATAAGGTAAACATAAACACAACAATTCAACAAGAAAGTAGTAAACACAGCAGACCTACATGTCCATGTAGTGGTCTAGTCGAGTCACGAGTGTAGTGATGACTGACAGCGGAGCATTGATTTTGTCAGTTAATTAGGAAAATGCTAAGTTGCTGTGTATGCCTTTTGTCTGGCTATGTCAAAAATTAAGGTAAATGGAGGTTGGGTCACGGCCGGGCTGGTGCTGTGGTGGGCCTGTTCTGTCCTGTTGTTGTTGTAGCTTAATGCTGTAAACAGAATCTACACGATATATCCAAGCCGCCTCACTCTGAAAGTGTTCTCTCTTCTCTTCTTGGACTCCACCGTAACTGATGTTTTTTTTTTTTTTTATTCATTGATTTCTCAATACCCCTTTTGTTTTTCCATCTAGACGTTACAGGCCGGCCTTTACCCTGTGCTTGCTATACTGGGAGACACAACTCACATTTACCTTACCAATCGGCATCAGGAAGGCCACCAAGATTGATGTGCGGAGCGTCCATGGAAGATAGGACCAAGAGGAAGGACGAGATTCAACTCCACAATTTTAGCATGATAATACAGTAACTTTAGTATCATTCATCATTCATCTTTTAATTAATTTGATTCCTTTTTTCTCTGCAATCATTAGGACTGTGTGTTGTGTGTTTGTTTGCTAATTGATCCCTACAAATGTTTGTTAATTCTTTGTCTTTGCTATCTTTACAAGTAAGCCCAGTACAACATGGAATTTGGGTCTCTGAGGGCATATTACAGGCAAGGCAAATTGCATAGAAATAGAATATACTGGTGCCCTGTACTGTCTAATTGTCTAGTAGGAGTTATTATGTACTACTCATTAACCATCAAGTTATCTAATCTTCATCATTAACGCATGCATTTCCCTTTTCTCGCTTTATTGATTTTTTGGATAAGATCATGGTCGTCTGCCAAGATTGCGCTTTGCTTTTGTTGTCCATGCATACTGTTTTTCATTTTCAAACCTTTCCCCAAACCCCCTTCCCATCCATTCATCAAACCCTAACCCTCTTCCCCCGGGCTGTGATTTATATTGAGGTGTGATGTGACTACATAAAATGTACACCAATTGATCACACGCTTGCTGGGGCAGATGTGGTGAAAGCAACACTAATTCAATTGCAAGGCAGGGCGAGGAGCTTCTTCTGCTTGGCCACCCATGCTCAGTCTATGTGCATTGTCATTGTGCAAGCCGTCAACGGCTAATAGTAGTACATCATAATTAATTGCCGTCATTGATTGCATTAATCATCAAACTCCTACCACACAGCAGTAAAGGTTACGAATTACGATTGTGTTAAGTTAAGTGACTCACTCGACAGCACAACTGCAGTTTATAACTTCTTGTACTAGGCTGTCCCCGCCACCATTATGTTTAATTTGACTTTAGCAGTTGCAACTGCAATATTGTTTGTTTGGCAGTCGTCTTCTGTACTGTATTTCACTTCGTTCGACTACTCCTCCAACAGTTTTTCTCAGGCAAGTGACTGTCTCTTTTTTAAATTTTTTTAGCAAATGCTACTGCCAGTGTCTACTCTAGTACTACCACCACAACCATGGCATCTTCTACATTCTCTATGGAAACCATGCAGCCATCGCTGTGCCGAACGTAGTCATCATCAATCACAGGTAAGATAAGTTTGGTGGGAGGTAGAATACTAGTAGGACAAATAACTCGGTGAGGGGTACCGCATCTATCTGTTTGTTATACATCATCGGCAGATTATTTAAATCAAACACTGGCTGCGGCCCTGCAGCAGCAAGCAAACCAATGTGACGTTAATTCATAAAACAGTAACCCCCACAAAACATTAACATTGTATGTTTAAGTATAAATATAATTTATTACCCTAACAAAAATAAACTATCCCACACCTGACCCACCCCTCTCCCTAACCCCAACCAATGTCCAAAACGAAAAAAGTCCAAAGAATGTCCCGAAACCCCAACGCCCAATTCCCACCCACCAAAACAAGGAATAAAAAGGGGCAAAGCAACAGGGTCCTCGATGTTATAATCGGCGGGCTTTAAGGTGTTTGTCCACCAGGAGTTTCACCCGCTCCTCCATTTGCTCCTCTTGCCGTGCCATCCGGAGGAGAATCTTCTTGCGGAATGCCCTGCAGTGGCATCCACAATGGGGGACAGCAGCAGTGCTGGCTGTTAATGATTTGCGGCGGCTGGCTATCAGACCGCGGCGCCGTACCGCTGGAGTTGGGGCCTGGCTGGGGCCCGGGGCATCGGACGAGGCTGCAGCTGCTGCCGCCTCCTCCTCCTCCTCCGCCAGAGCCACCAGCCTCCGGTACTCCCGGCATATGGCCTCCAGTTTCCGGCGCCGGGCCCTGACTGCCAACTCCTTCCGCGATGGTTTGTCTTGGGAAAAGAAAGAAAGAAAATATTGTTGTAACCAGTACTCTTACATAAACAGTAACACAAAATTAATTCAACACATAATGGCACAGTAGCACTAGCAAGAAGCACAGTACATAACATTTGTGGTAATAATCTATCTATCCTCCCACTTCCTCGGCCTCTAACATTTGTGGGAGTTTCAGGCATTATACTAGCACTATGGACTCCAAGCAGTACACAGTACACCAGTGTTCTTCTTATCTCTAGTTTAGGGAAATGACATAACCTGGTTGTAGCCGGCATTGCCAGCTCGGTCATCTATGCTTGAAGCCAAGACAAACATACGAGTCATGACGCAGAGTAACATTAGTTTGATTTACTACTGTTTGCAGGTGGGGAAGCTCGTATTTTTCTATTACGGGTGGCACTGGCCATACTCTCTGTTACATGGAGGGCAATTGCTCAATTTCACAGTGCCTTGGCTACTACAAAAAGGCAGATTATATATCTGATCCAATGATCGTTGCTTTTATATGGGACAACGACATAAGGTCAGTAGCGGTCGTTGGTGGGACTCGGGGAGTTTGGCCGGGCGGTGGCGTGGGTAGGGGCAGGATGGGGGTAGTAAACTATGGATTACGGCCAATTACAGGTAAGTAAACATATAAATAAATGAAACTAATTTTGTTGCGCACACTGCATCCCATTTGGCGGTGCAGTGCGCACAATGAAATTCACTTTATTTATTTGTATGTTACAGTAAAGTTACCTGTATTTGCCCGCGTAATACATTGTTTACTACTACCCCCACCCTGCCCCTCCCCACATCGGCTTTGGTACGCTGGCGCGGTTTCTTTAACATTCCCTAAAACTGAGCATCCCGTGACAGTCTCCACCTATGCTGTCTATGATGGATGAATACATACAGGCATCCATCCATTCTAAGTAAATGTCAATCATTCTTCTTAATCTCTCCACAAACCTTACTTTGTTTCACCAACAACAACGCATGTGTCCACTCACTCCGTTGCTTGCCTTGGCTTTGAGTTTCACCCAAACACCGCTGATGATTCTTGCTATCCACGGTATCCACCCATACTGTGTCGCCCACCCAGGCAGGCATCCATTCTTCTTTCACCTTCCACCCATCCTTCAACAACACATGCATCTGATTCCTATCAGCCACCTATCCATGCTTCCAACGTATCCTTCTCTGCCAGTCATCATATTAAATCTCGCCCGCCCTTCCTCCTTCCACCCTTCTTTCCCTTTTTGTTCAACACATCCATCAAGGTCATCTGATCTGACTTTTAGTCTCCTCCATAAAACTTTCACAGCTGAGTTGGAGTCAGATATAAGAGGCCATTGGTTAATGAAGTCACGCTGGTAATGCTATTGGTACTGCATTGCTCATGCTGCTAAGTAAAGGGTGTCTTCTTTATTAACCGTTGTATAATGTTCACTACAACTTCATACCTAATAAGTCTCAACATCAGTACAGTGAGTGAAGTCCACTCCACACACCCTTCCAGCTAGTGCAATGTCAATAAGTCATGAATATAACTTACCACCGCCCGCCACTGCTGCTGGCTCACCCCCTGTATCTCCTGCCCCTCCGGAATGGCCGCAACGCCATCGCCGCTGGCCCCACCAGCACTGTTGGTCGGTAGTACGCCTAGCAAAAACATGACACATTTTTAGATGCCTGTACACCTCCCCCTATTTATTATTTTTCACTAGCAAGATTGAAAAAAGGTTAATACATATTTATTATTATAAATCACATTCAATAGTCCAAATCGGGTACTAGAGTACAGTCAGTAGACAGACACTAATAGTGTTATTGTCCCTAAGGTCATTATTATACTATACTCTACTCTTTGCAAAGTTAGCCTGAGCCATGCAACCATTTTTCGCTTCATGTCTTTTGCGCATGTTACCTCGCAGCTTGTTGTGCAGTAACAGTAAGACGCCTTTTGAGCCCACATGAGCACATACAGCTACTGTCTGAGCGTTGCGTACAAGAGGTCGGAAAACAAGCCACTTTGTTATGGAGTTCCGTTAGTCCGTATTACTTAGCCATAGGTAACATGTTACAGTTTTTTGGCAGGACTGACAAATGCTTGCATTAAATTTAACACGCACCATTTTTCTCAGGCAGAGGATTCCCTTCTACGAGTACGAACCAGAGATTTGCAGAGCTTATGAATGATGCATGTAACCAGTAATTCTACGTTCTACGGTGAGGAGTCGCCCAGAATTCACACAGATCTTTTGTCTATATCAGCATGCACTTGTTGCAACAATTTTTATTGTTTTAATCTTATGCATTTTGCTGTTGGAGCTGGCTGGAGTACACTGAATTTTATAGAACAACCTACAGAAGTTGTCATTTGAAAATAAACCTTTTGAACTTACACATAGACTATGTGGTATTTGGTGTGGTGGTGGTGGTGGACTTACACGAGTGAGTGAGCGAAAGTGTGTTATGTTCTGGGTTGTGGAATCATAATCATTGGGTATCTTCGGGTGGGGGTTCGGGGACCTAATGAGACACTAGCTAGTCGTTCAGGGGATTGTGGGTTCACTTCTGACTGAGGTGTGAGGAACGTCCAAGTTCCAAACTCTCATCACCAACATCCTCTTTCATTGTGCATAGTTCTGCATGGGGCTGTGCAGAATACAAGTAGTATGTACTATATCCTATTCCTATCAAAAATAGTCAAATATCTGGTTGTGCATTTTGTTTGTGGTAATTGTCAAAGCCTCAAGATTAAGAAGCCTAGAAGAGGACAACCGAAAGGACTGGACTCAGTGGCTAGAGCTATTAGTATTGGTCAATCTGAGTTTTATTCAAAACCGTACAATAAAGAGTGGCAATGCAAACTGGGAAAGCTTAGCGACAGACTAATATTAGTAGTACAGAGTACAGACATTCATAGCAGAGGCAGTTAGAACTTAGAGGCAGGGATAACCAGAATTTAGAAACAGATAGTCAAGTCAAGATCAACTGATCAAAGAATCTTTTGTAAAAAAGATAATTAGGGAGTGGAGCCAGAATTAATAGTTCAGAATAAATAAGGTCCAGTAAAAGTTAGGGCAATATAATTGTTAATATAACCACTGGAGGACTTACTGGGACCAGCAGCAGGGCCCTCGGTAGAGGAGCGGTCCTCTGGTGGTTGTCCCGCCGACTCGGACCCCGTCTTCTTGCCCCTGGGTGCTGCAGATCAGTGATCATGTAAGATATAATAAAGAAAAAGAAAGACACAAACATTAATGATTGCTGTGAAACAAATAAATTATCTTAAAAAACGCTCAAAAAACGTTTTAGGAAACAAAAATTGCTATAAAATTGACCTATCTAATCCGATCGCCTACTGGCTTGCGGAATTCACGGACAGTCTACTTATTGGGGAACACTAATTCAGTGTTCCATTCTGATTGTTTCTAATAAAATCCAGAACACTAACTAAGCCTAAGTACCACCTGACCTAGCCCACCTATTCCAGGCGGGCCAATTGTTCATTAAGCATGCATTTCAATTTTTTATTTCCATCAAAAATGCATAGGTGAGAAGGAGGACACATGCATAAAGTCAGTGCATAATGCATACATCAAATTGTTGGTTGGTTGCGTCTGATGTTCTGCAGCTGACTGACACTGCTAAGCTAAGCTTACCAGTACCACTCACTAAACAAACTACAAAAGGACTGGGGTAAGCAGCACTCAGTGACAGAGGATGCGTCACGCAGACCGCTCAAAAATTATCAACTAATAGTAACTAAACCTAGTATCAAATCCATCCACCACTATTTGACAGGAGGACAAAGGAAAGACTACAGTCTCTCTAGCAATAGCATTACCTAACTGAAGTTCTCTAAAGTAAACTCTTACATAATAATGACAAGCGAGCGCAAAGTTGCAAAAAAGTAAGAGTACCGCCCAGCACCTGTGTCCTACAATCACAGAAGATTTTGAAACGTAATTTACCTGCAATGTAAGCAGCATTATTCTTGTTATTATTTGTAAAAAATGTATACACAAATCACAATACTTATACTACTATATATATTGGCTACTCACCAAGCCCCACGACCTCGACACCTAGCAGGTCCAACAGGTCCTGCTCCCGGTCAAGAATGTCTGACCACCGGTGGGCCAGCTGGTTATGTGTGCGCCGGACCGCGGAGCAGCGAAACACTGCCCGACGCACCTTCGCCCACCGACGGTGACGCTCCTGGGTCGGGTAACCGGAGCCTGGCCTGCCGCCTGCTGCCAAGGTCAAGGGGAGGTGGCGCTGAATAAAAAAACAAGGGCGGCCACCTCCTCCTCCGTAAACAGCTGGCGGGCTTGCACCCCTGCGGGGCGCAGTCTGCCGCAAGGCAGGCGGCGATTGGGCGCACGCCCCTTGCCCTTCTTTGACCCGCTGCTGCTACCCTTCGCCATGGTTCTGGGGTGGGAGGAGGTGAAAAAGAAAAGTTAGAAGGGAAAAATAAAGTTAGGGAAGAAGTAGGAGCTTAAAGAAGAAAGTTATATAAAACAGTTGGAAAGTAAAAAAAACACAGTAAAAAGTAGAAAAAAATGCAAAATATAGACTTAGGCAGAGAGAGAGATAGGTAAGAAATAAAGAAAAATTGAAAAACTGTGTAAAAAACTAAGGATTGCAAAGATTGAGGGAGGATAGAAAAGCAGGCCCAGAACCATAGCATAGAGTGGTAAAACAAGATGGCCGCGCCCATCGCGACCGCATGGGTAAGTTTGCGCGATATTTCTCCCCGAGCACGCACAAAACGTCGCGAACACGTACAACGCGTTCCCGAACATGGAATGCGCATCGCGAGCACGCTATACGCGACCCGGAACAGGAAATAAGGGATCGCGAACGGGCGGGACAAGTGAAAATCAAAATGGCCGCGCCCATAGGCGACCGCATGGGTAAGTTCGCGCCCCCGAGCACGTAAACAGCGTCCCGAACACGAACGACGCGTTCCCGAGCAAGAAAACGCATCGCGAACGGGCGCGCCAAGCAGCTACGCACGCTCGCGAAGCTATGCGAAGCTCGCGTAGCGCTTCGACGTCTTCGCGTAGCTTCGCGTAGAGCGACTACGCGAACTACGCCCAGGGTTAGTCATTTCCAAGGTGTTTGCAGGGGAGGGTCCAATGCAGCGTCCGGTACCAATTCAACTCTCAGTAAAGTTAAAGTTTCTAACATTTCTTTGGACAACCCTGAGTCTGATATCCAAAAGTGTATTTCTCAATTTTCAAATATTGTAGTTACTATTGATGTTCCTGTGTGGTGTTAGCACCCCATTGACGCAGAACATCGCTGTTCAAAGCAGAGAGAGTGGTGTGAACGCTGTGTGTGTAATGTTGACCTCCCCAAACAGAAGCTCACTTTGCACCAAGAACCAGCGTCGACGATAAAGACATACGCCGATTCGCATGAGTATTGTTAGCGCTCACTATTGAATGCACGGCAGCTTAGGCTGAAGCAGGTTTCTGCAGGTTGTAAGTGGGAGTGCTCGAGGTACCATGGTATCATATACTTGGTTACACAAGAGCGTGGCATGTGTGCAAGCAGGGCAACCTGCTTAAATACAGTTAATTCAATTTTAAATCTGCCTTACAAACATCCACTGCACCTCCGATAACAGCCAAGAAGTTTCACCTTACTGGAAATGGGTCTGTGGCTTCAAGGGTATATGCGTTCACCGCATCCACGCATAGAGAGTCAAATCAGTAAATCATCTTGTTGAGACTCGCTGGACTGGCAACTCGTCGCCAAAATTATGTAATGATCACGCATCCAGTGATTGTAGGTTTTCCAGCATTTATTCTTAAGACAAGACTCTCAGACGTTGTCCTCCCTCCACCAGTCAGCAAGCACAGCTGTGTATGGAATATCCATGCAAATGACAATAACCTTGGAATGCCAAATATAAGGAAATTCCAATCTTAAAGACCAATATTATAATAAAAGGGAGATTTCAACACCCTGACCTACTCATTTACCCACAGATGGGATCATTTTCTTAACTATTCCAGGATAAGCTCTGTCTCTTCATGCTTTTATTTTGCTATGAGACCTGACTAAAATTGAGTTGGTGGGCAAGTGAATGTTTACTTGCGCCTCTTCATGGCAGCCTGGGCAGGATCAGGAGAGCTTGCCTTTCTTACGCCGTTAGAGCCCACACTTTGAGTGTAATTTGTCTCCTGACAAGCCATGTGACTGTCAAAGATTCAGTCAACAGTTTCCAAAATCCATATCCTACCATGGTGTAGTAGAAAATTGTGAGTTCTCTGAGGACATCTGTGACCCAATCTTCAGAAGCTATGAGCCAAATGATATTTTCACATTGGTAGAAATTCTGGGACAGACTCTCCTAAATTCCCTAAAAATAATAACCCGAGAAACCGAACTAAAGGATGCATGCTAGCAAGCAAGCCACAAGTGTCACCAATGTGTCCTGATTTACTTGAGTTAATATAAACACAGACCCAGATTTACAAGGAGTTGATGCAACACGGGGCAGCAAGCAAAGTTGCTGTCCTGCGTTGTGTGAACTGGAGAAAGCAGAACTGCACAATATCTACAAAGAAGTGGTTGACACCTGCTCTCTCCCTGCGCACTTTCAGCAGTCATGTCCCAAAAAAGGCACACTTGCGCAATAGTGCAAGGGAGTCTACATTGTGGTCAACATAGTTCCACTTATTGGATTTTTGTCATTTTTGTGTCATTTTGTTTATTAAATTTTGCTCTATTTTCCTGATTTGGTTTGGCAATTTTATTCTACTGTATTTTGAATGTATAACTGTTTTGATATTGCATAATACTTTACACTTTACACATT
The DNA here is from genome assembly GCA_963921515.1 of Calotriton arnoldi. NCBI lineage: Eukaryota > Metazoa > Chordata > Amphibia > Caudata > Salamandridae > Calotriton > Calotriton arnoldi. The sequence goes on along the minus strand of CAWUFW010000025.1, from coordinate 3,544,355 downwards.
GCCCTAAGTTAAGCCTGTCTGCTTTGTGCCATTGCTACCAGGTGGTTGAGCTCAGCTTAATTTACTGACTTTAAGGGCTTACCCTGACAAGGGTTGTGATGGTTCCTTGAGGCAGTCACCCACCCCAATCAATAATCCAATTTCCTTAGTTAGATTCTGCATATTATGCAGCAGATGATGGATGATTATGTGGTAAACCCATTATTATGTGGAAAATGCCATAGCTGCAGACTCGCATAATTCCAGTGACCCTGTATAATCCTTTACAGTACGCACTATATGATTGCATGCATAACTAGTGGGGATCTCGCACAACATATAAATCATGATGCCGTTTCAGTATCCTTTTCCTAGTATATACCGCAGGAACAGCAGCTGCCTTTGTAAAGTATCAGGATGATCACTATAATCTGCCGTGTGGCATAAACGTCAGGGAACTGTACTGAAAAATGTTTCACACCAGGCCGAATCTGCACAGTCTTTTGTGGTCTAGATGAATCGGGGACAATGCTACAGAATTATCATTGTAATACAGTATATGATGCAGAATGAAGGAAAACTCTCTTTGCTCATGAGCAATGGGAAGCTAGGCTTTGTAGAAGACCAGTACATCTGTACTGGTGACTTGCACATATTCCTATGAGCAACATTAAGCCACAAACACTTTCTCTCTAAGTGAGGTGGCTGTCTACCAGGGTGCCCTACAATAAGGCACCAGAGTGCTTTAAAGCTCCCTCAAAAAATTGCTCAGCACATAAATGAGGGACAGTTTTCTCAAAAAATGCCATCCGCAAAATGATGGTGATCATTAGGTAAACAAAACGCAGTTTTTTTTAATCCTGATTTCACCATCAGCCATAAAGCCACAAGCTATATAATATTTACTAACTGGATATGCCCCACCAAGTTGACATTTACTAACTGGATATGCCCCACCAAGTTGACTTATGTATTACTGAACTGATGTTACCACCCTCAGTGCAGCAGTGGTGTAATCACTGGATAATAAGCCGTTTCTGAGTCAGAAAATTTGCCAAAAGGGTTTAAGTTCTTCTTGGATCAGCTTCCACATCGAGCTGAGAAACCTGAATCACTGCTTTGATCCACATCGCGCCACACAAGGCCACTGCGGATATCCACTTTTTACATATCTCTCTACGCGCTAACAAAATCAAATAAAAAATCAACTGCTCCCCAAATCTACTAACTTTCCCCCTAATCATGGGATCCGTAGTATTTATTTTACATCCAATAACCTCTGTAAAAGGATGAATAGCAGGCTAGAAACTATCATAGGGTTGCTAAGTGAGTGAGCAAATGAGCGTTACCATATTTACAGACAGCCAGTATGGCTTTGGTGTAGTTCGTGATTTTGGACAGTTGTGGTCACATCAGTCGAGAGACCACCTAGACCAGCAGCACCTCTTGCCAGTTCAGCAAGACAGGGACGAAAGGGGTGAAGAACAGTAGACCGAAAAACAAGTGCAAGTACCAAAAATAACCCAGAGTGGTGTGGAGATCTCTAACAAAAGAGAAATAGAGATTGCGTCACCAAGAGGAAGTGCTTCGAATGTGGCTTTAAGAGATGAAGATTCAGGCGAATGAACTAGCATTGGAATAAGGAGAAACAATCAACAGAAAAATGGCCACAAGGCTATGAAAACAAAAATCTGAGAAGTGCTCCAATAGCTCGAATGCCAGAAACAGTACCTGAATAGACTGAGTCTAGTGATGAGAGTAGCCTAGACCCAACTCGACAAAACCTGAGAAGATCAAAAAGAGCACGGGTGCCTTGTCACAGGTATTCAGCGCCTAAATGGTCATACTTTATGAACACTGCTTTGAATGTTACATTGGAAGATTTGTGCAACTAGAATCCTGAAATATTTAAACCTCCCTGAAAGGAAAACGAAATAAAACAAAGGGGAAAATAATTGAGGAATAATCTGAGACTGAACAGAAGAAGAAAGATTTTAACTGTCTATTAGATATTTGTTATTTTAGTTCATTATTTTAAAGAAGACTAACCTAAATCGAAGTTGAAAATTACAGAAGCATAGGGATAACATTTTAGAAGAACACGGAGTAGGCTAAGGATTGTCTAAATAGGAGCTTAACTGAAGAAGAGAAATAAAAGGAAATAACTGCAGTAAAACTATTCACTAAACTTCATCACCTGCTATTGAACCAAGTGCTTTGAACTGACTCAGAGAATGTGTTGCATTAGAAATAAATGTAAATATATTATGGGTTTAATTATTGTAATAACAATAATAATGATCACTATAGTACTGATAGGATTTTATTTAACCCCAGAATCAGAGCTTAAAGACAAGAATGTAACTAATTCACATACTTACAGCACTAGGGAAGATCCCTTTAGTTACTCGTTTATCAGCTACAAGTAAAATGATTATTCCACTAATGTCTATTCTAGGTTAGTACAAGACTACACTAACGCAATGAATGCAAAGTATTGCTTTGTCTGCACACACTTACCTGCATCAGTGTCAGAATAGGTTACCTACAATATCATGCCTTTATCCTATGCAATTTCTTACAGTTTCTTATTATTATTATTAGTTTATAGCAGAGGACATTTTGAGTACTTTTATTCTAATCATGATCTAATACTTTCCCAAGTACCATTATTAGAAAGCATGAACTTACACTCACAAGCAAAGGAAATGGATACAGCCTGGTACTATTTCTTTGCCCATAGACCTATAGATAGTATAAAGGCTTATAAAGATAATTTAACCTATTTAATGCGACCTATAGAAAAGGGTTATATAATGGCCTTAGAAGAAAGGCCATGACACGTGCTACTGATAAAAAGGTGATGTTTTAGAAAATGCATGGAGGAAGGAGGAAAATGAATTTAGAAAGAAGATGGTCCACCCTAAACTGAGACCTGCCAGCCAACACAAAGGAAAGATTTACGTATACAGAAGATGGACACCTAGAAGAACTAGACATGTAGGGATTAGGAGCTGTGAACACACTTTCGAACTGACAGGTGGACCTTGATAAATTTTGCAGGGAAACAAGATTGTAATTTCAGAGGTTTATTACACCTGTGGACAGAGTGCTTACTTCCTATTGTCAGCTGACTGGGAAGGGATCTGCTACTTAGACTTATTAATTACAAAAATGTACCATATAAAAAGTATAGATGCACTGACACGAACACCCCCACATAGGCAGAAACGCAGAACAGAAACAGTAGCTTGGTTAGTAGGAGACCTATTTGGCGCTGTCATTCCACCTGTAGGAGTCATTTTAAATGGTGAAAAGATTAGAAAGATGTTAACCGTTGTCAACAAAATGGCAGCTAGTAAATCTGGTGCTTTACTTGTAATAAATACACAACTAATAGCTATACGATTGATGGTTTTACAAGACCGTCTTGCATTAGACATTTTACTTCCCGAAAAAGGCAGAGTCTGCTGGATGTTAAATTAACTCACTGTTGCACATACATACCTGATGAGAGTAGGGAAACAGAAAGATTTGCAAAGAACATGTTGGGTTTAGAACCTGAGTTACATGAATTGGAAACACCAAGCTCATATGAAAAGTTTGGCAAAGGAAATGCCACAATTGGGAACTGGTTTTCAACAGCAGGAAAAGGTATACTGAAAGCTATATTAATACCAATAGTAAGGGCTTTGTCTTATATTTCTTTACGCTCTATTACTGAACTGCAAATACATACGCCGAAAAAGGCAAGAAAAATCCCAAAAGAAATTATATGAAATGGACTTGGGATTACATGGCATTATGAACGATGACTGCATGATCTCACTCAAATTTAGGGGGTTGAAAAGAAAAAGACGAGACTCAACTGAGGACGAAAGTGCACTCTGAAATGTTCTCACATGAGAAAAGTAGATGTGTGATGATTTTACAAATCATAAGATGGGGAAATTGAGGAAGATGAAAATGTTAACAAACATTTCACCACACTATAATATAGAAACGTGCGAACATGAAAAATGCAGAATAAGTTAGAAAATGTGCCTTTACTTAACGTGCAAACGTGAAAAATGTTGTTTATTTTCTTCAGAAAGCTTTCATTTATATCGATCTCCACGTACTAGGCCACACTATTCCTTTATTCTACTCTATCCCTTTAAGAAAATAAATACTTTTCATAAAATAGTGATTTAATGTTATAATCGAACTCTAGAGCTTCACTTTTTGTGAAATGTGCTGTTTCCTGAAAAAATGTATTCATTCTTTCCTCACACCATATGACTTCACTGTATTTAGATTGGTTTCTTTGCCACATATAAATCATGAAAGTGTATTAATGAAAAGAAAATGCTCATGCCGCTCTAACCAGGACATACTAGAATTTGAATGTTTCTTTTCATAGAGTAGCTCATTCTTATACAATGGGATACCAGACAGCTAACAGAGTAGGCTTGCAAAAGGTTCTCATGAGAACCTTCATAGATGTAACTTTTTGTATTACGGTGTAGCCATCTCTAATTGACTTCATGCAGACATGAACGTTTACCGTGTGAATCTAGGATGAAGACGAAGATGACGGACCATCGGAAGATCTCTCACCATTGGACGCCGGTGACACATTCATCTGTTTTGCAACATGTTTAGCTGCTTTCTATATAGTATGTGTTCCTAGCTAGAGAGATACACCACTACACTACTCATTTCGAGGCATTCAATGCATCCTTACCCTGCCATGCCCCTTAGCACTTTGCTGTGCTAGCCCGATTTGCCATAAGTTACTGCTTACGGTGATTTCTTTGTTTTCCTTACGCTTTGTGAGGAGACCTTCTATTTAATACTGATCATAACTACAGCTGTGATTCTCTCCTTCTCACCTGCATAGACGGTTGCTACTGCAATTGTCCAGAGAACTCAGCTGAGTCTTCAGAACTACCCTTCACGGGGAGTGCGATCTTTTCTTTAGTTATCTGACTTTGATCCAAAATCTACTTGCTCTTTACCAGAAGGAACTCTTTATGAGTTCTTGTTAGGATAGGATAGGTCATTTAGTTTAGAATAGGGACTATGGGCCTGATTACGATGGGGGTCCTACCGCCATCGTAATATTGATTACCGCCCGCCACTTTAGGAAGGTGGGCAGATGGTTGGCGGTCGGAGAGACCGACCGCCACGGATCCGATGGGCTCAAGGAGCCCATCAGTCCTTTGGAGGGACTTGTGTCCCTACAACTGTGGCGGTGCCTGCTCAGGCACCACATATGGGATTACAATGTCCCTTTTCGCCCGCCGTTTCATGGTGGTTTACCCGCCATGAAAAGGCAGGTGGAAAGGGACATTGGGGGCCTGTAGCGGGCCCCCCTTCCTCCCTGGCCCTCCGACATGGGCCCTAACATATCCTTGCGCTATGTGGCAGGCACCACATGGTGCCTGCCACATAGTGCAGGGATATGTACAGAGTGTATCTTCTATACTGCGGCGTGTGCTGCAGCACATGCCGCAATACAAAAGATACAGATTGTGACCGCCTTGAAGGCGGTTGCATCATAATTCCTATGGCGGGACCGCCGACAGTCAGTCAGGCGGTCCCATTTCCGAAAGGATGGCGGTCAGATGATGCCCTGTATTCTGAATGGAACACATTGTTTATATTTCTCTATGCTTGTTCTAACAAATCTTATTTCTTATTATTTCTGTAATCGATTTGCCACTAATTTGAATAAAAAGAACAAAAAAACTGACTAATCTACTAAAAAGAGAAAATAAACTTTTAAAACTTCACCAACCCGCTCTTTATTGACTGAACGTCAAATGCAATTATTAACGTCACTGTTATGTAAAGCTCTATTCTAAAATGGTGGCAAAGATTCATCGACCTAGAAAGCACGTAACTTCCAGGCTCTCATGTAAGTGTTAAGATGACATAATTTGTGGAAATTTTTATAAGATTTCCACGCTCGCATGAGCACTCTTTCTTTGCTCTGCATGCCATCTGTATGCACTGCGCTTCAACATAACCGTCTCTCAACGGCACAGCCTGGGCTTCTGAAAGGGGCATCATTACTATCTTGCATGGTTGTGTTCTTCAGATTCACTTGAAGAGGAGTCATCAACTGGTGGACATGCACCAATGGAAAAATAACTTCCAGATTCTGATCCATGAGCCTCACTCTCAGATGTCTTAGTATCTGATGTGGCCACATAACCAGCTGCCATTACCATTATTAGTCTGTCAACCTGCTAGAGACTTGTTTTCTTGCTAAGATTTTTGTCACCGTCCCCCAATACTGTGTGCTATGTAGGTTGGGAGGTAGAGTTAGAAATGTTTATGAAGTGGGAATTATAAGAAGTGTGTGATTGATGTGAGATGAAAGTGGGAATGGATTGCAGTCCAGATCAGAGTAGAATGAACTTTTAGTTTGATTCCTAATCTGTGTGCTCCTAAAATAGTAAATATGTGCACAACAGCACTTGGCGTCTTGAGAAAAAAATTATAGGGGCATATTCTCAAGAACGTGTGATAACCACCGCAAGTTTAGCTTAACGCAACTTTGCATATCGCAGTCTATCGCGGGAAAACAACGCTGTGTTAACGTAGTATTCCCAACCTGGCGGCACCATGCGATAGCCCCATGATAACGCATCAAATGCCCGCGTTAAAATTAACGCGACGCCGCAAAAATGCGAAACGCGAATAAAGTTGCGATGAGGCCAACCGCGATACAAAAATCAGCGATAACCAGCGACAGGCCTGCAATTCCCACGCGTCATGCGGGAAAATGCACTATAAACGCTGAACAAGAAAAACACACCATAAACAAAATAAACTGCGTAGCAACATGGATGCACCCGGAACGAGTGCCCAGGTCAACGCGAACCCCACAAGCTCCACAGACCACCAGCAAGGAACCTCGGGGTCGGGGAAGGCCAAGGAGAAGAGGAAGACTGGGTACAGTCCGCATGACAACCGGATCGTCGTCACGGAGGTGACGGAGCACTAACAACAACTGTCCGTCACCTCCACCGTGTCATTGGCAACACAGACGGAAAAATGGCATTCCATCATGAATGCAGCCGGAGTGTCGAGGAGGCCAAGATGCGCTGGCACGATGTGAAAAGCCAAACCAAGCAGAAACCCGCTGCCAACAGGAAGGCAGCAACGGCGAATGGAGGTGGGACTCCTGCGCCACAGGAGGAGCTGGAGCAAATGGCGGCCAAAGTCATCAGTGTGGAGACGGTGCATGGAGTCGGGAGTCCGGACACTGCTCGACATGTCTTGACACAACATCAACAGGGTGAGTAAAGAACAGGGACTGTGGGGACGGGGGGGGGGGACGGGCACAATGGCACACATGCACAACGACGTGTAGCACACCACACACCCACAATGACCCTGGGTCATGTCCCTGAACCCCGTGGCACACTGCAGCACACATACAAACATCAAGTAGGCCCCCGTCCACCATGTGCCCAAAGGGGTCCCACCCCACACATCACCAATTACACAACACACACATGCGCCCGTGCAAAACACAGCAAAGATGCCTATGTGAGAGCCACACTGACCATGCAAGTGACACCACATGACAAGCAGCATGGCTGGAGTACAATCACCATGACATTGTGCACGCCACGAGACTGAGGTGGCTGAGTGTGGACCACATCCGGAAAGGAGCAGGTCACACTCTGACACATCCACGTGCACAAACAACCACTGACATCAACAACACATCTGCAGACAAACAATGCACAAGAGTACAAAAACCGTCCAAGAGCATAAATGACCCAAGTCACCAACATCACAGCACCACAAAAGCCAAAGGCACACCGCCTCCAAGGGATAAGGGGCAGCAAAATCACAGCTGCAGGTGTGACTCTCTCACAATGCAGCACACACGCATAGCAATGACAGCACAGCCACATGGACGACAATGTGGTACACAGTGCAACACTTACACTGCAGAACAGAGGACACAACTGGGTCCGCCTGTGCGTAGAAAATGGCCAATCACATCTGACATAGCAGGAAACTGTGAGATGCAAATGTACGTGTACAACCTCACCTACGTCATGTAGTCCAAATGTCCACTGTCCCGCATCAAATAGTCCGCCCCTCCCAAACAGTCACAATGTACATTGTCATGCAGTCTGTATGTAAACTTGAACAATGCGTCAACATACATGCCAACACAATGTCAACCAGCACCTCCCCTTCACATTGCAGAGGGACAAACAACACCTCCAGCAGAGCAGACCAGACAACTCTACAGTGATGCTGAAGAGGACCTACACACTTCCGACACCGACGCCCCACAACAGTCCATGGACATCTTAGGCAATCGACCTCCAGGAGCAGGGCAGCACCGCTGCATCGAGGATACTCCACCCCCTGTACAGACAACACAGCTGGACGCACCCACCACCCCGGCTGGCTCCCAGCAGCCCATCGAAGCACACATCGCATTCCAAGGCCAGGTGTCAGACTGCCAGAAGGGGGTGGCCGAATATGTGCGGGTGGGGTACTACCTCATGGAAGCCGAACTAGATCACATACTTGGGTGTCTAAGTCCCATCAGGGACCACCTACACTCCCCAATGGAGACCCACACTGCGACAGAGTCACATGCCTTTGCATATTTCCATTACTGAACCACAACCAGAGCCATGGGATAATCATCCACACCCCCACGCTGGACTGGCGTACGCCGGCCCAGTTCACTCCTCTTATGTATTGAGTGGGGACGACAAAGCTACATGTGCAATGTCTCACCCGCTGCCTGCGGTGACATGGCTGCGTCCTCTGTACACGGCACAATGTAATGTTGTAGGGCCTGGGGCCCTAATGCATACATCATGAGCACACGGATACACTCAGATAGTTTGTTGAACTAGCTACGGGCACGTGCGCTCGACACCTTTATTGGCATGGTCACATGTACAGTGACGCATGTGCTGGATGTGTGTGGGGTGAGTGTAAGCCAACCCTCATGGAGTCGTTGGTGCTGGCAACAACTTGAACAGTGATCACAATTAAAGCGGAAACAGAAAACACCAGCATAACAGAAACAACTGTGAAGCATCATGGTGGTAGCCGGAAAAAGTACAGTGTTCACCCAAAATGCAAGCAGAATGGTCCATGATTTGTGGTGCACTGAGTTAGTGGCACCTGAAGAGCTGAGCAGGGTATCAAGCTGATGATGGCACCCACGACTGGTGTGAGCAACTCTGATAGTCTGGCAATAAGACACTTACGACTCTGGCACCTGTTGTTTGGAGTTGGTCCTGGCGGTGGTGGCGTGTGCATCCTGCGGTGATGCGACGTCCGGGCAGGCCAGGACTCGATTTGATGTGTGAGCCCAGGTGGACCGCAGTTGAGGTCAGAGGCAGCGGACAGCGCAGGGCCACAGACACATGGCCTTGATGACCCCCAGTCCATCGACCCAGAGGCCATCCAATATGCTATCAGACAGGGGCCATGACTTGAGCTGCACAGTTAGTGGCCCCGGATGCACTGCGGCCGGCACAGGCACACCGCCACGGGACGGTGACTTGCGGTGCAGTGAGATAGGGCCATGCGAGGTGAGCGGGTCCTCGTCGATGTCGAAGGTGAATGTAGCAGAGGTTTGCGGGGGACAGTGGAAGGTGTCCTCCAGGGCATAAGGCAGAAGCTGGCCGGAAGCGGCAAATGGAGGAGTGGAATGCTACAGCCTCATTTTTGCCACAAAGTCAGTATCACCGACATGATGATGAAGACAAGCCCCAGTCCATAGACTCAGTCGCCACCAAAGTTCAACCAGAAAGTGTCCATGGATGTCGGGGAACAGACTTAGTGGCACCGGAGCTGAAAGGGGATGCAGTCTGCGATGAGGCCAGTACAATGATATCAACTCTGCCATAAATGAATCATGACTGAATTCCCAATGTGTGACCTACTCGACCGCAGTGTAGGCCGAATGCGTAGTCATCAAGGGCCCACAGACACGTGTGGTTGGGATGCCATGCACATACTTTGTGTCACCACATCGAAGGGAGTATAGTGATATAAACTCTGCATTGATGTGTACTCGGCCATTGTGTAATCAAGACTCAGTTCCAAATGTGTGACATACTTCACCGCAGTGTAGGCCCGAGGCAGCGGTCAGCAGGGGCCCACAGCCATGTGTCATTGGCCCGCGATGCACAGAGTTAGTGACACCAGAGCTGTTGTCGGCAGTGTTCGATCACCTCCGTAACGATGATCCTTTTCTCCTCCGGACTGAACCGCGTCTTCCTCTTACTCGTCTCCTTGCGTACAATGATATGAACTCCGCCATGCAGAAATCAAGACGTAGTTCCACATGTGTGACCTACTCAACCGCAGTGTAGGCCGAAGGCAGTAGTCAGCAAGGAACATCAGACAGGTGTAGTTCGAATGCTATGCACAGAGTTGGTGGCACCTCATCGAAGGGAGTACAGTGATATAAACGCAGCCATAAAGTGTGTACTCTGCCATTGCATAATCAAGACTCCGTTCCAAATGTGTGACCTACTTTACCATAGTGTAGGCCCGAGGCAGCGGTAGAGTACGTCAACGAAAAAGGAGTAAAGCGGGCCTGTGTCGCGGAGGCCGTGATGGTCTGAGGAGGCTGCCAAGGTCGCGGGCTTCGGGCTTGGAGCTTGCGCCGGCACGTGATGGGCCCTATTTGACACACGCCGGTGTCAGCAGGTGAGCAGTGAGGCCTGGCTGCGCAGGGGCGGGCATGACGGGTTCGGGGACCAGCGGCCCGGGGTGCAGCAGGCGCACAGGATCGCAGGCCACACCGTCGATGGCGTCGGCCTCATGGTGGGGTGGGAGGCGCCGCCCTGGCAGACACGTTGGGCATTCCGGAAGAGAACCACGCCCAGAGCTACGTGCTTTTTATTCACACCCATACGCTGGCCTGGCGTACGCCGGGCCAGCCCACTCCGCACACGCTTACGGGGGGGGCGTCACAAGCTACATTTCCACGATCTTCCCCACTGGCTGGGGTGACATGGTTGCGTCCACTACACTCCAAACACCTGCAGTGCATGTAGACATGGATATGTCTGTGGTCTGCATACTGCAGTCTGTCCAGCACATCTCCGCCACACTTGGCATTGTGTACATTCTCATTCATGGGTCACTTGCCTCCTTCGCACATGCCTGGTTCCCACCTCTCCCCACATTCCGGTATTGTGTGGCTGAGGTGCCATGCCGTTGATGGCTCATGTACATGGCTAACCAAGGTTGCCACAGTAAGTTGTGCTGTCATGTCTGGTGGGTGGGCATGTTCTCTGGCATGTTGTATGTGATTTTGTGACGTGTGTAGTGCCAGAGTTGTGAGTTGCATGAATGTGGAGTTGAGGTGTGTGGTGTGTTCATTTGGTACTTGCCAACGAGCAGTGCATTTCCATAGTTGCCATCCTGGAAGTGCTGGTTGATGTTGGACTGTCGGAAGATGAAGGGATCATGCACACTGCCTGGGTAGTTGGCTGCGACATTGGTGAAGAGTCCCCTGCAGTCCACTATTGCCTGCACGTTGATGCAATGCGTGTGCTTTCTGTTGTGGTAATTGTGTGCGGTGTCGGCAAGGGGCACAAGTAGGACATGTGTGCAGTCGAATGCCCCAACACATGCGGGAATCCAGCTATGGCGTGTAGTCCTTGCTTGGTCTCCAGCTGTTCCTGCGCATTGTGGGGGACGTATAGGTGCTGGGGTACCTAGCTGATGATGGCTTCCAGGACAGGTGTGAGGAACTTGGATGGGGCTGGCTGTGAGACTCCTCCGACTCGGGCGGTTGTTGGTTGGGAGGTACCAGAGGCAAACGGGTGCAGCACAGCCAGCAGCTTTGTCTGCGGAGGGATGTTGGTTGTCCGCTGTGTTGGTACCGTCAGCCTGTGGGCAATGATGTTCAGGATGCGGAGGATGGTTGTCCTTTTGAGCCTGTAGTGGGCATTGACATTGTCTGGTGTTCGGTCTGTGAGGCTGGTGCATTTCCTGAAGGTCTGCTGTCTTTGTCTGCGCTGCCTCTGTGGTGGTCCGGGGGGGGGGAGGGATGCGGGGGGGGGGTGGCGGTCCTGGGGGTGGTGGCGGTGGGTGTTGTTGCCCTCTCGGGGCTCCGGGATGCATGGTGAGTGGCTCCATGGCATCTGTTGTTCTTCATGTGTGGCTCTGGGCTGGGCTCCCTTTGATGGTGCAGGTTGTCGTCCAACTTTACACCAGGTCAGAGCAGGTGTTAATTTCCTTCTGCTAACGTGCCTTTTCGCCTGTTTTTTGGTCTTATCGCCGATGTGGCTGGTCGTTGAGAATGTTGAGGTGAGGTGTTGTCGCGGATTTTTGCTCGGGAACGCCTACTCCGCATCTCATTAGCGATAGTTGCCGGGGTCATCTGTGGCGATGTTTTTTGCGGATGCTTTCGCAAGTTAACTGGTGGTATCGGCTGTTAGCCCCAGCTTGTGAATGGGGCGATAAATTTATCGCGACTTTGGCTGCGATAAAGTGCCGATAACTCGGCGATAGCTCCTTGAGAATATGTCCCATAGTGTACCAAATTATTCACAAATGTCTGACAGGGATAGAACCACTGTGTTCCATTTGCTTCCAAAACAGAAACTGAATTAAATTACATTTATAAACAATAGGAAAAGAAGCAACTAAGCAAAGCTCTGCAAATAATAAAAATCTCTTAAAATGCCCCACGAGAAATTGCTCTTCTTCCACTAGTCCTGGTTCACATCCATTCTTATATTTTTTCCTCTCACAAATGTGCATGTATAAATACCAGAATGCAAATTCAAAACCGGCAACTGAAGTGGTCACCCTCTCTGGCTTGACCAGCTTCAAATGTAGATGTGAATAGGACTTCAAGGAATTGAGCAAATGACGCATAACAAGTCTAGCAGATGCTCTTGCAAGTCCAAGACCATTGCATCCTGATGCAAGCTCCTCACATGACAGAAAACCTACTATTTTCAAGCACAAAAATTCATTCACAAACTGTGGGAGAAAAAGCCCAATGGAAACTTGCCTTTTCGGAGGTACACCTCTAAAAGAGGCTCAACTCCCCTTTCCAGTGCTATCTGCCCTGCCTACTGAATCTCTGTGCCCAAGGTGACTAAGCAGCACAAGGGTATGATTGCCACTAATATGCTCAATAACCACAAAAGAGACAAAGAATGCAGCACCTAAGAAAGAAATAAGTATGGGGGAGTAGCTTTGGAAAGGAGAGCCTCAGTTCCTCTTCAAAAATTATTCTTGGTAGAGGACTGTAATTCTAGTGCAACTACGTTTTCAGGAGGGCCACTAACGGCCTCCCAAAACGATACCTGCTGAGACATTAGAATCTTGCGGCATTCTCGCCGTAGGAGTTCTGTTCCTGAGGGCACTGCTTAAGCACATGTTTGTGTGAACCACATGGTATGACGTCACCAACTCATCCTTGCCATTATAGAGGTAGTGCAGAGCACATGTTGGTCACGGTGTCCAAATTAGAGGGGTGAAACTGATTTTATACTTGGGTCCTGATTATGATTGGTAAGCAAAACTCATTTAGGGTGTAAACTCCCATTCAAAATGGAATTATAATTCAAGCACAAATTTTGCCTAGTACAGAAGTCTGCACCAAAAATTTGCAGTAGGAAAAACCTGAAGTAAACTGAGGGAGCAAAGTGTGCAAAATGGCGTTATGGACTTCTAGGAATAGGGCCAACCATGTACAAATTTTGTGTTATTTCCCATTCCTGGATGTGCAAACCATAAGTTGTTTGTTTTTTTTTTTTTAAATATCTTTATTAGTTTTGATTACATAACAAAAAGGGTGTAACAGATGAGAACTGCCACACGGCTTGCCCTGTATAGTTTGTTATAAATTATACAATATGGTAACGTCACTAGCACAATGCAGGTACGTACAGCCAATAATCCCAAGCGCATGAATGTTTGAGATCTACAGTTCAGACATAACAAGGTCTCAGTAGAAGCCAGCCCAGAGTCCACAAGGGATCACAGTCACACAACAGGTAGTGTATCTGTTTCGGTGTCAGTAGAGGCGGATTGTGCTAAGAGGTACGTCTGTAGGGGGGACCAAATGTCACGTGGGCAGGAGGATGGCGGTAAGAGCTCAGCATAGGTATGTAATTGATCTTGGCAAAGTATGAGGTCGTTCAGCCATTCTTTGAATTTGGGCGCTCTTCCTCTCCCCCATCTGCAGGCCACTCGTCGCTTGGCTAGTAAGAGTGCCAAGGAAATGTATTTCCTAACTGGAGCAGCAAGTGCTCCGGTGTATCCTAGGATTGTGATGAGGGGGTCGTCGGAGATGTGCAGCCCGGTCATCTGATCCAGGGCCTCCAATACCTCCGTCCAAAACTGCCGAACAGGGGCACAGTCCCAGGCTAGGTGTTTAACGTCCGCACCTTCTCTACCGCATCTGTCGCAGCGGTCAGTGTCTCGTAAGTGAAAACGCATTAATCGTGCGGGTGTGTAGTAAAGACGGTGCAGATATTTGTAGTGAATAATACGCAGTCTGCTGCTAGCGGAAATGTTCCCAGTCTGTTGACAGCAGTAAGACCATTGCTCATCGGTAAGGGGGAGATCGAGTTCTTTCTCCCAGTGCGCTCTCGCAATGGGGGCGCCGTGTGGACTCTCTACTTGGGTAGAGCGACAGAGTAGGGATACTATATGTGTGGGAGTCTCTTTCTGAAGCAGGGCGTGTAGTGGGATCATGATGGGAGGTTCTTGCGGGAAATCTGGGGTCAGGGCCCTGACATCTTGCCTAAGTCTAATATAAAGAAAGAGGTCCAGTGGAGTGGGTGGGGTATCTCCAAAAAAGTCGCCTCTCGTGCGAAATCTCCCAGTGGTGTATAAATCCCCCCAGGTCTGGATCGAGAGTTTCCGGAGGAGCTGTCGGCATCCTCCCTCCTCTGTGACTGGGAGGTCGAGTCTGCCCTGGAGGGGTAACAAGGGTGAGTACATTTTGTCCACATGAAGGCGGCGGGCTAGGTCCCACCAGGCGCTGTTAGAGCAGTCGACCGTGGACGAGGCAAGGTGTCTCGAAGGAGCTGGTGAGCTTAAATAAGCCGAATAAGGGGTCGGGGTCATATAGCCGTCCTCAACCGCTAAATGGGGCATTTAGGGAGGGGGGTCCATCCAATACGCAGCGTAGTGGGCTTGCACACAGCTAAAGTACAATTCCATGTCTGGAATTTCAAATCCGCCAGCGCTAAAGGTTCGGGTGAGGGTTTCCCAGTTTAGTCTAAGTTGTTTACCACCCCCAGGTAAGGCGAATGAGTTGGGTCTTCAGTGCGTTGAAAAAGTGTCTGCTGGGGGCGTAGGGGATATTAATAAATAAGTATAGAAGTTTAGAAAGGATTACCATTTTTATCAGCGAGGCTCTCCCAGCAAATCGAGATCGGCGTGCAAACCATAAGTTGCCATAAATTGCTCACCCACTTGTTTTCACAGCCCACTCTATTGCAAATGTTTGGCTGTGTAAGTTGAACCGACTTTTGCATCGCAACTATCACCAGACACTTTCAAGGTTAGCCTGTTTATGACATAATTAGGGCTCCCAGTTTTATGGTATTTATTTTTTTAACATTTCCGTCTGTATTTATCCATATTTATTTTTTAGCCATCTTATTGATATTTATCCATATTTATTTTGTGTTTCAAGAAGTGTAGCTGTAAAATGGTATATTTCCACGTTTATATAACTCTTCGACGTGCCCTCAAACATGGATGCCTGTCACGTTTTAGCAAACTAAGCAGCCACGTATAACAAAATACTACACTCACAGGTACATATATGCATCATATTACAAATATATGTTAACATATGGCTGTATTTAAGGAAATCTCATCCTGTATTTTAACCCTCCATGCTGTCTGCCTGCTCAGCTGTTGCCTAGAATTCATGAAAGACCGCATGGAGAGTTTCTCACAAAAAGCACCATTTTCAGTATTTTTATGCTTTTAAAAATAAATACAGACATGAAACACATTGTTTTCTGTCTGTATTTATCTGTAAAAATCAGTAAAAATGGAAAACCGGAAGCCTCAGATATAATTAAACGTGTTGGTTCTTTTATATCATTGAATGTGTTTTTGCTTCACTGTTTCCTCGTTTGTAGCATTTAGTTTTCTTTTATGTGTATGTAACTAACTAAGAGAGGTGTTGGTAAAGCTCCTGAGCGAGAATTCATTCTGGATTTTTGGAAAGGAGAGACTGGGTGCATATGTACCAGCCCCTATAGCCAGGGGAACGTCACTTTTTCCGACGTTCCTGTGGCGATAGGGGCTTTGCCTTATTTACAAGACAGCGTTAAACCACTTAACGTGCCTTAACGCTGCCTTGTAAATAAGGCCCCCTTTCATGCTATGCTTAGCATGAATGGGGTGGGCAGTGGGTGTTGCGGTGGGCGTTCCACCGCAACACCGATTTATTTTGACGCTGCCCCCTATTGACAAGGGTGGCATAAATAGGAGGCAGCGCCAAAATTAAGACCAGGGAAAACCTGGTCTTAAACAGGCGAAACGAGGAGAAATGGTTTATTTCTCCTTGTTTTTGCTTTTTCCATGTGTGCTGCCTTGTGCAGCACACATTGAAAAAGTAAAACGCCTTGGATTGTTTATGTATAGGAAGGTGTCCCTTCCTGTACATGAACAATCTTTTTTTTTTTTTTTTAAATTAAATTTTGTAACTTCTATGTGTGCTGCATTAAGCAGCACACATAGAAGTGACGAGACGGCTTTAAAGATTGTTTATGTGCAGAAAGGGACACCTTCCTACACATAAACAATCATCTCCTGCACACAGACACCCTTGCACTATGGTGCCAGGGTGCCTGCGTTGGCACTAGGCAGCTAAGTGTAGTGCCAGCGCAGGAGTAAACGCAAGGCTGTACCACATTCTTGTAAATATGGTGCAGCCTTGCATTTCTGAAGTGACGGAATGAGGCGTTAAGCCATGACGGCTAACGCCTCACTCCGCCACTTCTTTGTACATATACCCCTGGATGTTCCTGGGAATCTGTGTTAAGGTCCCATTACCAGCAAGATAAAAAAAGTCAGCCACTATACAATGGCAGCCTGGGCAGGATCAGTAGAGCTTGCCTTTCTTACGCCGTTAGAGCCCACACTTTGAGTGTAATTAGTCTCCTGACAAGCCATGTGACTGTCAAAGATTCAGTCAACAGTTTCCAAAATCCATATCCTACCATGGTGTAGTAGAAAATTGTGAGTTCTCTGAGGACATCTGTGACCCAACCTTCAGAAGCTATGAGCCAAATGATATTTTCACATTGGTAGAAATTCTGGGACAGACTCTCCTAAATTCCCTAAAAATAATAACCAGAAAAACCTAACTAAAGGATGCATGCTAGCAAGCAGGCCACAAGTGTCACCAATGTGTCCTGATTTACTTGAGTTAATATAAACACAGACCCAGATTTACAAGGAGTTGATGCAACACGGGGCAGCAAGCAAAGTTGCTGTTCTGCGTTGTGTGAACTGGAGAAAGCAGAACTGCACAATATCTACAAAGAAGTGGTTGACACCTGCTCTCTCCCTGCGCACTTTCAGCAGTCATGTCCGAAAAAAGGCACACTTGCGCAATAGTGCAAGGGAGTCTACATTGTGGTCAACATAGTTCCACTTATTGGATTTTTGTCATTTTGTTAAGTTTTGCTCTATTTTCCTGATTTGGTTTGGCAATTTTATTCTACTGTATTTTGAATGTATAACTGTTTTGATATTGCATAATACTTTACACTTTACACATTGCCCTAAGTTAAGCCTGTCTGCTTTGTGCCATTGCTACCAGGTGGTTGAGCTCAGCTTAATTTACTGACTTTAAGGGCTTACCCTGACAAGGGTTGTGATGGTTCCTTGAGGCAGTCACCCACCCCAATCAATAATCCAATTTCTTACAGTTAGATTCTGCATATTATGCAGCAGATGATGGATTATGTGGTAAACCCATTATTATGTGGAAAATGCCATAGCTGCAGACTCACATAATTCCAGTGACCCTGTATAATCCTTTACAGTACGCACTATATGATTGCATGCATAACTAGTGGGGATCTCGCACAACATATAAATCATGATGCCGTTTCAGTATCCTTTTCCTAGTATTTACTGCAGGAACAGCAGCTGCCTTTGTAAAGTATCAGGATGATCACTATAATCTGCCCTGTGGCATAAACATCAGGGAACTGTGCTGAGAAATGTTTCACACCAGGCCGAATCTGCAAAGTCTTTTGTGGTCTAGATGAATCGGGGACAATGCTACAGAATTATCATTGTAATGCAGTATATGATGCAGAATGAAGGAAAACTCTCTTTGCTCATGACCAATGGGAAGCTAGGCTTTGTAGAAGACCAGTACATCTGTACTGGTGACTTGCACATATTCCTATGAGCAACATTAAGCCACAAACACTTTCTCTCTAAGTGAGGTGGCTGTCTACCAGGGTGCCCTACAATAAGGCACCAGAGTGCTTTAAAGCTCCCTCAAAAAATTGCTCAGCACATAAATGAGTTGGACAGTTTTCTCAAAAAAATGCCATCCGCAAAATGATGGTGATCATTAGGCAAACAAAACGCAGTTTTTTTTTTTAATCCTCATTTCACCATCAGCCATAAAGCCACAAGCTATATAATATTTACTAACTGGATATGCCCCACCAAGTTGACATTTACTAACTGGATATGCCCCACCAAGTTGACATATGTATTACTGAACTGATGTTACCACCCTCAGTGCAACAGTGGTGTAATCACTGGATAATAAGCCGTTTCTGAGTCAGAAAATTTGCCCAAAGGGTTTAAATTCTTCTTGGATCAGCTTCCACATCGAGCTGAGAAACCTGAATCACTGCTTTGATCCACATCGCGCCACACGGGGCCACTGCGGATATCCACTTTTTACATATCTCTCTACGCGCTAACAAAATCAAATAAAAAATCAACTGCTCCCCAAATCTACTAACTTTCCCCCTAATCATGGGATCCGTAGTATTTATTTTACATCCAATAACCTCTGTAAAAGGATGAATAGCAGGCTAGAAACTATTATAGGGTTGCTAAGTGAGTGAGCAAATGAGTTACCATATTTACAGACAGCCAGTATGGGTTTGGTGTAGTTCATGATTTTGGACAGTTGTGGTCACATCAGTCGAGAGACCACCTAGACCAGCAGCACCGTTGCCAGTTCAGCAAGACAGGGACGAAAGGGGTGAAGAACAGTAGACAGAAAATCAAGTGCAAGTACCAAAAATAACCCAGAGTGGTGTGGAGATCTCTAACAAAAGAGAAATAGAGATCGCGTCACCAAGAGAACGTGCTTCGAATGTGGCTTTAAGAGATGAAGATTCAGGCGAATGAACTAGCATTGGAATAAGGAGAAACAATCAACAGAAAAATGGCCACAAGGCTATGAAAACAAAAATCTGAGAAGTGCTCCAATAGCTCGAATGCCAGAAACAGTACCTGAATAGACTGAGTCTAGTGATGAGAGTAGCCTAGACCCAACTCAACAAAACCTGAGAAGATCAAAAGAGCACGGGTGCCTTGTCACAGGTATTCAGCGCCTAAATGGTCATACTTTATGAACACTGCTTTGAATGTTACATTGGAAGATTTGTGCAACTAGAATCCTGAAATATTTAAACCTCCCTGAAAGGAAAGCGAAATAAAACAAAGGGGAAAATAATTGAGGAATAATCTGAGACTGAACAGAAGAAGAAAGAGATTTTAACTGTGTCTATTAGATATTTGTTATTTTAGTTCATTATTTTAAAGAAGACTAACCTAAATCGAAGTTGAAAATTACAGAAGCATAGGGATAACATTTTAGAAGAACACGGAGTAGGCTAAGGATTGTCTAAATAGGAGCTTAACTGAAGAAGAGAAATAAAAGGAAATAACTGCAGTAAAGAAACTATTCACTAAACTTCAACACCTGCTATTGAACCAAGTGCTTTGAACTGACTCAGAGAATGTGTTGCATTAGAAATAAATGTAAATATATTATGGGTTTAATTATTGTAATAACAATAATAATGATCACTATAGTACTGATAGGATTTTATTTAACCCCAGAATCAGAGCTTAAAGACAAGAATGTAACTAATTCACATACTTACAGCACTAGGGAAGATCCCTTTAGTTACTCATTTGTCAGCTACAAGTAAAATGATTATTCCACTAATGTCTATTCTAGGTTAGTACAAGACTACACTAACGCAATGAATGCAAAGTACTGCTTTGTCTGCGCACACTTACCTGCATCAGTGTCAGAAGAGGTTACCTACAATATCATGCCTTTATCCTATGCAATTTCTTACAGTTTCTTATTATTATTAGTTTATAGCAGAGGACATTTTGAGTACTTTTATTCTAATCATGATCTAATACTTTCCCAAGTACCATTATTAGAAAGCATGAACTTACACTCACAAACAAAGGAAATGGATACAGCCTGGTACTATTTCTTTGCCCATAGACCTATAGATAGTATAAAGGCTTATAAAGATAATTTAACCTATTTAATGCGACCTATAGAAAAGGGTTATATAATGGCCTTAGAAGAAAGATACACTAACATGACACGTGCTACTGATAAAAAGGTGATGTTTTAGAAAATGCATGGAGGAAGGAGGAAAATGAATTTAGAAAGAAAATGGTCCACCCTAAACTGAGACCTGCCAGCCAACACAAAGGAAAGATTTACGTATACAGAAGATGGACACCTAGAAGAACTAGACATGTAGGGATTAGGAGCTGTGAACACACTTTCAAACTGACAGGTGGACCTTGGCAAATTGTGCAGGGAAACAAGATTGTAATTTCAGGGGTTTATTACACCTGTGGACAGAGTGCTTACTTCCTATTGCCAGCTGACTGGGAAGGGATCTGCTACTTAGACTTATTAATTACAAAAATGTACCATATAAAAAGTATAGATGCACTGACACGAACACCCCCACATAGGCAGAAACGCAGAACAGAAACAGTAGCTTGGTTAGTAGGAGACATATTTGGCGCTGTCATTCTACCTGTAGGAGTCATTTTAAATGGTGAAAAGATTAGAAAGATGTTAACCGTTGTCAGCAAAATGGCAGCTAGTAAATCTGGTGCTTTGCTTGTAATAAATACACAACTAATAGCTATACGATTGATGGTTTTACAAGACCGTCTTGCA
Source organism: Calotriton arnoldi (assembly GCA_963921515.1). Lineage (NCBI taxonomy): Eukaryota > Metazoa > Chordata > Amphibia > Caudata > Salamandridae > Calotriton > Calotriton arnoldi. The sequence continues at coordinate 3,523,177 of CAWUFW010000025.1, read as the reverse complement.
TTAGACATTTTACTTCCCGAAAAAGGCAGTCTGCTGGATGTTAAATTAACTCACTGTTGCACATACATACCTGATGAGAGTAGGGAAACAGAAAGATTTGCAAAGAACATGTTGGGTTTAGAACCTGAGTTACATGAATTGGAAACACCAAGCTCATATGAAAAGTTTGGCAAAGGAAATGCCACAATTGGGAACTGGTTTTCAACAGCAGGAAAAGGTATACTGAAATCTATATTAATACCAATAGTAAGGGCTTTGTCTTATATTTCTTTACGCTCTATTACTGAACTGCAAATACATACGCCGAAAAAGGCAAGAAAAATCCCAAAAGAAATTATATGAAATGGACATGGGATTACATGGCATAATGAACGATGACTGCATGATCTCACTCAAATTTAGGGGGTTGAAAAGAAAAAGACGAGACTCAACTGAGGACGAAAGTGCACTCTGAAATGTTCTCACATGAGAAAAGTAGATGTGTGATGATTTTACAAATCATAAGATGGGGAAATTGAGGAAGATGAAAATGTTAACAAACATTTCACCACACAATAATATAGAAACGTGCTAACATGAAAAATGCAGAAGAAGTTAGAAAATGTGCCTTTACTTAACGTGCAAACGTGAAAAATGTTGTTTATTTTCTTCAGAAAGCTTTCATTTATATCGATCTCCACGTACTAGGCCACACTATTCCTTTATTCTACTCTATCCCTTTAAGAAAATAAATACTTTTTCATAAAATAGTGATTTAATGTTATAATCGAACTCTAGAGCTTCACTTTTTGTGAAATGTGCTGTTTCCTGAAAAAATGTATTCATTCTTTCCTCACACCATATGACTTCACTGTATTTAGATTGGTTTCTTTGCCACATATAAATCATGAAAGTGTATTAATGAAAAGAAAATGCTCATGCCGCTCTAACCAGGACATACTAGAATTTGAATGTTTCTTTTCATAGAGTAGCTCATTGTTATACAATGGGATACCAGACAGCTAACAGAGTAGGCTTGCAAAAGGTTCTCATGAGAACCTTCATAGATGTAACTTTTTGTATTACGGTGTAGCCATCTCTAATTGACTTCATGCAGACATGAACGTTTACCGTGCAAATCTAGGATGAAGACGAAGATGACGGACCATCGGAAGATCTCTCACCATTGGACGCCGGTGACACATTCATCTGTTTTGCAACATGTTTAGCTGCTTTCTATATAGTATGTGTTCCTAGCTAGAGAGATACACCACTACACTACTCATTTCGAGGCATTCAATGTATCCTTACCCTGCCATGCCCCTTAGCACTTTGCTGTGCTAGCCCGTTTTGCCATAAGTTACTGCTTACGGTGATTTTTTTGTTTTCCTTACGCTTTGTGAGGAGACCTTCTATTTAATGCTGATCATAACTACAGCTGTGATTCTCTCCTTCTCACCTGCATTTACGGTTGCTACTGCAATTGTCCAGAGAACTCAGCTGAGTCTTCAGAACTACCCTTTATGGGGAGTGCGATCTTTTCTTTAGTTATCTGACTTTGATCCAAAATCTACTTGCTCTTTACCAGAAGGAACTCTTTATGAGTTCTTGTTAGGATAGGATAGGTCATTTAGTTTAGAATAGGGACTATGGGCCTGATTACGATGGGGGTCCTACCGCCATCGTAATATTGATTACCGCCCGCCACATTAGGAAGGTGGGCAGATGGTTGGCGGTCGGAGAGACCGACCGCCACGGATCCGATGGGCTCAAGGAGCCCATCAGTTCTTTGGAGGGACTTGTATCCCTACAACTGTGGCGGTGCCTGCTCAGGCACCACATATGGGATTACAATGTCCCTTTTCGCCCGCCGTTTCATGGTGGTTTACCCGCCATGAAAAGGCAGGTGGAAAGGGACATTGGGGGCCTGTAGCGGGCCCCCCTTCCTCCCTGGCCCTCCGACATGGGCCCTAACATATCCCTGTGCTATGTGGCAGGCACCACATGGTGCCTGCCACATAGTGCAGGGATATGTACAGAGTGTATCTTCTATACTGCGGCGTGTGCTGCAGCACGCAGCACATGCCGCAATACAAAAGATACAGATTGTGACCGCCTTGAAGGCGGTTGCATCATAATTCCTATGGCGGGACCGCCGACAGTCAGTCAGGCGGTCCCATTTCCGAAAGGATGGCGGTCAGATGAGGCCCTGTATTCTGAATGGAACACATTGTTTATATTTCTCTATGCTTGTTCTAACAAATCTTATTTCTTATTATTTCTGTAATCGATTTGCCACTAATTTGAATAAAAAGAACAAAAAAACTGACTAATCTACTAAAAAGAGAAAATAAACTTTTAAAACTTCACCAACCCTCTCTTTATTGACTGAACGTCAAATGCAATTATTAACGTCACTGTTATGTAAAGCTCTATTCTAAAATGGTGGCAAAGATTCATCGACCTAGAAAGCACGTTACTTCCAGGCTCTCATGTAAGTGTTAAGATGACATAATTTGTGGAAATTTGTATAAGATTTCCACGCTCGCATGAGCACTCTTTCTTTGCTCTGCATGCCATCTGTATGCACTGCGCTTCAACATAACCGTCTCTCAACGGCACAGCCTGGGCTTCTGAAAGGGGCATCATTACTATCTTGCATGGTTGTGTTCTTCAGTTTCACTTGAAGAGGAGTCATCAACTGGTGGACATGCACCAATGGAAAAATAACTTCCAGATTCTGATCCATGAGCCTCACTCTCAGATGTCTTAGTATCTGATGTGGCCACATAACCAGCTGCCATTACCATTATTAGTCTGTCAACCTGCTAGAGACTTGTTTTCTTGCTAAGATTTTTGTCACCTTCCCCCAATACTGTGTGCTATGTAGGGTGGGAGGTAGAGTTAGAAATGTTTATGAAGTGGGAATTATAAGAAGTGTGTGATTGATGTGAGATGAAAGTGGGAATGGATTGCAGTCCAGATCAGAGTAGAATGAACTTTTAGTTTGATTCCTAATCTGTGTGCTCCTAAAATAGTAAATATGTGCACAACAGCACTTGGCGTCTTGAGAATAAAATTATAGGGGCATATTCTCAAGAACGTGTGATAACCACCGCAAGTTTAGCTTAACGCAACTTTGCATATCGCAGTCTATCGCGGGAAAACAACGCTGTGTTAACGTAGTATTCCCACCCTGGCGGCACCATGCGATAGCCCCAGGATAACGCGTCAAATGACCGCGTTAAAATTAACGCGACGCCGCAAAAATGCAAAACGCGAATAAAGTTGCGATGAGGCCAACCTCGATACAAAAATCAGCGATAACCAGCGACAGGCCTGCAATTCCCACGCGTCATGCGGGAAAATGCACTATAAACGCTGAACAAGAAAAACACACCATAAACAAAATAAACTGCGTAGCAACATGGATGCACCCGGAACGAGTGCCCAGGTCAACGCGAACCCCACAAGCCTCACAGACCACCAGCAAGGAACCTCGGGGTCGGGGAAGGCCAAGGAGAAGAGGAAGAGGAAGACTGGGTACAGTCCGCATGACAACCGGATCGTCGTCACGGAGGTGACAGAGCACTAACAACAACTGTCCGTCACCTCCACCGTGTCATTGGCAACACAGACGGAAAAATGGCATTCCATCGTGAATGCAGCCGGAGTGTCGAGGAGGCCAAGATGCGCTGGCACGATGTGAAAAGCCAAACCAAGCAGAAACCCGCTGCCAACAGGAAGGCAGCAACGGCGAATGGAGGTGAGAGTCCTGCGCCACAGGAGGAGCTGGAGCAAATGGCAGCCACAGTCATCAGTGTGGAGACGGTGCAAGGAGTCGGGAGTCCGGACACTGCTCGACATGACCTGACACAACATCAACAGGGTGAGTAACGAACAGGGACTGTGGGGACGGGGGGGGCGGGCACAATGGCACACATGCACAACGACGTGTAGCACACCACACACCCACAATGACCCTGGGTCATGTCCCTGATCCCCGTGGCACACTGCAGCACACATACAAACATCAAGTAGGCCCCCGTCCACCATGTGCCCAAAGGGGTCCCACCCCACACATCACCAATTACACAACACACACATGTGCCCGTGCAAAACACAGCAAAGATGCCTATGTGAGAGCCACACTGACCATGCAAGTGACACCACATGACGAGCAGCATGGCTGGAGTACAATCACCATGACATTGTGCACGCCACGAGACTGAGGTGGCTGAGTGTGGACCACATCCGGAAAGGAGCAGGTCACACTCTGACACATCCACGTGCACAAACAACCATTGACATCAACAACACATCTGCAGACAAACAATGCACAAGAGTACAAAAACCGTCCAAGAGCACAAATGACCCAAGTCACCAACATCACAGCACCACAAAAGCCAAAGGCACACCGCCTCCAAGGGATAAGGGGCAGCAAAATCACAGCTGCAGGTGTGACTCTCACACAATGCAGCACACACACATAGCAATGACAGCACAGCCACATGGACGACAATGTGGTACACAGTGCAACACTTACACTGCAGAACAGAGGACACAACTGGGTCCGCCTGTGCGTAGAAAATGGCCAATCACATCTGACATAGCAGGAAACTGTGAGATGCAAATGTACGTTTACAACCTCACCTACGTCATGTAGTCCAAATGTCCACTGTCCCGCATCAAATAGTCCGCCCCTCCCAGTCACAATGTACATTGTCATGCAGTCTGTATGTAAACTTGAACAATGCGTCAGCGTACATGCCAACACAATGTCAACAAGCACCTCCCCTTCACATTGCAGAGGGACAAACAACACCTCCAGCAGAGCAGACCAGACAACTCTACAGTGATGCTGAAGAGGACCTACACACTTCCGACACCGACGCCCCACAACAGTCCATGTACATCTTAGGCAATCGACCTCCAGGAGCAGGGCAGCACCGCTGTATCGAGGATACCCCACCCCCTGCACAGACAACACAGCTGGACGCACCCACCACCCCGGCTGGCTCCCAGCAGCCCATCGAAGCGCACACCGCATTCCAAGGCCAGGTGTCAGACTGCCAGAAGGGGGTGGCCGAATATGTGCGGGTGGGGTACTACCTCATGGAAGCCGAACTAGATCACATACGTGGGTGTCTAAGTCCCATCAGGGACCACCTACACTCCCCAACGGAGACCCACACTGCGACAGAGTCACATGCCTTTGCATATTTCCAGTACTGAACCACAACCAGAGCCACGGGATAATCATCCACACCCCCACGCTGGACTGGCGTACGCCGGCCCAGTTCACTCCTCTTATGTATTGAGTGGGGACGACAAAGCTACATGTGCAATGTCTCACCCGCTGCCTGCGGTGACATGGCTGCGTCCTCTGTACACGGCACAATGTAATGTTGTAGGGCCTGGGGCCCTAATGCATACATCATGAGCACACGGATACACTCAGATAGTTCGTTGAACTGGCTACGGGCACGTGCGCTCGACACCTTTATTGGCATGGTCACATGTACAGTGACGCATGTGCTGGATGTGTGTGGGGTGAGTGTAAGCCAACCTTCATGGAGTCGTTGGTGCTGGCAACAACTTGAACAGTGATCACAATTGAAGCTAAAACAGAAAACACCAGCATAACAGAAACAACTGTGAAGCATCATGGTGGTAGCCGGAGAAAGTACAGTGTTCACCCAAAATGCAAGCAGAATGGTCCATGATTTGTGGTGCACTGAGTTAGTGGCACCTGAAGAGCTGAGCAGGGTATCAAGCTGATGATGGCACCCACGACTGGTGTGAGCAACTCTGATAGTCTGGCAATAAGACACTTACGACTCTGGCACCTGTTGTTTGGAGTTGGTCCTGGCGGTGGTGGCGTGTGCATCCTGCGGTGATGCGACGTCCGGGCAGGCCAGGACTCGATTTGATGTGTGAGCCCAGGTGGACCGCAGTTGAGGCCAGAGGCAGCGGACAGCGCAGGGCCACAGACACATGGCCTTGATGACCCCCAGTCCATCGACCCAGAGGCCATCCAATATGCTATCAGACAGGGGCCATGACTTGAGCTGCACAGAGTTAGTGGCCCGGATGCACTGCGGCCGGCACAGGCACACCGCCACGGGACGGTGACTTGCGGTGCAGTGAGATAGGGCCATGCGAGGTGAGTGGGTCCTTGTCGATGTCGAAGGTGAATGTAGCAGAGGTTTGCGGGGGACAGTGGAAGGTGTCCTCCAGGGCATGATGCAGAGGGCAGAAGCCGGCCGGAAGCGGCAAATGGAGGAGTGGAATGCTACAGCCTCATTTTTGCCACAAAGTCAGTATCACTGACATGATGATGAAAACAAGCCCCAGTCCATAGACTTAGTCGCCACCAAAGTTCAACCAGAAAGTGTCCATGGATGTCGGGGAACAGACTTAGTGGCACCGGAGCTGAAAGGGGATGCAGTCTGCTATGAGGCCAGTACAATGATATCAAGTCGGCCATAAATGAATCATGACTGAATTCCCAATGTGTGACCTACTCGACCGCAGTGTAGGCCGAATGCGTAGTCATCAAGTGCCCACAGACACGTGTGGTTGGGATGCCATGCACATACTTTGTGTCACCACATCGAAGGGAGTATAGTGATATAAACTCTGCATTGATATGTGTACTCGGCCATTGTGTAATCAAGACTCAGTTCCAAATGTGTGACCTACTTGACCGCAGTGTAGGCCCGAGGCAGCGGTCAGCAGGGGGCCACGTGTCATTGGCCCGCGATGCACAGAGTTAGTGACACCAGAGCTGTTGTCGGCAGTGTTCGATCACCTCCGTAACGATGATCCTTTTCTCCTCCGGACTGAACCGCGTCTTCCTCTTACTCGTCTCCTTGCGTACAATGATATGAACTCCGCCATGCAGAAATCAAAACTTAGTTCCACATGTGTGACCTACTCGACCGCAGTGTAGGCCGAAGGCAGTAGTCAGCAAGGAACATCAGACAGGTGTAGTTCGAATGCTATGCACAGAGTTGGTGGCACCACATCGAAGGGAGTACAGTGATATAAACGCAGCCATAAAGTGTGTACTCTGCCATTGCATAATCAAGACTCCGTTCCAAATGTGTGACCTACTTGACCATAGTGTAGGCCCGAGGCAGTGGTAGAGTACGTCAACGAAAAAGGAGTAAAGCGGGCCTGTGTCGCGGAGGCCGTGATGGTCTGAGGAGGCTGCCAAGGTCACGGGCTTCGGGCTTGGAGCTTGCGCCGGCACGTGATGGGCCCTCTTTGACACACGCCGGTGTCAGCAGGTGAGCAGTGAGGCCTGGCTGCGCAGGGGCGGGCATGACGGGTTCGGGGACCAGTGGCCCGGGGTGCAGCAGGCGCACAGGATCGCAGGACACACCGCCCACGGCGACGGCGTCGGCCTCATGGTGGGGTGGGAGGCGCCGCCCTGGCAGACACGTTGGGCATTCCGGAAGAGAACCACGCCCAGAGCTACGTGCTTTTTGTTCACACCCCTACGCTGGCCTGGCGTACGCCGGGCCAGCCCACTCCGCACACGCTTACGGGGGGGACGTCACAAGCTACATTTCCACGATCTTTCCCACTGGCTGGGGTGACATGGTTGCGTCCACTGTCCACTACACTCCAAACACCAGCAGTGCATGTAGACATGGATATGTCTGTGGTCTGCATACTGCAGTCTGTCCAGCACATCTCCGCCACACTTGGCATTGTGTACATTCTCATTCATGGGTCACTTGCCTCCTTCGCACATGCCTGGTTCCCACCTCTCCCCACATTCCGGTATTGTGTGGCTGAGGTGCCATGCCGTTGATGGCTCTTGTACATGGCTAACCAAGGTTGCCACAGTAAGTTGTGCTGTCGTGTCTGGTGGGTGGGGATGTTGTTTGGCATGTTGTATGTGATTTTGTGACGTGTGCAGTGCCAGAGTTGTGAGTTGCATGATTGTGGAGTTGAGGTGTGTGGTGTGTTCATTTGGTACTTGCCAACGAGCAGTGCATTTCCATAGTTGCCATCCTGGAAGCGCTGGTTGATGTTGGACTGTCGGAAGATGAAGGGATCATGCACACTGCCTGGGTAGTTGGCTGCGACATTGGTGAAGAGTCCCCTGCAGTCCACTATTGCCTGCACGTTGATGCAATGTGTGTGCTTTCTGTTGTGGTAATTGTGTGCGGTGTCGGCAAGGGGCACAAGTAGGACATGTGTGCAGTCGATTGCCCCCAACACATGCGGGAATCCAGCTATGGCGTGTAGTCCTTGCTTGGTCTCCAGCTGTTCCTGCGCATTGTGGGGGACGTATAGGTGCTGGGGTACCTAGCTGATGATGGCTTCCAGGACAGGTGTGAGGAACTTGGATGGGGCTGGCTGTGAGACTCCTCCGACTCGGGCGGTTGTTGGTTGGGAGGTACCAGAGGCAAACGGGTGCAGCACAGCCAGCAGCTTTGTCTGCGGAGGGATGTTGGTTGTCCGCTGTGTTGGTACCGTCAGCCTGTGGGCAATGATGTTCAGGGTGCGGAGGATGGTTGTCCTTTTGAGCCTGTAGTGGGCATTGACATTGTCTGGTGTTCGGTCTGTGAGGCTGGTGCATTTCCTGAAGGTCCGCTGTCTTTGTCTGCGCTGCCTCTGTGGTGGTCTGGGTAGGGGTGGGGGGATGCGGGGGGGGTGGCGGTCCTGGGGGTGGTGGCGGTGGGTGTTGTTGCCCTCTCGGGGCTCCGGGATGTATGGTGAGTGGCTCCATGGCATCTGTTGTTCTTCATGTGTGGCTCTGGGCTATAACAAACGATTAGTATGCTGTTCCTAAGGGTATCGAGATATACAGGATCAAGGTTAAGAGGGAAGAGGGGGCGCAGGGAAGACCCCTCTTCGGAACTAAAACCCTCACACACCCAGCGAGCTAGGTGTCATGCTTCATCATATGGGCCTGCTCCTCGTCGGGCCGGCGCTGCAATGCCCGACGGGCACCCAATATGGGGCTCTTTGGCGGAGATCTTTTGTTCCTGCCGATTGGTGCAGTGGGGGTAAGGGGTCTGGTGGTGTAGATGTTGTGCAGGTGAGTTAAAACAGGTCAGTTAGTCCTCGAATTAGATTTTATTCAGGGAGGTAAACTACCTGATTAAAATATCTATAGAGTGGCGTGTATCTAGAAACTGTCTGTCCAGATGTCTGCGTCCTACTCTAAAGGGTCGACATGTTTCTTGCCAGTGTTGTCCTAAGGATCGTTGGCAATTCTTCAGGACCAGGAAAAGTGGTACTATCTACACTTGGTGGGTAGGGGAACCTACCTCCCACGTCAAGATGCAGTAGGCAATATCCCACCGTCTGCGATAACCTAGATAGGGATGAAGTGGTAAAGATTTATGTACAATCTATACAACATCATGGTATATCTCATAGTTCAATCAAGGTGTACACTAAGGCGTGTACTGTGGTGTGTGTATCATTGTGAACAGTTCAAACAATTATTGTGTCTAGGTGCATCACTCGGTGGAAAACCAGGCACAGATATCATATACATTCGGAACATTAAAACATTTAAAACATTTAAAAACAGGGAGAAAGGTGGAAGCAGTGGTAGAGCATAATCCAACTTAATGCTCACCTATGGGCTTACTAAATGTTGCCTCATCAGGTTCCGGCGTCTTAAAAAGAACACCACAAGTTAGTGTCCTATGGGGAAAGAAAAGGTGTGTATATCCAGTGGTCAGCTGGTAAATCAAATTGTCCGATTTTACAAGGTATTGTACGCCCCGCTCTCACCGGGGCTACGGTGTCTAACCTGCGCGAAGGAGGCTGTCGCACTGCAAGTATTGCACCCCGCTCCCACATGACCATTACCATACCCGGCTCCGGGACACAAGGTTGCGGCCATCGCCGGTGAGCACTGTATCCCAAACTTAGTAACAGATCCCCCGGCGCGGTAGAAACACTCCCGCGTCCCGGGGCACGGACAAAGTCCCAGTGCATCAGACCATTATCATACCCGGCTCCGGGACACAAGGTTGCGGCCGTCGCCGGTGATTACTGCATCCCGAACTTAGTAACAGGTGCCCCGGCATGGTAGGGACGCTCCCGTGTCCCGGGGCACGGACAATGTCCTAGTACATCAGAGCAGAGCAGCAGCCCTGCCGCGTGTCGGAGGGCTCCTATGATCGCTCTAGGCTAACATGCAGCATTACGTATTCGGAGCGGGGGATCAGAACAGGAGTTTCACTTACCGGCACTCCAATGAATGCTCGTCGAGTGACCTACCCTTGCAGCCGGAACCGGGTGGTGTTTTCCTGGCTGTTGTAGCCATAGTTATACACCAAAACATCGACGCGGACAGTGGGGGCGAGGCTCTCTGACGTTTCATGATGTGTAACAGAAGAGGGACTGTTCGTGTAGTAATGGCGGCCATCTTGGACTAGTCATGGGTCGGTGGCGGACATCTTTGCCTGGCGATGTAATGGGTCTATATGGATGTGCATGTAGTAGAGCGGGGAGCATACCGAGGTGGTGACAGGTATGACCCATATGTGTATCAACTAATGGAAACATAGCAGTATGTGCATCATTCTAAAGGCTGGCAATGCACATCAAGCTGTGGTTAGTCAGAGTAATAACTCAACTAGTGTTGTTCTATGTCTGTGGTGCAGTAAACGGTCCCTGATATCCGAGGACAGCTAAATCTCTAGCAGTTGTTGCTCAGGTATTAATCAGAGTTGCCCAAGGGATATCATCATTGAGTCCCTTGCTGTCCGTAGATAATCTATGGACCCATCTCTGCTCAATTTTAAACAGTGCCCTTTGTGTGACATTGGGATGTGCTTCCAGGATCAGCCACTGGATGGAATCTGGGGAGTGGTTAGAGTCCCTGTAGTGGGTGAACATCTTGGTGGTAACTCTCTGGCGACGAATGTTGCTCCTATGTTCGGTGATCCGGGTTTTGACCATTCGTAATGTCATGCCTACATATTGTAGGCCGCAGGGGCAAGTAATTAAATAAATGCAGTGAGTAGTATTGCAATTTGTATGTTTAGTTAATTGCCACCTAAATGTGTCAGAAAGATTCACCTCTTTGGTCGAAGACGTGAACCGGCACACCGTGCAGGTGCCGCACGGGTGATGGCCAATAACTGGTGGTAAATCCCACAGTTGTCTTTGTGTGTTGGGGTATGTTGGTTTTGGTCTGGTATGTATCAAGATGTCTTTCAGATTTCTGGTTCGTTTGTAAGCAAACCTAGGTGTGGGGATCTGTAGTTGGCCAGTGCCTAGAATACTCCAGTGTTTCTTAACAATGTTTTTAATCCTATTGGACTCAGGGGTGAATGATGTCACACACGTAAGGGTGTCTGTAGCGGGTTTGATATTGACCTCTAAGAGGGCCTCTCGTGGGTTATTTCTGGCTCTTTTCATGGAGGTTTTGATCTAGCGTTCTGGGTAGCCCCTCTCCCTTAGGTTCGAAGCCAGTGTTAGTGCTTCAGATTTATAGTCTGAGATAGTGCTACAATTCCGTCTGATACGGAGAAATTGTCCCACGGGTAGATTATCTCTAAGTGCCTTGGGGTGGTGGCTGCTGTATAACAGTAGACTATTCCGATCTGTGGGTTTACGATACAGGGTTGTGCTCAGTAAGCCTTCACTAAGTTTGATATTCAAGTCTAGGAACGGTATGCTAGTGGCTGAAACCGTGTGGGTAAACCTGAGATATTCATTTTGATTGTTAATCCACAATATAAAGTCCTCGCAGGCTGTGCGGGTTCCCTTCCAGAAAATTAGAATGTCATCGATAAAACGTTTCCACAGTAGCAGATTGTTGCTATGTGGATTGTTGTGGTTTCTAATGATGTCTTCCTCAAAGGCTGCCATATAGAGGCAGGCTACACTAGGAGCGAAGGTGCTCCCCATTGAAGTGCCTTGGGACTGGTGGTATAGTTGGTTCTTGAATTCGAAATAATTTTCTGTCAGTGCCAAGGTAGCACACTCCATGATGAAGGTGATTGGTGTAGGTGAGGTCCACTCTACCCTACTCAGTGCAGTCTCTATAACCGTCAGTGTAGCCTGCTGGGGAATATTAGTGTACAGAGCCTCCACATCGAGGGTTACAAGGAAGTCTATATCCTGGCTGTTGGGTACCTCCTCGATGATGCGGAGGATGTCGGTAGTGTCCCGAACATAGGAAGGTGTCTGTTTCACTAGTGGCTGCAGGTAGTGATCGTAAAACTTAGATAAAGGCTCAAGGAGTGAGCCAATGCCTGAGACAATCGGTCGTCCTGGGGTAGGTGTAGTCCCCTTGTGAATTTTTGGGAGAGTATAAAAATATGGTGTCTTAGGTTCTTTAGCATTAAGGAATTCAGCCTCCTGGGCTGGGCTCCCTTTGATGGTGCAGGTTGTCGTCCAACTTTACACCAGGTCAGAGCAGGTGTTAATTTCCTGCTGCTAACGCGCCTTTTCGCCTGTTTTTTGGTCTTATCGCCGATGTGGCTGGTCGTTGAGAATGTTGAGGTGAGGTGTTGTCGCAGATTTTTGCTCGGGAAAGCCTACTCCGCATCTCATTAGCGATAGTTGCCGGGGTCATCTGTGGCGATGTTTTTTGCGGATGCTTTCGCAAGTTAACTGGTGGTATCGGCTGTTAGCACCAGCTTGAGAATGGGGCGATACATTTATCGTGACTTTGGCTGCGATAAAGTGCCGATAACTCGGCGATAGCTCCTTGAGAATATGTCCCATAGTGTACCAAATTATTCACAAATGACTGACAGGGATAGAACCACTGTGTTCCATTTGCTTCCAAAACAGAAACTGAATTAAATTACATTTATAAACAATAGGAAAAGAAGCAACTAAGCAAAGCTCTGCAAATAATAAAAATCTCTTAAAATGCCCCACGAGAAATTGCTCTTCTTCCACTAGTCCTGGTTCACATTATCCATTCTTATATTTTTTCTCTCACAAATGTGCATGTATAAATACCAGAATGAAAATTCAAAACCGGCAACTGAAGTGGTCACCCTCTCTGGCTTGACCAGCTTCAAATGTAGATGTGAATGGGACTCCAAGGAATTGAGCAAATGACGCATAACAAGTCTAGCAGATGCTCTTGCAAGTCCAAGACCATTGCATCCTGATGCAAGCTCCTCACATGACAGAAAACCTACTATTTTCAAGCACAAAAATTCATTCACAAACTGTGGGAGAAAAAGCCCAATGGAAACTTGCCTTTTTCGGAGGTACACCTCTAAAAAGAGGCTCAACTCCCCTTTCCAGTGCTATCTGCCCTGCCTACTGAATCTCTGTGCCCAAGGTGACTAAGCAGCACAAGGGTATGATTGCCACTAATATGCTCAATAACCACAAAAGAGACAAAGAATGCAGCACCTAAGAAAGAAATAAGTATGGGGGAGTAGCTTTGGAAAGGAGAGCCTCAGTTCCTCTTCAAAAATTATTCTTGGTAGAGGACTGTAATTCTAGTGCAACTACGTTTTCAGGAGGGCCACTAACGGCCTCCCAAAACGATACCTGCTGAGACATTAGAATCTTGCAGCATTCTCGCCGTAGGAGTTCTGTTCCTGAGGGCACTGCGTAAGCACATGATGTTTGTGTGAACCACATGCTATGACGTCACCAACTCATCCTTGCCATTATAGAGGTAGTGCAGAGCACATGTTGGTCACGGTGTCCAAATTAGAGGGGTGAAACTGATTTTATACTTAGGTCCTGATTATGATTGGTAAGCAAAACTCATTTAGGGTGTAAACTCCCATTCAAAATGGAATTATAATTCAAGCACAAATTTTGCCTAGTACAGAAGTCTGCACCAAAAATTTGCAGTAGGAAAAACCTGAAGTAAACTGAGGGAGCAAAGTGTGCAAAATGGCGTTATGGACTTCTAGGAATAGGGCCAACCATGCACAAATTTTGTGTTATTTCCCATTCCTGGATGTGCAAACCATAAGTTGTTTTTTTTGTTTTTTTAAAAAATATCTTTATTAGTTTTGATTACATAACAAAAAGGGTGTAACAGATGAGAACTGCCACACGGCTTGCCCTGTATAGTTTGTTATAAATTATACAATATGGTAACATCATTAGCACAATGCAGGTACGTACAGCCAATAATCCCAAGCGCAAGAATGTTTGAGATCTACAGTTCAGACATAACAAGGTCTCAGTAGAAGCCAGCCCAGAGTCCACAAGGGATCACAGTCACACAACAGGTAGTGTATCTGTTTCGGTGTCAGTAGAGGCGGATTGTGCTAAGAGGTACGTCTGTAGGGGGGACCAAATGTCACGTGGGCAGGAGGATGGCGGTAAGAGCTCAGCATAGGTATGTAATTGATCTTGGCAAAGTATGAGGTCGTTCAGCCATTCTTTGAATTTGGGCGCTCTACCTCTCCCCCATCTGCAGGCCACTCGTCGCTTGGCTAGTAAGAGTGCCAAGGAAATGTATTTCCTAACTGGAGCAGCAAGTACTCCGGTGTGTCCTAGGATTGTGATGAGGGGGTCGTCGGAGATGTGCAGCCCGGTCATCTGATCCAGGGCCTCCAATACCTCCGTCCAAAACTGCCGAAAAGGGGCACAGTCCCAGGCTAGGTGTTTAACGTCCGCGCCTTCTCTACCGCATCTGTCGCAGCGGTCAGTGTCTCGTAAGTGAAAACGCATTAATCGTGCGGGTGTGTAGTAAAGACGGTGCAGATATTTGTAGTGAATAATACGCAGTCTGCTGCTAGCGGAAATTTTCCCAGTCTGTTGACAGCAGTAAGACCATTGCTCATCGGTAAGGGGGAGATCGAGTTCTTTCTCCCAGTGCGCTCTCGCAATGGGGGCGCCGTGTGGACTCTCTACTTGGGTAGAGCGATAGAGTAGGGATACTATATGTGTGGGAGTCTCTTTCTGAAGCAGTGCATGTAGTGGGATCATGATGGGAGGTTCTTGCGGGAAATCTGGGGTCAGGGCCCTGACATCTTGCCTAAGTCTAATTTAAAGAAAGAGGTCCAGTGGAGTGGGTGGGGTATCTCCAAAAAAGTCGCCTCTCGTGCGAAATCTCCCAGTGGTGTATAAATCCCCCCAGGTCTGGATCGAGAGTTTCCGGAGGAGCTGTCGGCATCCTCCCTCCTGTGTGACTGGGAGGTCGAGTCTGCCCTGGAGGGGTAACAAGGGTGAGTACATTTTGTCCACATGAAGGCGGCGGGCTAGGTCCCACCGGGCGCTGTTAGAGCAGTCGACCGTGGACGAGGCGAGGTGTCTCGAAGGAGCTGGCGAGCTTAAATAAGCCGAATAAGGGGTCGGGGTCATACAGCTGTCCTCAACCGCTAAATGGGGCATTTAAGGAGGGGGGTCCATCCAATACGCAGCGTAGTGGGCTTGCGCACAGCTAAAGTACAATTCCATGTCTGGTATTTCAAATCCGCCAGCACTAAAGGGTCGGTGAGGGTTTCCCAGTTTAGTCTAAGTTGTTTACCACCCCCAGGTAAGGCGAATGAGTTGAGTCTTCAGTGCGTTGAAAAAGTGTCTGCTGGGGGCGTAGGGGATATTAATAAATAAGTATAGTAGATTAGGAAGGATTACCATTTTTATCAGCGAGGCTCTCCCAGCAAATCGAGATCAGCGTGCAAACCATAAGATGCCATAAATTGCTCACCCACTTGTTTTCACAGCCCACTCTATTGCAAATGTTTGGCTGTGTAAGTTGAACCGACTTTTGCATCGCAACTATCACCAGACACTTTCAAGGTTAGCCTGTTTATGACATAATTAGGGCTCCCAGTTTTATGGTATTTATTTTTTTAACATTTCCGTCTGTATTTATCCATATTTATTTTTTAGCCATCTTATTGATATTTATCCATATTTATTTTGTGTTTCAAGAAGAAGTGTAGCTGTAAAATGGTATATTTCCACGTTTATATAACTCTTCGACGTGCCCTCAAACATGGATGCCTGTCACGTTTTAGCAAACTAAGCAGCCACGTATAACAAAAAACTACACTCACCAGTACATATATGCATCATATTACAAATATATGTTAACATATGGCTGTATTTAAGGAAATCTCATCCTGTATTTTAACCCTCCATGCTGTCTGCCTGCTCAGCTGTTGCCTAGAATTCATGAAAGACCGCATGGAGAGTTTCTCACAAGAAGCACCATTTTCAGTATTTTTCTGCTTTTAAAAATAAATACAGACATGAAACACATTGTTTTCTGTCTGTATTTATCTGTAAAAATCAGTAAAAATGGAAAACCGGAAGCCTTAGATATAATTAAACGTGTTGGTTCCTTTATATCATTGAATGTGTTTTTGCTTCACTGTTTCCTCGTTTGTAGCATTTAGTTTTCTTTTATGTGTATGTAACTAACTAAGAGAGGTGTTGGTAAAGCTCCTGAGCGGGAATTCATTCTGGATTTTTGGAAAGGAGAGACTGGGTCCATATGTACCAGCCCCTATAGCCAGGGGAACGTCACTTTTTCCGACGTTCCTGTGGCGATAGGGGCTTCGCCTTATTTACAAGACAGCGTTAAACCACTTAACGTGCCTTAACGCTGCCTTGTAAATAAGGCCCCCTTTCATGCTATGCTATGCTTAGCGTGAATGGGGTGGGCAGTGGGTGTTGCGGTGGGCGTTCCACCGCAACACCGATTGATTTTGACGCTGCCCCCTATTGACAAGGGTGGCATAAATAGGAGGCAGCGCCAAAATGAAGACCAGGGAAAACCTGGTCTTAAACAGGCGAAACGAGGAGAAATGGTTTATTTCTCCTTGTTTTTGCTTTTTCCATGTGTGCTGCCTTGTGCACACATAAACAATCATCTCCTGCACACAGACACCCTTGCACTATGGTGCCAGGGTGCCTGCGTTGGCACTAGGCAGCTAAGTGTAGTGCCAGCGCAGGAGTAAACGCAAGGCTGTACCATATTCTTGTAAATATGGTGCAGCCTTGCATTTCTGAAGTGACGGAATGAGGCGTTAAGCCATGACGGCTAACGCCTCACTCCACCACTTCTTTGTACATATACCCCTGGATGTTCCTGGGAATCTGTGTTAAGGTCCCATTACCAGCAAGATAAAAAAAATGTCAGCCACTATACAATGGCAGCCTGGGCAGGATCAGTAGAGCTTGCCTTTCTTACGCCGTTAGAGCCCACACTTTGAGTGTAATTAGTCTCCTGACAAGCCATGTGACTGTCAAAGATTCAGTCAACAGTTTCCAAAATCCATATCCTACCATGGTGTAGTAGAAAATTGTGAGTTCTCTGAGGACATCTGTGACCCAACCTTCAGAAGCTATGAGCCAAATGATATTTTCACATTGGTAGAAATTCTGGGACAGACTCTCCTAAATTCCCTAAAAATAATAACCAGAAAAACCTAACTAAAGGATGCATGCTAGCAAGCAGGCCACAAGTGTCACCAATGTGTCCTGATTTACTTGAGTTAATATAAACACAGACCCAGATTTACAAGGAGTTGATGCAACACGGGGCAGCAAGCAAAGTTGCTGTCCTGCGTTGGGTGAACTGGAGAAAGCAGAACTGCACAATATCTACAAAGAAGTGGTTGACACCTGCTCTCTCCCTGCGCACTTTCAGCAGTCATGTCCCAAAAAAGGCACACTTGCGCAATAGTGCAAGGGAGTCTACATTGTGGTCAACATAATTCCACTTATTGGATTTTAGTCATTTTTGTGTCATTTTGTTTATTAAGTTTTGCTCTATTTTCCTGATTTGGTTTGGCAATTTTATTCTACTGTATTTTGAATGTATAACTGTTTTGATATTTAATAATACTTTACACTTTACACATTGCCCTAAGTTAAGCCTGTCTGCTTTGTGCCATTGCTACCAGGTGGTTGAGCTCAGCTTAATTTACAGACTTTAAGGGCTTACCCTGACAAGGGTTGTGATGGTTCCTTGAGGCAGTCACCCACCCCAATCAATAACCCAATTTCTTACAGTTAGATTCTGCATATTATGCAGCAGATGATGGATTATGTGGTAAACCCATTATTATGTGGAAAATGCCATAGCTGCAGACTCACATAATTCCAGTGACCCTGTATAATCCTTTACAGTACGCACTATATGATTGCATGCATAACTAGTGGGGATCTCGCACAACATATAAATCATGATGCCGTTTCAGTATCCTTTTCTTAGTATATACCGCAGGAACAGCAGCTGCCTTTGTAAAGTATCAGGATGATCACTATAATCTGCCCTGTGGCATAAACGTCAGGGAACTGTGCTGAAAAATGTTTCACACCAGGCCGAATCTGCACAGTCTTTTGTGGTCTAGATGAATCAGGGACAATGCTACAGAATTATCATTGTAATACAGTATATGATGCAGAATGAAGGAAAACTCTCTTTGCTCATGACCAATGGGAAGCTAGGCTTTGTAGAAGACCAGTACATCTGTACTGGTGACTTGCACATATTCCTATGAGCAACATTAAGCCACAAACACTTTCTCTCTAAGTGAGGTGGCTGTCTACCAGGGTGCCCTACAATAAGGCACCAGAGTGCTTTAAAGCTCCCTCAAAAAATTGCTCAGCACATAAATGAGGGACAGTTTTCTCAAAAAAATGCCATCCGCAAAATGATGGTGATCATTAGGCAAACAAAACGCAGTTTTTTTTTAATCCTGATTTCACCATCAGCCATAAAGCCACAAGCTATATAATATTTACTAACTGGATATGCCCCACCAAGTTGACATTTACTAACTGGATATGCCCCACCAAGTTGACATATGTATTACTGAACTGATGTTACCACCCTCAGTGCAACAGTGGTGTAATCACTGGATAATAAGCCGTTTCTGAGTCAGAAAATTTGCCCAAAGGGTTTAAGTTCTTCTTGGATCAGCTTCCACATCGAGCTGAGAAACCTGAATCACTGCTTTGATCCACATCGCGCCACACGGGGTCACTGTGGATATCCACTTTTTACATATCTCTCTACGCGCTAACAAAATCAAATAAAAAATCAACTGCTCCCCAAATCTACTAACTTTCCCCCTAATCATGGGATCCGTAGTATTTATTTTACATCCAATAACCTCTGTAAGAGGATGAATAGCAGGCTAGAAACTATTATAGGGTTGCTAAGTGAGTGAGCAAATGAGAGTTACCATATTTACAGACAGCCAGTATGGGTTTGGTGTAGTTCATGATTTTGGACAGTTGTGGTCACATCAGTCGAGAGACCACCTAGACCAGCAGCACCTTTGCCAGTTCAGCAAGACAGGGACGAAAGGGGTGAAGAACAGTAATCAATCAATCAATCAATCATGTCACTTATAAAGCGCACTACATACCCGCGAGGGTCTCAAGGCGCTGGGGGAAGAGGGGGGGTGGTGCTGCTACTGATCGAAGAGCCAGGTCTTGAGGAGTCTTCTGAAGGCCAGTAGGTCTTGGGTCTGTCGGAGGTTGGTGGGGAGGGTGTTCCAGGTCTTGGCGGCGAGGTGGGAGAAGGATCTGCCGCCGGCGGTCGTTTTCCGGATGCGGGGGACTGTGGCGAGGGCGAGGCTGGTCGAGCGGAGCTGGCGGGTGGGGGTGTAGAAGCTGAGTCGTCTGTTGAGGTAGGCTGGTCCGGAGTTGTGGAGTGCTTTGTGTGCGTGGGTGAGGAGCTTGAAGGTTATCCTCTTGTTGACAGGGAGCCAGTGCAGGTCTCTCAGGTGGGGTGTGATGTGGCTGCGTCGGGGGATGTCAAGGATAAGACGTGCAGAGGCGTTCTGGATGCGTTGCAGCCGTCTCAGGAGCTTAGCCGTCGTTCCTGCGTAGAGGGCGTTTCCGTAGTCCAGCCTGCTGGTGACGAGGGCCTGGGTGACTGTTTTTCTTGTTTCGGTGGGGATCCACTTGAAGATCCTGCGGAGCATTCGGAGGATGTTGAAGCAGGATGAGGAAACGGCGTTGACCTGCTTAGTCATGGAGAGGGTGGGGTCGAGGATGACCCCTAGGTTGCGTACGTGGTCGGTGGGTGGCGGGGCTGTTCCCAGTGATGTTGGCCACCAGGAGTCGTCCCAGGCTGAAGGGCTGGAACCAAGGATCTAGACAGTAGACAGTAGACAGAAAATCAAGTGCAAGTACCAAAAATAACCCAGAGTGGTGTGGAGATCTCTAACAAAAGAGAAATAGAGATCGCGTCACCAAGAGGAAGTGCTTCGAATGTGGCTTTAAGAGATGAAGATTCAGGCGAATGAACTAGCACTGGAATAAGGAGAAACAATCAACAGAAAAATGGCCACAAGGCTATGAAAACAAAAATCTGAGAAGTGTTCCAATAGCTCGAATGCCAGAAACAGTACCTGAATAGACTGAGTCTAGTGATGAGAGTAGCCTAGACCCAACTCAACAAAACCTGAGAAGATCAAAAAGAGCACGGGTGCCTTGTCACAGGTATTCAGCGCCTAAATGGTCATACTTTATGAACACTGCTTTGAATGTTACATTGGAAGATTTGTGCAACTAGAATCCTGAAATATTTAAACCTCCCTGAAAGGAAAACGAAATAAAACGAAGGGGAAAATAATTGAGAAATAATCTGAGACTGAACAGAAGAAGAAAGAGATTTTAACTGTGTCTATTAGATATTTGTTATTTTAGTTCATTATTTTACAGAAGACTAACCTAAGTCGAAGTTGAAAATTACAGAAGCATAGGGATAACATTTTAGAAAAACACGGAGTAGGCTAAGGATTGTCTAAATAGGAGCTTAATTGAAGAAGAGAAAAAAAAAGGAAATAACCAGCAGTAAAGAAACTATTCACAAAACGTCATCACCTGCTATTGAACCAAGTGGTTTGAACTGACTCAGAGAATGTGTTGCATTAGAAATAAATGTAAATATATTATGGGTTTAATTATCGTAATAACAATAATAATGATCACTATAGTACTGATAGGATTTTATTTAACCCCAGAATCAGAGCTTAAAGACAAGAATGTAACTAATTCACATACTTGCAGCACTAGGGAAGATCCCTTTAGTTACTCATTTGTCAGCTACAAGAAAAATTATTATTCCACTAATGTCTGTTCTAGGTTAGTTCAAGACTACACTAACGCAATGAATGCAAAGTATTGCTTTGTTGCGCACACTTACCTGCATCAGTGTCAGAAGAGGTTACCTACAATATCATGCCTTTATCCTATGCAATTTCTTAGAGTATCTTATTATTATTAGTTTATAGCAGAGGACATTTTGAGTACTTTTATTCTAATCATGATCTAATACTTTCCCAAGTACAATTATTAGAAAGCATGAACTTACACTCACAAGCAAAAGAAATGGATACATCCTGGTACTATTTCTTTCCCCATTGACCTATAGATAATATAAAGGCTTATAAAGATAATTTAACCTATTTAATGCGACCAATAGAACAGGGTTATATAATGGCCTTAGAAGAAAGATACACTAACATGACACGTGCTACTGATAAAAAGGTGATGTTTTAGAAAATGCATGGAGGAAGGAGGAAAATGAATTTAGAAAGAAGATGGTCCACCCTAAACTGAGACTTGCTAGCCAACACAAAGGAAAGATTTACATATACAGAAGACGGACACCTAGAAGAACTAGACATGTAGGGATTAGGAGCTGTGAACACACATTTGAACTGACAGGTGAACCTTGGCAAATTTTGCAGGGAAACCAGTTTGTAATTGCAGGGGTTTATTACACCTGTGGACAGAGTGCTTACTTCCTATTGCCATCTGACTGGGAAGGGATCCTCTACTTAGACTTATTAATTACAAAAATGTACCATATAAAAAGCATAGATGCACTGACACTAACACCCCCACATAGGCAGAAACGCAGAACAGAAACAGGAGCTTGGTTAGTAAGAGACATATTTGGAGCTGTCATTCCACCTGTAGGAGTCATTTTAAATGGTGAAAAGATTAGAAAGATGTCAACCGTTGTCAACAAAATGACAGTTAGTAAATCTGGTGCTTTGCTTGTAATAAATACACAACTAATAGCTATACGATTGATGGTTTTACAAGACCGTCTTGCATTAGACATTTTACTTCCTGAAAAAGGCGGAGTCTGCTGGATGCTTAAATTAACTCACTGTTGCACATACATACCTGATGTGAGTAGGGAAACAGAAAGATTTGCAAAGAACATGTTGGGTTTAGAACTTGAGGTACATGAATGGGAAACACCAAGCTCATATGAAAAGTTTGGGAAAGGAAATGCCACAATTGGGAACTGGTTTTCAACAGCAGGAAAAGGTATACTGAAAGCTATATTAATACCAATAGTAATAGTAGGGCTTTGTCTTATATTTGTTTACGCTCTATTACTGAGCTGCAAATACATACACCGAAAAAGGCAAGAAAAATCTCAAAAGAAATTATATGAAATGGACGTGGGATTACATGGTATAATGAACGATGACTACATGATCTCACTCAAATTTATGGGGGTGAAAAGAAAAAGACGAGACTCAACTGATGACGAAAGTGCACTCTGAAATGTTCTCACATGAGAAAAGTAGATGTGTGATGATTTTAAAACTCATCAGATGGGGAAATTGAGGAAGATGAAAATGTTAACAAACATTTCACCACACAATAATATAGAAACGTGCTAAATATTAACATGAAAAATGCAGACTAAGTTAGAAAATGTGCCTTTACTTAACGTGCAAATGTGAAAAATGTTGTTTATTTTCTTCAGAAAGCTTTCATTTATATCGATCTCCACGTACTAGGCCACACTATTGCATTATTCTACGCTATCCCTTTAAGAAAATAAATACATTTTCATAAAATAGTGATTTAATGTTATAATCGAACTCTAGGGCTTGACTTTTTGTGAAATGTGCTGTTTCCTGAAACAATCTATTCCTTCTTTCCTCACACCATATGACTTCACTGTATTTAGATTGTTTTCTTTGCCACCTATAAATCATGAAAGTGTATTATTGAAAAGAAAATGCTCGCTGCCGCTAACATTTTGTGATCTAATCAGGACATGCGAGATTTTGAATGTTTCTTTTCAAAGAGTAGCTCATTGTTATACAATGGGACACCAGACAGCTAACAGAGTAGGCTTGCAAAAGGTTCTCATGAGAACCGTCATAGATGTAACTTATTGTATTACGGTGTAGCCATCTCTAATTGACTTCATGCAGACATGAACGTTTACCATGCGAATCGAGGACGAAGACGAAGACGACGGACCATCGGAAGATCTCTCACCATTGGAGGCCGGTGACACATTCATCTGTTTTTGCAACATGTTTAGCTGCTTTCTATATAGTATGTGTTCCTAGCTAGAGAGATACACCACTACACTACTCATTTCGAGGCATTCAATGCATCCTTACCCTGCAAAGCCCCTTAGCACTTTGCTGTGCTAGCCCGATTTGCCTTAAGCTACTGCTTACGGTGATTTCTTTGTTTTCCTTACGCTTTGTGAGGAGACCTTCTATTTAATGCTGATCATAACTACAGCTGTGATTCTCTCCTTCTCACCTGCATAGACGGTTGCTACTGCAATTGTCCAGAGAACTCAGCTGAGTCTTCAGAACTACCCTTTATGGGGAGTGCGATCTTTTCTTTAGTTTTCTGACTTTGATCCAAAATCTACTTGCTCTTTACCAGAAGGAACTCTTTATGAGTTCTTGTTAGGATAGGATATGTCATTTAGTTTAGAATAGGGACTATGGGCCTGATTACGATGATGGTGGGACCGCCTCCGACAGCCCGTCGGTGGGGGTCCCACCGCCATCGTAATATTGATTACCGCCCGCCACATTAGGAAGGTGGGCAGATGGTTGGCGGTTGGAAAGACCGACCGCCACGGAACCGATGGGCTCAAAGAGCCCGTCGGTCCTTTGGAGGAACTTGTATCCCTACAACTGTGGTGGTGCCTGCTCAGGCACCACATTAGGGATTACAATGTCCCTTTCCGCCCACCGTTTCATGGTGATTTACCCGCCATGAAAAGGCAGGTGGAAAGGGACATTGGGGGCCTGTAGCGGGCCCCCCTTCCTCCCTGGCCCTCCGACATGGGCCCTAACATATCCCTGCACTATGTGGCGGGCACCACATGGTGCCTGCCACATAGTGCAGGGATATGTACAGAGTGTATCCTCTATACTGCGGCGTGTGCTGCAGCCCGCAGCACATGCCGCACTACAAAAGATACAGATTGTGACTGCCTTGAAGGCGGTTGCATCATAATTCCTATGGCGGGACCGCCGACAGTCAGTCGGGCGGTCTCATTTCCGAAAGGATGGCGGTCGAATGAGGCCCTATATTCTGAATGGAACACATTGTTTATATTTCTCTATGCTTGTTCTAATAAATCTTATTTCTTATTATTTCTGTAATCGATTTGCCACTAATTTGAATAAAAAGAACACAAAAACTGACTAATCTACTAAAAAGAGAAAATAAACTTTTAAAACTTCACCAACCCTCTCTTTATCGACTGAACGTCAAATGCAATTATTAACGTCACTGTTATGTAAAGCTCTATTCTAAAATGGTGGCAAAGATTCATCGACCTAGAAAGCACGTAACTTCCAGGCTCTCATGTAAGTGTTAAGATGACATAATTTGTGGACATTTTTATAAGATTTCCACGCTTGCATGAGCACTCTTTCTTTGCTCTGCACGCCATCTGTATGCACTGCGCTTCAACATAACCGTCTCTCAACAGCACAGCCTGGGCTTCTGAAAGGGGCATCATTACTAGCTTGCATGGTTGTGTTCTTCAGATCCACTTGAAGAGGAGTCATCAACTGGTGGACATGCACCAATGGAAAAATAACTTCCAGATTCTGATCCATGAGCCTCACTCTCAGATGTCTTAGTATCTGATGTGGCCACATAACCAGCTGCCATTACCATTATTAGAGGCTTATTTTCTTGCTAAGATTTTTGTCACCCTCCCCAAATACTGTGTGCTATGTAGGGGGGCAGGTAGAGTTAGAAATGTTTATGAAGTGGGAATTAGAAGAAGTGTGTGATTGATGTGAGATGAAAGTGGGAAGGGATTACAGTGCAGATCAGGGTAGAATGAACTTTTAGTTTGATTCCTAATCTGGGTGCTCCTAAAATAGAAAACATGTGCACAACAGTACTTGGCGTCTTGAGAAAAAAAAATTATAGTGTACCAAATTATTCACAAATGACTGACAGGGATAGAACCACTGTGTTCCATTTGCTTCCAAAACAGAAACTGAATTAAATTACATTTACAAACAATAGGAAAAGAAGCAACTAAGCAAAGCTCTGCAAATAATAAAAATCTCTTAAAATGCCCCACGAGAAATTGCTCTTCTTCCACTAGTCCTGGTTCACACTATCCATTCTTATATTTTTTCTCTCACAAATGTGCATGTATAAATACCAGAATGCAAATTCAAAACCGGCAACTGAAGTGGTCACCCTGTCTGGCTTGACCAGCTTCAAATGTAGATGTGAATGGGACTCCAAGGAATTGAGCAAATGACGCATAACAAGTCTAGCAGATGCTCTTGCAAGTCCAAGACCATTGCATCCTGATGCAAGCTCCTCACATGACAGAAAACCTACTATTTTCAAGCACAAAAATTCATTCACAAACTGTGGGAGAAAAAGCCCAATGGAAACTTGCCTTTTTCGGAGGTACACCTCTAAAAAGAGGCTCAACTCCCCTTTCCAGTGCTATCTGCCCTTCCTACTGAATCTCTGTGCTCAAGGTGACTAAGCAGCACAAGGGTATGATTGCCACTAATATGCTCAATAACCACAAAAGAGACAAAGAATGCAGCACCTAAGAAAGAAATAAGTATGGGGGGGGTTGCTTTGGAAAGGAGAGCCTCCGTTCCTCTTCAAAAATTATTCTTGGTAGAGGACCTTAATTCTAGGGCAACTACGTTTTCAGGAGGGTAACTAACGGCCTCCCAAAACGATACCTGCTGAGACATTAGAATCTTGCTGCATTCTCGCCGTAGGAGTTCTGTTCCTGAGGGCACTGCGTAAGCACATGATGTTTGTGTGAACCACATGCTAGGACGTCACCAACTCATCCTTGCCATTATAGAGGTAGTGCAGAGCACATGTTGGTCACGGTGTCCAAATTAGAGGGGTGAAACTGATTTTATACTTAGGTCCTGATTATGATTGGTAAGCAAAACTCATTTAGGGTGTAAACTCCCATTCAAAATGGAATTATAATTCAAGCACAAATGTTGCCTAGTACAGAAGTCTGCATCAAAAATTTGCAGTAGGAAAAACCTGAAGTAAACTGAGGGAGCAAAGTGTGCAAAATGGCGTTATGGACCTCTGGGAATAGGGCGAACCATGCACAAATGTTGTGTTATTCCCCATTCCTGGATGTGCAAACCATAAGTTGCCATAAATTGCTCACCCACTTGTTTTCACAGCCCACTCTATTGCAAATGTTTGGCTGTGTAAGTTGAACCGACTTTTGCATCGCAACTATCACCAGACACTTTCAAGGTTAGCCTGTTTATGATATAATTAAACGTGTTGGTTCTTTTATATCATTGAATGTGTTTTTGCTTCACTGTTTCCTCGTTTGTAGCATTTAGTTTTCTTCTATGTGTATGTAACTAACTAAGAGAGGTGTTGGTAAAGCTCCTGAGCGAGAATTCATTCTGGATTTTTGGAAAGGAGAGACTGGGTGCATATGTACAAGCCCATAATGCCAGGGGCACATCACTTTTTCCGACGTTCCTGTGGCGATAGGGGCTTCGCCTTATTTACAAGACAGCGTTAAGCCACTTAACGTGCCTTAACGCTGCCTTGTAAATAAGGCCCCCTTTCATGCTATGCTATGCTTAGCGTGAATGGGGTGGGCAGTGGGTGTTGCGGTGGGCGTTCCACCGCAACACCCATTGATTTTGACGCTGCCCCCTATTTACAAGGGTGGCGTAAATAGGAGGCAGCGCCAAAATGAAGACCAGGGAAAACCTGGTCATAAACAGGCGAAACGAGGAGAAATGGTTTATTTCTCCTTGTTTTTGCTTTTTCCATGTGTGCTGCCTTGTGCAGCACAGGAAGGTGTCCCTTGCTGTACATGAACAATCTTTTTTTTTTTTTTATTACATTTTGTAACTTCCATGTGTGCTGCATTAAGCAGCACACATAGAAGTGACAAGACAGCTTTAAAGATTGTTTATGTGCAGGAAGGGACACCTTCCTACACATAAACAATCTTCCCCTGCACGCAGACACCCTTGCACTATGGTGCCAGGGTGCCTGCTTTGGCACTAGGCAGCTAAATGTAGTGCCAGTGCAGGAGTAAACGCAAGGCTGTACCATATTCTTGTAAATATGGTGCAGCCTTCCGTTTCTGAAGTGGCGGAGTGAGACGTTAAGCCATGACGGCTAATGCCTCACTCCGCCACTTCTTTGTACATATGTCCCTGGATGGAATCTGTGCTAAGGTTCCATTACCAGCAAGATTAAAAAAATGTCAGCCACTATACAACCCTGCATATAGTGGGTTTTTCCTTTCCCTGGGGTTGAGTGTGCATAGGGCAGGGCATGGTCAAACCCCTAAGGAAGGGAAAAGAAACGGGCAATTATTTTCAACCCCTGAGTGTCGAACCCCATGTCAGGGGTCTACCCCCACCCCATTATAATCTCCCTCATGGTCTAGTGGATGGATTCCTACTTGGGGACCGAGCCATGCCATGATCCCTGAACAGGAATCCTTTCGGGATGCCACAATTGACAGGGCCAGACTCTCCCCTTTCCAGTGGTGTCTCTTTTTACTGTATGTTCTCAGGGAGCAGAGCTAAACCATTGGGGAAGGGAAAGGGAATAATGGCTGCTTCTATATTTCCCTGACTTCTAATGGCTTTATCGCTTGACAGAGGCCCTGGGAAAAGATGTATATACCCCGGAGTGGGTGGGCCTCTTTAACAAGGTGAACACTCTTCCATTCGGGTGGCCTAGTGGACATATTCATGATTGGGGATTAGAGCCCTTCAGTTATACCCGAAAATTAGAAATCCCTTTGAGAGGGGCACCCCTGGAAAGAGGAATGAAATTAAATGAAAAGGGTTTTTATAAAGCGCATGGCTACCCGGAGGCATCCCAGCGCTGTCGCAGTAACTAGAGTAGGGGAGGGCCTCTACGGGAACAGCCAGGTCTTTAGATGTTTTCGGAATATAAGGTGGTCGGGTTTTTTGCGGAGGTCCAGCGGGAGGGTGTTCCAGAGTTTGGTGGCGTTGTATGAAAAGAGCCGTCCCCCGCATCTGGCCTTCTTAATCCTAGGTATTACTGCTAAGTGGAGCTCTTCTGAGTGTAGTCTTCGGTTGGCCTTGTAAGGGCGGATCAGATTTTTGATGATAGGTGGTCCGCTCCCTTCTAGAGACTTGTGGTCAACGCACAGGGCTTTAAAATGGATTCTTTCTTGCACCGGGAGCCAATGGAGAGCGCGCAGAGCAGGCTTTGCTGAGCACCGGTTGTGGGTCCCCATGAGCAGTCTTGCGGCGGAGTTCTGCACGATCTGTAGTTTCGTGAAAGCTGAGCTTGGGGCACCTAAGTAGAGGGCATTGCCATAATCTATACGAGACAGAATTAGGGCTTGGACCAGCAATTTTTTGGCTTGACTAGGTAGGAGAGGAAGCACTTTGCGTATCATTCTTAGCAAACCATAACATGATGCTGCTGTCTTTCTAGCTTGGGCTTTAAATGAGAGGTCTTGGTCTAACCAGATACCTAGACTTTTAATCTCATTTTTTGGGGTCGGTACCGGCCCCATACAGGCTGGCCACATGGTATTTGATTTGAAGCTTAGATGGTTGCCAAGAAGCATCACTTCGGTTTTATCACCATTAAGTTTTAGGTGGGACAGACTCATCCACTTGGCTACTTCTTCAAGGCATGAGTGGAGGTCGGTGGGCGACTGGTCGATCAGGTTCAGTGCGACAACCAGCTGTGTGTCGTCGGCATATGTTACTAAATGAATCCAAAAGGGGGAGGGGATATCCGCCAATGGGGCCATATAGACATTAAAAAGAGTAGGGCTCAGGGTTGAGCCCTGAGGGACTCCACACTGAAAGGGGATGGGTTTTGAGCAGGTGTCGCCTTCAAAAACCTGGGTGAGTCTTTCTTCAAAAAAAGATTGAAGCCATAGTAAGGCGGTGCCAGTCACTCCTACACTCCTGAGACGGTGAATCAGAATTTGATGGTTCACTTTGTCAAAGGCTGCGCTCAGGTCGAGGAGGATTACGGCAGCGGATCCTCCTGCATCCAGGATCTTTCTTGATTCTTCCACAACTGCTAATAAGGCGGTCTCTGTACCCTGACGGGGGCGGAAGCCAGTTTGTGAGGGGTGGAGCAGGTTGTGGGACTCGAGGAATGCGGAGAGTATATGATTGACATGTTTCTCTGCAATTTTGCTAATTCATGGAAGTAGCGAAATGGGACGGTAATTGCCCAAATCCGTAGGATCCAGATGCGGTTTTTTTTAGCAATGCTTTTATCATTGCCCTTTTCCACTCGGGGGGGAATCTTTCTCCTTTCCAACAGTGCCTCTACTGTGATGGGAGCTGTCCGGGGGAAGATCTGCCATCAGATGTGGACCACGAAATTCACAGTTCTTCCTCCCTAGAAGTCATCAGCATACAGGGAGAGTGCTAATGTCATAAATCTCCCACAGGAGGGGCCACAGGCTGACCTGAAAGTCACAGTATAAGAAGCATTAATGCTAGTCATAAGCATTCCAATATGTTCAATCCCTCAGCATATAAAACCCTATCAATGGGACAGTAACTCACATGGGGTCTCCTTTGTCTCCTCTTGCGTAGTTTATTGAGTGCAGATTGCCCTGCCTGTAGATGTCTGCACATGTGTCATAATAGGTAGGGCCCTGCAAGCAAGATAAACACAAGTCCTTTAGGGCCTTAGGGTACAGACGAGGCAGAGCTCAGGGTGGAGGATGGGGTGGTCTTTAGTGCAAATTTGCTGAATTTAAAGAACAAAGGGGCATATTAGCAAGACCCACGTTAAAATTATCGCCGTTTTAGCGGCAGGAAACTGCCGCTAAAACGGCGATAATGGGCTTGCTAATATGCGTTATGGAATTCCAATAGAAGCCCAGGTTAGATGTCCTGCACATCTAACCTGGGCTTCTATTGGAATTCTATAACGCATATTAGCAAGCCCATTATCGCCGTTTTAGCGGCAGTTTCCTGCCGCTAAAACGGCGATAATTTTAACGTGGGTCTTGCTAATATGCCCCAAAATGTCTTTGATCTTTCAGGGGCATGTGCCCATCTTTATTGCATAACTCTCTCAATATGGTTAGGCAATGGAATGATACACTCAAAGAATGAGAGAGGTGAGCCAAAAAAGGGCCAGTCTATGGCCATCAGAGAGTTGAACAGGAAAAGAGGCCATATTAGAGAGGTTACTTCAGCTAAAGAGAAGTGCCTCCTAGAGAGGAAAATATCCTTCCTCAAGGATGAAAATTGTCCCTCTCATTCTCTGGCCCACTACCTGAAATTTCAACAATAAATCAATACCGAAGAATGAATTATATCTTCAGATAACTCTCTGGTCTTCAGGATCAATGAGGCAAGCCCCACTCACCATGCCATGAAGGAGGTTGGCAGACGAAGTACGGATAGCAAAATCACTTCCTAGAAAAAGAAGTAAGTCAGGATAAAAATTATCCTGAGGTTTGAAGAGAAAAGGCACCAACCAGGTACTGTAAGAAATACCACCACACAACATAGCTGTTTTGCCTGATCACTGTCCTTTGTCTGGGAAAGGAGGAACTTTTAAAGAAAACAATCTACAAGGAACCCCAGGGAAAGACACAAGATGGAAAGTTAATGACAGTTCTATAGATGAAAGATAACCCTTGCAGACAGAGTTCTCTCACACCCCTCAAAATCTTTGCAGTTCTTCACAGTATGTGAAGTGAAGATAGCCCCACAAAGCTTTATTAAGAGTAGGATGCAGGAGGATTTATCCCAAGACAGAAGGTAGACAGCATAGGAGGGAAAGTCAGGTAATAATATGTGACCAGTCCCAGTCAACTGACAAGAGAGCTGGGAGCAATCCAAGCAGAACCCAGTTCAACTCAAGGTCATGGAGAGGCCGCTCAAACCCAACAAAGTGACAAGTTAATGACTGAAATTACAGGAAGGTCATGAGTTGATAAAGTCAACAAACAGAAAAATAAGAAAATCAACATCATCAGGTAGTGGCAGACCCAGAGGCAGCCATAAGCTATCTCAGCGAAGAGCACCTGCGTCAGGAACCAGATACAGCATCACACAGTCCAGTAGGAACAGTTGTGGGCGAGGGCAGAGTGATGGTCACCACCCCTTGCTTCCTTTTATTCTCCAGTGCACCCCAACACCTGTAGGTTGTGAATCACTGTGTAACGAATGCACTCGCTCACGCAAGGGAGAGCGAGGCCCTCGACTCAGGCATTAATCTACCAATCTCCCTGCAAGGACTTCCCAGAGGCAAAATAGTTGGAGAAACCACCCAGATCAGCCTGGAAACAGGAAAGAGGGCTATAGGTGTATGGGAAGGCAAGCGAGAGAACGCACCACATCTATGAAGAAATGTCACAGAAGAATCCCTCTGGACACCCAGAGCAGATGTTGTTGGCATGGGCAAATTCAGGGTCACTTACGAATAACACACATGAAAGAATACACTGGGAAGGGAATGCAGTATGGGCTCACTAGGTACTGCGGAAGAGATGCAATAACGAGCCCTGAAGGCACCAGGAAACACCCAGAGGCACCTGGTAGGCAGTTTCTGAGAAAGCCAGCTGTAGCAATGGAACAAATCAGCCCAAACCTCTTAGAGAGCAGAACCCAAAGTGAGCAAAGAAGGTAGGTCAACAAAGAACAGGGGATACATGAACCAAAGAAGGAACAAAACAATAGATGTGAAGTTCGCAATGCTGTGACAAACTGAGCAAAAACGGGATCCATATAACAAACTGAAAGTTGCCAGGTGTGATCTTGTTAGTTTGCACTCCTTTTATAGGAAACAGAAGGTACCGTGCTAGCACTGCCCGTCTTGATCCAGAAATGCCTGTTATTGACTCTGTCTCTGTGTGAGCCAGCCACCAAGAGCCGGTCTTCCACAGTCTGAAATCATTCCTTTTCTTCCTGTGTGTTTCTCAGACCGAATTGCATAGTTTTGCACTTATGCCTTTTTTCCTTTTATTGTCCATGATGAAATACTGCCACAATGCCCGAATTTCCTCCTAACGGTCAACAAAAAACACAAACATCTGTAGTGGAAAGATTCAGTGGAGCTGCCCACAAGCAAGTATGGATACCATCCCAGGGCACAATCCAGATGGAGAGCGCTAGAATGCAAGGAGCTGTGGATGGCGGTAAAAGCCTTCATCCCTAGTCCATAGCCGAGTGTAATGTCTGGGAGAATGCGGTCTCGAGGGCTACTGTTCACCAGTGCGACAGTGGCTCCTACAATATGGAGATTTACTGCCTGAATGCTGGGCTGGACAGTATGTTGAAAGGCAGGCCACTATCCTGCCCCACAGATTCTGTGGCCTCTGAAGTCAAGAGAGACAAGATGGCAGTGCAACAGACTGTTCAATGGAGAGGTGATGTAGCAGACGCAGATGGCAACCTCATCAATTTAAGACTGGTGTAGGGACATTAAAGTCTGCAGCTGGTCACATAGAGTCTGTTACAGAAAAAAGGAGTGTGGCTGTGTAGCCATCAGTTCTGATCTGAATCAGGTCTAGTGCCCTCTAGCTGATATTAGTTGGTCCTTGGGTGCCTTTCCCCTCTAAATTGACCACCGTCCTGATGGAGCACAAGATGGGCGGGAGATTGTGTGATAGGGTGGATGCTGGTTGAGTGTTGGGAGAATGCTGTCTGTTCTGGGGCTTGTGGACAAAAGGAAGGCAGATGAGTCTTATGAGCTCAGAGGTGATGGCTGCTTCCCTGTGACATATGTGAAGGTGATCTGTAGCTATCAGAAGGCGGTGTGACCCGATGATAGCGGGTGATTCAAGGGGTGCTGCTGTCCTCAATGCACTGTCCTGTCTACAGCCAAGGTGTGATTTACCCTACAATCATTACTGACTGGCCAGGTTCCTGCTCTGTTCCTGCTTGACTTCTGCAGAGTGTTCTGTTAGATACTTGCTTCTGGTGGAGACACAGCTCTGGGTGCCAGAGGACTGGCCGCGCTCTCTGGGGCAGAGGCTGTTTCTATAGCTTTGCAAACTGATATCTAGAGACACCTTATTTGTAGCCATTGGACTTTAACAAAGCCATGAGCAGTGCACTGAGGTTGTAGCCTAACTGCAGAAGATTATTTATCGGCCTCAGACAGACCGGGGAGAGTTGCTTGGGCCTGAACCACTGATTGTCCAACTCATTGGACAAGACACTGCATAAGAGTGTGGCTTAGTGGTGAGGGGTTTGGGCTTGTGGAGTCTGTCTGGGAATCAGCCGCGGCCTGTGCAGGTAAGAGCTGTGGGGCCGGCTTTGGGGGGGCGGGGGCATTTGACAGACGACCACGAGGGAAAATTAAATAAATAATTAATTTTCCCTCTTCTTCGTCTGACAAAATCCACCCCCACCCGGCCTCACCGCCCCACCGCTCTTACTTGCACGGGCCGCAGCAGCTGGGAATGCATCATGCAATTCTAATTTTGGGATACCATGTACCAAGATCATGTCCTCCTGTGGCCTGCTGTCATTGTTTCTGAGTTTGAGTGGGGTGATGCGCTGACGCTGCTATGGGAGAGGCTGGCGTGGCCCTGTAGGGCAGCTCAAATGTATTGCAGCTGCCTGCACTTTAGATCAGCAAACATGGCTTAGCACAAAGGGAGTCAGTTTCCCAAGCAATGGAAACTTGACAAATTTGACCAGCCTTGTATTACTCCAAGGAGCTCACCTCTTGCAAAAAGTGAACCAACTGGCTCTGCAAAATTGATAAATGCTGTGCACCAATCATTCACTGGATTTCTGCATCAAGATCTCCACAATGTTGAAATAAGGTTGCATTTCTTAATTGGAAAATGCAGTCTGTAAGCTCAAACCCATAGTGACACAGTTGGAGAGATCCTCAAAGACCCTAGAGTAGTGGGTGCAGGATGCAGAGTGCAGTAAATGATTAAATAAACTGCCAGACTCACTGTACCACTGAGGCAATGTCTTGATTTCGATGCTGCTCCATCCTACCCGCCATGTTCCCTGAGGAGGCTAAAATAAGCCACTCCTAAGGACATAGGCGGCAAGGAGGCCTGAGAAAGACACGTCACTGTGTAGCGTCCTCTCTTGGACCCTCTCATACAGTCGAGTTCTGAAGAAAGTAAGCCACAACACTAGCCAAACAGTCTCCTGACACAAAATATAGTAGAAAACTGTATATGGTATACCTTTTAATATTGGGCAACATTCTGCACCTACTGTGCTTATGAATTCTGAGTATTCTCTTGC
Source organism: Calotriton arnoldi (assembly GCA_963921515.1). Taxonomy (NCBI): domain Eukaryota; kingdom Metazoa; phylum Chordata; class Amphibia; order Caudata; family Salamandridae; genus Calotriton; species Calotriton arnoldi. The sequence continues at coordinate 3,488,771 of CAWUFW010000025.1, read as the reverse complement.
AACACACAATACTAGCATCAATATAAATTCCAGATTGTCTGATAATGTAAAGGTACATACATGCAGAACATAATAACTCAGGGGTTGATTGCGATGGCGGACGGACTTCAGTATCGTATCGGGAAGTGGGACCGCCCGCCTATAAGGCGGCGGTCCCACATGGGGAATTACGATGCGACCGCCACCACGGCGGTCGCACGCCCTATATTTTACATTGCGGCGGGTGCTGCCGGCAGCAGCACCCGCCGCAATGTAAAAACGGCACGTATGACATTTCCCTGCACTACGTGGCAGGCACCATGGGGTGCCTGCCACATGCTGCAGGGAAATGTAGTGGGGCACCATAGGTGCCCCCCAAGCACAAAAACAAAGTGCCCGGGGGAAAGGTGGGCCCGCTACGGGCCCCAAAGTCTATCCCCGCCAGCCTTTCCATGGCGGGAGAGCCGCTATGGAAAGGCTGGCGGGGATGGACCATCGTAATCCCTACGGTGGTGCCTGGTAGCCACCGCCACCATTTAAGGGATAGGGAGGCTCTCTGCTGCACCAGCGGGCTCGAGGAGCCCGTCGGATGTGTGGCGGTCTGAGTTTCCGACCACCGCGGTACCGCCCGCCATAATGATATGGCGGGCGGAAAAGGGCCTTATGATGGCGGGGAACCTGCCACCGACAGCCTGTCGGTGGCGGGTTCACCACCATCGTAATCAGCCCCTCAGCTACTTTGAATATTATTGAATGCAGTTTGTGATGTGTCCTGAGACACCAGATGAATTAAGTAATTGAAGAAAGTGCATATTGTAACCCCACAACCCAAACATAGTTCAGTTTCATATAATCAGGTCTGAAATCAATACTGCCTTTGAAGAAATGTCCAAACCCATACAAACTCTGGTGGTGGTATCTAGTAACAATCAGTTCCACAAAAAGCCTTGAGCAAAGGCAACAAAAATTACATCTAATGATGAACATAAAACACTTGTCTTCACAGTGAGCAAGTCTCAAGCAGATGAACAACGGCTTCGGGGAATGAAGGATTTTCACAGTAAATGTCTTGTTATATTAAGGTAAAAAATTGCCACCACATTCAGCTCATCGTTGTTCTTGTTTGTGATGCTAATTCTTGTGTGAATGTGGTCACCATCTTGGTTTGGGAAGCTATAGCAGACACTTAAGATTTCAGTTTCCATCTTGTAAGTCTAAATTATTGTAAATCTGCATTCAACATTAATTACAATAACAAAACAGTATACAAAGCTAAGTTTAAAATACAACAAATATTTGCCATCAACAATGCTTAAAATGGCTGATACCCACATCTACCTTGATTGGTTCTTGTGACAAATCCTCCCCTTTGCTGGCTGACTGCACATAATGCATACTGTGCTGTTGTTCCTGACAGTAACCCCACGGCCCTCCTCTAGGTACAGTCCTTGGATCAGGCTTTTTTGGCTGTAAAAACATGACATTTCTTCACTAACCTGGGTACATGAAGATGTTTAACTGGTTCCCAAGATCTCTGCTCTGAGCCAATCCTTTCTAATTCACTAATTATTGTAATGTACCTCGAAATAAGTATGAATATATGATACTCTTAACTTAATACCATGCTCAGAATCTACTACACTAGGTGGAGAAGGCTGCACCAGACAAGTGTTGGTCATTACCGATTTTAATAGAGCCACGTGATAAACTAGATAAATATTCATAGTTGGTGGAAATGCTAATTTCACTGTACCATTATTTATTACTTTTGTGTCAGAAAATGGATGTACAAATCGGGCCATGCAGATGCAAATTCTTAGTAGAGAGTCAAACTGAATCCCCACGCTGATAGGTTGGAGAGTTATGATGATATTTAGCAGCATCATTCTTATACAGCTCTTCTGCTTTTAATAATGTTGTCTCGATGTCCTCATGTAGGTTGGAAATAAAATGATGTCTTTCCACAAATTGCACCGGAGTTACTATTAGATCCAGTTCTGAAAGGAATTGAGGCTGATACCCTTGATAGCAGCCAAATGGACGATGATTCAATGAAGCACAAACTGAATTATTATGACTTCAATCTGTGCAGCAGGGATGTTGCAAACAAGATGTTTGTTTTTGCAGATAGCAGCGTAGATAGGTTTCAAAAATATTGATTTACGTGTTCAATTTGCCCATCAGATGTGGAAGGTGTAGCGCGTCGCAGCCTGATGTGCCTAGGCCCTGCACAGCGCTGAAATTACCACACACCACTCTGTGTACCGCTAGTGGCACGAAGACCCTGAGCGGTCTTCCGGCGTTTATTTATCTCCTCAGGACGAGCCTGCCCCGAGGAGTGCATGCCAGTGTAACAAAGTATAGTAGAGCCCGGACGGCTCTCTACATCCCTCCTTTTCTTTAGCAATTGTCCATCACAGCCGGCAGGCTCACGGGGACATGCACACAAAGTCCTTGAACTTCTGGCTCGGCGCAGGGTTCGGCCGGAGACCATACTTCTGGCTCCGGGAGTTGGAACTAGCCTCTGCTTGAGCTGGAACATTCGATGATGGCACAATTACGAGGCCCTGGTTGGACCTCTCTGGGGCAGGGGCAGTCACGCCATCTCCTGCTCCCTAGGACTCCTGTGGGGAAACTGTTGGGCTTGGTGAGCCGATATCGCCATGACTCGCGGTCTCGCCAGACACGTCAAGCTCTTCAGAGTTAATTGTTGACCCTTGAGCTTTCTTGAAACAGGCGACGTTCCGGGTAACCATCTGATTGCCCGTTTGGGTGGAGATCATTGTTCCTTGAACGCAGACCACTGTCTACACCTCCGGCTCGTATGGCGTCCGGAACTTCCAACCGGGGTATCTGTCCTTGACCACCACGCGATCTACCACTTTCACCTGTGGCGCTCGGGCTCCTCTGGCTACACTGGCCTTTTGATTCGTCTCTGCCCTCCTGGCTTGTACGGCCGCTTCATCTCTCTCCGGAGGCTTCCATGCCGGATCCGTCGGAATGCTATCCCGCAGGGCTCTCTTGCAGAGCAGATGCGACGGTGCGCAACGGGTGGTGCTATGAGGGGTCTGTCTGTAGGCATCCAGAAACTGGTTAAGCGCGGAGTCGGCATCTTCCCCCTGATCCACTGCGATGCGCAGCGCCCATAGTTAAGGGTCCGCATGAAGCGCTTTACCTCTCAGTTCGCCTGTGGCCACAGTGGAGTGATCTTCCTGTGACGAATCGCCTTCTTCTCAAGGTACACCTGGAACTCCCGGCCATGAAAAGGGGGCCCGTTGTCAGAACGGATCTCCTCTGGTAGGCCCATGAGTGCAAAGATCTTGTCTAGAGTCCTTTTTACGTGCGTGAACGCCGTCGATGCGATCACTTCTACAATCGGGAATTTTGAAAAGGAGTCCACTAGCACCAATGTGTGGCGGCCATCCGGGAAGCTTCCAAAATCGATGCTAACCTTGGACCAGGGTATTTCGCTCGGCTCTTCGGTGATGACTGGCGCAGGTGCGGAGTCACTGCCGGTGATTGTGCAGGAGTGGCACTGTCATATCTTGTCTTCCACCATGGTGTCCATTCCTGGGAACCATACCTTATTCCGCAAGCGTGCTTTGGTTTTCGCCATCCCCTGGTGCCCAACATGTGCTAACATTACGATCCTTTCTTGCAGCACTTTTGGGATGACAATAACGTGCCCTCTCAGTACGACACCGTGCTCTCCTTTGCTCAGCTCGCTGCGGATCCTCCAGAGTTGCTGCCGGGCATGGCTTTCTTCGACGATGAGCGCCTGGGCACCATCCAGTAAGCGGGCCCACACATTGTTCACTAAGGAACTCTTGACTCTTGCTAGCGTTTCGTCGTTGGCTGTTGCCAGCCCGATTTCCTCCAGCGTCATTGCTCTGGGACACGCTTCATAGGTGACCATCTTTACGAAGGCTTCCGAGTATGCATCATCTGTGGGGGGGTATTGGGTGTCCGTCGTCTCTGGGTGTCTGGAGAGATAGTCAGCTGGATTGTGAGCCCCTGGGCGGTATACAACCTTGAAGTTGTATGCCTGCAGCTGTACGGCCCACCTTTCGATCCTTGGGGGCGCCAGTCTTGATGATCCCGCAAACAGCGGAAGCAATGGCTTTTGGTCCGTTACCACATGGAACTCTTGTCCGTAAAGGTACAGATGGAAGTGCTGGCACGCCCACTTTATTGCGAGGGCTTCTCTTTCTATCTGTGCATACCTTGTTTCAGTGTCCGATAAGGCCCGACTGGCATAGGCAACCGGCATCCATGTCTCCCGGTTGTGCTCCTAAAGAAGGACCGCTCCCAGGCCAACAGGGCTGGCATCCACGACCAGTTCTGTGCGTCGCCCTGGGTGGAAGTTTGCCATTACTGTTTTGTCCATCAGTGCTGACTTGATGGTGTTGAACGCCGTGTTTGCTGCTGCAGTCCACTCCCAGGGTTGGTCACTATGAGTGAGGACGCGAAGAGGTTCAGACAGAGAGGCCCCAGATTCGGTATGAACCTGCCACAGTAGGTGGCCATTCCAAGGAAGCTGCGGACTTCTGTGGGCATCTTCGGTTTGCTGGCAGCTCGGATGGCCAACGCTTTCTTGGGATCCACCCTCAGCCCTTCGCGTGTAAAAATGTATCCGAAAAAGTCTATGGATTCCTGATAAAAGGAACACTTTGCCTTGTGGAGAGTCAGGCCACAATCTTCCAATCGCTGAAGGGTGGCTCGGAGGTGAGTGTGATGATCTTCAAGGGTGTTCGAGTACACCAGGATGTCGTCACTTAGATTGATTACGCCTTGCAGGATGGACAGGACTTCTCGGATGGCGTTTTGGAAAACCTCCGCCGCTGACAACACCCCGAAGCTAAGTCTCTTGTACCTCCTGAGGCCCACGTGGGTAGAGAACCTGGTAATATACCTACTCTCCGGCTCTAGTTCAAGCTGGTGGTATCCAGTGATCCAGCGGTATACCAACAACAGATACTCTATTACCATATACTCACCTGGGCCCATGAACACTTACACTTAACCAAGTAGACCCCTGGGTTTAGTTTATAATTTTCATATTTCAGGATTCATTATTTCTTATTCCTAACTAACCTTTCACTGATCAAAAGGTTCTTTCCTCTGGTCGATGGACCATTAGTTGAACTAATTGATGGTGATAATTAACATAACTCTTAACTGTTCTTTAATTAAAGTAAATAACCACAGACTCTGGAAGTTTTAAGATCTTTATCTAAATTAAATGAATGTGAACCATCTCAAAATTTCAGTACAAACACCCTCATTCGTAAGAGTGTAAATTCAATCAAATAATCAATAAGCAAAATACTTCAGACTCATACAATAACTATGCTTGGAAAGGAGAGGACAGAGAGAAAAGAACATCTACAAATAACATAAAATAATAATTATCAAGAATGATGTGAAGACCAACCCCCTGGCCAAAGGGCTGGTAAGGGTCCCCCAAGATAGATCAGGAGACAAAGACTTCAGGACAGGATACCTAACCTCTCTAAATACCGACAACTGCGTAGCACCCCTCTCTGACACTCTCTTCCTCCTCGAGATTCTTCCGCGATCTTCTAATCTAACCCAATTAAATTAGGATAGAAGGTTCTGCATTCGGCTTCTTCATCAGCATCTCACAGCGTCTCTCCCAGCATCAGCACAACCCACAGCACCGACAGCATCCCGAGATCTGCATGCATAACTAACTAACTAAAGCTACCTCAATTATACCCTTCGTTCATCATGTACCACCCACTAAAGTTTCAATATCGCAAAAATACGAAATCTAATTGGTCAGGCAAGGGGGATGATCATCACACCATACTTACATATCACTTTATTTCATTGAACCATTGTTCGCAAAACCCATCCCCTTAAATTTATTCATTTTCTTTCGTTCCCATACATATCCAAACTTTATTAGATACATTTATTTCAAAACATGAATAAGAGTCTTCTTGGCTGAACTCTTCACCCTCTGTTCTCAGGGCACATCATTCTCGTCCTTGGACGGCTGTCAAAAGCTTGGTCATCCTTCCGGGTTAACTGTCATGTAGGCATGCGCAGACTTGAATCAGTCGGCTCAATTCAGATAAACGTGAAAGGCCCAAATGCGCACTAATAATAAAGTCAAAAGAAGAAATATTAATTTCACAAAATAAATGATCACACTGTATACCACCCATCTCTACTCTAACCCCCTTTACTTATTAATACTTTCCCCGCATTAGCATTAGTAAAATAGATGGTTTTCATTCCGGCTAAGCAGATGCCATGCACGTGAGTCTTAAAGACTCCATTTTAATGCCTTCTGCACATGCGCTAGAATTTCCCTCCAAGTGTTACCTCGTCATACTGCGTAGATGCAGTTGGCGCATGCGTGGTAAAGATTTCCTGTTAAAGCTGTATTAGTCCGTTTTCATTGTTATTTACATTAGTACACACATATGCAAGGTTCGCTAACCCGCGTGTTTTCTGTGGTGCGTGTTATTATTTACAAGACATTGTTAGTAATTCGTTAGCGAGTTAAACGAGAGGATTGTTTCCGAGCAAGTCTCTTTCTTACGAGACCCTGCTCCATCAATCCCCTCTCTGATGGCATTTTAAGCCATCACAAAATTACCCATCCCATCCCAGATGCCAACTTTAGCACATCTCAATTTTCTATTTCTTTTCTCATTTTTCCATTTGTTACTTCTTTTCCTTCTAAATCTTTCATCTTTTTATATATTTTTCCTTTCATTTCTTCCAGTTGTATCTCCTCATATTCTCTCTTTCGTTTCTTTCCTTTTCCCTCTCTTTCTAAATGTATTCTTCCTTTCCCTCTGTTTCTACAACATTTATATGTAATTATTAATATCATTACTATTGTTATTATCACAACTAATGGTAATATTATTTGACCTAGAAAACTTTTCCCAAAATCAGTAAACCATTTCCCTATTGATGTTATACTCTTTGTTAGTTTTCCCCATACACTATCAACCTCCAGTTGGGTCAAATCATTATGCATTCTTGTAATGTTTCCAATATACCCTTTAATTTCTTTGCTCTTGTCCGGAATATAAGTGCAGCAATGTTGAATTTTCAACATACCACAGACTCCACCCTCTTTTGCTAATAATATATCAAGAGCAAGACGGTTTTGTAAAACCATAGACCTGATTGCAACCATCTCTGTGTTAATCATTAAGAATCCTCCTGCAGTGTCTATAGAAAGACGATCAACTATGGTTGATAATTTGCAAATTTTCTGTGAATTTAGAATGACTCCAACTGAGGGTATCAATGCACTAAATATATCACCTACTATTTCAGAAAAACTAGCTCTTCTTCTACGTGTTAGTTCATTAGATTTTCCATTGATTCTGTCCACATGGTATATTTTCGGGAAAACTATTCCAAAATAACAGCTCCCGTACCATCTTGCAGGTAACCTATTATAGGCATTGTTCCCGCAGACATAATAAACTCCTGGAAATACAGGATCAATTCCCCCTTTTAGTCCCCACCCTCCTAAAATTAGGAAATTGTGTTCACACTCACTGGAACCAATGTAGTTATTATTGTAATCTGTCTTTAATCTATGGAGGCAGAATTTTCCCTTTTCACAAAATCCAGGGACATCGCAGCATGAGCTTTGCCCTTTGCATAAATTCCCTCTTTCTCAGCCCATGGAGGTCCATAGGACTTCTGTTCAGCAGCTTTCCTTATTAAATCCTGTCTCCTTTCTTCTACTAAATTCAAAAACTCTTTTTCTTCTTCGCGTAATGTACAAGTCAAGTTATTTTTGTGTGCCTGAGCTATATCTATTGAACTCATTGTTAAAAAGAATTCACCCATAAACTGCGCATTTTTACTACTAGCTACTGGATTCATGTTCTTTCTTATAGGTAATTCGGAAAATATTACATCTAGGTTTGAATAAAAATACTGAAGTCTCCCTGTTGTGTAAAATAAACTTGATAAAACACTACATGATATTCCATATGTTAAAGGTATATGGTGATACGTCACCCCTTCTAACACTGATGAGGGTAACTTCATACAAACATAACAATTACTAATCTCCATTGTATTAACGTACTGAAATAACAATTTAGTAAACACATTTGAAGACGTATTATAGTCTGATTCATTATGATAATTTGCCTCATCTTCTACCCCTATTTCTATTTTAGTTCCCTTTATTCTATCTTCCTTTTCATTAGTAATTGTATTATTCTTGTCACTTGTTCCCATTAGCTCCTACTGTTAGGAACAACCATACTAATACTACCAATAAAATAAAATACAAAAACAAAATCTAAAACATTTTCTTTTTAAACCTCGTTTTGGTCTTTCTGTGACTTCAACTTCTGCCATTTTAATTTGAGAACATTTCTTCTCTCTTTCTCTTTCTTTGTCTGTTTAAATTTTCCCTTTTATTTTTAAGGAGGTCTCAATTTGCTTTCATCAATCTGTGCAACATGAACCCTTTCTGTTTCTTCACTTAAATCTAAGATTTCAAATTATTCGAGTATAACGTAGGTCCACTCAGGGGCCTTGTATTTTCTGTTTAAATTTCTCAGTCTTGGGCTTCTTCGTGTAAGTTTTACTAAGGTTTGTTTAGATTGCGTTTGACTCGTAACTTCATTTACTTGTTCTGGTCTCTTTTCTGATTTTCTCAAATAATACCTTAATTTCTTCACTCCTTCTGGCCAATTATCTCCCTTTCTAACTCTTTTGACCTGAACTGCACTTTCACCTTCCTTATCTCCTTCTAGAGTTCTTTTATTTTCACTTATCTAGGCACAATCTGTCCTTGTTCTCTATTTTCTGTGGTTGGACCTTCTTCTACTTGCACCTGTTCAGGTCTTATTATAATTTGTTCTTCTTCTTCTGCCTGAACTTGTTCTTCTAGATCTACCTGATCCTGTTCAGGTCTTACTTCAGATTGTTCTTCTTCTGCCTGAACTTGTTCTTCTAATTCTGCCTCTCCCTCCTCAGGTTTCTGAATGTCTTAATTTATTTCTACCTGAGTGTGTTCTTCTTCCCGTGTCTCTTCCTGTCTACCTTCCTGTCTTTTCAGTTTTGTTATTCTTCTTGTTTCGACAGCATCATCAGGTATTTCAATTACTGGTATCCACTCTTCCTGACTTCTACTTGGCTGTTCGTCATATAGTTGTCTTTCAGAATCTATCACTCTAGATTCTTCAATTTCACAGCTTTCAACTTCTGACATTTCAGCCTGTTCAGTCAGTGGTTGCTCTTGTTGTTCTGATGGGCTCGGAACTCTTCTGGTATGACTAGCATGAATCCAGTTGGTCAAACCTGCACACTTCACTGCCGTGGTAGTGACTAGTATGACTTGACGCGGTTTATCCCACCTTGGTGCTAGACACGACTTCCTTGCGTGTTTCTTCACTAACACCCAATCTCCAGGATTCAAATCATGTGCTTGGTCTGGCTGTCTTTCAACTGTGTCTTCTCCAACCTGGTGAGAGACAGAATGCACCATTTCAGCCAATCCTTTGCAATAGTCCAATACCAGATCATCAGTTATAGTCATTAATTTATTTCCAGGAAGAAAAGCTTGTCTCATTGCCCTTCCCATGAGAACCTCATGTGGGCTCATTCCTGTTTTTCTGTCTGGAATACTTCTGAGACCCATCAATACAAGAGGCAATGCATCTGGCCATTTCAGCATCGTGGATGCACACACTTTCCCTAGTCTTGACTTGATTGTGCCATTTAACTGTTCAACTATTCCAGAAGCCTCTGGACGATAAGCACAGTGCAGTTTTTGTTCTATGTTAAATGCAGCACAGATTAATCGAATTATCTCATTATTAAAATGAGGTCCTCTATCTGATTCCAAAGTGACTGGAAAACCAAAACGAGGAATCAACTCCCTCAACAGTAATTTAGCAACTGTAAGACTGTCATTTCTTCGAGTGGGATATGCTTCTACCATCTTGAGAACAGGCACACTATGACAAGTACATACTTTAATCCATTGCAAGGAGGCAACTCAATGAAATCTAACTGCAACCTGGTGAAGGGTCCTTCTGCCTTTCCAATTTCCCCCCAGCTAACCACTGTCTTCCTACCTGAATTTTGCTGCTGACAGGTTAAGCATCTTTGGCAAAGGCTCTCTGCGACTACCCTGAACTTGGGATTATACCAACTCCTTCTGAATAATCTGATCATCGAATCTCTCCCTATGTGTGTTGCTCCATGATATACTCTTGCCATTTTAGAGAGCAAACAATCGGGCATGACTGGTCTTCCATCTAAATACACCCATACTTCATCTTCTGATCTTTTTGTGCAAGATGATTTTATCCAAATTTCTTTTTCTTTTTCCTCAACTTCTTCCTGCAACTGTCTAATCTCATCCCATGTTTCTGGAATTGAGAAAAACATAAGTTGGCAGCTGGTTTCACCCGTTTCAATTTTTCTGTTTATGGCCATTGTATTTCTTGCACAGTATCGAGCAATTTGGTCAGCATATCTATTGCCGGCTGCCACATAGTCATTTCCTGACTGATGTGCAGCGCATTTAACAACTGCTACTTCTTTTGGCAATTGTAATGCTTCCAGCAGATCTTTCACATTTTTACTGTTTCTAATAGGAGATGCTGAAGAAGTCAGAAATCCCCTCTGCATCCAGAGTTGGCCAAAATCATGCACAACCCCGAAACCATATTGACTGTCCGTAAATATGGTTATTATCCAATTTTTCCCATTTTTGCATGTCTTTGTTAAGGCCACCGTTTCGGCTACTTGTGCAGATTTGACTCCCGGTAAACAGGATGCTTCAATTACCCCTGATATTTTACATACAGCATAAGCAGCACTTAATCCTCCTCCTTCATTTCTTAGACAAGACCCATTCACAAATAACTCATAATCAGCTTCTTTTAATGGGGTTTCTTTAATGTCAGGACGGGGCTTAGTACACAATTCAGTCACATCCAAACAATCATGATCAATTTCATCTCTTACTTCCTCATTGCATGGATCTGGCAATAGTGTGGCAGGGTTCATGATCGTACATCTTATTACTGTCACATTTTCTGCTCCCAAAATCACTCTTTCATACTTAGTCAATCGACTAGGAGTGAGATGTTGTGTTCTAGTTCTTGTCAAAAGAATCTCGACTGAGTGTGGAACATAAACTTTTACAGAATGTCCCATCACTATTGACTCACTTTGCTCCAGACTCATACAAGTAGCAGCTACTGCTTTTAAGCAGCCAGGTAAGGCTGAAGCCACTGGATCCAATGTAGCAGAAAAATACGCCACTGGACGTTGGCTCAGTCCATGTCTCTGTGTTAAGACTGAAAGTGCACAATTTTCTCTCTCACAGCAAAACAACGCAAATTCTTTTGAATAATCAGGCATGCCCAAAGCAGGAGCCTCACACAAACAATTCCGCAATTTCACAAAGGCCTCCAAACATTCATCATTCCAATCAATTGGATCCTTTGCTCTTTTCCGGGTTAATTGTATCAATGGTTTTGCTAGCATGGAAAAACTGTTAATCCACTGCCTACAGTACCCAACCACTCCCAGGAACATTCTCATCTCTCTTTGTGTCTGAGGTAGTTGCATCTCTTTGATTATTTTTATTCTTTCCGGTGTCACTTTTCTAACTCCTCTTTCTATTTTATGCCCTAAATATCTAACTTCTTGTTGACAGAACTGTAATTTTTCTGGAGACACCTTGTGTCCTCCTTCAGCCAAATGGTTCAGTAATGCAATTGTGTCAGTGACATAATATTCTCGTGTTTTCGATGCCACCAGTAGGTCATCAATGTACTGAACCAGAACTGAATTTCCAGGCATAACTAATGACTCTAAACACTTTTTCAGAATTTGGTTAAAAATTGAGGGACTCTCTGTGTACCCTTGAGGAACTCGGCACCAGGCGAAGATACGATCCTCAAACTTAAAGGCGAAAAGATACTGGCTGTCTGGGTGCAACGGAATAGAAAAGAATGCTTGGCACAAATCAATTACTGTAAACCAGCCTGCATTCCAAGGTATCTGATAAAGGATCACTGCTGGATTTGGCACTATTGGGCAACATGGTACTACAATTTTGTTAATTTTTCTGAAATCCTGCACTATCCTGTATTTTCCGCTAGGTTTTTTCAGTCCTATTATTGGCGAATTGCAAGGACTACCCATTATTTCTTTTAAAATGCCTTGTTTAACCATTCGATCGATTTCTGGAGTAATTCCTGCTTTCACTTCTGGACTCATCTTGTACTGTCGCGTGTTTGGATAAACTGCACCTTCTTTCACTGTCACTTTAACTGGGTCTACATTTGACATCAGCCCAATATCTTTTCCTGTAAAATCCCACACCTCTGGATTGACTGTGGCTCTCAACTCTTCCGGCAATTCATTTTCAGTCATTAATGAAAACATCTCATCTACTTCTGTTCCTTGCTTAACTAGCATCATTTTGTATATAACATCTTCATCAGGGGTCTGGAAAGCGACACCATCTGGTGTACAATAGATCGTGCAATTCATCTTGCACAGTAGATGTCTTCCCAACAGATTTACGGGACTGGAATCACAAAATCGCAAACTACAAACCGATGCATTTCTTTAAAGTTTCCAATGTGCACCTCCATCGGTTTTGTGATTGGGGTTCTAATCTGTTGATTTGACACTCCTACAACTTGGATGGACTCTCCCGAGAGGGGTAGGTTTGGGATGTCTGCTGTTCTCACAGTAGACCGGGTAGCACCAGTATCCAATAGAAAAGTGATGTCTTTACCTTCTACTTTCCCATCAACAAATGGACCTGACTGATCTACCGGCAAGGATGCACCAAGCACGCACTCCTCTTACTCCCCCCTCAGGCACCGTCATTGCACAAAGTCCGAATTTTTCTCATCATTCTGCAAAAAATATTGTGTAACTGTTCTACTATTCTTACCACTTTCTCCTTGAAATCCGGTGTTCGTTCTGAACTTTTGGTGGTTCACAAAGTTTGGCATAGGAGCTGGTGGCACCTGATATTGTGGAGTAACTACCTGCTGCTGCTGCTGATTCATAAGTACTTCATTCTGCATCTGTGGGATTAAATTTTGATTTGGCCCATTATTATTCTGAATACTCTTACACTTGTTCTTCCAGTGTCCAAGCTTTCCGCACGCATGACAAGGAAACTTCTTCTTCGCTTCTTCTCTGTTCATTCGTCCTCTAAATTTACTACCATTCGCCACTTGATCATTCTGACTCTGCTCTTTCACTTGATTATCAGTCTGAATATTTGTTTTATTCTCCTGCTGCTCTGCCAATTTTACCTGTGCCCACATCATTTTCTCCTTTAACTTCCTACGCCTTGCCTCAATGTCGTCTCCGCAATATTTTGCATACTTTAAAATTTCATCCACTGTCTTACTCTGCCAACACAACATGTGCTGCTGGATCATCTGACTAATCTCTGGTTTCAAACCATATACAGACCGATACACAAAATGTCCCATATCCTTATCACCAATATTCTCAAAGCCACTATACTGCTTAAACACCTGCAGTAACCTTTCATAATACGCATGTACAGACTCATTTGGTTCTTGAGTTGTCCTATCTATCTTTATCCAATCTGTTTCTTTAGGAGGAATTTTCCCTTTCAAGAATATAATCACTTGGTGATATTTCTTCATCACCTCCTCTGAGGGTGCTCCTGTCTTCGAGTCCCTAGCATACTCCTTTATCTGTAGTCTCTTTCCAGAGTCATTAACACTTTCTAAATCTTTGTCAGTAAAATCCACTCGATATGGTTTCTGCAACAACTTTGATTTCCCTATATCTATTCCAATTTCTGAAGCAACTTCTGTTAATTTCTCATGAAATACTCTTGCTCTACTGGTTATACTCTTACATAAGAATAATAACTCTTCATCATTATAAACATTCAATCTTTCTATGCTCACACTTCCCAATATCATTTCTTCCAATTCCACTTTCAATCTGCTGATATCTAAAATCTTTGGTGGTGGGTTTCGATGATCTATTTCCTGTGCCCATCTTTCTATATCTTCAGGGGTAACTACTGTTGCACCTCCAGTTCCTATAGGAACCAAAGATCTCTTCTCTCTCAAATTTATAGGCGTAACTCTTTTCGGAGTTTCAGTTGAAGGTTCTACATTAGGGAGATCCATTAATGAAATAACTGATTCACTTTCACTGACCTGGTCATCTGTAATTATTACTTCTTTTCTGGGACTGTTTAATGGAATTGTCACAGTTTGTGGTTTCTGGCAAATCTTTTTATCTCCATACAATGGGATTACCGGACCAATGGTCACTGGTACTGTCAAAGCTTCAGCATTCAAATTTAATTGACTTATTTTCTGAACTAATTCTTCTCTAGTTTTATTTAAAAATTGTGGGGTTAAAGGCATTCCCATCACTGGTGCACTTGGGGTAACCTTACTAGTTGCTTCTTGATACGGTGGTGGATTTTTAATTAAAATATCTTCTAATAACTCATCATCCGATTCACCATATCCTGTTGTATTCATATGTTTCGTTTTCTCTTTACACTTTCTTCCAGACTGTTCCTCAGCCACTAACACTGGATATAAACCTTCAGATACCATAGCTCTCCTCCATTGTTTCATCTGCCCTTCGCGTGACTCATGCCAATATCTGGGGAAAAATCCTCGATATCTCCCACTTCTACATTTCTCGCGTTCATATGACTCAGTTTCCCATTCTTCTAAAGCCTCGTATTGAGTTAACCTAGGTCTAGGTTCTAAATCATTCATTCTCATTCTCAAATTCTGAAGAATTCTCCCATTAAACGTACCATTTTCAGGAAACGCTAGCACTCCATCACCTTTCGTATATTCTATCCAATTTTCCAACCATACACAAGTATGATATCCTCTTTCCATCATCATAAAAGAAGCTGGTGTCTTCGGTGGCGGAATAGGAATTCCCTCCCTAGTCAACACAGGCTTATCTTTCTTAAAGAAATTCTTAATTTTCTTTATAAATGACATCTTTCTCTTTTCTCCATACATCCTAGATGAACGATATATAAAATTGTATTCTGCAAACCCTTGAAATCTTCTATCTGCGCGTCTCACTCTGGTAGTCAAATCAGAATCCTGCATACAATTTCTCTTTCTACCAATCCTAGCGCGGCTTCTAACTAATTATCCAATCAAACTCAGGCTCACGCTCGTGGTCTGACCAATGCCAGCGTGGCCTTTTGTGACGTCAGTTCTGCTCCTTACTACTTACTACTGACCCCTCCTTTATAAGGCTGCTTCTGTCACACGCCCGCTGTTTCTACCAATCCCAGCGCGGCTCACTGTGACCTCAGTACAACTCCGGCGACGGACCCTCCCTTCACAAGGTAATACGAAAACTTATTTCTTAATACTTTTCATTAAATTCTTTGTTATTAACAACATAAAAACATTCGCTACTCTGTCTGTTCCACTAAACAAAAGGATAGAATTTTTCGACTTATTCTGGAGTCTCACAATTGCTCCTCTTCTACTGCAAGTAAAAACCTCTGTTTACCCTTCACTCAAGCTCCAGAGAACCTGCTACTCCTCCAGTGTCATCCGTATTGGGAAATGAGACCAAAGTTTCACCAGCGAACCCCTTTTGCTATCATTTGCACTCTACTTTTATACGAAATAGTCCCTAGTTTAACACTGCCAGCCCTACCTAGCTTCTCAGTGTTATTCCAACAGACGAGTAACCTCACTGCAGTATGGCTTCTGTCACCACCCGCTATTCATTCCCCGGGAATTCTGGAGAACATAAAACAAAGGCGCTAACTCTTTTGTTAAAACATAAATCAATAATCAATAATCTATACTTATCACCAAACTAGTCAATAATAACCATAACTCTGCTACCAGAAAACTGATCCAGCGGTATACCAACAACAGATACTCTATTACCATATACTCACCTGGGCCCATGAACACTTACACATAACCAAGTAGACCGCTGGGTTTAGTTTATAATTTTCATATTTCAGGATTAGTTATTTCTTATTCCTAACTAACCTTTCACTGATCAAAAAGTTCTTTCCTCTGGTCGATGGACCATTAGTTGAACTAATTGATGGTGATAATTAGCATAACTCTTAACTGTTCTTTAATTAAAGTAAATAACCACAGACTCGGGAAGTTTTAAGATATTTATCTAAATTAAATGAATGTGAACCATCTCAAAATTTCAGTACGAACACCCTCATTCATAAGAGTGTAAATTCAATCAAATAATCATTAAGCAAAATACTTCAGACTCATACAATAACTATGCTTGGAAAGGAGAGGACAGAGAGAAAAGAACATCTACAAATAACATAAAATAATAATTACCAAGAATGGTGTGAAGACCAACCCCCTGGCCAAAGGGCTGGTAAGGGTCCCCCAAGATAGATCAGGAGACAAAGTCTTCAGGACAGGAATCAGGACAGGATACTTAACCTCTCTAAATACCGACAACTGCGTAGCACCCCTCTCTGACACTCTCTTCCTCCTCGAGATTCTTCCGCGATCTTCTTATCTAACCCAATTAAATTAGGATAGAAGGTTCTGCATTCGGCTTCTTCATCAGCATCTCACAGCGTCTCTCCCAGCATCAGCACCACCCACAGCACCGACAGCATCCCGAGATCTGCATGCATAACTAACTAACTAAAGCTACCTCAATTATACCCTTCGTTCATCATGTACCACCCACTAAAGTTTCAATATCGCAAAAATACGAAATCTAATTGGTCAGGCAAGGGGGATGATCATCACACCATACTTACATATCACTTTATTTAATTGAACCATTGTTCGCAAAACCCATCCCGTTAAACTTTATTCATTTTCTTTCGTTCCCATACATATCCAAACTTTATTAGTTACATTTATTTCAAAATCATGAATAAGAGTCTTCTTGGCTGAACTCTTCACCCTCTGTTCTCAGGGCACATCATTCTCGTCCTTGGACGGCTGTCAAAAGCTTGGTCATCCTTCCGGGTTAACTCTCATGTAGGCATGTGCAGACTTGAATCAGTCGGCTCAATTCAGATAAACGTGAAAGGCCCAAATGCGCACTAATAATAAAGTCAAAAGAAGAAATATTAATTTCACAAAATAAATGATCACACTATATACCACCCATCTCTACTCTAACCCCCTTTACTTATTAATACTTTCCCCGCATTAGCATTAGTAAAATAGCTGGTTTTCATTCCGGCTAAGCAGATGCCATTCACGTGAGTCTTAAAGACTCCATTTTAATGCCTTCTGCACATGCGCTAGAATTTCCCTCCAAGTGTTACCTCGTCATACTGCGTAGATGCAGTTGACGCATGCGTGGTAAAGAATTCCCGTTAAATCTGTATTAGTCCGTTTTCATTGTTATTTACATTAGTACACACATATGCAAGCTTCGCTAACCCGCGTGTTTTCTGTAGTGCGTGTTATTATTTACAAGACATTGTTAGTAATTCGTTAGCGAGTTAAACGAGAGGATTGCTTCCGAGGAAGTCTCTTTCTTACGAGAGCTTGCTCCATCACCAGTGTTCAAGTCCAGTTTTGAAAACCACATGGCGCCATTTAGGTCTGCCACTATGTCATCCATGGTGGGCGTGAGATGACGCTCCCTCTTGACCGCTTGATTCGGAAGTCTCATGTCCACGCATAGTCGGATGGCTCCCGGTTGTTTTGGTTTCGGGGCAATGACTAGCGGAGATACCCACGGAGTTGGGCCAGACACCTTCTCTATGACGTCGAGGTCCTCTAGCTTTTTCAGTTCCGCTTCCACCTGAGGGCAGAGATTAAACGGCACTCTTTGATGTCTCAGAGCGGTCGGTCTGACCGTGGTGTCGAAGTGAAGTTTGAACTGCTTCCCCTTCAGCTTACCCAGACCCTTGAACAGCTTGGGGAACTCTTGCAGGATAGCCTCGGCGTGGGAGTCATGTATCTGGTTGGCAAAGAAAACCAGGCCTAGGTCTTCCGCCTTGTGGCAGCTGAGGAGGGTTCCTTTCTTCCCTTCCGTGATGTGAAAATGGGACGTCGTGGTGTGTTGGTCACTCGTGACCGTAGCTTCGATTACCCCTCTGAGGGGGAGTGGATGAGTCCCTCTATATGTGTATATTCTGGCTTTTGTGGGTGCGAGCGGGGGTCGTAGAGAGAAACGCTCATATTGGTCCGAATCCATAACGTTTACGGATGCCCCAGTGTCGATTAACGCTTTGACCGTGGATCCTTCCACTTTGAGCACATCGGCGGGGGCCGTCTGCGCTTGTCTGACCGGCTGACGAAAGATATGACGAACACGTCGTCGTCCAGGGCGAAATTGCGCCCTTGTGGCAGGCTGTCCTCTTGAGCCTGAGGGTCGTCGAGTGACATCTGTCGCGACTGTTGCGTCGCTCCCTGAGGTCTGGCATAGGCTTGTCGAGATCTGTTGCTCCCACACACCTTGGCAAAGTGGTTAGGCTTTCCACATCTGGAGCAGGTCTTCCCCTTCGCTCTGCATACTCCTGTCGGCGGGTGGTCCATGCCACAGTTGCCGCACATTCCGCTCGGTGGTGGCCGTGGCATGGGGCGGAAGGTATTCGGGCGCCGTTGTATGGCATCGACCCACTCTTCTTTGATGGGTGTGTACCTGGGACCGTGAGATGCGGTGGCGCTTCTGTGTAAGGCCGCCTCCATTTCCTCCGCCCGAGCATCCGAGAGCTCATAGTATCTGGCCAAGACAAGAATCCCGTCTAGGGATATTCCGGGTTGTCGGAGGATCAATTTTCGCAGTAGCACGGAGCGGCACCCCTGGATAACTTGCGCGCGTATCTCCTCTCTCTGATCGGCGAAGGTGCACGTGCTCGCCAACCTACGCAGCCGTGCGTAAAACATGTCCACGGATTCAGTGTCCAACTGTTTCGCCTGCCGTAGTTTGAATCGCTCAAAATCGGGGTTGAGCTGGGGGTCAAAATGCTTGTTGAGCGCTTCAACAGCTGCCTCGTACTCATCCTCGTCCCCCGTGTCGGGCAACGTTTCGAAAAGGTCATAGATTTCCACGCCGCCATAGTATATGAGCAGCGACCTTTTCACTGTCCCATCAGTTTCCCTCGTACCTTTAAAATAGTGGTTCAGGTGTCCTATCCACACCTTCCAACGCTGGCCGCTGTGGCGGGTTCGGCAGTTTCGCTGAAGGGAGGCAGTGGGGAGACGGCAGCATGGCTGTGCACCTGAGGTGGGGCGTTGGCACCTCTCCGTGGTCCACCTGCATCAACCTGCGGGCTTGCAGCGCCTGCAGGGGGCGGCATGCTCATGGTTTCAACGTGCGTGGATGCAGACGCAATGTCTCAACTGCACGTGAATTATGTAGGCAGGTCACCCTTCTCGCCCTCGGAGCCTAGGGGTCCAACGTAGCCCAGTCTGCGGCACACTCTTGGCGGGGCCTGGGGCGTCAGTTGATGATTTGGGCCTTCCCTTGGGAGAATACAGCTTCCCTTAGACTTGGAGCGGGGAAGAGGCAGTTCAATTCCCTCTGAGGCTGTCTCAGTCTTGCCTCCTCCCACTGGGGCCCAATTGACATGTGGGTGGCAGGGCTGGCTAGATCTTAGCCTCACACTGGCCCTCTGGCGACTCACCCGGGTCTTCAGTTGAGCGCCGTGGCAGTTGCTGGTCGGCGCCTTCAGCGCGCTCCCACGTGACCTCTGAGAGCGTGTATGCCTGCACTGCGGAGTACAGGAGGCGCGCTCGGCATCGCAGCCGATCAGGGCGTGGTCCTTCAGCAGCTCACCTTTCCGCGCTGCATTCCGCTCACGAGCGGCGATGATGGTGGCGGTCGCATGCCTTCCAAGCACCAGCTGGAGGCACGGCGGGAGACCAGCGTTGGGGGTGACGAAGGGCAGCCCCAGGGTGACAGCAGTGGCCTCACGAGCGGGCACCACAGCCCCTCGGCGACAGAGCGGCATAGGAAGGAGCCGCCAGCACCGCAGGTAGGGTGATCGAGGCACCGGAGTTCGACCGGCCTCGTCGCCAATGTAGCGCATCGCAGCCTGATGTGCCTAGGCCCTGCGCAGTGCTGAAATTACCACACACCACTCTGTGTATCGCTAGTGGCGGAAAGACCCCGAGCAGTCTTCCGGTGTTTATTTATCTCCTCGGGACGAGCCCGCCCCGAGGAGTGCATGCCAGTGTAACAAAGTATAGTAGAGCCCGGATGGCTCTCTACAGAAGGTAAGCAGAGGAGAGTCGAGTTTCAGTTTGTACAGCCTTACAAAATGCCTCCTAAAATCACAAACCGAGATCCACAATCTGAAATGATTACAGAGAGTAATCCATGAAGTCGCACAATATTTTGGAAGACCTAAGCACTAGTTTCTTCTGCAGTAGGATTATCTTTGACTGGTATTAAGTGTACTATTTTAGTAAATGAGTCAAATGCCACCATAATAGTAATAAATCCATTGTCTGCATATAATTCAATAATTTAAGTCGACTGACACGGTATAGCAAGGATGTGGTAGGTTTTCAATAATTGGTAAATAACCAATCGGCTTTGTTCTTTCACTCTTTGCTCTAATGCAGGTCTCCCAACTAGAAACATTGGGGCATATGCACAAGGAATTAACGCCGCCGTAGTGTCAATTTTTTGACGTTACGTCAGCTTTTTTTTTATTGCCGTATTTACAAGTTGCCGCTAACTGCAGTTAGCGGCACTTTTGCAGCGTAAAAGTTAATTTTTAAGATCGCCACTACTGTTAGCAGGAGTTAACGAAAATGAGATGCAAGGTGGGCGTTCCCGTGCAAAAACTGCCACTAACCCCACTTTGCGATATTTACAAGGAATTCCTTGTATGGTGCAAAACCCTAAAAACTGCCTCTAACTCCAGTTAGAGACAGTTTTTTAAGACCAGAAAATAGCTGGTCTTAAAATTGATGCAAACACTTGGGGCCTCATTTCAGAAGGTTTTGGTGCTGGACTGTTGCTGCGCTGCCTGCGACAAAACAAAAGGGTAGGAATGCGCACTATCAATAAGATAGGGCGCATTCCTGGGCCTCATCCATGAAAAGTGTTGCAGCGCTGTGACAAAACAGTGTTGCAACACTTTTCACTGCGCCCTTCTTGCGACACCATGGATGCTCTGTATTCACTGTACGGCGCTCCATGTCGCAATTAATGACAGATACGTCTGGAATCCTGACGTATCTGTCAGCGCTAAAGTACGCATTGCTGCAGTTGTGTCACAAGCATGATGCAACTCCAGCAGTGCATGGGGCCAGCCTATCCCTGTGGCACTGCGTCACCCTTAATCCTGCCGTGAGGCAGGCGTAAGGTTCTGATGCAGTGGCGTTCTAGAATTGTCGCAGTGAAATCTGATGGATTACTCTGCGCCACTCCTATGAGGCTTGTTTGCGTGTGAGCGCCCACCCTGCATACATCATGCCTGACGCAGGCATAATGTGGCACAGGGCTTCACAGGGTCATGCATTGGCCTAGATGCATCACTTTGCAAATACGGTGCAACGTGGTGCAAAATTAATGCTGCAAGTACATCAAGAAAATGACTCACCAGCGGATTTAAACTGTCGGAAGGGGCTCATGAATGAGCCCCCCTGTATTTTTCCCCTACATTGACGCACAGTGGCTGCCATGCACCAACGCAGGCACCCTTGCGCCATGGTGTTGCAGAGTTGATTGATGTTGTGCAGGAAGGGACACCTACCTGCACAAAACCTATCAATCCAGGGTATTTCCTCTTCCTCTGTGTGGTGTGCGTTGACGGCGGATTTGAAGGTTGTGTGAGTTTAAGGGCTATTGTTGTGGCTCCATCTCTTCTCAAGACGTCTGCAGGTGCGTCTGGACTAGTGGAGGGCGGGAGTGAACCAGTTGGCCTTCTTGGAGTGTTGTTTGCCTGGTCGTTTCTTGAGGGGTGCCAGGGTGTTGGCGCAGTTGGAGATCCATCGGTGGAGGTTGCGCGCTGCGGTGTTGGCGTCTGTAAGCGTTTGCGGAGTGGTGGTGCTGAGGGAGTTGACGAGAAGTTCTTTGGTGGCCTTGATCCAGCTGCGACGGGTGGGGGTTGATGGCGGTGGTGTATGGTGGGTGTGTTGAAGGTGGATGTATACAATGATGGTTGATCCAGGAGAGTTCGGTGGTGTGGCTGTAGTTGAAGTTCCTGCTGGAGGAGAAGAAGGGCTTGAGCGTGTGTCCACCTATGTGGGTTGGTGCAGTGACTAGCTGCTTGAGTCCGATGTTGGCGAGGTTCCCCAGGAGGGGGGTGAGGTTCTGGTCACTGGGGTTGTCCAGGTGGAACTTGAGGTCTCTGAGTAGGATGTAGTCGGTGGATGGGAGAGCCTGGGGTGCGATGAGGTCTACGATGGCATCGGTGAATGAGAATTCATGGGCCGGGGGGCCTGTAGATGAGGGTGCCGCGGAGGGTGGTGTTGGGGTTGGTCCGGATTTGGAAATGGAGGTGTTCCATGGTCGCCGTTGGGTCATTAGAGTGCGTGGTCAGTCAGAGTGTGCTTTTGTAGACAATGGCAATTCCTCCTGCTGGACGGTCGGGGTGGTCCTTGCGGGTGATTTTGTAGCCGTCGGGGATGGTAATGGCGATGGCGATGTCCGGTCCGGAGCAGAGGCTGGTCCAGGTTTCTGTGAAGAAGGCGATGTCTGAAGAGGTGGCGTCGAGGAGGTCCCAGATTGCTGTGGCGTATATGTGGAGGGACCGCACGTTGAGGAGGATGCAATTGAGCCGCTTTGGTGCTCTGTTGGTTGGCTGGGTGGCAAGAGGCGCTGGGGTGCTGATGTGGCAGAAGGTGTTTGCAGTTTCGGCAGGCGCAGGGTGCAAGAGTATTCTTCAGGGATGCTAGATGGCAGGTGGCATGGCGTCCAGGGTTGAGGGCGAGGAGGGTGCTGGTATCGTAGTGGTGGAGTGTTCCAGAGGAGGGTCCCTGGTGCTGGGCGTGCTACAGGGGCGAACGGACGCTGAAGTGCTTGCCTCTGGCTTGCCTTCAGCGCATCAGTGGCACGCCTGCTGCACATGGCCGCACAGTGTCCACCATTAAGTAGTGCTGCGGGGGGCTGGACAGCTGGGAGGCGGGAAACGTGGGAAAGGACACTGGAGGGGATGGGGATGCAGGGGATTGCAGCGGCAACGAGGGAGAGGACAGGAAAAAGGGAACTGAAAAAAAGCACAGGAAAAACAAAGCCAAACAAAGCAAAGATAAAAAAAACAAAGGTAGATGAGCAACGGAGAAGAGCAGAAAGATGGACAGGAACAGCAGGAAAAAGGGATAGGAGGGCAGTCAAGCTGCATAGCAGTGACGCTCTACCACTGGACCACCAAGGATGAGGCGCAGGCAGAAGCCTGCAGGTGGAGAAGGGACTCAAACACCTAACCTCCAGGTCAGAGGGACCAGCTGCAGCATGGGGACAGCAGCAGCAGCAAGCAGACGGTGCAGCGCTGTGGGAAGAGGAAGTCCACTAAGGGATAGTCCCCCGTACACCCAAAAGCAAACTAACAGGGGGCAAGGAAAGGCAGAACCACCCGGTTGCCTCTTCTGATCTAACAGTGGCGACCAGATTCCGTGTTCCCCTGTTCCCCAGTGAGTAACGGTGGATCAAGCTGCATACCCAAGGGCCTGGGCCCGAACCGGCCCCCGTGGCCCTGGCACCCACTGCCACCAATGGCCGATCTCAACGACTTGAGCGAGTTAGTGGGGTCCCCCACCAGTCTTGTGCGGTGCCCTCGGTGATGTAGGTCATCCGCAGTGCAGGGATTGCTCAGGGCCACAGGTGGTAGGTCTGGACCCAACTCGCCCCCGGGCATCCTCCGCTACGCGTCCCACATTCACCTCACCTGGACATTGACACCTGGGCTCAATGCTCTGCACTCTCTCCAAATCTGTGACTCAGCCAGCAGGAGCCTAAGCCAGGTGGGATTTCACAAGCCTGGGTACAGCATTCGCCGCAAAGTCCGCTGGGGAGCCTCCCGATGCAGGTGATGCAATAGGGCCCCCTTAGGCGTGAAGTTGCAGCGCTCCCGCCACACAAGTTCAGCGCAGCTCAGGGGCGTCACCCTCCAAAGCGTCCGGCCAGCGCCACATCCTCCGGCCTATGATGCAGAGATGCGCGGCCCACCATTGGTAATCTCCTCCGTGCACCCCGGTGTAGTGGTGGCGCGTGGTATGCGATGCAGACCTCCCTACGTTGGTGCGTAAGAGCGCCTCTACCGTTCACAGCTCCAAGGGGCGCCAGGCAGTCATCTCACACAGATCAGCAACGTGTCTCCATGCGACCTGCCAGACTTCACCACCAGGTAAGGACGATTGCCGACACCTCAATTGCCATTGCCCAGCAACTCCACAGCACCCCTGCCACCCATTCCGGGTCCCAGACGCAGGCCCTGTACTGGACTTGGCCCTGGCTGCTCCATTCTGCATTACATTGGTTTTATTTCCTATTTTTCATTGGAGGTGGACTTATAGGCTATTTTTGCCTCTAGAGGCAAAAAAAAGTCACGTTGGGCTGACTAACGTGAGTTTTTTTGCCCGCAAATTGACCTTTTGTCAGTTTTCGCCCGATAACATCAGAATTTGTATCGCCTTCACGCTAGTGTTGGCTGAAGTTTACACCGCGGCTACTTGAAACTACCGCCATGTAGCAACATATTGTAAATACATCGCTAACAGGGCAATAGTTTTCGGCGATGGCCCGCGTTATGAAAGCTGCCGCTAATTAACACTAACGCAAGTTAGCGGCAGTTCTTGTACATATACCCCATAGGGGCTTATTTACAAGAAACTGACGCATCTGTATAGATGTGTCAGTTTCCCTGCGCCAGCCTGCGAAACCCTTGCTCCACCATGGATGCGTCGTATTTACAATACGGTGCACCATGATGCAAGGATTGACAGATGCCTCAAAAATTCTGACGCATCTGTTGGCGCAAAAGTCACGCATTGCTGGAGTTGTGTCGCAAGCACGACGCAACTCCAGCAAAACATGGGAGGCCTATTCCTAATACACTGCGTCACTCCATACACCTGCTCCAAGCAGGCATAGGGTTTTGACGCAGTGGCGTCCTAGAAGTGGCGCAGTGAACTCTTGTAGATTTCAATGTGTCACTTCTACGAGGCTTTCTTGCGTGGGAACGCCCCCCCCTGCATACATTATTCCTGGTGCAGATATAATGTGACGCAGGGCTTTACAACGTGACGCATATCCCTAGATGCTTCACGTTGTAAATGGGCCGCAATGTGGCACATTGTTTATGCCGCCGCTGCGTCACAAAAAGTGGCGCAACGACGGCGCAAAAGTGTCGCAAGGGGCTTGTAAATCTGCCCCATACTGTTGTGCATCATTCCTTACTTCTTCCCACCAAAAATGCCTTTTAATTAATTCTTCAGTCATAGTGATACCAAAATGGTCAGCCAAAAAAAACAAATCATAGGTTTCATGAAAAATGTGTTGTTGTAATTTATTACAGAAATACACTTTTTGTACCCCAGTAACGAATCTTTACATGTTTTGTGTTCAAGTGTTTCCACCAATTGAACAACGCATTCTGAAGTCACTTTTGCTTTTATTTGTTCTGCAATACCTGACTCTTTTGTATATGCTCCAATGATCACAGCCCTTGGAATTATACGTACAAGTGATTCTACCTTGGAGGAGGAATCAGCAGTTTGATTATTGAAAGTTCATCTACTTTCCCTTCTGACAGTCATCTTTAAAGGTAATAACAAAATGATACTCAGCAAAAAATAAAGATCATCTCAACTGATGGACAGGTCATGCTTTAGCAGATTTGAGAAAGTTAAGATTTAGATGGTCTGTATACACTGTGATTAGAGATGTTGATCCTAAAAGATAATGCCTCCATTCTTCCACGGGTAATTTGATGGGAAAGAGTTATTTATCTCAGACTGTGTAATTTACGTCTGCTGGTGTTAATTTCCTAAACTGTTAAACTATGGAGACTGAACTGTCTCTGGATGACGTTGAGACAGGAATTCACCTATGGCAACTTCTGAAGCATCTTCTTCTACAAAGTATGGTTACTGAAGATCTAACTGATACAATAAGGATGCCCTTCTTAAGGTTTTCAAGGGCTTTATTTGCTTCTTCAGACCATTAGACCAATTTCCTTTCTTCAACAATCTAGTAATAGGAGCTCTTATCTTGGAGAATCTATGGATGAAGTGACAATAGAAATTAGCAAACCCTAAAAAGCACTGATTGTTTCGTACATTTTGAGAAGCTGGCCAACTAAGGTTAACCATGACTTGTTATCGTCCATTTGGAGCCCTTTGGGAGAGATGATGAATCCTAAAAGGTCCACATAGTTACAGTGGAAGGAACACTTCTCTACTCTCGCATATAAATAGTTCTCTCTCATTTTATGTAATGCCCATCAGACATACTGAATGTGATCATGTTCATTGTCAGAAAAGATAAGGATCTCATCAATGTAAACAATTAGAAAAATAATTATGTATTCACAAACGAGCTCATTGATAAAATATTGAAATGCAGTGGGAGCGTTACATAGTCAGAAAATCATGATTCGATTCTCAAAAAGTAAAATTTTGTTTTGTATGGAAGGTTGTCTTCCATTCAGCCCCTTCTCTTATATGAATGAGACAGTGTGCACTCTAAAGCCTAACTTTGTGAAAATCTTTGCTTTCCTGATTTGACCAAGCATAACTGGTATTAAAGGTAATGGATGTTATTGTTGTCTACAAGCCTAGTTTGCGCTGGGACTCTCACCGAGTAGCTGTGCGCTCTACAAGTCTGATGATTGATTGATTGATTGCTGATAGTAACTCATTACAAGGTTTGATAATATATGCAAGTGCATAACTCTCCGTCAAGTATTTGAGTGAATATTCTGATTCACAAAGGTAACTTACACTTTCAGTAATTTACACTTTTGAGTAAGTTTACTACTTTCCGCTTATTCACAACATCCAAGAGTAACTAACTACTAAACAAAAAACATTAGTAAGTCCACCATGATGCAAGGCCAACCACTCTTACTGCAACAGCCTCACGCAGAAATTAATGGAGGCAGGGAATTAAAATAAAGGCCCAAAGGAAATAAAGTTAAATTAAATAAAAATATAAATGTAATTTTAAAAAACATATAAAACAGTACATATTAATAATTTAATTATAAAATATTTAAATGCCCTACTTTGAATTTAAAATTGTATTTAATAATCATTTTAGTAAATTATAGCTACATTATTTCTAAATAATTCTATATATCCACTTTTAATAACAATTAATGCATTATAACATTTTAGGTGGGAATGTAATTTGATGTAATATATTTCCATTAATTATAAAGTGCTGTACCATTTTGTTCTACATTTAAAAATATATAAAAAATACATTTACATTAATGTTTAACTTAAAAATATTTGTTATATTTATTTTCAAGTTAAACAAACTTTTTTATTTTTCTCTATACTTTTCCATGCATTGATCTCTGCCTGACAGCAGTCTTCTAACTTTCTCTGATTGTATGTATAAATGAGATCTATCCAACACTCTGTATCTGAAATCACCTTGCCTTTTATCCTCCTAAAATGGATTTAAGTAAAGTGACTTCCTCATCTGGTAGGGGATTTTTAATTACCTCTAATCAATCTAGTCAATAAAAGATGACTGTTATTTGTTGCCGTAAAGCTTTATTTTCGGTTTGGCCTCAGCCGTATCTTTTTGCAGGGCACTAATAGCTAACTATATCTCATCAAAGGAGTAAGCATCTGGATCCATGAGTCAGCAAAATGCTTCCCAATCTATCAGGCCTCTCAAACTATCAGAGTATGTATTGTTTTTTCTAGAACAACCAATTGCAGAGATAAGAGACAGTGATGCCTTTATTGGAAGTTTTCAAATATGAAGATCTATAATAGCTGTGAGTCAGAGTTAATGTCTAAATTGACAAGGTAAATGGGTCATTGTCAAGTGGCAAGTGATTTTCACTCTTGAGTTGGGTTTCTTCAAAGTTTTTTTACTCTCCTTCAACACACAGATGGAAGGCCTTTGGGTTCCCTCTGGTCTCCCTCACCCTCCTTTTTCCCTCTTCTTATATATCTGTATCCCCCCTTTTTATTCCTCTGATCTCTTTTTGTTCCAGACTCTAATCCATTCTCCTTCTCTTTAAGCTATTAGCTTGTTATGAGGGCGTGGCTTGCTAACCCCTCCCACTGAACAACTGCCTTTGCACCTTAGCCCCCTTCCATGTTATGTGTCAGTGCTTTTCTGGTTGTTGCTCTCCCTTAGTCTCTTTTCAATGAATATGTCCTTTGGCTGCCTGTTTGCTGGGTTTGCAACTGTCGGCTAGATAGTGACCTTATACTTCCTCAGCTCTTTTGTGGTCTGAACCATGTTCCCTATTAGCTGCTTTTCAACCGGCTACGCAAATAAAGCTGCAGCCCTATTCTCTCTGCACGGGCATCCTGCTGAGGGAAACAAGTTCAATGTTGCTGCCTGCTGTGTAGCATTAGTTTGTCTGACAAAGTGGAATTCTCTGTACTTAGAAGAACTGAGATTCAGAACTGCCAAAGCTCAAAAACAAACCATTTATGAAGCTGTTGTTGCTTTCTTGCACTCTCATGCACTCAATTAAAGGACTAAACCTTCTCACCTGTCCTAGAGCCAACATTTAAATGACCACCATATGCACTATTTCTGAAATAAAAATGTTTTCCTGATTTTCTGACTATTCACCTTCCTCTTAAACGCTTGCTCCCAGTTCAAATGTAAAGGTCCCTAATACTTTTGTTTTGATAGGATTGTCTGAGACTGTTAGCTGCATTATACCCGTACAAAAGGAAGATCTACCTGCATCTTTTTCTTCTGCTTTGTGGTCAACTAACACTATATTCTTATTTTACATTATTTGAGACATTCAGGGCTCCGTGACTCCTAAGCCTTTGACATTTATTTTAATTCTGATTTATTTCCTTCTTTTGGCTTCATTGTTTGTGATGGAGCAAGGTGATCTGGAAACCATAATGCAGAATATTACTTCACCTTCATTTTTTCTTCCAAATCCAGAACCTGTTTTAAAATGGGAAACAAATGTACAACCTAAGCTTGCAGGGCTAATTTAGGAGCATAGAGAAAGTTAACACTAT
Organism: Calotriton arnoldi; assembly: GCA_963921515.1. Taxonomy (NCBI): domain Eukaryota; kingdom Metazoa; phylum Chordata; class Amphibia; order Caudata; family Salamandridae; genus Calotriton; species Calotriton arnoldi. The sequence goes on along the minus strand of CAWUFW010000025.1, from coordinate 3,459,645 downwards.
GTGGGCCAGACAAAAAGCAGGAGCGCAATGAGAGCTGTTTCAGAGGTATTTTTATTCTAGAGGGGGTCAATGTCACATAAAGGGTCCAAACAATATAAATGGTTGCCACTTCCGTCAGTGGTTATTCCAGGTGGTAACTGGTAGAGGTGTTCTGTTCGCAGCCTTGTCACACCGCTCGATACCGCCGTGGAGGGAAGGAGGAGGACATGAAATGAAAAAAAAGAAAGCCTCCGTCAGTACACTAGTCCGTCCGGACCAAAGAAGAAATGGGAAGGGTAGTGAGGGGGTAAAAGAGCACCACCGTCCGTCACCCGTGCAATACAGGGGCAGCACAAGAAAGCAAGAGAAACAGCTTCTGGCTGCTACCGCGGCGCTTACGTGCCTCCCTCCGCCCCTTTTGCAGGCTTCCCCCCGGAGGACCCTTGTAAAATACAGCCCGAGGCGAGCACGTACCTGCTGTAGCCACGCTCCTCTAGGAGCGTGGCTCGCTTCCTCGCAGTGCCGAATCGGGTTCGGCGCCCCCTTGACTGGTGGAAAGACCGTCTCTGCTGCCTCGCTCCCGGCTCCTTTCCATGGCTGGGTTCCGGCCTCTAGTACTCCGACGGGAAAACTGGTCGGCGGCTGCGTGTTCCTGTTTGGCCAGTCGGTTTGCGCCTCCACTTCCTCCTCTGGCCTCGTTATCACTCCGGGGGGGGGGTGTATGTCTGGACCAATAGGATTCCGAGTTCTGGGTAGGTGGTTGGGGCTAGGATCTTGTACGTCCAAGTCCTTAAAGGCCCACAGTACATTGGAAGCAGACGCAGACTGTAAAGAAAGGAGGGGTGCGAGATAACGTGGAAACTCGTCAACATCTTCCTCCCCCGTCGTGTCAGCAGCTGGCACATCGTGACACACTATTAACTCAGTCTGGGTGTTAGACAATCTTCTGGACTTAAGCCTTGAAGAGTTCTTAAAAATACTTGATGTACACTATCTACTCAGAATCACTACCATATTAGTGTTATCATTTTGACAAACATATACAGCGACCGGATGAAACTGTACAGGATTACATGAGTGCACTTAGGAAAATGCATCTTCTCATAAATTTGGAGAATTAATTTAAGAGAGGATCAGAGACCAATTTGTTTTATGTTACAACTAGGACACAAGCTGTTGCTAATCTATTGCTATGTATGTTGAACACATGCTGTCCTGTGTGACTGAGTTGAAGAAATTGAACTGTGGAGGAAGCGATGTCAGTTCAGTAGAAGTTAAAAGTTGCAATAAGATGCTGAGTCAATGTAAAGGTTCTTGCTTTAGGTGTGGTATATTTGACAATTGAGTATCAAACTAGGATTGCCCACCTTCAAAAGTTACTTGCAGTAAGTGTAGGAAACCATTTGACTTTTCTAAACATTGCAAATGTGGTAGCAAACCCATTAGTGATGTAAAATAAGTCTGTGATGAGATGGTTTTGATTGTGGGAGGTGGAACGTATAAACAGCCCTCTGATATTGATAGGGTAAATGACATTGATATACAAATCTTGTTTTTTTCATGTTCCAAATTGAATATAGTTTCTAAACAAGCTTTTTAGTAACACATTTTGAAAATCGTGTAGTTTTACACAAAATGGATATCAGACCGGGGTTATGGAATGCAACCCTTTATGGAATGCAACCCTTAAGAATCATGGGTTATTTTCATGGCTTTATTGAGTATAGACAGGCCCATAGCCAGAAGTATATTTTTTGGGGGGGCAAGGCCCTCAGCTATGACCAAACATTAACCCCTTCCGTGCTTGCGTCGGCCAACGGCCGTTGCGAGCACTACCTCCCCAGTGCTGCGAATGACCGTTGGCCGACGCAGCCCCGCCCACTCCGTAGAACGCCCGCACCGCGGCGGAATTGCCGCCGCGGTAAACGGGTTAAAGCTGCGCACGATACTTGTATTCTTTCCCAAGTATTTGTAGAGGAAATGTACAGTATGCAATATTTGAAATTGCACACTGCTTTTGGGTGCTTTTTCAAACAGCAGAAATTATATCTTGGTTGGGTTGAGCTTCAGTAGGTGCTGGGCATCCAGGTTTGGATGATATACAGGCAGTGTTTGAGGCACTGGATGTTAGAAGTAGAGGAGACTTTCAAGTAGAACTGTGTATCATCGGTGTGTTGAAGACAGCTGAGGGGTCCAGCAATATCAGGAGACAGTGGTAACTTCATCTGGGATTAGAAGGGCATTGTTTACGACGTGTAAGTTAGTAGTCGCAATGCTGCATCATGATCTGGAGCCAGACTCATAGTCGTACATGGGTAAATGGCTTCATTTTCACGTGCAAGGCATTCACAAATGGTGACCATGCGATAGTAAATCAATTTAATTATGCGCAGACCCTTGGCTGGTGTTAAAGTCTACTCCTCCTGTCCCTACACTGCAAGAAGTGGGACTTAAAAATTTTCTGGCAGCTTTCTACCTGGAGGACCGACAGACTGGGATTGCCACCAGAGCTCCAGTCATTGATGTCAAATCACCAGGTCGTGCTGGGATGTGAGGCAGCATGCTCCCAACCACCCTTCTGTGGGCCTCGACTTTCTGGTTTGTCCCATTGAAGGAGATATGACTTCTAGAAACGTTTCTAAGTCCAAACGTAGAGGGCTCCACCAGGACCCATGCCATACAGCATCTGATCAACCTTGAGTCTTTCCCAGGCATAGACTTAAAACTTCAGCCGCTCGCTTTCCTGCCTTTGTCGACAATCGCACCGTGATTCCACTCATAAGCAACCCACCGTCATCAAACACCACTTCAGATCCAGCTTGCCCCACCGACGACCCTTCAGAGACCACGTTTTCACCATAAAACTTTCTAAGTCAAAAGGTAAACTTTCCACTGGCAGGTGCCTGGTCCCTGTATCCGACCCACACTCCATCGCGAGCGTCCTTAACTTTTGATTTTGAACTGGTCTAACACAATCAGATGACCACGATTGACGCTTATTCATATCTCCAGTTCTACTTATTGGATTTTTATCGCTTTGGTATAGTCTTGTTTATTAAAATGTACTATGTTTTCCTAAATTGACTTGGGATTTTTGTTTTGTTGTGTTTTCACTTTATTACCGTTTGATTACTGCATAAATACTTTACAGATTGCCTCTAAGTTAAGTCTGACTGTTGTGTGCCAAGCTACCAGAGGGTTAAGCATAGGTTTATTTAGTGACTCTAGTGGTTTATGCTAATAAGGCTTGTGATTATTATTTGAGGTGGGTTCTCACCCTCTCAACTAATACTCCAATTTCTTACAGCAAGCAAAACTGGCAAACCACAGCTGCAGAGATTTTGTTAAATTCAATTATGGGTAGGTATTCAAGGCACTGTCTTAGCAATGTTGGTTTAGACTGCCTTGGATACCCACCTCTGTAAAATCCATTATGAAAGATGTTAATTGTGAATGATGCCACCAGATCTAAAAGAATGTAGACACTGACACAGCCAGCATACACCTCTCCTCTCGGGTTACCCAGATTCAACAGCACTATCAGTCCCATTCTATGGTGTGGAAGAAAGTCTGCATGTACATGATGGAGGAGGCCATGCTGTGCTACGCGATACTGATTTGAGGCCAAGATGCCGACTCTAAAGCTTATGTTGAAAAGGGAAGGAGAGAAATAGTGTGGTAGTTGCAAAGGTCTATCGTATCAAGGGTTCACTTCTTCATTTTCCTTTCCTCTCCCAATTTCCTTTATTTCCTACCCTCTTTGCCTGGTGTCCTGCCTCTTCCTTAACAGCATCATGTTTGTTCTTCTCTCACAACTTGTTCTCTGCAGTCCATTACTGTGGTCCTTCAGCCCAGTCAAGTCAGTTTCTCACCCAGATTACTTATGGCAATGTGATTGAGTTTATAGCTTAATAGTGTGGGGGCATAGAAATCACTTAAATATTTGCAACAGAATGTAAAAGCAGCAACAAATAAGGTTTCTCTCATAGGGTGCAGGATGACACAAGCAGCAGTATTTTAAACTTAACTCATGTGTAGTACTGGTACTGCACAAATAGCAGCTTTGCAGGCTTCTTGGCAACACAAACCAGATAGAACACAGTTTAGAAGGTGAGATTTCATCACACAGAGAAGAGGTATACCTTAGGCTGCAGTACTAGAAGCTTCGCTCACACAAGCAGTAGGGGTAAAACACAAAAGTACCTTTGCAAGTTTTCTTCAAACATAGAAACATTGGCAGATGCAGTGCAAGCTTTCATCAGATTAGGACAAAAAAGTCACAATATAGACAGCAACTACAACAAGCATTGGAAAAGCCAATAGGTCTCGCCTATACAAGAGTTATTGGCTTTGGCAATGTGGTTTTGCCATGTTGCACGCCAGTGTGGCTGCAAGTTAGTGGAGTGGAGTGTCCTAGAGTGGAGTGGGGGGAGTAGAGTGTCGTAGACTGGATGTGTTGGAGTAGTGTGTCGTAGAGTGGAGTAGGCGGAGTAGAGTGTCGTAGAGTTGAGTAGAGGGGAGTAGAGTTCACTAGTTCAGTGGCAGAGTGTGGTAGAGTGCAGTGTCAGAGTGCAGGGTCGTAGAGTTGTACAGAGATGAGTGTAGAGGGGTGGAATAGGGTAGAGTGGATTAAGGTAGTGGGGTGGTTGGACTGGAGTAGATTGGGGTGGATTGGATTGGGGTAGAGTGGGTTGGATTGAGTGGAGTGGGGTGTATTGGAGTGGGTCGACTGAATTGGCATGGGGTGGATTGGAGTGGATTGGATTGCAGTGGGGTGGATTGGATTGAGGTGGATTGGATTGGGTGGGGTGAAGTGATTGGGGTGGGGTTGGGTGGATTAGATTAAGGTGGATTGAATGGGAGCGGGGTGGACTGGAGTGGGGTGGGGTGGATTAGATTGGAGTGGTGTAAATTGGATTTGGGTGGGGTGGATTGGAACAGGGTGGATTGGATTAGGGTGAGGTGGGTTGGTTTGGAGAGGATTGGAGTGGGGCGGAATGTTTTGGATTGCAATGGGGTAAATAGTTTTGGATTGGAGTAGGGCACATTGGGGCTGATTGGATTGGGGCAGATTGTTTTGGATTGAAGTGGGGCTGATTGGGGTGGGGCAGATTGTTTTGGAATGGAGTGGGGCAGATTGTTTTGGATTGGAGTGAGGCAGATTGGAGTGGAGCAGAGTGCTTTGGATTGGAGTGCGGCAGGTTGTTTTGGATTGGAGTGAGGTGGACTGTTTTGAATTGGAGCGGGGCAGATTGGAGTGGTGCAGATTGTTTTGGATTGGAGTTGGGCAGATTGGAGTGGAGGCATATTGTTTTGGATTGGAGTGGGGTGGGGTAGACTGGTGGGGCAAACTGTTTTGGATTGGAGCAGATTGTTTTAGATTGGAGTGGGGCAGATTGGAATAGGGTAGATTGTTTTGGATTGGAGTGGCATGAATTGGAGTGGGGCCGACTGTTTTGGATTGGAGTGTGGTGGATTGGAGTGGGGCAGATTATTTTGGATACGAGTGGGGCAGATTGGAATGGAGGAGACTGTTTTGGATTGGAGTAGGGCAGTTTGAAGTGAGCAAATTGGATAGAGGCAGAGTGTTTTGGATTGGAGTGGGGCAGATTGGAGTGGGGAAGATTGAAGTGGGGAAGATTGTTTTAGATTGGAGTGGGGTGAATTGGTAGGAAGTGGATGGATTGAAGTGGGGCAGTTGGAGTGGGGCAGATTGTTTTGGATTGGAGTGGGGCTGATTGTTTTGGATTGGGATAGGGCAGATTGTTTGAGATTGCAGTGAGGCGGATTTGTTTTGGAGTGGGGCATATTGTTTTGGATTGGAGTGGGGCAGACTGGAGTGGGGTGGGTTAGGAGGATTGGAGTGTGGTGGATTGGAGTGGATTTGATTGGGGTGAGTGGTTTGATTGGAGTGGGGTGGGGTGGATTAGATTGGTCTGGTGTGGATTAAATTCAGTGGGGCGGATTTGAGTGGGGTGGTTTAGGGTGTACAGCACGATTACGTGTTAAAGCATCATTTCAGAAATTTCACATACGAAAGAAACAATGTCGCTTTGAAATAATATAATCCTCATTTTTTGAGAATAGCGCCCATGATCAAAAATAAAGTTAAACATGAGTTTGCCAAAATAAAATAAAGTTAACTATGGAAATTAACTCTTCACAATTTTGGGTTGTCCTGCTAGGTACCTTTTTGCCAGTCATACGCCTTCTGTTTGCAGGGCACTAAAAGTTAAAAAGAACAAAATAGTACCTCAATCACGTAAGGAGCAGTGGACAGACACTGATTAAGTTGAATCAATGAGTGCTTGGTCCCTGCTCCACAGAGATGAACGGAAATTATGTTAGGCCTGCAGTGACGAATTACGATGCTATAAAGAAGAGTGCCACGTAAGCCAACAAGTGGTAAGAAATGGGCGGGCTCCAAGCCCTTTTATCTATGCAAGAGTGTCTCGTAAGTGAGGCGCATGCTCTCGCAGGCTCAACCCTAAAAATAACTCTTAGGAAAAGCAGCTGATCCATGGAAATTAGTTGGGCAGGCATCTCTCCCACAACATGGTACATCACAGTAAGGAGTTGTGCAAGTGTCCTTCACATAGTTATATGAAGTAGCAGGAGAACGCTCCCTCACAATATAGGTAGGGAATGGTAGGAGATGAGTGTAAATCTTCACACAAAACATGAGCAGCATGGGCAGCAGCTCTTAAAACAGGTAAGTCACTGGAAGTAAATGTTATATTATGCGTATTTGTAGAGTGCACTATCTCCCGGGAGGGTGTTCAGGTGCTGAACCTCACCTTCACAAATTATACATCATGGATAACTACTGTGCAAACATCACTAACATTTACAAACTAGATAGACAGGAAGCAATCGTCACTTCAAGACTCCCTCACAAAACATGTGCACACTGCTAGCAGGGACAGGTGTGCAAAGCTACTGATGGAGCGGGGATTCGCAAAAAGAAACCCGCTTGTATTGAATACCCCTATAATATGTACTAATTTTAAGTAGTAAGTATATTAACGTGCAATGACACACCACATGTGGGAAATTCGCTTTGCAATATGCATGAAATTAATCTTAACAATACATAAATAACCGAAAATGTAATAATATTGTGTGTAGAACGTGTTATGGATGTTTTGCTTGGTAAATTGCATGTTAATGCAGTAAAACGCATGACGTATGTTGCTTTGTCATAATAATTAATGCCATTTTCCTGCTTATGCTATGCTAGGTTAACTGCTAACATGGACTAGAGTTAAGGTGGGAGGTTAACAGTGGAAATTTCATTATCACATCATTAATAAATGTCTGCTTTATATTCTTTTAGTAAATGGACGAGTCTCCATTTTGGGTTAAGTTAGCCGAACTGTAATGAATGAACCTTGCAGCGTGAACAGACCACGTGACTGAGTGGCTGGAATGCTGAACAAGCTGAAAGAGCTTGACACGGCGAAGGACATGACGCTTGACGTGCAGCCAACTCCAGTGTCTTCGTGTGAAAATCCACAAAATGTTGAATGTACAAAAATGTGTCCTTAAATTGTTAAAAAAAACTCATGAGAGACCAGGGATGTATATTGAATACGTGGGAACGGAAACCTAACAATGGGGTAGTCAAAAGGCTATGATCTAATGGTAGGATGACCATCCGCCTCTCATTTTTAACCAATCCCGTAGCTAGAATGGGTGACTTTAGTAACTTTAGTGGGATGGACATGTATTGTAAGGGTAGAAAGAATAGGTGATTTAGGGGCGGGGGAAGAAGTGAGGGCGGCAGATGCGCTGCTGCATTAGGCGTGAGGAGAGAGAGGGTGCGCTGCTGATTGTCGGGTTGCAGAGAGACCTAGCTGTTCCAGTCTTATCCTTGTCCTGATCTTAGAGTCTTTGATCCCTGTCTATCTGTCTGGGGGTCCTTTGCCACTACCTAGGCCTGGGTGGTGGTTTTCCTCATTCTTATTCTTTGGGTTGGTATCTTTGATAACTCGAAGTTTATGTCTTTGTACTTTTGTCTCTTCATCTATCCTTCCAAAGTGAGAATTTATTAATGCAAATGTCTGATGTCTTTTCATCTATCCCTCCATGCAACATATGTTTCTTTGAGATCGATTCTGATTGTTTAGAATGTATTCTCTCTCATGAGGTATCTTAAGATTAATGCATTAAGTTAGATAAAGTTTAACAATTTGCAAACGAAGAGTCTGTGGTTATTTTTGTCTGTCTATGATTTGAATAACGGTTGCATTCAATTTTTCAACTAATTGGTCCATCGACCAAGAAGATGGAAATTTGAACGGAAAGGTTTATTGTATAAATTGAGAAATGTCTAAATATTGAACAGCTGAATATGAATTGATAACAATATTGCAAACTTGACACCAGCGCAACAGGGACTTTGTGTGTTTGTGTATGGGCCAAGGTAAATGAAGTAATTCGATGTTCGTCCCTGTTCAAATTATTGGGTCCGCGCTGGATCAGTTTCTTGGTAGCAGAGTTATGGTTTAATTATTGATTAATTAGGTAATTGTTATTGAATATGCATTATATGTTGTAACCTGAATAGTTAGCGTGTTCATTTATATGTTGTCCAGAAGTACAGGTACAAGAGGTGCCTGAGGAATGCCGGGAAGGAATTGGAAGAGTGTGGTAAAGAAATCACACTGCAGAAGTACTTTGTCTGGTGTGATAATACTGAAAAGCTAGGTAGGGCTGTCGGTATTATGTTTAGGGAAATTTCAGTGTGAAAGGGGAAAGTTTGTAATAGTGAAGGGACACCGTTTTTGAAACTCTGGTAAGGGAATCCGAGAACAGTAACAGGACAACCCTCTTTGTATGTTAAGAGGCCCTCTTGTGATACCTTGGTGCGATCTTGAGAGGAGTAGATAGGTCATTCGGGAGCTTGACAGAAAAGTGAGATAACGCTGGTCATTATTGTTGCTTGCAGTGTATAAGAATATCTTTGAAAAGTGAAGACTATCTCTTTATTTAGTGGAACAGACAAGGTAGCATTGTCTTTTTATGTTGTGACTAACAGAATTTTGATTAAGAAAATTTGAAAAATATTGCCGTAAGATTTTATGAAGGGAGGGTCAGTAGTAGGAGTGATACTGACATCACAAGGTGCCACGCTGGTATTGGAGAATACAGCGGGTGTGTAACAAAGAGCAGATTGTAAAGGGAGGGTCAGTAGCAGGAGTGATACTGACGTCACAAGGTGCCGCGCTGGCTTTGGTCAGACCACGGAGGTGAGTAGAGTGGTGATTGGGTGATTAGTGAGAGATGTGTTGACATTGGACAAGACTGAAAATACATAGTTTATTGTGATTGGTTAGTTAGTGTGAGACGCGCTGGGATAGGGTAAAAGTTGACAACTGGGAAAAGAAGAATACGGAAAGGTTTTGGTGTTTCGATCGGGTAGAAATTTGATAATAGAACAGTCTGAAGATGGGTTTGTGGGAGAAACTAAAGAATCTCTTTAATAAGGACAGACCAATTGTGACAAGGGAGGGAATTCCTATTCCGCCCCCAAAAACGCCCGCATCTTATATGATGATGGAGCGAGGGTATCATACGTGTGTTTGGTTAGAAAACTGGAGAAAATATACAAAGGATGATGGAGTGTTAGCTTTTCCTGAGTTTGGTACCTTTAATGTAAGGTTCTTGCAATATTTGAGAGACAAGATGAACTCTTTGGAACCAAATCCTAGACTCACACAGTACGAAGCATTGGAAGAGTGGGAAGAAGAAGCATTTGAGAGAGAGAAAGATCGGGGTGGTAGAAAAAATAGAAGAGTTTTTGCAGGTTACCCATTTGAGGGGCGAGAGGATCAAATGAAAAGATGGAGAAAAGCTGTAGTAACTGCAGGGTTGTACCCAGTTTTGACGGTAGAGAGTCAAACAGGAGCTAAATGCAAAGAAAAATTGAAAAATTTGGAAACATCTGGAGGGGTTTGGATGAAATTGATGATGAATTATTAGAAAAATTGATGATAAAAAGACCACCGCCTTATGAAGAAAATTCAGGGGGGTAACCCCAAGTGCCCCACAAATAGTAAATATAACTCCATTAACTCCTCAAGTCACTGAATTAGCTAAGCTAATAAGAGAGAATGAAGTAAGTCTGTTAAACAAGGCTAGAATGGAACAAGTACAGAACCTGAATCAATTGAACTTGAATGCAGAAGCCTTGACAGTACCCGTGACCATTGGTCCTGTGGTCCCGCTATTTGGGGAAAATTCAAATTTACAGAAAATGCCAACTTTAGCAGTCCCAAGAAATAGTGTAAGAAGTAACATAATTAATATAACGAATAATGAGAGTCAAAATGGCCAAAATAACACACTGTTGGATCTACCAATTGGAGATTTTATGACTGAGACCCCAAAAAGAAGTACTCAATTAGAGCCGAGGAAAATAGGTCAAATTATCTCTCCAATAGCAATCCCTCCTCAGAAGAGTTTAGCAGTTGGATAAAAGAATTAACTAAGGCAGATACACAGTCTAAAAATGTGAATGTGAGTCAATTGAAAGTAGATTTAGAAGAAATGATTATTAGGACGATAAGTCCAGATAGACTGGGAACTTATACTGACGAAGAGTTGTTGTTTTTGTGTAAAAGTATTACTTGGAGAGCAAAGAACTTTCATGAGAAATTGTCAGAAGTGGCTAATGAATTTGGTGTAGATATCGAAAAATCAAAGGTGTTACAGAAGACGTACCGCATGGCTTTCCCTGACAAAGATTTAGAGAGGTTGAATACGTCAGGGAGAAGATTGCAGATAAAAGAATTAATGAATATCTTGAAGAAATGGGTAACGATAGAAAATTGGAGGAGTAAATGGGTGAAAAAGAAGGAAGAAATAAGTGGAAAGGGAACATCCATGTTTCCATTAAAGGAAACCGAGCAGGTCGAAAGAGTTTATCCCATAAGAGAAGTTCCAGGTGGAGGATATGTTCATGTACCCTGGACTAGACAGGATATATTGTCATTTACAAATTATTTTCCCAGATTGCGAGAAAAACCAGTTGAGTGGTATAAGCAACTGGACCGATTTGTAAAGGTTTCAAAGGTGTTGTTGAAGGATTTAGATGGCCTTTTTGAGATAGTGGTTCCGGTTGATTTGTGGACAGAATGTAAGATTACTGTTGATTGGCCAAAGGATGAATATCCTGATGCTAAAACAGGTGCCCCATCTGAGGAGGTGATGAAAAAGTACCATCAAGTCATTACCTTTTTAAAGGGAAAAATATCTCCAAAGGAAACAGTTTGGGTTAAAATTGACAGAACGACCCAAGAGCCTAAAGAGTCAGTTCACGCCTATTATGAAAGGTTGTTGCAGGTGTTTAAGCAGTATAGTGGTTTTGAGAATATTGGAGATAAGGATATGGGACATTTTGTGTATCGGTTTGTATATGGATTAAGACCTGAAATTAGTGCAATGATACAGCAGCATATGCTGTGCTGGCAGAGTAAGTTGATCGACGAGATTCTAAGATATGCCAAGTATTGTAGCGACGATATTGAATCTTGTCTTAAAAAGTTAAAAGAGAAAATGATGTGGGCACAAGTGAAATTGGCAGAACAGCAACAGGAAACTAATAATTTTCCACAAAAACAGGGTCAGGAAGGACAGGCAATTAGTGAAAATCGAGGGAAGTTTAAAATGAGTAAGGAAGAAATATCCTTGTCATGCTTGCGGGAAGCTGGGACATTGGAAGAACAAGTGTAGATCTGCACAAAAGGGTAACGGAGTAAATCAAAATTTGAATCCACAGATGCAGAATGAAGTGATTGTGAAGCAGCAGCAACAGGTAGTTACACCCCAGTTACAGGTGCCACAACCACCCATTCCTCCCAATGTGAATGCTCACATGCAGATGTACAGTGCAAGTTCGGGATTTCGAGGAGAAGAGCAGTTTGGTAAGAATCCTTTAGTTTCGCAGTATTTGGTGCGTTGTAGTGAAAGTGAGTTGGATATGACACAGTGACGGTGCCTGAGGGGGGAGGAAGAGTGCGTACTTGGCGCATCTTTAGCGGTAGATCAGTCAGGTCCATTTATTGATGGAAAGGTAGAAGGAAAAGACATCACCTTTTTGTTGGACACTGGTGCTACCCGTTCCACTGTGAGAGCAGCGGAAATCCCAAACCTACCCTTCTCGGGAGAAACTATCCAAGTTGTTGGCGTTGCAAACAAACACATTAGAACTCCTGTCACAGCCCCAATAGAAGTTCACATTGGAAATTTTAAAGACATGCATCGGTTTGTAGTGTGTGATACCAGTCCGGTAAATCTCTTGGGCAGAGATTTGTTGTGCAAAATTAATTGCACTATTTATTGCACACCGGATGGTGTTGCAATAATGACACCGGATGAGGATGTTGAATATAAAATATTGATGGCCCAACGAGAGTCAGAAGTAAGTGAATTATATTCACTACTGACAGAAGAAGATTTGCCAGAAGAATTAAATGGTACAGTGAGATCGGATGTGTGGGATTTCACAGGAAAAGAGATTGGATTAATGAGCAACGTGGACCACATTCAGGTTATAGTGAAGGATGGAGCAGTGTATCCCAATACCTCTCAGTACAAAATGAGTCCAGAAGTAATTGCTGGAGTCGCGCCTGTGATTGATCAGATGATTGAACAAGGAATTTTAAAAGAAATAATGAGCAGTCCTTGTAATTCTCCCATTATTGGTATCAAAAAGCCCAACGGAAAATATAGAATAGTTCAGGATTTGAGAAAGGTGAATAAACTTGTTGTGCCATGTTGTCCGGTAGTACCAAACTCTGCTGTAATTCTGTACCAGATCCCATGTGATGCCGAATGGTATACAGTTATTGATTTGTGTCAGGCATTCTTTTCCATCCCCTTGCATCCGGAAAGCCAATATTTATTTGCCTTCTGGTTCGGAAATCGTGTTTTGGCATGGTGCCGAGTTCCTCAAGGGTATACTGAGAGTTCATCAATCTTTAATCAGATCTTAAAAAAATATTTGGAAACTTTAAAACTGCCTGGAAATTCTGTCCTGGTCCAATACATTGATGACCTACTGTTGGCATCAAAAACCCGAGAGGCATGTGTACCAGACTCCATTGCTTTATTAAACCATTTAGCTGAAGGAGGACACAAGGTTTCACCATCAAAGTTACAGTACTGTAGACAAGAAGTTCAGTACTTAGGTCATAAGATTGAAAAGGGACTAAGAAAAGTGACCCCAGAAAGAATCAGTATAATCAAGAAAATGTATCCACCTCGAAATCAGAAGGAAGTGAGGATGTTTTTGGGAATGGTTGGATATTGCCGACAGTGGATATGTGGTTTCTCGTTGATTGCAAAACCTCTACAGAGGTTAACGCGAAAGATGTGAAGGATCCGATTGTACTGGATGAAGAAAGTATGGAATCTTTCAATCGATTGCGAAACAGTCTTTGTCAAGCGCCAGCTTTGGAATGCCGGGTTATTCGAAAGAATTTGCGTTGTACTGTTGTGAAAGAGATGGTTGTGCGCTTGCAGTCTTAACTCAGAAACATGGAATGGCAAGACGTCCAGTAGCATATTTTTCCGCTACTCTGGACGCTGTGGCCGCTGCATTGCCAGGCTGCTTAAAAGCAGTAGCTGCCACTTGTGTAAGTTTGGAACAGAGTGAATCAATTGTGATGGGTTACCCAGTGAAGGTCTATGTACTTCACTCTGTTGAGATACTTTTAACTGGTACTCAAACTCAACATATGACAAATAGTCGGCTGACTAAATATGAGAGAGTGATCCTAGGTGCTGAAAATGTGACAGTGGTAAGATGCACTACTGTGAACCCTGCCACATTGTTACCAAGTTCAAGATGTGAAGAGGTGAAAGAAGAAGCAGAACATGATTGTTTAGAAGTGACTGAGCTTTGCACTAAACCCCGCCCAGATATTGCAGATGAACCGTTGGAAGAATCTGATTGTGAATTTTTTGTAGATGGGTCGTGTATGAGGAACGAAAGGGGTGAATTGTGCGCTGGTTATGCTGTCTGTACCTTGACTGGCGCCCTGGAAGCATCTTGTCTGAAAGGCATAAATTCTGCCCAAGTCGCAGAGCTGGTTGCTCTCACTAGAGCTTGTAAATTGGCAAAAGGTCTAAAAGTAACAATTTTCACTGACAGTCAGTACGGATTTGGAGTCGTACAAGACTTTGGTCAGTTATGGATGCAAAGAGGATTTATGACTTCCTCTGGTTCTCCAATTCGAAATGGGAAAACTGTGAAGGAATTATTGGAAGCTTTGCAGTTGCCAAAAAGAATTGCCGTTGTAAAATGTGCTGCACATCAATCAGGAGATGATAATGTAACGAAGGGTAACAGATATGCGGACCAATTAGCCCGTTACTGTACTAAAAATACCCTGGCAATAAACAGATCAATAGAAAGAGGAAATACCGAATGCCACCTTATGTTCACCACCACATTTGAAACTTGGGATGAGGTGAGACAAATGCAGGAAGAAGTCAGTGACAAAGAAAAGGAAGAATGGAAAAGAACAGGTTGTAGGAAAAACGATGAAGAAATATGGGTTTGTTATGATGAAAGACCAGTACTACCAGATTCTTTGCTTTCTCACATGGCCAGGATGTACCATGGACATGCACACATTGGACGAGATGCCATGGTAAGAATGTTCAAGCAGTCCTGGTACAATCCTAAGTTTAGGCTAATCGCTGAAAGTCTGTGCCAAAGGTGTGTTATCTGCCAGAAGCAAAACCCAGGAAGAAAGACAGTTGTAAGTTGGGGTGTAATTGGGAGAGCAGGAGGACCATTCACTAGACTGCAAATTGATTTTATCGAATTACCTCCATGTAATGGACTAAAGTATGTCTTAGTCATTGTTTGTTTGTTTTCTCTCTGGGTGGAAGCCTACCCAACGAGAAGGTACGTCAGTCTTACTGTGGCAAAATTGTTGTTGAGAGAATTGATCCCACGATTTGGTTTCCCAGTCACTTTGGAATCAGATAGAGGATTGCATTTTAATAATGAAATAATTTGAATGATCTGTGCTGCTTTGCAAATTGAACAGAAATTGCATTGTGCCTACCGACCAGAGGCATCTGGTATTGTGGAACAAATTAATGGCACAATAAAATCCAGATTAGGGAAGGTGTGTGCATCCACAACACTAAAATGGCCTGATGCTTTACCCCTTGTATTGATGAGTCTCAGAAGTGTACCTGACAAAAAGACCGGATTAAGTCCCCACGAAGTGTTGATGGGAAGAGCAATGAGACAAGCATACATACCTGCAAATAAATTGATGAACCTATCTGATGATCGTGTGCTGGACTATTGTAGAGGAATGGCTGACCTGGTACGTTCTGTGTCTCGCCAGGTTGGAGGAGATGCCACACGGACACAGCGAGACCAAGCACACGACCTGAATCCTGGAGAGTGGGTCCTAGTGAAGAAGCACGTGAGGAAAACGTGTCTAGAACCCCATTGGAGCTGCCCTTACCAGATCATATTGGTGACGACCACAGCAGTGAAGTGTTTTGGTTTGCCAAATTGGATACATGCAAGCCATACCCGTCTGGTCCCAAGTCCAATCGAAAGACCTGAAGAGCAGCAACTGAGAAACAGAAATTTACAAACAGTAGCTGAAGTGTGTGAAGCTGAAGAGTCTGGAGTGACAGATTCTGATTAACATATTGACAATACACAGCCAAGCACAAGTCGAGTAGAATGGGCATCAGATACAGGGACAGAAGAGACTGCTGTTGAGTCAGAAGAAGGTGAGGCTGCTATTGATCCAGGAGAAGCTGAAACAGCTGTCGAGACAGAAGAAGAAACAGCTGAAATTTCAAAGACCATTCCAGAAGAAGACAAGCTCACCAAAGAGTTAGAAGAGGGAGAAATAACTAGTAAGTCAGATTCAAGCACTGAACCTACAGAGACTGAAAACCAAGAAAAACAGATAGAAGTAAGACAGAATAAAAGAAACGGTGAACAGAACACAGAAGGTGATAAGATAGTTCGGGCAAAAAAACCTAGAAAGGGAGACTGTTGGCCAAGTGGGGTAAGGAAATTAAAATACAAATTAGTAAGAAGAAGATTAAGAAGAAGACCAGAACAAAGCAACAAAATCTCTAGTCAGACAGAACAGGCTGATTTAGTGAAAAACACAAAAAGAAGATCGAAAAGAACAAGAATTCCCTGTAGAAAATACAAGTCCCCTGAATGGACTTAGGTGATTCTCGAGGAGTTTGAAACTTTAGGCCTAAGTGAGGAACACGAGAGTAGTGATACTGAAAAGGAGGATGAGAACAAATTAAGACCACCTTAACAAGAACTGAAACAAATTGAGGTGGAGAAGATTTATTTTTTATTTTTGTCAGATCAAGTCATCAATGGACTCAAATTAAACAAAGGGGGTGAAGAAGAACGTCATTGTGTGTACGATTACACCACACTTATATATATATTTTTTTTAAATAAAAGTTCATTTAGATTTTCTTAGGCCCTAACACAGAGAAATTGTTAGATTTTTCATTTTTCATTTTTGTAGAGAACTAAAATGGCAGGAAATGAAGTGACTGGACAACCAAAATCTAAACTAAAACATAGATGTGTTAAATTTTGCTTATGTAATGTTTTTCTACTAATATTTATGTGGATTTTATTAATTGTTGTCATACCAATCTTTAATGTAAATAACCCTGGAAATAACACTAATGATGTGTCTATTGAAGGAATGGAAGATGTTGCTAAACAATTAACGAATACTAATGAAGAACAATTAGATGGAAGCATTTTCCATCATGATGAATCAACTAATGATTTATCCTTAAATGTGTTTACTAAACTGTTGTATGAATATACTAACACTATGAATGTGAGTGATTGCTATGTCTGCATGAAACTACCATTGTCTGTCTCTGAAGGCATAACCTACCATCATCTTTCTTTAACATATGCTGTTTCTTGTAGCGTTCTTAGTAGTCTATTTTACATGAAAGGTAAATTGGAGTATCAATATACAGATGTAGACTTAGTATTTTCCAAAGTACCAATTATAAGAGAACTAAACAAGGAAGAAAGTGGTAAACATGCACGTTATATGGGTGAATTAGTCCATATTACGAAACCATTAGATTTAGAATATGCTTATAAAAATAACTTAACATGCGGATTGCATTTTGAAGAAAAACTGTTTTTGGACATGATAGAACATAGAAGAGAGAGTTTCCAGAAGAAAGCTGTTAAACAAAAAACACAAGAACCACCCTGGGCATTTAGAGAGGGAAATTATGAAAAGGGGGGATACTTATGCTGCAATGTCTCTGGACTGGTCACAGAAGGGTAAGTTATGTTTATTGAGATCAAAGACTAACTAACAATTATTTTATTGGCACTAGTGAATGTGAACATACTTTACAAATTACTGGAGGTTGGGGATTAAAGGGTGGAACTGATCCTGTTTTTGCAGGGATATATTATGTATGTGGTAGGAAAGCCTATTACAGGTTACCTGCCCACTGGTATGGGAGTTGTTACTTTGGAATTGTCTTTCCAAAGGTCTACCATATAGACCGAAAAGATTATAGTGTCAATGAAATAAAATTAGGATTAACACGTAGTAAGAGAGCAAGTTTTTCTGAAATAATAGGTGATTTATTCACTGCACTGATACCCTTAGCTGGGTAGTTCTAAATGCACATAAAATTTGAAAACTGTCTACAGTGGTTGATCGTTTATCAACAGATACTGCTGGTGGATTTTTGATGATAGATACCGAAATGGTGGCAATAAGATCAATGGTTTTGCAAAATAGACTTGCCCTTGACATTATCTTGGCAAAAGAGGGTGGGGTCTGTGGAACGTTAAAAATACAACACTGTTGTACCTATATCCCTGATAAAAGTAAAGGGATAGAAGGATATATTAGAAATATTACAAAGCTACATAAAGATTTAACCCAACTGGAGGATGACGGTGTTTGGGAAAGAGTTGGTAAGAGTATTACAGAGGTGAGAAATTGGGTTTCAACGTTTGGAAAAAGTCTTTTGGGAAAAATAGTGATGCCCGTATTTTCAATAGCAGTAACAATTTTAGTAATAATAACAGCGTATAAATGTTGTAAGTGCATGAAAGGAAGAAAAGTTATAACAGATAAAAGGAATAGAAAGAAAGGAGTAAAGAGAAAAAGAAATGAATTAGAACATGAAGAAATAAATGAAGAATATTATGACATGATTAAAAGACTAAATGAGAGTGCCATAAAAGAAGAGAGAGATACTAAACTCTAGATAAATTGTAAGGTGGCACTCGGTATGGTGAGTATTTATGATGGCTTCAAAACCCATCAGAGGGGAGAATTGATGGAGAGGGGATTCGAAAAAAGAAACCCGCTTGTATTGAATACCCCTATAATACGTACTAATTTTAAGTAGTAAGTATATTAACGTGCAATCACACACCACATGTGGGAAATTCACTTTGCAATATGCATGAAATTAATCTTGACAATACGTAAATAACCGAAAATGTAATAATATTGTGTGTAGAACGTGTTATGGATGTTTTGCTTGGTAAATTGCATGTTAATGCAGTAAAACGCATGACGTATGTTGCTTTGTCATAATAATTAATGCCAGTTTCCTGCTTATGCTATGCTAGGTTAACTGCTAACATGGACTAGAGTTAAGGTGGGAGGTTAACAGTGGAAATTTCATTATCACATCATTAATAAATGTCTGCTTTATATTCTTTTAGTAAATGGACGAGTCTCCATTTTGGATTAAGTTAGCCGAACTGTAATGAATGAACCTTGCAGCGCGCACAGACCACGTGACTTAGTGGCTGGAATGCTGAACAAGCTGAAAGAGCGTGACACGGTGAAGGACATGACGCTTGACGTGGAGCCAACTCCAGTGTCTTCGTGTAAAAATCCACAAAATGTTGAATGTACAAAAATGTGTCCTTAAATTGTTACAAAAACCTCATGAGAGAACAGGGATGATTATTGAATATGTGGGAACGGAAACCTAACAATGGGGTAGTCAAAAGGCTATGATCTAATGGTAGGATGACCATCCGCCTCTCATTTTTAACCAATCCCGTAGCTAGAATGGGTGACTTTAGTAACTTTAGTGGGATGGACATGTATTGTAAGGGTATAAAGAATAGGTGATTTAGGGGCGGGGGAAGAAGTGAGGGCGGCAGATGCGCTGCTGCATTAGGCGTGAGGAGAGAGAGGGTGCGCTGCTGATTGTCGGGTTGCAGAGAGGCCTAGCTGTTCCAGTGTTATCCTTGTCCTGATCTTAGAGTCTTTGATCCCTGACTCTCTGTCTGGGGGTCCTTTGCCGCTACCTAGGCCTGGGTGGTGGTTTTCCTCGTTCTTATTCTTTGGGTTGGTATCTTTGATAACTCGAAGTTTATGTCTTTGTACTTTTGTCTCTTCATCTATCCTTCCGAAGTGAGAATTTATTAATGCAAATGTCTGATGTCTCTTCATCTATCCCCTCCATGCAACATATGTTTCTTTGAGATCGATTCTGATTGTTTAGAATGTATTCTCTCTCATGAGGTATCTTAAGATTAATGCATTAAGTTAGATAAAGTTTAACAATTTGCAAACGAAGAGTCTGTGGTTATTTTTGTCTGTCTATGATTTGAATAACGGTTGCCTTCAATTTTTCAACTAATTGGTCCATCGACCAAGAAGATGGAAATTTGAATGGAAAGGTTTATTGTATAAATTGAGAAATGTCTAAATATTGAACAGCTGAATATGAATTGATAAGAATATTGCAAACTTGACACCAGCGCAACAGGGACTTTGGGTGTTTGTGTATCGGCCAAGGTAAATGAAGTAATTGGATGTTCGTCCCTGTTCAAATTATTGGGTCCGCGCTGGTTCACTACCAAGGGGCATTAGGGCATGTAGCTGGCTTTAAGGCTGTCCTTGATTTTACGTAACAGTACCTTACATGAGCTGATGTTTACAGGCATGATTTTTGTGGTAAAACAAAAATGCAAAGTGCAATTGGAATAAACGTTTGAGTGGTTGATTGTGTTACACATAATGGGGCCCACTGGCACCATTTATATGTGTGAAAGCAACAATTCTGAAGTGTGCAAGTAATACCTGATGTTCTGAAAATACATCAAAACACCAATTGCAGTTCTCATCCTGACAGTGTAGTCAATTGTTGTTGTTAAAATGCATATTAGCGCTCCAAACTATAACATGCGAGGATTACAGGGATCACGCCTGCAGGACTAACTTTGCATTTCAAACATTTCTTTTGTTGTATTTATTACTCGTTCCAGGAAAGTTGTTCAGTGGCTCCCTTTCTGCTAGAGTGCATAGGTGAAAGAAATACAAAACTTACCCACACCACAGTTTTAAAGAGGGTGTCATGTCTGGGGGAAGATTCAGTTCCATTTCCTGTGTGTCCGAAAGATTCAGGCAGGCTACAGGCAAAGAGAGAGACTTTCTGTCCCTTTTTAGGTCTCGCCTACGCAGCGCGCATGCGCTGCTTAGGAGGACCTTTAGCCGTCGCTCTGGTCATTTTCAAGCACACACTCGTGCTTGTGGCGGCATCCACCTTGCGGGAGCGAGCAGGGGCGCGCCACAAGCACGAGTGCAGTGCTTGAAAAGTGAAGACTCTCCCAAGCGCGCGCGCGCGCACCACTCGCGGGCTCACCTCCTGCTCCCCCTCTCTCTCACAACAATTAACTTTCGCGGCCGCGAGGCTGCGCTTGTGTTTCAGCCCTTGTTACATTTGTGGCAGTTTGCTTTAAAACGAAACTAGTTTTTCTATTCTCACAAATAAATTTCATTTGAATGAAAAAGTTCAGCTGTGGCTGCTGTTCTGCATTTTATAAATCGCGTACTTGTCTGGCATAAAACGCATTGTGCTAGGCAGTGTATACCTATATACTGTAAGCCAGCATTAGGTTGTGAGCTTTGTTGTCTAGTTATTCTTCTCGGTGATTACTTGAATACACGTTCATTTTCTGACGTTTGAATCTGAATAAATCGGCATTATGTACACTAATGGATTGATAACCCTCCGTTCTGTAATATTTATATTAAATAATACATATTTGAAAGGCTCTGTCATTTGCAAAATGTCACAATAGGTTGGATAAAACGTTATTCTACAACCTAATGGTTACCTTAAACTCGGAATTTAGGTATGATTTATACTTTTAAAAACATAACGTGCACCCGATTCTGAGTGAGAGGGGCCTGCTGCATTTTTTGATATGCAGGATCGGGCCCCAACAAATGGGTTTGTTAGCTGGTGGCCACACCGGCCAGTGTGAACCCCCACAGTAAGTTGTATGGCCATTCACCTGCAGCAATCTGTGTGACTGATGATATACATTACCCGTCATTTGCTTTAGAATGGGTGTCTCGACATTTTCCTGAACATAAAGATTGTGCTATTCATCTATGCTTGCAGACGTGGTGTATGTTTTGTTGTCCCTTATGTTTAATCAATCTCTCAGCACATTCTCCTTGCATAGGCCCATGTTGTGTAGCACTAATAATCCACTCTAGAAGACGCATGCTACGATAGAAGTCTTGTTTTTTACCTTTGCCCTATAGTGATAAATGTCTGAATCTGTGATTATTACACTTGCTCCAATTTTGGTTTAATAAGCCAATTTTTATTTTCGCTCACAAATGGCCCCTTGCGTGCTCGTTTTGGTTAAATATTTGCAGATGAAAAAAATCAAGTGGCATAAAATACACATGTAGTTGTGCAGAGCTTGATATACCATTTATTACCACTGTTAAGGGGGGATGGACATCAAGACCCAAGCAGGGCATCGCCCCATGAATTGTGCCTCCAAAACGTGCATTCAATGGTTAAACAATCTCTCCACGTACATCTCATGTATGCCATGTCTGTAAAAATAAATATGGTCCTGTAAAACGCAGATTTCTGCATTTATTACAATAGCGTGATGGCAAACCACCAATCACTTAGCATACCAGACCTGCATCTTCTGGACGTAGATCACATGCTGCTTTATGGCGGTTTCACACAAGGGACCCGTGCAGTGAGATTGGGCTTTAAAATGGCTTAAATACCTGTTTGTAATGCACATAATAGTGTGGCATAAACCATATATAGAGATGTATGCTATTATCCCCGTTGTTGATGGATGTTTAGGCAGATTGACCCACAGCAGGCTTTGCTACTCATGAGTCATAGTCCCTTCTCTACACTGAACAATGGTAATAAATAACCTATTACTCAGCGGACATGAATACTTAACATAATGGCAAAGTTGTATATTCACACAAGTACATGTAACTGCAATGAATCTTTGGTATTTACGAAGGAACTCTCACTAACAGTAAACCTGTATTACCCTTGTTCATGCTATTCCCATTGATTTTTAGACACGCTTTTAAACATTATCGCATCATCTGAATACGATGCATAACTACCACCAGCAAACGACAGGTAGCAGCTAATGACAGAAAATTAGGGTGATCTAGCTATGGACATCCTCTGTGCATTGTAATCCGTGTGGTGGGTTTTACCACCACCCTCGGCCCGGAGTTTTCTCGGGTCTGAAATCCAACTAACCCAGTCGACATGAGAAAGATATAGACGAACGCCAGGTCTAGTTAAAATGCCCAAACCAATCTTATGCTAAATCACGAACAGTGGCTTTAATAAGATAAATGAAAACCTCGTTCTGACAGTTTTACAACACATTCGTTACGGAAAATAACAGAATGATAGGCAAAGATCAAAAAGTGTGAGACTACAGCCCAAAATGTATAGACGTCAAGTCAACAAAATATCAGTGATAACGGAAGTGACATCACACATTTGAGCATCACTTTCACGCACACACAAGCATCCACGATCAGACATACACTCGCATAAACCCACTTTCACCCGCAAGTATGTCTGCAACCTACATTTAAAATCATTTCTTTACTTGCCTCAGCTATCAGGGTAGGTCATATTCATGGGTTTCTTTTCTGTGCGAACACCTATATCAGGTTCATGTTTTTTTTGTTTTTTTTAAGGCATGTACCAAAACATTTTGCTCTTCCCCGCGCAGCCTCCTTTCATGGTAAATTAAACCACCCCATTGTAAGGTGGGTGCCACTTTTTTCAGTAACTCCTATGTTAACGTTGGAAACCATGGCGATGCTCTGCCTATTAGCCAGGATCGTGAAAAGCATGCTACTTACTAGCTGGCAGGTCGCATAAAATTGTCTTCCTCCCAGCACATACTGGTCTGAAACACAGCTGACAAACATGTTTTCGAGCAGCCACAGAAAGCAAACGAAACAGTGCATTGGCAAATTTCTATAAGACATTGGTTAACCTCTTCTAATTCAACAGGCTTCTTCCCCATCACTAACTGATTTAATCGAACCTTGTAAGACCCTCTGTGTGCCCATTGGCCCCTGGATCACAACTTGCTGCTTCGTACTCAACCATCCATGAGCATTATTTTCAACTGCCTGGAATCTTGCCGTCTGCTTTGAAGAGAACCTGAAGCTCTCCATCCATATCTCCTCCAATGCTTCCTCGACCTGGTTCCAAGTTCTGCATTACCCATCTTTATAGAGTGAGAAACTAGTTAGCGCTGTGGTAATAAAAAACGAATCCGTGTGAATTTCTTGTCTGTGCCCCTCTCGTGTGTTTAGTTGCTAACAGATTTTCATTACCTGCACCTTCAGCCTTTCATGGCCACTTCATGGTACAAACATTAGTCTGAGCGCCTCCTCAAAACCCAGTTAATATTCTTATCCTGCTTTTGAAATGTACCTGTATGTATGGCCCCTTAACAGCTACTTTTTGTCTGCACAGGGATCATATGTAACAACCTATCCGAGGGTAAGGCGATCTCCCATGGTGATAATATTGTGTGTGGTCTTTGTAAATCTTAGGAGACAAAAGTGGATGTTTTGACGTGAATGAGACCCCAGTTTTATTGCGTCTACTTCAAATGTGTTTATATTCACACAATGGCAGGTGTCTGTCGCCAATGTAGTCCTATTGTGGGAGGGGGAGGGCGGGGGGGGGTGGGGGAGGCGGAGTTTGTGATTGAAAACATAAAGCAGTAATCATTTATTAAAGCTTTGTTTCATGTGCTAGATGTAATTTCACACTTATGAAATAGCACACTAAAAGACCCCCATAAATTAAGTAGGACACAAATGTACATAAAAGGGGATTTGATCACAGGAATCAAAAAGCAGGAAATGGATTGATCAAATTCAGACTCAAACAACGACTACAGAGGGGACAGGACGAAGGGATTAGATTGGTAAAACGGGGACTAGAGCACAAACTTAATAATAGGATTACAATGAAGATACACAGTACGTGATATATCCAGAGCTCGGTCTCAAAGACGGCAACAACTGAGGGAGTTGGTGACCTGTATTCTGGCAAATCATGCTGTACCCTACTTTGCTGCATAGCCCCAAATTACACAATCAAGTTAGTTCATGGTATTTATATAGTGTACCTAGCCGAAAGGGAGAACAGCGCTGTACATAGTTCAAGACAAAGACACTAGCAACACAATAGGAGCGGTAATAGGTTTCTAAGAGCAAAAGAGGGCTGTTACTGCTTCATGATTTAGTGTTCTTAAAAGGGGTGTGACTTTAGCTCTCTCCTAAGCTGAAGTAGGATTGGCGTAGCTCTAATGTATAAAGGGTGTCTTTTCAGAGCCTGAGTGCATAGATCAGGGGTTCCCAACCTGGGGTGCAAAATGGCCTTTCTGGGGGTGCAACCATTTTTTTCCTAATTGCTCAATTTATATTTGCATTTTATGCAGGAGTTAAAAAAGCTTATTTTTTGTTCAGTTTGTTCATCCACAGTACTGTATGATGTTAAAAAAATGACTATTCAGCTTTAAATGTGATATTACTTTTGTAGAAGGTGCGAACATTAATCAAACGTTTCCTAGGGGTGCGGGGCATAGAAAAGGTTAGGAACCCCTTGCATAGATGGAGATGGCCTGTTGCCTTATTTTTTAGGTCATGCCTACTAGACGGTGCATTCATTGTCTGTTGCGTGACATATTGTTAGCCTATAGTGAGCTTAGTCTGCCCATTGTTTGATTATTATTGCTTGGCTTCATTGTCACTCATTGGCTTGCTTCTTATTCATGAGCTTGTGTGGGCTTTCGTTCCTCCTCTTCTGTTTGTCCATACCCTGGAGCATTACTTTTGTCCTACTGCTTATTTTTCAGGCACTACTTTGTAGGTCAAGCCTAGCGCAGCTCGCAAGCGCTGCTTAGGAGATGACCTCTTGGAATTGGTCTTTACTTTTTAGAAAACTCGTGCATGTACTGCATTGTTTCCAATGAGCACTCGTGCATGTACGCCATCCACCTTGCGGGAGCGAGCAGCGGCGCCATCTGTTTCCAATTATCGCGCCCGCGCACATTTGCCTGTCTCGCGGTCGCGTTAATTGGAAACAGATGTTGGTCGCGTTCTCTTTTGCGGCCACGCGTTTACTGATAATTCTCATTGCCTTGCCTGTCTCGCGGTCCTTTTACTTTCGTGCCGTGCAGATTTTCAGGCTCTGAAGGTTTTTGCACCTCGGGTATTTTCTCAGCCAGTCTTGCAAGCTTTAACAGAAATATTGTCCCGTACCGCATTTTCTGTTTTCAAAGGCTCGCAACCGGCAATGTGGTCTCTTATAATAAATAAAACACACGTTTGACCGGTTGCCTCACTGGAAGGCGGAGGCTCTTTCCTATTCCCCCTTGCAGGTTCCTTAGCTGTTATGCTATGCTGACGTGTTGCTGGAGTTACCTTTTTTGGCTCACATTGAAAGTTGTACGCTTATAAGCTTTCTTGCAGCTGCACGGAAAATAATTAGCATCAGTGGGCAAACACAACCCGCTTTCTGTCATTTCTGGGCCGTAAGACAAGGTGGCTGTAACCAAAGCTGCATTTCCTGGGGTGCGATTATATTGCACATGGGCTGTTTCGGTTCATGCCGGGGAGCGCTGAAGTTATTGACTCTGCCCCAGCCCTACCCTCTACTGGCTTCTCTTACATGGGCTGTTTCGGTTCATGCCGGGGAGCGCAGTAGTTATTGACTCTTCCCCCAGCCCTACCCTCTACTGGTTTGCCTTACGCACTGTGCTGTTACAGTTCTGCTGGGCCAAAATACAGGCACTATCGCCAAAATAAAACGCAGGTTTGCCTGGTTGTCTCACTGGAAGGCGGAGGCTCTTTCCTAATACCCCTTGCAGGTTCATTAGCTGTTATGCCGACGTATTGTTGGAGTTACCTTTTTTGGACTCACACTGAAAGTTGTACGCTTATAAGCTTTCTTGCAGCTGCACGTAACATAATTAGCATCAGTGGGCAAACACAACCCGCATTCTGTCACAAATGCTTCTAACACTTTATTGTAACTTTTCAGCATGCTGCACACTTCTCTACAGCACAGCTTAAAAACATATGCAAAGTCAATATCTCTAGCTAAGCAGTTACAAAATCCCAAAAGCAAAACCTATTGGCTATACCAAGCCTTGGCATAGCCAATAGGTCTCGCCTTTATAACATTATAAATGTTTAACCATCCCACAGTTAATGTTGCACCAAGAATATTATGCTGCATAATTAAATACTTATAAGGTCCCAAAGGCGAGACCTATTGGCTATGCCAATGCTTGTTCTCTAGTCAGGTCAGACGCCCGGCACGCACTCAGGAGAGACAATGCTGAAAGGAGTTAACTTTTCATGCAGGTGGTCTTCCGTGCCTCCCCCTCAGAGGTCAAACCCAGGACAAACCGCCCTCGTCCTTCTGCAGGCTGCTGTCAGCAATGCAACAAACTGATGTGTTTTGGAAGGGGCCACATTGCAGAGGTTATTTTTCTTTTAGTCCGGCTGCATTTCAAAGCTGAATGTTTTCTTTTTTCATTGTGCACATTCAAATATGAAGATTTGTAATAATACCGTACAAGCTGCCTTCGTCGTTTGGGGGGCGGGGCAATGAATAACATGGGCTGGCCCGGCCCTCAAATGCCCCCCGTGGCTACGGCCCTGAGTATAGAGAGCATTTGGCAGAAGGTAAATACTATGTAGCAGTTAATATTTTATAGTACCCACATCAGAAAGATATAGGTGTTTATCTGAATCCCATGGCTAAACCCCACCTTTGTCTGCATCCAGTGATAAGTATATGTGACCATTTCTGAGCTTATTATCCAAAAGGTATCAGTGATAAGCTTAGTGCCTTTATAATTATGTTCATAAAATTAAGTTGAAAAATATACTACTGCAGTAATAAGTACGGTCTGGATAATTCCCTTGAATGTGTAAGAGGTGGCTAGTGCTGAGCTTAAAAAGTTGTATGATATCGACGTGGAAGAGGAGTCTGGATTATGCTATGGAGCTAGAACGACCAGTATTCATTGCTCGTGGATGTCCATTGAAACACTCTAAAATATGGAAGAGGCGGGCCACATATAGGAATATTCCCCTTGAGACACACAACACAGTAGATAGTCAATTAATGAATGAAGTCATAACATTTTCATAGGGACTGAGAATATATACCATCACCACACCCACGTTTCTGTGACGCAAATTGCTAAAACTAGAATGTATGTGATCTTGCGCAGAGTTAATGTTTGTTCGACGCAGTTGTTGTTGTTCATTGATGATGATCCTGCAATACTCTTTAAGATATGGACTGCAAATTCCCTTTGAGATACTCAGTGGATGTTTTATGTGTCCATAATCGCTTGGAAACTTTGTATTAACCTTTATAAACTCAATAAAATATATAAAAAAAAAAAAAGTTGTATGATAATGGTGTTATAGAGCCTGTTGAGACTCCCTGTGGTTGGCGCCTGTAGTAGTGGTAGCTTGGACAGCTAAGGGGTGTCAGGTTGTGTGTTGAATAGCAAAGATTGAATGCGTTTCCCTTGCCAAATTTCACTGAAATGTTATCCACAATTACTGACACAAGGATCAGTCCTAGTGTCAGCCTATCACCAAATTAAGTTACATAAGGAGTCGCAGGATCTTACACTTTTCATTACAGCTATGGTTTCTTGAAGATTCCATAAAATTCAGTTTGATTTGGTGTCTGCGGTATCAGTATTTCAGAAAGTGATGAGAATGTTACTAAAAGATTTGACAGGAGTGAAATATTTTTAAGATGATGTCCCCATCTTTGGATGAACTTGGAATTTTCAAGTACATCACGTTTTGTAACAACTTGGGTGACAATATGACGTTGTGGGCTGAGAAATGTAAGTTTGGGAAAGAGGACATTTGTTTCTAGAACACACTATAATTGGTAAAGGGGTAAGGCCTAAGAAAGGGTTGTTGGACACCATCTGTAGACTTAAGGTACCCAAAAGTAAGGACATAGTGACATAATTTTGTGGTATGGCTGAATTTTATAGTCACTACATACCAAACTTAACTATCAAGTCTGTGGCACTTTGGGGCGTTGTGTAAGAGGTACAAGAACTTTGAGTGGTACAGTGAATGTGATAAGGAATTTAACATGGTTACGTTGGATTCGAAAAAACGCTGATTTTACGGCATTTGTGCTGGATAGAGATTCTATTGTTGCCACAGACGCAAATGGGAAAGGATCTAATGCCATCTTGTTACAGAGAGATTGTGACCTGTACGATTAATAGCTTGTGCATCAAGGATGCTGAAGGGTGCTAAATTTAATTACTCAGTTACAAAGAGGGAGACTTTGGCAGTTAGTTGGACTGTCAAGAAGTTCAGAAATTTCTTGTGGAGTAATGATTTTGCCATTCATTAGGATATTTTGACAAAGAAATGCTTAAATCAGTTCGTATTCACAGGTGGGTGGTGAAATTACAAGAGTATACCTTTGATGTTGAGTATTTACCAAGGTCCATGAATCATGCTGCAGACTATCTATCTAGTTTAGCATCATGTAAAATTTATGAGGTCGAAGCTGATGGAAATGTAGCTGATAAAGAGGAGAATGTTTGTGTGATTACTAGAAGGAGCGATTTTAGAAGATACTTGGCAGGAGGGAATTGATAGGGATGAGATTTTGCAAGCTTTTTACAAATTCATAAAGGTGGGTTGGACTGCGAAAAAAATGGGTCAATTCTGATCTGCATACATTTTGGGGTGTGAGGGTGGAACTTTCTTATTGTAATGGTGGCATATTAAGAGGCATAAAGCTGGTATTCCCTTACTGTCTTAGAGATGGGCTGACTGAATTAGCGCACAATACACATCTGGGCATTGTAAAGGTGAAAGAAGGTTTCACAGGGAATTGTTGGTGGCCTGGTTTGGATCTGAAAGGGGAGCGAGCTGTTCCGAAATGTGAAGAATGTGAAGTTAGTAACAAGGATTGTACAACCAGTGCCCCTCATATGATTTGTAGGGACTTACCTGAAGAACCTTGAGAGGAGATTGCACTAGATATTGTTAATAGTCTCAGTGGTGAGGGTGTCACTCCATATATGATATTGGTTGTGGACATGTACTCTCATTGGCCTGAAGTGTCTTGTGTGAGAGACATTCCTTCAGATTCTGTCATACGAGTTTTAGAGGAGCTATTTAGACGGGAGGGATTTCCTATAGTGCTTCTGACTGGCAACGGTACTCAGGAAGTAGAAGTGTTACTGCTTGAATGTGGCATTACACATAAAAGGTGTTCTTTGTATCACCCAGAGTCTAATGGTATGGTTGAGTGAAGATCCTACTCAATGTAGATTGTCTCAAGAAGGCTTTATTGGTATACAAAGTGCCCACGACACAAACACCTCCTGAGCGTATCCTTTCGTCCAAGATCCTAGCAGCAACTGACATACCAGTCACTGCTAGAACCCTAGAACCTAGTACACGCATACACATTCCAACATGACTTCATAAGGAATGACTTCATAAAGTGTACTTCATGTACACTAACAACATTGTGCATTTTAAAAAGGCTTTGAAGGACGGTATACAGCTTGCCAAAGTTAGTGATTTGAACTGGAACTTGCCGCCAAACCAACTGGAAACCTAAAATATTTATATGCCCCAAAAGGTATAAAGAATGTGGTAAGTTCTTGCGAATCCAGGGTCAAGGCAATTTGGTGATATGCAAACCGTAGGTTAATTAATGAGAACATTTTAGCATCACCCAAATTAGTTAGTGGTTCCTTGATTTTAGGTATGGGATGACAATCAATCATTATAGTTTTATTCAATGCATACAAGTCGGCGCATAATCTTATTTCACCTGATTTATTTTTGGCCACAACTATGGGAGAAACCCAATGAGACGACTCAGTTGACTCAATGATGCCCTGAGAACATAACTCTTTCAACACATCCTTCAAGTCCTACCTTACACTAAGAGGAACATTTCGCACCTTGTGGACCACAGGACAAGAATCAGGTTTAAGCTTGATGTGGTGCTCAAAACCTTTAACCACCCTCCTTGAACAAATCTCCAAAATGTTTAAAAATATCCTCAATGCCTGAAACTTCTCTACAATGAAAGCTATAGGTAATTGTTCGCAGTATCTTCATCCACATACCCTATGGGTAAATCACCTACAACAGCAGGATTCTCTGCACCGGGTACCAAATATAAACCTATTAAGCCTTGCCTCCATATGATATTCTTTCCTTTAACAGCCACATAAAACTTACTAATTGTAAGCCTTCCTAAACATTTTACTTTCGTTTTAAAATACTCAATCATGTTGATATCCTTCTCTCCGAAGGCTTTAGGATTTACATCTGTTGGACTAAGACTAATTTCATTATTCCATACATCATTAAAGGTAGAATGCCTCAAAATCATTATGGGCGACCCCAAGTCTGCCATGACTTGCAGAGATGCACCCCCAAAATTAGCAAGGGTCCCTTCACCAACATGGAATCTGTAATACAATTACATTCAACAGTCAAAATTACATTGTTAAGTTTCTCTACACATGCATTTTCTACAATAGCTACATTGCTTATTTTCACAGGGGTCTTATTACTTCTGCGTACTGCCTGGAAATGACCATATTGTTTTACAAGACATTCAAAGTTTTCTGATTGCATGATATACCGGATTATTGCCAATATGATTTTTAGAATCACATCGATAGCATAATAAATCTGGCTTTCTGGCAGATTTTTTTTCTCCTTTTCCTCACATTTTAATCATAGTGCCTCTTGGCCAGATTCAGTATCGTCAGTGGTTGTTAACATGTTTACAGGGACATCAGCATTCAATGCTTTGGAGGAAATCACGGAGCGTTTTATTCCTTTTTCTGAATCAATGACTTCAATAAGGTTCGGATTTCTACGCCCCAACAATCTTTTCCTCGAATAACAGTTAAATATGTACTGGTCATAAACATATATATCATTGTTAGCTCCAAATTAGCACGTTGCTGCAAAACTCCTTAACACCGATACATACTCTTCGACTCCCTCCTCCACGTGTTGTTTCCACTTAAAAAAATGATGCCTCTCTAACTTAACACTGGGCTTATCGGAATAATGCTTATGTAACTTTTCCACAGCCTCATTGTACTGATCCCAATCACCATCCCCAGACTGACCTTGTGGTGGTGTTGACACTGGTAAATTGTCAAAAACATCTTGTTACCAAATAATAATGAAATTTACTGCTTTTTAGAAATGGGAACAGAATATAAGACGTGATGTTTTTGAAGCTGGTGGGCGCCCAACAGGTTTTCGCTTGTCACCAATATGAAGTAAGTGATCCTACTCAATATAGATTGTTCAAGAAGGCTTTATTGGTATACAAAGCGCCCACAACACAAACACGTCCTTGCGTCCAAGATCCTAGCAGCAACTGACATACTGATCACTCCTAGAACCTGATAACCTATTACACGCATACACATTCCAACATGACTTCATAAGGAATGACTTCATAAAGTGTACTTCAAGAACACTTACAACATTGAGCATTTTAAAAAGGCTTTGAAGGACGGTATACAGCTTGTCATAGCTAGCGGTTTGAACTGGAAAAGGATTTTACATGAACGTCTGGTTAGTTACTGGTCATCTCCTCGTTCAACCACTGGGAAAACACCTTTTGGGTTGTTTCATGGCCGTGTTCCCCATTCTAAGTTGGGTCCTGGCTAGACTGGCTAGCAGTAAAGCGTAGCTGATGTTTCAGTGAAAGATGGTTGAAGAATGATAGAGGAAACGAAAGTGATGGTGAGAATAGACTGTTTTGATGAGCGAAAGTGTGTCAAAGATACAAAGTTTGTGGGGGTGGGATTTGGTTAGAATTCGATCCCCAGGGGTTTAGAAAACAGTTCTAAATATATCAAACCTTGGGAAGTTTTGACACTGTACATGAATGCAGTTAACACCAATGATGGTAGATAATGGAACCTAATCAGAGTTTCACCTTACAATTCTGCTTCATCTGTGCAGAGAAATTAAGCTTTATTTTATTCAAAATGTGTTGGCCTGTTGTCATATGATATGTTATGAGTGAAAATTGGCCAGTAGCATTCATTGTTGATAGTTTGTTTAATTTTGTTTGTTAGTTGGATTAGTTGATATGAGGAACGTGGGATTTATTTTATTCTTTTTTTTGTTTTTGCTGTTATTTTACTTTTGGTTGTTATCCAGTTGTTGTTATTGTTTGTTATTTTCTCATGTGCTCCAAGAAATGTTGCGATGATCTTCTATATTTTATTTTGTTCTTTTTGTATAAATGGAAGATGTATGGTATCTTGTCATTGCACTGCAATGAGAATGTTATGTTTTGGAGATTCCAGCAGAGGCAAGTGCTGGTGGTTTGTGGATGAGGTTAAATAAACTGGCCTTAACCTTCCCCTTTAGCGTACAGTAAAGCTTATTTTACATGTGGCAACCAGGTAAAGGTGAGCTTTTTAGTTTGAAGAAGGCAAAGCAACCGGGAGGTTTTTAAAAAAAAATTGTTAAACCTTTATTGAACAGTTGGCACGATACAAACACCATTTTGATCAGAGTCTGCGACATATTTTGCATTTATCACATAACTTGACACTGTTATATAGAAGTTCAATAATGCACACCATAACACAGCATAGCGGGTGGAGAGGGGAAGGAATCAAAAGGGGCATTTGCGTCTATATGATTTGCGAGAGGTCTGTGAAGCGTTTGGGGCAGCTAGTGTTGGGATCTGCATTAGTGGTATGGTCGTCAGCGAGGGAGGGACCCTCTGGTGGTACGTCTGGATTTGCAAGTCGGTGGAGGTAGGATATGAGGGGGCCCCATATGTCTGGAGGTCTGTTTGCAGCTGGCATCAATTCACAGAATTCCCCCAGGAGCGTCTGGCAATGTGTAGCGTTGTTTAACCAGTGTTTAGCCTGAGGTGCTGGCTTGCGGCCCCAGTGAATCACCACCCGCCTCTTGACGAGCACCAGCAACATTGCTACAAGCTTGCGGTTAGCGTCCGAGATATCTCTAACATGTCCCAGGAGACTCAGAAGGGGGTCAAGTACGATGCGCTCTTGAGTGATATCGCTGACCGTGGAGCACACCTCCAGCCAAAAGTTTGAGACCCTAGGACAAGACCAGGCGAGGTGCGCGAAGTCCGCGTCGGGAGCATAGCACCTCATGCATCTGTTTTTGTCCATCAGTCCCATCCTATGCAGCGTGGCGGGGGTACGATACAGTCGATGTAAGTATTTAAAATGAATGAGCCGTAGGTGGTAGTTGGGGGAGAGGCCTTTAGTTTGGCTACAACAATATTGCCACTGTGCGGGTGAGAGGTCGCCGGCCAGATCTGTGTTCCATGCGTTACGAGCACGCTCGGTATCAATGGGGGACGCAGCCAGAGTGAGGGCGTATAGTCTAGTGACTAATTTGCGCGGGGTGGTGGAGGAGTGTATATATTCTAGCGCGGCGCTGGATTGGGGAGCCAGTGGGAAGGTCGGGTTGTTGTTTTTGCAGGTGGCCCTGATCTGGTAGTAAAGCAGTTTGTCAAGTGGTGCAGCGTCCTCCGGCAGTGAGAAAAAGATGTTGTTGGGGTATATGTTGGACAAAGCGATACCAAAGGGTATGATGGACGGAGCGCTAGAGCAAATCAAACACTCACCCCCAGTCAACTGATCTGGGTTTAATCCATCATCATTCTTTAGCTCACTCCACCACCCCAGTTCAGACATGGCCATATGCAAATCAGTCATGCCACTGGATTCAAGCTAGCCTGGCTGATGACGGCTGAATAGCCATAAACCGGTCCCAGGATGCTTGTTTCCGGTCCAGGGAAGACATGGCTTGGCAGTTCGGGCTGGACTGTTCCCATGAGGCACAGGGTCAGACTGATTTGCATATGGCCATGTCTGAACTGGGGTGGTGGAGTGAGCTAAACAATGATGATGGATTAAACCCAGATCAGTTGACTGGGGGTGAGTGTTTGATTTGCTCAAGCGCTCCGTCCATCATCCCCTTTGGTATCGCTTTGTTCGCCCTAAGTTGGCAGGGTATGCCCAGACGTGGGTCCCTTGCTCACTTTGCCACTGGATTCAAGCTAGCCTGGCTGATGACGGCTGAATAGCCAGAAACCGGTCCCAGGATGCTTGTTTCCGGTCCAGGGAAGACATGGCTTGGCAGTTCGGGCTGGACTGTTCCCATGAGGCACAGGGTCAGACTGATTTGCATATGGCCATGTCTGAACTGGGGTGGTGGAGTGAGCTAAAGAATGATGATGGATTAAACCCAGATCAGTTGACTGGGGGTGAGTGTTTGATTTGCTCAAGCGCTCCGTCCATCATCCCCTTTGGTATCGCTTTGTTCGCCCTAAGTTTGCAGGGTATGGCCAGACTTGGGTCCCTTGCTCACTTTGCCACTGGATTCAAGCTAGCCTGGCTGATGACGGCTGAATAGCCAGAAACCGGTCCCAGGATGCTTGTTTCCGGTCCAGGGAAGACATGGCTTGGCAGTTCGGGTGGGACTGTTCCCATGAGGCACAGGGTCAGACTGATTTGCATATGGCCATGTCTGAACTGGGGTGGTTGAGTGAGCTAAAGAATGATGATGGATTAAACCCAGATCAGTTGACTGGGGGTGAGTGTTTGATTTGCTCAAGCGCTCCGTCCATCATCCCCTTTGGTATCGCTTTGTTCGCCCTAAGTTGGCAGGGTATGCCCAGACGTGGGTCCCTTGCTCACTTTGCCACTGGATTCAAGCTAGCCTGGCTGATGACGGCTGAATAGCCAGAAACCGGTCCCAGGATGCTTGTTTCCGGTCCAGGGAAGACATGGCTTGGCAGTTCGGGCTGGACTGTTCCCATGAGGCACAGGGTCAGACTGATTTGCATATGGCCATGTCTGAACTGGGGTGGTGGAGTGAGCTAAAGAATGATGATGGATTAAACCCAGATCAGTTGACTGGGGGTGAGTGTTTGATTTGCTCAAGCGCTCCGTCCATCATCCCCTTTGGTATCGCGTTGGGGTATATGTTGGCACTGGTGCGGATTCCCAGATCCACCGCCTGGCGGGCCATGCCAGCTGTCTGCAGCAGGGGGGAATGAGGGGTTGCTCGCAAGCTGCATTGAAGGTGCGAAAAGTGTTTTCGAGCAAGTGTATCTGTGCAGCCCGTCCCAAGCCCAGCGTACGCAATCCACTGTGTCTATTTGTCCCCTGGTTATTTTATGTGGTAGGAATAACGCTGTTTGCAGCGGCCAAGGGGAAGCCAAGTCAGTCTCGACCGCAACATGTGGCTGGAAGGGCGTAGGGTGAATCCAAAAATGAAGGAAACTGGCTTGGGCGCACAGCGCGTGGAGTCGGAGATCGGGGGCTCCCATTCCACCACTCGCTAGGGGTAGTTAAGATGTCGTAGGCGATGCGGGGCTGACGTCCTGCCCAGATTAAGGCAATAATGTTAGATTTCAGGTTTTTTTAAAATTGTGAGGTAAGTGGGATGGGGATTTTTGTAAACAAGTACAGGAATTTTGGAAGCGCAATCATTTTTGTGATGGTTATGCGCCCCGCCAGCAAGAGTGGAAGTTTTTGCCACGCTTGCATTTTGTTCTCCAGCCAGTCCATTGCTTTTCCGAAGTTTGATCTCCATAGCTCGTCCAAATCCCTGGTGAGCCAGATGCCTAGGTATCTCGAAGGGCCACTTGCCCAAACGAATGGATAGTCAATGGAGAATGGTTTCGTGGCATCTGTGAGGGGGAATAGAACGGACTTACCCCAGTTGACCCGTCCCCTGATAAACAGCCAAACCGGATAACCTCCCTGGTCATGGGGGCCAGATTCACTTGTGGTTCGCGGATATAAAGTGCGACGTCGTCAGCATACATAGACGTGAGCAGGGCACGGGATGAGAAAACGATGCCTCGCTGAGTGTGGTGCTGGCGCAGGCGTGCCGCCAGAGGCTCCATAGCGATGGCAAATAACATAGGTGACAGAGGGCAACCCTGACGGGTGCCCCTCGCGATAGTTATGGGATCAGTAACCTGCCCGTTAACTCTGATACGTGCCGTCGGGAGTGTGTAAAGGAGCTGGATTTCCCGCACGAAGCCCACACTAAAGCCCAGGCGAGGAAGGAGGTAGAAAAGGAAGGGCCACTCGAGAGTGTCAAATGCCTTGGTGGCATCCAGGAGGGCGGCCACCACAGGCAGAGAGGGGTTGATCTGGTGAAGGACAGAGAAAATGGTGCATAAATTATGAGAGGTGGCGTGCCCCAGGATTAACCCCGATTGGTCTGGGCGAGCGATTAGTGGCATCAGCGGGAGGAGGCGATTCGCCAGAAGTTTAGCATAGATTTTATTGTCAGTATTATTTAATGATAGCGGACGATAAGAATCGCAGCTCTCAGGGGACTTGTCCGGCTTTAATAAAAGAGTGATCATGGCTTCGCGAAGGGAGGGGGGGAATCTACCCAGGTCCAGAGATTCGTTGTACATCTCAGCCATGTGTGGGACGAGAAGCGACGCATACTCATATAAAATGCGGGGTTGAGCCAGTCTGAACCAGGGGCCTTGTCACCCGGAAGACCTGCGATGACCTTGGAGAGTTCCTCTTGTGTGAAAGGTTCATCCAGATATTACCGATGGCTGTTTCCGAGCCATAACAGCTCGATGGAGTCAAAATATTGATCAAGGGATTCCCTGGATGCGGCTTCTCCCGCGGAGTACAAGTGTGAATAGAAGGCAGAGATTTGCGTGACAATATCCGTGGGGGAGGTAGTATGCCCAGCAGTCTCATCGCAGAGTGCTGTGATGTAAGAGGACTCGTGTGGCTGTCTGAGAAGATTCGCTAGGGTCTTGCCTGGCCGATCGCCCTCTCCATAACGTCGAGCGCGGGCCTCTCTGCCAAGAAACGCCACCTCCCTATCCGCCTCCTCATGGAACTCAGTGAGCTTAGATCTGATGGACGCAAGAGTGACAGGACTGGGGTCCTGGGATTGTTGAAGATCCAGGGCCTTGATGTCTTTTTCCAGACGCTTAAGGGTGCCCCTGATAGATTTCAACACCCCTGATTGCTTTGCGATGCATTCCCCCCTGATCGCGACCTTGAAGGCCTGCCAGAGTGTTGAAGGTGACTCGACGGAGCCAATGTTGCGCTCGAAGTATTCTGTAATGGCACCCCGAATATCCTCCCGGAACGCGACATCACGGAGCGAGTTCGGGGGTAGACGCCATGCAAACATACGGCGCAGGGTAAGGGGGAAGCGCCGGCACAGTCGCACCGGAGCATGATCGGACAACATGCGGGCCAGGTGGTGACATCTCGGGTGGTGAGCCACAGGTCGATGCGAGACCACGCTCCGCGCGAGCCGGAGATGCAGGAACCCTCGCGTACGCCGGGATGTGTATGTCGCCAAGCATCTAGCAGGGAGTTGTCCTCTAGGATTGAATGAAGGGTGGCAGTGGCCTGCGGGTGGTGTGTACGGTCTCCCGAGCGGTCTAGTGACGGTGAAGGCGCGACATTAAAATCACCCCCCCAAATCAGAGGATGTGGCCCCAGCGAGGATATGATTTGCCAGACTTGAGTGAGAAAACTGGGGTCGTCAGTATTAGGGCCATAGAGCGCTGCAAGTATCAATGGATGATTGTAAAGGGTGCCGGCGAGGATCACATAACGCCCCGCAGAATCAATGAAGGAGTGAGTACCATGCCAGGGAGGCCCTTTCTGAAAATGATGGTGGCGCCTCTCGTATAGTTAGAGTAAAAAGTGTTATAGGACTCCCCCCAGTGGCGGGAGTGCAGCCTGGTTGAGGTGGCGGGAAGGAGATGTGTCTCCTGGAGGAAACAGACGTCCACCTTGTGTCTGCTGAGGTGTGCGCGCATAAGGAGTGCTTTGCGGAAGTCGTTCAGGCCCCTGATGTTCCATGTCACGAAGGTGGTGTCAGTCATGAAGCAGTCATGGGGGGGGGTGGAGTAACATCGTCAGCAGTCCGAAATCGGGCTAAGAGGAGCCAGTGCCATGCAGTGTAAGTCGACATAAAGTGTGTACATTTGGTGACATGCCAGAAAGAATACAAGTAAAACAAAGCAACAGACTAAATAAGAAAGGTGTCTGTTGCGAACCCCCGAATGAAAAGCACGGGCCCGCCCCCCACCCACTCCAACCCCAATTAGGTTGAGTGTTTAATCCACCCCCACCCGGGAACCCCAAACTTGGAGAGAATACTACAGGCGCAGGAATCATCCCTAGAGGGTGCGTGGGCTTAGCCATAGCCCCATGCCACGTGGGCAGGGGGGCCGAGCATTGTATGACACATAGAGAGGGGTATCGTAGAGGCATTACATGCGACCAAGAGCAAGTCGCTGCATAGAGGCAAAGTGGGTAAGATGCATCAAAAGGGACCCATGCTCCCGTAAACAATGCTGCTCCAACACATATTGCAAATGGCTAAACAACCTGTCAGGCCATATACAAACTGAAAGCAATTGCTAGCGGTAAAACACAGTCAACAGTAGGTCGAGCAGTAAACAGGAGGTGGGCACCATGAGTCTTGCATAGCTGCGCGGTGAGGTTGAGGCGTATGGGGTCAGTCATTATCGCTCAGGCGGTTATCCTCCGAGATGGGGTGGTGACCATGTGTGGGCGATTTTCGTAACTGCTTGGCAAAGGTGAGGGCCGCGTTTGGATCAGTGAAGAATCTCGGCTTTTCCCCACAGTCAACACGGAGTTTGGAAGGGTAGAGCATAGCATATGTAATGTGAAGCTGCTGCAGGATGCGTTTGACGGGGAGGAAATCCGGGCGAGCAGCCTGGACTGACAGGGTGAAGTCGGGGTAAAAGGATAGGACATTGCCTTGATGATTAATCTCCTCCATCTACCGAGCCCTGCGCAGTATGGAATCTCTGACCCGATAGTTCAGCAAACGGGCAATGATAGGCCTTGCCGGGGCGCCAGGGCGGAGTCTGATGACCGAGTGACCTATGTGCCCGCTTTATGATGAAGTGAGTGGACAGAACCGGGCCAAAAAGGTCGCGGAAACAGAAAATCCTCAGCACACGAAAATCATGTATCAATAGTTATTAAAATGCAGAATGTGAGCATCAATTAAATACAATCAATTTGTTCATGTTCTTCTCTTTTTATTCTTTTAGATCTTCAGACAGCCGCTATACAGGGGAAATCGTCCCGCGACTTTATCAAGGCTATGACTTCTTAGTCAAAGTGCCTTATATTGTGGTGATATTTCCAACCCACAAAGGGGTATCAGTTGCTAGCGACGTCCAGTTTAATCGAACGTGTATCCAATGTTCAAAAGTGACTTGACAGTTCCCGATTCGTGATTCGCAAATACAGAAATCCCGGGACGTCGCTGTCCGTGTTTAACCGAGTACGGAAAAAGGTTGCGGAGTAGGGTCTCCATGTAATTTTCCATCCTACCAGTGGCCGTAGACTCCGGCAGGCCAACGACCCGGATGTTGTTTCTTCGGGAGCGAGCTTCAAGGTCCTCATTTTTAGCGTGTATGACCTCAAGGATTTTGTCCATCTTTAGGAGTTTTTGCGCACCCTCGGCTCCGGTGTCCTCGGCATCCGAGACCCTGGTCTCGAGTTGAACGATACGGGCATCATGGGAGTCCACCCTTTGTTTAACCTGGTCTAAGTGTGAAGTTAGGTGGTCAATTTTGGCATCTATTGACTTCAGGCTGGATTGTACGTCCAGGAGGATGGTCCGCAAGCTGTCATCCCGCTCACCAGGGAGATCCGTTTGTGTGGACTGCTCATCGGCGTCCGGGGGGGGCCTCTCCGCTTTTGCCCGCCCCGTGCCCCGCAAAGGTGAGCTTAGGTTGCCTGGTGTCGGTTTTCCCCATGGCGGCCCACAAGGCGGTGGGGGAGCAGGGTAGGCCAGGGGTTTGCCGTTGGTGCGGGATGTCCTCGGCCTTGAGAAGGCGCAGATCAGGAAGGCAGGAGGGGACGTGCAGCAGCAGCGCCCCAGAGAACTGCGCAATTGCCCAGGCAGGCCACAGAGACCGCCCCCTAGGGAACCGGGACCAGCCGCTGAAGGGTTAGAGGTGATCACTGGTGCGCAAAGGCGGTGCCTGGGCCTGAGCAGGAAGAACCCCTCCATGCACGGGTAGGCCAAGCGCAGGCCGTGTCGCAGCCGGGCTGCAGCAGTGCGTGTTCGCCTGTGTCGCCGGCCGAGCGGGGCGGCCTCGCGGGAGGCGCAAGACAAGGCAGGGAGAGATCACAGTCTCGGGAGCAGGCCCCCCCATGTGCAGGCAGAAGCGTGTGTAGAGACAAGGGCAAACAGCAGGAGGTTATGGACGTCAAGCCGGTGCAGTCGCCAGCACCGTGGGTGAGCTGGGGGTATTGTCGAGGCCCCACTGTGCACAGCGCCCCACCCAGAACGCCGCCTGCAATGGGCGGACTGCCGAGACCCAAAGGCAGCTGCTGCCAAGCACTCACCGGTCATGGGTGGGGGGAGCAGGTCAGCAGATCTCTGGAGGGGCCCGAACGGGACGCCGCGGCCTCAGATGCATGCAGACCCTGGAGGAAGCCTCTCAATCGCCGCCGACGTAGGGTCCAGAGGGCCGCCCCCCAGTGCGCTCCGCACAGCCGCAGGCCCGAAGTCAGGGGCGAGCCAAGGCCGAGCCAGGCACCAAAGCAGCAGGGGCCTCCGCCACGCCCCCAGGCAGCAGCCCCGGGGCCAGCACCAGGGTCCAGGGCACCGGAAGGTGCTTCCGCGTCCGAAGGCGCAGGGATGACCCCGGGAATGCTGAATCAGGCCGGGTCGGGAGCGCGTGGGCAGGCGCCCGCAGCAGCGGCGGTATTGTAGGCCCCGTCAATCAGGCCTGGCCCATACAGCCGTCCAGGAGCATCCAGCGGGATACTGCCACAGGCCTCCAGCTGCAGACCTTCCGGGACCCCCTGAGCTGCAAAACAGGTAGGCGATGTTGGGCGTCAGTATAGGGGGCCAGATGGTGCCCTCTCTAGCAGGATTCTGTATGGATAGAAGGCTCGGCCCGGCGGAGCTCGCTCAGTGCGCAGCCATCTTGCCGCTGGCGAGACCACGCCCCCCCCAAAGCAACCGGGAGTTTATGTATTTTGGGGGCTATGAGGGTTGGCAGGGCAATCAGCTGTGGGTCTCTCTTGGCAGACTAGGAGTTGTGGCAGGTCATGCTTTATTTTAACTGTTCTCCGGCAGCCCCCCAGGAGCAGTTTAAGAGGACA
Source organism: Calotriton arnoldi (assembly GCA_963921515.1). Classification (NCBI taxonomy): domain Eukaryota; kingdom Metazoa; phylum Chordata; class Amphibia; order Caudata; family Salamandridae; genus Calotriton; species Calotriton arnoldi. The sequence continues at coordinate 3,418,058 of CAWUFW010000025.1, read as the reverse complement.
GAATCAGTGCAGGTTCTGGACCTATTAACCCCACTGGTAACTGCCTATTGAACTCACTGTTCCAGTGACATTCGAACATAAGATCAGAGGGAAAAGTGCAATCTACACATTTGTGGGGAAAAGTGGTATAACATAAAACTTTAGAAGTTCTGGGTCCAGACTGTTGAAGTGGCACAAGGTGCAGGTAGGTAACTGAGCAAAGAATGTTTAGATATGCTCGGGACATACCAGACCAGGCACCAAATGAACGAGTAAGGGTGTCTCCAGTACAGGCACGACATGCATTGAGATGCACTGAAGAGACTGCAAGGGACCACAGAGCACTGGTTTATTCGCTTTTTGTTTCCTTTTTCCCCTGACTAAACTTTGAGGGTCCCCTTCCACCCCACTTGCTGTTATATCTATGCCTCAATGCCGACTGGTGAGCGAATCCTGGGTGTCCTGACACAAACTTAGTGCCATTTGTTCCTCAGGTATGCCTTGGGAGGGCGCCAATGGACCTAGTCCATCAGGTGAGGGCAATCTCTGACTGCCACTTACGTGGGTAGAGTGACACCCCATTAATCATGATATTTAGGTACTATGAATAGAAAGCTTAATATGGGTAATGAACATTTGCATGATACATTTTTACAGTTGTAGTATAATGTAATACAATGGTCACAATAGACACAGAGACAACAAGCAAGTTAGAGGCGGTAAACTGTTAGCGTTCATGTGGAAAATGTTAGAAAATAAAGTCAAGTACATTTTAATTGAAGGCAGGTGTGTTGAAAACAAACAAACTGCCAAGTAAGTTTCCGCCTATGATTGGCCCAGAGGCAGGGCTTGAAGATACTGCGGTTTAGGGCGGAACACACTCCTCCCTGAAGGACTCTGGGTGGACAAAACCATCACATTACCTGAAGCTCTACTCTGTCTCTGCTGGAGAGTCGTTGCATGCCTGGGTTGCAAGGCAGGTGAAGAACAGGATCCTCACTAAAGGAAGTTGAGTAAGGGTATTTATCACTCTGCCTACCCTTGAAAACTTACTCTGCTGGACCACAGCTCTGAGGAAGTTGCATGATCCAGTAATGAGGCAGAGGTAGAACATGTTCTTCACTTAGAAAAGGTGGGCAGGGAATTCGGTCACACTGTTGACTGCCACACCACCACTACCTTACTGTAGCTCAAAGGGTGCGGCAAGAACAGGTGACTTAGCACCTTTGGCATTGCAACAGCCCAAGAACAAGAGGCAGTATGAACTTCTCGCTGCTATGTCATCGTTCTAGAACCACCAGGAGTGAGGCAAGTGGCAAGTGGAAAGCAAGCCACTGGCACAATAGAACGGTGTGGCGGCAGAATTGCACACTGTTGGTGGGATCCAAATCCCATCTTTTGCGCCAAACAAAAATATGGTTAATGATGACTAGACAGAAGGTCATAACAATGTCTAGTCACAGAATTAATGGCATCTTCAAGGTGATAAGCCAACAGGAAAGCACACTACAAACCTAGACTTCCCTAACCTAAACCCATATAGATATGGGTTGGCCCTAACTCTATGCTGTGTCCCAAAACCCTGGCTACATTCTTACAAGTGATCAGTGGCCTTGCCCCCCTGCCTTGATGACCAAAGTTGAAGGAGGGTCATTATATTGTTTCAGCCCTGCAGCAGGTGCATTTGTACTGTGCGGTAAACCTATATATATATGGAGCTTCATATCCCTGATGAGACATTGAAGTGCATTAGTAGCGTGGAATCTCACGCTACACTCTGCAGAAGTTATTGTTTGGAAGAGTGTTGAACTGCAGTCTGGCCAATGAGGAAAGCATTTTAGTTTCATGCAGGAGTTACTAAAGTGGTGCTCCCATCTTGTCTCAAGTCACTATGCATGGTGCGTGATGGCATGAAGAGAAGTGAAAAATAGAAAGCGTGCATTCATTCGTTGTCGTGCCTTATTAGTTGTTTTTTTATGAAATCCACCTAGGAGCAGCCAAAGTAAAATACATGGGTATATATCAAAACAATATAGTCAAGAGTAATTGATCCAATCTTCATTTATTGATATTGATACATCAATTGTATAGTGTTAATCCTTCAAACTATATGACTTGTATTCTTCGTTATATCACTTTTCGACGTCATTATTTATACAACCCAATGCATTTCCGGACTTGCCCTTCATCAAGGGATAATTCCTAGAATGCAATTGAACCTCTATTTAATCAAGTAATCTGAATACAACCAACCAAGCAATCCAGTCTTTATCAAAAACAGTCAAGATATGTAAAAAAGTGCAAGAAAAACTAGTGAAAAACATCCTAGGTGCATTGAAGCAATGCGAGCCAACCTCCAACATTAGCTTGCTGTGCGGTGTGTAGACATTTAATATGACACATATGAGTGAAAAAATAAAAAAATGAAATGAAAAATAAAAAGAAGGTGGTAGTAGTTTGGTGCACAAACATAGAAAGTATATATAGATGGCAGTACAGAATCGGTAAATTGACCATAGATTATATGAGCTATGAAAAGCAAAAGTCCTGTGTCTCGAAGGTCAAGTTCAGATGAGAAAACCAAATAACAACTTAAATTTAACCCTCGTGTTGGCGCAGTGGTCACGATGCATCAAACAAAATCATGCACAAAAATAGCCTGAAATTAGCGGAGGATAGTAATGAATCAGAGAAAACAGTATGAATATACCTCCTGGCCAATTTTCGTTATGAGTGCTTCCATCAGAAAAACAAATCCCAAAACCTCTAATCTAACCCAAAAAGAGCGTGGAATTATCACACAAATTGCCATGAACAAGACCATCACATGTTGTAAAGCTGACAAGGGTGGAGCCTTAGTAATCCTGGATTATGAATACTACCTGGAAAGTGTCAATAACCACGTTCAAGACTCCACGACGTACATGAAAGTAAACTTGAACCCCACAGGCGAATTTTATAAGATACTTTTGACCATTGTAAATAGGGTCGTGTCCATGGGTACCATAATGGAAGCAGACAAACGCTACTTGATACAGGAACATCCAAGTATTTCACACATATATATGTTACCTAAGATTCACAAAGACTTACACAAACTTCCATTTCGGCCTATTGTCTCCACTCGGAATTCTACATGAACCAGTTGGAAAGTATTTGGACCGTCACCTCCAGCCTATAGTCCAGAACATGTCTACCTATCTTAAGAACACCACAGACTTTTTAAACAAAATAAGATGCATCAAATTCGATGAAAACATCGAACCTATTCTATGCACCATAGATGTAAGGTCCCTATACACCTCCATTCCTCATGACTTGGGTCTTCAAGCAGTGGAACCATTTTTGATAAATGCCTCGATGGAAGAGGATCTAAATATGTTCCTACTTGAACTCCTGCACTTTACTTTATACCACAGTTACTTTGAGTGGAATAATGAATATTATGTACAATTGTCTGGAACTTCCATGGGAATTGCGCTGCTCCATGTTAAGCTAACCTCTTCATGCACCTTTTTGAATTGGACCTACCTCTGTCTGGTAGGTGGTCGAGGCCCTCCTCTACCCGCAGGCTCCTGCCTGCGCCTCATTACTGGTGGTCCAGTGGGAGATCCTTGGTCTTCTGCTTTTCCGCTGCTGCCTGTCTCTGTGTTTGTGCCCATTTTTTCTGTCCTTGTGAGGGTTTTGTTATTGTGCCTTTGGGTGTCTTGTCTTGGTGTCTTGTTATTGCCTTCTTTCCTGTTTGTGCCTTTTTCCTGTTTTTTCTGTCTTTACTGTTGTTCCTGTTTGTGTCCTCCGTGCCCGTTTCCTTCCCGCCGCTGCTGCCCCCGCAGCCGCTCCCCCCTGCCGGTTCCCGCTCCTGCCTCACAGCTGTGCTTCCCTCCCCCTTCCCTATTTAACGGCGGTCGCTGCTCGGGTGTCCGAGCAAGACCTCGACCACTCTCGACCCCATCTTCGCAGGAGGGAACATCGTCCGCTTCAGCCATACCACGCAGCCCCTCTGGACAGACCACCACTGCGTACACTTCTCGTTCAACACTGCCACCGCTCACAAACCCACTCCATGCCCACTGCGAAGGAACTGGAGCAAGGTCACAGAGGAGCACCTCAACTCCACCCTCATCCACGACCCCCCCCCCGGCCTCGACCAACGCCAACTCTGCAGCCAATGAACTACACCGGTGGATCACCAACTGTGCAGACAAGCTCGCATCCCTCCGCAACCCCGACAGACAACACCCCTTGAAGGCCACCTGATTCCCCACCGACCTCCAAGAATCCAGAAGCACCTGCAGACGCCTCAAAAAACAATGGAGGAACAGAAAAACTACTGAAGACCAGACCACCTACAAGAACGCCATGACTGAATACCACCAACTCATAAGATCCATCAAAAGGACCTTCATCCGGAACAAAATCCTCACCAACTCCAGCAACTTGAAGGAACTCTTCAGCATCATCCAGCAATTCACCAAACCCCCCAGCGAAGCCACGGCCATCACACCCTCCCAGGACCTCTGCAACATGCTCGGCACCTACTTCCACCTGAAAATCAAGGCCCTCTACGACAACTTCAGCGAACAGACTCCAGAAACCACCTTTTCCTCCAGCAATGACAGCCAACCCACCATCACTGCCTGGACCTCGGTCACCACAGAAGATACCTCCACGACTATGAAGAGCACTCACTCAGGAGCCCCCACGGACCCCTGCCCGCTGCACATCTTCCACAGAGCCGCCGCCGCCATAGCGCCTGAGCTACGACGCACCATCAATGCCACCTTCGAATCTGGCACTTTCCCCGACGACTGAAAACGCGCAGAAGTCAAGCCCCTCCTCAAGAAAACCTCTGCAGACCCGACGGACCTGAAAAACTACTGACACATCTCTCTCCTTCCCTTTGCAGCCAAAGTCACCGAGAAGATCGTCACCGCCCAGCTGACAAACTTCATCGAAGAGAATGCCATCCTCGACTCTTCCTAATCCGGATTACGCAGTAACCACAGCACCGAGACCGCCCTCCTTGCCGCCACAGACGACATCCGCACGCTCCTCGACCAAGGCCACACCGCGGCCCTCATCCTAATAGAACTTGGCGCAGCCTTCGACACCGTCTTCCACCGCACTCTCGCAGCCAGACTCCACGACGCCGGCATACAGGGACCCGCCCTCGACTGGCTACGCTCCTTCCTCGCCGGCAGAACTCAAAGGCTCAGACTCCCGCCTTTCCTCTACGAACCGACAGAGATCAACTGCGGAGTACCCCAAGGATCATCGCTCAGTCCCACACTCTTCAACATATACATGGGCCGCCTCGCCGCCACCGTCTGGAGCTCAACTCGGAGAAGACAGAAGTCCTCGTCCTAGGACACACCCCCTCAGCTTGGGACAAAACCTGGTGGGCCACCGCCCCCGGCAACCCCCCACCCCCATGGACCATGCCCGGAACCTCGGCATCATACTCGATTCCTCCCTCGCCAGATCAACGCCGTCACCTCCAACTGCTTCAACACCCTCCGCATCCTTCGCAAGACCTTCAAGTGGATCCCCCACCGAAGCCAGAAAGACCGTCACCCACGCACTCATAACAAGCAGACTGGACTACGGAAACGCCCTCTATGCTGGAATGAACAAATCCCTGCTACCCAAACTCCAGACCATCCAGAACACCACGGCCAGACTCGTTCTCGGCATCCCATGACATGAGCACATCACCCAACACCTGCGAGACCTCCACTGGCTCTCTGTTGAGAAGAGAGTAACCTTCAAGCTACTCACCCACGCCTGCAAATCTCTCCACAACATCGGACCCAAATACCTCAACGAAAGAGTCTCCTTCCACGTACCCAAAAGAAACTTCCGCTCTGCCGACCTCGCCCTAGCAGAAACCCCCGCATCCGCAGAACCAAAGCGGGTGGAAGAGCCTTCTCCTACGTCGCAGCCAAGGACTGGAACGAGCTCCGGGTCAACATAAGACGCTCCCCTACTCTGCACACCTTCAGGAAGAGCCTCAAGACCTGGCTCTTCGGCTGACCCGTAGCTGCACCCCCCCCCCCAGCGCCTTGAGACCGTCACGGGTGAGTAGCGCGCTTCACAATTCCCTGATTGATTGATTGATATCGTTTCCAAACAGAGTTGGCTAGAGAACTTAATCATGTATTGGAGATACATTGATAATATATTCCTTAAATAGAAAGGTGAACAATCAAATCTGGAATCTGCTATCAATGTCTTGAATACCATTGACGAGAGAATTGGTTTTATTAACAACGCTAGTACAGACAAAATCATGTTTCTTGATGTGGAGATCACAGTACAAAATCGAGGATTAGCAACCAATGTTTTTGTTAAACCTACTGATAGGAATCATTTACTGCACTACAACAGTTTTCATCAAATGGCGTTAATAAGATACTTGCCTTACTCTCAACTGTTAATAATAAAACGTATTTCATCAAGTGAGTGTCATTACAAGAGTAGTAAAGAAAACATTGTTGCAAGGTTTAAACAAAGAGAATACCCTAATAACGTCATACAAACAGCCATCGAAAGGGCTGAATCCAAAGACAGGATGCCACTTCTTGAAGTGGGAAAGCCAGAAGACAAGAGCTGTGTTTGTATCAAAATACTCCACCAGAAGTCATAAAGTTAGAAACATTATTCTAAAGTACTGGCCGATGCTACAAACAGAAGCTGAGTTCAAAGGTATTTTCAATCGTCAGCCACTTTTTGATTACCATAGAACAAAAAACCTGAAAGAATTACTATCCAAATCAGATGACCAAACAGTAGGTCAAACATACAAAGGAACCATGCCATGTCTTAATTATGGAAGCTGCAATAACATCATAAAGGGCACCACCATCACGCACCCAGTTCAAGGAACGCCCATCAAATTACAAACAACAGCTACCTGCGACTCCAAAAATGTGGTTTATGTGCTAAAGTGCCCATGTGGATTTGCATATGTGGGTAAAACTGAACGAAAAATGTAAGTGAGATTGACTGAACATAAAAGCAATATTTGTTCCAAGAATACCAAGTCTACCATCGCTGTGCATTTTTGTACACACAACCACAATGTGAGCCAATTAAGGTTCCTCATATTGGAGACAGTACCCATAAAGGAGGGCAGAAATAATAAAAAATAACTCCTTCAAAGAGGAATCTATTGGATGATACGACTTGACTCAGTCAGCCCTAAGGGACTTAATGAATGACTAGATTTTAGTTGTTATTTATAATTTGCATCTGATATTGCTCGCACTCCATTGGAACTCCTCTAGAGGAAATTATTTTTTTACTTTTTTACTGTTTAAAAATGATTGCAATTAATGACATTCTAAATGTTATTTTCAAATATTTAATTTAAGATTTTTTCATTTAGATTTGTTTCAGTTCGTCAAGTCTAGATCCCTCTATAAGGCTATTTTAAAATTTTCACTATGGTGTTACTCATTGTCTTGAATCTGGTGCTGTTTTCCCGTTTTTGCCGTACTCGAATGTCCTGATACCCATTTTTGTTATATCTTATTTATCAGTTTTAGTTTGTGCTGTTTTAAAATGACCTTACAGAGAATTGCCTTGTATCACATTTTGCCTTTTGAGTTTTCAAACTTGTCCAACATGGCGCCTTCATTTTTTTCTGTGGTCGGGGTATTGTGCTCTAGCCTCTTTCTATATGCACGTACTGGTTTCTTTAACTTCAGTAGCGTACAACTTGGCGTTTTACATGGCATTTAGTTTTTCTGATGGAAGCAATCATAACGAAAATTGGCCGGGAGGTATGTTCATACTGTTTTCTCTGATTCATTACTAACCTACTATCCTCCACTAATTTCAGTCAATTTTTGTGCATGATTTTGTTTGATGCACCGTGACCACTGCGCCGACACAAGGGTTAAATTTAAGTTTTCATTTGGTTTTCTTGGATGAGATTGACTTTCACGACACGGGACTTTTGCTTTTCATAGCTCATATAATCTATGGTCAATTTACCGATTCTGTACTGCAATCTATATATACTTTGCATGTTTGTGCACCAAACTACTACCACCCTCTTTTTATTTTTCATTTCATTTTTTTTCTCTCATTTTTTCACTCATATGTGTCGTATCAAATGTCTACACCGCACAGCAAGCTAATATTGGTGGTTGGCTCGCATTGCTTGGATGCACCTAGGATGTTTTTCACTAGTTTTTCTGGCACTTTTTTACATATCTTGACTGTTTTTCATAAAGACTGGATTGCTTGGTTGGTTGTATTCAGATTACTTGATTAAATAGAGGTTCATTGCCTTCTAGGAATTATACCCTGATGAAGGCCAAGTCCCGAAATGCATTGGGTTGTGTAAATAATGACGTCGAAAAGTGATATAACGAAGAGTACACTCATATAGTGTGAAGGATTAACACTATACGATTGATGTATCAATATCAATAAATGAAGATTGGATCAATTACCCTTGACTATGTTTTTAGGATTGTAACAGTTTTTATTAGTTTTGAGTTTTTACAACATGCTTCGCCTACATCCAAAGGCCGGCGAGGTATAGGTCAGAAGGAGGGGGGGGGGGAAAGGGGGAATTGAAACAATAAAATAAGAGAAACGTTACATGCACATATCGCTCTATAGAAGAAAAGAAAAGTCACTCTTTCTCTATTCCCGAGTCTGACGTGATGGTGGCTGGTGTAATCTGTAGTATTCGCAAGTAAATGGGGCATGTGAGCTCCTGGAACACACCTGAGAGATGCTTAATACAAGGTCCCCATCGCTTTTTGACCTTGGGTAAGGTGTGATTGACAGCTGCAGTTAATTTTTCCATCCCCAACAGGTCCCACAATTTATGGAGCCAATCAGTGTGTGTTGGGACAACGTCCGTACCCCATCTCGACAATAGGACTTGCTTTGCAGCGCATAATGCTAGGGTGATGGCCTTGCCTCTGTTGGAGTGTAGTGGGTAGGTTAACGTGTTGGGTAGCCCCAACAGGACATAACTGGGGAAGCGCGGTATTTCCGTGTCGAACATCTGGTCAATGTCTGCAAGCACCTCCTCCCAGTACCTATGGAGCTTGGGGCAGTGCCATAATAGGTGAACAAGTGTGCCCGACTGGGCGCAATGCCTCCAACAAGTGTCCCCCCGCCCCCTTTGCCACTGGGCCAGACGCGCTAGGGTGTAATACCAATAGTGTGCTAGTTTTAACAACGTCTCCAAGCCGGAAGCACAAGTCGCGGAGGTACGCGCGCGGTGCAGAATGTCTGACCATTCTTTGTCCGTAAACCGGCGCTCACACTCCAGCTCCCACCGTATTCTGGCCGGCGTTTGCAAGGGGGTAGTCTGTGTGTTTAGGAATTAATAAATGTCGGATAGGAGGCGGGAGTCGTCTTTTCTAGATAAGAGCCATCGTTCAAATAGCGTCAGTCGTCTGCTGGCGTGTGGTCTAATGTCGGGTTGACTATATTTTTATGATATGTACTTGCTTGCTCTGAACAGGCTTACACAGTGATAACCTCTCTCCTGCTGTGCAAGGTGGGGACATTTAGCCCTTCCAGGAAAGACGCATTCTTGCTTGATACACACGCCTTTGATCAGTAAGCGATACCCACTGGCACCCAAAAAATTGTTTACAAGTATACTTATTGTTCAACTTCTGTACACCATTAGGAGTGCGAGTGTCTCTCTTCTTGTCCAGTGCACTGGGTATAGACAGTCTTGGCAAGTTCTCTATATTTTCGGCCACAGTAACAGTTGAGAAACCCACAGGTATGCACAGAATATAGGCAGCCATGGTTAATGAGCTCCGTTTATCCAGGAGCAACGTAAAAAATCCCAAAGGCATGTACACGAGAAACTCCACCATAGAAATTCTCTTTGTGGGCTACCCAGAAGCGACTCATGAGAGCACTGGTTACCTGTAGCCTGGATAAATGATCTATTGGGTCCGTCACTAAGTGACAGAGGAGCGACCTCCAGAGTGTCCTGGTTACAGGCATTCAGAGTAAATGCTCCAAACCAGGGGTCTCAAACCTTTTGTGAATTAAGAGCTATTTACGTTAAACGAAAATCATCGCAAGCTACTAATATTGTTAGTGTTGTAACAGTGATCACATGAGACAAGGTTACATTAGTGCCCACCATGTCCAAGTTTACCAGCAGTAATCACCTCCATACATTAGCAGGATTACCAGCAGTAATGTGAAAAAGGCTTTGTCAATTTAGAATGCCTACAAGTAGGTAATGCATGCCAGCCACAGTGCCCCTGGCGCAAAAGTAATCGTATTAGAAATAAGTCTCCACACATGATTTATCACTCAAAATCAAATATGTCTTGGGATACACAGTTTTGTCATACATATGTTAATTTAACCAAGCAAAATGTTCCAATTTAGATGACTGGGATGCACACAAGTGAGCTACCAGAAGCTCACGAGCTGCTCGTTGGAGACGCCTGCTCCAAACGCTCTACTAAGTAGTCACTGGAGAGCGTCGGGGGGGGCTGGCTGGGGGGGACTGGGGTGCACCATATACAGTCGCCCATCATAAATGATAGAAATAGTCTGTCCAGGAGTGTCAAGGAGTAGCCTACAGATAGGGAGCTATAGTAAATGTTCTTACGAAGCTACCCAGGATCAGGAATGGTAATCTGCATGCACCAGGGCCCAAAAGTCACAATCGTCGTGTAAGCCCACAAATAAAACCATGTGGCAAGTTTTCAAATGGACAAAAAAAGTTATGACCACAAGCCCAACTCATACTGTCTGGTATTCTGGATGATGGGTGTGCACAAAACCACCAAACCCAGAAAGGATGGCATTTGCTGTGTCATCAGGTTCAGCGTTTTCTGGAGTTGAAGACGTTTCAACCAACGTTTCAACCAACGTTTTGGCATTTTGAAAAGAGGTATACATAACAAAACTAACTGTGTATAGTATATGGTCAGTTGCATCATAATAAGGTCAATCACAGGAAGTCTACCACATCATAAGAAAGACATTCCAGTAAAATGAATGTACATTTATATTATTACAAATGATGTTCCAGCATAAACCAGACGTCCAATAGGAGGGGCGTGCTAACGTCTTGACCTTTAAGAGTGTAACATTATTTGAAACAAGCTGATGAGGATCAAACTGGGGAGAGGGGGCACAATGCAGGGGAGGGAACAAACTGGGAGCCTCGGTCAGAAATATATGAAGAGGCAGCAGCAGGCATTGGGCCCAGGCAAGGGGGTGGTTGTTTGCCCGGTAAATGATTGGAATTGGTAGAGCTTGAGGGGGGGAACTCTGCCCAATAATGAGACGAGGAGAGGCAGGCGCTAAGCATTAAAGCATGTGGAGGGAGGGAACTATAGGGGGGAGTGTGCTATCCTTGGAGAACGCCTTTTGATTCTCCAGCATATTATCCCAATTCCAGCCATGGGACGCCTTCATAAACCCCTAGATCCCTCCCCAGGTAGGGCTTTGATTTCAGCCTCTGCCCATTGGATGCCACCTGACGCCAAGCTTCAAAGGGGAGGGGGTGTTTGTGGCCTTGCATTGCATGGTAATTGCAGTATTGGCCAAGAGGAGAGCAATATTAGCAAACAGGCATGCCACCTTGTTTTTTTTAGCGTTTGTAACGCGGAGAGCAAAGGCTACCCTGTCAAGGGGGACAGGTTTCTTAGTAAGGGAGGAAAACAAGTCCAATATCTTGGGCCAGTACTTTCCCACAGCATGTGCGACAAAATCAGCAGTATCAGATGAGCAACGGGGGCATTGGCTAAGGGAAAGTTCTTGTTAATAGCAGCAGGTTTGAACTCGGCTCTGTGTATGATGTAAAATTGGATGAGTTTGAACTTGGCATTACAGAAAATCCGTGTGTGGGTATGCTAGAGCGTCTGGCCATTCCTTGCCATGAAATGCCTTCCCGGCCTCACTTTCCCAAGTGTTGCACAAGGATGAGAGCATAGTGTGGTGGAAGACAAGAGGGCTCTGTAGAACCAAGTACTGTGTTTTCGCCCCGGGCCTAGGGTGTAGAGGGATTGTACCAGTGTATGCGCCTCGGGTTTCATCTCTAAGACGGACCCACAGACGTAGAGGGTTAATATTGATGTACTGACATTTTAACAATTTTTGTAAAATCATACTACAATTGGTGCTATGGAAGTGTTTGACATTTTCATTTCAGCTACGCCATTTCATACGGGTTATTTATTTGTAATTAAATTTTTTAAATTATACTGTAACGCATGACAGTGTCTGGCACCACATCAAGCAGTTTTTTTGTATTTTATATGTTTTATAACTCTGCAATGGCTTTAATCAATCGTGAAGTAATAAAGAAACTAGAAACTTGAAAAACCAGGATGTAGAGGGTGTGAAGAATGGTATGATGTAGTAGGAATTGTCCCTCGTGTAGATCCCATTGCTCTCTCAACGAGATAAAAAGAGAAGGCAGCCATCGTCGAACAGATTCCCAACTGTCATGAGGTTTGCACTGTGCCAATGTTTCAGGCTAAGACATTTCTGATCTGAAATTAGATTTGCCTCTGAAAAAAACACTTTTTCTTGGCATGTATCCAGCTTAGTTTTGATGCAGAGATGCTAGAACCCTTTTACACTGCATGCTATGGCCTAGTAACTTTAGTAACTTGCTAAGCTTGGAATTTGTGTCTTGCTCAGGCACAAATTTCAGTCAATCAATCAAAGGGCCAGGTAGGGTTAGCAACAAATGTGCCTCCTCAACAGTAAGTTCCTAAGAGGGAGTGAGTTAGAAATGTACAATTTTCGTACAGGTCTAAATTGAAGGAGGTTCTTAGGGATTTGTGTCTCAGGGAAATTATAAACTGATAGAGAGCTTGGACTGGTAACACAGGACACACAAGACTCTGTATTGACTTGCGAAGCCTCAGTGAGGCAATTTAGGTGGACAGTTTTCCTTAGCAAAATCTGCAAGAACTTTTAAGTCAATTTCAAGAGCCATAATGATCTCCAGAATTGATCTGGCCACTGCTTAGGACCAGATTGAATTGGAGAATGGGATGAGTATAGGTATCTAACCACCTTTATCACCTCAGAGGGTGCTTTCCAATACAAAAGGATGATGTTTGGATTGGCGAGTGTGGCATCTGTGTTCCAGAGGTTGATGTCAAGTTTATTAGATGGAACATCAGGCACAAAAGTCTTTCAGGACGATATTTTGGTGCTTATTAAGGACAAGGATCAGCATGCTCGGAACCTGAAAGTTGTTTTTAGTGCTTTGTAGAAGGAGGAATTAACCATTAAGAGGAACATATGTTTTGACAGAATGGCCTCAAGTATTTAGGGCATAAAATTTCTAAAGAGGGGTTCCAGCCAAAAGATGGTCATGTCAAAGCAATTATTAACTGAGCCAAAACCGATTTGCAAAGAACAGTTCCTAATGTTCTTTGTTTTGATTGATTTTTATGCTTGACTCATTATTAATTTTTCCAACAAAGCTCAAGCTATAAGGAGGCAGTTCAAGAAAAAGGTATACTTTTTATAAGGTTTAGAACAGAAGTGTTTTGAGAATTTTGAGTGTGAGATTATTGGAGCTCCATCTTTGAAACCTTTTATGCCAGGTGTGGGACATGTCATGGCTGTGGGTGCTTCCAAGTATGGTTTGAGTGCAGCATTGATGAACACGGACAAAAGGGTTTTAGCTTATGAATCATGTATTTTTTTGCCCATTGCAGAATTATGTTAGTCAGTAGGTCACACTAGCATCAAGACGCCATTGGCATCCGTGCGCTCTAGAAAACATATCAAATACAAAAAAATGTGATGATATTATTATGAGAGGTGATAAAACTGTCCCTCCTCGTGGTTTGATTGCAGAGATCATACAAATATTTCATGAAGGACATTGTGGCGTATCTGGCACTGCCAAGGCTAGCAGTGTTCCTGGTCGACGGGTCGAGCTAACTGGTGGACCGTGGATGAAGCTGGCCCCTGATATCCTGGGGTCTGTTTTCAGTGCAAAAATCTTTCACAATCATACTGGTGCATTAATATACTAAGTGGTCAGAAATTAGAATTTTTGGTAGTGTGACAACGGAAATTGTGTTACATTTTCTAGAGACTATATTCTGTTCAGAAAGCATTTTGGAAGAGCTGTTATCAGATAATAGAGTGCAATTAAATTCAGAGAAAATGCAGTATTTCCTAGCGAGTATTGAAGTGAAACATTCAAGGGTGGCTTTGCTTTGTCCAATTCATAGGCCACTGGGCAGGTCTGGATAGTCAAGTGTCATTAAGAAATCTATCGAGTTGACACTGAAATCAGGCTTGTGCTGGTGGAAATCCTTCAAAGCAGCACTGTTTTCATAAAGAATTATTCCTGATGCAATTAGTGGGAAATCTGCTGTTGAAATGTTGAGGAGCCTAAACCCACAGCCATAGTAGGCTAAAGGAAAGTTGAGGGATGATGTTGAAAGGAGGAAATAAATCAAGAAGTACCAGAGGAAGATTGAGGATTACTTGAATAAAAGGCATGGTGGTGTGTGTGGTAAATAGATGAAGATCTGTGTGAACCATATGGTCAGTATTAAAAAACTGGGTTGGTGAGGATGAGATGAGTGTTGGTCAAATCTGCTAATATTGAGCGTTTTGAGGTCCATTGTAGAGATGGAGGATGGTTACATTTCAGCCCTTTTTTGGCCACCCCGGGGGTACGTTTTGTATACAGAATAGGAGCCAGGTATTCACACTGCACAACTATAAATATTTAGACTCTACCTGCTGCAGCAAAAAAAAACAATCCATTCTCACACCCAGCACCTGCCATGCAAGGTAATATGAGATAGCTGTTCAAGCAGGGTGGAACCAGGTAATGGGTCCATTCATTGCTGCCATTTTGGCTGGGTGCGCAGCCTGGTTTACCGGCACCGAGTAGTCTGAACGAGTCGCGTGTGCAACAAGCACTTGCTCTCACACAAAGCATTTAAAGCCACACAAGCGGGGCTATACAGGCAATATTCAGAGGCCGGTGACGCGATCTCAGGTTACTATACCTGATGAAACCTGCTGCAGTAACTACGGCATACCGGAAGTGATTCCTCAGCGCAGGATCACGTTTATCATATATGATGAATGATTTGCCTTCATTTTTACATGTAGAGTGTGACAACAGGCTCGTCTCACCACCGGAGGACCTATGATGCAATATTATTGCTTTTTATGTGTATGCAGTGTCACTTTTATGTATTGTGTTGTTTAGTATGTCTGTTTCATTTGAGTGCTTGATCCCAGGGTGTACTATTGATTATAATAGATGTGTCCACTGAAACAAAACATTGAGAATGCCTCCTTTTCAGATGCACGGGCATTAACCACATTAGGGTGTATTTTAATAAATGCATGACGCTCCATGAATGCTATACTGTTGCGGAGCGTATAGTTCCCCATAAATGTGCCATTTCCATGGCAAGCTAATTCCCTTTTTATACATTTCAGATAATACAGAACGTAACACTAAGTAGGTGTATGGTTTATTGGCATTTGCATGCAGAGTGCGTGAATACTTAACACTTTGTGTTGTCATCGGTTTTGAACTAGAAGTGGTCTCAGAGTGTAATTCCTTGGTCCTGATGACAGCCACAGGGAAGGGTGGCTTGAAACATGTAGGCGGATCAGAAAGTAGGATCATTAAATCCAAATACACTTTCTACTGTTCTCCCCCCCTTTTTTTTCCCCCAGAGTTTTATATAGCGCGAACTGGACCCGAAGGTATAAGATTGCTTTACATGAGCACCAGTTACGTTACACAAGGTCACATTCATTTTTGTTAGGCACAGGGAGATTAAGCAGTAGCGGTCGGTGGTGGGAGTGCCGCCAGGCGCTGACGTGGGGCGGGGGAGGGGCAGGGTGGGGGGTAGTAAACTATGGATTACGGCCGATTACAGGTAAGTACACATATGAATAATCCAATCCAATCCAAAATCCTTTATTCGGTCTTAAAATTAAGATCATAAAAGTATTTACAATAATATGTGATACATTAAAATATTCATAAAATTTACATACAGACTTAATAAAAATAGTGTAAACAGTCTTCATTGTAATGATCACTTCATGTCTGTGTTAAAAATACTAACAATAGTAAACACGGCAATAATTAGTCAGAGATCAACCTCTTTCTTTTTTTAACACATAGCCAGAGATAAGATGCCAGAGCATAACATACATAGGGATTCTCCAGCAATTTAAAGTAAAATAGGGCCACTCGACAAAATTTAAAATTGTACCTTTTACATATCGGAACTATGAATTTACGACGTTCATCTGAGTAAAAACCACAGAAAAACAAGATATGAAGATCATTTTGTACAGACTTTTTGTCACAAGGACACAGTGCAAGATCAGAATGTTTCTATTGATTACCTGGGAACCCTAACATCAAAGGTATCATATTTAAGCGGAATCTCAGTAAAATATATTTATGGTAAGAAAGTGGTACATCGGCCAAATACAAAAAGCTTCCCTCCATCAATACTGGTGTTAATTCATAGAGGCGGGCAGCTTGGGAGGAATCATTTTTTTCCCTTCTCAGATATTGTGCCCTAAGTATAAATGTCTCCACCAGTTTGCTTTTTGAAAAAGATTTACAAGTGGGGGGATTTTTAAAAAGGAGACTTAACCCAATTGCAGAGAATTCCGCTTCCACATAATGCAGCCACTTAACCCGGGTAAAATTTGCTGATTTTAAAAGCAATAATATCAGGTTTTGCGTGAGAGGCACAGTTGTCCTATGCCAAATAGAGTGCCACAATAGGAGCGGAGCCAATTTAATAGTGTCAGTGATATATGGTAAATCCAGCTCCCTATGTAACACATAGTTTGAGTACGACTGTGGGACAGAGGTAAAAGACTTAAAAAACGTATTCTCTATAGACTGGAGAGTAGCAGTGGGAGCCATTCCCCAGATTGCTGCGCCATAAACCACCGCCGCCTTAGTTTTGGCGTGGTAGATCTTTTTCATTGGTATCAAGGGTTTGGCTCCCAGCTTTTTCGCAAACTGTTTCAATGATCCCAAACTTCTCTGCATGCCTAATTCTCTGCCCTCCACTAATTTGGCCCAAGATTGGTTCTTATCAAAAAGGACACCCAAATAGGGGAAAGAGTCCACCACCTTAATCTTACCAGAATCCATAAAAAAACTAGGAAGTTTATCCTGTTTCCGCCCCCCCGCAATGATGACAAAGGATTTACTTTGATTGACCCTTAGATCTAATAATTCCATAAAGGATGCATAGGCCGAGATGAGGTGTTGCAACCCCCTCCCTGTTCTTGCCATCAGAACGGCATCATCCGCATATGCCAGCATAGGGAGGCGCTGGTGGTTTTCAAGTACCGGGACATCCAAGGCTGCGGCCTCTAGATGGTTCCCCACACCATTCGTGTAAATCGAAAACAAGAATGGTGCCAGGACGCAGCCCTGTCTTACCCCTCTCAAGATCTTAAATGGGCGGGTACACTCCCCATGTCTCCCATAGCGGACTGCGGATGAAGCATCCGTATACAGCTGCCTAATAAAATCAGTCAGGGCCTGATCAAATCCCATCTCACCCATTATCTGCCAGAGTCTCGGGTGGACACGCATTCGAAAGCTGCGGAAAGGTCCATAAAGGCAAGATAGATCTTCCCACCCTTGACTCTGGTATATCTATCAATAATTAGTGACAGGTTCAGACACTGATCAACCGTTCCTTTGCCCTCCTGAAAGCCGTATTGTGATGGCATTAAAATATTTTTAGACCTCGCCCAATCCTCTAGTCTTGTTAATAAGAGACGTCCCATAAGCTTAGCCGTTGTATCAATCAGAGATATTGGGCGATAATTTTTAGGAGTGTAATTCCTTGGTCCTGATGACAGCCACAGGGAAGGGTGGCTTGAAACATGTAGGCGGATCAGAAAGTAGGATCATTAAATCCAAATACACTTTCTACTGTTCTCCCCCCCCTTTTTTTTCCCCCAGAGTTTTATATAGCGCGAACTGGACACGAAGGTATAAGATTGCTTTACATGAGCACCAGTTACGTTACACAAGGTCACATTCATTTTTGTTAGGCACAGGGAGATTAAGCAGTAGCGGTCAGTGGTGGGAGTGCCGCCGGGCGCTGACGTGGGGCGGGGGAGGGGCAGGGTGGGGGGTAGTAAACTATGGATTACGGCCGATTACAGGTAAGTACACATATGAATAAATAAAACGAATTTCGTTGCGCGCGCTGCATCGCATTTGGCGATGCAGCGCGAGAAACGAATTTTTTTTATTTATTCATATGTGTACTTACCTGTAATCGGCCGTAATTCATAGTTTACTACCCCCCGCCCCACGTCAGCGCCCGGCGGCACTCCCACCACCGACCGCTACTGAGATTAAGTGATTTGCCCAGAATCATAGGATGTTGAGCGTCATTGCCGAGACTCGAACCCTGTTACCCAGATTTGAGATCGGCTGCCCTAGCCGTTAGGCCACATACTGCCTGAAGGACGGAATAAAACAGTTTCCCTACCAGACAGGTATTTTTAACTCCAAAAATAAACCCTCCAACTCCTATCTTTCTGTAGTTTGTGTATAACATACAGTGCTCCCGTGTAATACAGAGGTAGCAGCACGCCCAGTTCCACAGCAGGACAGGAAGAACCAAAATGATGAAGCATGCCACCAAGGGGTAACCCTGGTGGGTGAGGGTTATACAACAAAAAACCTTGTGCTTTTTCCACGAAGGAGGATTAGCCCACATGTCTGAGTAGGGCTCCTGTTTTTAGGTCGAGCCTGGGCAGCTCATGCACTGCTCTGCGAGGCCTGCTGTATTCGAGTATAGACTTGAAGCCCCGCTCACTCTCCGCCCATATTTGTCATTGGCTTGTGTCAATGTCCTTCGTAAATGCTGGCTTCTGATTCGTTATTAGGCTTGTTAGTCCCTCCTTAGTACCGCCTTGTCTTCTTTTGTAACCTCCCATGAGGACTGGCCCTTTTACTTCTGTTGTTACACGCTATATGTTTTATTTAGTCTGTAAGCACTATTTTCTTTAATGAGTTTGTCCTACAGCAGGCACGACATGCTTTCCTGCAACATTCAGCACGCCATGCGCACTTTCACTTTCCAAGCAGCCCGGGACAATGGTGGCTGCTTATTTGAAATGAAATAAGTCTCGCATTTACAAGAGTTTGAGCTATTGGCATTGTAAATGACAAAGCCTTTTATTTATGTGTTAATTATCAAAATAGATAAATAAAAGGCATTGTCATTTACAATGCCAATAGCTTAAACTATGGCAAATGCGAGGCCTACTGCATCGCAAATGCTTGTTTGATGTACTTTCAAGTAAGCAGGATGAGCCCTCCTCTGTAAATACCTCTTGTCTCCCCCCTTTCATATATAACACTGGAGCTGCGACAGAAGAAATGCTGCCTGATCACTCTGGTTTGTTTGAAACTGTAAGGCTTTTAACAAGAGTGTCGAATTCTGGAGAAATTTGGGGATTTTTAATGGAACTAATACTTTTTGTGAGTTGTTGTTTTTGGGCGGGAGTCATAATATTCTTTTATTTTGCTGTGTTGGAAGGAAGATATGTAGTATGAGTTGCTTGGAGAGTGTAATAAATTGATGAATGGAACATAGAACGACTTGAGGTGAGGTAGAACTAGAATGCAGAATTGAAGGGTAAAAAGAGTTGTTTAAGAAGGGGCAGCTGGTGCTGGACGTCTACTGGGATGTTTTCTAAGTGTGGGTGCTGCTCCAGTTATGATTATACCTAACAAAAAGATTACCAGAATCCGTGGTTGCAGAGTTTCCTTGTCGGTAACCCATCTTAACAACTATCATCTTACAAAATAGGAACCCACCTATGATCTAGAACTTTATATCAGGGCTTAATCCCACTGCTCAACGCCCTCTTGCTCTCCAGCGAAGTTGGTACAGTACAAATATCACTGCATATTATGGGCCTGATGTAGAGTTTGGTGAACGGGGTACACTGTCACAAACTTGATAACATACCTTGTCTGCCAAACCCTCGGTCTGCCTGATTTATTGTGAGTCAGACAGCCTGTTATTTTTCTGACAGCAGTGGCCCCACTCGCTCTGCTGTCAGAAAACTTACCTCAATTGCCAAACAAAGTAGGTTCCAGCGGAGTAAAGATATCAGACCGCCCTATTCAGGGCCCAAGTCCTAAAAAAAAGAAGTGGGGGGACTAACCTAGTTAGGCAGTATGCAAGTGACATCACATCACGGCGCGCAACATCACGGTGCGCGAAATCATGGTGTATGACATCACGGCGCACGACATCACGGCGCACGAAATCACACATGGCATCACAGTAATCGACATCATAGAAAGGGGCATCACAAGCCACGACTTTACAGGAAGTGGCATCACAGGAAGTGACATCAGATCTAAAGCCTTCACATATAAGTTTAGCAGGTCTATCATGTGTACGTTTGAGCGCATTGCGAGGATAATAGCACAGTGAGCTATGGAAGAAGATATGTGACTTCTACACCTTGCAATCCCCCAGTTTTATGTAACACATTCTGTACATTCATTTACAAACTTATATAATTTATTGTACATGTAATATGCACGTGTTGATGTAAAGCGCTTTGACACCCTGCATTGAAATGAGTAGGGATATACAAGAAAAAATAGTGGTACTTAAATTATTTCAACGCCTCCTCAGGGGAAGTAAGCTCTATATCAATGCAATTTGCTTTGTGGAAATACTGGGAAAGACCAACACATCTGATATTCTTACAGAGCATGCATATCTCCTAAACAGGGACTGAACGAAGTGAAAAGCTGCCTCTCTCAAGTAAGTGTGAAGAACTAACAAGGTTTGAGCCTTTGTTTCCCCGCCGCTTCATTTGCATCAGGTGTGAGGCTCCTGACTGCTCCCAGCCAAGAGACTCGAACAAAAGGAGGCCTGATGACCCCTCAAATTCGGCCTTTGTTATGGGCCTAGCAGGAGTCTTAAATAAGAAAGCCCCGTCCCCGCCTGCACGTTGTTGCTTGTTGCAGATGGAAAGCAGACAACGTGCAGGCGCTGCTGAAAGTGTCCCGGTGTTTGGAAATTACACTGGGACGAGTTCAGCACATTATTTAGTGGGGCTCAAATTCTTGGCAGGGTGGGCGGCGTTCACCCGCGTGTACCCCCGACTCGTGCCTTGGCCCTATTTAAGCAAATGGTCCGATGTCTTTTTTTTGCCACACTAAGAAAACTATCGTGGTAATGGACAGAAAAAAAATACGTACCCACACACCCTGGGAGAAAACTCCTAAGGTGAGGAGGTCATTAGTTTTTACTTTTCAGAAACAAACCCCCACTTTAGGAGTTAGAGTCTGAAAATCATAAAAGTTTGGTAAATGGTCGCCTAATACATGGCGACCGTCCACCAAACTTGTTATGTCTTCAGAGGAACCGCTTTGATCTGGTGTTTTCTCTGAAGGCACAGAGGTCGCAGCTCTCATGGACAAAGTAAAGACCGCCATACTTTGAACCAGGCCCTTAGTCTCCACACTTGCAAGGAGAGTGCATGGGAAAAGCTCTACGTGTTTGAGAATATACTGTGTGTGTACTCAAAGAATATTTTGAAAAATGCAGACTTCCATAAATGCAAATGGCAAGAAAAGCTGAACGGTGAGTCAAAGGGACAAGCACAAGTGCTGTGGAATCAGTTGACTTCCACTCCTTTGTAGGCACACTGTCCTTCAGTTACGTTCACTGAGTGACTCAAATGGCCATATGTACATTTAAGTGACCAATGGAGGCTTGAAAACAACGTAACTCCACAGCTGGTACCCAAGGATGTTGGTAAAACTTTTAAAACCAGTATCTTGAAAACAGTTGGACTGGCGTAAAGGGCACCCAAGGATCCGAGGGCACCCACTGAGCGACATGACTACACTGGGAATGTGAACACACTAATTTATGGTGACACTGCAACTTGCAACTATAACCCAGGAACAATAGGGTGAAGTATCTAATGGTCCCAAGTTTAGCACATCTGGGCCCATGCAACAGAAAAGCCACAGAGGACCTTGGATGAAAGGGGAGAATCGTAGTGGTCTGTACTGGTAATCGTTGAAACAGGTTAACTGAGAAGTCAAAGGGATTTAAGAAACCTTTCTAGGCCCCACTCCAGTCTACCACTGGGTTATTGGTCCAGGGGCGTACTGCCAGGGAAGGTGAACAAGAACAGTGCTGTTCCCAGGAAGATACAGTTCTTCAGTATTTCGAGCTCCTTCTCAACCATCTTGAGATGTGATTATAAATCAGGGTCAGTCTAAGGTAACTGGCTCATTACAGCTTGACTCCTATCCGGGAATTACATCTCCTTTTCTCAGAAGCAGCAGTTTTGATGTTATCCTGTGGTCTTCGGTTTAGTCTGGGATTCAAAGGAAACAGTGACAGAGTCCAGGCATGTTATCTCTTCTCAGCTGGTGCTGCACAGCATACTTCTTAAGTTCAACACCTGCAAAGGGAATTGGGCAGCTTAAGGTAATTATCTGAAACTGGGGCACTGATAGAAAGCCAGTGCTCAGTTGGGCAATGCTCATCCAAATGAGTAGATTCCTAATGTACACCAGTGTTGTTCGCTTTCATTGTGTGGAATGTGCTCTTGGTATTACCTTTGGGGGGTTCCCTACCATGTAATACCACAACTGAATTGTTGAACCAATCAATCATGCTATGGATCATTTTGTCACTGGGCTCCCTCTCACCTATGGTGAATGTGCCATGAAGAACTGTTGTGTCATCTACATTGCCTTGTTCTCCCTGATGTAATAGATGACTGCTTTTATAACATCTAGTTTAAGTAACCCTAGCTGAATGTGCACTAGGGTTTTGGAAGAAAGAAGATAATTGAAAATATGGAAAACAGATCTGATTTAACCTTTGGAATAAAACGTTAATTTGTTCTCATAACCACCTTATATCATATGACACAGTTATCGGTTCTGTGGTTGGTATTATGGGAGTAACCAGAAATTTAAAATTCCACCCATTTGAACCATACCTCTAATCACACCGAACACAAAAAGGAGGCGAACCCGACCCTCTTTAGAAGAGTTACTTTCACCCTTTGATATTCCATTCATCCATCCTTTCATATATAAATCCATTCTATTACAGATGCACCAATCAATATGTCCATGTATCTATTCTTTCACGCATCAATCCTTTCACTTTTCTCTCACTGTTCATTCATTCATCATTCTTCCATTCATTCACTCTTTTACCTATTGATATTTCACTGTTCCATTCCTCCTTTCACCCTTCCATTCATTAATTCTTTCACCATTACTTTCACTATTCCATCCTAGCTTTCACCTTTTTATTATATATTTCCGTCCTTCCTTTCAGCTTTGTACCTACCCATCTTTTGTCTCTCGTGCTTATTTTTTTCTTACATTTCTCTCATGCTCACTTTTACTATTTGACCTTCTCTCAAAGTTTCCCCTTGTTTTCCTAATTATTCACTCTGTTTCCTTTCATGTGTATATCAGCCCTCCTACCACAACTCCTTGAAATGGTATTGCTTAACAGTATTATTTATGAAAAAAAATTCTGCAGACCCTTGAAGTCCCTTAAACAAATAATTAATGTTTAGTGGGCCCCAGTTCGTCAGCCCAAGGGGCCTAATAGTGGCAGCCCCTGTTTAAGCAGCTAAAGTAGGAGGGGGGTTCCCTACGGGGCCACGCCACTTGTTTGTCTCACTTAAAAACTCATAAGTCCGCCCGTCAGCTAGATCTCAAGGCCCACTGTGTGAACAACTTCCAACATGGTCTTGATCTGGAATCCCCTTTCCAGTCCTCTATTATCCCTTCTATTGGCTAACTTGAACTCTTACATGCCAATAGACCCGATTCAGGCGGGAGACTCTTGATTTATTTTTTTAAAGTTAAAAAATGGCTTTATTTTGACTGTCTCCCGCCTGGAATTCCTTCAGCTTTAAATAGACGTCAAAGGGGGGATGGGGGAAACACATTCTCCCCATATTTTTTTTACTTCCACTTTCCTCTTCTGATATATTGGCATACATGCTTTACTTCAGAAGCCAGTCTGATATTGCTAAGAGCCAAGGAAGCATCGCCTGGTTTTTCGATATTATTACTTGAAAACCCAAACATACCAAACATTTCAAGTTTTCCCGGAAATCACCGATAGTTTCCGATTCTCTTGGTCTCTTTCCGCCCCCTTTTCCCTCCTTCCGAGTACTTCCGAAGTTATCCGGAAATTGCCGAGAGTCCGTCCGCCGGACTGCTGGAGGCGGCCGCAGCGCCATGTTGGATGCTCTGCTCCTTCAGTGAGAAATCCCGCGGCACCCCTGAGTGCCCCCCTAACCGGAACCGGCACCCGTGACCCCGGGGAGGGGGAGAGCCCCCCTCTGATCCCGGGCCCGTCAGAGCCAACTCCCTTCTGGGCACCACCTACAACCCGTACCCCTGTTGCCAGGGAGACCCCCTTATCCCTCTACCTAACATCAGTAGCGGCCCGGGGGAGGCCGGACCTGTGAGCGGGGCGCACCGGCTCCCCCTCCCCCCGGTGTGCCTCCCCCCGGCCCGGGGAGGGGCAGCCCCTTTGCCCACAATGAGTTTACCGCAGAAGCCGGCTTTGAAGGCGGGAGCCGGGCCTGGGCTACCGGCAACAGCAGCAGTGCCCCCCCAGCACCAGGCCGGCGCGCCTCCACCTGTGGCCCTGCCGGGGCTGAGAGCCCTGCCTGGAGGACAGTATCCTTCACTTAGATGGGTGGGTGTCAGCAGCCTGCACTGGTGGTCCAGCTTAGTAGACAAGCAGTAAAGTATTCAGCATTGAACATGGGGGCAGTATCTATCACTGTGGGAGGAGGGGGGCATTTTTCATTGAGGGTTATTATCCTGACCAGAGAATGGGATGGAATGGGCTGTAGCCTATAGAAAGAGGTGCACTGAGGAAGGGTTATTTGTCCTGAGGGGCTGTGAGAGCCCTCCACTGATGGAATGGTGGTAGTAGTATCCCCGGAAGTGTGAGGTGGTGCAGTTACCTATATGAAGGATAGCACCCTGTACGGAGAGGCTTCAAGAAACCTTGAATAATGTGGTGAGGCGTTTGAAGTGAATGAAGGAGCAGTATGTTCCTGAAAGATATGTTGTGATGTGGATTATGCGCAAAGGCCCAATAACCAAAGGTCAAGCCCCTTTTAATGTTGGCATCCTCCCCTCGTGAGACCTTGGGGTGCCCCCCAACAGAGGAAACGGCAGCAGTGCACCGCACTGACGTCGTTGTGGGTACTGGCTAGTTAAAAACTACTGCAACTTAAAGCGCAATTTGGCATCCATGCTGCTGTCGAGTGAGCTGAGCCATCTATTAGTCTAACAGGTGTGCCTAGGGATTGTGAGAGAGTTCACTCCACCCTGTTACCAAAGAGAACCTTGGGGCATTATTCACAAATGAGGTTGTAGGTTCTCCCTGGTTGGCAGCCTGTTTTAGGTCCTCCGTCATACCTATTCCAGCATCCTTCACTCATCTGTATATTTCAGAACATGATGCTTTTAGAGGCAGGTAAGTCGCTCTTCTAGTGCTTCAATAAATTGATGGCGAACCTTCAAGTGACTGTTTTTACATTGGGGCCTGTATTGCTTTTGCAATGTACATGGACTGGAGTCGAACATGTGGGACTCTTCACATAGGCCCTGAACACAGCTTTAGTAGACCCGAACAACTAAAACACGCTGTAAGGGCTGGGCTACTTTGTCTTCTCACGGGTTCGGATGTGACAAATGTAAAGTACGACAGGTCTCTGAAAGTGATAAAAGGGTAAATCAAGTGCTGTGTTTGAGGTGCATGAAGAGAACAGTTGTTTGTCTATAGGCCGTAATATCATTTGGTGCTTCTAGTCAAGGTTGAGGTACATCGCCCGAGCTCGCATTTTAAAAATAGGATGTGGAGTTGTAGATCGGAATTTGTTTAGGCTGAATTATTTCGCTCTAAACGGTGAATAGAAGGGTGTGCTGCATTGCGAGATTGAGGTGCCTTGGCTTAAATGTGCATGGCTAAGCAATAGTTAGGACTTCGACGAGTCAAGGCTGAGTTTCATTGGGCTAGCCATTTCTACTGGAATAATAGCAAGTTGATGGAGGAGAGGGCAGGATGGCAGTTTGCCGAATGAATTGTATGGATTGAAATGAGCGCTGCTGAGGGATAGGGATGAGGCGCATCGTTAATTGTATGTGGGTACCAGTCCCAGTAAATTAGGTGCGATCGACAGGATTAACGTACATTGACATCCCCATGCTTTCCAATACTATGTTTTACGTGAGCACTGATGATAATGCCTATTACCGGAATAGGGTGTGATGCTGCAGAACTAGTATGAGGCATGGTTAAAACTTTATTTGTAACAAACTAGTGTTGGTCTTGCTTGGTTATTTTTTTCCATACGCCTATCGTTTGGTTGGCTGTGTTTTATTCAAAGCGTATGTGATGGAAATGAACCACCAGCGCTTCCGTCGATTAAACCCCCCCCATTGCGTCTTGCAGATTCCACCAGTGACCATGTTGTGGGCCGCATCACTCTGAGTCACAGGAACTGGGAAGGGTTTAAAGGGAAACGAAAGATAAGCAGTGCAGCAGCTGCGCTGTGTCATGTGTACACAGACCGGGTTGTATCACGAGGTTTCCTGCGTCGGACTGTACTTTCACTTTTAGGCATGGTAACCTGCTCACTTGCAGGAAGCTGGGCTTCTTACAAACTGATTCAATTGTAAAGGCGAAAGCCTTTTCATGATAACATCTTTTGACTATAGAAACACTCCTGTCTTAAAATCAAACATTGTTTGCTGTTTCGTGAATTTAAGTTTGGGTTTTCTGCGCCTAAGTATGTTTGAAGCATTCACTGTAGGAGTCGGATTCCAGCACCGGGGAGGGGTGGGAGTCGGATGTAATTTCTGTTGGTTGGGGGTTTCTTGCGTTGCTAGTGGGATCACTTACAATGCGGATTGAGTAGAGAATTTTAGGTTAGAGGCTTCAACTACAGAGCCTGGGATACCTGCATGTAGGAAGGATTTTTCTAGTGCAGAGAGTTAGGTCCTCTTAAACTAGTGTGCAAGAGGGTCACTTTATCTTGATTTGGGTAGGATATTTTGTTTTAAAGTATTTCAGTTTTGTTATATCCTGTGAATATCTAGTTTTGGTTATTATTCATACTGCATATTATGCACACCCCAAACACAGCAGGGCAAATTTAATAAAACATAAGTCACATCGAACAAAGGCTTACACTAATCATAGAGTGAGTAACACCATGTATAAACAAACTGAGCATTGGGTGTGATGCGGTGTGTGACTGTTTCAAGGATTCACCCTATCACCAAGATAGGGTGAATCATGCATTTCGATTCGCTTTCTATTGACCCAGTGCTTTAAATGAAATATAGAAGTGCACGTACTCACTATTCAGAATACCTGGTTGTTTTTGAGAAGTGCCAGTACTCTCCCATTAAATGTATTGCAGCCGTTCTGAAAGGTGCAGGTACTCTCACTTCCAAATTAAAGAAGTCAGGTACTTCGTACTGGACAGTACCTACCCATTTAAAGCACCGCCCAGTGCTCAACCATCACATGACACAACAAAGTTGTAGGAATGGCTCAGGACTTGGTATTCGTTTTAGATCAATATTTGATGCCTCCTATTTAGTCTGCGAGGAAATCAGGAAGCATATGCTGCAAAGAGTAACAAATGTCTCAAGTTTAACACAGACAATGACAAATGAAATAGCTGATTGTGTTGATGGTTACTATATATGTTGCAGGTTACTGAGAATATTTTTATTTTGGCATGAACATTTAAATATCAGGTACTTTCCGTAGAGTAGTACAGTGCATATGCTCTTATTAGAGGCTGGAACATAAAGATCAGTATTTGAAGGTAAAAAGAGGCAGCATGCTCTTGCGACACTGTTAGATATACAGTAGTTTTTTTGTGCTTTGATTATAATTGCATACATTTTAAGTGAAGTTTCAAAGCTGGAATTAGAAATTCTGTCCCCTAGATGTATTGTAATAGGTAGCGTCATTGAACTTGTATGAAAAAGTCCACATGCAGAAAACTATGGTCACCAACGCAACTGTGAGATTCATAGAAAGTTTCTTTGGTACCACTACTCATCAACTGATTACTTTCCATGGTTCTCCAAAATAGCCTTTATAATTGAAAAGAGGATGGAGGTAGCACCAGAGATGAAGTCACGCTCGAGTCAATATGGTCTTTTCAATGTTCTTTATTCTTCTTTAAAATAGTGTGTGACAGGACAACAGCCAACGCGTTTCGTTCCTTTTAAGGGAACTTCATCAGGGCAAAAAATCTTGTAACAACAAGGTCCGACTGAATGCGTTAAAGGAATAGTCAGTCCCACGATGCGGACAAACGTATAATAAGTTCCGTCCAGAGCGATCTAAGTACTATCGGATAGATACTCTAACCCAATAGGAAAAAGTGTCGGAGATCCCACAGTGACGTATAGATATAATTAGATGTCTCTGGAGTCCATCTCAGAGCATATATAAAATCACACCACAGCGCAATGCACAGCAGGATCCAAATATACAGGAAACCTAATAAGCAATAACGACCAATGGGTTCCGACCTCAGTAATTCCATGAGCCTTCTATTCGGCGACAGCAAGTGAGCCCGGCACGATAGCAGCAGTAGCCGTGCATTGCGCTGTGGTGTGATTTTATATATGCTCTGAGATGGACTCCAGAGACATCTAATTATATCTATACGTCACTGTGGGATCTCCCAACACTTTTTCCTATTGGGTTAGAGTATCTATCCGATAGTACTTAGATCGCTCTGGCCGGAACTTATTATAAGTTTATCCGCATCGTGGGACTGACTATTCCTTTGACGCATTCAGTTGGACCTTGTTGTTACAAGATTTTTTGCCCTGATGAAGTTCCCTTAAAAGGAACGAAACGCGTTGGCTGTTGTCCTGTCACACACTATTTTAAAGAAGAATAAAGAACATTGAAAAGACCATATTGACTCGAGCGTGACTTCATCTCTGGTGCTACCTCCATCCTCTTTTCAATTTATGTTTCTGGATTTCCAGTGAGACCCAACTGCGGCAGGTCTCGGAGGTTGATTGCACGGGACTTTTTTACTATATGGGTATTATGATTGAGGTGCTGAACGTTTAGTCAGCTGCAGTATCTATATTTGTTTGCAGCCTTTATAATTGACCATTAGAACTCAAGAATTGTAATCTTCAGCCACGATGTGTGGCGCTGAATGTGAATGACGAGCGATGTCCGCTGTTTGAATCTTTAATACCATTTTTTAAACCTAAATAAAAAAAATCATCTTCACTTAATTCTTTCCCTCACCACATCCATCTCCCCCCAAAAAATGTCTGTAATACTGTGATGTTACAACAGCTTCCATATTAGTTCTTCAGCAGTATTTGTTCACCAGAAGCATCTTTAACCCGTTTACAGCGGTGGCAATTCCGCCACGGTGCGGGCGTTCCACGGAGTGGGCGGGGCTGCGTCGGCCAACGGTCGTTCGCAGCACTGGGGAGGTAGTGCTCGCGACGGGCGTTGGCCGACGCGAGCACGGAAGGGGTTAAGTTTGTTTGGTGCTGTTTGGAATATTGTTTAATTTTGTTGTCATTGATGCAGTATTACTTCCATTAACCAGGTTCACAAAATTATTGGCGTGTCCCGGGGTCATGTGACACAATTTTGAATATAAATAGGAAATAATTGCAGGTAAGGCGGGGAGCGCAGTGCCTAACCCTTTCTCATATGAATGGTCCCTCTGCGCGCACACGCTGCCCTCTAAACGCTCTCTGCCAACCTGTTCCCTGCTGGGATGGCATACTGTGCAGCTATGCACATTTAAACCTTTTTTGGGAAGCTGGAAGGTATGCCTGTCTTGAATAGTCAGTGATCCGAAGACATTCACAACAAGCATTGGCAAAGCCAATAGGTTGTGCCTTTTTGAATTTTGGTTTTGTCACTGCATTTTGCCGGTGCTTTGTAAAATTATTTTTGTCAGAAAGTAACAAATATGGATTATTGAAAAGTTAAAACATGAATCCACACCATGGTTTAATTGAAAAGTACTGGCTGGTATGGGTGAATTTGTGCAACCGAAGGAGACATAATCCAGGACACAGGGACTGCTTGAACATTGTTTATTGGATTTTGGAGCACAATGTGACTCGCTGTCATTTGTACATGGATTGCATTAGATTTTTTGTTAAAACAGGATAGTAGTTTTTGAAGCAAACCAGGAGGGCTAACCAGAGGTTCTTGTGTCACAAGAATCTTTTTCTTGGAATATGTTTTGTACTATGAGGATGAGCTATTTAATCAAATGCACTTGATATTGAGAGTTGAGCATCAATTCTCAGACCAAATAAACTTCTAGTCACAAAACTTAATGATCTGGAAAATTGATCAACCATATGAGACCAACGGCTTGATCCGGTATTAGACTTACTATGCCACCAGTTTGATTATCTGTTGGCCATTTTAACATGGATTGGCACTTACACTTTGAATACTTCTTGTTTTAGTACGTAGATCTTTTACGCTCTTTAATGTTTTCCTAATTTAAATATTACACTCCCCATAACAGTGGTTAGATCTATTTTAGACTACTTTAAGACATTTTCCTTATCCCTCCACAGTGTGTTTCCCAATTTCAGGATGCCATTCACTACTGAGCAACTTCTCATTGAAACCGATTAGCATTAGTTGAAGCAGGATATATATTGATTATGCAATAACTGAGATCCTTGGTCAATAGTCCAACGAGCCATTATTAAAAAAAATTAGGAACAGTGAATCCAATATAAATATTGACCTGTGTGCAATATTTGGAATTTAATATATGCTGAGTGAAAAATTACATGATGGTTGTTGCATAGAGATATTTTATCTTTTGAGACCTGCTTTTGTCAGTGTGAATCTTTTTGTATATTTTATAATTGATTTGAATATTATATAAACAATGAATTTATGTATTTTAATGTTTCCGTGCCATGTTTTTCTCTTTACATTTTTTCTGTTCTCTTACAATCTTGTCTTTTTTTCTTTTGTGAAAGCTTGTCATTTTTTTGGGCATTCTTTTTGGTTTTTCTGCAATTTTCGAATGGGGATAAATAAAAAATGTGTCTTGCCCTGATGGATCTGCATATTTTACATATGGTGTTGGGGAAAAAGGTGCTGGCATAGAGGCAGTTCATATTTGAGATTTTTTTTAGATGAAGATACATTTGTAACATTTAAGGAAAATTATAAAAAATGAAAACAATTCATTTGTCTTTACCAGTCAATTACATTTGAGTCAGTAAAAGTAGTGAGCATAAAGAAACATTTGCCTAGCAGCCTTACTGAACGATTTTAATACAATGACTTGCTCAAAACTGATTTGCATGTTAAAAAAAAATGCATAGATTCCAGCACTAAGCTGTACGGTCAGCATAGTATTTCATTTAAAGGGATTTACTGACAAGCATATTAGAGAGTTACCTCAGTGTCACCCCTATGGCAATTGGGGAAATATTTACTCCCCATAAAAAACAAAATGGGGGTCTGTTATAAAACTCACAGCCCACTACAGTGAGATCCTCATGGGTTGTGGATCCATGACATAGAGCCATCTGCACCCCCCCACCCTTACAGATATCATGCTGTATAGGAACCACATCTGGACTTGTCTGAAATTACCTTGTGTCTGGTGGCCTTTTTCCAGGTTGAGTTTTGATTTGTTTTCAAAGGCCTCACTTGCAGCACTTGTGTGACGTGCACTTAACGCAGGTACAGCACCCATGCTGTTACTGTATTTGTACGGCTTCATTATTGTTTGTTGTCATGTTGAATATGTTATCCATCAAGATAGCTTTTATTGAAGAAAAAGAAGGATCAGTTAATCCTTTATCAGAAAGACATTGATCAGTCAATTAGACTTTCCCAGGTTTTTGCTTAGGCAGATGTGAATGGTGTACTATATTCTATGTCAAGCTTTGTAATACATTAAAAATTGAAAAAAGACGTAATGTATTACTTGTACCATACAGTTATAACGCCCCTAAATGATAAATGTAGTACAAGATCTTAAATAGAAAGCATGGCTTTGCTACTGGTCAACTAGAAATCATATAACGTTGAGTAGGTTAAAACACATACATAGGTGCAAGTTTAGAACCAAGAAATCATTTTGCCAATGTCTAGGTGCCCTATAACAGCTCAAAATTAATTGATATCAAGTGACACAAATGTTGGTAAATGTAGATCTAGCAAAGGCAGTAGTGGAATTGCCACCTTTTTGTCATTTTTTTTTCATTTCAATACCTTTTTTATTGAGAATCATATAACAACGAAAGAGAAAAAACAACATATGAGGAGGAAATGGAAACGCAATACAATGGTTATATTGGAGGAATAAAGTTTTTCCAGAAACTTAGAGAGTTTCTGTAAATCTATTCTTTTTTTTTAAATTTTTTTTATTGGGTAATTGTTCTTCTGCTTTAATAGTTTATGTAGCTAGGAAGTACTTTAATTTATCTTGGAACTAGAAAATCAGACATTTGCAGATTAAACATTTTTTTAATCATTCTTGTCTTAAAAATACCAGCCATGTCGGTGAAACATTTGGACATGTGGCTACTCCTTGTCTTGGGACAAAATGAAAACTGGTACGTGATTGACTACATTAAATTGAATTTTGCTCTGTTTTCTTATTAAATTGCTAATTAAGCTTTTTGAGCATAAAAGGTCTTTAGGCTTTGAGATAGGCAATTTATCCAGTATACTACACCGCAGGCCAAATTGTATCTTATTCTTTATTTTTGTTCTAGGTATGCTATGAAAACGCTGAACATTACATTCAACGTATATTACTTGAATATAAATAATCGCAGTAAGTGTGCATAAATCTTAAACCTAAACGCAAATCTCGAACAAATAAAAATTTGTGACTTAACCTACTTCTGCAGGAACAAATATGGAAAGGGATATATTTTAATAATAGATTTATTAAGGAGTCGAAGATTACCAGTTGAGGGGCAAAGGAAGAAGACTAAGTGTGAATTTTATTGGGTAGTATTCTTTATTGCTTAATTAACTAAAATCATTACAATATGCATAATTGCAAACATTATAAACCACATAAAAAAAACCTTGTCTTCAATAGAGACGGTATCAACCAGAAGACCGTAAACAATGGGATGAAAAAAATTAAAGTCCAAAACGTGCTAGTGCGTAAAGTGTGAGCAGCATCTAAAATCCTGTTCTTCCCAATTTCTGGGGTTACTAACCAGCTAAAGTGCTGCGAGTTGGACTCATTCAGTCAATGATGTACAAGCCTAATTTGAACAGACAAACAAGCATTTGCAATGCAATAGGTCTCGCATTTACGCGAGTTTGAGCTATTGACATTGCAAATAACAATGCCTTTATTTTTGTTTTTGTGTTTAAAACATAAATAAAAGGCATTGTCATTTTCAATGCCAATAGCTTAAACTCGCGTAAATGCGAGACCTATTGCATTGCAAGTGCTTGTTATTGAACAGCGTCCCGGGGCTCTCTCCCAGCGGCCCACTATGTACCAGCACACTCTGCTTTTTGGCATTTTGCAACTTGTCTTTCATACATTCATTTACTATATATTTGTACTAAATTGTGCATGAACCATTTATAGTTAAACATTGCTTCAAAACCAATGGAAGTGCTTTTAAATGATGGTTTCCTAACTGCTGCACCGCTTAATATCTCTGCATCCGGCCATAACCTTCCCACCACACGAGCTGAATGTTCATATGTAATGTAGCGTGTAGCGCTGCTTAGGTGTTTGATAGGAGCTAGGTATTCTTATTACAGCGCAAAATTTATGGTTGTTAGATACGCCATGGCACTTAATGTAAACATAGAAGGAGGGGCGCTCTCTTGAAGTCGATCTGAAATTTTTATAAGACTGCCACACTGCCCATTGCGCAAACTGAAAACCAGGCAATGAAACCTGCAATGAAAACAAGTGCTGGCAGCTGTGGTCCGGCGCGGCGGTGCGGCCTCTGGCATGCCCAGCTGGCAGGCTGCCCTGCGGAGGGTGATGCTTGTGACTCACTCCATGGGTGGGGCCGCCCCTCGGAAGGAGATTGGCTTTCTATTCCATTGGTTAGGAAAACAAACCTAAACTGTTCGTGTTCTCGCGCCGCTCTATTTCTCCGGGTTGTTTGCGTTATCGAACCCTCTAATATCGGCCCGTTTCTCTCTCCGTTCTACGGGTCACGTGGCCCTTCCCGTTCTTTCACTCCAAGTGCCTCAGTCAGCTCGTGTTAATGGTAAACCTCAAATCCTAGCACTTTGCTGGAGGATTGATGTAAGTCTTCGGCAATTAACATAATTACAAGCCTGATTATAGTCTAATTGCATTATTATTATTTGGTGTTTCACTGTACAAATTAGGGAAAATTAAAGAGGAGCAGCTCCCGTGGCGTGAGTTTCGTGTTTTCTGCAAGCGCACTAAAAACGCGATGTGTTTCTGAGCACGGGGTTGTATCAGGAAGGTGACGCTGGCTGGGGGTCGTTTTATGTCTGTTTTGGCCATATTTCATTTAAAACGGAGACAAAAAGACGGCTTTGTGTCTGCCTTCGAACGTTTCTAAAGTGGATGGGTGTTATCAGTGGAAATTGTTGCAATATTTGCAGATCAACAGTAACTAAGATTGCGTCTGTAAATATTTTCAAATGAAACCCCATTAGGCACACACGGGAATCATAACCAGCGAGGCGCATCAATAAGCGTGCACATCTCCTGTCCAGGCGCGTGCACATCTCCTGTCCGAGATGATCTGGAGACGACGGGGGGAGGGAAAGCGAAAGCGCGCCATGCTAAAACGACGCGACCCGTACGTGTGCACATCTCCTGTCCTCCGTACGCGTGCACGTTTCCTGTCCCCCTTCGGAAGAAAAATCGACGACAATAGATCTCGCCAAGCGAGCAGCGAGAACTAAAAACATATTAGCTCGTAAGGAGCTGAGGGACAGAACTCCATCTGTGTGAATAATTTCCAATTTTGGTCAAAGGGCCCTGTGGTGAAGAACTTGGCAATCATGGCCTAAATGTAAAGTGCTAATGCCTATCGAGCAGTCCACCGGGCAGCTTCCCCCCCCCCCCCTCTTTCTCCGGATGTATCAATCCGATGGGCACCCCCTGAACCCATCATCAAGAATAAAATCTTCACAAGGTACATGTTTAAATAAACAAAGCTTCTAAAACCAACTAGTAAAGTCCATCTGAGCACAAAGTTGTGTAGAATGAAGTGAGTTAATTGGAGCACTTGATTCTCAAACTGGTATGGCAACAGGAATAATGGTGTCTTCTGTTACTGTTTTGAGTGGTTTCGCTTTTGGGTGTTGCAAATAGATTAGTTGCTTATTTCTGTTGCAGATTATGCACATCTTGCATATTTGCAATTAAGAATTATGTGCAGATTCTTTCACGGCTGGGTTGTTTTGCTGTAACATGGTTGCTCTGGAGGCTATGAATTGCTGATTTGGCTTGTTATCATTTATCCTATGATGCATACTGTGTTGGTTGTTTTAAGTGTTCAGGTTGAGCACATATTGATGTAGTGATTGCTGCCATGGAAAGGATACTATCCTACTGATTTCCTATGAATCTGTCCACCATTCATTTACTGTGGGGTCTTGAATATCATTTGGGAAACCTTTTCTGAATGTGGTACTGGTATTGCTATCAAAAATTATATTTAAAGAATTGAAATGGAACCTATGTCGATTGCTGTAATAGGTAAACTATTGGATAATTAAATCAAGGAGTGGCTTGGACAATACAAAGGGTCAGAATGTATACAGTAATGACCATTAATTGCCTTCGTTGTAAGCCTTCCTTATCACGTAGTTGCATAAGGAGAAAGGGCATAAAGATTCAAGGGACTGTGTCAATGTAACTGATAAAGGAATGGGAGAGAAGTGAGGTTGCAGGTATTGCTAAATGATGATGATGCTGCAGTGATGGAGAGATGAGCATTGTGAGGGCGGGAACTGGGTAACCAGTTGGAGAGGAAAAGGGCCAACTGCAAGACTGTGCTCTAATGGTTGTATTTTCATCTGGGTTTATGCACTAACGGATGTTGTTGAACTGCTGAATTGAGGCAAGGGGACAGAGATCGCTCAATCATATACTAATAGAGTTATGGTTTTGGGTGCAGCACAGTAATTTAAGTTGTTGTACCTCACCCTCTTTTCTTGCAACCCGACCTAAAATCAGGCGAAGTTTAGTTATCAGACTTTGTGAGCAATATCGTTGTTACAGTCTTGCTGTTCAGGTATCGTAATAAAGTTGAAAATAGATTTTTAAAGTAATTCTGTGACCTTGAAATACTTAAAGGACAGTTTAAAAAACAGTACGCACAGGAAGAAAAAAAAATAAAAATGTCCCACTTTTGTGGGAACATTTGAAAGGAGCAAAGTGGCATTTCTGTACGTGCAAGGATGAACGGAGATGCAAATGAATTGGAGGAGGCATAGCAGAGTGATTGGAAAGAGTGTGGCACCAGAGAGCATGACGTCAACAAGGAGGAAGGCAGAAGGAACACTGGTGAGCAGATGGAGGGAAGGCTTGGAAGTACAGATGATGGTGAGCTTGGAGGACTGAACTGGGGGACCCATACCAGAAAAGAGATGCCCAGGGTGATGTTTCGAACAACAGGGAAAGGAGGGTGTTGTACATAGTTACATGAACAATTAATTGAACACATCACATATCAATACATACAACCATACATACAGTAATTCATACCATTCTAAATACACATGTATATCTTGCACTCATACACTCAATTATTCACATTCACGCATATATTGTCCAATTGAGTTTTATTTGTGTTTGACATAATGGATGTAGAATGTTCGTATGTTATTTATATGACTTCATAGAACCCCAGGGTCAGACTAGGAGATTTATTGCATTAAGGCTTATCGCTCCGCTGTCAACATATATCATCGGACTTCGTTTGTTTACAACTGTTTGGGGACGAGTGAAAATATGGATTGATGGGTCACTACATGTAAAGGCTGAATTAGGCAGATCGTGTAACTGTTGCCACAGTAATCAACTGTGAAGCAGACTGTGAAGCCTATTGAGCGGATCTGTCAGAAACAGCGAGTAGCGTGCCAAGGATTTAGAGATTAACAGCAAGTTTAAATGTTAACGCTATCAATATCTGAGCTTGCGGCCTCGTGTAATTCAACGGTACAAGCTTTTCAAACTTCAAAGTACATATTTCCTAGCGCAGCGTTACAGTTTGCTTGATTGCACTTGCTCGACTTGTTCTAAGCCAAACTTGCGCGTCATATTTCAGTGAGGAGAGCTTTGGAGAAGCGTCATACGTCGTTTCAGCACGACACGTTACTGCCGCCTTATTGGTTTGGGTATAAAATTCATATTACTGATGTGGATACACAGTTAACGCGTTAGTGATATTGACCATGTCAGAGCTTCTTACTGAAACTGACACGATATTTTCCATGTCGGAGTTTCTGACTGAAATTGACACAGAGGCATACTCAACAGTAATTACCTACGGTAATTATATTTGGGATAATTTCGAGCAGTTTTTGAGTAATAGTTACTCATTAAAGCACAGTATGGCGCAAAAAAGCACAGTCAATCAAGCAGCTTTATTTCTAAATAATCCAGGGAAGCCACCAATGAGATGGAAGAATTGGCATAGAGCCATTGAAAATTATTTGGTGGCAATAGATGGAAAAAAATATGAACCGGAGAGAGAGAAATGGCTGTGATGTTTGGATTACTTGGCAATGCGGGCAGGAGATTTTTGACAGTTTGCCGGAATCTGAAAATTTACCTGGGCAATTTATACCTTTTGAATGATTATGAAGAAGCAGTTAAACCTATTGAAAAACAGTTTACGGAGGAACCTAATGTGATGGTAGAAAGACAGTTTCTTCATGCATAAACAATCAGAACAGGAAAATATTGATGAGTATATTGCAGCCCTACGAGTACTTGCTACCTCTTGCGAATTTAAAGACATGGGTAATGTTTATATTATAGATCAATTTGTTTTTCTTTGTCACTCTAAAAAAGTTCAAGAGAGACTATTGGCATGTAGGAACCCGAATTTATGAGGTTATTGATATTGCCAAAGGCATTGAATGTTCGATGATATCTGACAGTGCACAAACATCTGCTGTATATGCTGTGTATGACAAAAAGAAATATGAAGGCAAATTGAATGACCGGTTCAAAAATAACAAGTTTAACACTAAAAAGCCCTTACATGTTACAGGTGTGGTTCAGGGCCTCATTTGGGAGACTTTCCAGGGTCTCCGACCGTAGGTAAAAAAATATGTATTAAATGCCACAAGTTTGGACATTTTGGTTTGGTATGCAAAATGTGAAGGTTAATACTTCTACTAATGTCAAAGTTAAAGCTTTAGATGAATTTGATGAAGAAATGTGTTTGAATATTCTACTTTCTGTGGAGGATTCCTCAGGAAAATTTAGGGCCCCACTAGGAATAGTACATATTGGTATGGTGTAACTAAATGTTATGGCTGACTCAGGTTCACCCATCACCATCCTAACATCAAACTTTCTACAAGTTCTGGAGGGACATAAAATTGCAAGAAACTGATGTAAATCCAAAAGCATTTGGAGAATTTGACATTAACATGTTAGGATATTTTAAAGCTTCTTTAGAATTCAGAGGTCGAAGCATCAAGACCAAAATCTATATAGCAGAAAAAGGAAGAAACATAGTTTGCTGGAGAGCTCTAGGTAGGAATGGTATAATTTTGAAACCAGGTCCACCAGACCCCATAGTAATTGGTGATTTACCTGTATCCTATGTGAGTAATGAAAAAGGGTTAACTATTGAGGACTTTTTAAGGAAAAATGAGGACGTTTTTGCAGATCATATTGGATGTGTAAAATGTTTTGAGCATGCTATTAAATTAAAAGACAAGGCAATTCTTGTTGCACATAAGGTAAACCGGTACCACTCTCTGTAAGGAGTGAATTAAAAAGATTTATTGCATAAGCTTTGCAGGGATTGTATTATTGCACCTACTGACTCCTCTAAGTGGGTTTCATCTGTAGTAATTACAAAAAGAAATCTGGTTGAATTAGACTATGTGCTGACTTGAGATCACTCAATAAAAATATTATAGTGGATTGCCATCCGCTCCCGAAAATTCAAGAAATACTGGCTGCAACAAGTAGATCAAAATACTTTTCTTTGATAGTTCTCAAGTCAGCATATCATCAGGTGAAATTGTCTAATGAGTCTAAAGATTGCACTACGTTTGTTACACCATTTGATGCTTACATATAGGTAAAGTTACCCTTTGGGTAAGCCTCCGCTGCAAGTGTTTTTCAGAAATTATTAGATGTTTTATTTAAAGATGTTAGAGGGGTCCAGAAATTTCAGGATGACCTTTTAGTTCATGCTGAAAGTATTCATGAACATACCGTAATTTTAAATACAGTTTTACCAATGTTAAGGGATAAAGGAATGACTGTTTCCAAATGCAAATTCTTGCAGAATAGGATTGAATGTCTTGGACACACATTAACCTCTGATTGCATAAAACCTAAGGATGACTTAGTAAAGGCTATCAGGGAGGAACCTAGTCCATAAGACAAAGACACTTAAATCATTCCTTGGTCTTAGCGAATAGTATTCATGATTTATTTAGGGTTATGTAGTAATTGTAGAAAATAATAGAGAATTCCTAAGGAAAGGAACCAAATTTGTACGGGGAACTGAACAGGAGCATGCTTGTAAAGAAATAAACTATTCTATAGTAAGAGCATCCGCACTACAACCCTAAGATTCCAATGGGAAAAACCTAATAACTGTTGAGGCCAGTGTTGTAGGTATAGGAGCTGTTTTCAGTCAGATAAATTTGGCAAGGAACACTCGAGCATTTATTTCTAGAAGAGTAAAAGATGCTGAATGTTTTTCCAGTACCATTGAAAGAGGAACACTAACCTGTTTGGGCGGTTGAAAAGTTAAAAACGTATTTGTAGGGTTAAGAATTCAAATTAGTTACAGATCACGAGCCATTACTCTTCATGATGGACTGATGTGGAAGAGGCAATATCAAAGCATCGTCACAGTTGGTAAGGTTAATTTCCAAATTACAGGAATACAATTTTAAAGTAAGACCTATTCGTGAAGGGTTAAACAAACATACTGTTAATCCAGGTTACTATTGGATGATCAAGAAGATGATAAATCAGAGGATTTTGAATGTGTGGTGGCAGCTATAGAAGCAGTAGGTTATAGTGAGGGAGTGATGAAGAATTTAGACAACTCTGAAAAGTTATTTACGAGTAGCAGATGAATTAACGATTGAAAATGGGTTGTTATTAAGACATGATTTATTTGTACCACCAAGTTAACTAAGAAAAAAGTTGGTAATTTTAGCTCATAGAGATCACCCAGGTACCACTGCCACAAAAAATGTCTACGCAGTTATTAGTGGCCAGGTGTAGATCCAGAAGTGGATTTATTCGTAGACAACTGTGTAGAGTGTTCAAAATCTGATAAACTCTGGAAGAGTAGTAAAAATAAAATGCATTTAGTAGATATACAAAATGGACCCTGGTCTAAAGTTGCTATTGATTTTTCTGGCCCATATAACATTTTGGAAGCTGATAATCGATATTTGGTGATTCTCTCAAATTATTACTCTAAATGGATTCATTATGAGTTTATTCCTAATATAACAACAAATGTTGTAATAGGATTTTTGAAGAACATTTTCGCTATTGAAGGGTTGTCTAACATTTTAGTGTCCGACAACAGTACACAACTGGTTTCAGGAAAAATGTCAATTGTTTTTGTATCAACTTGTCATTGAGCAAGAAAAAACACCACTTAACAGTCCTCCTTCAAATGGTCACGTTGAACATGTCAACGCATTTTTAAAGGAACGTGTTCAATTAGCTTTAGCATCTCAATTATCAGTATGTGAATTCATACGTGACAAAGTATGCAGTTCTAGTAATACAACACATGAGTGTGAAGTTCTGACTGCCTTCTGAAACGATATCCTTGGGCTGAATGACTTTGGTGGTATTGCGTTGTAGACAATGAACAGTATAGCCAATCCCATGCACGTTGCTCTTTATAGAGTTTTCCTGAGACAGTTGTGTGAGAAGTGGGATACTCCAGGATATTCCAAGATGTCTCAGCCCATTGCTGTGGATGGAATGAAAACCGCAGGTGACAGACACCTAATGGCAGTGGGGGAGTGCATGTGCCTTCCAGTGGCATGCTATTGAGAGCTTTGCAGCTAAAAGCTTGTTTTTATGAGTTTTCCCACAGGTCTTGTATAGGGTAGCAGCTGTAATTTCCCGTATAGCGTCCAAACACTAAACAAAGGGTTATAGTGACATCCATTATGTCTTTAATTAACATTACTGCGGATTTCCAATGTACTTGTATATGGGTACACTGCCACCTTATGTGCTAATGTATTTGTGTCACTATAACCAAACAAGGGTTATAGTGACATCCATTATGTCTTTAACAGTACTGCAGATTTCCAATTTACATGTATATCGGGACACTGCCACCTTATGCGCTATTGTATTTGTGTCTTGACATCCCCTCCAGCATGATTTTGGTGACTCAAACATTGATCCCAGTCTAGCTGTTGCAGGTTGCCACCGTGTGTTTTGTATAAGTTTCCCCTATGTTAGGAGCATGTCGACGACTTTGCACCCCTTCCCCATATGAGTATTTACATATCTTATGGTATCTCTGTCGTGTTCTGTTTCTTACTTTGTCTTGTATTTGTGTTTAAAGATTGTGCATTGACTTTGTGTATTCTTTAGATACACCCTTTCTGATCTGTTG
This sequence comes from Calotriton arnoldi, assembly GCA_963921515.1. Taxonomy (NCBI): domain Eukaryota; kingdom Metazoa; phylum Chordata; class Amphibia; order Caudata; family Salamandridae; genus Calotriton; species Calotriton arnoldi. The sequence goes on along the minus strand of CAWUFW010000025.1, from coordinate 3,376,165 downwards.
TTGAGTAAGTGTTGCTCCCATTGGCATTTTATTTTGGCAGGTGGCACCAGTCCAACACTGGTCTCAGCTGAGATGCTTTGATGTTGTTTCCCCCATAGGGACTTAATACACCTTCCTCTCTCATTGATTTGTATAGCATATGTAGTAAAGGGCCCCTTTTTGTATGGTCACTCGCTACTCTTTGCTCCAAAGGCTGATGGTTATGATAGTGCATTAGTGTCTGCTGCCCAGACCTCGGTGCCTGTGCTCTCTCCCAAAACTGTTATGTTCAACTTGGTAATCCCAAATTGACAAATACTTTACTTCCTTATAATTCCCTAGTATATGGTACCAGGGGTACCCAGGGCATAGGTGGTAAAGAGGTCCCCCGGGCTGCAGCTTGGTTGGGTGACCCAAGCAGGCTACTGACAGCAGGCCTGCCATTGCAGACTGCAGGAGCAGTGCAAACTGCTCAAACTTGAATGCGCCCTCACCATAGGTGGCACTGTGAATGCACTATTTTTACTATATGTCAGGCACCCCTAAGGAAAGCCTCCCCAGCCCAGGGGGCAGGGTGAATTATATTAAAGATGTGGATATAGAAGTGCAAGCCTATATGTCCCTATAGTGGTGTTCCCCATTTGGAAACTATGTATCAGTGTGGGTTTTTTAGTATTGACAGGAATAATGGCGCTCAAGCTAATTCGCGCTGAGTTTATGTTATACTAGGAGTGTGAACGGTGCAAACCAGGTCAGGGGATATGCCCTAAAACCCCGTGATGGTATGGATAGAAATCCACACAAATGAAGTAGGTACAGTCCCGGGCACACGTAATGAGGATATAATATCAGGAGAAATGTCTCATACTGCAGAAATGTAGAGGGTCTACACCAGAATGATAATCATAGGTGTTTAATATAGTAACAGAGCATAAGCAACCAGCCAAAACAAAAGCAACCAGCCGACACGTGTTTCGTCACAAAGGGTAGTAACCCGTGACTCTTCAGGGCTGAAAGGCGGTGCCAACAAGGTGGATTCAAGTGACCGTTCAAGATGGCCATCTTCCGGAACCATTTTCCTTCCTGAACAACACTTCTCCCAGTTTCCTGTACTCGGGCGCATCCGCCGTTGTCGTCCTGGACTACTGACCTGGCACGCCTAATTCTATATTCCCCCCTGTGCTACTTAGCACTTGGTCATTTTCGTCGCCACAGACTGCATCAACTTTTCTGAAGGTCAATAGTCCTCTTTGGCTTATCCGCCGCCCGGCGATATCCGTCTTCCTTTCCTTACATTTGGCAGTAGTCCACCTACCGTGGTTCGCACTGCTCTTCATTGCCGTTTTGGATTGAAGGTTGGTGAAGGTTTTTTAAGGTTCAGTGATGGGTGGTGTGTAAGGGTGTTGAGGTTTTTTAGGGATTATGAAAGGGTGGAGTTTAGAGCTGCTGATTATTTTTAAGGTTCAGTGATGGGTAAAGTTTTGGAGTGAACAAGGGTTTTTGGTGTTCATGTATGGGTAGAGTTTAGTTTGGAGTGGGGTTTTAAGAGTTCAGGGATAGTTGGAGGTCATATGTATAAAGGGTTCAGGGAAGGGATTTTAGTGGTGATGAGGGATTTTAAGGGTCATGAATTGTGTTTTTTAGGGGTGTGGTGCTTTTTTGGGGGGGTTCAAGGATGGACGGCGTTTAGGGGTGGTGTCGGGTTTTATGGGATCAGGAATGGGTGGGGTTTAAGGGTAATGAGGCAGTTTTAGAGTTAGGAGATGGGTAGAGTTTAGGAGTAGAAAGGGCTTAAAGGGTTCAGAGATTGGTGGAGTTTAGGGGTCAGGGATGGGTGGCGTGCAGGCTTATAACATTTGGGGGAGTTTAGGGGTTAGGTATGGGTGTAGTTAATTCTGTGGTATTGTATTTTTAGGGGCCAAAGATCGTTGGTGAGTAGGGGCGATGAGGATGCAGAGAATTAAATCCTTCCAGAGTCATTATTAACCATGTTAAAGATATAAATCCAAAATAATGTCCCCTGGTGTAAAGGATTGAAATAAATACCTCTGACAAAAATGTTGAGGTCCATCCTGCAACCATTTGCTTTCCACCTTAAAAGATAAGTATGCAGAAGATCATTTTTTTTTGATAATCAAATTTTTTATTGACATTTAAGAGAAACCACCACAACAATACAACGACAGCCAGTGTCAGCACAGTAGCTTGTGGAAACATAGCAAGAGAAAAAAGCCACAAACCCACTTCTCCATTCGCTGTCCCAGGGGCCCCTATAAGTCTGCCCCCACACCCAAGACCACCATATTGGTTATAATATGAGGTTGAACCATTTACCCCAAATTTTTCGAAATAGATCTGGACAGCCCCGGGCCTCAAAGAGAGGTTCCTCTTGAGATCCGCACCAGTCCACCCCCCGTCTCCATCTCTGTACTGTAGGGGGTTTGTTCTGAGACCATAGCGCTGCAATGTCCCTCTTGGCCACAGCCACCGCAGTGCCAAGGAGACGCTTGTCGGCTCGTGAGCCACCCAGGCCATCAAACACCCCCAGAAGCAGGCGCACCGGGTCGTGGGGGATCTCCCACCCTAAGGTCAATGTAAGCTCCCGTTCCACCCCCGTCCAGAATGCTGTAAGGGCGGGACATTGCCAGGTCATGTGGTAGAAATCCGCGGGGGAGTGGTCGCAGCGCGCGCAGTTCGGGGTAGGCCGCAGTCGCGCCCTGTGCAGCCGTTCAGGGGTGAGATATGCCGTGTGTAGGTAATATATTTGCACCAGACGCAGTCTAGAGGAGGTCGTGAGGGTCCTGGGGGCCATCAGTGCATCGCGCCAGTCTTCATCTTCTAAGGGGCCCAGCCAACCCTCCCAGCGGGTGCGTAGTGAGTCCAGGGATGCGGGGCCGTTATTCACTAGGGAGCGATAAATCCTTGATACCCCCCCATTGCCTAGGTTTCCCATCATCACTTGTGCCTCAAGCGGACTAAATTCAGGAAGGGAGGTGGGGACGGGATGTGCACAGTGAGGGCGTGCCGTAGCTGTAGGTATCGGTAAAACTGGGAGGGGAGAAGGGAGTATCGTTGTTGCAGGTCTGTGAAGGTCCTGATGTGGTCCCCTGTCCAGACATCCCCAAGAAGTGAGATCCCTAGGTGGTCCCAGTGGTCAAAGTCCCGTAGGGAAGAAGTCTCCCGAAGCCAAGTTCCATGCCATAAGGGCGTATGTTGGGTAAGTTTCCGGCTCCATTTCGTGTGACGCAGGGCGGTGCGCCAGGCCAGGAAGACGGCCTTGGTAAGGGGGGGAAGGGTTTGGGGTATCGGAGCCCCATATAAGTACGCCTGGAGTTGTGGGAAATCCATCTTTTGGAGCTCAACTTGGTATGCCGGGTCGGACCAGCCGCCGGTAAACCAGTCGTGGACCACAATGAGCCTGGTGGCCAAGTAGTAGAGATGTAGATTAGTCACCCCCATACCGCCGTCATATGGAGGGATCCGGCAGTGAGCCAGCGCCATCCGTGGTCGTCTGCCCCCCCACAAAAATCGGGTAAGTAGGCCGTCGAGCTCTCTGAACCAGCTCCCTGGGAGGTGAAGAGTTATATTCTGAAGAATGTAAAGAAAACGGGGAAGAATCATCATTTTAAAAAGGCGCTGCGGCCTAGAGGATTAAGAGGGAGAGACTGCCATCGTTTAAGATCCGTCTTGGTCTTGTTGACCAAGGGCGTGAGATTAAGGGCCCACTCGAGCTCTGGGAGCAGGGTCACCCAGATCCCCAGGTACTTAAAGGACTGTCGCCGCAAGGGGATGGTGGATTGCCAATCGAAGCAGGATCGGGACGGGTGAAGAGGGACCAGCGTGGATTTTGCCGGGTTAAGGCGCAGGCCCGAGACCTGTTCGAAGGCAAGGAGAACCTCCATGCTCCGTGGGCCGGAGACCTCAGGGTCCGCCAGGAAGAGAAGGACATCATCCGCATAGAGGGCGATTTTGTCCACTCGAGAGGGGTCCCATTCCCACCCTCGGATGAGAGGGTCTCCCCGGACGAGCCGGGCCAGAGGCTCCATCGCCAAGGCGAACAGGAGCGGTGAGAGCGGGCAGCCTTGACGGGTGCCCCTACGGATGGGGAATGCCTCGGAGAGCGCTCCATTGACCAGGACCCGTGCCGTGGGGTTGGAATATAGGACATGGATGAAGCTCCTGAAGGGGGGACCAAATCCCATCAGCTCCAGGACCTCCTCCAAATAACGCCAGTCAACGGTATCGAATGCCTTCTCGAAATCTATGAGGAGTAGGGCCAAATACGGGGTAAGCGACTGGCGGTGGGCGAGAGCGAGTTGGAGGCGGCGTATGCAATGCCGAGTGCTACGGGCGGGCATAAAACCGCATTGGTCTGGGTGGACCAAGTCCTGCAGATGGGGGCGGAGGCGTTGCGCCAGAATCGTGGCGAAAATCTTCACCTCTGTATTGATGAGGGAGATGGGGCGATAGTCCGCGCAGGTGAGTGAGGGCGGCTGCGTCTTGGGGATCACCACTATGGTGGCCACATCTGTCTCTACAGGGAAGGAGCCTGCGTCTACCACATGGCGGAACAGCTCCACTAAGGGCGGGACCAACAACTCCCGATACGCCGCATAATACTCCTGGGGATAGCCATCTGGGCCGGGGGTCTTACCGGAATGCAGGAGAGTGATGGCCTTGTGCACCTCCTCCGGGGTGAAGGGGAGATCAAGCGTCTCCGAGACTGCCCGGGGAAGGCTGGGGAGCCCAACAGAGGCCTTGGAAAGCAGCTCGGCCACCGGGGCCTCCAAAGGCCGGGCCTCATAGAGGCGGGCATAGTATTCCGCAAATGTCTGGGCTATAGCCCGGGAGGAGAGGATGGTTCCCGGCTCCGTCTTGGATCTCGGGGATGATACGATTAGCTCGGGGGTAGGAAACAAGACTATGGAGGAGCTTCCCGTTTTTGTCCCCCCATCCGTAGACGCGCGCCACCGAGGATCGCCAAAGCATTTTGGCGGATTCTAGGGATATGTGGCAGATCTCCTCACGGAGGAGAGCGAGCTGTCGGGAGGAAGACGCAGCGTCGGGGATAGGGTGGGCTGCCTCCAGCTGAGCCACCTGGGTCTCTAGCTGCAACAAGCGGGCATTCTGGGTCGCGCGTCGTGCATGGATCAGCCCTCGCGCTACGCCGCGCATCGTGGCCTTACTGGCTTCCCAGACTGTGCCCGGGGAGGGGACCGAGCCCACATTAGTGGCCAGGTAGTGCTCGAGTTCTCGTCGAAGGTGTTCCACAAAATCCGCGTCTTGCAAAAACCAGGCGTTCATCCGCCAGACCGTGCGGATGCCCTCAATGGGTCGCCCGAGACGGAGAGAGACGGGAGAATGGTCGGAAATGCCGCGAGGAAGAATAGCCACTCCAGTCACACTTTGGCAATCGAGGGCAGGCAGCAGTAGTAGGTCTATGCGAGAATGGGTATGGTGTGCCGCTGAGGTATGGGTGTATTGGTCCCGTCGGGGGTTCCATACCCTCCATACATCGCAGAGGCCCAGAGTAGCGGCCCAGTCGGAGAGACGCCTTGCAGAAGCAAGGCGAGTCACTGAGGGAGCATCCGTCGAATCGCGCAGTGGCTGCAGAACAGCATTAAAGTCGCCCCCGACGACCGTCAAACCCTGGGAGAAAGCAGAAATCAGCGTCGTGAGGCGCTTGAGGGTTGTGGGTTGTATCGTGGGAGGAATGTATGTGCAAAGGAGATTTAGGGGGTACCCCTCGACCCTACCCGTAACGGCGATGGAGCATCCCTGGACATCAGTATCCACCCCTGTCAACTGGAAGGGAAAACCCCTGCGCATCAGTATGGCCACACCCCGGGATCCCCGTGCGTAGCCAGAGTGCCAGACCCTGTCAAACCCGTATCGAGCAAGGAAAGTGCAGTGGGTCCCCATAAGGTGTGTCTCTTGCAGGAAGAGGATATCAGGCGTTTGGCGCTGGGCACTGCGGAGCACCGCTGTTCTTTTGATTCGGTCTAGGAGACCATTCACGTTCCACGATAGTACGTGGAGGGGGTCTAGGAGGGCGGACATCAGGGCATTGGTTAAGGGGCCAAGGGGCCAGTGTCTCGGGGAGTAATCCCCGGCACGTGGATAGAAGGACCGGGTCCGGGAACCAGGAGTGATCCAGGGGCTGACATGGTGGTGGACTTGTGCATTGCGTTGATAGGTAAAATGGGGAGCCTCGTCTCATCTCACGAGAGAGTCGAGAGTGAGGCCCTTTTATTCCGAGAGAGCGCGAAGCGGGGCCAGTGGCATGTGTGCTGAAAAGGCTATATAAAACAAAAAACAGCGGCCCATAGGCGGCCGAGAACAGAAACCAATTGGGAGACAACGGTCTACCCACCCTCCCTCGCCCCCCAACACCCCCCACCCTACACTTCCACAGGTGAAGCATCTGTCGCCCTAAAAGGAAAACACCCTAAAACAGTAATCGATCCAGAAGCTAAACTAAAACGGTTAGCAGGACGTGAACATAGCGTAGATGGACCCCTCCATATAGTAGGATGTAAGATTCGTGACAATTGAAAATACATTTGGAACTATTGTGCTGTCACTTGAGCAGTTCGGAAAGACAATGTGTGGACCCCCGTGTTCCGGGTCTCTGGGCTCAAGCTCCCTCGTCATCCACGGATCCTCGGAGGGCAGGGCTCCTCGACAAGTCCGAGTCCGATATGGCCGGGCGTGGAGTCTTGGAGGGGTCCGGGATGCAGCTCAGGTCCCTCAGGGAACCCCCCAGGCCGGAAGCAACCGATCTTGGGGATAGCGCCTGGGGGAGGGATCGGTGGGACACCGCATCCGGCGATCTGGAGATCCCATCGCGGCGGTCTCCCTGCCTGCGGGACCTGGTGCGGCGCCATTGAGGCTTGGGCATGTCTCGGCGGGGACGTGTTTGTTCTCGCCGCGGTGTGGAGGAGACCCCCGGGCCCCGGAGGGGACGTTCTTCCGTGAGCCAGGTCCAGGCCGCCTGGGGGGTTTCAAAGAAGAGTGCTTTGTCCTGGAACACCACTCTGAGCCGGGCCGGAAAAAGGAGACCATAGCGAAGGCCCAGGTTGCGGAGTTTCTGCTTAACCTCATCATAAGTTCGACGTTGGGCCTGCACCTCCCTAGTGTAGTCCGGGAAAACCATGATCTTGCTATTTTGAAACGCCAATGGGCCCTGCGCTCTAGCCGCTCGGAGGATAGCATCCCGATCTCGGAAGCTGAGGACCCTCAGGATGATGGGCCGGGCTGGAGCCCCGGGGGGAGGACGAGGACCCAGGGTACGATGGGCGCGTTCAACCGCGAACCAAGGGGAGAGGGAGTCCTTGGGCATCCAGGAGCGGACCCAGGTCTCCACAAACGTGTCCGCGTGGCCCTGCTCCGTCCCCTCGGGAAATCCAATGAGGCGTAGGTTGTTTCTCCTCGACCTGTTCTCCGCGTCTTCGGCCCGACGGTGGAGTTCCAAGGTCTGGGTCTGGAGGTGGGCCATCTGAGTCTTAAGTTGGCTTATGTCGACCTCGGCCGTGGAGACGCGTGACTCCGTCTCTGTAATTCGTGCCGTTGCGTTGCGCAGGTCTTGACGAATGAGGGCCACGTCCACCCTCACTTCGCCTATCTTGGCTTCAACTGAGGCCTGTGATGCGCCGATCGCCTGGAGGATGGCGGAGAGGTCTCCCCCCGTGGGGGCAGGAGGACCAGGCGTTCCTCCCTCAGGGCCCCGGTCGGTCGTAGTATATTGGTCCATTGTTGTTTGGGTTGGAGGACCAGGGGTCTGCATGGTGCGGTTCCTCCCCATAGCCACCGGTGATGAGGTCCGGACTCCTCGCGGACAGAGGGGGGAAAAAGGGGGGGTCAACAGTCTCAGCAAGGAGGGGGGGGGGGAAAGAGGGCCCCTCGCACCCAGACCGTCAGCACTCAGGCCCGGGCGCTCAGGCCAGGTCCCCCCGCAGACCACCGGGCAACCCAACGCCTCGCCAAGGCCTCAGGTCCAGCACCGTGGGTGGGGGCGGGCCACACCTCCTCGCAGTCCGAAGGAAGGGCCGAAGGGCCGGGAGGAAGGGGGTAGATCGGCCACCCCCAGAGGATGGACTACAGGGGTGTAGGTAGGCCCAGGACGAGGGTGAGGGCCAGAGAGGGCCCGGTAGTGAGTCCGGTGGTGCGTTCCGCACTGCGTAGCCACAGAGGCCGGTAGGGCGTCCACGCCCGCCAGGAGGGCCCCTGTCCGCCGAAGAATGGCCCCAGCAGGAGAGAGGGGGTCGTCTCGGGGCCTCCCCGCCAGTGGAGAGTCGGATCCGGCAGGGACGGTGTATGCAGGCGGGCTCGTCACGCCGCCACCCGACAATGGTGGCCGGGGTTGGTGGTGCGGCACGGCCCAGCGTGGGGCCGCAAGGCGCGGGGGGGGGGGGGAGGGGGCCTCCACAGCATCCACGCTGCTCCCCCCCGCCACCCCAAAGATCGCCCCACTCACCGCCGGTTCGCAGGGATTCACGCAGCCCCAGGCGCTGGATCAACAGGCCACACAGCCGCAGGTAGGGACGCGGGCTCCTCCGGGGATTGCAGCGACCCGGCGGGTCAAGACACCGGGAGCCGGCGTCGCGGTCAGGGCAGGCCCCTCCTCCGATAAGAGGTCGGTGGGGGCTGGATCAGCGGGGGAAGAAGGGGAGGCCGAGGGCACTCACGGCGCTGCCCGGCACCGGCAGCCGAGCCCGGCAGCACCCCGACCTCCATGCAGAAGATAATAAAAAAAAAAAAAAAAAAGGCATTCTATGGTTTGGTTCCTGTGAAATGGTAAATGCCACTCACCTTGAAATTTTAAATTAAACTGTTTAGGCAAAATGGTTTTTCAGTAAAGGCATTTAATTAATTTGTTTTTCTATGAAGTCGCATACAGATGTTTGTTGCCCTTGTGAATATCGAGTGGGCCACTTTCTAAGTGTCAAAACTGGAGCTCTCTCTGTTCTCGATGAGTTTGCCCACCTGCTTTCCACTGATGGATATGCTAACAAGAAAAGCAGCAGCCTTGATCACCTGTCTGTCGCAGTAAAGTCCCACGCAAGGTGCCTGTTCCAGTGCCAGATTGGGTTCCTCTGAACTAATTCTCATTTATGCTTGCAGCACACTGCCTCTTTTGACCTTCCTACACCTGTTTTTTTTTTTTTTTTACTGTACTGTAGGTGTTTTTCTTGTGGTCTGTGGTGGCTTCTCCCGCTCTCCACGTTGCTGTGTCAAACGATTCTCTGAGACTTGCTGCTCTCCTATCTTCTTAGTGTGCCAGTGCCTCGGATGTACTCACTTGAAGCTTCACTGTGGTTTCAGTTTTTGTGCCGGTGGTGCAGTTAAGTTCTTAGCGACTGCCGCCTATCTTGGACGTTAGTTTCATTTGAAACTTTTGGCAGAGGAGCCTAAATCAACTAAATATGTTGTTTGACAATATGCCACTCTGTTAAGGATGTCTTTTTCAAGTTTGGTTATTTCATCCGCTTTTATCTTCCTTACACCATATTAGGTCATCATGCATTTCCCCATTATTGTGATTTTAAAGGTCCCCCAGGGTACTCTGGCTTAAATTACTGCTTCTTTATTAATAGAGAAGAGCTCTCTTATGAAATTCCTTATTTCTTCCCATAGGGTTGCTCTAGTAGCTCCGAACATCGTAGTTTGGTATCTAAAGCTAAAATGGTTGCTAGGGCTAACTTGAGGGGTTAATAATCAAATCTTGGACAATGGAGTCCAGCATATGCTCCACCTAGCTCACTTAAAACCAAGCACATCAATGTTTTTTATTTAAGGAGTGGGAACAGAACACTAGAAATTTTCCGCACAAGAGTTCCTCAGGAGAGTCCAGGGAGATGGGATACTCTGAAGGGAAAATGCATTGTGTAGGAGCTAGGCAGAATCCATATTCAGTGCTGGTTAGTGGTGTATCAAGTTTTGAGAACGTTACTAGATTTGAGAGGTTGCATTTTAGTGATTGTTTCCAAGTTGCTCATTCAAGAATGATGCGAGTATAGGAAGGGAGATTGGGTCACTTGTGCACACAGGTCAGAAATGGTATACAACTGCAGTGACCCCCATAATAACTGAAAGGAGAGCAGTTTACCTCAGATTAGCGGTAGTACCTGCCCTATCAAGACCTATTTTTAGTTTGTGATAGTTTTTTTTAATTTTTATTTTTTTTAAAGAGAATCTAGATGAACAGATGCAGCAATGGGATATAGGGCCGTGGTTACAGGAAGCTCTTATGGCAGAGGAAAAGATTAAAGGGACCAGAAATGATAGGAAGCAAGGAGGGATAAGTTATGATGTACATAAAACGGACCTCTGAGGCAGATAAGTGTGTACAGATCTGTATAGGTTTTAGAAAAGGAAACAGCATTGCTCATTTTTTTTCTGTGCCCCAGCAGGGATGTGGAATTCCTATAGCCCGACGCCCAGGACATATTGTTTGGGGTCAAGGGCAACAAGTTTTCATGTGCATTTTGCCTTTGGGACAAGTAGGCCCAACCCCCTACAGCACAAACCCTTTGGCTGCCAGTTTACAGTACGACATGGATCAGGGAAGGGCATTGTCTGCAGTGAAGGTAATATTTGCATCCATGTGTTAATGCTGTTCAGACCTGTCTTTATGGTTTATTAATGCAAAGCCTTTATTAGGGTGAGCGCTCTAAGTAAATGTTGTTAGCTCCGACTGGACTACTGACAGTGGTTTCAATATAAAAGTGTGTACACACATTTTCAAAGTTTAGCAATATGAGGCTATGTATGATGCTCCCAGAATGCTCTCTGATAAGATACAAGTATTTGCAGAAGCTTGAAAGCAAGATTGATGATTCTTTGCTTTCAAAATAAAATGTTCACAAAAAAAATGCAAGTAGGAAAAAACACATTTAGCTAAAGTACTGTAAAGGTTTAGGTACCACTTCTTTTCAGCATCATTTAGTAAAATGTGTTGATGTATGGTAGTATTTCCCCCAAATATTCATAATGGAAAATAAGTGCAACCAGTTTCAATAAGATTATAGGAAACATCAAAATAAACAAGCATGTGCAAATCCATAGGTCTCAAATTTGTGGTCAGCCTTTTGGCTTTGTTAGTGCGTGACTTGTTTTGGCATGGTTTTTGTAAAGCCTTATTGGTGTGGGAGCTGCTGGGCCCTCGCCGTTATAACAAACGTTGGCAAAAGCAGAAAATTGTTTTTGATCTCAAAAAGCACACATTACGACAGTAGTTCATGGCCCTGAACAAAACTACTTTGTGTGCCGATATGCTCCTTCTGAAGGAGCAGAATGCTGTCACTCACAGTGAAGCCAGCCGATAGACCGAGAGAGACAGAATTTTAATAAACACAAAAGGTCATGTTTAAAGCCAGACCTAGTTAGGGGCACAATTATTAAAGAAAGTCTCAAAAGTGCGCCCATGGTATATGTCCTTGCATTAAGTGCTGATATACGGCTTTCATGAATTCACAAGAATTTACAGAAGTAGGCCAAGAAATCGTACTCCTAGAAAATATTTGTGAATTGCATCTGGTCTTGAGGCACAGGGTCCATACTGATTTGCAAATGGCTGGGTCTAAACTGGGATGGCATGGTGAGCAAAAGAACGATGGATTTAACCCAGATCTATTGACTGGGGGTGAATATTTGATTTGCTCTGCGTTCCATCCATCATCTGTGTGTCTTTTGCTTTTTCGCCCTAAGTGCGCCGGGTATGCCCAGAGTTGGTCCCGGGCTCACTGTGCCACTGGATTCAAGCTAGCCAGGCTGATGAGGGGTGATGCCCCGAAACCAGTCACAGGATGCTTGTTTCCGGTTTAGGAAGGACCTGGCTTGGCAGTTCGGTCTGGACTGTTCCCATGAGGCACAGGGTCAATACTGATTTGCATATGGCTGGGTCTAAACTGGGGTGGCATGGTGAGCAAAACAATGATGGATTTAACCCAGATCTATTGACTGGGGGTGAATGTTTGATTTGCTCTACGTTCCATCCATCATCTGTGTGTCTTTTGCTTTCTCGCCCTAAGTGCGCCGGGTATGCCCAGAGTTGGTCCCGGGCTCACTGTGCCACTGGATTCAAGCTAGCCAGGCTGATGAGGGGTGATGCCCCGAAACCGGGCACAGGATGCTTGTTTCCGGTCCAGGAAGGACCTGGCTTGGCAGTTCGGTCTGGACTGTTCCCATGAGGCACAGGGTCAATACTGATTTGCATATGGCTGGGTCTAAACTGGGGTGGCATGGTGAGCAAAACAATGATGGATTTAACCCAGATCTATTGACTCGGGATGAATGTTTGATTTGCTCTGCATTCCATCCATCATCTGTGTTTTTTCTTGCATTTTAGCATTAGCAAATATACACGTGCAGATTTGCTCATGCAAAAAATCTGAGTGTTTGCAAGTTCACTTTCTCTCCAACCACTTTTTTCCCAACCCTGGTAGAAGTTTTACGTCTGCCATTGTCCAGAGTACATTTTCAACCTTTCTCAGTATGGGAAAAGATTAGAGAAGAGTTGGTGAAAACCCTTAAAACATGCAAGTTAGTAGGTTTTGCACAGACTCAAAATGGCATTCCAACCCTGAAACTATTGCTTACCACTACCTTCAGCCCCAGTATGTAGATCTGCAGAAAAGCGGCAACAAAAAGGAATTGCTAGTATTAAAACCCTACTATGATATGAGCCCTGGCATAATCAGTGAGGTTATATCAGAGCTCTTTTCTAATGAGATTGCTGCCATAATCTGTCGCCGCATTACATGGCACAAAAGGGACAAGTGGATTTTGTTACAGGATAAGTAGATTTATGATGCAACTTGCCCCATGGACAAGTAGATATTTTATTAAATTCCACACCCCTGTCCAGGTAGGTGGATTAGAATGAGCCATGTATCTGTAGACAATTGAATTTACCAAAGGATATTGGCAGATCCCACTCACCCCGTTAGCTAAAGAGTAAACACTGTTTGCCACACCATCAGGGTTATGTCAGTTCCCAGTACTCCTATTTAGGCTGCATGTGGCAACAGCACCTCTTCAAAGGTTAATGGATGTGATTCTGCTACCTCACAGATAGTATACATCAGCATACTGGGATTATATAATTATGTTTAATCCTCCAGGCATTCCTATATACAACACATTATACAAGTGTTTACCACTCTAAGGCAAGCTGTATTGAGAGCAAATGAAAAGAAAAAGAAAATAGCCAGGAGGGGAGGTACGTTGCTTGAGTTGTGTACTGGGAGATGGAAAAATCAAGTCCTAGGCCGCTAAAGGGCAAATGGTTTAGATTAGAATATTGTTACCTGCAACCAAAAACAAATTTGAGCTTTTTTAGTGCTAGTATGATATTATAGAAGATTTATTCATCTTTCCTCAGAATTGGTTGAGTCTCTTAACTTAAGGAAGGATGAGTCTAATGAAGTAAAACCAGTAAACGTCTACATCAGCAAAGTTTACAGAGACTGAAACAAAGTTTGTGTCAGGATCCAACATTAAGTTTCACTGAGTTTGAGAAAGCCTTTTATTTTATAGATTGATGCATCAGATGTTCGTTCAGGAGTGTTTTTTTTTTTGCAACCTCAGGATACGGACAAAGTCCTTCCAGTGTCCTATATTAGTGGAAAACTAGTGCCCAGAGAAAGACATTCCCCCTTGTAATAACACAGTACCTTGCACATGAAAAAAGGGATACTGAGCCCCTTCTTGAGCCCTGTTTGGGCTCCAAGACAGGCACAATGCCTTAAGAGTCTGTAAGACAGATAATAGGAGTAGCATTGTGTTCTCTATCTACAAGGACTTAGGTTCAATCTGGCACATTAGGGCGAGGGGTATTGGCTAGAATCTTCTGCCTTAAGGCCGTGTCTTATTACATTACTAATGTTCTTACATTTTTTTATGCACTTTAATTTCATAAAGTTAGTAAGTGTTTGAGAGCTACCCTTCAATCTGCCAAGCTTTCATCTTCCTGGATGCATAGCGGGCCCTTCTTGAGCCCATTTTTGGACTCTTGGTGAGTTTTTTGTTTTCCTGGTAATTGCAACAGTATGGAGGTATATCGCATTGTATCTTTTAACATGAATGTACCATGACTCTAAACCCGTTTTACATATTGCACTGTAATGAACTGCGTTCTTTTATCTCTGCACGTTTTAATGCAATTTTAAGTTTTTATTGTATACTTTTATGGTTCTCTGAACTGAAATAAAGTTGATTATTGATGAGTTTAAATTTGTGTTTGGGAAAGCTTTATTAATCCATCCTTATTTCGTGATTAAAAACAATATACCCTGAACTCTATAATTAAGGCTCCCGGTTTTCAGTTTTTACTGATTTTCACAACTAGACAGAAAACAATCAGGCTTATTGGGAATCATGGGCAGGGTGAAATACCATGTCGAAAGGGAAGGAGATTGCAGAAGGGAGCCCTTTTTGAAGCGTGAGGATGAAAAGAGATGTGAAACCATTGGAGGGGGCAGAGCTCTCTGTAAGAGACTGAGCAAGGGGAGGGCAGCACCAAAGAGAAGAATGCTTCAAAGGAAGAAGATACAAGGAATACCATGGAAAGTAGGGACAAACGTGCCAAACATGGTACCCGGACCAGAGGAGAGATGCCCAGGGTCACTAATCTGATGTGGATATTGGCAGAGTGTCCCACATAGACCCAAAATATCAAGGAGTGAGAGACATGCAGTCTCCTCAAGCCATAATTCGACGTGGCTTCCAGGAAGTAATGAGGGATTTTGGGAGAGCACTATAAGGGTTGCGTTAACTCTCAATTCAGTAGATCCCCTACCTGGATGGGTGGATGTAAGAAATTTGATTATTGTGGAAGGTGGGTGATTACTCACCACAAAAAATAATCATAACCCTCGTCAGGTTGAACCCTCAATCACTAAATGATCCTCAGCACAACCCCCAGTAACTATGGCTCAGAGCAGACCGGCTTAACTTAATGAAATATGTAAAGTATTTATACAGCACCATAACAGTAATAAAGTCAAAATGCAAAACAATGAAAATCCTAAACCAAATAATGAGAAAATAGAGTAAAATTTAATAAACAAAATGACAAATATCCAAAAAGGGAACGGGATATATGAGTTATTAAATTTTTAAGTAAGAATAGGGCCAAGAAACATAAAATGCTAATGATAGTCAATGGTCGCTGGAGACTGGGACCTAGGCAAAGTTTTGATCTGACTAGGATGGAGTGAGGGTCGGATACACTAACCAGGTTCATTGTAGTCAAAGATTTTACCTTCTCAGTTTAGTACTCTTGGTCCCAGTCCACCACAGGAGTGCACTTCTGAAGCCCTCCAGGGCTTCAGGGGAGGCACTTATAGAATCACTGGGTGTCAGGCTGAGGACAATCAGCAGCGTCCAATTTTCACTGATGAGTTGGGCAGTTGCAGGAAAGGCCTCTTGTAGCTTGTTGTATCCCTATAGCTTGAACAGGAGGTCGGCCTTATGACCACTTCTTTGTCCTTGCTACAAGGGAGAGCAGGTCCAGTCCTTCTGGGTTCTTCTTAGGTTGCAAACAGCATGATCAGTTTTCTTCTGTTCTTCTTCCTGTCCTGGAGTGTTTTGAATTGGGTGGCTGGAGATGTCACATTTATGCCTTGCATGTGTTAGTAGGCGGCAATAACTCGTGGGCATGCTTTAAACAATAGGGTAAAAGTTCTCGGGTCCATCTCTGTCCACGTGGGGCATTTTCAAGATGGCAAAAGTATTTAGCCACATTAAAGTTGGACTTTGAGGACTGGGAGTGTACTATGATGATCTTAGTGGTCTTCCACATTTAACTCTAAAATTTAGGTTGGGGCAGCCATTGAACCCACAATCAATCCAGAGGCAAAAGTCTGGTAGAACAAAGTAGGGTTTTCCAACAACCAGACAGTGGATACACAAACATAGTTATGGCATCCTGATTCCCTTCCTTTCAAGTTCACCCGCAGTGTTCTATGTAAAACCCAGCAAGACCTGTCAAACAGGATTTGACATTCAAGCAGAATTTTATACTATAATCTTGAAATGATGCTTACAGCCCCACCTGTAAATTGTCTGGTTCAGAGGCGTCCTCTCTGCCCATTCAGGTCAGCCAGTTTGCTCCTGGGAACCACCTCAGACCTATTTCACACCTATTCAATTGCTAATTACTGGCTGGCAGAGGTGGGACAGCAAATGCTACTTTAGCCTTCAGGAAGTTTAGGCAGGGGAAAGGTAACTTTCTAAAGGTTACGTTTCCTTACTAATTGTAAAAAAGTGGCTTTCACTATTGAATTGGATTTTTAATAACTATTAAAAAATAGCTGTTGTAGGAGGATGGGTTTCTGTTGCAGTAACCCCCCGCCACCACCTTTTTGCCAGATTTCTTCTGCACTTTAACTGAGTGTGCCCTGGGTCCCTGCCAATCAGGTTCCCAGGGCCTGTGTTCCTTTCCTAACCTTTACAATTGTTTCCACAATTGGCATAACTCTGGCCTACCTGTAAGTCCGTTGTAAGGGGTACCTATGGTATCAAGGGCATGGTAACTAGAGAAAGGCCTCTGATGGATGCAACCTGTATTATGCCACACTGCGAGACCTCTGACCACAAATATGCACCACTGCCATTGCAGCCTGTGTGTTTTGGTGCAGCTAAAAGTGAAGAGTCGACATGGCACACATTCCTGTGTGCCATGCCGTCCCAGCACTGCATGAGGTATATGTAAGTCACCCTTAAGGCTGGGTGCACTATACCTCATGTGAGGACCACCTATCTGCATGAGCAAACAGGCCCCTATAATATCTAAGGCCATTCTTGGATATTATAAGTGCACATTAAAACCATACTGAGTATATGGTCTAGAAACTTGTCATTATGAGTTTCCTAGCACCATAATGGCTTTACCGAATCCTGGGATGTTTGGTATCAAACATCTCAGAATAATAAACCTGCACTGATTCCAGTGCCAGATTTATTATCCCATGCACTCAGGGGTCCTTTCTAGAGGACCCCTGAACCAAACCAACCACTGGTGGGTTCCTGACTGGTGAACAGCAGCCTGCCACCACGAGACAGGTTTCTGGACCCTTGCGGTGGGAGCCTTCACTCCCAGGGCCCAGAAACAACGCCATTCCTGGGCGGAGGTGTTCACACCTCCCCCAGGTCAGGAAGAGTCATCTGTGGCAGGGGAATTTCAAAGGCCTTGCTGCCTTGGTAACGTGATCACCAGCCCCAGCCTCTCCTGCTAGCAGGAGCAAGCCCCTTTCCTGTCTTCACCCCCTTTTCGGCGGCAGACAGGAGGGAAAATCAGGACAGCCCAGAAGGTGTGCCTACCTCTGCCAACCCCACCCCTCAGGTGGGGGAGGCGAGGTGAAGCTCAATCTTCAGTGCCCGCCATCTTGCAGATGGAAGGCCCTCCTCCAATCGGGGCCAGGGAATATGCTCACTCCCCCATGTGAGGTTAACATACTGAGGGTGTTGTCACCCTAAGGTCAGCAGCCTATTGGCTACTACATTGCTACGCCAGTAATGCCCCTAAATACAGTATTTAGGGGCACCCCTGAACCCAGCTCAGGAGTTCTTGACAGCCTAAGAAGATTGGCGAGGACGGCGACACAGCAGAACACCAGCGACCTCCAAAAACCCTGTGAGGACTGATCAGCTTCGAAAAAGACACAAGACTCCCGAAGACAGCGGCTCTGTCTCAAAAAAGAACCCCAAGGCCCTGCGGAAACGTGAAGACTCACCTTTCAGATCTACCTCTGCACCGACGTCCACAGCCGGAGTCCAGGAGGCCCACCGGTCCAGAAGAGGTTCCCCAGCGGTCTCTAGTCCGAATCAACAAGGGGGGACATCTCCCAGCCTTCGTATCGACTCTTGCAGCCTCTGCACCAAGACCACCCTCGACCTGCCCGGTAAGGAGAAACGTGATGTCTAAAGACACCTCTGCATCCTCCGTCCCTGCGCCCTGGTGACCAGAACCAATGGTGTTCCGACGTCGCGTAGGATCTCAACTTCCTCCCCTTGCTGCTGGTTTTGCAGAAGAGACTGCCTGGTCTGAGCCTGCAGCCTGAAACTGGAACACCCGGCTGCCCCTGTGCCGCTAGTGTTGTAATTTTGGTGCTGCCTTGGGCCCCCCTTTGTACTTACCTCAACTTCTGAAGATTGTCCTCCAAGGCCGCTTTACCTGCCCGTGAGCATCCTCCAACCGATGTGCCTCCAGTCCCTATTGACTAGCATTGGCACCCATGCATTTTGCACCTGGCCGCCCTAGTGCCGCTGGTGGTGCACCTTGTGTGCAGAATTGAACCTTGGGGAACTTTGGTTCTACTCCCAAAAGGACCACACCAAAAGTCGTTGTACCTACCTTCAATTACAAACTTAGTTTTTCCCATATGATTGCATGATGTGGCCTTTTACAGAAAATGTTTCTAAGTGTTGCCTTACATTGCAACAAAGTAACTTGGTGTCTACAAGTGAATTGTCCTGCTTACTAATGTACTGCATTACCTAAACTGTATTATTTGTTTGTTTTGCACTAAGTTTAAAAAAAAAAAGTAACTAGAAAATATTATGAAGTAATTTTCAGTATTCCAAAGCATTTACAACGTATTTTCTATACTGCAAAGTAACTTGTATGGTTATACAAACCCAATACACATCGTATTCTGAAAAGTATTGCCAGTTTTACAAACTGTATAACTTACCTGCACGAAGTGATTCTTGGTTCTAGTAAAATAGCAAAGTAACAACTTTTTATACAAACAATTGGTTTGGATTTAGTCTTTGAGTGTGTGACATAATTTCTTGCCTGAGTGTGTACAATAAATGCTTATGCTCTGATAAGCCTGACTGCTCAGCCCAGCTACCACTAACTTGAGAGTAAGGTATAATCCTCTTTAACCTCTGCCATACTTTTGGGGACTCATTGGACTCTGTGCAAACTATACCGCTTTTTGGTATAGTATATAGAGAGCCAGATTCCTACAGCTATTTAAATATTTTTGTAGCTAGCCTCATTCCAAGGAACAGTATTTAGGTTTTTAATTTGTACTCTGGTTTTCTATATAAGGCAGCTAGGCCTGACACAGTGAAAAATCGCTTTGGGTTGCAAGTCCCATTAAGAATATGTTAACCTTAAATTTCAGCATTTTCTACTTCTAAATGCACTGCACCCTGCCTGGTGAGCGACAACGCCTAGATAGGGGTTGCTTATTAATATTTAAAATGAAGGTTTTGAATTGTCAAAAGGGTTTATTTTGAAAATTTGAAATGCATTATTTAAACTGCCACAGTTGGGCTACAGTGGTCATCCTGAAGTCCTGTTTTTCACTGTAGTGGATGGCATAATGGGTGTTGCAGTCCACTAACAAACACACAGGGTCCAGCCAAAGGAGAAAAATCTAGGGTGAGCAAACAGAATAGCAGAATTTCCCACAGTAGCGAAAAGGGACACAAGGGTACAGACCCATTTTGGGGTTTCTTTTTTTCCAGTATATGCACCAATATTGTCCTCAGTGGAGGGCTGAGAAAACTAACGTGGACACAAGGAAAGTACTTGATCACAGTAAACGGTGGTGGAAATATCTCTGTTAATTCGTTTTAGGAACATTTTAAACCAGAGTACCAGGTCGCATGTTTTGTGTTTATTTTAACAGGCCCCTACACTGGATATTATCCCTGATACAGTGAGGCTCGGCCTCTGGGAAAAACTCATTAGTGTGTAGGTCGAGCAGCTTCCTGAAAGGATTCCATTGGGGTGAATAACTTTGGGATTGAGGACTTTGGTAACATTGCATCATATACATTGTATATTAAAGCCACTCTTGTATATATAATGTACAGTACAATGATTTCCTGAGACAGAACGGTGCCTAGATGATTAGCGCTGCATGCAAAGTAGCATGACCTTTTTTCTTTTTTGTAGTAGTTTGCTACCGTCACTAAGTGGCACAGCAAGGCTGCTGCCTTGCTTCACCATGTACAGGTTCCAGTCCTGCCCAACAGCTCTGTGTTTGCAGTCTAAGTGACATGCTTTCTTCTTGCCAATGTGGGCATTGTAGTGCTGAATCTCGCTTGCCAGGGTTTGAAATTGGCAGCAGTCCTACAGCTCCAGCTTCTGTTTGGAGAAAGGGCTCTATACTATGCCTTTGCAGCAAGCATTGCAGTCTTTTGGCACTTCCTGTTTGCTAGTATCTTAAACTAATGCAGTATGAGTCTATACATAGAATACCTGTGGTTGTAGACTTCACAACAATTCTTGAAGTTCTCTCATTTCTTTTGGTAGGTGGAGATAGCAAAATTCTTGTCAATTCTCACTTGCCCATAGACACTTACAAGGAGCAAATTTTTTAGGTCTGGCCTAGAGACCTCTTTGGCTGTCTCGCTAGCCTTCTGTAATCAAAAGAAAATTTTAGAAAAAATACATCTGTACTTACAAAGAAGGGCTTTGGGTCATGTGTCATTCACATTTTGCTTGAGTCCACTATACCATACAACTTGGGGCAGTAGGCTGTCCCCACTTCAGTCACTGGCTTCTTGCGGTGCGAGCGGCATTTTACATGAGCCTATGTGCACCTTTGCCCAACAAAAGGTGCACTTCAGTCTCAGGGCTGATGAGCCAATACTTTAGTTGGCGAATGTTTTTTTTTTTTTTTTTTTTTTCTAATTCTTTATCCTTTTTAGATCTGGCTAAACCGGGCAGCTGGTGCCGGGCTTTGTGATCAACAGCAAACGTTTTAAGAAGCACTATTTATTTATTTATTTATTTATTAAGGAGTTTGTAGAGCGCACAGCTACCCCCAACGGGGGTGTCCCGGCGCTGAGGCAGACGGCAGATGACAGGCGCGGAGAAGAAAAACTAGATGCTGGTGAAGAACCAGGTTTTCAGGGCATGCCGAAAAGTTAGTTCTGACTCCGATGAGCGGACGGAGAGTGGCAGGGCATTCCAAAGTTTAGAGGTTCTAACCGCAAAAGCTCTGCCACCCGTCCTGGCCTTACAAAAGCGGGGAATAGCAAGGAGACACTGGTGGTTAGATCTCAGGGTCTGGTCGTG
This sequence comes from Calotriton arnoldi, assembly GCA_963921515.1. NCBI lineage: Eukaryota > Metazoa > Chordata > Amphibia > Caudata > Salamandridae > Calotriton > Calotriton arnoldi. Next base: position 3,355,140 of record CAWUFW010000025.1, on the reverse strand, counting down.
ATGGTAGTGCTGGAGTCTAGCTCTCAGGTACGCCAGGCCTAGTCCCCGGAATGCTCTGAATGCCAGGGTAAGGGCCTTGAATTCAATGCGTTTAATCACAGGTAACCAGTGAAGATTCCTCAGTTGGGGGGTAATCGAGTGGCGGAAAGGTATTTTACAGATCAATCTGGCAGCAGCGTTTTGTATTATCTGAAGACGCCGAGTCAGATAGGCGGGAGCACCCAGATAGAGACTGTTGGCGTAGTCCAAGTGGAATGTGATTAGAGCATGGATTACTGTTCGATGGCACTCCAGGGGAAGGAAGTGGAGGAATTTCCGCAATGTGCGAAGCTTCCCAAAGCATGAGGAGGAGACTTGCCTGATTTGGGTTTTACAGGAGAGTTCATTGTCGAGTCTGAAACCGAGATTTCTCACCAAGTCAACAGGCTCAGGAGGAGGATTCATTTCCAGTGGCCACCAAAGCACAGGCGGGGGCGGTGATTTTTGTTTAAAAAAGAGTACCTCTGTTTTGTCCGAGTTAAGCTTGAGACAATTCAATGACATCCAGGCCGAGATGTTACTCAGGCGATTTCTAAAATTGGCAAAAGCAGCTTCCGAATGCTCTATGGAGTGTAGGCTCATTCCACTTGTTGGGTAACAATTGTGTACCTCTGCTAAAAAAGAGCCTATTGCATAGCATAGGCTCAGTATGTTAGGCTTTAGTTGATTATTGTGACGAGCATGATCAAGGTTATAAGCCTGATTGGTTCATTGGGAAAAATGACGTCAGATGCCAGGGGTCTGAGCTGTTCATTTTTAAAAGTGATGATAAACGCAGTCAGCCCAATTTATTTATTGTGCAAAGGATGTTAAAAGTAGTTCTCCTTTAGCAGTGGATTGCTATTACACTGTTTTAAAGTCTTTAGGCTGGGGTTCCACTACAGGGATTTTCAGATATTACTGTAGTTAGCACGTGTTTTGGTGTTCGTTTCCTTCTCTGACCAGCTTTGTGGGTAGAAAATTTACACTTTGATAATTCTCATTAACACTTTTAGAAGGGGTTGAATATTGTTTTGCAAACTGAATTCTTTAAAATAATTTTCTGACTGTATGCCTGAGGGCTGACTTATTGGAAAACTTATGCAGATTTCAGTAGGCCTTAGGGCCTGATTTAGATTTCGGCGGACGGGTTACGTCTTCACAACGGTGACGGATTAACTGTCCGCTGAAATATAAACCCCATAGGATATTATGGGATTTATATTTAGGTGGACGGGATATCCGTCACCGTTGTGACAGAGTAACCCGTCCACCGAAACCTAAATCAGGCCCTTAGTTGATAATTGTGGCAAGCCAATGAAAAAAGCTGTAGATCTTGTTGGTTGTTTGGGAAATTGTTAGATGCCGTAGGTCTGATGCATTTATTATGAAAAGTTACAATAAAAGTAGTAATCCTCTTCCTATCTGTCTCTTGTTGAGAATGTGCAGAAAGGTCTCTGCAGTATGCCCTGGTGACCCTTTATTGCTCTTCTTCTTGAAGGGAGCTTGCACTTCTAATGCCGTGCTGTACCTATTCCATGAGCATAAGGCACTGTATTAATGCTGTCTGTTTTGTATATGTGAAGGAATCTTTCAGGCAACTGCAAATACTTGCTGGACTTCCCCCAGTTGGAGTTGTATGATGTTTTGCCTTGTCAGAAGAAGGTTGTCAATAGCCATTACATTTTAATGTCATGAGTGTTCGGAAAGGCACCAAGGGATGTTCTGACATTGTTGTTCTCAGTGTTAGAACAAGGTGAATGAGGCGCGGTTCAGTTACTTGTGAGGGATTAAACAAGGTGAATGTTCCTGCTCTAAATACTAGGGTTGGGTGTTCATCCCTTATCTGTTTCCCTGGATCTTTCTCTGCACATTTCTGAAGCATCCGTTGCCCATTGTGGAGAATTGACTTATTCACGCTGCCCATGATGTTTTCATTCTTGAAGGGATGTCCTTCCCGGTTCCTAACTCCTCTCATGGGTGGGTGCATTTAAGGCTACTTTCAAAGCCTGTACATTTTTGATTCGGCCCAGGGTTTGTATAGTTGTTTTGTTTCTCCTGGTATTATTACTTGGAATCACTGCTTCTCATAGTTTGAGCTGCTTTGAATCTTCCTACATACTGCTCTCTGTTCTCTCCAGCTAATCCATTTGGGATTAATAGAAAGATCCCTCCTTTCAAACTACAGTATTGTCGGATTCACTGATTGGTCATATGGCCTGTCGCCTACAACCAGGTATTCACCTTCAAATCATTTCCTGACGCGGTTCCATCTGATATTAGACCATCATTAATTCCTCTACATGAATAGTCATGTTCTTTAATTGCGCAAGAGTTTATTCCATGTGCCCCTCTCCACTCACTATGGGTGTTAAGAAATTTCCTTGGTGGCCTATGGTGCCTCCTAACAGCAAGGGCCTGTTTTCATCCATAATTTACCAGCACTGTCTTGAGCTGCTGGTGTACTAGCTTGATAGCAGTAAACACTGCCTTTGAAGACTCCAAAGTCTTCCTCTGGCTATCGACATAAAAGGGTATTAGAACTACACTGTTCTGTTTTTTTGAACCACAAAACAAGCAGCAGGCTTGTCAAGAAATTAGGAATCTAGGAGCATTCACCCATCTGCTGTGCGCTGTAGTCAAGGCTTTACTCCCGAACCGGAGGGCAGGATCTTCGTGGATTCTGTTTTACACTCATAAGTTATCCATTTTAATCACTTTCTCTGTTTAAGGCTGGCATAAAAATGAGAGCAGTACTGAGAAAGAAGAATGGATTCTGTGTCTGTACAAAGGTAATCATTAGGCTACTGATAGCGGCCAATAGGCAGTAAATTCAATTACTCTGTAATTGAGAAGAAGGCATTAGCTGTCAACTAGATGGTGAACATGTTTAGAAACTTTGTGTGGGATATAGTTTTTACTGTGAGAACCGATCGTAGACCGTTTAGAGAACTTTGCTAAGATAGGCTGGACATTGTCGGATGGACCTGGAAATTGGTGTTTGGATTGCAGGAATTTCCATTGGAAGGCGACTGTGTTCCAGGTGAACTGTGCAGCTGATTGTCTCGATTTGTAATAGGAAAAAGCGAAGTGGAGATAAAGGAGATGATTGAACATGAAGTTAAGGAAACAGCTGAGGTCAAGCTGGCTAGGTAGGAAGATTATCTGATTTATTAGAGTGTGTAGCAAATCTGGCTGTATCGACAAGATACCCAAACCTCTCGTCACCCCGAATATAACAAACAGAACCACCCTGTACACTATGGAAGCAAATAGCTCTGGACATTGTGGGGCTGTGGAGAGGGGTTGAACATGCTGCTCCCTACCTGTTAGTACTAGTTGATTTATTTTCCAGGTTGCCGGAAGTGATGTGTGCTAGTGAAATATCGATCTCTGGAAGGAGCGTTGATGTGAAAGGGTTTGCACAAGAGTATTTTAACAGATTATGGAGCTCAGGCTCCAGAGAAGTGGATATGTTTTTCATGAAGCCTAGAGACTCAATAGAACTATTAATGAAGGAATACAATTGTCAACAGGTTAGTAGTTTGAACTGGAAATGGGAGGTTTAGGAACTAATGAATCCTATCACCACTTGCTGCCACAGGAAGGACCCTGTTTGACGTTTTTAAGGGAAGCAGACTCAACTCTAAGCTTTCTCAAGCATGATTCGCAGGAACAAAGGATGGGTGGATGTTTCTGTACTGGATGACTGAAGAGCAAGAAAAGATGCAAACAGAAGGAAGACTTCATTATAACATGACACATGCGACTAAAAAATACAAAGTGAAGATTGGTGATTGGGTTCATATGAGGGCTCCTGTTGGTTGTGTAGAGTGGTCAAAACTTACCAACCCTGTCTGTCATCTAACCTTTCAAAAATGCTGCAAAAACGCAAGACTGATTGATTTGGAACACGAGGTGAATTTGCTTTTGTGAAGGGAAAGATGATAATCAGGTCTCAGGAGAACGTAAGGAAAGAGGATTTAAAAGGAGTCGAGTAAGTAAAGGTGTGTATGGACAGGAGGGTGAAAGGGTGTAGTCAAAAAGGTTGGAGAAGGTCCTTATATCTGAAAGATTATATTCATAATCCTGTGAGACCTCGGCACCTTCAGGATACCGTTCTGTGACTATTTGTAGGTAAACTTTTCCTCAGCCTTGAGAGTTTCCACTTTTTTGTTCTCTACTCTGTATAAGACAGAGTACTAATTTTATCTGTTTATAGCTTTCTTTGATGTAATATTTATTTTGTCTATTTGGTGTAGGTACTATCGTGAGTTTTGATTACTTTGTATGGTTAGAGCTTGTCTCATACATTTTTAAAAAGGAAGATGGGTGGCATCTTTATGATACCATTCTGTTCCTTCTTGGAATATTGCACTTTGAATTTAACCCATGCTCTCTTAGACTCACTGCTGGTTAGAGGCAGACAGTGGATGGGATTCCTTTATTAAAGGTCACCTTGTTTGTAGGTGAGACCCGGCGGTCTCGAGCGTAGAGAAATTATATTTGTTATGTACTTTGCTAAAACCAAGATACTGCATTTTAAATCAGCTGAAAAAGCACGTTTTAAATTCAATATATAAAGCATGAGAGTAGTTTATAACCGCTAAAATGCTTTAGTGTTTGCTCGGTCCCAGAAGTTTGACAGAGCCTTTTTATCTTTTCGAGGTTGATCGACTACTTTTGGGTTGGATAATAGCACTTATTATTTGAACACCTAGAGACACACCGCTGTGCGGTGTGCTGTAGAAATGCTATTCAAAATTTTCAAATCAGATATGGTGCCATCTCTTATCTGCTAGTAAGTAATGTGTGTCTTCCCTTTGTTGCTTTTGCGTGGTGGAGACACAAAACAATCTCGCCATTTGCCGAAAGTACTGCATGCAGTGCTCCCAAACACTTCCTTTCCCCAAATATTCAAAGACTGGAGTTGAATAGTAAATTCTTCTCTACTTGAGTAGTTGGGTATATTTCTATGCCTTTAGTCTGAGTTTCCGGGGAGACCAAGAAATACCCCTGCCGGGAGACTCAAAGGCGGGTGGGGGTTGGAGTGAATTGGCAGTTACAACACCGACGAGGCTTGAATTTAGAGGCATTTGTGACAGAGCCGGTAGCCTTAGTAACAAGTGTGTTATGTTTATACCTTTTGAATGCTGAGTCACAGTAGCCGTGCGTGTGTATGTATATTTCTGCCACTTGTCTGGTGCTAAATATAGAATGAGACCTTGTACTCCGGCTGAGACTGTTTCCGAAGTGACTGCCTAGAGAGGATGGGCTCTGCGTTTCAGTATCTGCAGGCCGACAGTTTTGCTAATTTCGGAAGAGCTGGAAACTTAGCTTGGGAAATGTCAGTTTCTAACCTTGTTTTGCCTCAGCGATAATTGTTGTTAAGTAATCGGTGCAGAGACAACAAGGTAGGTTATCGTCTTCATCTAAGTAAATGCAGGAGGAAAGGCCAACACGTCCTCTCACGTTAGAAGTCCCGCTGTAACTGCCCCAACTCACACACTAACCCAACATTCCTTTATTCTAATCCTAACAGCCACACGCTGTGCATAGTGATACCAGTGCCGGCGTGTGGTTTTAAAGATAAACACATCTTTCCCTTTAAACACAATGAAACGCATAGTACAACACTTTCATTAAAACAATACACAATACATCATAGGGGGAAAACTATTAATACACAATCTGAAAATAAACAGATTGCAAAATCTCATTTTCATTATTATACAACATAATCCTTCAAATATGCTGGACATTTAACTTCCCTCTTGGATCTAATAATAGATCGCTTTTCCTCATCACCATCCACAGGCACTACATCCTCACTCAGTCCAGTGGCCCTCTCTACACTCACTTCCTTCTTCACTCAGCCTCCTATACTCGTCCAACCAGCTATAACCACCTTCTTTTTTACTTCCTACTCCTCCATCCCTCCTACTTCCCTTACACCTTGCAATTCTGTTCAAGTTCCACACACGTCCATCACTAACTCTTGCAGAATTCACGTACACCTCTGCAATATTTATTGGGTCAGAATACATACTCTCACCCTTCTCTCTCCATGGCAACTTCACACATACTTCATCTCCCTTCTTTACCACCACTTCCTTATTGCCTCTGTTCCTATCAGCATAGTACTTATATTTACCCTGTGCTTTCACAATATTCTTTCTTAACAATCTCAGGAGACCACTTTTGTAACCAAGCTTGAGCCATCCATCCTTGGTTACCCTTCATAAAAGGCCCTCTCCCCCTCATAATAGTGAAAGGGCTAAACCCAGTAACAGAGGGTGTTGTGCGATACATCCACACTGTTATTTTAGTACAAGCCATCCAATTTAACCTTTTGCTTTTAGCCAACTGCAAGGTTCCTTTTATCACTCGATTAACCCTCTCAACTTCACCATTGCCACAGGGATGATAAACTGAGGTGAATTTGTGTTCAATCCCATTGTGATACAGGAACCCTTCCATCATCTCACTCCATTGTCTGTAATGACTTTCTTCGGTAGCCTTTCCTCTGAAAGATGTCATCTAGAAACTTAACGTTCGAGGCATCTGAGCTGCAGAATACATACTTGTGCATAGATCGCCATCTGGTGGTGGGCTCGGATGTTTGCAGTTTGTTGTTGTCTTGGAAGAAGTCTTTGTAGTCACGAGATAGGTGACTCCTCCTTTGGACGATAGTGCGCATGGGCATCGACTCCAACCTCAGATTGTTTTTTTTCCGCCATCGGGTTCGGATGTGACTTGCTGCGCTCCGGTACCGTGTTTCCAACCCTTTTCGACGCGCAACCCATCACCACTCGACGGTATTGTTTTCGTTCGCGTGCCCTACGACGCGCTAACTTCAAAATCCTCGATTCCGGTAGTCGACGCGGGCCGCTGGGCCTATCGACGCCATTCGGGCCTACGGCTAATGGAAAGGAATCCATTTAAAAAATGGCCCCAGTGTGGAGCTAAATTTCCACACAGTGACCACCACAAGGTCTGCAACCTTTGCCTCTCGCCACAACACGAAGAAAAGGAGTGCCAAGCCTGTGCCTCTTTTCGCTCTAAAAAGACTATCCGTGATCGCCGGGCTCGACGACCCGTTATGGCTCAACAGGCTACACCGGCGCCACACGACATCTTCGACGAAGGCCCCGATGTTCCAGAGGCAGAGGATTCAGAGGAGCTCGACATCGTCTCCGAAGCTGACGACTCCGACTCCGATGACCACATCACTCCAGGTCGAGTGAGTACAAACGTCCATGCCCCTGCCCCACCAGATAAACAGAAGGCTCCGGTCAAAACTTCGCCTGAAGGCCTTAGTAGAGACCGAGGGAAAACTTCAGAAGCCTCACCTCCGGGCCCGGCTCCGAAGACAAAGGAAAAGCCTTCCGGCAGCTCTGGACCGAGCAAGCCGCATATCAGTACCCATAAGACACCTTCGGTACCGAAATCAGGGATACACCCTATTCCCGTTACGTCCAAAAAGGCCTCGGTATCGAACCCTTCGGCACCAAAAGACCATAAAGCCTCAGAACCGAACAAACACCGAAAACCTTCGAATCTGAAGAAAATTCCCGACTCGGCACCGACGTCGAAGCCAAAGGCCCCTCCTACGGCTTCAGAGTCCAAATCAAAACCACGTTCAGAACCGAAAAAATCGGCACCGAAAGGAGACAACAAGCAGGAAGAGCTTTTTCGACCAGAACCTATCGATCCAAAACAAGACTTTACATGTGGACCCTAAAACAGGCCATATTGTCAGTCTCCCAACAAAGAAGAGGAAATCAGATACCTCACACCCTCCTGAGGTACCTGTGAAGAAAAGAGACTTTGCAACTTCACCCCTAAGACCCTCTTCTCGTATTCTTCCTACCAAATCTTTTTCTCCTACAAACTCTCCTATACACTCTCCTAGACTCTCTCCAATACTTCCATACTCGCCCTTACCACCACAGAATGAGGATGATCTAGGGGACGGGGGTGGACACGATAAGGACCCTGATGATGACCCTGATGATGACACTACTCTACCACAGGATACATGGGACGATTACAACAATCCCACAGATCCTCCAGACCTTCCTGATCCAGATGTATACCCATCTAGGCCATCCACCCCCAGATGACAATATAGGATTTAGTCAGCTCATTAATAGGGCTGCGCAATATCATGGCGTTGAACTCCATTCAGACCCCATGGACGAAGACTTCCTACTTGACACATTTGCTCAGTCACAAAAAACAATACATACATTGCCCATGCTTAAAGGTGTCATTAAACATGCACCAGACATATTTAAAGACCCTGTTGGGACCAGGATCCTCAATCCTCGGATTGATAAAAAGTACAAGCCTGCCCCTAACGATCCAATTTACATTAAAGGACAACTCCATTTAGATTCTTTGGTAGTCTCCAATGCAAGAAAACGTGCTAATTCCCAAACCTCTGGTGATGCTCCACCTCCAGACAAAGAGTCTAAACTGCTAGATGTATCAGGTAAACGAGTTGCCTCCCAAGCAGCCAATCACTGGAGAATAGCTAATGCACAAGCATTGCTTGCCAGATACGACAGGGCTCACTACGATGAGCTCGAAGATCTTATTCAACATTTACCTGACCAATACAAAGCCAAGGCCAACGATCTGGTCCAAGAGGGCAAATTAATTACCAATGCATCCATCAAATGTGCCCTTGATGCAGCAGACACCGCATCTAGATCTCTCAACACCAGTGTCTTACTTCGCAGACATGCATGGTTGCGCATTTCTGGTTTTAAACAAGAAGTGCAAACAACTATCTTAAATCAGCCGTTCGATCAAGAGCACCTCTTCGGCCCAGCTGTGGATACAGCTTTGGAGAAAATGAAAAAAGACAGACACTGCAAAATCTATGGGAGCATTACAGTCTCAAACACCACGAGGTTCCTTTCGTCGCTCCTTTTATAGGGGCGCATCCAAAACATTAGCACAGACACTTCCTCCACCTACAAGAGTCCCACACAAACATCACCTAACAAGCCATATTTCAGAGGTGGGTACAGAGGAAATAATAGCAAGGGTAGAGGTCGAGGTAACAATAACCAAACCTCCCCTACTACCAAACAATGACTTCCCTCCTCTCCCTCCAGACCATTCCACTCCGATTGGAGGAAGGCTCTCACAGTTCCTACCTGTCTGGAACTCCTTCACTACAGACAGGTGGGTAAGACAAATGATCCAGTATGGTTACTGCCTGGAACTTACCGCAACTCCCCCAACCATACCGCCCAAACAATGTCCAATGTCCACGGAACATCTAACGCTCCTCAAACAAGAAGTTCTCTCACTTCTTCAAAAGCATGCAATTGAACCAGTTACCCTCCAGCATCAAGGCACAGGGGTTTACTCCCTTTATTTTCTCATCCCCAAAAAAGACGGTACTCTCAGACCAATATTGGACCTCAGTCCTTTGAATATCTACATACAATCAGACCATTTTCACATGGTCACCCTTCAACAGGTCCTCCCACTGCTCCAGCAAGGCGATTTCCTTGCCACTCTAGATCTCAAGGACGCCTACTTCCATATTCCTATACAACCTGCTCACAGGAAATATCTAAGGTTCATAGTGGACGGTCAGCACTATCAATTCAAGGTCCTCCCATTCGGAGTGACCACAGCACCCAGAGTCTTCACAAAGTGTCTGGCAGTAGTAGCTGCCCACTTGCGAAGACAACAAATTCATGTCTTCCCATACCTGGACGACTGGCTCATAAAAGCCAAGTCATACAGCCAGTGTGTTCACCACACTCTCCAAATAATTCACTTGCTTCACGACTTGGGGTTCACAATAAACCTCACCAAGTCACATCTTCAGCCGTCCCACATACATCAGTATCTAGGGGCCACAATAGATACTTCCAAAGCCCTGGCATACCCCAATCCAGTCAGAATAGCCAGTATGCAAACCCTCATAACTAAATTTCAACCTCAACACTCACTACCAGCTCGAATGTTTATGCAGCTAATAGGAATGATGGCCTGTTGCATTTTCATAGTACCACATGCAAGGCTTCAAGTGCGCCCTTTACAAGAATGTTTAGCTCGTCAGTGGAACCAGGCTCAAGGGCAAATTTCAGATCTGGTGTTGGTGGACAGCCGCACTTATCGCTCTCTGCAGTGGTGGAACACACAAAACCTTTCCAAAGGGCGGCTGTTCCTAGACCCAGTTCCACAGATAGTGCTAACAGCGGACGCATTGCTCGCGGGCTGGGGAGCCCATCTCCTAAACCATACAATTCAGGGCAAGTGGACCCCTCAACAAAAAGTGCTCCACATCAATCACCTGGAGTTACTGGCAATCTTTCTAGCATTAAAATCATTCCAAACACATCTCATCAACAAAACTGTCCTTGTCCGAACAGACAATATGACAGCAATGTATTATGTACAAAAACAAGGGGTAACACATTCTTTGCAGCTTTCTCAACTAGCGCAAAGCATATGGAAATGGGCCATCCCACAAAAGATATACCTTCTAGCAGAACATCTTCCAGGGGTACACAATCAACTTGCGGATTTGCTCAGTCAGACACAACAAATCTACGAATGGGAACTTCATCCACAAGTTCTTCTTCTTTTTTTTCAAATGTGGGGCCACCCAGACATAGATCTGTTCGCCACACATGCAGACGCAAAATGTCCAACCTTCGCCGCCAGGTATCCACACCCATTGTCCAAAGGCAATGCGATATGGATGAACTGGTCAGGCAGATTTGCGTACGCTTTTCCACCACTCCCGCTCATTCCGTTAGTAGTGCGCAAGCTCAAACAACAGTCTCTCTCAAGATGATCCTGGTTGCTCCAACATGGGCCCGGCAACCTTGGTTCACAACACTCCTGGAACTCTCAGTAGTTCCACACCAAAAGCTACACCTTTCCCCAAAGCTTCTGACACAGAACCATGGAGAGATAATACATCCAGAACCTAGCAATCTGGCTCCTGAAGTCCTAGAGTTCGGTTATCTCAACCTTCCACCGGACTGTATGAACATTATTAAGGAAGCTAGACGCCCTACTACTAGAGCTTGTTATGCAGCCAAATGGAAAAGATTTGTCATTTACTGCAATAACAACAAAATTGACCCACTAGATGCTTCAATTCAGAACATAATTTGTTATTTACTGCATCTACAAAGATGTAATCTGGCATACACATCCATAAGACTACATCTTGCTGCCCTTGCCGCTTACCTACAAAACAGACATTTGTCATTGTTTAGGGTACCTGCCATCAAAGCTTTTATGGAAGGCCTTAAAAGGATAATTCCTCCCACAATCCCACCATCAGTGTGGAATTTAAACATTGTCCTTACTAGGCTCATGGGTCCCCCATTTGAACCTCTACACAAATGCGAACTGCAGTTCCTTACATGGAAAGTAGCTTTCCTTGTCGCAATCACCTCTCTCAGAAGAGTAAGTGAGATCCAGGCTTTAACCATACAAGAACCATTCTTACAAATACATCATAACAAGGTGGTTCTTAGAACAAATCCAAAATTCCTTCCCAAAGTAATCTCTGCTTTCCATCTTAATCAATCTGGAATTACCCATTTTCTTCCCAAAACCAGATTCCGTAGCAGAGCGAGCTCTTCACACACTTGATGTCAAAAGAGCTATACTTTATTACATTGACAGAACTAAACCTTTTAGAAAGACAAACCAACTGTTTGTAGCTTTCTCTCCACCTCATAAAGGAAACCCAATTTCCAAAGCTGGAATTGCCAGGTGGATAGTCAAATGTATTCAAACATGCTACCACAAAGCAAAACGCACATTAACAATTCCCCCTAGAGCGCATCCAACACGCAAACTAGGGGCTTTCATGGCATTCTTAGGGAACATTCCCTTAGATGACATTTGTAAAGCAGCAACACACCTTCACCAAACACTATTGTGTAGATGTGCAGGCAAAACAACAAGCTTCTGTGGGCCAGGCTGTTCTTAAAACACTTTTTCAGACCACTGCATCAGATACAGGTAACCACCGCTAAGGAAGAGCACTGCTATACAGTCTATGCACAAGTATGTATTCTGCAGCTCATATGCCTCGAACGGAAAATGCTACTTGCCAGTATGCATCTGTTCTTGGCATGTAGAGCTGCAGAATCACATACGCCCACCCGCCTCCCCGGTACCTCTATCTGTTCCAGCGTTATCTTACTTGGATACCTTACACATGGACATCTTTTCTGTTTCTTACAAACTCCATCATTTCCCTTCATGGCGAAAAACAATCTGAGGATGGAGTCGATGCCCATGCGCACTATCGTCTAAGGGAGGAGTCCCCTATCTCGTGACTACAAAGACTTCTTCCAAGACAAGAACAAACTGCAAACATCCGAGCCCACCACCAGATGGCGATCTATGCACAAGTATGTGATTCTGCAGCTCTACATGCCAAGAACAGATGCATACTGGTAAGTAGCATTTTCCATTCTCTGCACCAGCACTGTTCACAAATGCCACTTCAGGCCACTTAGAAAAATAATCAATGGCTACTATGGCATACTAAGATTCTCCACTCAATAGACCCTATGATGTCCTCACCTAATACTTCCCAAGCCATTTCAGGAAAAGTACAGGAAACCATTGTGACTTTAATTGCACTTGTGACTTATCTACATCCATGCATAACTCAAAGTCGCATACAATTCTCTCTAGTTCAGCATCAATGCCAGGCCACCAATAATTTTCTTTAATCCACCTTTTACTTTTGACGATACCTAAGTACCCACCATGGCACCATTTTATGATGGACTTCCTCACCTTCTTAGGGGGAACAACCTTCACCCCTCTCATGACATTCTCGTGCATAACTGTGAGTTCACTGCGATCCTTCGAAAAATTTCTACAACAATTATCCAACCATTTTTTATATGGCCAGCCTTCTATAATAAATTCCTTCACCTTCTCCAAGGTGACATCCTGTTCACTTGCCTTAAGCCATTCCTCTTCTGAAATGGCAACGATCCTATCATCACCCATCGAAGCTACACACACTTAGTCTTGTCATCAGTGACCATCTCCTCTAATAGTAGTGGTAGTCTACTAAGGCAGTCGGCCACTTTGTTCTTAATACCTCGGAGGTACCTCGGAGGTACCTCAAGGTGTATCCATAATCGAACAGGCGTACAGACATTCTCGCAATTCTAGGTGTGGCGTTAAATAAACCTTCTGAGGACAACACCTTAAGTAAAGGGTTATGATTACATCTTACCTCCACTATTACCCCCCCCACACAAAATTACTGAAATGCTCCAGACTCTACACAGTGGCCAGCGCTTCCCTCTCTATAACCAAAACGCGCTCTTCAGCTGGCGATAAGGCCCTTGATGAAAACCCCACTGTGTGTTCATTCCCTCTGGAATCCTTCTGAGACAGCACCTATACCCTTATTGCTCGCATCAGTATTCAAGATGCAATCCAGCTTTGGATAAAAACCTTGCAAACTCCCAGTCATACAAATGCTGTCTTTGATCTTTTGAAAATCACATTGTAAGGTGTCTGACCAAACAAACTTACTTTGTTTTTTAAAAGCTGGCGTAAATTAGAAGTCTTCTCTGAAAAGTTCTTTATGAACTTTCCATAAAATTCTACCAGCCTCAGGAAGGACTGCAGCTCATCCTTATTAGGTGTTGCTGAGACCTCCTTAACAGTACTAAGGAGATTTTTTTTTTGTTTGATCCCCTCTGATGCGACCTCATCTCCTAGGTAGTTTAATGCTTTCACCGCAAATTTACATTTAGCCAACTCAGCCATAAGCCCATTCTCACAAAGAATTTCCATTACCTCTCGCAACCAGCAGTCATGCTGGTCCTTGTTTTTGCCCATGACCGAAATGTCATCCTGGAAAAATACAATGCCCACTTTGTTTTTAAACAATGTGTGCATTAGTTTTTGGAAACCTGCAGCCACTGACGCGAGGCCGAACAGCATATGTACAAACTGATAGCATCGTTGGGGGGTCATAAATGTGGTTAGAGGTTTACTTTCCTCATGAAGCTTTACCTGGTGTTAAGCGGAAGATAAATCAGTTGAAGAAAACTGTTCCCTGCCCTTAGTCACTGTCAAAAGCTCGTTAATTTTAGGTAACTGAAATCTTTCAATCACAATGTTACTGTTGAGGAACCTGAAATCCACACACAAGCGGATCTTCCCAGCGACTGGCCACCAACAATGGGATGAGCCACTCAAAGGTCCCTGCAAGAGCAGTTTCTCAATCTTGTCCACTTCTTCCCTCAGAATCCACAGAATCTCTCTGACTTTTTGTACTTTGGGGATGGCATTTATCTGAAGTGCAATTTTGTGCGAGAACGCCTTGTGTGTGCCGATCTTCCCCGTAAACACATTTGGGTGCTTCTCTCTGTAAGCTAACCCACATTGCTCATCACTCCCGAGCACTGTTACCTGTTCCTCACTGTTTGGGTCCATAATTATGTTTAGGGGTCTCTAGTGAACCCAACCAAGAACTGAAGGCCCCTCTTCTGCCACATAAAGTTTGCATATTGCTTTCCTCCCTTTAAACTCAAATAGCAACTTCCTAAACCCAATCATAGGAATGAGATCTCCTGTAAAACTCTCAGGGGCAACATCAGGTGAAGATAAGGAGTTCCCTAAAACTTCTGCAAAGTTTTCCTTCCACACCCACTTGTCCACAATCGTGTAGGGAGAACCAGAGTCTGCCACAATTGAAATTTCAACTCCACCGATCTTCATGTCGCACACTGGTTTTGACCTCGAATGTTTGCGAAGGAGATTGACTTCACTATCGTCAATATGTTATTTGATACCTAGTACACATTCATTGTCTTTGTGGATTGGCTCTGATTCAGACCCTTCCAAGCCAGAATCTGAGTCCAACTCCTCCTGCACTCTACCTACAGCTTGACCTGCTTTACCTTTACTACACGCTATGGAAAAATGCCCTTTGATTCCACACACTTTACATTTTTGGTCTTTTGCAGGACATTTTTTGCTATAGGCTAAGTGGTCTCTACTCCCACACTTGTAGCATCTTCTCTCCTTATTTTTACTCATGCTCTTTTTGGTATCATCCTGAACCTTGGATTGGTCTCTTTTGAGTTTCTGTTTAACTTTACAAACAACATCCTTAGACTCTTACTTTGAAGTTGCCCCAGCCGTTTTTTGCATACTTTTGTTTTTTTTTCTTTAAATTTCTTTATTGAGTTTTAGCATAGGAGACAAACTTCAAGAGATAAACAATACCACTACACTATACTGACATTGCAGGTAGACCATTCAAACAGCATGACAGATGTTGTGAGCCCTATGAGGGAGGCGACCGTAGTCTCGATTATCCAGTTGTCCTGGGCCGTGTCCCCTGAGCAGACCAGTACATTGCGGGGTGCATCTCATACGCTATCTCTATTCCCTTCAGGACGGGTTTCAGTGCCAGTGTCCTCCGTGGTGGGTTGTTCTAGGAGATATGCTTGGAGGGGGGACCAAATGTCACGTGGGCGGGAGGAGGGCGGCAGAAGGTCAGCATATGTATTCGATTGTTCCTGACAATATAGGAGGTCCTGCAACCATTCTTTAAATTTGGGAGCCCTCCCTCTGCCCCATCTGCAGGCGATTAGTCTCTTAGCGAGAAAAAGCGCCAGGGAGGTGTAGCGCCGCACTGCAGCGGTCAATGTCGCGGTGTGTCCCAGAAGCGTTACCAAGGGGTCATCGGGGACGTGTAGTCCAGTCATTCGGTCAAGCGCCGTCATTACCTCCGTCCAGTAGCTCCGTATGGGAGGGCAGTCCCAAGCTAAGTGCCTGAAATCCGCCCCCTCACATCCACACCGGTCACAGAGGTCAGTGTCGCGCAGGCGTGTAGTAGAGACGGTGTATGTATTTGTAGTGAATGAGACGGTTTGCTGTTGGCAGATATTTTACCAGTCTGTCGGCAGCAAAAGGACCACTGTTCGTCAGTAATGGGGGAGCCAAGTTCTTCCTCCCAGCGGGATCGGGCCAGAGGGGGAGCGTGTGTGCTGTCCTGCAGGGTAGTGCGGTATAACAGCGATACCACATGCGTGGGAGTAGTTTGTTGAAGGAGGGCATGCAGTGGGGTCATGATGCGGGGCTCCTGCAGGAAGCAAGGGGTGAGGGCCTTTACGTCTTTCCGCAGCCTGATGTAGAAAAAGCGCTCCAGGGGGGTGGGTGGAGTAGTGCCAAAGAATTCCTCACTGGTGCAGAATGTTCCTTTGACATATAGTTTCCCCCAGGTCTGAATGGAAAGTTTTTGGAGAAGCTGGCGGCAGCCGCCCTCTTGTGTGACAGGAAGGTCAAGTCGACCCTGGAGGGGGAGTAGGGGGGAGTAAAGAAAGGTTGCCTGGAGGCGGCGGGCTAAGTCTCGCCAAGCGCTGACGGTGCATTCCACTGTATTGGAGGCCAAGCGACGAGGGACAGCAGGTGTACTGAGGTATGCTGAACAGGGGGTCGGGGTCATATAGCCGCCTTCGACTGCGAGGTGTGGCATGTAAGCCGCGAAGTGGACCTGGGCACAGCTAAAATATAGCTCCATATCTGGGATTTCAAAGCCCCCAGCCTCGAAGGGTCGCGTGAGAGTGTCCGAGCGCAGTCTAGCTTGCTTCCCTCCCCACGTGAGACGTATGAGATGAGTTTTTAGGGCTTTGAAGAAGTGTCTGCTAGGGGCGTAGGGAATATTAATGAAAAGGTAAAGCAATTTGGGCAGGATGACCATCTTGATCAGTGAGGCCCTTCCGGCTAAGGAGATTGGCATGGCAATCCATCTTGTGATTTTATCGGTGAGGAGATCAAGGACGCGCCCATAATTAGCCGCCATCAAGTCGTTCCGGTTACGAGTGATGACTATTCCAAGGTACGTGATTGTGCCTTCACACCACGTGAGGGGGTAGTCTGGGATGTACCGCTGAGTGGCATCCGTGAGAGGGAAGAGCTGGGATTCCAGAGAGATGACCAAAGAGGATGAGCAGCCTTAGGATAGGGTTGAGACTTTATTCTGGGTTGCAAAGTGTTAGAAATGGGATTTTTGGTAGGCTTGGGCGTGGGCCAAAGCCAGGCAAAAACCACCACTCTAGTCAGGATAAGGGAGTTACACGTCTAAAATAACCCCTGCTCACCCCCTTGGTAGCTTGGCACGAGCAGCCAGGCTTATCTTAGAGGCAGTGTGTAAAGCATTTGCACATAACCAACAGTAATACAGCGTAAGCACTACAAAAGGACACCACACCAGTTTAGAAAAATATCCAATATTTTTATATACTTAAGACAAGACCAAAAACGATAAAAATCCACAATACTATACTTAAAAGTTCACAGTTCCAAAAATACGCTGATTAAAAAGAGTTCCTTGTGTGGATAGCTCTGTCCGGGCTACCACGGCGTCGTGAACAACAAATCCAACAGTTCTGGCTGGTCGCGGAGTCGCGGGCCAGCTACGGTGTCGGGAAGACCAGCAAAACAGTACCTGTGAGAGATGCAGGGCGTTGAGGCCCTTGAAGTCACTCGCGTTGCAGGTCGAGCTCCTCTCTGATGGACTCAGGAGCGCTGGCGCCGGCAGACGTCTGGTACTGTGGTGCGAAGCGCAGCGGTGCAGCGTGCGGGGCCCCCAGGTCGCGTGCAAGCAGCGGCTCGGTGTCGGTGTCAACAGGCGTCGTCGGTGAGACCAAGGTTGCGGTGCGGCGTTGCGGCGGTGCCCTCTGCGGTGCCTTCAGGACACTGAGTCGGCAGCGGCGTCGTAGACGTCGTTGAGTTGGCGTTCTTCTTGCTGCAGCACAAAACACACAGTCCCCAGTGCTGCGGGTTGAAGAACTTGAAGTCTTTGCTGTTCCTGAGACTTCGTGAACAGGGGGCAAGCTCTACCTCAAGCCCTTGGAGAGACTCACAAAATAGGTTGCAGAAAGTCCAGTCCAGGCCTTTCACTGCCCAAGACAGAAGCAGCCACTGTAGGTCAGCCCAGCCAAGCACCCAGCAAAGCAGTCGTTCCTTTTCGCAGCTTCTCCGGCTCTTCTTCTTGGCAGTCTTCTTGTCCAGATGAGTTCTGAAGTTCAGGGGTCTGGGACCCAGCATTTATGTCCGAAAATCCTTTGATCTCTTAGGCAGAGAGGGCCTGTGTCCGGTCAGGCCAGTTCTGCCTTCTCTGGTGTGAATTCCTGGCAGGAGGTGGAGACAGCATTTGTCAGAGACAGAGCAGGCCCTTTGAGGTGCAAGGAAATCTCCTCCCCCTTCCCCCATCGTAACCCAGGTCTCTTCAGCCCTTTCCTGACCTACCTAGACCATCTGGCGCCCCTCCTGCTCCCCCAGCCTTCTGTCATCCAAAACCCAGACAGGCAATCCACATTCCAGCAGAGGCACACGGGATGACTGAGAAAGAAAATACCTACTTTCTAAAAGTGGTATTTTCAAACACAGAATGTAAAAATCACCTTCACTAAAAGATGCATCTTTAGATTCTGAGTTCAGGCATACTAAATTCTATTTTCTTACCGAATTCCCTGGGCCAGTTATGTTTATAAGATGTTATAAACAAACCTCCCATTCTATCCTATGGGGAACTGGTAGCCTTGCAATAGTGAAAAACGAAATTGGCTGTAATTCACTATCAGGACATGCCACACACACCAGGGCATGTCCCACCTTTCACATACACTGCACCCTGCCCACAGGGGTACCTTGGGCCTACCGACATGTAAGAAAAGGGAAGGTTAGGGACCGGCCAGTGTGTGCACTGGCCAAGTCAACATGGCAGTACAAACTGCGCGCAGACTTCTGCAATGGCAGGTCTGAGTTACTGTTTTCAGGGCTACTCACGGGGTGGCACAACCAGTGCTGCAGGCCCCCCAAGTAGCATTTGATTAACCAGCCCTGGCACACGCAGTGCACTTTACTAGGGGCTAACAGGTAAATCAAATATCCAATCATGGAAACACCCATCCATAACACAATTTACACAGAGAGCATATGCACTTTAGCACTGATTAGCAGTGGTAAAGTGCCCAGAGTCCTAAAACCAACAGAAACAGGGTCAAAAACGGGAGGCCAAAAAGTCTGGGGGTAAACCCGCTGAAAATGCCAAGTCTAACACAAAGGTAGAGGGTGAGGTCATCGGCGTATAAGGAAATTAAAATTTGCCTATCAGGGTAGATAAGGGCATGATATCGGTAGTGCTGGCGGACTTTAGCGGCTAAGGGCTCGATAGCCAGGGCAAAAAGAAGGGGCGAAAGAGGACACCCCTGTCTAGTGCCTCTGGCTATTGCGAAGGGAGGGGATCTAGTGCCGTTTACTAGGATGCTGGCCTGTATATAGCAGGTTTATCCATGCCAAAAAAGGGGCGGGAAATCCCATACGCTGGAGAACATACGCCAGATAATCCCACTCTAGGGTATCAAATGCTTTGGTGGCATCAAGGAAGACAGCCACCGCGTTCGTGTCAGGGTCGATGTCCCGCAGGACAGCGAATAGGGTGCGCAAGTTATGAGATGTGCCTCTACTTGGTACAAACCCCGACTGGTCAGGGAGAACTAGGGCAGTCATGAGGGGGCTGATCCGGTTCGCGATCAGCTTAGCTAATATTTTGGCATCCACATTTGAGTGAGAGGGGTCTATATGAATCGCATTGTGTAGCCAGTTTCCCAGGCTTCGGGATGGAGATTATTAGCGCCTCTCGCATTGTCTGGGGCAGTATGCCCGTCTCGCGAGCTTCCTCGAAGACATGCCGCAGTATTGGGATAAGTAAATGGCGATAAGTTTTATAAAACTCGGCCGGGGGCTTTACCAGATTGTAGTTGCATTATAG
Organism: Calotriton arnoldi; assembly: GCA_963921515.1. Classification (NCBI taxonomy): domain Eukaryota; kingdom Metazoa; phylum Chordata; class Amphibia; order Caudata; family Salamandridae; genus Calotriton; species Calotriton arnoldi. The sequence goes on along the minus strand of CAWUFW010000025.1, from coordinate 3,335,300 downwards.
CGGTTATGATCTCTTCGTCCTCGTGGTGTGCAAGTAGAAATTCCCGTTGCTTGTCGCCAAGCAATCACAGTGTCGTCAAAGAAGGGGGTGAAGTCGACGGGGTGTGTCCTATGTGAGGTATATAGGGTTTTGTAAAAGTGTCTAAAGGCTGCTGCAATCTCAGGGGTATTCCTGTGCAATTGTCCGTCCTCATCAGCAATTTCAAGGACAGTATTGGAGAACCTAGGCGGGCGAATCAGAGCTGCAAGCGCTTTCCCTGGCCCCTCTCCCTCCCCATATCTGCGTGCCTGGGGGTATTTCCCCCTAAATTTACACTCCCTCTCTGCCGTCTCCTGGTAATCAGTGAGCAGGTCCCTCAAGCGCGAGTGTAGCTCTGGGGTGGGGGTGCTCTGCATCTGGGCTTCCGTTTGTTGGAGCTCTGTCTCTAATTTACGAAGCGTGTAACGAATGTCCTTCAGGACCCCCCCGCCTTTGGCGATGCATATGCCGCGCACAGTGACCTTGAAGGCCTCCCATATCACGGAGTATTGTGTGACTGAGTGCTCGTTGCGGGGAAAGAAGTCTTCAATCTCCTGTTCGAGTTCAGATTTAAATACAGGGTCCAATAGGGTCTGCGGGGGTAAACGCCACGACAAGTACGGCGATTCTTCATGAGGGGGTGTAAGCGTGATGAGCACTGGCGAATGGTCGGAGTATGTGCAGGGGAGGTGACAAGCCCAGGACAGCCACGGGGTTAACCCCCTAGAGAGGAGCCACCTATCGATCCGTGACCAGGAGGAGTGAACAGTGGAGAAGCAGGAGCCCTCTCTATCGTGAGGGTGAAGTGTGCGCCAGGCATTGACGAGGCCGTGATCCGTGATGATGTGGTTGAGGGTGTGATGCGCATTGGAGTAGTGATGGTGTGGATGCGAGCGGTCCAGCGCCGGGTCTGAGGTAACATTGAAGTCCCCTCCCCATACTACATGTGTCGACTCAATGGCCAGAATTTTGCCCCAGAGGATCCGGAAGAATTCAGGGTCGTCCACATTCGGTCCGTAACATGAGACGAACGTTATGGACTGAGCAGCCAGTCTGCCCCATAGGATACTGTAACAGCCTTGTGGATCAGCACAGGACCCAATGGGGGTGTAGGGGAGTGTGCGTCTAACCAATATAGCTGTGCAGGGTGCGTAGGTAGAGTAGGAGGAGAAACACCTGCAATCCGCCCAGCGGGATGCGAATGTTGCTGGGGCGGTGGGACTGAGGTGCGTCTCCTGGAGCATAGCGCAGTGTATATAATGTCGGTCCAGGTAAGAAAGGATGTGGCGGTGCTTATGGGGGTAGGCCTCTCACATTCCATGTCAGGAAGTTGTATTTGGGTGGGCTAGGTCGGTCCTCCATGGTCAGTTGTCGGAAGCATTGCAGTGAGCGTTTGGTGCATGTCTCGTAGGGTATCGAACCAGGTCTTGCAATAGTCGGTCAAGTCAGCAGTAAGTGGCTTGTAACAAACCCATCCCCCACCCACATCAGCAGCCCAATCCTGCCGTGTCGTAGTGCCCTCCCACCCATCCCCAGTGCCCCGTGTCTCTCGCTCCCAACAGGGGAGGGCGGAGGCAGGGCCGTGAAAACACCAAACCAGAATAGTGTAGGGATTCCCTCAGTGGGTAGCGCCCAGAGGGCAAACCAGAAACCCCTCGCAGCAGCAAGGGTGCTCGGGGGATATGGAAAGGGAGTCTCATCTGTCCCAAAGGCGTTGAGGTGAAGTCCGCCAGTGAAGGAGCAGCCAGGACATCCATGGGAAGAGTTCAGCAGAGTCCGTCCGGCAGTTCAGCATGAGGCACATGATTGCCTCGGTGATGAGCGAGGGGGGTCAGCAGTCCCCGGCGTTCACAAGTGAAGGCAGTATCGATGAGCTCAGAGCAGGGGGAGGGCTTCATTCTACATCAGACGTGCCACCCTCACCATTTGACCGAGTGAGGGGGGAGGTGCGGTCTGCAGCCCCTTTGGGCAGTGTTTTGATGAAGTCATAGACGTGCTGAGGGTTGGTGAAGAAGTGTTGTTTCCCCTGGTGAGTGACTTTTAAACGTGCGGGATAGAGCATGGTGTAAGCAATGTCCAATCGTTGAAACTTTTTCTTCACTGGGATGAATTTGCGGCGTCCCTCCTGGACGGCCATGGTAAAGTCCGGGTACAGGGAGACCTCCATGCCCTCGAAGAGTACCTTTCCTCGCTACCTGGCCAGGCGAAGCGCAGCATCTCGGTCTCTGTAGTTGAGGAGCCTCGCCACGATGGGGCGGGGCTCCAGGGACAGGGCGAAGGGCCAGAGAGCGGTGTGCCCTCTCGATAATGAAGACCGTCGAAGGCCTCCCTCCCAAAGGCAGTAGTCAGCATGCGTTCCACAAACTCCTCCATTTTTCCCATGGCGGTGGATTCCTGCACTCCTAGGATCCGCAGGTTGTTCCGCCTCGAGCGGGATTCTAGGTCTTCGTTCTTTGCAGCGATAACCTTCAGGACTTTTTCCATGTCGAGCTTTCTGTCTACGGTCGAGGTGGAGGTGTCTTCGAGATCGGAGATGCGGCGCTCCATTTCTTTGATACGCTCCTCATGTCTTTCGCTTTTGTGTGTGAGAGCGTCCATGCGAGCGTTCATGGCATCCATTTTGGTCTCTATGGAAGACAGGCTGGATTGAATGACCAGTAGGATCGCTTTGAGGTCCTCCGTGGATGTGGATTGTTCTGGGACGGAGGCGCCGGTCTGCTCTCCTTCCATGTCTGCCTGCGTTCTCGTGGACTTTCGAGCTTCAAAGTTCAGTTTGGGCTGCTTGCCATCAGTTCTTCCCATGGCGACAGGTGCGGCGCAGTGGGAGGAGGGCGGGCGAATGTTCCTTTAGGGTTATCAACTTGTACAGCGAGATGAGAGATATGGTCCACCAAGGGCGAGTGTGGGTTGTAGAGCGGCTACAGTCATGCACCGTCAGGGGCGTGTGGCGGGCCCAACAGACGGGCGGCACAGAGGACCAAGGGGTCACGGTAGGCCCGGGCAGCGGAGGTAGCTTTGTCCCAGAAATCCCGCCCAGACCCCAGCAGGGTGGGTAGCGGTGGTCTATGGGCCGCAGGGCGGTTGTCCCTCCAGATGCCGGGGTGTCCCCAGCGCAGCAGGTGTCCAGGTCAGTGTGTGAGGGGAGGCCGACAAATGATGGCACCGCAGGCCTGCCGCAAGTGGCTCCCAGAGGCGCTGTATCCAAGGTGCCAGTATCAAGGAGGTCTGGAGCCCCTTTGGGAGGGGTCGATGGTGGGGCCAGTGCGGGCCAGGCGCGCGACCTAGGCGGAGAGGTGCGAGCTAGTAGCGATGATGGGAGCGCAGCCTCCTCTTCAGGCACATCCTCCAGTGCAGGCCGCGGGAGCAGGCGTACTGAGTGGTGGCGGTACTCGGCCAAGGCAAGCGCGGCCCTCGCGTGCGTGTGGCAGTCTCAAGCGCCTTGCAGGGTTGTGGCGATGTGGGCACCAAGTCCAGAGACTTCAGAGGCCCCTGCCGCAGGATTTTAATGGAGGAGGCAGCGCAGGCCTGCCATGTGACATAGGCGGGCAAGGAGCAGGGTGTTGGCGGCAGGCGGAGCGCAGGCTGTCTCTGAGGCGCACTCACCAGATTATGTCGCGCCGGCTCTCCCAGCTTCCGGAGCAAGCAGCACGAGCGGCCCTCCTCAGCGCGGGGCGGCCCCAGGCGGTGTCCAGAGCCGGGGCAGCCGCGGAGAAGGCGAGGCAGGCCAGCCCAGCAGTCCAGGCGAGGGAGGATCAAGCGTCAGGCAGCGATGGTAGCGCGGGCCCCCTGACAGGTGCTCCCACCATGCCCGGCCCCCGCCGAGGTTCCCGGTCGCGGGTGCGGGCCGCACAAGCGGCAATAACACTAGGTCGAGGTAGGCGCGGGCCCGCCGGGGTGCAGGGAGCGGGCGCAGCTCTCACCGGTGTGGGGCTGTCGCGCCGATGTCACTGGCGGCGCTGTGGTCCAGGCAGTCCCCGAGGCGTGGGCAGCCCGGAGGGGCGTCCGACAGCAGCAGGAGGTGGGGCGGAGCGGTTCTGGCCCGGCCCGTGCAGGTCTCCACGGCGGCACCCGGCGGACTAGGTGGTGATGGCAGCCGCGATCTTAGGCCGCCCAGGCCTCGCCCCCGCAATGGCGCCTTCCGGGAGGATCAATCCTCGTGCAGCAAGGATAGCGGCGGATAGCGGGTGGGCTCCGCTTCACGGCAGTATCATTTCCAGCGATGTGGGGCAGGATATTAGGCGGATGATGCCCCGAGCTGCAGGAGCTTCACGTAAGTGCGGCCATCTTGCTTGGCGCCCTCTAGCGCCCCTGCCGTTTTTGCATACTTATTTGAAATTTCAGCTCTCTTACTAACTGCAGTCACATCCGCTAAAGGTGCCTCCCCATATATCCACAACCTCCCCTGGATATGCTTGTTATTGTCATACTTGATGATCTTGTCACAAATAAGCCCATCATGTAAAGTCCCACACCTACATGCAAGGGCAAGCCTTTTCAGGGCTAAGACGTTGTCTTCCACAGGCTCCAGTTTGTTCTGTTCTCTCCTGAAACAATTGTGCCCGTCGGTTGCCATCCACAGAGATGTAGAATAATATTTAGCCATATCTAATGCTCGCTGAAATACATCAGTCACCTGAACTAAGAGTTTTTTTCCCTCCATGTCATTGTACACTATGAGCAGTTGAGGACCTTTCACGTATGAGAATTTTATTTTTCCTCAATTGTGACAACTCCTCATCTTCAATGGTATCAATATAATTGAGAAAATACTCTTTCCACTCATGCGATTTAATGACTTAATCACCTGAGGAAGTTAAAAAGGGTTGTGGTGGTGGTGTCAGCGAAAAAATGAGAAGCACACATGACTCCAACAGATTACCCCCAATCTAACACAATACACGTACTATGGGTAGCAAATTGTCGCACACAATACCAATACTAAAGGTTTACAAATGATAACTAGGTATGAATGGCAAATACAGCTGTGTCCTATTTAGGGGGATTTCACTTCAAAAATGCCCCCATAATAAGTACTCCACTGATCGAAATAAATCCATTTGTACAGTGCTGAAGCTCTGTGCGATGTTCCGCGTACTCTCTCTGCCACTGTCTAAGTATAATCCACTATGCACTGCACACTAGCATATTAACTCCCAGCAGTGCCAATGATGTGCGTAAAATGCAGTGCCAAAGATGTGCACAAAATTTGTATAACTCAAGACTTCACTCTTGAAGGCGCCATAAGCAGCTTGCCAATGATGTGCGCAAAATGCAGTGCCAAAGATGTGCACAAAATTTGTATAACCCAAGACTTAACGCTTGAAGGTGCCATAAGCAACTGCGCATTGACTTTGTCACAATACGAATGGGTACTGTACTCCCTGCGCCCCCTAAATCCACGATCGAGGCTGGTGACAACGCGGGCAACAAATGCAATGATATGTACTCACAGCCCAAGTCGAGTGTAGACCCTTGTGTTAGTAGCATTAATAGCTCCTTAGTTGATTACAGACTACGTTGGCAACAATTCCAATAAAGCAAAGTACTCGCTGCCCAAATTGAGTGTAGACCGCTCTGGGCCAGCAAGAGTTGCCACTCCTTAGACTTGCCAGCACATCCTTTGAAAAATCGGTTGCGCTTCTGTTGTGTCCTGCTTATGATTGTATGCGCTCCTTCACGTGCTGTTCTCCTGTGGTTCCCTAGCTACCTGGTAAATTCTAGATTGTAAGGACAGTGAGTCCGGCAGAGCAGGGAACGCTGTGTAAGCTCTCTGTCTCCCTTTTATTTGGTGCTTCCAGCATAATAAACTCTTCAACTTAATTCGTGGATCATCATTCTTAACAATTTGGCGACAATGACTTCCACGCTGGAGCACCAAGAACCTACGCGTTTGGGAGTTCAGCGTTTACTCTGAAGGACTTTTGTTTTCACCTGAATTCGCCTGTATTTGAGTGACCATCTCACAGAGGATTATTTCCGGCGTCTAGAAACTACAGCCTGCCTTCGTCGGATTTTCGCAACTAAGCCCCACCTCATTTGGCTCAAGCGAAGACTTTGGTTTACCTCCAAATCCTTCAACTGCCGCCTTCGAACTCTGCTCCGGCCACACTCCATTTGCTGTTTCCATGGACGGAATCTTGCTGCCTGCCGCACTCCTTGAGGATCATTCTTGCTGACGTGCGTCTCTTCATTGCTGTGACGCTCCACGCACAACGTTCTACGTAGGACGAGTCCCGCTTCCTGTCAACGTCGCTAGGATTCACACCAGGTATCCTAGCAACGCCACGCATCGGAACATCAGACCTAGGAGTCACGCTGTTACGGTGTGTATCCTAGCAACGTTTCCTTTCTATTTTGGAACACTTCTACGAGTGATCGCTTACCGCGCAGCGCTGCTTCGAGGAACTTTACTTCGAGTGTCTGCTCTTCGCAATTCACGCCGCTCCCACAAGGAACTTTGCTACTACTACTGGACTACTTCGCAAGCCTTTGGAACATTGTTTTGGACACATCATGACGTAACGTATATTGCTGCTCATCTTTGTATTTCTTTCCTTTCTCCTCTCCATTCTCTTTTTCTTCTTTCTGCAGCTTTTACTCACTACTTTTTCCACAAAAGGTTACTCTATTTTTGCCATTAGCTTTCTTTGTCTTATTTTGTGCCTAATTGGTTTATATTCCTTCTTTGCAATTTTAAGAAGTTGCAATAATGAGTACACAAAATTACTCATTAACTCCACCTCAAGCATTTTGGCCAGCAGGGGAGGAACCATGCATGAAATGACCTGATTGGAAGTCATATTTCCAAAATTACCTAGACACCATTGATTTACATGGCAAAATGAAACCAGAACAAAAGAAACGCATATTCTTACATTCTATTGGTCCTTTGGGCTTGAAAGTTTTTGAACAACTACCCAGTGTTGTAGGCGTTGGCGATGTTAATGTGTTCGATGCTGCTACGGCTGCTTTTGACAAGTATTTTGCACCTAATGTATGCATTGGTATCGTTGGATACAAATTTTTCAAAAGGAAACAAAATGCTAATTGAAAGTGTGGATGAGAACGTAGCAGCTTTACGCAAACTGTCTCTTGATTGCAAATTTGAAGGTTTACAAGAGCAATTTATCAGGGACCAAGTTGTAATGCATGTGCACGACCCAGTTATCCAAGACAGGCTCTGGATTAATGGTGACGCCAATTTGTCTGACATTCTAGCCATTGTACGTAAAGCCGAAATGTCAAGTCGTAGTTTAAAGGAGGTTAAGGGTGAGACTTCTAATAAACAGGATGATGCTGTAAACAAAATTAAAAGTAACAAAGAAAAGAAAGAGTTATGTCCCTAATGATAAAACTAATGACAAAGAGGAACTTGGGAAAAATGTTAAGTTCCAACCTAACAAAAAGAAAGAGATTTTCAGATGTTATCGTTGTAACAGTGAAACACATTTGGCACATAGTAAATCTTGCCCTGCTCTTAAGGTTAAATGTTCTTCCTGTGGTAAAATTGGGCATTATGCCAAGGTATGTAAGTCAAAGAAGACTTCAAAGGTGAAGTATGTTGAGGAAAGTGATGATTCCGATACCGAAGAACGGGTCAATAGAGTCTTCCATGCAAAGGACTCATTTTTATTAATGGTTAATGATGGTGAAAATGTTAGGCAGAAAATTGGGGGTGTTCAAATCAATATTTATGCCGATTCAGGTTCACCCTATACTATTATTAATAAGGATGTGTGGAGAAATAGTTTTGTGGAACATATTGGTGAAAAAGTATTCCCTACTAACATTAGACCAGAGAGTTTCTCTGGTGAAAAGATTGATATGCTGGGTTACAGACCCTTACTTTTCAAGTTCAAGGATAGGGAAAGTCAAGGTCATTTGTATATTGCAAAAAGAGGCCCTTCAGTTTTAGGTTGGCACGATCAAGGCAACCTTGGCATGATTCTAAATCCTAATTCTGCTGAACCTGTCATGATCGTTGATGATGGTGAGAGAATAGGGAAAGTCATGCTTGAGAAATTTCCCAACGTTTTTTCGGGAAAAATTGGTAACTTTACTAATTTTGAGCATTGTATTATCCTTAAGGACACTGCTCAACCCAAAGTCCATAAGGTTAGAAACATTCCGTTTTTGTTGAAGGATGAGGTACAAATGGAATTAGACAAATTATTACAAGCAGGCATAATTGAAGAGATAGATGCAGCAGAATGGTTATCTCCGGTGGTTATTGCCAGACGGAGCAATGGCAAAATTAGGCTATGCATTGACTTGCGCTATCTTAATAACATTATCATCGACAAATTTCCATTGCCCAAAATCTCAGAAAAGCTTGCCTCTGTGAATGGTGCCAAATGGTTCACGTCCCTTGATCTGTCTGCGGCATATCATCAAATTTCATTGCAAGAGGATTGCAAAAAGTACACCTCATTCATCACCCCAATGGGTTGCTTCCAGTATAAGTCTTTCAAAGACTGATGCATCACCTCTTTGGAAAATTAAAAAACGTCAAATGTTTTCAAGACGATATTTTAGTCTACGGTAAATCTAAGGAAGAACATAACTCTGTGTTAAATTCTGTTTTAGAGATTTTAAATGATAGGAATCTCACTGTCTAGTTTTCTAAGTGCAAATTTGCAAGAACATCTGTCTCTTATTTAGGACATGTATTGAGTGCGGAAGGTATCTCACCCAAACCTGAATTGATTGATGCCATCATTAAAGCTCCTGCACCATCTAACAAGGAGGAATTAAGATCCTTTTTGGGACTCGCAGAGTTTTATTCTAAGTTCGTCAAGGGTTTCTCTAGTAAAATCTATACTGTGAGGCAACTGTTAAAACAAAGATGTAAATTTTATTGGTCTTCCAGGTGCCAACTAGAATTTGAACAAATCAAAAAGGACATAGCTACTGCCCCTGCCTTAAGAAATTTTGACCCTGAACTTGATAACATTGTCACGGTGGATGCCAGCAATAAGGGCTTAGGTGGTGTGTTGATTCAAAGAGATTCAAAAGGCACACAGAAAACTATTGCTTTTGCATCCAGGGCTTTATCACCGTTAGAAGAAAGATTCTCAGTGATCGAAAAAGAGACCTTGGCATGTGTTTGGGCCCTTGAACGTTTCAGACCATTCGTGTGGGGTAAAGCATGTGTGGTGAGGTCTGATCATAAACCTCTTGTCAAATTACTAACCACTGAGGGCATGCTTAGAGCATCGGCTAGGATAGCCAGAATGTCTGAGACTTCAAGATTTTATTTACACCGTTGAATATGTTCCTGGTAAAAGCAACGTTACCGCTGATTTCCTTTCTGGGATGCCTTTAGAAATTGAGGAAGATGCCTGAGTGGGAGGATTTCAGTATTGCATATATTTTTGATCAGGGGGTAACATGCATCAAGAAGGAAGAGTGGATTGAAGAATGTTCTTGTGACAGGGTTTTAGTCAAATTGGGAGAATACATTAAGGATGGCTGGCCTAGCAAGTCAGGTCTTTCTGTGGAGCTTAGACAGTTCTGGGAAGTGAGGAGTGAATTGTCTGTGGAGGACAACATAACCAAAAGAGGAGAGAGAGTAATTCCCCCCCAGGAGTCTTTTAAAGAAAATGGTTTCCTTATGTCATGAGGGGCACTTGGGTAATGTTAGAACTAAACAGAAAGTCAAACAGTAGTTTTGGTGGCTTGGACTTGATCTTTTTGTAGAGAGGTTCGTGAGGAATTGTATTGCTTGCGCCAATTCCGATAAATCCTTAAGAACTCTTAAACCATCTATGTGTGAACCTATTGTTCCATTTGGTCCCTGGGAGTCTTTGGCCATTGACATTACAGGTCCCATTGGAGAGAATCATAAGTTTATCATTGACTTAATTGATATGTTTTCCAGATGGCCTGTCATCAAAATTGTTGATAGGGTAGACTCCAATGCTGATGGTAGTGGTCCAAGTGTGGTAACACAGGACATTGAGGATGTCGTTTTGAATGATAATTAAGGTGGAAATGTTTCAAGTGGAAGTTGTCGCACCAACACGTTACCTGATTCAAGCAATAATAAACTCTCGGAAGAAAGTGGTTGTTGCAGCAATACTTTGCCTGAGGTGAACAGTAACAAATCCCTTGATGTAGGCAAACGTGTAAGAGGTAAACACATTTGGCTTTCGGACTATGAGTGTGATCTTGATACTGTTTAACTTTTCATTTTCCTTTTTTTTTTTTCAATGTATACGTTTATTCTATATAGCTTTGCATTCCTTTGCATCACTTAATTTTTTTTTTTGTATTCCTTGTATCATTATTATTTTCTCCTTTGTATATTTTGTTTGGGGGAAGATGTGTTGTGTCCTGCTTATGATTGCATGTGCTCCTTCACGTGCTGTTCTCCTGTGGTTCCCTAGCTACCCGGTAAATTCTAGATTGTAAGGACAGTGAGTCCAGGGAGCCGGCGGAGCAGGGAAGGTGTGTAAGCTGTCTGTCTCCCTTCTTCCTTTGGTGCTTCCAGCATAATAAACTCTTCAACTTAATTCGTGGATCGTCATTCTTAACAGCTTCATTCAGCACACGTTGACACAATCCCTGTGTAGTGCATGTGGTTACCTGCAACCCCAATCTAAAATGGAGGTCATGTTGCGCCACACGTAAGTGTTGCGCGTCAACCGTTTCCTAGCAGCCAACGTACTGGAATGTAAGCACTTCAGCGCCCACTTACCCAGAGCCCTTCTCGGTGTGTTCACAAATTATGCAATGTGTTGCTGCGTGTTGTCCTTTGACACTTCCTCTGAGTGTCTCCAGACTCACTCGGGATACCAGTTTCCTCCTCATTGCTCCCTCTATATTGCAGCTCCGTTTCACTGAAACATTTTTCAAGCTGCTGAAATTCTGGGTACATAAAGCCAGCTCGTCGCCAAATGTGTTAAGTGATCGCTGCAGCGATAACAAGGTAGGTTAACTTCTTTATTTAAGTAAATGCAGGAGGAAAGAACAACACGTCCTCTCACGTTAGAAGTCCCTCTGTAACTGCCCCAACTCCCACACTAATCCAACATTCCTTTATTCTAACCATAACAACCACGCGCTGGCCATAGTGATACCGGTGCCAGCGCATGGTTTTAAAGATAAACGCAACACTTTTTCTGTTTCTCTTACTGAAAATTGTGTTAGTAGCGCAGGAACGTAAAGCTTTTTGGCCACATCTCAGTCTCATGTGAGACAGTCGAATTTTAACCTTAAGATATAGTAGCTTGGCTAAAGTAAATGGCATATTTTATGTCAAAATGTTTGTTCCACCGTACTGTATAGGAACCTAGATTGTAACTGTTAGGAGAGAACTGACGGCGGAGGGAGTCATGGGGCAAGGACATCTTGAGAGACTCTTGAAGTGAACTCGCTGCTCCAAACTTCACTTTTAATTTGAAAGAACACTAGTTTGTGACGCAGAGTTGCGTGGGTTGAAGTGAACTGCAGCACAGTTACACAGTTCGATTTTAATCTACTGTAGGAATACAGCAAGTTAGTCCCAAAACAAACCAAGCACAATGCTTAGGTTCAGTTTCATATGCACAGTTCTCTTTCTGCAGAGGTTGTGTCGATTTTATTCATTTATTTATTTTATCCCCCCTGCTAAGAGGCTTGAGAAAACCGATAAGGGACCTTGGTAGCTGTGGTATACTCAACACACCAGTGCATCCAAATTATATGTAAAGAACAATTATTCAAGTTTGCGACCGGGGCGCACGTCTTTGAGTCAGCCTGCTCGTCAACTAACTTAACATTCTAAGATAAGGGAAGAGAACATGACAGGGGTGTGGAATTTAATAAAATATCTACTTGTCCATGGGGCAGGTTGCTTCATAAATCTACTTGTCCTGTAACAAAATCCGCTTGTCCCTTTGGTGCCATGTAGTGCGGCGACAAATTATGGCAGCAGTCTCATTATATAAGAGCTCTGATATAGCCTCTCTGATTATGCCAGGGCTCATAACATAGTAGTGTTTGAATACTTGCAATCCCCTTATGTTGCCACGTTTCCGCAGATCTACATACTGAGGCTGAAGGTAGTGGTAAGCAATAGTTCCAGGGTTAGAATGCCCTTTTAAGTCCGTGCAAACCTACTAACTTGCATGTTTTAAGGGTTTTCAACAACTCTTCTCTAATCTTTTCCCATAATGAGATGTTGGAAATTTACTCCTGAAAATGGCAGTCGTAAACCTTCTTCCAGAGTTGAGGAAAAAAGTGGTTGGAGCGAAAGTGAACTTGCAAACACTCAGATTTTTGCATGAGCAAATCTACAAATGTATATTTGCTCATGCTAAAATGCAGTTCAGAAATATTTTCTAGGAGTAATATTTCTTGTCCTACTTCTGTAAATTCTTGGGAATTTACGAAATCCGTATAGCTGCACTTAATGTAAGGACATATACCATGGGTGCACTTTTGAGACTTTCTTTAATAATTGGGCCCCTAATTTGGTTTGGCGTTGACCATGACCTTTTGCCTTTTTTAAAATTCCGTCTCTCTCTGTATCGGCTGGCTTCACTGTGAGTGACAGCATTCTGCTCTTTCACAAGGAGCATATCGGCACACAAAGTGGTTTTGTTCAGTGCCAGTAACTACTGTTGCAGTGTCTGCTTTTTGAGACCAAAAACTATTTTTGCTTTTGCCAATGTTTGTTAAAATGGTGAGGGCCCGGCAGCTCCCACACCACAATAAGGTTTTACAAAAACCATGCCAAAACAATTCACACATTGACAAAACTAAAAAGCTGACCATCAATTTCAGGCTGGCATTGCCAATGCTTGTTTATTTTTGTTTCCCATAATTTTATTGAAACTGTTTACACTGATTTTCCATTATGAATATTTTTGCGAAATACTAGCATGCATCAACACATGTTACTAAATGATGCTGCAAAGAAATGGTACCTGAAATTTTACAGTAGTTTAGCAAAATGTTTTTTTTCCGGCTTTCATTTTTTAATGAATATTTTATTTTGAAAGCAAAGAATCATCAATCTTGCTTTCAAACTTCTGCAGATATCTGCATCAAATCTGAGAGCATTCTGGGAGCATTATACATAGCCTCATATTGCTAAACTTAGAAAACGTGTGTACACATTTTTATACTGGAACCACTGTCAGTAGTGCAGTCAGAGCTTACAACATTTACTTAGAGCGCTCACCCTAATAATAAAGGCTTTCAATTAATGAACCATAAATACAAGTTTGAACAGCATTAACATATGGGCAAAAATATTACCTTAATTGCAGACAGTGCCCTTCCCTTATCCATAATGTGGTACTGCAAACTGGCAGCCAAAGGGTTTTTGCTGCAGGGGGTTGGGCCTACGTGTCCCAAGGACAAAATACACATGAAAACGTGTTGCCCTTGACCCCAAACAATATGTCCTGTGCAATCGGCTATAGGAATTCCACATCCCTGCATGGTATGGTTTTTAAGGTTGCTAGGTTGATGTGGGCAAAAGGTATGCATAAAGCATATGTTGACCCGTACGACAGAGGCATGTTCTTAAGTTCTGAGAGTTACATTGGAGGACAACGGGCATCTGGCCCTGGTCAGCAGTGTGACTTGAGCTTCTCAGTTGTAATCTCCTAGATCAATAAGTGCGCTTTGAAGAGCTGCCACTACCCAGTAAATCATTCAGCACAAGGATAAAAGTAATTTGAGCACATTTATTCTGCAACAGTTAAGATGAGGTATAGCGCTCAAGAATTAACTGCCCTGCTCTCATACAGAATGTCTGCTTCGAAATGGAGTAAGACAGTCTGTATGATGCACATATGATTATGCTCTTAAAGCAACATGAATGCAACACACTTCACCAAAGGTTTGGACAGGTCTGCTTTCTTTAGGCTGCCACGAGGCCCTAAATTGCATTAGAACATTAGAATGTTGGACGCTCAATTGAAGAAAATTAAGTGGCTATGGGCTAATAATGGCTTGTATAAGACTTCTGCTCCAGCATGCCAATGTTTCTTTCTGTTCTTTTTAATTTAGAACATTCTACCCTCAGTGGGTGGAATGCTCTAATAGCCTTATAGCCCTTCTGCCTCATGCTATACTGGTTGTTAAAGGCCATCTCCCTCGTTAGAAGTCAGCGCTGGTGGCCTATAACTTGATTTCAGGGCCGTTATTAACTGGAATACTCCTTGGCAGTGGGCTATATTATGGCCCTCTATTTCTTCATGCTAGAATTTGCTTTAAGCCTTTACAAAACCAGTGTTCTAGTTTGAGACCAGGGTCGTCACACAAATGATTTGTGTCACTCAAGTCAGATGCGAGTTCCCTTTGACCCTTAAGTTGCAGCCACAACCTGTTAATTCCTCTTGGGTCTCTAGTCTCCCTCCAATTGTGAATAACTGCCAGACTTCATCCATTACACAGATCCCAACATTCCATGCATGATCACTTTTAGCATTTTATCACATGCACACTCAGCCCATATATTACAGACACATCATGTCACAACCCCATCCACTTTTATTATGCATTGGATAGATGTCATATAGATGCAACAGTCATTCAGGACAACAGGACAAACTCTACTCTCCTCCATATCTTTAACTAACAGCTACCCATACTCGCTACAATACTCTTGGACTCACTCTCACAGACATAAAAGTGTAACTCAGCACTCCGCCACGCCCAACATCCAGTCCCACTAGCTAGTAAAACCGTCATGGCCAAGTAGCAGGCGAAAGAAAGCTCTGAATTTGCTCACAGCACCATGTGCTCTGAATGCTGCATAAACATCGGACGAAACATCTCCTATACAAAACAAGCATTTACAATGCAATAGGTCTCGCAATGACATTGTTTTGAGCTATTGGCATTGAAAATGTTATTGTTTTTTTTTCCCCTTTGTGAAGCATTAATAAAGTAATGACGTTGTAAATGACGATGTCTTTTACCCCTGTTGACCCCTGCAAAGCTCATCAGCATGTGCCCGTCACTGTTTGCTGCGCACCCAACAAATCCAGAATGGACAGCTGTTTCTCCCAGTCAAGCTATTTCACGAAACTCCCTAAAAGGCCATTAAGATTCTATTTTAAGTGCGCGTTTACTGTATATTTGGACCAGTGGCTCAGCTATCAATAGTGCAGAGTGGAGGGGGCAATGAGGTGCGCACCTCATCCAAATAATAGCAGTTTTTTGTTATTTTATATTTTCTACTGCCAAACAATGGTTTCGGGACATTTTCTGTGCTTACGGTAGAACCCATGACATACTCGCTGTGCTACGGGCACCAGTCACCTCGCCCTGCCCCTTATTTGCAGAAAACATACAAGTTTAGGGAGAGCGCATGTGGTCAAATGCTGTGAGATCAGCTTGCACTACTGACAGTATTTCCAGTACACAAATGCGTACACGTTTAACACTTTGAGGCTACCAATAATGCTCCCAGAATGCTCTCTGATTAAATGCAAATGCTTGCAGAAGCCTTGAAGCAATACTGATGACTCTTTGCTTTAAAAGTAAAATGTACGCAAAAACATACCAATAAAAAACATCATGCTAAACTGCGCAATTTTAGGTACCTTTTTTTGAGGCATTCTATAGTCAAATGTGTTTGATGAATGCTAGTATTTCTAATTAGCGTGGAGGAGAGGTTGGGGCAGTGATATAGCGCGAACTCGACCCGAAGGTACTGGAGCACTTTACATGAGCACCAGCTACGTTACAGAAGGACACAAAATAAATGAAATAATTTCTATCAAAGTAACCCTGATAAGCAAATTACATTACATTACCACCGGCTATATTATAAAAATTAGAATTTTATGAAAACAAACGGGTTGCTTGCGCTCCTACTTCTATCCATGCGGGTGTGGGGAAAGAAGTAACCCGAAAAACACTTGTACCTGCAGATCCAGCAGAATGCTTGAGAGGCATGCGACACAAAAATCAAAAAAGGATTTTTTTTTTCAAAATCGGGTGACTGCTCACAACCAAAGCTTTCCAATTTGAAAGTAACACAAAAATGAAGCACTGAAAACTCTGCAGTTTTACTGCCCATGTCATTCACACCAGTTCATGTCAGAAGTTTTTCACTACCCGTGCACCACAAAAATAGCACTTAGCACCGAACATTTGTAGTTTGTTCAGGACATTAAGAACGCCCAGAGCTGGGTGACTGGAAGAGAGAGAAATAAACGGGAGAGAGATATATGTAGAAAGAAAGAATATCAGGGACAGAAAAGAGGAAATCCAGAAACGGACATAGGGAGATAATGATAGGGACAGATAGAGAGAACAGGACAAAAGTCAAAGATAGGGAGAAACCAGCACGATGCGCGAGACGCCGTGCGTGTGCACATCGCGTGTCTACTGTAAAACAAGCACGATGCGCGAGACCCCATGCGTGTGCACATCGCGTGTCTGTAGCGTGCAGATCTCCTCAGCAAAACAGACGTGTCTGTGCGCGTGCACATGGGCTGTCCCCCTTCTGAAAGTAAACCGACGACGATACTCTCGCCAAGCGAGCAGCTGCGCTGCGTCGCCAGGCGAGACCTAATGACTGCTCCGAGTATGCTCACACTGAACGCCTGAAGAGCACAATACTCAAACACCGTTGCAGTCCAAAACTGCCACCCCAACACCAGGCTGTACACTGGGCCAACGCCCTATGGCTCCAGTGTAGTGAAGCACCAACTTACTAGACTCTACACCTTAGCCCTTGTAAAGCCACACTGTGCTCTGTTCATGCAAACCAAAACAATACACCAGCAGCAAAAGCAGGCAGCCACCAATGTACTCTTGCCTCCCATACCACACGTTTGTCAGACTTCTCATTCCTACAGTGACTGGTCCCCGAGTATATACAAGACTTTCCCACAATACCCTATGATGATGCCCTTCCCAAAGTTTCCTTTCGTGTCAGTGTGCACCTCTTTACACTTGCGCACACAAGTATATGTATAACCAGTACTGATTCCTAAATGGCATGCAGAACGGTACTACCATCCTCTTTCCTAATTTGCCTTAGATATGCTTGCTTTTCTTAACTATGTACATGCAAACAACTTCCTGGATGGTACGCCAAACGTTTCCCAACCTGCTTTGCAAACAAAATCTTGCGTACAACACATGCAATACTGGAAACACTCTGTACCCTTAGAATGCATGCACATATCGCTAAATGATATAAATGCACAGGACCTGCAAACATAAACCAGTCCAAACATGATTCAAAATGTGATTTTCCAACATGTTAAAATGCCCCGACATTTCCTAGGAACCAATTCTTCATCATTAAATTGCATCAGAGATCTTCTTCTGCTTATTTACACTTTATAAACCGATCCACTGTTCATCTAACTACTCTGATATCCCAATCTCCTTTCTACTTTCCATTGTACCTGGTTCCACTGTCTTATCACACTGCAACGCCCTCCTCATAGACAGCCTTAACAAAGAAAGGAAGAATTTCTATCATACCTTATTGCAATTGATGCAGAGAGATGTGGAGAGATGGACATAAATTCTTTTACATTCCTTAGGATCAGAAGGGCAAGACACTTTCACATAGTATCTAAATTTAAAGCACTTGAGGGGCATGCAGAGTATGATGACTATAGAAAGGCAATGGTAAGGTTGGAAGACCGTTTTAAACCAACCACAAGTGAAACGTTAGACACCATTTCTATACAAGACTGCAGGGAAAGTTTGAAACTTTTGACAAAATGCTTATTGCTGTGAGGAGTTCATCTAACGCTAATAGTGCACCCCCAACAGTAAAGCGATTCAAGAACACTGGTGGGTAATGGGAGATCCCATGTTGGAAGAAATGATAAGGACCATAAATGCCTTATACCAATGTGTGCTTTGGTTCAAGGAATTGAACGAGGACATACAAGATAGAAGAGAAAGTGTAATTTATATTAATACTAAAACGAGAATGAGGCAACAAGGCATCACAAAAAGTAACCCCAAATTAATACATTATAGATGTGGTAGTTCTTTTCATATGGCAACATACAAAGGGTGCCCTTCAATTAACAAGGAGTGCAATATCTGTTGCCGTCACTTTGGCGCTTTTCAGTCTGCCGGTTTGGAAAAGTGGATATAAGATCGGAGTTGCACAAGTCTATAAGGAAATTCCACCCAACTTGGAAAAAGTGGAAAGCAATGAACATGATCCTGTTTGTTCAGACGGTTAATTGTATGGACAGTGAAGAGGCTACCAATACAGCAACGTGTATACTACTAGTGTGAATGTATTATTTATGGCAGATTCTGTTAAAAGATCTGCTTAATGTGCGGTAGGATCTCGTAGATTCTTATTGCTCCAGTCTGGATGAAGAGGATCTTATATGCCACAGTGTTGGTATACAGTATTCTACCTCCTTTTTCCCTCCTGCTGAAAGCGAACCTGCTATTGCAGCTCAATGAACATGCCCCCCACAACAGTCCCCAGACACTGCGGTTACCCGTATGGAGATTGAGCAGTACCAGCTACAATAATTTTGCTGTCCCGATGAGCAAAGGTTATCTTGCCACCAAATCTATTTGTGAAAGTTGCTGGAGCATATTTATGCAGTGGTTTGAGTAAGAAGGCATTAATCCCTTTACATCTCGCTTTCCCACGTTTTGAGATGTGCATTGTTCCTTGCTTAACAGGGTGTACATTGGCACCAGTTATAAGCTACCTGGCTGCTTTGACTGCATTTGTCTTCCTGACCAACTTTCCCTGTTTAAATAGCCACTAGTGGTGTTTTTTTTCTGAAACAATTTTTACTTGTTCCATCCTATGCTATTTATTGTTCCCTATGTGGGGTTTAAGACTTGTTTTGACTTACTTCATGGCATCTCCTTTCAAGCTGATGCACACTTGCCTGTTTGACTACTTACTCTCAAAACGGTTCGGTTAGTTTCTTTGGCCACCAGAGTTTATTTTCAGACCTGTTTGGTTCATCTTCCCTCCACGGTTTTCTGTCTGCATAAGTTGGTCATTCGCACCTGCCCCTCTTACTTACGCAAGGTAGTTTATGGATTGGATATGGGAAATCTCTATTACCCATCAATCTATCTTCCCTTCGCATCTTACAGCTATATAGGCTGAATCCCTGGAATGTGGTGTTGTACTACATCGATAGCATGCAACAGGACCAAGTTCATTACTAGATCTTTATGGGCTTCACTGAGGCTAAAAAGGTAAAAGCAGTAATTTAACACACCATTTCACGTTGTCATTCTTTGTATTAAGGTCTGCTGTGACCTGGCCAAGAAGGATCCTCTGGAGGCCATGTGGACTCATTCCTCCAGGGCCATGGCTGCTTCCACGGCTCTTTCCAGAGATGTCACAGTTGGAACATTTGCTAGGCAGTTACCTGATCATCCAAGCATATTTATGTACATCACTACTGCCTTACATCTCAGGTGCATAGTGATAGGTACTTTCCTCGGGCTAAGTGTTGAGTGTCAAAGAAATGACCCCCCCTCCACTGTAAGTGAACACATAGTCCAATGCTAATAGACTACCTTGTCTGGCCAATAGGTGAGTTTATTGGCTCTCAGTCTTATGTTGTAGCCTCCAGAGGTCCACCAGCCCCGTGGAGTCTGTAAAGGACCGGAAGGGGGTTCCGCTCCGAGGCTCGTCCCTCCCTGGCCATCTGTCCCATATCACAGACATCACCCCTAGGATGAGGGAGCCCACTGGCAAATCCAAGAGCGAATCACCAAGTGTCTTGCCCTGTGTGCCGAGGGGCACATATAAGGATCCCAAGTTAATAGTACAACCCTCCCATAGGCCCGTTTGAAGCACGTATCTGCCCACGGGGTCATGCCACGTCTTGCCTGGTGTAATGGGTGTTGTGGACCTTAGTAAGATACCAGTTCCTCATGATCCTGAGGTGTAGCCCGCATGTGCAACCAAGGTGTATCCCCCCATCTATCTAGGGCCTTTCAATGCTGACCTTTCAGGAGTTTTTCTTGTTGGAGGACTAGGTCGGGGGCCTGGTGTTTGTTCTGTAGCACCAAAGTGCGTTTTATTTTGGATCCCAGACCGTTAACGTTCCAGGACATAATTTTTAACGTGTGAGTACATGTCCTCATTCTGTGCCGTTGATTCCCCACCTCCCGGTGTCCAGTCGTCCCCACCCCTAAGCCCACTCCTCATTCGCTGTTTCGCTGAAAGCATTGCAACCGCCAGTAAACCAATCTTAAACTGAACTATCCCCTGATCTCCCCCCACCCTGCTACCCTGCACTGAGGGTCTGAAGCTACCCACCACCCCAATTTGCAGAGCGCCTCTCACCCTCAAATAGAAGTTGAACTTATCAGGGGTTGGCCGCTCAGCCCACCAAATCTCGTGAGCCCAAAGTGACTGCAGACCCCTGATAGGCGAATATGACCCTAGTAACATCCGCTATGGCCCCGAGGGACTGTGGGAAGAAAAGAAATGAAAAATTGTATGTGTCAAAATGTACCAGCGACAACTGCAACCCGGCTGTCCTCCAAACCCCTCGTCTCAGTCCGGCCCCTGCCACCCCCTCCAGAAGCCAGACATATCTATCCATCCATCCATCTCCAAATGGCATTTTTTATTCATGGATCTGAATGTCGGTGTCAAGGGGCCCCCTCTCCAGAAGTTCAGTTTACCTCTTCTTCTCCGCTCCAGTGGGCCTTTCCGGTCGGACCGGGTGCCAGGCCATGACCCATCTCAGTCTGTTCGACTAAGTCACTTCTGGATCCGCTGCCTCGGCCCGCGGACTGTTGCGTCTTGGTGAGTCTCTGCTGTGGTTTCTCTGGGGGTGTTTTTTCCTGGGACCCCGTGGTCTTCACCGCTCCGCTGTACGCCATCCCTCTAACCAGTCCCATGCCTCTGCGGGTGAGTTAAACAGAATTTCCCCTCAGCAAGGACCCGCAACTTTGCAGGAAATAACATGTATTTTAGATTTTTCTCCCGTAGTCCGCCTTGACTTCATCAAAGCCGCGTCTCTGTTTTTGTACTTGCAAAGTAAAGTTGGGGAAGAAGCACACAGTGACATTTTCATATTTCAGGTCTCCCTGAGATCGCGCCGTCTGCAGAATTGCGCCTCTGTCCTGATTATTAAAGCACATGGCGATGATAGTACGTGGGGGGGCCTCGGCGGCGCACTGGTGCCCTTTGCGCCCTTTCAACTGAATAAAATGTTGAGACGCTTGGGACGAAGAAAGGTATTTATCAAGTCCTCAACAAAGAGGCCCTCAGCGCCCTGAGGCACCCCCACAATGCAAACATTATTGTGTCGGGCTCTCCCCTCCTGGTCCTCAACTCTTGCTGTAAGGGGCTCCTGCTGCTTTGTCAGCGTGAGAACATGGATCCGGGATTCCGCAGTCTTCACCTTGTCCGACATCTTTTGAAAGCCTGCGCGCAGGAGCCCCACGTCAATCGTGAGGAGTCAATTTTTGTTTCGAGGGAGGACTTGAGGTCATGGATGGCTGCCATGATAGCCTCTAGAGAAGACTCCGGTGAAACTACCGGCTCTCCGGGCTGTCCTGTGTCCTTTGCATGTTGTCTGGGAACTGCGTATTTATCCATCTTGTTGATTTGGAACAGCGTTTGTCCTATGGGCTTCACCATATCTCTGGGTTCCTGGGTGTATCCGTTAGATGGGGCCTGTCGTCTCTCATATATGTGCTGCAGCGGACACCTAGACGGTGTGGTCATGTGTGTCCCGTTCGTATGCCTTCCTACGACTGAGGCCTCCAAGCGTCACGCCCTCCCCAGAACAAAGTCCCTCAGGCCGCTCCCACAGTCCCACGGCTGAGGGTCACACTCCATCCCTCCACGCTGCTCCTTAGTCGCGTGGCGCAGGGGTGCCAACAAGGGTCAGTTCCCTGCGGAACACCGGTAGGTCATGCCAGGTCACCCCCACGATCGTGCCCCCCCCCGGGAACCAGGGGTCCCTAATCATAGGAGGTGGGGGGACTTCGGTGCTGCATTCCTGGCTCTGTTAATCAGATACTGCCAGTGCTTTTAGTGAGGTTGATGTGTAAGTCTCATGAGGAGGGAGTCAATCTTTGGGTCCACGCTGTTGCTTTCCAAGGGAGGGAGGGGGACACGGAGCCGCTTTACTGTGGTATTCTTAGGTAGTGTCTGGAGAGCTTCTCAGGCTCCTTATCACACCCCGGTTGCAGCTGCCCTCGCCGCTGTCGGCCGCAGCCGGGAGAGGGGGGGAGGCGAGGGGGTCGTGTCACGCTGCAGTGTTGAAGGCCCTGGTTGCGTGCCCTCCTGCTATCGGGTGGGGGGGCGAGTGCCCTTTTTTTTTTGCTCACTCTACTCCCAGAAGAGCAAGCTTCCCGCAGTGCTGCCGGGGGTGGGTGACATCGAGGAGGAGCGGCACCCCCTCCTCGTCCAGAACCGGGCGATCCTCGGTTGCGGTCCGCGGCCCGATCTATCCAAGGGCGCGACCGGTGACCCTCAGCAGCGCTGATCTGCCACGCTGCCTCGGTCTCAGCCCCAGCTGTATGCCCTCCTGCAGCCAGGGACACTTCCCCGCTGGCTCTTTCGGGAAATGGCGCAGGCTTCTATTGGGCCTGGAGCAGTGCTCCCGCCAGTTAGCCTCAGGATGCCCAGAGTTCCCTGCTCACATCCATAGCTCCGACTCCCGGCAGGCCTCCTCGGGTGTCCATGCTAACTCCCGTCGGCCTCTTCGTTGCCACGAGAATCGGCCATGCTGTCTTACTCCATGCCTCCGAGGCTAGGGTGCTCTGGATTGTGCTCGTAGGGGGACACGTGGCTACCCCCTGAGCCTGTAGGTACTGCAGTGCTGTTTGGTACGGATTAAGAGGATGGATGGCGGATCTACGGCGATAGGTTCACTGGAGCTCCACTAAACTGCGCCCATCTTGCCTGGAGCCAAGCCACACGCCCCAGTTTTGTAGTTATTAAAGAAAAAAAAAGTGTGTGTGTATGTGTGTATGTGCGTATGTGTATATATATATATATATATATATATATATATATATACGCAAATTCTCTGCAGATTGGACAGATCTCAAGGTGAGATGAGTGGCTGCCAACTTCAACCAGGAAGTGTTGGCAGCCATCTTGCGGCTCTGACTCTGCCGAGTCCCAAGAAAAAATGACAAAACAAACATAAGGAGGCAGGGTAGGAATACCCTGACCTCCTAGGCCCAGTGGTGAGGTCCCACAGGGACGTAGGCCCAAAACACGTTTTTTAATATTTTTATTTTATTTTTACTTTTACCACGAATTTGCACGGGATCCTGGGGATAATTACCACCATAATTAGGTGGGAAGGGTGTGTGTGGCCCCCCCACCGAGCCGATTTCTGCCACAGGGACTCTATCTCCCAGGGCCTGTCCTCAATGGAAAGTGGGAGGGGGGGGCATGCAACCCCCTCCCGGGCTTATTCAGGCCCCAGGGACCCCATCTTCCGGGGCCTAGCCCTAATGGAAAGTGGGAGGGTTTACGCAGGTAAGTGGGTATGTAAGTGCCTGTGTGGTCCTGTAAGTGGGTGTGTAAGTGGATGCATGGATCCATGAGTTGGTGTGTGAGTACCTGCAAAGGTATGAGTGTCTGAGTGCCTACATAGGACTATGGGTGAGTGTGAGAGTCTGTGTGTGGGGGTGTCAGTTACACTATGGGTCTGTGAGTGGGTGTGCCAGTGGGCGTGTGAGTGGCTGTGTGAATGCCTGTATGTCTCTCTGAGTGGTTGTGTGTCTGTGTGAGTCTATGAGCAGGTGGGTGAGTTTCTGTGTGGGTCTATAAATAGGTGTGTCAATGCCTGTATACAACTGTGGCTGGATATGTGCATGTCTATCTGGGTCTATGAGTGGGTCTGAGAGTGCCTGCATGGCTGTGTGAATGGGAGTGCGAATGTCTGCGTAGGTCTGAGTGGGTGTGTCACTGTCTATGTGGGACTAAAAATGGGTGTGAAAGTACCTTTGTGGGTGTCTGAGTGGGTCTTAAAGTGTTTTTTTTTTTTTCTTTTCAAAGTGCGTCAAGATTCACAAATTTGTTGCAAATTTACACAGGGCTGCGCTGAGCCTCGTGGGCGATTCGCATATTCCCAAAGTGGGGGAAAAACGCTATAACTCAATTTTGTATCCAACATAGTTGGTCCTTCAACGCACCCATGGGGTCAGGGTACCCCTGCCTGATACTTAAAATGGCAGCTGCCCCCTCCTGGTCAGGTTGTGGTCAGCCAATCATGGCATCGCTGGTGGCACGCAACTTAGCGTGTCCACTGCGTGGAACCTGCGGTTGGTCCACGTCCCTAGGCATCTATATTTTGTTTTTGCTATAATAACTCTGCGACTACTTAACGGATTTACACCAAAGTACAACTAGCATTTGCAATGCAATAGGTCTCGCATTTACACAAGTTTAAGCTATTGGCATTGTAAATGACAATGCCTTTTATTTATGTTTTAAAAACCAAAACATAAATAAAATGCATTGTCATTTACAATGCCAATAGCTCAAACTCGCGTAAATACGAGACCTATTGCATTGCAAATGCTTGTTACATGATGCCAGGAAAAATGTATTAGAACTAACTTAGGTACACCACAAATACTGCCCCCACAGCTGAGCACATCCAAAATCACTTGTGTTAACTCTGCGCTGTTCAATGGGTGGAGACCGATGCCCACAGTCCTCAGAACGCTGATGAGACGATCTCTTGACTGCTCCCAGTCTCAGCTGAGCACATGAGCGTGGAGTGCAAACAGCTTAGCTAGGCCAGGGTTGCGCAATCATCCCAGCTAGCTGCTCCGCCTAATACACCCAAAGTGTAATAAAGCGAGACATTACATTTAAAAACATATCCCCCAACTTAGTGTGATTTTTTTTTTTTTTTTTTTAAGAAAACTGCAGCGTTACCTCGCCAGGACACCAACAAGCAGGAAGTGCCTTGGGACAGGGAGGGACTTTAAGATTGTCCTAAACACAGAACTAGGATGGCATGGTTTACTAGTTATTATGAGAGCACTGGCATGGCGGCAATGCCTCAATTATTATGACTGGGTCAAGGAAATGCTACCTCTGACACTTTTTTGTCAAACTAAGAACTAAAGTCCAAGTTTTGCTTCGTTTTCAGTGGGCCACACATTATCAGGCCCCAACAATGGCGGGCAAGAGGGTCCAAGCCACACAAAGCATAGCTGGATGAAGGAAGGAAGGGCGAATGGATGCCAGAAGGTCTGCTGTGTTGATTTATTGTGCGTGGCACATTCATGTAATCAAATGCAGACAGGAAATTACCTGAAAATCTCTCAACGTGTACAATGGACAACAGATACTGGCATTCAGTCTTGCATCAACGTTTTTCCTAAAAAACAGTATTTGGGAATAGTGTTTACATCTATTGGAAGGAGTAGATGGAACTAATAAAATTATGAGATGCACCAAGTGCTGGTATTTTCCCGCCCGGGGAGGAGCCATCACCTAGATCCTCGAATATATGGTTACATTTATCCACTGTGGTTTCTTAAGTTAAATTTGCAGTTCTTGCCTGTCTGTGTCATGGTGGGCGCTGGAGTGGAGAAGACAGCCCCCTCTGCTCATTGCATTCTCGCCTTACTAATTAAAATCGAATACATCAGTCTGAAAGGCGCTGGTGAATAATATATTGAACCATCTAGCTGTGTGTTAGACTGACGTGACCGCGGAATCCAGGCCGCTGCCCACAAATCCCGTCTGCCGCATGGAGATCAGCGCCTGCCGGTCGCACGCGCCAGACAGAGGTGTGTGCGAAACGTGAAACCCTGTTCCCGGGCCCAACACTTCTGAAGGAAACTCCATGCGCTTTATAAGTGGTGTTATTATTGTTGTTTACAGGGTGCGGACATTATTGGAATATTAAATAAAGTGACACATTTATGATATGTTAACTACGACTCCCGAGTTCTAATCTCGGCCGTGCCAAGTTGCGAAGCCAGGGACTCAGTGATGCCGAGGATACCCATTTCCCGGGGTGAGTCAGCATGAGGCGCGTGGCATGGGGGCAGCAAGCCCGGGGGAGGGAGGGACACAGGCCAGCTCCGAGGTCCGCGGGAATTGCGGGTGCTGTGGGGGGGAGGAATGGGAGCGCCCCCAACAGAAGGGGCCTGATGGAGGCAGGGAGGGAACGAGCAAGAGGGAAAGCGTACGCGTGCACATCTGCTGTCCACGCATGCACATCCTGATGGAGACCGGGAGGGAGCGAAGCGAAAGCACGCCATGCGCGCGTTGTGCTAACGCAAGCCGTACGCGTGCACATCTGCTGTCCATGCTGTCCATGCGTGCACATCTCCTGTCCCCCTTCCGCCGACAAACCGACGACAATAGATCTCGCCAAGGCGTGCAGCGCATGCGCTGCGTCGCTAGGCGAGACCTAAAAAGGGCTCTTTCTGGCTCAACAGCTACCTCTCCCAAATTTGGTTTAAATCCATCCAGTAATTCGGGCTGTTGTAGTGTTCCAACTCCCTATGTGAAATTGAATGGGAAACGCATTTCCCCCAACCCACCCCCCTTTTCTCGGCCCCTGCTTGACTGATCACTCCAAAACTTTCCTTGCAGAACTAGACATAACCTTGCCACTTTTTTGGGAAAACTCCTTGAAGATTCGTCAAATGGCGCCGAAGTGATAAGCAAGTCAAAAAACGCTTTTCCTATGGAAACTAGGTCCTAACTATAACTACCTACTGGCAACTAATAAAAAAAAAAAAAAAAAAAATATATATATATATATATATATATATATATATATATATATATATATATATATATATATATATATATATATATATATATATATATATATATATATATATATATATATATATATACACACACATATACACACACACCACAAGAAAGGAAGGTGCACTCTGATTGAAGTCAGTCAGGAGACATACGTTATCCAAAAATCTTCTCTTTATTAACGTAGTTTGGTTTAAAACCGGCACACAGCCAACGCGTTTCGTTCCCTAGTGCCACGGGAACTTCGTCAGGGCTGTAATAATCATAACCTATGTAACATAAATATACATATAAAACATATAAATATACAATAAATAATATATTATAACAAGACAATACATACGCGATGACCCAGATAACACAAACAAAGATATATTTAGGATACATACAATTCTTTAAACCAGCCGTAAAGCGGTTGTAAAGTGCCGCATGAAATGTTAAGAGATAAAATGCATAAGCCATGTAGAACAAGATTGTACATATGGACATACAATATTTAACAAACAATATCGTACACATCAATATACAAGGTGGAAAAGAGAGAAAAGAAAGAGGAATAAGGAAACAGGAAGAAGCCGAAAGTCAATAAATCAAAACAATACAAACTACACATTAACATTTTATCATCGTAAACAAAACCGACATAAAAAATTACATTAATATAGATGAAACCCGTGCTCCTAATTAGCAAAACAGAAATGAGGAGGGCAGAAAGGGAAAGCAGAAACAAAATAGTGAAAAATAAGTAAAAAAGTGATATAGGAATATGTATATATACAAAAGAGCAGAAATATTGTAGAATATTATAAAAGGACACCAAAGATAACAGATACAGGGGCCCAATGACGTGAGAAACCTTCTCACCTTACTCAAAGTACAACAGGACACGTACGACCTAAAAAGTAATTCCAATTTTCATCAATGTGCGACGTCACCAATTCGGATCGTCTCGTGTGTACAGTCCAATCAAATCTAAAGCGGAAACAAATTAGCAACCAAACAAAAGATCAGCACCAAGAAATGATGTGAGTTTTCCTGGGGGAAGTTTTGTACCAAAGACAACGGCTAGGTTTATAAATTCAAGTCTACAAGAGCTAAGTCTATACATTCAAATCTACAGAATGTAGATCAGAATAATTGTACAAGGCGGAACTGCAGGAATCCGCATGGGACTAGTCATACCCTTAAAGAAATACAGTGAGGATGAGTAAGGCAGAGGCGAACATCTCACCTCAGGTTTAGTCCACTCCTTCAAACGTCAATATCATGAATATATAATATCACAAGATCAAATTGTCGAAATCCCCTGGGTTGATCTCCGACTCCAAAAGTATGTTATTGACCTTCCCTTGTACATCAGGGATAGTAAAGACATCCTGATTAAGTTCAAGGACCTCCAATGGTCTGATGAGCTTTCGTTCGTCACATTTGATGTAGAAAGCTTATATACTTGCATATGTAAGGAGTTTGGAATACTTGCTGTTCGATCTTTCTTGGACAGGGAACGTACTGAGCACTATGAATTTAACGAAATGCTATTAGAAATGATTGACATCATTCTAAGTAACAATTTCTTTTTACATGATACCACTTGATTCCATCAGATACTTGGGACTGCCATGGGTTCTAAATTCGCTCCCTCTTACGCCTGCCTCTTCATGGGGTGGTTCGAGAGGGAGTATGCCTGGCACAGACGCGCCTCCCCCTGGACCGAACATATCGTGTTCTGGGGGAGGTATATTGATGACATTATCGTTCTGTGGTCGGGGTCCATGGATCAGTTAGACCAGTACCATACTTACCTGAATGCCAATAATTTCAATGTGAAACTCACTATGACCCGTGATAAAGGTAAAATTAATTTTTTGGACGTACACTTTTTTGTCACAGAGGGAGTTGTACAAAGCACTCTCTACAGAAAGGAAAGTGCCTGCAACGCAGTCCTGCATGCTGATAGTGCCCACTCACGCACAGTCATTAACAATATCCCTTATGGGGAGATGACAAGAGTAAGGAGGAACTGCAGCGAGGAAGACACCTATCACAAGAATATTCAGGAAACTAGGAACAGATTCCTCAAAAGAGGCTATGACAGACAGGTCCTTGACAAGGCAATAGCTAAGGTGCAACATCTTAAGCGGGAGGACACTCTGTGTAACAAACCTAGAGCGACAGTTGAAAATAAGAAGGAACGGGCAGTTTTGTCACACAATACAATCTGAATAGTGGCAAGGTCTATAATCTAAAAAAGAATTGGGGCATCTTGAGCGATATTCCTGGCCTGTCCAAGAGTTTGACCGATAGACCGTCTATGACCTATCGTAAAGGAAGGTCTTTGCGCAACGTCCTGTGCCCAAGTTATGTAACAAATCAACGAGAAACATGGTTGCCACCTAAACCACTTGTTTTTTTTTACTTGTGGTTCCTGCAATATCTGTCCGTTTGGCAGAAATAAAATCACCAATTTCACGTATAATACCTTCAACTCACACAGGATTGCTCATTTCATCGACTGCAATACTACACATGTAATATACATCTTGGGTTGCAAGTGCAACATCATTTATGTGGGTAGCACTGTGCGTCCTCTGAAGGTCCGTATTCAGGAACACCGCAGGGCTATACTTAACAAAGATAGCCGGTACCCTGTGAGTGACCACTATAAGGAGGTACATCCCGATGACAATTCCTTCTGGTTTCACGGTATCGACCATGTACCCCAGGGAGCTAGGGGTGGCGATCGTGAACTATTGGATTAGACAGAGGGAAGCGAAATGGATATGTCGCCTTAAAGCCACCGAAAGGGGCCACAACACTGATAGGGAATTCCACTATTTCCTTGGATAAGGGAATATACTATGAAGACTGATGTGGCTTGGTAGTTTCTGATAGGGAATTCCACTACTTCCTTGGATAAGGGAATACACTGGGAATACTGATGTGGCTTGACAGCTTCTTTACTTATTTTTATCTCTGCTACAACACCCTGTATGTATATAATAATATGACATGCCATTTTGAGATATCTAACAAACTGTGGCAGGCAACACCTGCCAGCTCTTCTCTGTCCCTATTTTTCTGCCTTTCCTCTGATTCTTAACTAACTTTTGTGACTGTGCTATGACTATGAGTCGCATAGATGTGGCTGTGATATGATCAGGCTGATTTGGGGTTTGCTTTGGGAACCCATCCCTCATGAGTTCATTATTATTTTTTGATTTTTGCCTAATATCCATTATTGTGGCTACATTTGATCCAGGCCGCTTGACTGTGACGTCATTCTGCGAACTGGTATTCGTGACGGGGTCAACATGAAAGGGCTTGAGATATGCTTCATGTTGATTGATGGCTATCTGGGAATCTGGTCTTGAATTTGCTTATTGTATAAATCATCTCGATTGTGCTCACTCGAGTGACTCTGCATTTTTATTTTTGTGTACATTGAGCACTGTGCACACTGCAAGATGGCCCCCATGGAGGTCATCTTTCTACGAGTTTCATAACATAGGATTGCTACGGCACCTTTGTGAGGCTTCCGTAATATTTGATGGTTGGTAATAGTACTGTCCCTTTTTTTTCCGTTGTGGTCCCATTCATTCCCCTTTTTTTCGTTTGATTCAAAGACTCAATTTATTTCTTTGTCGTAATCGCGGATTTGTGGGTAGCACATCAAATGGTGAACAATCCAGGATGTGTTGTTTAACGCATCTTCAATGACAATTATAATATCCTAGTGGCAATTTTGACTAAAAGAGATTGTACCACTCTTTCAGCAATTATTTGTGTTGCCTAGCCATACTGTCCCCATAGGATCTACTAAATTTGGGCTACACTCCTAAGATGGCCGCCGCAGATGCAGTTCTCTGCCTTGCAATTTGTGTATGTATTCCGGCCGCACGTAAGTGACGTCATTATGCGGCATTAGGAATACTTTAAATTTGCCCTAAAAATATGGCGCGGGTACTCGTATTTTGTTGCTGTCGGTTACCACGCCGTCTGGGACCTTTGCGTTTGAAAATAGGTAAGCTCTCGTCACATTAGCGTGCACGCTATTTGTACTAGATGATACGGTTTCGCTTGTTTGAAACACGCTTTTTTCGCTATAGGGCGCGATGGGGCTCTCTGGTTAGCATACCGTTTAGGACCTTTTTATGATAAAGAGGTAAGCCGATGCTGCATTATCTTGTTTGGAAGTCTGTCTATATAGTTTTTAAATGCGATCTACTTTTAATGCATATTTGCACTTCATTAACAGCTGACCATCGGACATTAAGGATTAATGTATGTCCTTGGGTTCTTCGGTTAGCATGCCGTTTAGGACTTTTGTATTATAAAGAGGTAAGCGGTTTCTGCTTTACTATGTCAGCGAGTCTAACTATAAAGTTTTTCTGAAATTAGCTTTGGGTTATAGTGCGCGATGGTGTCCTTGGTATATTACCGCCAAATTTGTTGATCCTCTATACACTTAGAGCCGCGCCACTTAGGTTTTTTGATACTGGCCTTTTGTTTTATATCTATTGGGCTAATGGTTCAACATCATCCACGCTCACGATTTTGTGTAACTTTCCAACTAAATACGCCTTATCTATAATGTATATTTGCACTCTATTTGACAGCTGACCTCTCGAAATTAAGGACTAGTGTGCGTCCTGGGACTCCATATTTCGGATTCCCTATTGATATTGATTCTCCCTAAAGGTGAGAAAACTTGTGGTGAGAACATTAGTAATATATGGTGACTGTGGACTGTGGTGAGAACACCATAACACTCTGTCATCATTATTCTCTTTGCTTGTACATTTTTCGTCTATTTATTGCTTATTTTATTCATAGGAATACTTTCTGCTGGTGTTTCTTTATAGTCGTTTGTCCGTATTAGAGGACTACTGTGTGTGCTCTGGGGTTTCTTACATTTGATGATCTATTGATTGACTTTAAGGTGAGATGATCCTTTTTGGAAATATTCCTACCATCATTCTGGCCTACCTTTTGATTTATATATATTACTGATTGGTACCTCTTATTTTTGCCATTTTTTAGAACCCAGGGGATTTCGACAATTTGATCTTGTGATATTATATATTCATGATATTGACGTTTGAAGGAGTGGACTAAACCTGAGGTGAGATGTTCGCCTCGGCCCTACTCATCCTCACTGTATTTCTTTAAGGGTATGACTAGTCCCATGCGGATTCCTGCAGTTCCGCCTTGTACAATTATTCTGATCTACATTCTGTAGATTTGAATGTATAGACTTAGCTCTTGTAGACTTGAATTTATAGACCTAGCCGTTGTCTTTGGTACATAACTTCCCCAGGAAAACTCACATCATTTCTTGGTGCTGATCTTTTGTTTGGTTGCTAATTTGTTTCCGCTTTAGATTTGATTGGACTGTACACACGAGACGATCCAAATTGGTGACGTCGCACATTGATGAAAATTGGAATTACTTTTTAGGTCGTACGTGTCCTGTTGTACTTTGAGTAAGGTGAGAAGGTTTCTCACGTCATTGGGCCCCTGTATCTGTGATCTTTGGTGTCCTTTTATAATATTCTACAATATTTCTGCTCTTTTGTGTATATATACATATTCCTATATCACTTTTTTACTTATTTTTCACTATTTTGTTTCTGCTTTCCCTTTCTGCCCTCCTCATTTCTGTTTTGCTAATTAGGAGCACGGGTTTCATCTATATTAATGTAATTTTTTATGTCTGTTTTGTTTGCGATGATAAAATGTTAATGTGTAGTTTGTATTGTTTTGATTTATTGACTTTCGGCTTATTCCTGTTTCCTTATTCCTTTTTCCTCTTTCTTTTCTTTCTTTTCCACCTTGTATATTGATGTGTACGATATTGTTTGTTAAATATTGTATGTCCATATGTACTATCTTGTTCTACATGGCTTATGCATTTTATCTCTTTTAACATTTCATGCAGCACTTTACAACCGCTTTACGGCTGGTTTAAAGTATTGTGTGTATCCTAAATATATCTTTGTTTGTGTTTTCTGGGTCATCGCATATGTATTGTCTTGTTTTGTTATAATATATTATTTATTGTATAGTGTATTTATATGTTTTATATGTATATTTATGTTATGATTATTACAGCACTGACGAAGTTCCCGTGGCACTAGGGAACGAAACGCGTTGGCTGTGTGCCGGTTTTAAACCAAACTATGTTAATAAAGAGAAGATTTTTGGATAACGTATGTCTCCTGACTGACTTCAATCAGAGTGCACCTTCCTTTCTTGTGGACTTTCTCTATAACTGACATCCCTCAGCAGCAGATGCCGGGAGTAGTTGCACTCGTGCGAAAATATATGAAATTGGTGGAATTTAATGTGCTTGACCTTGGTCTGCTGCTGTGTGCTTTTTTGTCATATATATAGATATATATATATATATTTAGTGATGGCTCTGTCTCCTTGGGACGTTCTTTTATTGAAACACATTCATTACTCGTATACTTATTTTTCTATTTTGCAAAACAAATTCTAAAATGACTACGTGTGTGTGTGTGTGTGTGTGTGTGTGTGTGTGTGTGTGTATGCATAAATCCTCACAAATGGCAACATTAAAAAAAATTTAAAAAAAATGTTTAGTTGAAACTTACAAAAAAAACTATTTGTTATGGATGTCCATGGGAGCTCAGGTGACCATCTAACTCCATGACATCATGGATACGGTTTTTAGTTCTGATGTTTTAAACTACAAATCATTGTCATCGGGTGTCTGTCTAATTAGTTTAAAGGACGCAAACCAAGATCACCACACCCAGAAAGCTTTGTACTCGCGCACAAAATTCCAGAAATGGAAACTGTCAGTAATGACAAGGGGTGAGGTGGTCACCCAGTGCTTATGCATAAACTTGCTGGCTTTTGAGTTTATTATTGAAACTTGGATATCCCTGGACGTCATCGGCTAGTTTGGATAGATGATTTTATAATGCCTTCCCAGGGGCTAAAATACCAGATCCCCTTTTCCTGGCCTATTTGTTTTTGAGTAAGAGTTGTTGGCATATATGATATTTCTGGGATCTTGAGAACTCGGAGGTCGGATAGGTTGGTTTGGATTTTGCTGTGCATTGTGCATGACAAAGACATGTTGAAGAGAGCGTTCCCATTGAAGATCAGAAAATAAAGGGTTCTGCAAAATGTAGTAATGTGGCTAATCCCACAGCACATAGGAACTGATCTGAATATTTTGCCTTTCACTTCCTTCAGGATTAGCCTTTGCTCGAGACTTGTGCAGATCTGCCACTTTTCATAAAATATTCCATCCTCTGAACTTCTAATCATGATGAAGCATAGCCTTCTAGATGTAATGTGAAGTAAAATGAGGCATTACATGAAATTATGAAGAGTAAAGCATTTGGCTTGTCTGAGACACCACAAAATTTAATATGAGCCGAAGCCTTATTTTATTTTATTATTTACAATTTATAGTAATTCAGACCACTTGTTTATTGCTGGCATGCTTCAGGTTAGTGCACTTATTTATGTGTAGGTATTTGTGCAGTGCATAACTAGCTAGGAAGTAACAGGGTGCTGAATCAATCGTTGATGGAGCAACAGGAGATGTGTTCCTATTATGCGAGTTGATTGTGCTACTTAAGAGTTTCATTTTTTTCTGAAATACAGAATGGTTGGAGTTGTGATCTAGATCAGTATGCTGTTCTATTGCCTGGGAGTATAGACTGAGAAGATTTGCTTTCTAGTTCGTTCTAGCCAAGAGGCAGATGCCTTGGCTGCCTCATGTAATAAAAAAAATGTAAATAAAAAATATATTTAGACATGGAGAGGCTTTGGACCAGCCCTTTAGATCCATTAGTCTTCTCAGCTGTCATTCTCATTTTTATTCCACCCACCTCAGCTTAAGGTAGTGGGTCAGCCCCTTTCATCCACTGAGAGCGAAGGCATTTTCCTGATCACAAGTGCACAGATGCCTAAAAAGTGTTTTTCAGTGCCAGAGCTAATGGCCAAATACATTACTTTTTTTTAGTTCCATTCTTTTTCCTATTTCTTTGTGTGTTTACGATGTCTTCAGGTTACAGTAATTCAGAGGCGATACTACATTTACTTTGTGCCAATAAGAATTACATACTGCTGTGATGGGCAGTACAACTAAAGAAGGTTTTTATACCTGTTTTAAGTACATCTGCCTGTTCCATTAAAATTATGTGCAAGGTTTGTTTTTTTATTAATTACAATTTTTATTGCAAGTATATGGCCACTGCATTTAGGCTGCAATATGTTTGTGGCATATGCTTGCAGTGAAAACAACTAAAAATTAACCATTACTACAACTTTCCAAGGCCTGACCTTTGCCAATGCTTGTTTTTTCTTTAGTTGGTATTTTCCTCCCCAGTCTCTTCCAACCTTCACTTAAAGCAAGAACGCATGAAGGAACCAGAGTACAAAGGAACAAATTGAAGAATCATATTAAAAATAGAAAGTAAGTAGTGATCAGGGTTATTTGGATAGTCCACAGCATCTTTCCAGGGTGATTTTATTCCATGCTAACCTAACCCATTCCTGTCACTTAAATGCAGTTCAAAACACCATAACTCCATACTTTCCGACTTCCAAACAGGATTCCATTCAGGAAGAGGCACAGAATCTGCCTTCATCGCCATGTGGGATAACCTTAAAAACAAGTAGACCGGAGCAGGGTCGCTGCACTACTTCTCCTGGACCTTTCAGCTGGCTTCGAAAGAGTTGACCACTCTTATCCAAAGGCTCTACTAACCCGACATAGAGGGGACTGCTCTCGACCGGATCACATCCTACCTTCAAAACAGAACAAATTTCACTCATACTCCCCCTTTCTCATCCAAACCATACTTCACAAAAGCAGGGGCTCTCAAGGCTCCATCATCTCACCCATGCTTTTCAACATCTACATGAAGTCCTTACTGGCAATAATGAATGAATTTTAGCTCACATGCTATAACTATGCAGATGACCCACAAATACTTCCTAAACTGAAAAGCCTGAAGGTCATTGGAAACTCAAAATCTTCAGTTACCTCAGAGCCGTTAATCAGTGGATGACATGCAGACATCTCAAACTAAATGCTTCCAAAACTGAAATACTCACATGTGGCAATTGGGAAAATTGACCCACTCTGCACCTGGCCTGACGGTCTGGGACTACCTCTTAAAGTATCTAAGGAAGTAGGAAACCTTGTCATTACCATGGACTCCAAATTATCAATGAATGCCAAGTGAACAAGTTGGCAAGATCACGCTTTATTACTATGAAAACTCTACGACGCATCTTCCCCACCTAGGATTTCCACACAAGGTCCAATCTACTATCTCTCTTGTACTGTCTGAACTTGATTACGTCATTGGCCTCCACCACAGAACATCTTTAACAAATGTGAAAAGACTGCAGCGGATTCAGAACTCTTCTGCCAGACTACTTCTACATACAATAGCCACAAACCCACATCTCCCCTGCCTTGAGGGCCCTACATTGTTTACCGGTTGGCAGAAGGTGCACCTTCGAGCTGCTTTGCATCACCCACAAAGCTATACATGGAACAGGACCACTCTTCATCAGTGATAAAATCACACAACTAAGGAACCTCTGCTCCAGATTGACAACTTGCCTCAAAATCCCAGCATACAAGAAAAAAACCATGGGTGGTATATCTTTCTCTGTTAAAGCTGCTAAACTGTGGAATTCACTACCACCAAACATAAAATCCACGGATAACTATCTTATCTTCAGAAGACTACTCAATAGTTGGCACTTTCCTACATGACCACCATATTCAAACACAAATGTACAGCATGTGCCCGTGCATGTAAACATGAATAATGTAATTATATTTATGTATTTAGATATGTGCTGTTCTTTGTACAACTAAATATATTCTACTTCTGGTTTAAAAATATATAGCTAATATTTAGGTCTGCTTAACAAATGTACATATTACTTATGATTTTACACACACACACTATTGTATGTCTAACATGTATATAGGTCATTGTACAGCTTTCATATTAGTTATCTGATTAGATGCTTATGGGTCTCTGTTTAATTATATCGATCACAATATGTAAATATTATAACAATTTTATCTATAGGTGCTTCACTATTGAAATATTAAGGAAAATATAAATGAAACAAACACAAATTGGCTTTATGTACAGCAGCACTTGAAAGTCTGCGTTTCTAACTATCCACACATGCACATATGGAACTTTATACAATGCAACTTTCTCTCTATTGTTTTCCTTGTACATGTATACCTTCTATGAAGTTATGTATCTATATTTGTATTACTTTACTCCTACTGTAGAAAAAAAGCCTTCAACCCCCTCTAATACACTACTCTGTCTCATCCTATATCTCTCTCAGTATATCCTCTACCTCCACTTTCTGACTCATCCCAAACCTCATTCTACTATGATCTCCCTAATAACCCTTTCTAGATTCTTCCCTCCTCTATCCCCCCTTGACTCACCCCAAACCTCTTTCTACAATTATGATCTCCCAAATAACAATTTCTAGACTTTTCCCTCCTCTATCTCCCCTTGACTCACTCCAAACTTCATTGTTCTACTGTAATCTCCTAAATAACACTTCTTAGACTCATCCCAAACGTAAATTTGCTACTGTAATCTCCCTAATAACCCTTTTCAGACTCTTCTCTCCTTTATCCGATCCAAACTAACAGACTCACATATCCACCACTCATATTAACAACTTACATTTCTTTATACTCGCCACTAATCCTTTGGGTTCTGGAGTAGCTTGCTACTCGCCGAAAAGTGCTTCAATGCCTCGTCAGGGTTACTAAGTGCTACATAAATACAATTACAATAACGTACCAATATAAAAATAACAAAATGTAATTTTTAAAAAAAGCAAAAGGAGTGAGTCATAGGAGCTAGAGTATCTTGCATCAATATGATTTAACGTTGCAGTGGTCTAATGTCATGTTTTGTTCTTTAATCAAAAGTCTATTTACCAAGAATGCTAGATGGAACAAAAAGTGCACCTTTGACCAGGCAGATAGTGTGGCCATTTTTCCAATTTGTGGCCGCATCTTGATGTCCTGTTTATTCTCTGAATTTGCACTGGAGGCTCTAACTGTTAATGTTCTTTGTAAACCTTGGATTTCTTACATTTCAATGTGCCCTAGCTTGTACTCCATTCATCTGGTAACAATGCCCAAAACATTTGAATTACTTATTCACGCTTGCTTAGGCCAGTATTGTATCTAAGATCAATCAGTAACATCTAATATTCAGTGTTTTGTTAAATGCAGCAGAAAAAAACATTTGGGGTTGTATGTCAGAATATTGTTGTCAAAAATCTCTTCTGACGTAAATGTTGTATCCTAAATATAGTTTACAAAAATATTTTCCCAAGGGTTTAGAATTTTATTATTACTTCCAGTGGGATATGTTGATGATTTATATTTAGGAGACAGTACTTAGTCAACAATATTCTGGTACCTTACAGGCTAATAACCATAATGGTTGTTAAAATGCCAAAACAATGTATTCCTTTTAGTGTATACTCCGCGGAACATCAGCAATGTCTTTTTAAAATGGGTCACTTGGTGACTGTAAAGGACCTGAAAAGGTTCTGAGGAT
Organism: Calotriton arnoldi; assembly: GCA_963921515.1. Lineage (NCBI taxonomy): Eukaryota > Metazoa > Chordata > Amphibia > Caudata > Salamandridae > Calotriton > Calotriton arnoldi. Next base: position 3,296,963 of record CAWUFW010000025.1, on the reverse strand, counting down.
CTTGTCACTAGGTCTGCTGTAGAAAGTTTGATACAGAGCTAATAGAATGGTTTATTTCCTTGAGTGCTCACTTGTTCTTGATTGATTGCATGTGTGCACCCAGGCCCCTTAAGGGAATATAGGGCTGCAGGATTTTTGTTCACTGGTTGGATAACAGGACTTGCTACTTGAAATGTTTCTCAGGATTATATTTAATGGAACATGGTCCTAGGTTCATCTAGCAGTGGAGTGTGGAGACCAGATTACAGAAACAAGAATGTCATTGGAGTGGGACTGTGGACAGTACATAATTAGGCCATTAGTTGACATATGTTTTTTACATACACTCATTACACGATTTTTGGGTAAGAACTGAAGCTGGGACTGGAACCTATAGCACATATCTCTGCCTCATTCCCAATCACATTGTTTTACCATTCTACCATTTAGTTTTTGCTTGGGGGCACATTAAAGATGATGTTTCAAGAGGTAGGCCCTGGATGAAGAAGTTACAAACTTAATCCCACATTGTACCTCCTTGCAAAGATTCCTGAATTAACTGCCCATGTTGGAACCAGTAACATTTTATTTACTTGCTAACCCCTTGGGACCTCATTAATTCTTTTGCGGGCGTTGACTTAACTGTCCTCCCTGCCCATGTTGCCCACTGCTGTTAGTGCAGGGGTTTTAACTGTTCTCTCTGGCAAACTGAGTTCATGTAAAGAAAAGTGAGACCGTTAGGTCTACAGTTCATTACATTGTTATTCGAATTTCTTTTGCGCGGACCACAATTGTTATGGCATTGTAGTGCATTCTGTATCTGAGCACCTTTTCATATGGATGTAGGAAGGCCATCAATTTGATTAAAATCACCATTGTTTCATAGTCTGTTTTGCTGGTATTTGTGTGGTTAGTAGAGCATCTGTGCTATGTGATTACTTAAACTGCTTGAGTGTCGAAATTTAAGTGTTTTTGAGCTAAGAAGTTCTTAGTGTTTTATATTTATAGAGGAATGTGATGAAGGACTTTCCTTTTTTTATTACTTGATTTTGGGGAGTGAGTCACTTGTCATTAGCTCTGCTAGTATATATAGCTTTTTAGATCTGGCATTTGGCAATACCTTCTGTTTTCCTAAAATATTAAACACACATTTATTACTACAGTGCAAAGGTCCGATTCCACTTTAATACACAGTTCAGCATAACATAACAGCAGAGTTGAGAAGGGAGAAATGCTTTTTTACTGTCTCACAGATAGCAGTGTAACATTTACTTTACACAGGTAGACACCTCTCATAGTCCTCAAGCCTCTTCAGTGTGATTACCTCCCTGCACAAACTAAACCTCTTGTGTCCTGGTTTCGGCTAAATGCCTTTTGTTAAAACAAGAACACATGACAAAATGCAATTGTGTAAACCATATATGCAGCTGTGCAGAGTAAAATTATTTAGAACTATTGTTGAAGGAGGTGAGGCACATCATGACTCATTTGAGGCTTTGCGTCTCTGGAGACATGGACCCTCTCCATGCTCAATGGCTTGTTTCACTCTGCACATATGCATATATGACTAACAAATGCAATCAGCCAGTTCTCATGATCTAGTCTTTTGTAGTAGCATTCACATTTTGCTTCCTTCCACAGCAAAGAGCTATTGGTCAGCTCACTCCAGCCCTTGGCACCAGTCACTGTGAGTGATAAAAGCCTATGCACAATGTACACTTTCTGACACAAAAGTAGCCTCCATCACACCAAGGTTTGGTGCAACAATGTGTCACAAAAAAAAAAAAGTTTTTTTAAAAATTTAAATGTTCGAGTGGTAGTCAGCACCCCGGGCACTGCCACGTGGCCCTCACCCTACATTGTCCGCATCCACGCAGACACTGGTAGCGCTCCTCTTTAAAGTGGGCTTTAAAACAATTTGAGGATAGCCCTGACTTGGTGGGTAAATTGTAGACCAATCCTTACTCGTATAATATATTTGGTCAAACACCATTCGCAGTAGGTGGTGCTTCATCCTAAAGTTAAAATTAGCTGGGAAGCTATTACCATAGGCCTTTGAACCCTCTTTTATTATGTCATGATACTTGTGCTCTACCCTTTCCTGTTCTTCTTTGGTCATCTGAGTATCTGATTTGTCTTTTTGTTTGAGTCATCCCCTTCTACCTTCAATAACCATTGATCAGTGGGTGCAGCTTCTAGGGTCAGGCAGTATGAGAAGGATTCTGTGCTTGCTGCTGCACTGATCCTGCAGGGGTATAAGGAGGAGGTCGGGGACGTCTAGCTAGTATATGTTCTGTCAGGGGATCCTAGTCACTGCTGGGAGCTGAGGGGACAACTGATGTATTATGGACAAAAGCTTTATGAGCAGACATATCTGCTTCTCGTCCTATCTCTATCAGTTTTTCCTCGTTTTTCTTTTTGCACGCTCTGGCTTTTCCCCTTTCTGTTCCCTCCCAGGGGACCACGTAGTTTCTGATGGATACATCTATCTGTGGATTCCTCACCTTTTGAATATACCAATGCACCAGCAGTCCACTGAAACGTTTCTCCACAGCTCTCCCGCGTCGACGAGGACGTCACAATGCCCCTGACTCCTCATGCATCTGCGCCTGACGTCGTGGAGCCATAAGAGGCCCTCGTCAGCCTGCTGACGTTCGTTTCCTTTTTTCCGTGCCTTCTGCGCTTATCATTTCTAGGTCTCGCCTGAGCCAGCGCATGCGCTGCTCTGGCGAGAGTTTTAGTAAGCGGGTTTTGGAAGTGCAAACAGCAGTGGCTTTTGCTGGCGACCAGCTTGCGTTCACGCGAGCGTGCACGCGCGATCAGGCGCCATATGGCTTCCCTCGCGATTACTTTCACTTTCGCGGCCGTGTCAGTTTCACGGCCGCGCGGCCATTGCTTGTTTCCCTTTATTTTTAGTAACCTGTAATTCTATAGATTTCTTCACCGCATCGATATTTCATTGCATTGTACTTTTGTTCATGTTTCCATTGGGAGAGGAGCGCTTCTTCCTGCAGTGTAAAACCGTTATCTTCATCTTTAACCCTTTCAAATCCTTGATTCGGTTTTCCTGGAAAACGGGTGAGGTTTCTCTCCTAGGGTCGGCGAAAGTGATTCAGTCGGCTGTGCACATTGATGTGAAATATGGAAATCTACCCTGGAGTATGCAGTCCCCGGAATCGGTGCGTTAGAAACACGAGGAAGTGTTTGTAACTACAAAGGCCGGTCCGTGTGTATTAGACACCGGTTGTTACTGTGTATCAGTTCGTCTCCAAACAAAGACCCGGGTGGCACATGTCATCCATGACACCACCACCCCTGGGTCACCACCGCACCGGGTGAACATCATACATGACCCACCCCGGGGTCACTGCCGCACGGGAAGCTCTTGTCATACTAGGACCCCCCCCCCATGTGGGGCGCTCCCAGATGTCCTAAAGCACGAGTAGATGCAACAGTGAGGGCTGCAACAGTGGGGGCTTTAAATATGATTTCCTGGTGTTTTTTTCCGGCGGGGGGGAGGGGTGTTGGGTGAGAAGTGATTTGCATTTTCGCTCACTTTGTCATACAGAGTTGGGGTCGCCCTCGCTCACTTTACTGTCGGTGCGGGGGTTCCCTCTCCACGGGGCGCTCCCTCCATTTGTGCCTCTTTGTGGCTCCGTGAAGCAGGGAAGAACCCCCTCCCCGGCTGCAGTGGTGGGGAAGGGTCACAGAAGCGCACTGGTGGATTAATGGCAGCAGTGACCCCACCCCTGAGGAATGTCAAACCTCGCTGCCCCTGTCCCGCCCCCTGTCACCCTGCTAATTTTTCCACTGCGGTTGGCTTCTTTCGGGGAGCAGGATACTGGAGGTTTCGGATCCCGAGAACTGCCGAGAAAATCTGCTCTCTACAATAATAGCGCTTGCTTCCGGTCTTACCCTTCCAAGCGCCATAAAATCGCCCGATTCAGCAGTACTGGTACTTATTTTAGCGATCTCGGATAGATGAAAGGCTGAGTGAAAACTGGAGATTGCTGCGCACACATTTCTACAGTGGCTGTTGGGATAACGGGATTGCTTTGCATTTGAGGCAACTTCCCTTCAAAAAACATTGCATTTTCAACAGTGTAGTGAAGAGGCCAGAACTGGAATTGCTGGTTTCCTATCCTGCAGGGCTGGCTGAAGCTGGAATGCGGAGCCGCTGACCTGCATTTTTCTTTCTACAGCATGCCATGCCTCCGGAAAGTGTGGATTTGTTGCTTCCTTATTTTATTGAAGGAGAAGGAGTTTGCATTGCAATTTCTATGGTCTAAGCCTCCCAATGCAGCTGATTGACTAAAGGTTACACCATCATGCTGGTACGAAGTGGACAATACACGATTCAACCTAGTCTTAATCTTATATAGTTAAACCACTGTGGTTTATGCCTTTGTTCTCATTTACCACACCACTCTCCCACCCTATCCCCAACTCCCATCTTCAATATGAACCATACTACTACACAGCATAACAAGGTGTCCACCGGGGATCACCTGACCCTAATTCTGGACTCTTTTTCTAGACCCTTCATTAAGTGGATTTTGGTGGTTTCTGATGCCAAACTGTTTTGCAAGTTAGTTTAAATACATTTTCTGCGTCTGTTGCACTCTGTACAGACTTTGGCAAGCAGTTGTGGCAGTGCTAACCCGGCGCTTTTAACTGGAATAGAGCCCAACAGATTTAGCCTTTACTGGACTAGTCAGGGGAACACTAGAGCACTGTTAGTATTAAAGTATAATCAACCACAGTATTCAAAGAACAATAGTTGAATCGACATTGCTGTTAACCTGTAATCTCCATGTGGCTTCTCTCTCCCTTTCCTTAACCAACTAACCGGTGCACTCACCCCTGTGCCTTTTCACAGATAATCATGGTATTGACATGGACCAGGGCTCTGAGTGTACTGACCTATCACTAATGATCAACACATTTATTTTTAACAATTGTAAGGTTTACCTTACAGTCCTGCGACGTGCGTGGCTGGATGTAGTTCGCCAGTATTTTCCAAAGCTCTATTATATGCATATAGGAAATAAAGAATTGAATGTGACAAACAGCATGATTATGATGGTGTGTACTTTTAGGTGTAAAAGTCACTCCTGCATTCCAATGGAAGCACTTCCTGCAAGGCCGATGAATAAACCTAAGTGCTAGTAGCATGTGGTGAGAAGTTATAATACTCCTCTGTGTGCATCCAAAATCCCACTCTATATATTTTAAAGTATTGGCAATACGCCTAGCAGACGGCTGTCGAGCGGAGCTAAACCAAAAAAAACAAGCATTGGCATAGCCAATAGGTCTCGCCTTTGGGGCCTTATAAGTATTTAGTTATGCAGCACAATATCCTTGGTGCAACAACATCAACTGTTGCATGGCTAAACACTTATAAGGTCCCAAAGGTGAGACCTATTGGCTATGCCAATGCTTGTTTCCATAGACTCTCCTTAGAGTTAGGAGAGTTTCGACATTTTTTCTGAAAAAATTGCAATGCTGTTTCAGGAAAAAAGTCTCCACCGGGGAAATTTGATTTCAATGTGTGCAGGGAATGTGAGGGTCAAATGTCAATCACCGATCCTCAAGAAGAGTTCATCATATCGAAAGATAAACCCAAAGCGCTGAAGGAGAGAGAAGCAAAACTCTTCATAGTCAAGGCAAGAAAGGAAGCAAGATGATGTTGAAATTCTCGTCTTCACTCTGAGTCGCTGCCACCCCATTCCTTGAAGTCATCAAAGAGGAAACGTAAGAAGTGTATTCATGGTTCCCAACGTAGGTCTTTGATGGATGAGTCTCCGAGGTTGGTGTCTCCTTGTCCGAAGTCAAAGAATATCGATGTGAGGTGACTCCGGCTCCATCCCCAGTAGCCTTTGCGGCGTTGCCTTAGAGTCCAATTCCCCCCCCCCCCCCGACTTTACCTGGATGTCCTCATCCAGAGCCAGAGGAAGATCCAATCCCTCCTTCTCCATCTCTACCTACTCGAGAGGAGCAGGAGTATCAGACTTTCCTGGCCAAGAGCCCGACCCTTCCAATTTTCTGAATTCTATTTATAGCATTTTCAGTAGGACTATGACTCCATTTGGCGTGCCTGCGGGCCCCATGGGTCCGCTATCTTATTAGTTTGGAAGTTTCCCGGTGCAATATCAGCAGGTGCTGTTCTTGCCATTTATGCTGATGGCCCAGTTATCCTGGCCTCCTCTGGCTCCAAGGAGGCAACTCCTTCACCAGTCGAAGTTCAGCAGGAGTCACCGGTGCCGTTTGCTCCCTCTCCGATGTTGGCTGGATCCTCTCCGGCATCACATCATTCTACTCCAGTTCCGTTTGCATCTCCTACACTGGTGCCGAAGTCACCGGCTCCGTAACTGAAGTCACTGACGCCGGTACTGGCTTCACAGACGCCATTGTTGAATTGGAGACATGGATCTCGAAGGGAAGCTCAGAGGCTTCTTGAAGAGGAGCAGTATTCTTTTGGAGAAAGAGTACCGGAAGAGGGAGAAATGGTGTCACTGGATTCAGAATTAGAAGGTTTAGAAATGGGGAAGTGGGTTGGACACTTCCCCAGAATGGGAATTATCTCCAAAGGAATTCCTCCACCGGAGGGTACATCATACCATTCAGTGATAATGAAGGTGGCTGATATGTTGGAACTGCCTCTTCCATCAGCTGAACTCCAGTCTAATTTGCTAACAAAAGTGCTGCATTCTACTACTTCCACATAAGAGCCTTTATTATCTTTTAATGAGGCATTGACTGAGCCACTTCTAGAAATTTGGCCGAAACCTATGCCATCCTCTGCACTATCCAGACCAATTGCAAAGAGATACAAGCCTGCTTCAGGAGATCCTCTATTTTTATCCGCTCATCCTTCACCTGAGAGTTTGGTGGTACAAGCCTCCTGTTCATCCAAGTTGACCCTGGGTCTTTTCTGACGTCCCCAGTAGATAGGGAGTCAAAAAAGATGGAACAGTTGGCGAAAAAGTTTACTTCTTCTGGTAGCATGGCTTTGAAGTCAACCAACGTATCTTGTTTGTTGGGACGCTACATTCTTGCTTTGATGGACCCCGCTGAAACAAGCATTCCGAAATTACCAGAGAATGTTCAGGGTCACTTTTCTGAGCTGCTCATTCTCTCGGGCCTGGATCCGGCTGATCCGGTTGCGAGAGCGATGGGGACATTAATCGCTACAAGGAGGCACACATGACTGAGAGGGTCTGGGTTCTCGCCGGACATGCAAAATACCTTGATGGATTTGCCTTTCTGTGGGTCGAGATTGTTTGGCGCCAAAGCCGATTCTGCCTTGGAGAGGTTCAACGATAGCAAGTCAACGGCAAGATCTTTGGGCCTTCAATCGTAGACCGTTTCGAAGGTTCCATGAGTTTGGCAGGAACTTATCCTTTCGAGGAAGGCAACAATAGCAGCAACAGCAGCTGTCCAATCACCTCTATAGTAGTTATAGCGGGTGGGGCAGAGGTAGGCAATGAGCCACCCTCCTCCTTCTCCCTGGCCAACGTCATAAGAAAGCAGCTCTAGTTTTGCTATCTTGGAGCATGCTTTGCCGGTGGGAGGACGAGTGTCCCAATTTCCACCAAAATGGAGATCCATAACATCAGATCAGTGAGTTTTAAATATTGTAGAAAATGGGTATGGCCTGCCCTTCCAAGTATTTCCCACACCCTTTCCTCCACAAGGTTTTTTTTCACTAGACCATCTTCTACTCCTTCAACCAAAGGTCAAATCCCTACTTCAAAAGGGTGCAGTAGTTAGTCGGAGTTCTAAACATGCGTGCGGACAGTCTAAGTCGGCATTTTTCAGCCGATCACGAGTGGCGTCTCCATCCGGAAGTGGTTCTTCACATTTTCTGGCTATGGGGGACCCCTAATATAGACCTGCTTGCCACTCATGAGAACATGCACTGCCCGTCATTCTGCAGCCTCCAGTATCCGATGCACTGAGCATTGGGGGACGCGTTTCAATTGGATGGGGGTTCCCAGCTGTTTTACGCGTCCCCCCCCCCCCATACCCTTGATGCCTCGGGTTCTGAGGAAGATTCGCCAAGACTGGGCCCAAGTCATATTAATAGCCCCGGACTTGCTGGGAAGGGTGTGAGAGACAGACCTTCACCACTCACTGTGCCCTCCAGTTCATCTCGGTCACAGGGCAGACCTCCTCTCGTAGTCAGTCACAGGGGCAGGTTCTCCACCTCCAGAGCCTGCACCTACATACCTGGAGATAGAACGGGGAAACCTGAGTTTTTCCCTCTTCCCCCCTGATATGGTGGATGTTATATTATCGACACTCCACCAAGTCAGTTTATGCTGGCAGATGGGCAGAGTTTTGTAAAGTGTTGTGGGGAGAGTTCTATAGACCCCGTAAAGGCCCATTTGTCCGATATTTTACGTTTTGCATTGTCCTTTGCGCAGCAAGGCTGTGCAGTTTTAACAGTTAAGGTCTAGTTGTCAGACCTTTTTTGCATTTCTTTGTTTACCTGATCAACCTTCTCTCTTTAAGTCCCCTATAGTGTTAAGGTTTATAAAGGGACTTACTAACAAATACCCTTCCACGCCGTTAATCATGTCTCAGTGGGAGCTTCATTTGGTACTAACTTACCTTGTGTGTTCTCCGTTTGAACCTTTACATAGCTGTCCTTTAAAGCTACTTAATTTTAAGACAGTTTTTCTAGTTGCTATAACGTCTGCTATGCGAGTTAGTGAGTTGCAGGCCTTTAGTGTGAATCCCCCCTTCACTACTTTCTATGCGGATAAGTTGGTTTTAAGAACTAGCTCTGCTCTCCTGCCAAAGGTGGTTACTCCCTTTCACTTGGGCCAGTCTATCACCCTTCCTACTTTCTATCCTCCACATCCTCTAAAGAGGAGGAGAGGCTTCATTGTGTGGACCCTAAAAGGGCAGTTGACTTTTACGTAGCCAAGACGTGATCTCCGGCTGAATGATCAGATGTTTTTTGGCTATGTGGACAAGATGAAATGAAAGCTGTACATAAAACATTATCGAGATGGATCATTCTTTGCATTAGGATCTGCTACGCCAAGGCTCACAAAGACCCTCCAGAAGGTATTGGAGCTTATTTCACTAGATCCAAGTCTTCTACTTCTGCTTTAGCTAGAGGCGTTCCTGTAGTTGACATCTGTAAAGCGGTAACTTGGGCCTCCCTTCGCACTTTTGCGAAGCACTATTGCTTAGACTCTGAAGTAAGGAGGGATGGTCATTTTGTCTGTTCTGTTTTACAAGATTATTTGGTATAGGCAGACTGGCACCCTCCTACGAGTGTGGGACTGCTTGGGGATTCTATTCAGAAAGTGAGAAATCCACAGGTAGCTTTATCCATCAGAAGAACTAGTTACGTACTTTTTGGTAACACTTTTTCTGGTGGATACAGTATCTACCTGTGGTTTCCTCCCTAACCCACCCGCCTCCCTGTTGCTTGTCTGCATATACCAAAAAGAAGTCTATTTGTATATTGTGTATGTATTTCATTTTTCCAATATATATGTATGTATGTGTGTGTGTGTGTATATATATATCACCCCCGCCATTAAAAGCACCCGCCGCGTGTTCGACTCCCAGGGTGGATCGTGTTAGCTGTTTATGTTGGTGAGTCTGAACCGCTGCTGTCAGGAGCCCGGCAACCAAAAGGATGTGGACTATACAAGTCTAAGGTGCTCTGCCATGAGAGGGACACCTACGGGATGACCGTGAGTGACATCAAGCAGCAGGCGAGGGAGATGGGCACAGCGGAAAGATGTTAGGAGGTGACTGTAACGGCGGCATAGTAAAAGTGATTACAGTGAAGGGCAAAAACTATAATTTACTTGCATTGGCAAAAAATGAAGAATTATGATGTATTATGGGACATTGATGCCGTCACGTTTCTTTCAGATATCCCTGATGTTGGAGATGCCGTCCAGTGATTGGTTACAGTCCCACCAATAAGAGACACTTTGAAATATTTAAATATCGCGAAGCTGTGCTCATTTTGGATTGAATTCTATGCACTGAAGAAGGCCGATGCCGAAATGCATTTGCATTAAAGAAATCATGAATTACCCCGTGAGTGCTCCGAGTCAGTAGTTGTTGTGGAACAAAGGCGGTAGCACCCCCGCCATTAAAAGCACCCGCCGCGTGTTCGACTCCCAGGGTGGATCGTGATATATATATATATATATATCTATCCATATCCATATCCATATCCATATCCATATCCATATCCATATCCATATCCATATCCATATCCCCATATTCCCATATTCCCAAAGGAAGACAGCACTCACGGGGGCAGGTTCCGTAAGTTTATTTTCTCAGAACACTGAGCAACAACTGGCACTGAAGAGGCTAAGCGAGGACAAGATGATCGTCTGTAAGCCCTCTGATAAGGGCGGGAACATTGTTCTCCAGACGAGAGAAAATTACAACAAGGAGGGAATACGACAACTTTCTGAACAACGAAATTATGTTGCCATCCCTGAGAAAGAATACCATCAGAGTATCATGGATTACCATCAATTAATTTCGAAATGGCATAGTAAAGGCTTTTTGGAAATGGATGAATTCTTGTTTCTGAGACGGCTTAATCTCACTATCCCTACTTTCTACCACCTCCCTAAGGTGCATAAGAACAAGCAAGAACCACCAGGGAGGCCAATAGTGGCTTCACAAGGGAGTTTGACTGAACACATGTCAATATATGTGGACTTCTTTCTTTTACCTCATGTGAAGGCTTTGAAATCCAACATCAGGGATACGAAAGATCTTTTGGGACATATCGCATCTATACGCTGGGAAGGTTTTAAGCTGATGGTGCTTGATATCACGAGCCTGTATACTTCTATTGCACATAAGGATGGCTTGGAGGCCATGAAATACTTCTTGGACAAGCGCCCTTTGAAGTATACGGAACATAGTACCTTGGTGTTGGAATTTGATAATTTTTGTCTCCATAACAATATCTTCCTTTTTCAAACACAGATGATCTGAAAGAGACATGTTAGTGACAGATTCCTTACCTTAGAATATCCCCAGGCGTCAGGCTGGATCCGGAAAGTTTTTTGCGTAGCAGTACCCTTGCGCGTCGGTAGGCGGCGTCGTGCGGCTCCGCGTCCGTCGTCGGCGTCGTGATCGCCGGGATGACGTCGCGGGCAGTACTTAGACGCCGCCCCTGCGTGCTGACGTCAGTTCTTCTTTTCCGCGCCAGTAAGCGCAGATCCGGGAAGAGCAGTGCCCTAGTCACTTTTTGACTACTTTTTGTGAATTTTTCACTGTTTTCTTCTACGAGTCTTCACGACTCCTAAGGTGTCGTAGGGTTGCCCGGCTTTAAGCCCTGCGAGGTCTGTGCCCGCATGATGTCCATCACGGACCCGCATCTCGAGTGTCTCTTCTGTCTCGGCCGAGACCACGACACGAAGTCGTGCCCTGACTGCCGGAAACTTCATCCGAAGGCTTTGCGAGAGCGGTCTCGAAAGCTGCTCGAGGTCCGGCAGTCGGCTCCGCGCCGCACCAAGCCCCGGTCACGGGAGAGGTCGAGGGCCGGTCGCGGAGCCCCCATCGTTTGTCGGAATCCAAGTCTTCGCGCTCCTCCGGTAAGTCGAAGCACAAGAAGTCTAAGCGGCGTCATCGCTCTAAGACTTCGCCTCGCCGGTCTCGCGACTCGGCTGAGGCCCTTGTCGGCACCGTCCCCGCGGCCCCGGACGTGCCTGTCGAGTCACCCCCGCATTACCCGTCCTTCCCGGGTTCGGGGGCGACTCCGGCCCAAGTACAGGAGTTCCTGTCGGCCATAGCCCGCCTCTTCGGGCCTCAAGGTCCCTCCGGTGCGCCTTCGGGCCCCGCGGGCCCTGATGGGGTTGCTCCGGCGTCGCCGTCGACTCCGGTCCCGGCGTCGCCTGTCCCACCGGCCTTCATCCCGGCCTCGGCTCCGGCCTCGATCCCGGCTCCGGTGGTGCCGCAACCCCCATCGCCGCCGGTTGACCTAACCACGCCTCCGCCGACGCTGATGTCCCCGGTGCCGTTCCTGACGCCGTCAGGGGCTCAGGACGGCGTCGTTCCCCGGTTCTCTCCGGCTCCGGACATGGAGCCGGACCGACGCCGGTTCCGGCGCCGATGAGACCTTGGGTCCCTAATGTCCCTCCTCCTCCATATTATGAACCTGAGGAGGACCAGGAGAGCTGGGAGGGGTCTGAGGACCCTCTCACACAACAGTGCGAGTTTGACCCGGACTGGGTTGAGGAACTTGGGGATGCCAGTGGTCTGGACACCTCCCCTGACTCTGGCATGCTGTCTCCTCCCGTGGCTACGGAGGAGGGGGCTAATTTTGCAACGGTGTTGCGTAGAGCTGCTGGAGCCTTGAATCTCCAGTTGCCTACTGTGGCCGTCAGGACTAACCTCCTGACAGAAGTGCTTCAGCCGGCGGCCTCCTCTTCGGAGACTGTGCTGACGTTCAATGATGCACTCACTGACGTTCTTTTGGGTGCCTGGTCCAAGCCCACCACAGGGGCTCCTGTGGATAGGAACGTGGCCCGACGCCATCGCCCTGCTCCGGGCGACCCCCTGTTTCTCTCCCAACACCCCACCCCTGAGAGCTTGGTTGTCCAAGCCTCTGCCTCCCAAACCGCCTTCCCTACCGCCCCTCCGGATAGGGAATCCAAGCGCCTGGACCACTTTGGGAAGAAGGCTTTCTCTTCCTCCAGTGCTGGCTTGCGGTCCGTGAACACCGCTTGCCTCTTGGGCCGATATACCCACTCCCTGTGGGATTCGGTGGCGACTGTTTTGCCGCAGTGTTCTGAGGAGGTCCAGACACTGCTTACCCGCGCCATTGCGGAAGGGCGAGATGCGGCTAAATACACCATACGTTGTGGCCTTGATACCGCCGACTCGCTGGGCAGATCGCTTGCAACGACGGTGGCGTTGCTTCGCCACGCCTGGCTGAGGACCACTGGTTTTTCGGGTGATGTCCAGAATACACTCATGGACATGCCCTTTGATGGAGTCGGTCTTTTTGGTTCAAAAGCAGACCATGCGCTGGAGCGTTTCAAGGACTCGCGGGCTACTGCCAAGTCCCTGGGCCTTGCTGTTGTGCGCCCTCCGCTCTCATCTGCTTTTCGCCCCTTTCGTGGCCACGGAAGGGGCGCCCAGTCACGTCAGCAGCCCGGCCAACGGCCCGCGCAGCAAGCGCCTTCGCGTGGCCGAGGACGTGGATACCGCCGTGGCGGTTCGGGCAACCAGCGTGCGGGTCAGGCCACCACCTCCAACCCGTCCGCGGCCTCCAAGCCCGCCTAGTCCCTCCTTTCAGGTGCACGGCACGCCAGTAGGGGGCAGGGTCCGCCATCACCTTCACCACTGGCGTCCCATCACCTCGGACAGGTGGGTCTTGGACATTGTCCGAAGGGGCTACTCCCTCCCCTTCGAGACCACCCCCCCAGCCATGCCACCTCAATTCTACCGCATGTCAGCGGATCACTTGGTACTTCTGCAGAAGGAAGTCACGGCCCTCTTGGCCAAGAGGGCCATCGAGCATGTTCCGACCCCAGAAGTAGGACGTGGTTGCTACTCCCACTACTTTCTGGTGCCCAAAAAGGACAAGGAGGACATGCGTCCTATCTTGGACCTCCGGAACGTCAATCGCTTCCTCCGGAAGGAGAAGTTCAAGATGCTCACCCTAGCTCAGGTCTTGACTGCCCTCGACCCTGGAGACTGGCTGGTAGCGTTGGACTTGCAGGACGCTTATTTCCACATCCCCGTCCTGCCGGCCCACCGGCGTTACCTACGGTTCACGGTAGGCCTCGAGCATTTTCAGTTCACCGTGCTCCCCTTTGGCCTTACCAGTGCCCCTCGGGTGTTCACGAAAGTGATGGTGGTGGTCGCAGCTCATCTGCGCCGAGCTGGGGTTTCAGTCTTCCCCTACCTCGACGACTGGCTGCTGAAGGCGGGCTCGTCCCAGGCAGTCGTCTCCCACCTCCAGACTACGGCCGAACTCCTGCACTCGCTGGGGTTCTCCATCAATGTGCCGAAGTCGCATCTGATTCCTTCTCCACTGCTCCTTTTCATCGGAGCAGTTCTGGACACGACGCAGTTTCGGGCCTATCCTCCCGAACGGCGAGTCCGGGATATTCAGGCTATGATTCCAATCGTTCAGCCTTTATCCTGGGTTTCGGTACGGATGACCCTGAGGCTGCTGGGCCTCATGGCCTCCTGCATCCTGCTGGTCAATCATGCCAGATGGCATATGCAGGCTCTGCAGTGGGACCTGAAGTTCCAGTGGGCGCAGCACCAGGGCAACCTGTCCGATCACGTCCAGATCTCGGAGGGGACTGCAAAACAGTTGCAGTGGTGGCTCACGGACCGGCATTGGGTCATGGGCAGATCCCTCTCCCTTCCCCAGCCAGAGCACACAGTTGTGACGGACGCGTCCCTTCTGGGATGGGGCGGTCACATGGGAGAGGCGGAGATCAGAGGCCTCTGGTCTCCGGCGGAGTCCCGGCTCCATATCAACCTTCTGGAGCTCCGGGCGATCCGACTTGCACTCAAGGCATTCCTTCCCTCTGTCAAAGGGAAGGTTGTGCAGGTGTTCACAGACCACACCACCGCCATGTGGTACTGCAACAAACAGGGCGGGGTGGGGTCGTGGACCCTCTGTCAGGAGGCTCTGCGCCTCTGGACATGGCTGGAACATCAGGGCATGTTCCTGATGGTTCCAACACCTGGCAGGTTCCTTGAACGCCAGGGCGGACGAACTCAGCCGCAGGTGCATGATGGATCACGAATGGCGTCTTCACTCGGAAGTGGCGCAAGGACTCTTTCTACAATGGGGAGAGCCTTGGTTAGATCTATTCGCCACCGAAGAGAACGCGCAATGTCATCAGTTCTGCGCGTTGGAATTTCCAAGGCGGCACTCGCTCGGCGACGCTTTTCGTCGCGAGTGGAGTTGTGGTCTGTTGTACGCCTTTCCGCCTATACCACTTCTACCCAGAGTGTTGAAGAAGATTCCGCACGACCGGGCCCAAGTCATCCTTGTGGCTCCGGACTGGGCTCGAAGAGTTTGGTATCCCGAGCTACTCAGTATGAGCGTAGATCCCCCGATCCGTCTGCCTCTTCGGGAGGATCTTCTGTCGCAGCAGCAGGGGACGGTCCTCCACCCGAACCTGTCCAGCCTCCACCTGCTTGCGTGGAGATTGAGCGGCGGCAGTTGATTCCTTTCGACTTGCCTCCCGAAGTTTGTGATGTGATTCTGGCAGCCAGGCGTCCCTCCACTAAGGTGGTATACGCCTGCAGGTGGAACAAATTTGTGGCATGGTGCACAGCAAAGGCTGTGAACCCCCTTTCTGCCCCTCTTTCTGAGGTCCTTCTGTTCCTTCTTTCTCTGGCCCAACAGGGTTCTGCCCTGGGTACCATCAAGGGTTATCTCTGTGCTATCTCGGCCTTCCTCAGGCTCCCTGATCAGCCCTCCCTTTTCAAGTCCCCTGTTGTTAACAGGTTCTTAAAAGGCATTACACACCTCTTCCCTCCTGTTCCGTTTGTGATGCCTCAGTGGGACTTGAACTTGGTTCTTACCTTTTTAATGTGCGCTCCCTTTGAGCCTCTACATAACTGTCCTCTTCGTCTTCTCACTCTGAAGACAGCCTTTCTGGTGGCCATCACCTCCGCTCGGCGGGTGAGTGAGCTCCAGGCTCTGTCATGCAAACCTCCCTTTCTGTCTGTCCATCCAGACAAGGTTGTTCTTCGGACGCGTCCGTCCTTCTTGCCAAAGGTGGTTACTGCCTTCCACATTGGGCAGACCATCACTTTGCCTACCTTCTTTCCGCCTCCGCATCCTTCCAGAGAGGAAGAGAGGCTCCACCGTCTGGACCCAAAACGTGCGCTCTCCTTCTATATTGACCGCACCAAACACTTCCGGGTGGATGACCAGCTCTTTGTTGGCTACGTGGGTGCCAAAAAAGGTCGGGCGGTGCACAAACGAACCATCTCCCGCTGGGTTACCTTGTGCATCAAGGCCTGCTATTCTTTGGCTAAGAAGGAGCCTCCTGTTGGGCTGCGTGCCCATTCCACCAGGGCAACGGCTGCTACCACAGCTTTGGGCCGCGGTGTTCCGCTGCAGGTTATCTGTCAGGCAGCTACGTGGGCCTCGCTGCACACGTTTACAAAGCATTACTGCCTTGACAGTCAGGTCCGGAGGGACGGCTTCTTTGGCCGTTCTGTCCTCCGGGACTTCCTTGTCTGATCTTTGTTCGCAGACCCACCACCGGGGTTGGTATTGCTGGGGTATCTATTCTAAGGTAAGGAATCTGTCACTAACGTGTCTCTTTCAGATGCACAAGTTACTAACTTGTGTAACGATATATCTGTAAGAGACAGTAGTTAGTGACAGATTCCTTACCGCCCCACCCATCCTCCCCGTTCTGCGAACTGATTTCTAGGGTTAAGGACATCCCTTTCAGGGCCCTAGTATTTTTCAGACACCTATGTCAGCTTCTTGCATGACTCTGCGTTCCTGGCGTGGAAAGTCGTGTACAGAACTGGCGTCAGCGCGCAGGGCGGCGTCTAAGTACTGCCCGCGACGTCATCCCGGCGATCACGACGCCGACGACGGACGCGGAGCCGCACGACGCCGCCTACCGACGCGCAAGGGTACTGCTACGCAAAAAACTTTCCGGATCCAGCCTGACGCCTGGGGATATTCTAAGGTAAGGAATCTGTCACCAACTACTGTCTCTTACAGATATATCGTTACACAAGTTAGTAACTTGTGCTTTAGACAGATGTCAGGTACAGCTATGGGCACATGCTTCGCCCCCAGCTACGCGAACTTGTTCGTCGGTTGGTGGGAGGAGCAGGTGGCCTGGGACGAATCAAACAAGGAATGGACAGATCGGGTGGTAAGTTGGTATCGTTATATCGACGATCTACTAATTGTTTGGAATGGGTCATCCGAAACAGCTTTAGACATTATTAAGGTCCTTAATAGCAATGAGGTGAATCTAGAGTTCACAGGAGAAGTGAATTCTGAATCTGTGAACTATTTGGATCTCAACATCTATGTAGAAAAGGGGCGCCTGAATACGAGGTTGTATCGCAAGGCTATTGCAGGTAATTCCATCTTGCATGCCTCGAGTAGCTACCCCACCAATTTGGTGAGCAGTATCCCCTATGGGGAACTGCTAAGAATAAAAAGGAACAGCTCGAGCGAAAAAGAATTTCAGGTAGCCGCTAGAGACCGCATCAGACATTTTAAGATACGAGGTTACAGTCAGAAAGTCCTGGATGAGGCGTTCAAAAGGGCCAACTCTCTGGTGAGAGAGGGGCTTCTAATGAACAAAGACAAGCAAGCCTCAGATCCCAAAAAGGTGGGAGATAAATTCCGCCTTATAACTACATACTCAAAAAATGCGAGTGATCTCAAAAGAATCCTTAGAAAGAACTGGCACATTTTACAGACAGATAACGTGATGGGGAGGGATTTACCGTCTAACCCCCGTGTCACGTTCAGGAAGGCGAGATCACTAAAAAATGATCTTGTCCACAGTCTTCTGGTTGATACTCCAAAATCAGCCTTTGGAGCTCTAAATGGGTTTTTCCCATGTGGGAAATGCAAGGCCTGTAAAGGCAGCAAGAGGGTCCTTTCCTATGAGATTCCATCAGTAGGTACCCGGAAGAGCATCAAAAAATTCCTGACTTGTTCCACCCCCTATACTGTATACTGTCTTATCTGCCCCTGCGGTCTACGTTATGTAGGCAGCACGATCCATCCTACTAAGGTTAGGATATTGGAACACATGCGGGCAATAACTAATGGGGATGAGGCTTACCCTGTTGCACGTCATTTTGATAATAAACATCAACGCAACAGGGATTTGCTTAGTTATTTCTGTCTTGATCATGTGCCGAACAATCCACGAGGTGGGGATAGGATCTTAAGGTTGAGACGGTTGGAATCTCGTTTCATAATTGATCTCCAGACGAAGTCACCCCAGGGCCTCAATAGCAGTGAGGAACTGGCGGTACATTTAGGAGAATGATTAACTTGTCCTTTTCAGCAATGTATATAGCAATGAGTAGAGTACTGTATAGATGATGATATTTTGTTTTATTTTGTTCTGGTTTGCCTTTCTAAGTTCTTTTTTGTGCGATCTACTTTTCAGTGACTGTCAAAACAGACGATTTCTACTGGTGTCGCTGCATGTGTAGAAGCTCGCCATCCTATTTGTGTAAATATTGTAAATTTCATGTATTCAAATGGATACATTGCCTTCCCTATATACTTTCCCTGTTGTATGTATTTTATCGTGATTAGCGACACTTCTATCAATTGAGGGTGAAAACCTTTCCTAATTGGCCCATCCAGGGCGGGATTTTTGTATATGCTTTTATATTCGGATAAGCCATGAACTGTGAGAGCCCATTCAAGGCCGTGATTTATGAGTGTCCTAAATAATTGTATGGATATTTGTTTTACCGTGTGCCTTTAATGTATCGGCAAGACACCATGTAATAATTTATATGGTTATTGGATATCGAGAATTTATGGTGTTCAACACGATGTAACTTATTAAGGAACAGTTCTTTGATATTACAAGATGGCGTTCGCTATATTTGATTTTGAAGGCTTACTGTGATTTCACGTGAGTCCTTTGTGTTGTGCACGGAAGTAATGTGGTTTATAAACAGGGATATCGGCGTTCTCGGTAAACATAGAAGAAGGCCGTTGCCAAAACGCGTCTGTTGTTGAGTGCCAGTGTTCTGAGAAAATAAACTTACGGAACCTGCCCCCGTGAGTGCTGTCTTCCTTTGGGATTTCCCTTGGTTTGGAGGAGAGTTGGAGCTGAAATTGATATGCGGGTGCACCCCCGCATTTGAGCAGCACCCACCTGTGAGTGCACCGAGCTGGTGTTTTGGAGCGAGTATATATACATATATATATATATAAAAAGCATATCTTTGATTGAAAGTTTAGCATGTGTTATTGCATTTGTGTTGTTGGTTTCACCCGTTCGCCTCAAAAGAAATGGGTGGAAACGGACGTTAGCACACCTGTGAGGGCCTCTTATGGCTCCACTGATGTCACACGGAGCCATGGGCATTGTGACGCCCTCAACGTGGGAGAGCTGTTGAGTAAATTTCTGTGGAATACTGGCGCATTGGGATATTCAAAAGGTGAGGAAAAAGCATTAACTAAGGTAAGTAATTTGTTCTTCTGGCCCGTGCATATTCATCCCAACAATCTAAGGCCTCATACTGCGATAATCAAATCTTTCCTTGTCTTTCCCTCGCCATTAAACATTGTCGCAAATAATCCAACTTCGCTTTGTCATAGGATCCTATTCTGGCCATTGTAAATCTGGATTGTCATTAGTAGAATCATGCCACTGTTTTAGAAAGGCCTGCCTGGAGACCCTTTTTAGGTCTCGCTGAGCCAGCGCATGCGTCGCTCTGCGAGACATTTAGTAAGGGGCTTTTGAAAGTGCTACCAAGCCGGCCACCAGCTTGCTGTTACGCGCACAAGCACGCGCGACGTTCACAGCAGCTGCTGCCATCTGGCTTTCAGTGCGTGCGACGTGCACAATCCCCTCCCCTACCCCCTCCCACTCCCTCCTCGTCAGCTTATTGCGCGTGCGCGCGCACACAACTCCCTATTTTCACCGTCTTAATTTCTTTCTACATTCCTTTCCATTAATTTATTTTTCTTTTATCGGCTCGTTTCATTCCTTTTGTTTTTGCTGCCGTCTCCCCTTGTTCCTTTCTGCCCTCGCTCCTTTTTCGTCGTCCCCTTTCTTTTCCTTTCTCTTCCTTCATCGCTTTCCTCTTGGTTTTCTTTCTTTTTACCACTTCCCTTGTGCGCGCCTAGCTCTTATAGACACCGCAGGTTACATTTCAGTTCCATTAAAAAACGGGAGATGGTTTGCCATTATCGAGCCCGTATTTCCATTGGCGTTGAATCGGCAGGATCATTCCCCATTCCAGCATGGCCGTCATATACAACAAACGTACCATCGATACTGTGGCTGCTTCAAGGCATAACCAGCATTGGCATAGCCAATAGGTCTCGCTTTTGGGACCTTATAAGTATTTAGTTATGCAGTACAATCGCTAAACACTTATAAGGTCCCAAACGCGAGACCTATTGGCTATGCCAATGCTTGTTCTTCATCTATATCATGCTAGACTACCGGGTGGAGGTGTAGACTGTGCCACTTTTAGATACTTCTAGTAACAACAGGTTCCTACACAGGCACAATTTTTACTAACGCAACAACCCACGGTAAGAGGAATAAAATCAATACTGATATAACTAGACTGGACTCGAACCACCTCTAACTATATATGATGCTCAATCCAGTCAGGGGTCTCGAACCACCCGCAAACAACCACTCAAGGGGGACTTGAACCACCAGTAACTACATATGAGGTCTATCTGGTGGGGGGGACTCGAACCACCCGCAAACAACCACTCAAGGGGACTTGAACCAACCAAATTTTTAAACTTGACGTCCCCTTACCTGGTCGGTGACCATTGTATTTTACTGTGTCAAGACAACATAGGCTGGGTCGTTGGGATCCAGCCAAGCGGGTAACGTGTCGTAGGGTGTCCCTAGAGATTCCTTGAACTGTGACTGTGGGAAACTGGGCTTTCCTCTGCAGGTGTACGCTTCGGAGTCGTCAGGATCTCCTGGTCCTGCAACCGTGGCAGTTACTCCACCTGAGCTCTGACTTGCTTATTTCCGGGTTTAGCACCATTTGTTAAAGGAAACTTCTCATTCTAAATAAGGCACGGACAAACACAGTTGTAAGCAGTCAGGAAACATTTATTTGCTTTAGCTCGAGCGAGACCAGCCAGCGACTAACTGCACTGTTGTGCTGGGGGGTACAATCAGCAGCCTTTTATAGATTTCGAGCCACGTAGGACAACATTAAACTAAAGACAGTTGGCAAGCAATAAACCATTGTGGTCGGGCGATAATCAAGAGGCTAATTCAGGAGGTGCACCCAGGATGCGCTGAAACTGCCTGCCAGCACATTCTGAGAAAACCCACAAACTAAAAACATCCTGCACCTAGAGTTTGCACTCATCAACAGCATGTACTCTATCTCCATCTTTCCACAGATGAAGAGCAGAAAAGCAATGCAATAACATGAACTACAAAATGACGTGCAACTTATAAAATGTGTGAACGGTTGTTCACGAAATAGATCTACTTCCACAATTCTTAAACATCAAACTTTTATGACTCTTAGCAATACATTTGTTTATTTTGTCAATACAGATTAATTCCTTAAGTCAAAAAGGCCATTTATCTGCTACAATTTTCTAGGTGTTTTCTCCATGACAAATTGTTGAACCTTGCCTATTAGATCTTTATGCCTGATGGATGAGATACTTTAAATTTAATTGTGTGGATTTAGGTCAAATTCAGAGTCTGGTATTTTTTTAAATAAAATCCCTGGGTTTTTCACTGTGATGAAGCTTGTTAGACCCAGTTGAGGGAGGTTGTATATAGTTTTGTATATAGTTTTGCAATCTGTATTTTTCTACATCTTTGTAATTATATAATTGTATGCATAATTATGTCTCGTTTATGTGCACTTGAATAAGGCCAGTGTTTAGTAAGATATTCGGCCAGTGATAAAGGGTTTATTGCAGTTGTGTCGGAGGGTGAATAAAAGAATGAGTCAGTGGATGGATGAATGAATGCCCGAGTGAAAAGATGAATAACAGAGTATGATGACTTACTGAGTGACTGTGCTCATTAATGACACAAAAGGCACTTTGATTCATAAGCTAGACCTACTGGCACTGCCTTTGCTTGTTTCCCTGATGAGTTCCCTGACTACTGAATGTTTTTGAAGGGCGCATTTCTTTGAGAGACCTGTTTAAAACAATACTGCCTTAAACACACACAGAAGTACATCACTCCAGACTATCCTATACACAAGCACACACCATCAAATGCATCATTTTCCACCATCACATAGTATCGTGCCACACACACCATCACTTTCACACAGTCACACACCTTTGCATTAATTTCACTCCTTCTCTCTCTCTCTCTCTCACACACTCACACTCACACTCACACTGCACCAACATAAACCTTTCACATCTGCGCGCACTATCACAAATCCTATCTAAGCTGCACTTGCCCCATCACGCACACATTAGAAATGCACCACACTATTCTCTACCCCCACCACATGCGCACGGTTACCCTCAACCCATCAGGAACTCTCCCTTCTATGCTGATGTATCCTTTTGCAGGTGTCCATGTAGTGCCATCCCTCTCACCCCATTGCACACACCATCACATCTACACGAGGCTTTCAGAGCTGGTAATCGTACTCCAGGCAGTTCTCTACCTGGTGCTTTTAAAAGCACCAACAATGTTTCAGGTAAGGCTTCAGAAACGGCACATATTATGAATGATTGCTCTACAATTGGATACAGTACTCCTGGGGAGGCCTTACCAGTGATATGTACAATGAGATCGCAGCCCCAGTTATCTATTCTCTGCACCCGAACATGCCCTATAACTCTCTGCCCTGACATCCAAGTTATTCAATAGCACACACCAACCAAAACATTTGCACCATCTTACTAACTCATACACATCACAAAACCTTTATGCTATTATGCTCCATTGGTGGTCCTCAACATTTTGAACAGGTGCAGGTCAGAGGGTGGAATTGCACAGAGCCTGATGCATGCAAATTCAAAAGGCCTATTATTTGATCTTGCTTGCACTTTCTTTGTTTGCTTTCAGACCTGTCTTGATTATGCTTGGCAGCCATGAACGCAAGGTGTTTGTGCTGTGCTTTTGCGACTGAAGACCCTCTGTTGCAAGTGCATTGTTAGAAAAACACCCTTGATATTCACCCAATTCTTAAACTTGTAGTCTTGTTTTGTAATTCCATACCCCACTGGCTTCAACCGTGATTTTAGTGATATTTTTAAGCGATATGATCACTAATAATGAATCAATATAAATTCTAGCCTCTATATTAACTCCCCAGGAAGTCCAGTTATGGACATCAAGCTTTCCTGAAAGCCACGGAGCCATGTGCATTGGTAAAGCACCTAAATTATTTTAGTAGGAAGCCCTACCACATTCTCAACTAAGTCTCATATTTCTGACTGAGTTTAGAGTGGTGTACGGTCTGTTAAATGTTAAAATTTGAGTTTTCTTTCCTTGGTTAGTGTGTAAACCTCTGTTTAACAGACTTGTATATAGAGCTGTCACATGTTGTGAGGTTTGTACGTAGTTATTCCATTCCCCATGGAATTTGTTGCAGAAGACCCTTTTTAGGTTGAGTCTACTAGACAGGGCTATCTGTTGCAAGACATATTGTGGGCTAGCCAGGAACATACAGGGGCTTGTAGTCGGCCCATTTCTTATCATTTGATGGCTTTCCTGTCACTCTCAGTTTTGATTCTTATTTGTGTTCCAGCTTGTCAAATTTGTATTTGTCCTGCCCATGTTACATTGCATTTTTACAATTTCTTTTGATTGACTGGCTTCTCTGCTTGGTTTTCAATCACTAAAAGAGACTCCATGAGAGTGCATTTGTTTTCCACCTGCCTCTCTCATGTACTAATCTCGACTTGTACTCCGTGTTGCTCTTTCACCAGTGTGCTACTGTCTGCCCCCTCTATGTTGCACTCGCCCTCTTGTATTTCTCCTCTGTTGCGTTCTTGCCCCTGTGTCTCCCCCTGCCCTTCCACGGTTCTGTCGCCTGTTGCTTCATGTTGTAATGTTATTACATACTTTTCTTGGAATGCTATCTCCCCTGGGGTTCCATTAGTTCCACGTTCCATTCACATTGTGTTTGTGTGTGTGTGTTCTATTCGCCGACAGTTGCCTGCTGACTGGTAAAGAAGGCACCATGTTTGTGAGTCCTAGCCTTGATTAATAAAGGCCTTCATTTAATACTTTGGTGTGCGACCTCATCACTTCATTTTGGCGACGATTTGCCAGTTCTGCAGGCGTCGTGAGGACTCCGTATACGTGGATGCTGTCAGCCCACGTCTTCAAGTAAGAAATACGGCTTGTGTATAGTGGGCCTAGTGCACATTTCCCTTCCAAGAGCTTTCTTTTTGGGGGAGGGGGGCCTACTCAAAGAGTGTGCTGTCTTCTATTTGAGCGGCGCCTATGCTCACTGCAAGAACTGGGTGGGTCATGGGCTTTGGCGTAGGTGCAATCCTAGCGTCCGCCTCGTCAGTGCATTTTATGTGTTCAAGTGTCGGGGGCCCAAGCGCTCTTGGATTAATAAGTGCCTGCCGCTACAGTGTTGCAGTTTTATGCTCTATTGCCTTGGGTCAAGACTAAGTTTGGGGTGGAGTTTCAGCAGTGGCAGTTTTATTCAAAGACCGAGTACAGTTTATCACGGCATCATTCAAAGTCCTTGCCGCGCGCCCACCAATACATTGTATCACTGAGACCCGCATTTCCTTGGGAACCACAGATAAGCGTGACCGCGCACTATCTCAGCTCCTTGGAAACCACTGAACATCGCAAGCGTGACTGCGCGCTTCCTGTTGGAGCTGGAACGTGCTCTGCTGGAGGATTCATCATGCGCCATCTCCATTGAGTGTAAGGCCACTTCTTCCTGGAATGCGAGGATTCATGTTAAGAGTTCCTGTCTTCCGTTTTCAATGAAGGCGCAAGCATTCAGTAGCATTGTCAGAGCAACATAAAGACAATTTCTGGGTGCAGTCCTTAACTTCATGGTATTACCAGCAACAGTCTCAGAAATTGAAGTGACGATTCTCAACTACTTTAACTTTGGATTACGTTCGTTCAGGATCTCAGCAATAAGGAAATATTGTAGTAATTGTCTACTACTGCCTGGAATTTAGTGTGACTTTAGTGTTAGAGCTGCATTTTAAATTAGTTTGCACTTATAATTTATTTGTGCTTTGTCACTGGGGTTTCGGCTATATCAGCCATGGAGTTATCAGCCATTATTCCTCTCTCAACCTGGTACCCCATCTATAGAGTGGGATGATTAGGTGGATATCTTTGACAATTACCTGGAAGCCCTAGATGGTCTGGAATTTTCCTCCAGTAGGAAAAGGGCCATATTACTAAGTACTTTTAGAAAAGAGGGACAGCACGTATTTAAATATTTACCCAAAGCGGTTGATCAAGCAGGACATGCTATTGGGTATGTGTATGATGAAGCAAGAAAAAGGTTGGAGATGAGGTTTGCTATGAGTTCAAACGTAGTCATAAGGAGTTACAAGTTCCATACTCTGCTGCAAAGAGCTGGAAAGTCTGTAGATGGATTTATCACACATTTAATGGAACTATCGATTAAATGCAAGTTTGGGGCCATGACAGATGTACTAATTAGGGACCAGCTCATTGTCCAATGCAAGAGTAGGAAGATGCAGGAGACGTAGGGGCTGAAAAGGACCCTTCCTTTAAATATGCCATAGAGATGGCAAAGGTCGTAGAGGAATCAGAATATTGCATGAAGGAAATGGAATGGAAAGATGTGAAGGGATCAGGGGAGGTGAAAGTCAAGGTTGCTGTGATGTTTAAGGGGGCGGCCAAGAGCACAACTAAGCTTACCAGTGGCAGTAAATACTCTAACAAAAACTGTAGCAGTTGTGACAGTTATTATCATACCTCTGCCAAGAACTGCTATGCCATTGTTAATGTGTAGGAGGTGTGGGCGAAAGGGTCATTTCGACAGAATGTGCAGAAACAAAGACAATGACTGGGGAAAAGTTGCTATGATAATGGAGGAAACGTCTGGAGCATGTAGTTGTGCTCTCACGGACAGTGTTGTGTGTTAGTGATGAACAGAGTGAATGCGAGATTGCAGGCAGATCAAATAGACCTAAGGCTAAATTTACCATTAAGAACAAGATTGTGGAATTAATGGTGGATTCTGGGTCACTTTACACGATCATACCCAAGAAGTTGTTTTGGAAAGAATGGACGACTGTGCGCTTGTTAACAAAAGATAACCTGGGCGGGTACCAAGGTGAGAAAATTGATATAATTGGATATATGAATACGGATTATAACTTGCAAGGAAAGGTGTAGATGGTGGAATCATGACCTCCCATTCTGGGATGGTACCATCAATATGACCTTCATAGTATTATCAATTCGCGTGCACCTGCCCAGGTGATGGTTTTAAAAAAATATATATATATTTGTTTTTATTATCTTTTATAATCATACATAACAAAATTTATACGCATTCCTTTTAGCATTGAAATTAAAGACATCATAGAGTACTTCATCTCAGTTTGCCTCATATAGAGAACCTTCACATCATTAACACTGTGGATACAAGTCGGTACCACGTTGACGCTGCGTTTATATTCATACAACACAACTGATTAATAATAGATTTCTAGCACCATAATATTCGATTGTGAGTCCCATGTGGCGGCTTCTGCGGTCAGCCCTGGATGTGGAGTTCTTATCAGGGGATTTCTACCATAGCTCTGTTACTGTGTATCCCATCTAACGTCTGGTTTGCACTCGTACCCGGGCAATCTGCATTAGTGATGTCTGTAGTCTGTGTGGCAGTGTAGCTTTGATAGAGCTCCCAAAAGTTTTTGGGCCGGCTCCGGGGTGAAAGCAATTCACTGTAGAGTTCTGTCTGCGTGTTGCAGTACACCATGTCCCTGGACCAGCACGCCATCGTGGGAGGTGGACCACGGGCCCAGCTAATAGCTACTCTACGCCTGGCTAGAAGTAGTCCCATGTCAACTAGACGCCGCACTGCCTTTGGCAAGTTTTTGGAATAACCTAACAAAGCTAACTGGGGGTCTAGGGTCAGTGTCTTAGATGTAATGTCTCCTAGCGCTTTAAATATCAACTCCCAGAAATGTGCAATTCCTGGACAAAGCCAGGCTAAGTGAAAAAACCCTGCTTGGACTCGCTCTGCAGTGGTCGCAGTCGACTGATTCCCGGAGCCCGTATCTCTGCAGTCGTTCCGGAGTGTAGTAGACCCTATTCAGGTATTTAAAATGAATTAATCTGTGTCTCCCATTTAAGGAGATTCGCTTTATGCTTTCACAGCAGTATTTCCACTTATCGTCATCCAGGGTCGCCCTCAAGTCTGCTTGCCATTCTAGCCTGGCTTTGGTGTACTGATTTTTCCTATACTCTTGCGTGATCTTGTATATACGGGAAACTATTTTAACGGGTGTGTCTGTCTCTATGATGTATGTAAGGGCAGTGACGTCGGGTGGCTCTGTTAAGTCTTTCCCTAGTATGTCTTTCAGTGCTAGTCTCACCCTATGGTAATGGAATCTTGTGATCATTGTCCTCTGCTGCTCACCTATCTCCACGTCCGACCACTCTTACTGTGCCGTCTAGAAACATATCCCCTATTGTTATGATGTTCACAGACTCAAGCGCGTGTGTTACTCCTTTGTCACCGCATAGCGGTAGCCAGTGGCACCATGCTATTGGCGTTAGTGGGGAGTATAGTATGGCACCCGCCTGTAGATTAAGTAGCTGCTGCCAGGCATGTGTAACCGCATTTACGGAGTCTAGCACTCCGGCTCTGCGAGAGGGGAGCTTGAAGAGGAGTGCCGGCAATGGGAGGGGGGCTGCCACAATCTTTTCAATCTGTATATGGGGAAGTCCTGGTATCTCGTGTATCCAGTAGTGGGCGTGGGAACTTTGTGCCACCCTGTAATACAGATCTAAGTCCGGAGCGCCCAAGCCACCCATGCTGTACGGTAATGTAAGTATACTCCAACGGACCCTTGCGTGTTTCCCAGCCCACGCCAGATCCACTAAAAGTGATGTGATTGTTGTAAAAAAGGATTTGGGGAGAACCATAGGGATATTAGTAAACAAAAACAGAAATCTAGGGAGAATGACCATCTTCATGAATGATACTCGCCCCGCCAGGGACAGGGGCAGGCGCTTCCAGCGTGCTATGTCTTCTTCTAGCTTACTTACTGCCCCTCCCATAGTTTTCTCGAAAGACCACTTCCGAGTCCATATGTATCTTTACTCCCAAGTATCGTACTGGCTCGGTGGTCCATTGTAAGGGGTGTTCAGGTTCAAAGGGCTGTGCTGCTGGGGTAAGTGGGAATATAATGGATTTAGGCCAATTGACCTTGAGTCCCGACAGCTCTCCATATTTAACCACCTCCCGGAGTACTGGCGACAGGTTTTCCTCCGGATCACGTATATACAGTAACGTATCATCAGCATACGTAGATATGATTAAGTTGTAACCTGGGAAGCAAATGCCTTTCTGGCTATGGTATTCACGGAGAGCGCAGGCTAGTGGTTCCGCAACCAGAGCATATAGCAGCGGCGAGAGTGGGCATCCCTGACGGGTGCCTCTAGTTATAATGGGGGCAGTGACCTGGTTACCAAGTCTGATTCTGGCTGTAGGGGAGTTATACAAAACTCCCATCATCTGTAAACACATTTTGCCCAGTCCCATCCGCAATAAGACGTGCTTCATAAGCACCCATTCCACTGAATCGAATGCTTTTTCCATATCTAAGAAGACCGTAACTGCTTTTGTTTCCTGCCTAGTATGTTGTATAGCCCCAAATACTGTTCTCAGATTGTATGTCCGGTTACGCCCTGGGACAAAGCCGGCTTGCTCTGGTGCTACCAGGATCGGGATCAAGGGGGCCAGACGATTTGCTAGAATTTTGGCATAAATTTTAGTATCTACGTTTAATAAGGAAAGCGGGCGATATGAGGAGCACTCGGCTGAGGGTTTGTTGGGTTTTAGTATGGTCACTATCAGTGCTTCCCTCATCGAGGAGGGCATCCGTCCGTCTTCACTCATTTCCTCAAATAGGGTTATTAAATGTGGTGTCAGTAGGTCTGTGAACTCTTTGTAAAATGAAACGGTCAATCCATCCCCACCCGGGGCACTCCCTGTCTTCATACCAGCCAGTGCTGCCCCGATCTCGTCCGCCTCTAGTGGCCTCATTAGGTATTCTCTGTACTCGTCCGTTAGCCACAGTAGTTTAATGTACTCCAGAATTTCTGCATCTCCCGCTACCACCTTGGTACTGTATAGCGTTGAGTAATATTGTCGAAATCTGTTAGCTATCTCAGTCGGATCAGTGAGCTCTCCCCCTCCTCCGAATATATTTCTGTCACTACTGCAAGTACCGAGCCCGGTCTTTCTCCCTCACCATACTTACGGGCAGTAGCATATTTCCCTAAGTGTTTGACTTCTGCGTCCGCCGTGTCATGAAATTCCTGTAACACCAGCTTAAGTTCCTCCTCAGCGCCGCTATGTGTCCCTGCCGCTAGATCGCGCTCTAGCTCTTTCAGTCGGTCTTCCAAGTCAGCTAGCCACTTTCTAAGTGCTCGAAGGACACCTGAGTGCTTGGCCATCGCGCTCCCTCGAATGTACACCTTAAATGCATCCCATACTGTCGTGAATTTGTTTACAGAACCTATGTTTATGTCGAAGAAACCATCTATGGCTTCTGCTATCTCTGCCTTAAAGACCGGGTCTAGCAACGAGTAAGGTAGGAATCTCCAGGTGAAAGGGGGAAATCGTCTTCAGTGGGCAGTCGACAACTAGTTGTATCGGAGAGTGGTCTGAATAAGTACGTGGGTGAATTTTACAAGTGCGTATCTGATTATTTAGTGCTCTCGAAGAGAGCCATTAATCAATTCTGGTGTGCAAGTCATGATATGCTGAGTAATGGATGTATCCCCCCTGTGTGTGCGATCTCACTCTCCTCACATCGCATAAATCTAGGTGTACTGTGGCGTCTAGGATGGCTCTAGCGGCAGCTGAGGGGCGTCGAGTCGGGCCCCCTGATCTATGGAGGGCCGGGTCCATCACACAATTAAAATCCCCTCCCCAAAGCTGAGCTTGATTGTCATAGCTGCTCATTTTCTCCACCAGGTCTAGATAGAACCGAGGGTTGTCCTAGTTAGTTGGGCCCATATATATTCACTATGGTGAAATCCAGCCCCTTCCCATGGCACCGGGAAATAACAAATCTACCCTCTGAATCAGTTTCCAGCGCCTCCAGTGTCATCCCCGATTTCTGGCTCACCCACGTGATAACTCCCCTTGCATGTGACGTAAAACCTGCTGCATGTACATTACCCCTTAGACACCTGCTGGTCAACATATTACTGTCGGTGGGCAGATGCATCTCTTGTAGGAGCACGATATCTATCCCATGTCGATTAAGATAATTAAATACTTTCCGCAGCTTCCTATGATCGTTAAGGCCACGAACATTCCATGTCAGCATGTTCACACTACCAGAATGGGACTGCTTTGTGGTTGGTATGTATCATCAATCTAGTGTGATGTATCAGAAGTGTATCAGCGTCGTGTTCTCCATTGATGTCTAACGTACTACGCAGGCATGTTTTAAACCTTCTTGCAATACAGTGAATTGGAACTCAAAACCCTCCCACGCTGTCCTCACCCCAACTTTGCACAGTCGAATTCACCTCCCCTTCTCCAAATATACGTTATGTGAATCACATATTACTATGTCCTTCTATAAACCGTCCCAGTATTCCGCAGTGTTGTGTGTCAGACTCGTGGGCGGATGTTGCCTGCTCCCCCTTGACTAATCACTAATAGACCAGTCGTCCGCTATGTGCTATCTCGCATATCTCGTACATCTGGGGCTATCTAGCCTTATAGTATTTCCTTCTAGAGGAGTTAGGGCAGATCAGCTACAAAGGCCGTGCTCCGAGGTTTCTGACGTATCCCCCTCATGTTCGACAAGGACCTGTATGTGCTGTTCTGTCTGATCACAGAGTTTCCCACGCCTCTGCCATGTTAGTCATGTGCGTGTCCCCCACAAGTCAGTCTCAAACCTTAGTGGGCTCTGAACACTGCGATCCGCTCAGTCTTGCTCTTCCAGGCCCCCTCCGTGTGCGCCTTCGCCAGTGTCTGAGTCTTTGTCTTGCGTCAAACTTGGACCATTCTTTAAGGGCTTTCTGCAGCAGCTTGGGATCCGTGAATATCCTAGATTTTCCTTGCCTGTTCACCCTCGAACACAAACATTTCCGGAAAGAATTAAAAACGTGGTTATTTGATCAGAAATAAGGATAATAGTCATGACCTTTAGCCCACTGGAGTCCCGCAAGCGCCATGAGACCTCAAGGTGATTTGTGTGCTTAACAAGTGTTTTTGACTTTGACTTTGACTGACTGAGGCGTGCTGGGTAGAACATTGCGTAGTCTAGATTCTGTTCTCTCAGTTGTTTCTTCAGGTGTGCAAACTGTTTTCTCGCTTCTTGCACCCATAGAGTGAAGTCAGGAAATAGGGAGATTGTGGAGCCCCATGTTGGAGGCATCTTTCTCTCTCGCGCCCCTCAGTGCCGCATCACGGTCCCTATAGTTCAACAATTTGGCTTTTATGGGTCGTGGCGGGGCTCCTGGCGGTGGTCTTGGGCCAAGTGATCGATGGGGGCGCTCCACCACGAACATTGGGGAAAAGGATTCGCGGCCCAGCAGCAACACCAGCAGTTCTTCCACATACATTTCCATTTTCCCCATGCTAGTGGATTCCAGAAGACCTATGATTCGTATGTTGCTCCTCCGCGACCGAGCCTCCAAATCTTCTGCCTTATCTTGAAGGTTACTCAGCAACTTCCCCATCTGTCCTCCGAGTCCATCTCTGTCTGAGCTTCTTCTACTTCCGTCACCCTCCTCTCCGTCATGTCGATCCGCTCTGCTTGCTTATCTAGGCGTTCCGTCATACGGTACGCTAATGAGTCTATTTTGCTGTCGATGGTTGCCAAGCTCTTCTGTACGGCTGCTAGTATTGTGCATATATCTTCTTCCGCTAGTTCCGCCATTTCTACTTGCGCAGTCGCTGCTTGTTCAGGTTCCAATTCTTTCAGCCTCTCTTCGCTGTTCAAAGTTAATTTTAGGCTGGGTTTTACCCACCTTGCCCATGATTGCCGTTTCGTTCCTAGCAGTGTGTTCGTCTGGATGCTCACTGCCCTCCGAGGCCACCGGTGTGGTGTTCTCACCCCTCTGGTTAACGCAACTCAGGACTAGCGGGTGCCCAGGTAGCCTGTGGTAGCCACCACACTCTGTGTGTCTGTGACTACTAATGTTGTTTCGCTATGCGTTATGTTCTGCTAGGTGGACAGTATTGGCTTTCCCTCACCATGCTAGGCTAGGTGCTCAATCCGGCGCGTTGTATTTGCTCTCCTTGTTTCCCTTTGTGTGATCCTGGTGTGCTGGCGCTTATAAACCTTGCAGTTGAGCTGCAATCTGGGGGCTAGGGGGTTATCCTTGGTGCCGCTCCTCTCACAGCGTGGGCCGAGTTGCTTGTATTTCTATAATTGCTACTGGCGTCGTACAGGTTAAATTGTGGTGCGCCTCCCAGTTGTTCGGGCGCCGCTGCTGCACTCTCCGCGCTCCCGCTACTCTGCTCACTGTGGTTAACCCCAGGTGATGGTTATTGAAGATACCATCCTTGATCAAATTTGCAAGGGGCAATGAAAATTTTCCAAAAAGAAATGGGAGAATTTAAAGGCTATGTTCACCAGATTAAGTTGAAACAAGGAGCAGTCCCCATGCAGCACAAAGTCAGGAGGGTGCCGATTTTGGTGAGGGAAAAGGTAAAGAAGTTGTTGGGTGAAATGCTTGAAGTGGGGTC
Source organism: Calotriton arnoldi (assembly GCA_963921515.1). Lineage (NCBI taxonomy): Eukaryota > Metazoa > Chordata > Amphibia > Caudata > Salamandridae > Calotriton > Calotriton arnoldi. Next base: position 3,264,374 of record CAWUFW010000025.1, on the reverse strand, counting down.
ATCGAACCCATTGAGACAGCCAGTTGAATCTCCCTAGTTCACAAAGAAGAGAGGAAGCTGAGGTTTTGTGTGGATTTGAGGGGGTTAAATCAAAACATTGTGACTGACAATTTCCCCCTGCCAAACATCAATGAACTTATTTTGTTACACGGAGGAGGGAGGTTCTTTTCAAAACTTGATTTCAAACATGCATACCAACAAATACTACTTCCCGATAGGTCCAAATCTATAACGGCATTCATCACCATGGAAGACACTTATCAATTCACCAGAATGCTGTTTGGTTTGTCATCTGCGACTAGTATCTTCCAGAGGATGATGATTGATGATTTAAGGGTTTGGACAATGTCATCTACTTGCAGGATGATGTTCTGGTGTTTGAAGATATGGTTGAGAACCATAATGTGACCTTAAAACTGGTTCTGGACTGTCTCTCCAAGTCTGGTTTGACTTTGACACGCAAAAAATTAATGTTTGGTGGAAAAGATCGAATTCTTGGGGCACACTTCATCTGCGGAGGGTGTCAAACCCAGGAGTGACTTGTTGGCAGCAATTAGATCTGCATCGTCGCCCAATGACAAGGAGCAATTGCACTCTTTCCTGGGCTTGATAGAATATTTTTCAAAGTTGTTAGAGGCTTTGTCAGCAAGACTGAGTGTTTGTGAGTTTTGTGTGGCGGTTTGAGGAACAAAATTGTTTCCAGCAAATCAAGGGTGAAATGTGCAATGCGAAAATATTGGTGCCTTTTGACACTAAAAAGAAACGGTTGATGCGAGTGCCACAGGCATAGGTGCTGTGCTGTCTCAAAAACATGGCTCCACCGGAAAGACTGTTGCCTTTGCCTCGTGCTCCTTAACATCTACTGAGCGCCATTATGCAGTCAATGAGAGAGAGTCTCTGGCAGTGGCATGGGGCATTGAGTGTTTCCGGACATGTGTGTGTGAGGATGCCATATTACTCCGCGGACCGATCACAAGCCACTCTTGAAACTTTTGGCACCAAGAGGTACAGGAAAGGGTTCGGCAAGACTTGCCAGGCTGGCCTCGCGCTTACATGAGTACGATTATTGTATTGAACATATACCTGGCTGGAAGAATATCCAAGCAGATTATCTCTCATGCATGCCACTTGATTGGAAACGTGGATGAGAAGAGTGTTACTCACAGTGAACGAAAAGGTGCGATGGCAAGCGTGGGTGATGTCATTCAATTGTGTAGAGGTGTAGTGAGTGAAGCAGAATGGATGTTTGCCATGAGTAATGATGGTGTGTTGAAGGATGTTATAGAGATGATAAAGAAAGGTGGCAAGAGGGAGAGTACGCTGCTCTACGGCCTTATGGCAAAGTTTTGGATGAACTTTCCGAAATTAAAGGCAAAATGGCCATGTGTGGTGGCAGAATTGTTCCTCTTTGTGAAGTGCGTAAGAGACTTTTTGACATTGCACATGAGGGGCATCTTAGACAAAGTGTCACGAAAAAAAGATTGAGGAAGGAGTTTTGATGGCCGGCAATGGGCAATGATGATGAGTGGAAAGAAAGACACTGAGTGTAAGAAAAAAGTGAGAAGAGATTAAGAGGTGGTATACAATCTGACTTGGGTAGTATTTATGATCCTGGAAGTACTTGGCACAGTGTGTACATAGACGTCATTGGACCAATGTCGAGTTTGGGATGTGGGAGTAACTTTGCTATGGCAATGGTGGATGTTCACTCAAGGTGGTTGGTGGTAAACGTTTTGTCTGAAATCTCTACTAGAACTACTATAGGAGCGTTTCATGACATATGTAGAGAAGAGGATTTTCCAGTTATCCTGATTACTGAGAATGGGTTGCAACTCAAGTCAGAAGAGCTGAAAGATTTTATGACAAGACAGGAGGCTAGCATTATGCATTACCTTTTTATTTACCAACTTCTGAGCAGCACTTTAAAAGCTTCTAACATAATTCTATGAAGTCCCAAAAACGTAGAACATTCAACATAACATAAGCCTCCAACATTCTAGGCTATTCCTCTTTTGTTTGCTGCTTCTGAGCAGATAAGTATATGCTTATTTATTTAAAAGATTATTTGGTTAAAGTATGTTATATGTGAGAAAAAATGTATGTAGTAGATAGAACATCTAGCTAGAATTTGTTGCTAGTTTGTTGTTAGATTAACCCAATTTTCGGGTTATTATTAGGTCTAGACTTATTTTTAACAGGATATTTTTAACAGGGTTATGTAAAACATCGTGGTCAGGAAGGAAGAGTATTTGATAATTAATATAAACTTAATGGTTTTGGATTTCAAAGTATTCGGGAGTAAACGTTGTCGATGTAAAATAGGAAAATAATGTACCGATTAAATTTAAATCAAAAGAAACACAGGTGTGCGCGAGCTGCTTCAAACGGTCACTCTGGGGTGAATGCAAAGACGAGCGTCTCGCATTCTGAATGCATAGAAGAGTGTCTCGTATTCTTTGTTTTGAAGCGGAACAATAGGACTTGTTTCTGAAGGAAATAGAGCGTGTATGGACAACGCAAGTCTAGACGCGTCTATTTCTTTAGGAAATAGAGCATGAAACTGTAACGCATGATGGTGTGAGCTTATAACGTGAGGTTGCTAGGAAACAATTTCCGATTGGCGTCAGTTGCTATTGACAGTTGCCGATCGGAGGGTTTTTTGACAGAGAAGAAGAGATTACGAGAGATAAATAAGAACGAGGGTATTAAAAATATATATTTATATAGAAACATACAACGTGAAAGACAGATTTTAGAGGGATTAAGGTTTAAAAAAAGAGATAATTATATAAAGAAAAGTTTCACATACTAAAAAAAAAAAAGAAATTGAGTGAGGAAGCTGATATTAGCTCAAAGGATGTACAAGATGAAATTATAAGGAGGTTAATAGAGATCGAAATAGGGAATAAAGTACAGGAGACAGTGGAAAGGTTAGCAAAGGAAGGGAAAAGGAAAGAAGATAATGTAGAGGAAGAGAAATTTTGGCTATCGGAGGAATAGGATACACAGAACGGGTTTACCTGGTGGAAAATGTTTTAAGAAACCAACACAAAAATATAGTGGAAAATATTACCAGTACAGAGACAAATAAAGTAAGCGGAAAAAACATAGGAACAAGTTTGAAAGGTGTCCAGAGCGGCACAAAAGAAAGGCAGGTTGACCCTGCGAATGATAGAGGTGGACAACCTTCATGGCCAACAGATATTGAAAGCGAGAATTTTGATGAGTACGTATTAGATCTTGATTATAATGAGGATCAAGATGAGTTCTCTGAATATACTAATTCAAGTACTCGGTCTCAAAAAGAATTGAGAGATCCTTTCTGGCAGTCATTTTTTAATCCAGCATTAATAAGACACCCGAAAAGTTCAGAATGGTGGCCAAGGAAACATGTTTTAGATTATATTAAATTCTGGATTCGAAGGCCATTGGAAAGGAACAAGCGAAATCTAATGAAAGCAGAATGCTCGCGACCAGTTATTGATATAAAGGAGACTATAACTCCTAATCTAGAACCAGACCTAATATTGAAGTTGGGTCGTGACCCTAGGAAAGGGTGACCCTAGGAAAGGCTTAAACAATGCGAAGATAAAGTTTTGGATATATTGGGACCAGTGGCAAGGATATTGGACATGATAGAGGAATCCTACTTGAATGGAACAGAACTTGATTTAAGAACTATTAAGAGGTTTGAGCCAAAGGGCTGTGTGTTTCATTGGAAAAGCAAATGCAGGTCTAATAGCGGAAAGACGTAAGGAAGTTTTATTCAGGATCAGTCATAAATTGGGAGATTTTGCAAAGAAGGAGAGCAGTGAGTCAAAAGGACTCCTATTCGGGGATGGACTGGTTAAGTCTTTAGGAAAACACGTTCAAATTTTTACTTCTCTAGATAAAGCACATGCATCTATGCGAAGAGTTTTTGGATTGGAAGTAGAAGTTTATATGGCAGGGCCGGAAGGCGGGGTCAGACTTTCGGCCGACCATATTTCAGCGGCCCATATTATCAAGGAGGAGGAAGCTTGCAAGGAAGGAGTAGTTTCAGAGGAAACATGTATCAAAGTTCCTTCTATCCTCAAAGAGGACGTGGAGGAAGGAGCAGATCAAGTCGTGGAAGATCAAGCTTTCAGTCAGGAGGACAGACGAATCAGGGTGAGTATGAGAGATACTTTTGGTTTTACCCTGAGAAGCTCAGGAGGGAGGCTGAAATAATTTCAGAAAAAATGGAAAGAGATAACGGGAGATTAATTACTGGGTTTTGGAAACTGTGAAAGGTTTTGTGATAGATTTTGTATCTATGCCAATACAAGAGAGGGAACCAAAAAAGATATTCTTTCAAAAAGGTGTTCAAGATATTGTTGGAAAGGAGATAAAAGATTTGTTGGGAAAGCAGGCGATAGTAAGAGTGTCAGAGGAAAGGAAAGGGTTTGTAAATACCCTTGTTGTGGAAAAAAAGAACAAGGGTTGGAGACCTGTCCTAAATCTGAGGGATTTAAATCAGTATGTGGTTTACAAACATTTCAAGATCGAGGGTATCCTGATGGACAACGATTGGATGGTGAAAATAGATTTGAAGGATGCGTATTTTTCTATACCGATTGCAGAAGAAAGTCAGAAATACCTTCAGTTCAGATGGAAGGGTCAACTCTTTCAATTTGTTTGTCTCCCCTTCGGATTATCTTCGGCCGTTTGGTGTTTTTCAAAGGTGATGAGACCGGTCGTGGGTTTCTTGAGAGAAAGAGGGGTTTGAATGTTGATTTATTTAGATGACATACTTATCATGAATGGAGAGGTAAAGACTTTACTGGAACACAGCATCTTGGTTCAGGGTTTGCTGAGAGACTTAGGGTTTGTGATATATTCAGACAAATCTATTTTGGAGCCAGCACAGAAGATGGAGTTTTTAGGTTTTGTGTGTGGACATTGTAAAGAAACAGCTGGAGTTACCGGACAGGAAGATTGTCTTAATAAAAAGAGAGGTGAAATATTTATTAAGAAAACCGGAGGTAAGTTTAAGACAGTTAGCGAGAGTGATAGGTCTTTTATCATCATCGATTCTGGCTATTTTTCCGGGCCCTTTGCATTATTGGGTGTTACAGAGGGTAAAAGGTGCAAGTTTAAAAAAAAAAAGGTCTTTGATATGGAGACAAAGTGCGATTGGATGTAGAAGCGAAGGAAGAGTTGAACTGGTGGCTAGAAAATGTGCAAGCATGGAATGGCTGAGCAATTTTTGGGGCGAGTCCAGATTATGTACTGGAAACAGATGCAAGCAGTTTAGGTTGGGGTGCGAGATTAGAGTCTCAGGAAACAGGAGGATGATGGAACTTGAAAGAGAGATCATATAAATTGTTTGGAACTGAAAGCAGGAGTCTTGGCGGTTCGCAGTTTCAGGGAGAAAATTCAGAGAAGAACAGTTTTATTAAAGATGGACAATATCTCGGCAGTGACTTACATAAACAAGTTGGGGGGGAAGCAGGTCAAAGAGGTTAGCGGAACTGGCAAAGGATTTCTGAAAGTTTTGCATAGATCACAAGATAAGCATAACAGCTCAATATCTGCCAGGGAGTGAAAACATGATGGAGATTGGAATTCTCGTTTTTTGAAAGATTACAGCGATTGGAAACTGAATCCTTTGTTTTTTAAGAAGATACAGGAAACTTTGGGTCCTTTGAAGGTAGACTTATTTGCGTCAAGGTTAACAAATCAGTTGGAGGATTATATGAGTTGGAGACCAGATCCGGGAGCAATGTTTGCGGACGCTTTCAGTCTAGATTGGAAAGGTTTGAGAAGTTATGCTTTTCCCCCATTTCTCAATTATACTGAGTTTTAACGCAGGTGAGGAGACAAGTTTGCAGATTAGTTTTAGTAACTCCGTTCTGGACAACGCAAGCTTGGTATCCATCTGTAATGGAGTTAACGGTGAAAGACCCAATTTTAAGGAGTGGAGAAAGGTCTTTTGAAGGATGTAGACGGAAGAGAACATCCGTTAGTGGAGTCAAGGGTGCTCAACCTTCTAGTTTGGAGCATTTCAGGAAATCAGATAGATTTGCAGAGCTATCAGGAGAGGCTTCAGAATTATTGTATGAGTCATGGGCACCAGGAACTAGGAAAAGGTATGCAAGGGCTTGGAAAGTGTGGGTATGCTGGTGCACAGAAAGGGGTTTGGATCCCGTTGAAGCGGATGAAATTATGATTGCTAACTTCCTGGCATATCTTTACAAGAAAGGTCTAAGTTATAGAACTGTTAATTGTTATAGGTCAGCTATAGCAGCTGGACATTGTCTGATTAGATGGAGTTTCTGTGGGAAAAAGACTATTGGTTTGTAGTTATGAAAGGAATTCGTTTGAAAAAACCTCTAGGTTCAAGGTATAATATTCTATGGGATGTATGTTTGGTTTGGAAACTTTTTGAAGGATGGCAGCGTAATAAGTTTTTGAGTCTGAAAGTTTTAACTTGGAAGTTAACTACATTATGTATGATTCCTTTTAGAAGGGTTTCAGACGTGAAAGCTCTGGATATTTCAGGGAGATTCTTTCATCCAGAGGGAGTGTTTTTTCAAATTAAAAGGAGAACGAAGCCAATGTCCAAGGATATTTTATCCACGATTTGATAGTCACCCTAAATTGTGTGTAGAAAGATGTTTGAGAGAGTATGAGTGTAGAGTAAGTGAAATTAGATGTGTGGGGGATGATCAATTGTTGATTTCATATGCAAAACCACATAGACCAGTGTCTTCAGCAACTATTGCAAGATGGGTTAAGGATACTATGCGTGAATCTGGTGTGAATTTAGAGAAATTCAAAGTATATTCTGTACGTGGAGCTATGGCTTCAAAAGCTTAGATTTCTGGAGAAAGTTTGAGCGAGATTCTAAAAGCAGCAGATTGGTCAAATGACAAGGTGTTTAGAGATTTCTATTTTAACCCAGTTGAACATGTATCGGAAAAAGTTCTAAAAGACTTTAAACCTGCATAATGCTAGCCTCCTGTCTTGTCATAAAATGTCGATTCTCAGAAGGTAAGTGCATAGAGAATCGTGATTTTAGTAAAGCCAAGGAGGCTAGCATTATCGCACCCTCCCTACCCTTTTGATGGGAGAGGGTGGTTAGAATATATATATATTTTTTTAATGTATTATTATGTTAAGGAGGAGGTTTAAAATTAATGTTGCATGGAGTTAAAGGACTGAACAATATGTTTAAAAGGGTTGATTTTATTTGTTGCAGATGCTCAGTAGAAGAGTCGTGGGAAGAATATAGAAAAGAAGAAAAAAGGTTTTTGGGAAGGTAGAAGAGAAACAAGAGGAAGAGCCTAGAATGTTGGAGGCTAATGTTATGTTGAATGTTTTAAGTTTTTGTGACTTCATAGTTATGTTAGAAGCTTTTAAACTGCTGCTCAGAAGTTGGTAAATAAAAGGTAATACATAATGCTAGCCTCCTTGTCTTTAATAAAATCATGATTCTCTATGCACTCACCCTCTGAGAATTGACATTTTCTATTGTCATGTGGTGTGAGGCATTCGCGTCCAGCCTTGTACGACCCCCGGGCCGATGGAGTTGTAAAAAGGACGAACCACATAATTGAGGGAGCGCTTCAAATGGCAGAAGCCAACAGATAAATGTGGAGTCTACGATTTCAGACCTTGTTTGGGCTTATTGCATGTGGCGAAAACTCTGCTACTGGTGAGGTTCCATTTTGTATGATGAAAGGTAGGAAACCAATTTCAAAACTCAATCCTTCGTAGATGCGAGATTTGATTGAAGAGAGTTGTATCATGCATAGCAGTATTCCATCTGTTGTCACCAGCAGATCTAGAATAATCCCAGGTGATTGGGTTGATATTAAATATGTTAGGGTAAAAAAAGAATTAATATACATTCATCTGGCACAAGTAAAAAAATATAACAGTTATGATAATGTAGTCTTCAATCGTGGTTTCATCAGTCTTGTTGTTAACAAGTTGCTTATTGTAATTCTGATGGCGGTTACTGTAAAGGCTAATATGAAGAGACATCGGAATTACAATAAACAACTTAACAACAAGACTGAAGAAACCACAATTGAAGACTACATTATTAAAACTGTTATATTTTTTTACTTGTGCCAGATGAGTGTATATTATTTTACAAGGAACATCTCAGAGGGGTTCTTAATTATGAATGCTGGGTGAACATTCATCCATCATGTACATCGTACCTACAGGGTTTGTGCAATAATATTTTGGTGGTAATCCTATGTGAGCTCTGTGGTACCCTCTTTTCACCCCTTCTTTGTCATTTCTAGGGTAAAAAAAGGTTTGAGTAAATTTTGTGAGCCATATGTGGTGAAGGATGTATTTAGACAAAAGACACACAAATAATGGACGGAATGCAGAACAAATCAAAACCTTCACCCCCAGTCAAGGGATCTGGATTAAATCCATCGTAAATTTTGTGAGCCATATTTGCTAAAGGATGTATTTAGACGGCATATGGTGTTAACAAGCGGTGAGCGTTGAAACTTATGAAGAGTGCTAAATATGCTGCTTGAGGATGTGTGACGAATGAAGATGAAAAAGATGGATGCAGTGTTATAATAATGATGTGCAGACACGTAGATGATGACGTTGTATAATCGTTCGCTTCACACTTACTCGCGACCCAACTAGGTGTTAATAGAGAGTTCGCCTTCCTTTTCCTAAAGAGTTCAAAGAGAGAACTGCCTGTAACTGAGTGAGGTGTTAGGCGATACACGCACACACTTTCTTATGTGCCTCCTCTCTCCAGTCCAAACCACCCTCTTTAGCAATCCTGATGGTTTCTTTTAACACCCGCTTGAATCATTCAACAACACTGTTCGTCTCTGGGTGATATAAAGCACATTTAGCATGCACCACACCTCTTTCCTACAAAAATAATTCCATTTCACTCGACACCAGCTGCACACCATTGTCGGTCAACAATTTGCCAGGGATACCCTCACGTCCGAATAAATCTTGTAAGAAAGATATCACGTGATGAGTTTCATTGCCCTTAGTGACAACAATCTCAGGCCACTGTGAAAACAAGTCCACCAGAACCAACACATAATGCAATCCACACCGATCATAAATAGGCCCCATGATATCCAAAGCTACCTCTTCCCAAAGGTTCCCGTTGCCAAGATTAACCCAGTTACCACAAGTGTCTTTGTTAATGAGAGATGAGGAGGTGGTGTGCACAAATGGTTTTCGTATGGAAGGAGGCAATGGCATTGGTAACAATGCTGGGGCTAGGTCTGGTGCCGATTCAACTGCTGGCACCAGGTCTAGGATTGAGTCCAGTAGGATTCCCGTGTTAAGAAGACGACCTATACATTTGCAAGACTTTGTTCGATGATGTATAGGGGATTTGTGTTATTAAATTGTATTAGTTTCCATTTACTCTTACATTAGTATGCTTGGACGTAAGTGTACTCTTGTTTTATTTATGAAATGTTTTCTAAATGCATTGTTCTTATTTATGGAACATTTTCTCAATGGTTTTCGATTATTAGGACTTCTTTTTATCCAGCAACATTTGTGGGAGCGGAAGGGGATGTGTTGTATGTAATGTTATTACATACTTTTCCTAGAATGCTATCTCCCCTGCCATTCCATTAGTTCCTTGTTCCGTTCATATTGTGTTTGTATGTGTGTGTGTTCTAGTCACCACTGTTGCCTGCTTTGGTGTACGACCTCATCACTTCATTTCTCCTCTCTATCCATGCTGCTGCTCACTACCCCTGCCCTCCGTATTGCCCTCCCCACTCGCGCCTAAAAAAAATGTAAACGCTCTTGGGTATTTTTTCCTTTTTATTTACTGATCCAACTCCGATGGGCAAATAAAAAAGGCGGCCGCATCAGTAGCTTTTTTTTCTTCTTTATTTAGCTCCGCTGGACAGCATAGAGATGCTGGACAGCATGTCTAAAAACATTCGCAAAGCCAATAGGTCCCAAAGGCTCCTCCTATTGGCTTTGCCAATGCTTGTTTACATTTGGTAATTATATTGTGGCATATACCTGCCTCAGTGCGGCCTCCCTACGGCCCAGCAGTTGGGTACGATCCGGTGGTTGCAGTGCTAGCTCTTGCAGTCTTCTGAGCCAGCATGGCCTGTGTAGAGGCACCCCTTTGGCAATGGAGCAGAGCCGTTCGATGCCCTGCCTTTCCCCCAAAGCCTGAGGCTGCTTATAATTGCATTCTTCCTAGACGTCACCAGAGGTAGCACAATAAATGAGCTCAGTTGTCATTGCAGTTTTAATTAACTTTAATTACTTTTGGTTGCGTAAACAAAGGCACGCACGGAGTGGCACTAGGGACCTTTGACGTTTTCGTTTTCAGGGCGTAAACTGGACATTTTTATTAGAATTTACTACCGCAAAATCCGTTGGAATGTTCTCCGTTAGATTATGTATGTGCTCCTTTTGCAGTTAACCAATTACCTGTGCCGATTAGAGTGCGTTTTTAACCACATTACCAAGTAGTTTAAGTGCATTGCATTCTGTAGAACAAAGGCATGCCTAAGATTGTTATAAGGCATTGTGTATGAAGAATTTGTTCTACTTGCCACCCTGTTATGTAGTAACCTTCATTTTATGACCTTTACCTCCCTGTTTGAATAATTCTAGCATTACTGTGAATTGTAAGTGATATTGTGTTTAGGACTTGGAGCATACTCTGTACAATTATTCTTGCATTGTATAGTTTTAATGCTTCTAGTAGTATCCGCTCTTAGTCCAGAGTTAACACTACTACCGTTATTGGAATACTGACTGCTTCACCCACAGTGTCAGTTCAGGGTGAGTAGCCGGTCTTGCAAATCCATTATTGAAAAGGTGAGAAGTGAGGGATATTACTTTACCTAATGGTACTTGTGACGCGTTCATGTATCCCTCCGCTATCCTTCTCAATCCAAATAACTGACTACAGGGATGTGGAATTTAATAAAATATCTACTTGTCCACGGGGCACGTTGCTTCATAAATCTACTTGTCCTGTAACAAAATCCACTTGTCACTTTGCTGCCATGTAGTGCGGCGACAAATTATGGCAGCAATCTCATTACATAAGAGCTCTGATATAGCCTCTCTGATTACCAGGGCTCATACCATAGTAGTGTTTGAATACTTGCAATCCCCTTATGTTGCCACGTTTCCGCAGATCTACATACTGGGGCTGAAGTTAGTGGTAAGCAATAGTTCCAGGGTTAGAATGCCCTTTTGAGTCTGTGCAAACCTACTAACTTGCATGTTTTAAGGATTTTCAACAACTTTTCTCTAATCTTTTCCCATACTGAGAAATGCTTCCATTTCTAACGATAATGGCATTACTCCTAGTCCTACTCCCTCGCCTTCCTTCATCACTAATGAGGCCCCGCCTCCCACCCAGACCCACCCCCAGCATAAAAACTCTGCCCGCCCCCACCTCCACCTGTACGTAAACAAGCCGAGCTAGCACTCAGTTGAACCGCACCGGGAGGGAGGGAGGGTCCTCGAAGGAAGGCGAGGGAGTAGGACTAGGAGTAATGCCATTATCGTTAGAAATGGAAGCATTACCTCCTGTCCCTCCCTCGCCTTCCTTCATCACTAATGAGGACATAGCAAGCAGAAGAAAACAGAGACGGACAACTGAGTGATAAAGAAACACCAAAATGTAATACAGTGCCCCAAACACAGCAGATCAACATCCCTGGTCCCGCATAGAGGACAAAACCCTGTGGCCCAGAACATTATCCAAACGCTCCAGACTCGCAATTCGATAGTGACGGACAAAAGTAGAGGGAGAAGACCAGGTCGCCGCCCTACAGATTTCCACCACCGAAGCCCCCTGCAACTCAGCCACCGTAGCCGCCATACTGCGAGTGGAACGCCCCTGATCCCCCACAGGAGGAGCCACCCCCTTAAGATGGTAAGCCATCAAAACCGTGGACCGAATCCAACGACTCAAACTAGCGGTGGAAGGCTTAACACCCTTCCTAGCTGGACCGAAGCTAACAAACAAAGAGTCCCCCACCCGGAAGGACTCCACAACCTGCAGGTACCACAGCAAAGCCCGACGGACATCCAAACAATGCAAGCGACAATCCTCAGCCGAGGAAGGAGCAGGACAGAACTCAGGCAAAATCACCTCCTGACTGAGGTGAAAAGCCGAATTGACTTTAGGGACAAAGGACGGAACCGGAACCAGAACCACCCGATGCGAAAAGACCTTACAGAAGGGAAACTTACAAGACAAGGCCCCCAACTCCCCCAAGCGCCGCGCCGAGGTGATAGCGACCAAAAAACAAGTCTTAAAAGTCAAGAGACGCAACTCAAGACCCTCAAGGGGCTCAAAGGGAGGACCAGACAGGACATCCAACACCAAATGCAAATCCCACGAAGGGAAGGACCGAACAGGGCGGGGAAACAAATTCAACAGTCCCTGAAAAAAACACGGCATCAGAGCCCCTTCATCCCGCAAATTATGCCAGGAGCCCCAAAAAGCCTGAATAGCCACCCACTGCACCTGCAGAGAAGCCACCGACAACCCCAGAAGAGCCCCATCCTGCAGGAACTGCATCACCACAAAGAGGTCAGCAACCGTGGGATCAACACCCTTGCCAGCACACCAGGCCGAAAAGACCCGCCAATGCCTAGCATAGGAAAGCAGAGTAGAGGATCTACGGGAAGCCTGCAAAGTAACAGCCAAAGGGGCAGGAACCCCCAACCCAGCTAAGCCCTGCCGTTCAACCGCCAGGCCGTCAGGTGCAACCTCCGCAGAGAATCCAGAGGAAGGGCCGGAAACTCCAAAGGGGACGGAACCAGTGGAAGGACCCACTCCCGGTCGCAACACAGCCCGGACAGGAGAGGAAACCAATTCGCCCGCGGCCAACAGGGAGCCACCAACAACACCTGAGCACAGTCCCTGCGGACCCGCACCAGAAAGGAGCGGAGCAGCGGAAAGGGGGGGGAAGGCATACAGCAGACCCCGAGGCCAAGGACCGGTCAAGCCGTCGACCCCCAGAGACCCGGGACACCTGCCCAGAGAACAGAACCGGACCACTTTGGCATTCCCCGGATCCGCAAACAGGTCCACCACAGGGAGGCCCCAACGACTCACCAACTGGACGAACACACCGGGAAGGAGAGAGAACTCCCGAGATGACGGAATCTCCCTGCTCAACAGATCCGCCCTCACATTGTCCACCCCCCGAATGTAGAGAGCCGACAGACCCAGCACCCAGACCTGAGCCCACTGAAAGATGACGCTGGCAATCAAGTTCAAGGACCGGGACCGGGTCCCCCCCTGACGGTTGACATAGGACTTCGCCACCAGATTGTCCGTCTGAATCAACACCCAACGACCTTGCAGAGAGTCCTGAAAGTGCACCAGGGCAAGCCAAATCGCCCTCAACTCCCGCCAGTTGGAGGACCTCCGTGAGTGTAGAAGGGACCAGCACCCCTGAACCTGATCCGACCCCAGCCAAGCACCCCATCCGGACAGGCTGGCGTCCGTAGTCACCACAAGCGGAGCCGGAGGAGCCGGCGAAACCCCGGCCAGAAGGTGACGCCGGCAGAGCCACCAGGAGAGCTCCCCCCGGATCCGGTCCGACATGGGCAGCAGGGACAGGAGACTCTGAGACCCCGGAGACCAACCCAACAGGATCCAGTTGGCCAGGCGGAGGAGATGAAAACGAGCCCAAGGAACCAGAAACACCACGGAAGCCATGTGCCCCTGCACCCGCAGCCACTGGACCGCCGGAGAAGCCGCCCGGGACATCAAGGCCCGAACCTGGGACTGAAGAGAGAGCAAGCGCTTGTCGGACAAGGTAACAAGGCCGAGCAAAGTCCAAAAACGAGCCCCGATGAACACCATGTCTTGAGAGGGGACCAAAGAAGACTTTCCCCAGTTCACCAAGAACCCGTGCCCCTGAAGAACCTCCAAGGCCCTCCCGATGTGAGCGTGCAAAAGAGACTCCCCCGCAGCATGCAGCAAGAGGTCGTCCAGATAAGGATGAATGAAAACCCCTTCCGCATGAAGGAGAGCCATGAGAGGCGCCAGGACCTTTGTGAAAACCCTGGGCGCGGACCTGAGGCCGAAGGGAAGCACGCAAAACTGAAAATGGGCGTCTCCCACAGCGAACCTCAGGAAACGCTGAGAAGAAGCAGCCACAGGGATGTGGAGATAGGCGTCCTCGAGATCCACGGAAGCCAGGAAGTCGCCAGGTTGAACCAGAGGAATGATGGCCTGAAGGGTCAACATGCGGAAATGAACGGGCCGAACCCAGGAGTTGACCCACTTGAGATCCAGGACAGGCCGAAAGCCGCCGGTCACCTTCCGCACCAGAAACAGAATGGAGTAGGTCCCCGTCCCTATCTCCGCGACAGGAACCCGGCAGATGGCATTTTTGGCAAGCTACCAGGACACCCCGTCCAGCAGAGCCACCCTGCGGGGACCGGAGACAGGCACCGGAGTCAGCCGAACCCCGAATCCGGTGGAACCAGCACAAAGTCGATCACGTGCCCATGACCCACAGTGCTCAGGACCCAGCCATCCGAAACGTCCTGCTGCCACCGAGGAAGAAAATGCCGAAGACGGCCACCCACCGGCAGGGAACCGACCAGACAGTAGTTGTCAGGGACCCTTCTTGGCAGGGCCTTTAGGCGCGGAGGCAGCGTGCTTGGGAGAAAAACGGGGCTGAAAACGCCGCCTGCGAAAAGACTGACGAGAATCACGCTTAGGGGAAGAACGAGGGGCCCTATTCCAAGGCCTGCCAGACGGAGCCGAACCTCCCTTATAGGGCAAGGCATGCTTCCGACCTTGAAAGCCTTCGAAATCAGGGCAGGCAATTGTTCCCCAAACAGAGCCAGTCCATCAAAAGGCAACTTCAACAGAGCCGCCTTCTCACCAGGATCAGCCTTCCAGGATCGGAGCCAGAGGGAACGACGCGCCGCCACCAAAGCTCCAGTGGACATAGCGGAAGACTTGAGCACGTCAGACGAAATGTCCGCCAGCAGCCGAGCCTGCTGCTCCATAGCAGCCAGGAGGTCAGAGCATTCAGACCCTCCTGAACCGCGGCAGCCAACTTTTCGAAATCCTGCACCAGTGACTGCGTTGAGTAGGCAGAGAAAAGGCTAGCCCGCAGCGCCAGGTTCCCAGCAGCAAAGGAGCGTTTAAGGCCAGAGTCCACCTTCCTATCAGTAGCATCAGCCGGGGTACAATCCTCAGGCAGAATCGCAGTTTTGCCAATCAGAGTGGCCAGGATAGAGTCCAGTTTCAAACTGTGAGGCAAGGGATCCTCCCCCTCCAAAAGGTACAGCTTCTGAAGGAAGCGAGGGACCTGCAACTTATCGATCTCACGCCACTCCCTCAACACCATGTCCTTGACCGGACCCTGAAAGGGCATGCCCAACTTGGAGGGAGAAGCATACTGAGGAAAAGACTCCCATCCCTCTCCCCCAGCTGGAACGGAGGGAACCCCAAATTGTCCCGCACATGAGCCAGAACATCCCAGCGCTCCTCCCTGGAGATATACTTTCCCCCAGAGGAGGTAGAAGGACCCTCCTCGTCCGACAGGGAAACAGCCCCAGCAGGATCCAGCGAGCGAGGACGCGAAGGAGCAGCAGGCACCGGACGAGCCAAGAGAGCCTTAGCCACCGCAGCCTCAATCATGCCCTGCACCTCATCCTTGGACATGAGAGGCACATCACCCCCAGAAAGGCCCCGACCCCGAGGGCGCTTTGGGGGAACAGGAGAACCATCAGGAGAGGAAGAAGAGGAAGAAGAAACCAGGTTGTTCCTCTTGAACACCCTTTTGCGACCCATGGCAGCAGAGGAATGGAGAAGCAACTCCCCGACACCTAAATGTAGAGAAAAACCCACCAGGAACCCTCCAATGAAAGCCCAGGCCAGGAAACAGCCAAAAACAGGAAAAAACCACAAAAACGCCATCTAAAATAAAAGACCGGGCACAAACCCGTCCTACCAGGTCTCCCAGAAGAGTGCAGTCCGAGAGGAGGCATCCAAGACAGCCCGACCCGGAAACACAGCCCCAGCCACAGGAGGACCGCCAAACAACGCAGCAGCTTCCTGAGCCACCGCTCCGCCCCCATCCACGAAGGAGACGAGGAGAGGAGGCATCGCCAGGAGAACTCCGTCGAGGGCACCGCCGTCGCAGAGAACCAACTCGAAGACTCCCCGGCACCGCCACAGGGAGGAACTGAAGGTAAGTCTCACTAGGGAGACAGAAAAAAACAGGTGGAGGTGGGGGCGGGCAGAGTTTTTATGCTGGGGGTGGGTCTGGGTGGGAGGCGGGGCCTCATTAGTGATGAAGGAAGGCGAGGGAGGGACGGGAGGTAATGTTGGAAATTTACTCCCGACAATGGCAGACTTAAACCTTCTACCAGAGTTGGGGAAAAAAGTGGTTGGAGGGAAACTGATCTTGCAAACACTCAGATTTTTGCATGAGCAAATTCTACACATGCATATTTGCTCATGCTAAAATGCAGTTCACAAATATTTTCGAGGAGTACTATTTCTTGTCCTACTTCTGTAAATTCTTGGGAATTCCCGAAAGCCGTATAGCTGCACTTAATGCAAGGACATATACCATGGGTGCACTTTTGAGACTTTCTATAATAATTGGGCCCCTAATTTGGGGGGTCTCTCTCTCTCTCTCTCTCTCTCTCTCTCTCTCTCTCTCTCTCTCTCTTTCTCTCTTTCTCTCTTCTCTTTCTCTTTTCTCTTCTCTCTTCTCTTCTCTTCTCTCTCTCTTCTCTCTCTCTCTCTCTCCCCTTCTCTCTCTCTCTCTCTCTCTCTCTCTCTCTCCCCTTCTCTCTCTCTCTCTCTCCCCCCTTCTCTCTCTCTCTCTCTCTCTCTCCCCTTCTCTCTCTCTCTCTCCCCTTCTCTCTCTCGCTCTCTCTCTCTCTCCCCTTCTCTCTCTCTCTCTCCCCTTCTCTCTCTCTCTCTCGTTCACAAGGAGCATATCGGCACACAAAGTAGTTTTGTTCAGTGCCAGTAACTACTGTAGCAGTGAGTGCTTTTTGAGACCAAAAACAATTTTTGCTTTTGCCAATGTTTGTTATAATGGGGAGGGACCGGCAGCTCCCACACCAATAAGATTTTACAAAAACCATGCCAAAACATGTCACACACAACAAAACTAAAAAGCTGACCACCAATTTCAGACCTACTGGCTTTGCCAATGCTTGTTTATTTTTGTTTCCCATAATCTTATTAAAACTGGTTACACTGATATTCCATTAGGAATATTTTTGGGAAATACTAGAATGCATCAACACATGTTACTAAATGATGCTGCAAAGAAATGGTACCTGAAATTTTACAGTAGTTTAGCAAAATGTTTTTTTTCCTGCTATCATTTTTTAAATCAACATTTTATTTTGAAAGCAAAGAATTCTCAATCTTGCTTTCAAGCTTCTGCAAATATTTGCATCAAATCGGAGCATTCTGGGAGCATTATACATAGCCTCATTTTGCTACACTTTGAAAACGTGTGTACACATGTTCAGTCAGAGCTTACAACATTTACTTGGAGCGCTCACCCTAATAATAAAGGCTTTCAATTAATGAACCATAAATACAAGTTTGAACAGCATTAACATATGGACAAACATATTACCTTAACTGCAGACAGTGCCCTTCCCTGATCCATAATGTGGTACTGCAACTAGCAACCAAAGGGTTTGTGCTGCAGGGGTTTGGGCCTACTTGTCCCAAGGACAAAATGCACAATAAAACTTGTTGCCCTTGACCCCAAACAATATGTCCTGTGCAATCGGCTATAGGATTTCCACATCCCTGTGACTAATATCCACCACTCAAATTACTTTCATATTTCACTATACTAATTCACCACTAATCCTTATGGGTTTCCGGAGAAGCGTGCTACTCACCAAAAAAGTGCTTCAACTCCCCATTAGGGGTAACAAGCGCTATATAAATGTAAACCTTTTTCCCTCTTCTATCCCTCCGCTATCCTTCTGAATCCAAATAAATGACTAACCTATCCACCACTCAAATTACTTTCATATTTCACTATACTAATTCACCACTAATCCTTATGGGTTTCCGGAGAAGCGTGCTACTCACCAAAAAAGTGCTTCAACTCCCCATTAGGGGTAACAAGCGCTATATAAATGTAAACCTTTTTCCCTCTTCTATCCCTCCGCTATCCTTCTGAATCCAAATAAATGACTAACCTATCCACCACTCAAATTACTTTCATATTTCACTATACTAATTCAACACTAATCCTTTATGGGTTTCGAAGTAGTGTGCTACTCGCCGAAAAAGCGCTTTGACGCCTCGTCAGGGATAGTAAGTGCTATATAAATGCAATTACAATACGTGATGAGCCTGAAGACGTGGACTGAGTCACTGGTACTGAATAGTTCCCTGATTTATGATATTAACAATTAAACTCTTGAACGTTCATTTGTGCTTGAAATGTTGCTTTGTGCGCTGATCTTGCTGCTTTGATGACGTGTCAGCGTGTCATGCTGGTGCATGACCTCCTGGTGAATGTACTTATATATAAATGTTGCTTTTACATATGGCATATGTTTGGTGTGTGTTGGTTCGTGATCACGCTGGTGTATGCCATGTTGCTTAATTTGCAGTGATGCGCCTCGGTACTGTAAATTGCAGGCCCAGGACATGGAAGTATTGGTGTGAGACATGTTCGTTGGTCCGTTTACCTCTGTAAGGCATACTTGGTACGGCCAGTGAATGTCATGTTTGTGGCGTTCTGTGCTGATTTATAAAACGTTGCCGAGTATGTTGCAGCATGCAGCGGTCTGTGTGTGGACGTTGTATTACATAGCACTTTAAAAAAATATTTGTATTACATTGTCAAATGCATTATTAAGTTAAAATTCAGTGCTCTGGTATTAAGTACAGGAAGGAATACAGTCGCAATCAGCCATTACTCTATAATGCATACGTAATGCATAATTATTACATTATGGCTAAAGAACTTTGTCGTGTGCATAATGGTGACATTGATGCTAATCACATTGCCATCGAGGTGTGAACTTGTTTGTCTATGAACTGGGTCAATAACGTGCAACATTACTGTGGAAGTCAATATAGAACCATAAATACAGACTTCAACTGTCTGAGCTTAGTGCAGTTTGCCTTGAAGCGTTTTCAAGCCAGCAAGAAACCCAGAGGATGCGTTCTGGTCTAGCTAAAGTCAGTGTAAGTGGGACACCATCCCTGCGGCACCAAAACAATGTGACATCCTCATGACAGGCTTATCAGAATACTTTGGATTCTGGGGGATGAAGGACGGAATGGAAATTGAGGTAGCCTAACGTCCTAGATGTCTGAGATCATTGGTGCCCCCAGCAAGGTTCTTAAAGGGAAAACGCATAGGTGTTTCAGACAGTGCGCTAAAACTGACCTTTAGAAAAGAATCACTGTGCGCCAAAACTGACCTTTAGAAAAGTATCACTGGGCCCACAGTCAAGCTGGTCTTTACGAGCGAGGATTTGAAGGAGACTATACTGGAGGAAAAGCAAGGTAAAGACAGTTAAAAAAAAATCTTTCCCGACACGTCCAGAGCTGCAGAAGACCGGCAAAGGCTGTTCACTTCACTAAGACTGGATTGTGTGCAAAAGTGGCTCATGGAAAGATTCTTTTCCATGCAAGACTGTGCATTGGGGAGGGGGTGCGGGGGGGCAGAGAGGCATCAATAAGATACCTCTTCAATGTGACCTAGGGCTGCTAAGAAAATGTTTCTCTGGTGAGGAAGCAAAGGCGAGGCCCACTCAGATGGCAATGTCTCCCAAAAGTCCTCTAATGAAAAACATACACTGAACTGCCCTTAATGTCACTTTATAAAGATACTCTTTGAGGGAATAAGAGGCTTCCATGTTTGTTTACTACAATACTGATTGTGTCTCCCAAACCTACACAGAACTTTGCCGCTCTTCTCATAATGACCTGTCTGTGTGACGACCAGCTGAGATGCTACTCCGATATCTGGGCCGAGGCCGTCTTCACCACGGATCCTCTTGAGACTCCATGCACTTGTCTGGAGCCTTGCGGTGATACAGCACTCAATATCGAAACATGTCCCAAGAATAAACTTGAGAGAGTTGATGAAGCTTAGCTCCCTTCTCTTCTATCTGGTTTTCCCCTGTACTTTATCCCATACCACTCATGTTTTCTTAACCCCCCCCCTTTACTAACTACATCTCCCCGCCCTTGATTTACCTCCCTAAGTCCATTGTCACTGTCCCTACCCAAGCATTTTCTCCCCACCTGTTCAAAGGCGCGCTCACCCATGGTCCTTTCCCACTCTCATCTACCTCCCAAATCCCCTCAACACCCACTCTATAAAATCTTTTACAATTTTCTACCCCCAGTTAAAGTCTGAAGTGGTCACGGTTCTGCGGTATTGGTGTTTAACCCACTCCTTTCTTGAACGGTATAGGCTCTTAGGGGACAGCTGCATCAAGACTGTACTCACTCCTCTCCAATTCTCCATTTCTTGCGGTGGACTCCGTTTGATTGCTACACAATATCATGCGTGTCTCTTTTATTTTGCTTTCTGTCAGTCTGAGTCACTATGTGGCAAACACGTTTGAAAACATGCTGAAAACCTCAAATTAAAACAAGCATTTGCAATGTAATAGTTCTCGCATTTGCGCGAATTTGAGCTATTGGCATTGTAAATGACAATGCCTTTTATTTATGTGTTGGTTTTTAACCCCTTCGCTGCGGGGCAAATTCCCCCGCGGTGCGAGAGGGGGCGGGGTTGGGTGTGGCGCTCGGGTGCTTATGACTGCTCCCGGCCGTCATAAATCACAGTGGGCGTGTGCTCATGACGGCCAGGAGCCGTCCGAACTCCGCCCACTGATTAATTTCCCCGCACAGGCGGGGAATTAATACCGCGTGGGCGGAGCGGCAACGTTCGGAAGGCTCCCGGCCGTCATGAGCACACGTCTACTGTGACTCATGACGGCCGGGAGCCATCATGAGCACTCAAGAGGGTAAGACCTAAATAAAAGGCATTGTCATTTACAATGCCAATAGCTTAAACTCTCGCAAATGCTTGTTTAGCAAATGTTTGGTACAAACGCTGTAAGATCTTATTACAAACTGCTTCATGATCACTAATGAGCACGATCAATGCTCTGGATTTTGTGGACTGTTTTTCATTCATGAAGATTCCTTTAGAGCTTAGAATGTGACACTTACTCTGCGTTCTTGTACCTAGTTTTATGATGTATGTTGCACTGGCACTTCCTGATTCTGGCATTTTTCACATTGTATTTTTAATCGATTTTATCTTAACACGATTGTTTTTGTCTTTGGAGATGAATGCATACTTATGAACATCACGACTGTACAGCAATCTCTAAAATCTTGATTTTTCATGTACTGTAATAGTTTTTATATTCAGGCCATATATGCATTTCTACTGTTTCTATGTATACTTCGATGGTTTTTTGACAGTCGAATAAAGTAATTTACTACTACTATTCCTACACTACTAATAAAGCAAGCAAAGACAAGGTTACCTTATTAAAAAACTCAACAGACGATTTTACAAAAAATGAATATTAAAGTACCAGTTCTCAGCCCTGCCAGAAGAATGTTAAACATAACATAACCAAATCGCCAGCTAACCGTTGCATTTCTGTCTTCCTCTGTGGCCATATCGAGGCCCATTTGGAATCCCACTGTGCAAGGTAGTCACTCAAGCTTGTGACTCCAGCTATTATCCCAAAAATATTTTGGAAATCTATATTTTTTCGTGTACATTTCAACAGCACGCTCCAATCTTGTCACGTATTTTTCTATATAAATACATCAAACATTACTCGTTATGTTTAAATCTCTCCTGAGTTAGGGTCAAATATAATCAGATTTTATTTGTTCTAGAAAAGGTACACCTGTAGCTCCCATCCTTGTATGTCCAAAAGCACGTTGCTGCATGGCTTATTTTATTTGCATTTAACCGTTAATGTATTTCAGTTTTGTGTGTTGCACCTACTTTACCCAACACCCCTTCTTTTGTTTGTTGGCATTGGTTCACTTGTTTATTTAGGATACATACGCCCCCGCCCCTCACCACACAAAATATGTCCCTCGTGACGACTTTCTACTTTCGGTTTCTATTTTATGTTAATTGTGATGACCGAGGGAGGAAGAGAGAGCAGCGAAGAAAGCCCACAGACACCGCTAATTACCCTTTTTCAATTAACTCTTTCCCTCCCCCTTTTATGAAGGGGAGAGAGGAGGACGGAGATTGGAAGAGAGAAAAAAAGCAGGAGGGGATGGAAGGAGGAGGGGTTAGAGGGAGCACTGGATGCCGCTCTTGCTGACACAGAAAGCAGGGTCCGCCTCTCTTCCTCCTCTAGCAGTGTGTGGTTTGTGTTTATGCCAGGCGGTCAGTCCCCCTCGATGTCGTGTTCACCCAGGGGGAGGGAAAACTGCAGCCAGGAGGAGGGGATTGAGAGAGAGCACACGAGAGAGACAGCCGCAAACCAAACAAGCTCTGTAGTACCCTCGAAGGAGGTGGTCTCCCTAAACGCACACACAGTTGCTTCAACTGCAGCTCTATTGTCAGGTCATAAAAGCCTCCTTTGTGTATCTGCAGGCTGGCTGGAGTGTGTGTGGAAACAGTGCCCCGCCCACAAAAAGGAAACGGCCAGACCGCAAACGGCTCCGCTTTGCTCTACTTCACAGACACACCACAAACTACATCCTGCTTCCTGCCCTCCTGCAGTAAGAGAAACTCATTAAAAAAATAGTGCTTACAGACTAAAGAAGACGTACTGTGTAACAACCGAAGTAAAAGGGCCAGTCCTCATGGGAGGTTACAAATGAAGACAAGGCGGTACTAAGGAGGGACTAACAAGCCGAATAACGAATCAGAAGCCAGTATTTACGAAGGACAATGACACAAGCCAATGACAAATATGGGCGGAGAGTGGGCGGGGCTTCAGAGTACATAGTCCAATATAGCATGGCTCGCAGCGCATACGCAGTCCAGGCTTGACCTAAAAAAGCAGCAGGAAACATTGGGACAAATTTGGGTCATATCTGGTGATGTTGCCTAAGGGATTAAGCAGGTATAGTGTCCTGGCATCAACAGCAGATGTACTTATCTCCTCCAGACCATTAGGTCCTCACCTAGCATATTGTTGGATTTAGTTTACTACTTGTAGATTTCTTCTGCATTCAAACACACCCACAGAACTTAAAGCCAATTATCGTATCTGGTTTTCGTTGGCTCTTGGCCCAAAGCTTATTTGTTTCATCTTTTCTTCTCCTTGGTATCAGGACCATCAAGCACTTCATGGGTCTGCGATTACTATTTACCTAGGGAAGCCCTATTTCCTCCCAGAATTTCTAAATTTCTGCATGCGCCCAAATTTCTCCAAACTGCGTTTTGAGCATTTTGTCCACCAATGTGCGTATATTTTATCGAGTGTTATTAGCATTGGGTACTGTGGAGGATTTTGTTTCACTATTCTTAAAGTATGGTTTACTGTGGACCATTCTAAAATGCGTGTAAGTGCTTGTTGATTCAGTGTCAGTAAGCTGCCCAGATCAGTCTTACTCTCTCCCATCGGTAACGTGAGTGACAGGTTATCGATTCGGAGTTTAAAATATCACCGGGAGGGACAAAGGGCTTGGTAGGTCCAGCATACGGGCCCTAACCAGTAACTTAAGACAAAAAGTATGCTGTTCCTAGGGAGTTGCCCGGGGGGGTGGGGGTGTGTGGGTAAGGTGTCAGACCACGTCAGTTATGGGTGGGTGCTAGGAAGGGCAGGGTAGTTAGTGCTCATCCAGGGATAGCTCCAATAAGGAGCAAGGGCCCTCAGACTCATGCTTCATCATAGGGCAGCTCCTCATTGGGCCGGCACTGCAATGCCCAACGGGTCCCGCAGGGGGGCTCTTTGCCGGAGGTCTTTTCGGTTTTGCAGTCGTGAAGCTAGATGGTTTATGTGGGGGTGACCTATGTGAAGTGAGTAGAAGTGGGACTACGTGAATGTGATTTAAAAATGGCTCCTGGATTCTCCAAAAGAAGTTTACTAGAGGAGTACCTGGGCCATGAATAAAACAAGCATTTGCAATGCAACAGGTCTCGCATTTACGCGAGTTTCAGCTATTGGCATTGTAAATGACAATGCCTTTTATTTATGTTTTGGTTTTTGAAACATAAATAAAACGCATTGTCATTTACAATGCAAATAGCTTAAACTCTCGCAAATGCGAGACCTATTGCATTGCAAATGCTTGTTTTGTTCCTGGGTGGTGTGCAGAGTCCCTCTTTCGCAAGGCTACGTCATCCATACCAGACCAGCTTTTATACAAGTGATGAGACCCTTTGCTGCAACTTATTCTAGAGAGTGTGAGGAAAGTAAGGATCTTCACTGTGGTAGCCACATAACTGTGTCGAATACTTAATTTAAATGTGCTCTGTCGTCATCTTCGCAACTGATTTGATTCCTGTGACTGGAATAAAGGACCTGAATAAAGGACCATCTTTTCATTGTGTCTCTGGAACCTCGAACACGCTGTTTGGTAGCGCATTGCCTCCTGATGGTTTATCACTGGGGTTAAACTGTACCACAACTGAAGAGAAGAGGCACACGAAGCAGGGGTAGGACAAACGGCGAAGGAGTGGAGACAGATGCAAGTGGGGGAAAGGCAGGAAGAGCAAGAGAAGAGGAAGTGAAACCAATGAGGAAAGGAGCTTGAGGAGAAGACAGGCCCGTGATGGAAGACAGAGGACACCCATTAGAGAAGCGGACCAGCGAGGAGAGACTCCAAGACACAGACCATCTAGGGCAGAATGCTGGCTTCACTGCACAGCCGTCTCGCAAATATGAATTTCCTCACCATTAATCAGCTCTTTCAAGTTTTTATTCCGGAGTTCTTCTGGAGTGCATTACTGCCGAGTCTACGCCAATTCTAGTAAGTGCATGTTACCCAACAGGGATATAAACCTGTCAACGCCATAGCGCCTTCTCAGGCAGAGAAGAAAAAATATGCGCCTGGCTCCTGCGGCTTAAAGAGAAACGGATCCTTCCAGGTATGTCTGTCAGCTGCGGAACCCTCTCTCTTCGAGAGCAGGCGGAGAGCATGCATGAGAACACTGCCGTTTGGTGCAGGTAGAGCCAAGACGCGGGTTTATTATTCAAGTGAAAAAAAAACACATTCCGTCCTTACAGACCAGCACGGCGGCAACCGAGCCAGTGCCCACCCCAAGCAGCAGATTCCCGTGGCCTTTAGTGGCCAGTATTTCGACATGCTTATGCAAGCGCGCACATTTGGGCTTGGACGTTGTTTTGAGGAGTATTGCTTTCAGTGCCCAAAGGTCTTCAGTTACACTGAATGAAGCCAAGGGGTGACACCAGGGCCGAGGCGTGTAAACCGCCGCTTCTCCACAGCCTGCTGTGTGCAGTGCCTGGAGCCTCATGTAAAAAATGTGTCTCCCAAGACCTGGTATCTTCCAGTCGATAACCAATGAAAGAGCCGACTGGTGCGTGCTCCAAGCGTGAAGGCAGCGTGGTTGCAGGAACCCCAGAGCGTGCAGTACATGTGACGCCTTGTAAAGATAAGAAAAGCATTTGCGACACACGGAAAGCAGACGAGCCAGTCCGGGTGGGCCGGACAAAATAGCGAAAAGGAGGCACCCCAGAAAGCTTATTTCCAATGGCATCCCACCGTTTAGCATAAACTGTGACGCAAGCCAATGGAAATAAGGGGCGGGGCTTCAAGCCCTTTTCTCAAACTCCTCATTTACAATAAATCTCGCCGAGCGAGCTGCGCATGTGCGCAGCAACGCTAGGCGAGACCTAAACAGACTCAAAAAGTCGTGAACTGAGTGGGGAAAATTAGACCCGTATCAGTTCTAGTGAGTTGTGCAAAGGGTCAACATGTTTCTTGCCTTTATTAAAGTCCAAAAGGATCTTGGCAATTCTTCAGGACCTGTTATCCTCATCTACTCTAAGGGGGGCAACTAGATGTGTAATGGAAAGAAAAAAGTCACGTCCCCTTATGTCCGGATTCTTTAGTAGTCCTAAGTGTGTGAGAAAGAAGTCATGTGTAAAGTAAAGAATCTATACCTTCCGGAAACAAGTAGCACCTAGAGGATAAAACAAGAGTTATCAAGCAGCAAGTTATTACTTGGATAATACATGGTCTGAGTCACACTGGAATGAAAATAAATATAAATAAATAAAACCATGGCGAAGAGGGGAGGGGGAGGTGGCATGTATCATGCCAGGGTTGTGAGAGGAAAGGGGAAGCAAGTACGCACCTAGAAAAAGCATCCATATCAATTCGGAGTGCCTTATAAATTGAAGAAAGAAACCTCCAGCAAGCAGTCAGTGGCAGATTCTCTTTAAATGCATGGGTTTCCTCTGGCACATCTGACAATTGTTCTCAGGTCTCATATGCCAACCTAGCTAGTTTTGCTGTCTTCTTGAACTGAAGACTACAACGCCAATCAAGCCCAGTCTTCCTGGAATGTCAGCACCTTTCCTTTGTTGTATAAGTACAACATTTTCACATAACCACCGTCAATCCATATCATTACTGCCATGTCTGTCTGTATTTATGTACCTGAACATTGGTATTCCCCAGAGCACCATTTCTTTTGTGAATGAGTTTTTGATCATTTTCTTGAGCCACAGATGTGACCCATTATGCAAATCAGATGGGTGATTGGTTTGTTCCCCCCCCCCCCTTTCTCACTCCACTTCCTTGCTGCTGCCAGTAGTAAGTCTTCCAAGTGTGCCTCTCTGTGTTCCTTCAAATAGCAGTTTCTTGGTGTAGCTTCTCAGTCAACAAGACTAACAACATGTTGGAGTTTGGCAGCAAGGTGATCTAGTACGAAGCCTGGGCATATTACCCTGTAAATCACCTGCTATTCGAGATCAGGTTTATCTGTAGGTGGTCCATCTCTCTAAATATCTTGGGAAGAAGTCACATGATTCCTTGAAAAGAATAAAAATACGTGGATATCATAATCATTTTGCCTGGGTCCCTTCTCCAACAACAGATCACGGCAGTGTAACCCAAAATGCAGTATCTTTCAATTAAGCCTTTACATGATTTCTTGGATGTTATTACGGATCATATCTCCTACTGTTTGCGCAGTTTAATTTATATAGGGCTTTGGACCCCTGAGAATGCATCAAAGTGCATTGGCTAATGGGTAGCAGGGTACATCATATGTTGTGCTTGTTTGGAAGTATGTAGGTTTATTCTGTGCCCTACTTGGGAAGTGTTTTGGTGTTGTGAGTGAATATCAGTTTGTGCAAAGATGCATGCCCAACGTTTTCAGGTGGCTTAGACTTTGGATCTCTTTCTCACAGTCTCGCAATATACAGAACATCTTGCCAGGGGGTCTATACTGTTATTGTTACTGTAGAAAATCCTCCCTTTCTGTGTGGCCTCCCAGGACTTTTCACCTTTTGCTTGGCTCTATAACTCTGTGCACCTTACCCCTGCTAACAAGTTGTAAAAGGCCTGCCCCCCCCACCCTTCCCAAACAGGATTGATTTGTTTTATTTCTAAATAGTATATGTAACATGCCTATACATCCTTAGTATATGCTGTACATATTGTACCCAGGCCCATAGTATATGTAACTTGCCTATACATCCTTAGTATATGCTGTACATATTGTACCCAGGTCCTGTAAGTTGAGTGCCACTAATGGACTGCAGCACCTGTTGTGTCATCCACCATAGTGACAGTGCAAACATGGCTTCTGGATTAACGGGTGTAGCCTTACTGCTGCAGTGTAAACATGCACGGCAACCTGTGGAAATATACCCTTTTTGACGGGTAAAAATATCCCTTTTAAATATTAGTAAGTCCCCATGTGTAACCCTTCTAGCCCACAAGGTATGGTGCATGGTATTTAAAGCGTTTAATCGAGAAACTATTTGAGTTATTCCTTGGTGTTTAGAGCAATTTTATTTTTATGCATTTAAATTGAATACTGCAAGATGTACTATTTGTGTTTTATGTTGTAAGGCAAATTGCTGAAACAAAGATTTGAACGGTTAAAATTGCGGAAAACAAGTGTGACATGTTGGAAGTTAATGTTACCATGTCGCTATAGTGACGAGGGCCTAAGAGCTATTTTCACTGTGGCATTTCCATCTGTCCAGTGTTGAAAAATAGAGTTCAGATTAAAATACTAATACTGTATCTCACGAATGGGCCCAGCTAGAAAAATAATGAAACCTCTATTTTTAACAGCTACTAAAAAACAATTCAGTGGTGAAGTCAAATCCTTCATAAATATTCATGAAAAGTAACTTTTAGAAAGCTATCCTTTGCTGCCTGCACTGTTAAAGGCTAAACAGCATATGTGTCTGTCAGCTCTCAGTCTGTGCTCAGCCTTGAATATGTGCGAAAAAGGTGTGAAATGCCTCAAAGGAGCAAATAATTGGCTGGCCTATTATTGGGCAGAGATAACTCCCTGAACTCTACAGAATATGCATGTTGGTGTTTATAGGCCTAATGTCAAATCCTACTTGAGAGGTCTGTTGAGCCATATGTAACACTTGAAAAGGGAGCGAGCAGGATGCCTAGACAATTCTTGTGTATCCACTGTCTGGTTGCTGGATATCCTGCTTTATTCCTACCAGACTTCTGTCTTTGGGTTTGTTGTGGGTAGAGTCCCTATGTAAAACTGGATTTTAGTGTTAGATGTGGGAGGACTCTAGGATTACCATAGCACACTCCCTTGTACCCCCCTGTCTTCAGAGCTCAAGTTTAGTGTGGTTGAAGATGTTCACCATCTTAGAAATGCCCCAACACAGGGCATTTTTGGCCTATTTGCAGTAAGAAGTGCTGCAAAAGTGGTACAGGTAACTCCTGAGAACTTTTACCCAATTAGTTCCGATGTGCTCTGGAGTCATTCTTGCCCACTAGCTAGCACCAGGCATAAATGCGGCATCTCCAGGCTCTCACTTCAGAAGTCTTTCTGGACCTGTGGAAGATCAGAAGAGGAATGGACCTGCTGTTTATGATCGTAGAGGAGCCCTGGAGGACCAGACCTGCTGTCTATGACCTGAGAGGAGCCC
The DNA here is from genome assembly GCA_963921515.1 of Calotriton arnoldi. Classification (NCBI taxonomy): domain Eukaryota; kingdom Metazoa; phylum Chordata; class Amphibia; order Caudata; family Salamandridae; genus Calotriton; species Calotriton arnoldi. The sequence continues at coordinate 3,235,310 of CAWUFW010000025.1, read as the reverse complement.
TGAAGGACAGGACCTGCCCCCTTTTGTACCAAGGACAAAGAAGTGGACTCCAAGAGTCAATTGATTGACTTCCTGTGTGGAATCAAAGAGAACAAGTTGCAAGAGGCCTTTGCCTGGAAATACCTAGCTGACCAGTGGCAACTGTATCTGGAGTGGATCCTGCTGTTGGTCAACTGCCTCACATCCTGTGAGTCTCTAAGTGCCTCCCAAGAGGTAGTGGATGCTTTAAAACTGTATTCCTGTGGTCGAATGGGACTTAAAAGACGTATCCATAGGGCAAAATCTTTGACCAGGCAAACCTGGCTGGTGTATCTGATCTGCGCTCCATTGCGGTCAGCCTCAAATTGCACTTGGGTCACAGTCTACCACGACATTGACGATCATTGGCACTTTGTACTGTTTGGTGCCGTTTCTACTTAACTGTACAAATTCATATTTCCTGTTTCCCATATTGTCTTTTTAAAGTCATTTTTGGTATCTTTTTGTTTATTTTTACTCTATTTTTCTAACTTGGTTTGGGATTTTTATTATTTGGTATTTTGACGTTTACTATTTTGGTACTGCATAAATACTTTACACATTGGCCTAACGTAAGCCTGTCTGCTCTGTGCCGTAGCTACCAGGGGGTTGAGCTCAAGTTATTCCTTGGGGTGGGTAGTCACGTACCCTAAAAAAGTAATCCAATTACTTAGTTACCCCCATATTAGATGTTTTTTAATGTTGGAGCAGCTGCGTACATTTGGTGTCCTGATTTTGGGTTACACCTTTATTGCTGTCACAGAGGGCAGCACTGAGAAAAGTAAAAAGTAATGTTACACAAAAACAGGCTGACATTGGCAGGGCTCTGGCTTCAGCAAAGATTAGAACCTAGGTATCACAAAAACCAAAATCTGTGAGGATTCACTAAGGGCAGAGTGATTGTTCTTAGAGGGCACATGCTTTACAAGTTCCTTTGATGTCAATCAAATATTATTTGTAGTTTGCTTAATTAGCAGCCGCATGTTTGTCCTAATACGAGTAATTATAGAGAATGAAAAATTCCCAGCTATCGTAACTGAAAGTTTCAGTTCTATTAAGGACTCTGAGGCAAGGATTAGGCTTTAACTTTCTCCACTTTATTAACCAGCAGCCATTAAAAGTATGTATCAACATTAAAACTACATTTCCCATGATTCCTTGGGAAAGAAACAAAATAGTTCATCCAATCAGAACAGAGTATGCCCTCCCAATGTTTCTTGGAGACGCTCTATCCTCCTTTCTTCCTGTGAACACAGCTGATCACTCCCAAGATCACTCTTGTTTTTTCAAATCCTTCCCTGAGAAGACAAATGAGTGATGTAAGGTTCTAGATGGTACAACTACGTTATACACAAGGATCGTAAACCATGTTAGAGACACATTATGCAAATACTTATCAAGACGAGAAATCATGAAGAACACTTCATAATGGAAACTGTACATATTCATGAAAGGGCAAGTTCAGCATTCTAAATGTACCTCATATCGGGAGGGTGTAGTAATCAATTTAGAAGAGGGTGGGCTAACCCTCGCCTCCAAGTCTTTAAAGGAATTGAAACTTTCTGTTATGATAGCTAGGAAATTCTTCATTTTATGTCAGGACTGGAGGTGAGGATTAGGCTGGTTTAAAACTTCTCTACTACCAGAGATGCTTAATTTGTAGCTGGCTTGGAGTAAACTTTTGAAGGTAGAATCTGAGGAACAAATCCGCTGCATTTAGAATGTCCTCCAATCGAGCTCCCAATGAAAAAGCTTTGGAGGCTATAGCGACCCTCACGAAATGAGCTCCAAACTGTGAAATATCGATCCCCACCTCCTGCATGGCCTATTGTACCCATCTAGCGATGGTAGAGGAAGAAACTGCTTTGTGAAGTTTCGTGAGGGTAATGAGTAAGTGTCGTTCAACCTGAGGACGTCAGCCTTCTGTCATAGACTCATAAGTCTTCAATGCTCTAACCACACATAACTTTGGAACATCTAGGAAAGCTGGGTATGACACAGTTCTTGAATTACATTTCGTTCTTCTGGAAATATTAAGTCACACCGTCCGGAGTGAATACTGTACCTGCCACAGCCAGGGCTCTCGCATCCGATACTCTGCGGCAGGAGATCAAACACAACAGAGCAGCCAGTTATGCCGATATCTGCTTCCTGGAAAGGTGCTTATTAGAAGGCCATGATTTAAATAGATGCAGAACTTTATTAACTTCCCACAAACTGGAATACCCGGGTTCCGGAGGTACGGACTGTCTAATGTCCCTGAGAAGTTTACAGACCAGAGGATGCTCCCCAACCTGGTGCCCATCAATTGTCATATGGGCAGCTGAAATGGCCGATCTAAACGTGTTAATCGATCTATAAGCCACACCCTCTGAGGCTAAGTCCACCAGGAAATTCAAAATGCAGACCGTGTCTGCCCCCACGGGATCCGGTTGCTGTTGATGACACCAACCCAGCCATCGTGACCGGGCAGAGCGGTATCTCTTATCTGTGCTATCCGCCCAGACTCTGACGAGTAATGCAGAAGCTTCCGTAGAAATCCCTGAGACTTTCCAACGTTCCCTGTTATCGGCCATGCCATGGGACAGAGTGAATGCGTTGGCACCAGATGATGTGGATTCCTTTGGGGATCCTGGAAGAAATCCTGAGACGGGGGTAGAGGAATTGGAAAATCCCAAGAAAGTTCCACCAAAACTGAAAACCAGACTTGAGATCTCCAAATTGGGGTAATCACCCCTAGGTCCACCCGCTGTTGCAGAACCTGAGTGAACAATCTTGTAATCATTGCGAACGGAGGAAAGGCATATTCTCCCCTCTTCTTGCTCCAATCCTGGGGTAATTAATCGGTTGATACTGCATTGGGATCCGGTCGCCAGCTGCAGTAACTCTCCAATTGATCTAGTCAAGAGCAAAGAGATAGATTGTGAAGGGGCCCGCCGGGTTTTAAGGTCCTGGAACACCCTTGGGTGAAGTTTCCAGAGGCTGGCATCCTGCCAGTGACAGGAGTGCCAATCTACCACCTGATTGGACGTTTCCAGAAAATGCTCTGCCAAGACTGATATCTTGTTGGTCAGGCAGTAGTCCCAAAGAGCGTGAGCTAGGTCCGAAAGAGTCTTCAATCTTGTTCCACCTAGATGGTTGAGGTAGCGGACTGCTGCCACGTTGTCCATCTTGAGGAGAATACAACTTTGGGCTTTTTCTTTGGTCCAAAACTTCCCCCGCAAAAGAGCCGGACATTAATTCCAGGCCGTTTATATGAAGGGCCTATTCTGTGGGTGTCCATTTTCCTCCTGTGGAGAATTTCCTGCAGCGTGCTCCCCAAACCGAACCGCTGACATCTGATTCTATCACCAGGTCTAGTTGGGAGCCAAAGATGGCCTGGCCATTCCATGCCTCCATATGGGAGATCCACCATTGTAGTTCCTCTTTTGCCTCCTCCGAAAGGGGAATGGATTGGGAGTAACTGAGATCCCGGTGCAAATGAAAGATCTTTAGACGTTGCAGCACCCGGTAGTGCAGGCGTCCTGCAAAAATGGCCTGTATTGACTATTAGAGTAGGCCTACTATGCGGGCCACGTGCCTGAGGGAAATCATAGGTCTGGCCAGAGTCTTTCTGAGTTAGTGTTTTATCTTGGTAAGTTTGTTACAGGGGAGACTTGTAGTGGTCTTGACCGAATCCACCACAAACCCCAGAAATTGAGTGTTTCGGGAAGGAATCAGGGATGACTTCTCGTTGACCACAAAGACAAGATATTCCAACAGATCAATAGTCATCTGCAGATGATGTGACGGACACCTCAGGCATTGATTCAGAATTAGGATATCGTCGAGGTAGACTATCAATCTGAGGCCTCGAGCTCTCAAATGTTCGACCACAGTATCAGCGCCTTGATAAAACACCACAGAGCGGAAGACAGATGGAAGGGAGGTAAACCTGAATATCTGAGACCTCCATTAAAGTTGCAGGAACCGTCTGTGTGTTGGGGGAGGGGGGAGGGGGAGGAGGGGGAAGATGGGACTTGTGATAGAAGTGTCTTTGAGGTTCAATCCATCATCCAATCTTGAGCGTGCAGCAAGTCCCATAGAAGATGGATACCCTCCATCTTGAAGTGGCGCTCAGGTTGCTGACTGGGCATTGGTCCCTGTTCCCCTCTTTTCCACTAGAAAGATGTGGCTGAGGAAGCCGTTGGGGTGTAGGGTTGTTGGGATAATCACACCTTTCTCCAAAAGTTGGACAGTTTTAAAGTCCAAAAGTGCCGACTGGTCGGTAGAAAAGGACAGGGGAGTGGGACGAACAGGTTGGTACGGAGAACCGTAGAACTCCATCTGAAAACCTCTGATCGTTTGAAGGACCCAATGATCTGCGGTAAGAGTCTCCCAATTGTGAAAGAAGCCCCCCCCCCCCAACCTGCCCGCAACTTTGATCCCCTCAGAACTTTGTACACTCACCTTGTGGGGAACTGTAGGGACCCTTGCCACCTCTTCTTGCACCCTGTCGATGGAGTTGGGTCCTGGCGGGGTAGAAATTGCCGAATTTGGATGGATCTTGCCATTGCCCTCTGCAAGATCCTGTACCTTTAGAGGAGGCTTGGTGAAAAGCGCGGTCGGCTTAGCGCCCCCTACTACGACCGATTCTGGCAAAAACACGGGGTGTATAAAATTGTTCGATAGAAGTCTGGGCTTTGTCCAGAGAACTGAAGATATTCACAAACTTGCCCAACTCTCTGATTAATGGATCACCGAAGAGATTGCCCTCTGCTATAGACCCCACCTCCGATTTTGAGAGTTCCCCTAGCTTTGGATCTATCTTAATCAAAAGAGACCTATGGCGTTCTGTGAATATCTCTCAGTTCGCGTTCCCCAAAAATATTATGGCTCTTTGAGCTCAGCTGGACAGAGCATCGGGGGAGACCAAGGAGCAGGATGCTTTGGCAACCCGGCCATGCCCAGGATTTTGGACAGGGGCCCGCCACATCCAATAGCATGTCTTGGCATGAGCGCCAAGAACAATCTATTCCTTTTTTCATATCTCGCACAAACTTTGCCAGAAAAGTAGCCATCTTGGGAGTCAGGGCTACTTTGCCCTCCAAAGCAGGAGTGGGGCATTGGACTCGGAGACAACTCCTGACCTCCTTGTCCAATTTCTTTTGCAGCCGGCCAGCAATGTAAGGGGCCACTTTAGGGGCTGGGGACCATTGCACCGAACGCGGATGCAAAAGGTCATTTGGAACTAACATATCTGAGCTTGGGTCTTGGGGACCTGCCTCTGCCTTGGCATCATTCCCCATGGGTAGAGGATAACCAGATGGACGCCAGGGTCTGCCGGAGTCCCTGACTGAGGCTTTGGGTGAATCATCTGCCTCCCCCAGGTCCTGGGGAAGGAAAAGCAGGATCTCCCGAGGTACCTGGGGTCTGGAAACCAGAAGGGGGGAGGTTGGGAATCCATGAATGCCTTCTTCATGCACGCAAAGGCGTCCATGTCGACCCCTTGGTCGTTTGAGCACTTGCGCTTACTGTCTTGGACAGATGATGAGGGCTGCCCTGGAGGTATGGGGGCCTGTGGCCCAGCAAGGTCTTCCCTTGATTTGAGGGGTCTTTGTGACGAATCACTGACAAAATATCGAAGGTCAGAATATCGACCTACAGAAATATCGACGCAAGAATATCGAAGTCCTGAATATCGACATCCTATCTACATTATGGTAAGTACAAAAATATCGGGAAAAAAATATCGATGTCAAAAATATCGTTGTGAAAAATATCGTTTTTTATTTAAGTTAAAAAAAATTGTAAAATAAAGTAAATACATATAATTAAAATAAACATAGTTAAAAATATTTTAAAATGTTTAAAAATTATAAGTAATATATATGTAATGTAAAAATAAATTATACATATAATATATATACTTACTAATAATTTTTAATTATTTTAATAACATAATTTTTTTTAATATATATTATAAATACATCTATACACATAAAACAATAATATAAATAAAAATTTAGTAAATATATATAACAAATTAAAATTATTTTTAATCTTTTAAAAATTAGTTATATACTACATTAACTAAAATGATACAAAAAATATTAGATAGCGGAGGTAATAAAATTACTATTACAACTCCAAACAGTGCAACAGTAGGGAAAGTGTTGGATAGCGTAGGGGTTAAAATTACTATTCCCACTCCAGGGAGTGCAACAGTAGGGAAAGTGTTGGATAGCGTAGGGGTAAAAATTACCATTCCCACTCCAGGGAGTGCAACAGTAGGGAAAGTGTTGGATAGCGTAGGGGTTAAAATTACTATTCCCACTCCAGTGAGTGCAACAATAGGGAAAGTGTTGGGAGCGTAGGGGTAAAAATTACTATTCCCACTCCAGTGAGTGCAACAGTAGGGAAAGTGTTGGATAGCGTAGAGGTAAAAATTACTATTCCCACTCCAGGGAGTGCAACAGTAGGGAAAGTGTTGGATAGCGTAGGGGTTAAAATTACTATTCCCACTCCAGTGAGTGCAACAGTAGGGAAAGTGTTGGATAGCGTAGGGGTAAAAATTACTATTCCCACTCCAGTGAGTGCAACAGTAGGGAAAGTGTTGGACAGCGTACAGGTTAAATTAACATACTTATTAATTAAATAATTTTTGTAAAATAAATAACATATTAATAATTAATTAACTAAAAAATTAATAAATACCAATAAAATTAAAATAATATTTACTTAAATAACATTAAATTACTTCCCACCCTATTCCCCCATAAACACACAACCCGCTACACATAAAAAAGAACACAATAAATTTAATTATCAATTAATCAATTAATAAAAATAACCAATTAATAAATTAACAATAAATTAATTAACAAATAAAAATAATAATTTAATTATAATTAATATTCTAAATTAATCAATTAATAAATTAATTACCAATTCATAATTAACAATAAATTAATAATAACAATAAATAAAAACATAATTAATTATAATTAAATTACTTCCTACCCTATTCCCCTATAAACCCACAACCCGCTCTGATACTAAAACGCCTAATTTACTTTAAAAAAATTACTAATTTCTCAACATTTAATACATATATTTAAAAATAATAAAAATACATTACAAAAAATGTTAAACATACATATAAAATACATACTAAAATACATAACACTAATATAAATATCGATGTTATTAACGACGATATTTTTGCTAACGATATTACTTACTTCGATATTACTTACTTCGATATTACTTACTTCGATATTACTTACTTCGATATTACTTACTTCGATATTACTTACTTCGATATTACTTACTTCGATATAAAAAACAACGATAATACTTACCTTAAGGTCGATATTCTGGTCTCCGATATTCTTGACATCGATATTCTGTCCCTACGATATTAAAAACTCGATATTAGTGTAGGTCGATATAAATAAATCGATATTTTGACTGCGTACCCTTTGTGACTGAGCCTGGAGTTGTATTTTCTTCTCCAAGGGCGCCACCACTTGGGACTCAGCTTTAAATATAGAAACGTCCATGACTTGGCAGAAGTGGTCGTCTATAGAGAGGTAAGTAATATCCTCCTTTTCAATGTAATCCTCAAAGTCCTCCATAGTAGCAACAGGAGGGAGAGTAGGCCTTCAGTTACAAACACGGGGAATAAAGTAACTGGGGAAACCCCAAAATTGTACAAGTAATCCCAGAAAGGATTGATCAAAGAGCCCACACAGGCCTTGGGACCAGCACTCCCTTTATTCTATAGGGAGCTGTGGTTTAACCGCCTGGGCCTGTCCCAAAATGTGTCTTACTGTAATATTTCTTACCTGCCGAGCTCCAGGCGGCGGCTCTCAAATAATGTCCAGATAACCGTAAAATGCTGTGATTCAGGCCTCGTAAACACTACCACGACCGGAAGCGCTTCACCATTGAAAAGGGATCGGGTGAAAGTGATTTGCTGGCTGCCCTAGGGTGGGGGAAGTGGGTGGAGGGGGGGAGGTGGTAGGAGGCACGAAGCATGTTGATTGGATCTGCGCGGGCCCCCTAGCGGTCGGATGACCGCACCGTGCGGAGAGCCTGACTGAGTGGGAGCGGCCCCCTAAAAAGCAAGAAACGTTTCCGTGGCCGCGCTGAAAAGGAAAGTAGTCTTGGTAACAAGGACGCAAATGAAAGCAATCTCAATGATCTTTAACATATATGCATGAAAAGCCAAAGTCAAGCGTTTAAACATAGCAAATATCGTCAGAAAAACAGAGTGGGAAAATGCACTTCTTTGAGGCTGCTGGAGCAACGAAGAAAGAGGAAAATGGAGCGTCTCCGTACTGTTTTTTTTCTTTTCCAAGGTCTCATGGGAAATGTAGTTTTAATGTTGATACATACTTTTAATGGCTGCTAGTTAATAAAGGGGATAAAGCCTAATCCTTGCCTCCGGCCCTGTCATAGAATCTTTGTTTCTGAGTGCCTAAACGCCCGGAACTCTAGGATTGACGAGGCCCAGTTTCCTTCCTAGACATCCTTATTATTACCTCTTGGTAGGTTCTTTGGTTTCTGTTTTCCTCTTAATAGATCCACCTTCTATTTTGGCATCAGTTTTTTCAGACGAGTCTTCTCAATTGCAAAGAATCTCTACTGTAACAAGGCTTGGAGCTCACTCAATTTAGGAGCCTTTGGATCATTTACGTAAATGTTATCCAAATAACGTCGTGATAAACTGCAGCTCAGTTGTTGGCTCAGACTTTGTGGACAACCAACAAGCCCTCTTTATTACTGTGACTAGAAAGGTCTTCCAGGCGTAATAGTATATTACTTTTGTACATTGACTAACGAGGAAAAAAATTATAGATGAAAAGGTTGTCAACTGTTATTTTTCCTACTTATTTTCAATATTTTTTGTTTCAACAATTAGTTTTTTTGAGAAAACCATAAGCTTTCTACACAAATGATCCCTTCCTGAATTTGGATATGTCTACTTTTCAGAAATGTTTAGATTTGAGGGTTTATCAATGCGTTTCACACACATTTCCACCAAATATTGGCTACCACTTGGAAAAAATGCAAAATATATATATATATATATATATATATATATATATATATTTTTTTACAGGTCTGCTTGTTACTGCTGCAAAGATAGTGATTTTTGCACAGGGAACCTTTCTGTAGCTGCAATAGTTTGAAAAAATGCATACGCTTTCCTGCACAGCACTTCTTCCCATTTAAGAAAACAAAAAAAGAAAACTATGCTATAATCTACAAACCTTGGGTATCTTTAGAGTCCCCAGCATGTGGGGGAAAAGCATAAAAAATTGGCCTGGATACCTTGGGGGGGGGGGGGGGGGGAGTTATGAATGATTAAGCGCAAAGTGGGATGATATAAACAAAAGCTTATGGCACTGGGTCGGGAAAAACCTCAGCAGCCTAGGTTTAATAATGGAGAAATTAATTGTTTTAAGTTGAACCTTCCAGAGAGCACAAGATTGCAAAATATCTATTGTAGGCTTGCCATGAACTTTAGCGGGCTTACAATTGGTTGGCTTTGTCAGTCTCATTTGCTTGCTTCTTATACAATGGCTTTCTTTACCCATCTTGTATTTGTCTCTCTCCTGGAGCATTTCCTCTTTACTATACTTTTGACTGGGTGACTTGTGTCCTTTCACTGTTCACTTTTAGGGAACTCATTTTTTCTTATAGGTTAAGCACTCCTATCTGAGTGCTCTGTGTTTGTGTTCTCTCTCGTGGCTGCTCACACTGTCTCTTCCATGTACTTCTCAGCCTGGGTTCCGTGTTACTGTCTTCCCACATGTGGTTCTTTCTCTCTCGTCCCTCCTGTTGCTGTCTCCCTTGTGTGTTTCTGTCCCCCTGTGCTGCCTTCTCTCTCGTGCCTACCACACACATCCTGTTGCATTGCCCTGCCCCACCCCATCTGTTATTTTTCTAAATATATATATTTTTTGTGAGGGCCAGGCAGCAAATTACTGCTGCCCCTCATCAAATGCGCTTTGGCGCACTTACATTTGTAATTGGTTGATCTAAGTTGTGCCCACCATCAGTCAATAAAAATAAAAGAAAATGACACGCCCACCAACTTCATTCTGCCTTTTCAGGTTTTGCCTGAACAGTGCATATGCTCTGTCGGTGAAATCGATTGTTAACAAAAAAAGCTTAAAAGGGCTTAGAGCCCACCCATTACTTAACACTGATTGGCTTCCATGTCCTTCTCGTTTCCTTACTTCTGATTGGTCAGCGCCTCCTAATCCTTCATCCCAGGATTTCAGTGTTGTCTCTGCCGTGTAGCATGGGCCTAGTAAAGCTTCCTGTTTGCAGCCAGTGTCCTTCCAATGGCCGCAGCTTCCTGCGGGTACTTTAAAAAAAAAACAAAAAAACTTTTTTACATGCACTCTCGAGTCTCTCCCCAGTTCCTTCCTCCTTCCACCATCCATGCTCTTGCCTCCTAGCCCATTCCCGCTCTTCGTAGTGTTGCTGCTCCCTCCCCTGCACCCTCCTCATGTTGCTTTTCTGCCACCTCCTATTGTTGCTACTCCCTCCCTCCTCCCCGCTCCCACTTGTGTGGCTTGCCTCTCTTGCGCTTTTTTTTACCCATATTGTACAGCAGCGTGGGCTGCTGTGCAACATGGCTTAAAAAACCCCAAAAAAGCACTGTGACAGTCAATGGTGGCCGCGTCATAGCGTCTTTTTTTCGTGACCTTAAGCCATGATGCATTGCATCTCACACTGCTGTGCAATATGAAAGAACATTGACAAAGCCAATAGATCTCAAATAGATGAAACCTTTTGGCTTTGCCAATGCTTATTTCTGTTTTTGCTTATACTAAGTGACATTTGCAAAAAGCATTTTTTTTTTTTCCACTGACGTGCATCACCAAAAAGCATTGGCAAAGCCAGTAGGTCCCAAAGGCGAGACCCATTGGCTTTGCCAATGCTTGTTATGAACTTGTGCAGTAGGTTTCTTTTTCAGCTGAGAATAACGGGTGTGTATGCCAGTTCCCTTCCGGTACATTTTATATTGTTTATTTTCATTTTTATTTCTGTAATTAATCAAATGTGTCCCAGGAACATTACTCGCCATTATGCTTACATTTTTTTAGGTCGGGCCTATGAGACAGCTTTAGCTGTTTGGCATACTATTGTTCCCCTAAACCCTTCTTAAAAAAAGCTTTATTCAAGCCAATAGGTCTGGCGCTGTCTGTAAGTCTTTTGCTGTACAAATACTTGTTTTGTTTCGTCGTGGCTTCTGTTAAAACTTTGTTATACAAAGAGCTGTAGGGCACTTGACGATATATATATTTTTTTAAATCCCTAAATGCCAAAATATTTGTTTGTCCAAAAATCCACGCATTGCCGTAGTAGCTTCTACAGTTAAGCAAACTACTTTGTGTGTAGATGTGCTCGTTGTGAAAGAGCAAAGAGCTGTTTACACTGAAGTTGGACAATGGCTGAAGTGGGCTGACCCACTGCTTGTTTTTGTATACTGTAGTGGGCGGACAAAAAAAACTGGTGCGAGAAATATTGTTTAGAATTCAGTGGACTTACAACCTGCCATAGCATACCATCAGTTGTTTTCGTTGTCCCCCTCTATTGCAATCTGTTGATTGCTTAGCTCCCATAGGCTTCTCTTCCTTTTTAGGTCTCGCTGAGCCAGCGCATGCGCTGCTCTGCGAGACATTTAGTGTGTGGCTCCAGAAAATGCTACCACACGCTTTTGCGTGTGGCATAGAGCTTGCGGTTACGCGCGCGGGCGCGCGCTTCCGTCATGGCTCATTAAGTGCATCGCTCGCGGGCACCCTTCCAGCCCGCGATCACGTTCACGGCCGCATCACGCGCGCACACAACTCCCGGGCTTATATTAGTCCAAAAGTGGAGGAACACTGACATCTGGTGGCCAAATTGCGCAAACACCTGTGTGAGGATAGATGCTTAGGAGCATCGACTCACTGATTGGTCAATTATTCTCTCCATCTGTTCAAGCCAAAGTAATGCGAGCCTTCTTGGACTTAGTCATTGTAGATGATCTTTGTCCCAAGGCAGCTACGTGGTTGATTTTAAGACATACTACCTGGAGATGAGAACAGGGTTGAAAATATCATTATTCCCGAATCACTCTTCACTTTGTGATATAGAATCCGTGTCCGGTGAGGAGCATTGCACCTGCACTTGTGAAGTTGTGGGATCTCCTCCACTGAGTCATATAAGTGCCCAGGTCCTAAATTGGTGCAGCAGTCTGTCCTCTCTACTTCTTCCACAGAGACAGAGCTTGAACTATAGCAACCATGGGGTGACTAGGGCATGGCAGCTGGAAAGATAAGGGAGTTCAGGTCTCAGGTTGTTTTGACAAAGGGCAGTTCTACAAACATTTCCGAACCCGTTACTACCCCAACTTCGTTCTGCGTGTATTTTTTGTGCAGCGTTTTCCTCATGTAGCTGTACTCTATTTAAACGTGGAGTTGAGATAGGTCATATCTCTGGATGTAAATAAGAAAATCTGATTTCCCTAGGACATGCATTATGTTTTCCCCAGTTTTGTAGATTGAATACCTTGATGTCTTGTAGGGAACAAGCCAGGCATGTGAAAGGTCTGTTTGTTTTGGATCACACACCAACTCATTTTAGGACATATACATGCAAACAAACATCTGCATAGTCTTTATTTTGCCAATGATTAAAATTATATTTCTTGAGCTTAAAAAATAACTATAAAAATAAAGACCATAAATCTTTTGGCCCGTTGTCCCTCAGCATTCATTTCACTGGTATTTGGAAAGGTGAGACTCCGTTACCTAGTCTGGCAAGTCAGTCACATTTTGTTAGCACAATGTAATGTATACAAAATACTAATGTTGGTTTTGTATTAATCTAACCACATGAGTAGAAGGGTGCATAGTTTTTGCCTGACTCATATCGTTGTGTTAGACTGAAGCCTTCACTTATAATTACCACAATGTCTGTGCTTGTGTTTTTTTTATAAGTGCTTGTGTGGGCACATCTTATTGGTTATTGGCATCTGATTTATGGCCCAGCCCGGGGGCATGTTTTGGCATTTGCGCAATGATTTCCAGCGGATTTCACACCTACGAGGCACCCTATCAGACGCAGGACAGGAGACAGCGGATGGAGGCCGCGACGAAGGACTCCTCTCTACCTGCGACGTGATGAACCGCCGGACTGCAGAGCCCCAGGCGCCCGGGAGAAGGAAGGCCTTGTTTATCAAAAGGGCTGACACTCTGCTACTAAGCCTTAGCTTGTGCAAGGTTATTCCACCCTGAAGGGGCAGGGAGGGATAATACATTGCCGTAAAAATGCCATTTTAAAGTTCCACACCATAGGTCTGCTTGTTGGCCTCGCACTGAAACAGAGCTTTGACAAGGCTCATCTGAGGGCTGACAAATGATGCACGTTTATTCCGCCATGTACTGCAGAGGAACGCACCAGGAACGAAGGTTTACCTCCGCTCTGCCTGTCCGTCGCTTTTGCTTCATAAAAATCACGCAGCGGGATGAAATGCCCGCCCTATGGAGCCAGCAACAGTAAAACCTGCACAGCCGCTTAAAGCGAGAAACAGCCGAGACCAGCCTAAAGCGTAAATAACATTTTTTTCCTTTCCTAAAAACGAACCGATAACATAATCGTAAGATTAATGCCACAGCCTGCATGGGGGCTTCCGCAATATTCCTACTCCCAATTGCAAACAGGATTTTATTTAGCTTGCCCAGGCAAACTCTTTCCAATGCCTCTCCACAAAGCTGGGTGGTTCTCTACTATAAACAGGGTCCTCTATAAACTTTAGACAATTGTTTTCAAAGTGGTTCAGCCCACTAACTTACTGACCTGCTCACACCCACCATGCACTCGCTGATCACATCAAATTCAGCTTATGCAGCGCCCAGAAGGCGATACCAGACCTATTGGCAAGGTTGGTTACATTTTGACTTTCATTCTTACTTTGCATATATTTATATATTCTGAGACATTACTAAAGTGATGTATTTTTATATAATATAAAACCCTCGCAGGATATTCCCAGTGTATTGCCGCTGTGATAAATGTATAGCACCACTGCACTACCCCTCTTCTACCCCTCTACCCCTCTTCTACCCTTCTACCCCTCTTCTACCCTTCTACCCCTCTTCTACCCTTCTACCCCTCTTCTACCCCTCTACTACCCCTCTACTACCCCTCTACTACCCCTCTACCCTTCTACTACCCCCCTTCTACCCTTCTACTACCCCTCTTCTACCCTTCTACTACCCCTCTTCTACCCTTCTACTACCCCTCTTCTACCCTTCTACCCCTCTACCCCTCTTCTACCCCTCTACCCCTCTTCTACCCCTCTTCTACCCCTCTACCCCTCTTCTATCCCTCTACCCTTCTTCTATCCCTCTTCTACCCTGTGGTGGACTAAGTAACAGCCGGAGCCTGATAGCACTGCTTGTCCTTTTAATAAAAAATAAAAAAAAGCATTGGCATAGCCAATAAGTCTCGCCTTTGGGACCTTATAAGTGTTTAGTTATGGAGCACAATATCCTTGGTACAACAACATCAACTGTTGCATGGCTAAGCACTTATAAGGTCTCAAATGCGAGACCTATTGGCTATGCCAATGCTTGTTGTTAGCTCCTCCCTGGAGCATGGACCAAGTAAGTGAGTACTTTTTAATTTTATAAACATTTTGGTATTATTCCTGGACGTCCAATGTGCTTTCCTACTTCTAACACAGGAATACGGCTTCTTAATTATTGCTTTCATGCTATCTGCCGTCTCTATTGACAATTAGTTACTTACACTCACAACTGTACTACTCTGCGCTACTCTGCTCCACTCTACACTACTCCACTCCAGGCCATTTTATTCTACACCACTCCATTCTAAGCAACTCCACTTTATGCTACTCTGTGCTGCGCTACTCTGCTATGTGCTGAGCCACTCTGCTCTGTGCTGCGCCACTCTACTCTGTGCTATGCCACTCTACTCCATTAAACGCTTCTCTAGCCTACGCGCCTCTACTCTGTGCCGCTTTACTCTACGCCAGTCCAGATTCAGGCAATGCGTGGCTCAAATAGCTAACTGAATTCACAAACCTCCTTTAACTTTAAATCCAACAAAAATGGAAGTATTGCTTTTTAAGGCTCGCCTACACAGAACATTTGCTGTGCTGCGAGACCCATTGTTGTGCTTACAACCCACCCACAGCATACCAATAATTGTTTTTGTTGTCGCTCTTGTTCAATCTTTCAATTGCTTGCCTCCTGTAGGATGCCCTTCCTTTCTTGTGTTAGCTCCGCTCTAGAGCATGGACCAACTACATGTGTTCTTCCTCATCTTTTTGCAACACACTATTTTTAATAATGCTGTAAGTGTTTCAGTAATATTCCTGGACGTGCAATGTGCTTTCCTATTTTTAACACGGGCGTACAGCTTGTTGCTTTCACCCTATCTGCGTCTCTGATGCTTTCGTTATTTACACCCGCAGCTTGTGCCACACTAGTCTGTGCTTCGCCACTCTACTCTGCGTCACTCTACCTATGCCACAGCACTCAACCCCACCCTACGCCACTCTACCCTACGCCACTCTACGCCACTCTACCCCAATCTACACCACACCACGCCACTCTACTCCACTAACTTTTAGCCATGCCGGACAGCAGCCATGCTACAGTACAACATGGCTAAAAGACATTGGCAAAGCCAATAGCTCTCACATAGGCGAGACCTGTTGGTTTTGCCAGTGCTTATTTCGATTTTGTTTTTGTTTTCTTATGCTTGCAATTTAAAGATAAAAAACTATAAATTACCATGGCACTAGCTTTTCATGGCCCGATCTATTGGCTTTGCCAATGTTTATTTCTTGTAAATATTTTACTGTGAAGAGTCGCACAGAAGGGCTTGAGATTACTGCAATATTTCCGAAAATAATTATTCATAGAGGCGCTCAAGTTCACCCTGAGAATACAAAGACATTCACTCTGGACCCTAATAAACTGAGTTGTCGATTTTTGGCCCTATAAAATCTCCTTTTTTGCTTGGACTATCATAGAAGCCGGGTGCTTCCAAAGCTATCGAGAAAGTCACAATTTAGTGAATGCCACATGTTGGACGTTTTTGTGCAATTTCTGGCCCAGGCCTAATGAAAACTAATGCCTGAAACGTTGCAGACCTGATCCTTAACTGAATTTGAACATGTATTTTGTAGTAAAAACAATCCGTTTTTATTTATTTCAGGGTGTCTGACTGAATACATAGTCCCTTCTTCCCTCCGCCCCAGAGAGTATTGAAGTGGTGGTGCTATTAAGTTTTTCAAAGAAGTTTCATTGTAGATCATTTTTGTGTCTTGATAATCGGGCAACATCTGTTTTGTTTTGTGCATTTTGTACTCTACTGAGGCAAAGGTACTGCTTAGAAAGTGGTACTTCAGTGCAGCAGAGTTTGTGAAATGAAAATTTTACACAGAGCAGGAACAAGCCAATCTTCGATCACATACAATCGCCAACAAGGAACAACGATATTGGAGAGAGTCCCCATCCATTCTTCAGTTCCAAAGTAGCGAAAACTGGTGGCCAAAAAAGCTCCGTAGAAGGCACGTTATATTTTAGAAAATCCTTTTTTTTTTTTTTTTTTTGGACAGCCCATCTATGTTGGGTGTTATAGGTAGCATACTTATTCTAAAATGAGTGATAAAATAGTAAGCATATTAGCATTCCCTTTCAAATAAGAGGAATGATATTGTGCTCAGTGTGTTTCAAATAAGAGGAATGATATTGTCCTCAGTTGGGATTACACAGGCAAACAAAAAGGTTGGAGTACACTTCAGTTCAGTTACATGGTCGTTAAAAAATCTATGATTGGCATGAAGTTCAGTCCAAAAATTTAGATTTCATATGTAGTCAGGATTGTGCAGTTAAAGATGAACAGCTGGTAACGTAAGTCAATCAGGGTAGCGGTCACCTGTTTTGTCCTTTCGGACTTTTTTAAGGCTGAGGAGAACTGGTAGAATGAATATCAAGGTGAAACCATAGGTGGCTTACTTATTAATGTAATCCAATTTCTGTTCGATGTTTCTATAAAAAGCCAAGGGTAACTGGGACTTTATTTGTTCTGAAAAAGTAATTGCATGTTGGGTGTAGCTAAAGTGAAATAACAGGCCTACGCTTGAAGGCTCCAAGTTCATAAGTCTATTAGATTACGAGAATGCACTATAAGGTAAAGCCATGACAAGCAGTCCAGAAATGGAACCTCTGTGGTTTAGGAGTGTGGCATTTTGTGTCTGCCTAAAGGTGGGTCCAATCACACCCTGCTGGAAATTAAACAAAATATATCGGAACAACTTTAGCTCAATTTCTGATCTACCTTTTCTTGCCAAAGTCTTATGCAGAAATGTGGAAGCCCCTTTTAAGAAAGGTCATTTTCATTTCTAAAAATGTACGTTATGATTTTCAATCAGTCTTTAGATCTTGATACAGCCATAGACCATGGTTCTTCAAATAGTGTACGATGCATTGCACATCCTTGACAAAGATGAGTCCTGCCTTCTAAATGTCCTTTACTTGTCAGTAGCTTTTGACACAGTCAGTCTTGGCTCCTTTAAAATCCTGTAAAAAATTCTAGTCGAAAAGAAACAGTTCGTAGGTTGTTGTCCTATCAACACAACTCCTCCCAACTAATACAAATGCCCAACTCTCTCTTGACCACCCCACTTTGCTTCCGCAAGGAGTCCCACAAGGTTCAATCCTATACCCTTTTCTCTTTAACCTTTATAGAGAACTACTAGTGACTCTCCTGAGCCTCTACAACATAGTCTACCATCTCTACACTGATAAGACCTAGTTGCACATGAGTCCATTCCACTGAATAGATCCCCTTCCTGGTCCAGATTCTCACTAATATTCAGTCTTGCATTTCTATCCAGCATCTAAAGTTAAACCCTACAAAAATGGAATTCCTCCTGAGTACTCTGCCTCATTGCCCCATTCCAATTCAAACTCGGGCCGTCTCCCTCAACTTACTTGATTGCAAACCTTCCATCATTGATTATTCCAAGTCCCTAGGATTTAAGCAGGACAAACATCTGAACCTTCATACTCCTATAAATACCCTTGATAGGTCCTCGCAGTATGAAGTGAGATTACTCTGAATAATCAAACCTTTCCTTCCTGAGTGCGATTTTAAATCTGTCCAGTTCCGAACTTCTACCCACAGAAGGCTGCACTCTGTGCAGCTGTAAGGTTTGTTTCAGGAGCAGGAATTTTCTGATCACATCATGCCAGTTCTGGTTACCATCAAATGGTTCCTCATTATAACCTTTAGGTTGTTTAAACTAGCCTATAGAGTTCATGAAACTTTACTTTATGAACACTGTTTCTTGTGGATACTTCTATCAGCAGATTCCTCATGCAACTTTACTTTCTGAACACTCAGTTTCTAGTGGATACTTTTAACAGCAGATTCCTCACCTTTAGAATGTCCCCCAGGCACCAGACTGGATGCGGAAGCTTTTTCAGCAATACTCCTATGATCTGCTAGGTGGTGCTGTGCAGCTCTGCCCTTGTTCATCCTGGAAATTACAGAAAAGAGACGCATATATGCGATAGGGTGTGGATTTTTAAAAATGTTCTACTTGCCCAAGGGTCGCAGAAATCTATTTGACCT
Source organism: Calotriton arnoldi (assembly GCA_963921515.1). Taxonomy (NCBI): domain Eukaryota; kingdom Metazoa; phylum Chordata; class Amphibia; order Caudata; family Salamandridae; genus Calotriton; species Calotriton arnoldi. Next base: position 3,216,632 of record CAWUFW010000025.1, on the reverse strand, counting down.
GTAACAAAAAAAAAACAAAAAAAACGAAAAATCCACTTGTCCCTTTTGATGTCATTGTGATATGCAGTGAGGTGACAAATTATGGGAGTCTTATATGACGTCTCTGATAACAGAATCTCTGATTATTCTTGTATTCTATTAGGGTGTGGATTCTAGCAAGGCTCTGTACAGGGACTGAAGGAGGTGGAAAGTGGTAGTTCCGTGGTTAGATGCCCCTGTGACTTACTAATTTGTATGTTGAAGGGTATTCACTAACTCCTCTTCAATCTCGTCCCAAACTAAGACAGGTTTGGATGTTTTCTCCTGACAGGGGCAGGAGTAGAAAATTTTCCAGGATAGGGGAAAGTAGGAGGTGTAAAAAGAGTGAATTTGTAGTAATTGGGCGTATTTTAGCATAAGCAAATATAACCTATAACATGTCTATTTGTATAGCACATGTTCGCCCTAGGGTTTCTTGTTACTGAACTCAGTGGTATGCATTTTATCGACCTTGGAAGGATGAAATGTTGAGTGGACCTGCCAGGATGGAAAGTTGTGACCATGTATATTTTATCATTCAAAAACAGAATTAACGGCAGTTTGCTTGAGTTACAGTTTTCAGCCATACTTCGGTAAACTTCTGTGGATTCCTCAAAGCTGTAAATCTGCATCAATTGAAAGACTTCTACCTATGGGTGAACGTTTGTGCCTTACTTTAGAATTGGGCTCCTGACCTATTTTCATGTTACCTATTATGGTTTTACAATGATTCTCCCTCTATTTCCTTTAAATATTGGCTGGCATGCTTTGCATTTACTGAAACGTAGAAGGTTGAGCAACAGTTTAGCAAAACACTTTTTCAAGTTGCAATTGTTTTATGTATAAGTTTTATTTTTATTTTTTAAACAAAAAAATCACTATTCTTGCTTTTAGGTCTCTGCCTATATAATCAGGGAGAATTTTGTGAGCATTGAAAGTAGCCTCAAATGGTAAAACACTGCAAATGTGTGCATTTTGTGTACTGGAACCACTGTCAGTAATGCAAGCTGAGCTTGCTACACTTCCTTGTATCGCTGGCCTTAATAGTAAAGGCATTGCATTAAAGAATCATATATACAAGTTTGAATCATTTACACATACAAAAACATCTTGCTTTAGTGGCAGACAATCCTTTCGTAGATCAGTACTGTGAACTGGCAGACAAATGGTTTGTGGTTCAGATTAGGCCTACTTGTCCTTCAGACAAAGTAAACATTAAGACATGTTGTCCTTGACCCCAGAAAATATGCCCTGGGCATCGGGCGGTAGTAATTCCACACACCTGTATTCACCGCCAGCATCAGTACCTTTCTTTCTGTGCCTTCCAGTGTGGACCCAGAGTTCTGCTCCCAATTTTGTTGACCTTCTGACTACTCCTAAAACAAAACAAAAACAGTATGCTAGGAATTGTTGTCCACTTATAAGACTACAAGTTTCGAACTATGCCACAACTGTAGAAAACAGATGTGGATCACAGACTTGCAGTAGGTGTCTCTTTGTTATGTGGTCTCCGGGCACGACTCAGTCATGAACTAGTGTGGTCTTCTTGCACCTGAAGGTGATCCGGGACCGAGAAGCAAAGTTGTAAGTCACCAATCACAAAAAAGATGCCAAAGGCCTTGTGCAAGCAACGCTCCAAGTTGTGGGTGTGAATTTGTTCCCACTCCCAAGGTCGCTCCCGCGAGAAGTCAACTTCTCAGTCGAACTCCTTCGGTAAGTCAAAGTCTGAGTCGAAACATAAACGCAGGAAAGCAAAGTGGGACTGGACCCCAACCCGCCACTCTCTAGCTAAAGAAAAGGTGCTGCAGCAGATCAGAGCTTTGAAGGAGGCCAGGTTGCAGATATAAGGCACTCCTTGAACTCTCTGGTGCACCTTTGGGTCCTAGGATCTGCGGGAGCCCTCAGTCAGGCTTCCGCCTGTAGATCTGTCCTCTGCACCTTTGGACCCATTACGGATTCCGTACCAGCTTTGGTACAGACTTCAACCTGGCTCTACTGCCTGCATCGGTCCCAACCTTTGTCACGCTACAAAATGACCAAAGTGCAACTCCTCACTGTACAGCCTGATTCTTATCCTATGCCCCTAAAAGACCGAGGGGGGAGGATTATTTTACCCCCTCCTTATGATGATGACAGTTTTTATATGTACTTACAAAAGGCTAGTAGACTTGATATTTCCCCTTATTTAGGGATGAACTCGCAATTCGGACCACCAAAGGAAAGGGTGTTCTTCATTTTCAGTGGTAATTCGATGAGCAGCTGAGGTTTTGAACCTACAACTGCCCTCTGTTGAGGTAAAGACAAATATCCTTACGAAACTCTTACAGCCAGGGCCAGCCACATCTGAGTACTTTGCTCCTGTAAACCGAAACCCTCACTGACACCTTAATGAACACCTGGTCAAGGTCCTGTTCTGGCCCACCAGTGTATAGGCTGGTAGACAGACATCACAGGCTGGCACCTGGCAACTCTGATTTCCTCATTAAACATCCTTTTTGCAGAGAGTCTTGTTCGGGCTTCAACCAGCAAGGTGAACCCCAATGTATTCCCCATGATTTCCCCAGATATGGAGTCTAAGAGGATAGAGGTTTTCGGAAGCGGAATGTTCTCTTTGACTAGCCTAGCATTGAGGTCAGTCAATGCTGTTTGTTTTTTAAATCGTATACACATGCCCTCTGGGACTTTGCCAATGAGATCTTACTAGCAGTCCAGAAGGAATTTAGCGCCTCCGTAGCTGAGGCCATTCAGGATGGTCAAGATGCGCCCAAATATGTGCTGGCCTTGATACAACTGATAGTCTTGGAATGGCAGTTGGGACCAGTGTAGTGCTCCACTGGCATGCATGAATGTGCTCCACAGAATTCTTTGGAGATGTACTGGTCTCTCTCATGGATAGACCTTTAGATGGCGGAAAATCTGATTCTGCCTTGGAAGCAAGTAGAGACTAGGGCCAGGGCACACACTCTGGGCCTTTTGAGCCCTGCAAACAGTTGCCTCACCAGTTTAAGAAATTACAAAGGCCCCCCTCCCAACATCAGAGTTACTCTCAGAGAAACACCGTTCTCTTCTGTTGCAAAATGTGCAGGTTTTATTCTACAAATAGCTATTGAGAGGTTTCAGGACTCAGACATAGGGGAGCATTGCTTCAGTCGCTATTTCCTCATGAAGATTCTTCAGCCCATCTTGGGTCTCTGTTCTGTGAATGCAGGCCTCGAGAAATCTACTTGCCTGCTCACTATGGCGAGTAAGATTTTTATCAGGGCAAGCTATTTTTAGAGCCTACTGGTCCGGTCTGGTGTGAGAGCTCAAGCTGGTGTTCTGTTCATTCTGAAAGTAAATAAGCAATAAACATGCCTTTAAGTCTTGCTTTTATCTGGTCACATTTGCTGTGTGCTGAAGAACAATTTACCTCGGTAACTCTCTTTCTGGTGAATACTCTATCCATCAATCAACAGCAGATTCCTCGCCACCCTCCCACTTCCCCATTATGTGGAGTGGCCACGTTTTTACCATCTAAAAATTGGCTGAAGTTGGAGATCTGCACACTGGTACTGACGATTGTTTTATGCTCTGCGTCTGAGGGCACAGAGAGTCAAGCAAGAAAATGATTTTGGAGCAGTGGTGAAGCTTATTTGTGGCTCTGATCCGTCATTCCTGCAGTGGGACCGAGCCTCACTGTGCCACCTAGCAGTTTGCGGTAGTATTGCTAGAAAAGCTTCTAGATCTAGTCTGAGACCTGGGGAATATTCTAAACATGAGGAGTATGAGTTTAGAGTACCGACCAGAAGGAGTGTTACCCAAGGAAAATAACTTCTATCCTGCCCTTCAACATATTCATCTGAGGTGACTCCTGTTCCCTGCGGATGCCTCCTTGAAACCACAACCTTCATGAATAAAAGAACTGTCAAACTTCTGCGGGATTACACCCAAGGTAGGGAACTAACTCCCAACTCCCTCCCCCACCCACAATTGGCAAGCACCAATCCCTCCTGCATTCAGACTGATGATGGAGCTTACCTGCTCAACAGCATTGCCACATTCAAACTTCTCAAACAATTCTGTTGAATTCTTTTGTTTCTACGAAAAACAAAGCCATCTATAATACTCTTGGACTTGTTACTGCTCCTGTAAACATGCCTACTATGTTGTTGCTGTTACACTGTGTCCTGTACTTATGCTCTTCTTGTTGTCTGTACACCTTTGCCTTTGTTGTAACTGTTTCACCTTTTGTATCTATATTTAGCACTCGCCTCTCTATCGTGGTTCCTCTAGAGAACCAGGTACATTAAATGCGATAGTCTGCGGTAGTAACAGTGGTATCGTGGCAGGGTTGCTGAAGTACATTTCAGGAGCAGGTGTGTGTTGTGACTATATATACTGTTGCAGAAATGACGATTCAAGACATTAAGATGCGGTCATTAACGAAGTGTGAACAGCAGTTCTGAAGTGGCAGTGGGTGCTACATGGCACCTTGAGGTGCAGAGCTGTGTGGGATGCTGTAATTGACACTGCGTCATTTGCTTCGAGGGATCACTGAGATGCATTGGCCGCTCTATGTTGAACCCAGCATTGAAATTTGCAGGGAGGGTTATGGTCTTGACCGCGGTGTGTTAGTGGAGAAGTGCAGGGGTGGGGGCTCAATATTTGCATTGCGGGGCAGAGGGTCGCAGTATTAGTTACGTGCCAAAACTGCCCCTCGTGAGCTAATCCTTCACCTGTGTTGACACTTCATTTGTGCCAAGTACAGCACATTTTTTAAAGATTGCTTGCTGTCAAGATTGGAGACATCCCCTGAAGAGACAGCGTTCCTCCTCCCGCCTCTGTGTTCTTCTTGGCGAACACTGAGGCATTCAAAGGCCTCCAATGCACCGGAGGGACAAAGGCCCTTTCAGGCCTAGGAGTTTGGCTCAGTCAGTGTGCTGAGTTTCTGTGACCGCACTTGTTTCTCTGCCTGCCGTCCGTTCCTCCACACCCGCCCTTCCTGCCTGTGCATACATTTCCATTGTAATGAACGCTTAACTGGGCTAAGATTGGCTGTATATTTTACCATTTTAATGTATCTGATGCATTGTAACAAAAACACATTTTTCTGTAGTCTTTTCCTGATGCTCCTGCAGTGATTTTGTGGAGCGCAATTATACTACTATATATAACTATACATTGCAAACCGTATAACATTTGAATTAATTTGAAGGCACACTTCTTCCATGGGCATATGTGTAATGGACCGGTTTGTGAGAGTAATAGAACTTACGATTTCCAGTAGAAATTTCTTCAATCGCCAGGTGACTGGTTTTGGGGCAGAATAGGAGAAATTTGATGTTAATTACAGAAGGTTGTACTAAAGGGGAGATATTTAACCTCGCCATAACGAGTTTGGGTTTTGGGGAAAAGAGCGAGTCAGTGCTTGTGTGTGTGTATCTGTGAGACTGATTAAAAAAAGTCATATTTACCATTCTCACCTATTGCTCAGCATTTGCACTGAAGAGGAGTTGTGGTAATTGTACATCGACATGCATGAGATGATGAATATATACCAGGCCTAGAAGTCATAAGGGAATTCTGAGGACAGGTGGATGGGTGAAACCTCCTTAATTGCAAAGTAGAAAAAGTATAATTTGAAAAAAATATTTGTTAACGGTGAGGAATTTTAAGTCCGTTCTCAGATTTTTTTTTTCCCCATATGGAAAAGTTGTAAGATTCATCACTGTGAAACATTTAATTTTTGGATCTCTTTGCGTGTGCATGTATATGGTGTGTCTATAGCGCAAACCTAGCTAAAAGGCAGCGGAGCACTGTACTTGGTCAAACACAAGCATAAAGTCAACGAGTAACACGAGAGGAAGTGGGCTGTGAATCATTAATGCATTGTGATGTAGTGTTCTTTAAAGAGGTGAGTCTTCAACTCGTTCCTAAATTGGAGCATTGTTGGGGTGGTCCTGATGAATACAGGGATGTTGTTCCACATCCTTGGTGGATAGATGGAAAAGGCCTACTGTTTTGTTTTGTCCTTTTTTATATTTCTTATTGTACAATCTGACGGCGTCCTGCCTGCGGGTGTGCCGAGAACCACCAGAGATGATGAGCTTGTCTATAGCATACGCAGTAGTGCAGGTAGTGACGGCTTTGTAAATGATGCAGCTGGTTTTAAAGATGGTGCTGCAGACTGGCAAAGAGAGCCATTTGAGTTACATTAGGAGAGGAGTGATGTGATGCTATTTCTTCTGGCCCTGGATGAGATGTGCTGCAGTGTGTAGGATGCTCGTAAGGGGCACCAATGTGGAGTTTCGGGGGGCATAGAGTAGGGCATTACCACCACTGAGATGCAGAAGTTTGTGGGCTTGACCACCAGTTCTCAAGATGCTTTCTGGAAGAAACAGAATTTTGTTTAGAAGAGAGAGCTGGTACCAGGCCTCTTGTTTTTTTGGCAATGTGTTCTTTGAGGGTGGGGTTGGTGTCCATGGTGAATCCAAGTGACTTGGGGTTTAGTGAATGATTGTATTGGAAGCTGTCAAGGTTCATGTCATTGAGCCCAGTTTGTACTTCATCTTGATAGCTTTCTTTTTCACTGTAGCACAGCAGGTTGCACATCTGCTTAGCTGCAGAAAACTTTAGTGAATCTTTCACAGCGCTTTTTTGAGTCAAGGCATCACATATCCTCTCCAACAGCTTGTCCCCCCACTGTCAAAATTTTGCCCGATCTCTAGGCAGTATTATGGCATCTTTTTGGATACAATTTGAAGATGAAGTTGTCAATGATTTTTGCTGTTTGAGTTTAGTTAGAGCAAGTTCTATCATTACACAGCAGAATACAGTAAAGCTTTAACAACACGATTTTCAGGCAGGTTCTTCAGCCAGTGGTTTGGATTGTAGCCTTTGGAGTGTAATATTTGTGGAGTGTAATATTTGGGAGTTGACACTTGTAAATGTTGGCGTCAAACACGAGGATTCCTTCTTAGTCTTCTGCTGACTGATGTCAGTTTGTTTAATAATTCTTCAACCGGAAGCAGCACTCTTGGCCATTTATCTTCTCTTCAAAGCAGATAAATGGTAAATGTTTCAGGTGAAGCTTGTTGCTCTTCGTTCACTTCCATAGGCGCTGGCTCCAGAGCAGTTCACCATCTCACGATATGCCCCCTTCATCACACTACTAACATTGAACTTGACAATCCCTGTGTTTCACACTATCCCACTCTCTCCAAGGGTCGTTGCTGACATGCTTGATCGCTGGCAACAAATCTGTGCCTGTGAGGGTAATGGTGTTATCTGTTGACTTTGCAGTTTCCTTTTTTTCTCATAGATCACACTGTTTCAAAAGATACGCGTCCTTTGGGTATGCGAGGTAAATCAATAGCCAACTAAACAGCAGTCTTTTGACTCAATAAGCGAATTTTCTCTTACCTACACCCGTGTATGGTCTTTAGTAGACTGTTGGTGAATCGCGCTGGCTATTTTTTGTTGCAACCAATGTATATTTTTGACTTGGTAATTTAGCTTTCAGCCAGTCTGGGCTCTTGATCCAAATGTTTTTATGTGAATTACTGTGTGCGCATTATTGTCAGGGGTGAGTCTTGCAAGGACAGCTTTCTCTTCGTTGTTCTCCTCTGATATAACGATCGATGGCTCGTGGTGATTCTTGCATCCCTCCATTCACATGCAGTGCAGGAAGTGGTGCACTTGGAGTTCCCTCTCTGCATCGCGCAGATGCTTTCTCGTTCCTCTTCACCAGGCAGTCTTTCCAGCGCCCCTTCATCTGTCTGAGCAGGTAGTGTGCCCTCTTGTTTCTGCTGTATATAGTCTCCCATTTGCATCACTGTGTGCAGGCAGCGTACTGCTCTATGCGTGAGCTGGCATAGTGGGCCTTCTGCTCCATTATTGTGGGCAACCACTCCTCCGTGCGTGCCAGGCTGGTTCTCGTGTTTCCCTGGAGAGCTGGACTGGCAGCACTAACCTCGAGTACCCTTCGGCATACCTGTCTGTTTTTGTTTACAGTCTAGAAGTGAACGTACTGTGTCTGCTGGTGCACGTGCTCTCAAGCCCAGCCTCTCTTGCAATGCTGGAGAGGCGCAGGAGCTTGTTTTTGTGAGCTCACGTGGACTGCCCACTCATGGTCACGTGACTCCGCACTGCAGCGGGCACCTCGGGACGGGTCTGTGCGCTCAGATACATCAGAACCTCTCTCCCTCACAGCCGGATCTGAGCGAGGCAAGGAAATCCGGGCATCGACGCAGCACTGTTAGGTCCACAGCTGCTGGAACAGGTCCAGCAGAACCCATCTGGAAGAACGTGCAGAAACGGAAAAAGACGGAGGTATTTGCATTGCTTTTCAATGTCTGTCAGAAGCTCCAGTCGCAGGAGCTGCCCCGGAATTTAAATGGTTCAGTTCCAGTATCTGGTTCCACCACTGGCAGAGCGACTGTATCCTTCCAGCTGTTATTAATCCAGCCGTCCAGGGCTCGAAGAGCACTGCCATGCTTGAAGTTGTTTGTGTTCAGTTTTTCAACGTGTGGCTGCCTGGGCATAAATACATTTTTGCTGAAGTGCTCTCGAAATCCCCTGAAGGACGCATTATATTGCGTCCGGGATGTATGTAGTCTGTCTGTTTAGCACAAAGTGAAGAGACGTATCGTTTATGTTTAGAGCTTAATTAATTCTGTTTGAGAAAGCGCGTAGTTTGTTATTTAGCCTGCCTTTCAGAGGACATCTGTTTATGCATGTGGGCATTTTCAGTAGTCGACAGAGCCTGTGTTTTCCCAGGAATATTGGTTAGTAGAACTTTGTCCCTGTTAGCAGCTCTTATCAGATAGCTGCTTGTTCACATGCCTTACAGGCAATTTTATTTTTTAATGCGAACTCTTGTGGTACTATAGCCATTTCTTTACCTGCCATTGTTCAGTGTCTTCTTGAGCATTTCTTTCACGCCATCTGAAGGTTATGAGGGACTTTCACGCAGTGAATTGTTCTCTTTCCGAATGCCAGTCTCCTACTCGCGACATTTTTTGTGTGGACTTTAACTCTATGCACTAAATACTGTTCCCTAGTGAGCATTCTTGCTATGCCACCCACAGGTTGTGTGTTGGTTTGCATGCGATTCTCATGGTGGTTCCTGCTATGATGCCTAGAGGCTGCTTGTATAGAAGAGCATCTTATGCAGTGGGAACTCCTATCATACACATGTTATCGGTAAGTATTTCCAAGTAGTCCGCAATGTTATATGGGAACTTATCTTATGATCGGTAGAGATTGTGTACATGCAATTTTTTACATTTCGGACTAGTCCTGATTTGAAGTTTATGCCGTGTATTGTGAATGCTGTTGCTGTACATAAGCCTCTATCACGGGAGGGTATGTGGCCACATTGCTTAATTATGGACCATGGAACTAACAGATACAGTACGCCTGAGCAGGTCTTTAACTAATGTTATGTGAACTCCACTTCGTTTGCTTTAGCTGTTTAACACCTGGAAGTGTAGAGCCTGGTCTTTTGGCAGGACATTCTGCCATAGACATAGACGTATGTATGAGATTGTGCAATTAGAAGAGCTGTTCTCTCATGAAAATGTCACACATACATATTTGTTGCAGCAGACTGCTGAAGTGATGTATTTAAAGTGTATTGCATACTTAAAACCTTTACAAAATCATTACAAATCAAGGGACCATCTCACTCCTCTTGGATGTACACTTGTTCTAATAATATTTTTCATATACATTCTGCATGTTACAAATATCCCGATTTCAAACAATTGCTTGGCATCCTTAACATTTGATTACTTAAATTACTGTACCTATAAAATCTACTAGTAGCTAAGCCTGATACCACAAGCTGGGTGCCGTCCTGACAAACGACCGGTTTCACTGGGTCATAGTCTCTGTTGTTTAGTTCATTCCCTCATTCCGGGATCTTTGATTATGCCTCTCCTGGTAAAATCATCGCCTGGTTCAGGAATGTCATACCCCGGCAAGCTAGAGGGATTGAAGTTCCGCTCAGCCAGGCAATAACAGGCAATATACAGGTCCGAATTTGCAGTTGTCAGAGTGGTGGCCTAAGTAGATTTCATCTTTGTTCTGGCAAGGCTGGACAGGTGCAGAATATATTGGTGATTGATTCTTGATTATATTCACATAAGCGGCAATTTGGAGTGGTAGAGCAGTTTTTCCAGGAAGGTATCAAATCCTTTGTAATGAATTGTCCCAAGTAATCAATCAATCATGGGTTTGTTGAGCGCGACTACTCACCCGTAAGGGTCTCAAGGCGCTGGGGGGGGGGGGGGGAGGGTGGTGCAGGGTCCAGTCCATCAAGGAGGAGGTCTATCGAAGAGCCATGTTTTGAGGTCCCTCGTGAAGTTGGGGAGTGATGTCTGTCTGAGGTGGAGCGGGAGGGCGTTCCAGGCTCTGGCCGCGAGGAAGGAGAAGGAGCGGCCTCCCGATCTGGACTTCCTGGTGCGAGGGACTACGGTGTGGGAGAGCTGGGCCGATCGTAGGGTCCTTTGGGGTGCGTGGAATGTGAGTCGGCTATTCAGGTATGCTGGTCCGGTGTTGTGGAGGGCTTTGTGTGCGTGGGTGAGAATCTTGAAGGTGATTCTTGCCTCGATGGGGAGCCAGTGGAGTGTGCGCAGGTGCTGGGTGATGTTGCAGTGTCGTGGCAGGTTGAGGATTAGTCTGGCGGCGGCGTTCTGGATGTTTTGAAGTTTGCGGGTGAGGTTTTTGTTGATTCTGGCGTAGAGTGCGTTGCCGTAGTCAAGCCTGCTGGTGACGAGGGCGTGTGTGACGGTCTTTCTGTGTTCGAGGGGGATCCATTTGAAGGTCTTGCGTAGGAGGCGGAGGGTGTGGAAGCAGGAGGATGCAACGGAGTTGATCTGGCGGTCCATTTTGAGTTCAGAGTCCTCGATGATTCCGAGGTTGCGTTCGTGGTCCGTGGGGGTGGGCGGGCTTCCGAGGGCAGGGGGCCACCAGGTGTCGTTCCAGGCGTCTTGGTGTGGGCCCATGATGAGTACTTCTGTTTTGTCCGTGTTGAGTTGTAGACAGCTGCTCTTCATCCATTTGGCGACTGCTTCCATGCCTTCTTGAAAGTTGTTTGGCTGCGTTGAGTTCGTTGGATAGGGAGAGGATGAGTTGGGTGTCGTCTGCGTATGAAACAATGTTGAGTCCGTGGGTTCTGACGATGGGGGCGAGCGGAGCCATGTAGATGTTGAACAATGTGGGGCTGAGGGAGGATCCTTGGGGGACTCCGCAGGTGGTCGGTGTGGGGTCCGAGAGGAAGCGAGTGAGTCTGACCCACTGCGTTCTGCCGGAGAGGAATGAGCGGATCCAGTCGAGGGTCTTGTCCCGGATCCCTGCGTCGTGAAGTCTGCTTGTTAGGGTGCGGTGAGAGACTGTGTCGAAGGCCGCTGAAAGATCGAGGAGGATGAGGGCTACTGTCTCTCCTCTGTCCAGGAGGGAGCGAATGTCGTCTGTTGCGGCGAGGAGGGCAGTTTCCGTGCTGTGGTTTTTTCTGAAGCCGGATTGGGAGGAGTCGAGGATGTTGTGCTTTTAGATGAAGGTGGCGAGTTGGCTGTTGATGGCTTTCTCGCTGGGAACGGGAGCAGGGAGATGGGTCTGTAGTTCTTGAGGTCGGTGGAGTCCGCCGAGGGTTTCTTCATGAGTGAGTTGATCTCAGCGTGCTTCCAGTTGTAGGGGAAGGAGGCGTTCGTGAGGGAGCGGTTGATGGTGTGGCGAAGCATGGGGGCGATGGTGTCGGCGACTCTGTTGAAGATGTGGTGGGGGCAGGGGTCCTTGGGGTCCCCGGAGTGGATTGACTTCGTCTTCAGTGTGTCTTCGGTGGTGAGGGCTGTCCAGCAGTCAATCGTTGGCTACAAGGTGTCTGGGGTGGTTGGTGAGGGTTTTGTGTGTTGGCTGTCTTCGTCGAAATTGTCGTAAATGTTCTTGATTTTGTGGTGGAAGAAGGTGCGGAGTTTGTCGCAGAGGTCTTGTGAGGGAGGGATGTCTGTAGACTCCCTGATGGGTTGGGCGAACTCCTTGATGATGCTGAAGAGTTCTTTGCTGTTGTGCGCGTGCATGGAGATTCTGTCTTTGATCGCTTTCTTTCTTGTATTTCTGATGAGTTGGTGGTGGGCGTTGGTGGCGGCTCTGAAGTTGTTGTGGGCTTATGTAGATTTGGAGTTCCTCCAGGACTTTTCGAGGCGGCGGCATGTGCGTCTGGACTCTGGGATATTCGGTGGTGAACCAGCTGGCTTTCCTGGCGTGTGTTGTTGTTCTTCTTGAGGGGGGCTATGGTGTTGGCGCAGTCGGAGATATATCTGTGCAAGGTTCGGGCTGCGGTGTTGGGGTCGTCTTTGTCTGCGATAGTTGGGGTGGAGTTGCCGAGTGAGGTGGTGAGCTGGTCGTCGGTGATTTTAGTCCAATTTCTGCGTGGGAGCAGGTGCTGGGTTCTGTGGATGGTGGGTGTTCTGAAGGTGAAATGGATGCAGCGATGGTCTGTCCACGGGAGTTCGGTGGTGTGGCTGAAAGTGATGGAGTTTCCTGTGGTGAAGATGGGGTCGAGGGTGTGTCCTGCTCAGTGCGTGGGCTCAGTCACGATCTGGCGGAGTCCTATGTTGTGGAGGTTGTCCAGGAGGGATGTGGTGTTGGGTTCTTGTTGGTTGTGGAGGTGGAAGTTGAGGTCTCCCAGCAAGTTGTAGTTGGTGGACTCGGCCTGCGGGGTGATGCTCTCTGTGATGGAGTTGGTGAATGGTCCGCGGGTCCGGGGGGTCGGTAGATGAGGGTTCCCCGGAGGGTGGTGGTAGGGCTGGCATGTATCTTGAAGTGTAGGTGTTCCATCAGGTCTGTGGGCTCGTCGGAAAGTGTGCTCAGTCGGAGGGTGGATTTGTGGACAATGGCGATTTCCCCCCCAGGGCGGGTGGGGGGGTCCGTCTGGGAGATCTTGTATCTTTGGGGAATGGCGATGGCGATGTCCGGTCCCGAGGTGGTGTTGGTCCAGGTTTCAGTGAAGAATGTGACGTCCGGGGTGGTGCGGTCTAGGAGGTCCCAGATTTCGGTGGTGTGTTTGGGGAGGGATCGGACGTTGAGGAGGATGCATTGTAGGGTCTTTGGTGCAGTCGTGATGTTGCAGGCGGGTTGTGCTGGATCCGTGGTCTTGGCAGTGCTGCAGGAGTGGCGGCAGCGGTGACAGCTGAAGGGTCCGTGGGTGTCGGCTGGTGATGCTAGCTTGCAGTTGTTGTTGCGACCTGGGTTGAGTGCGTAGAGTGCCGCTGGGTTGTAGCGTTGGCGGTTCGGAGGTCCAGGGTTCCTGGCGCTGGTCGCGTTCTGGTCGCGGACGGGCGCAGACGGGCTTGCCTTTGGTGCGCCAGCGACGTGCCCGCGCAGCGGCCGCCATCAATTAGGGGTCGGGGAGGGCTGGACAGCTGGGAGGCGGGAGCGGGGAGGGGAAACTGGCTTGGGCTGGTCGCGCTGTGGGGGAGGGGCCGCGGGGGCAGCAGCAGTGGGAAAAAAACAGGAGAGAGGTGCACAGAATAAAGAGTAGAGTGAAAACAGAGTAAAAGTGAAAAGGAGGATGGAAAGTGATAGAGTGACAGTAAAAGGGTGAAAAACGAAGGTGAAAGGAAAGAGGTGAAAGGAAAAAGCAAGCAGAAAAACAGAGCGAGAAAGAGTGAGAGGTCCACTGGACCACCAGGGATGAGGCGCAGGTATAGCCTAAGGGGTGGAGGAGGGCCTCGAACACCAACACTCGAGAGTGCAGGGGCTCAGGAGGGCCTCACTTGATGGTGGAGCTGCGAGGTTGGGAGAGCAATTTCACTGACAGTAAGTGGTACATCATGAAGTGATGTTATAGTGTTGATGGGAAGTGAGCTGTCAGATAAGCCTGAGGCTCAAGTTTCTGAAAAGTGTTGATGACAGTCCAGGCGTGTCTTTTCTTTGTGAGTGAAGATTTGTCCAATAATAGTGTCTTGGATTTTGTCGCCGCATTGCTTATCGTGCAAAACGCAAATCTTTCATGGGCACGGACCATGCTTCACTGATACCAAGGCCTTCTATTGCCAGTTGTAATCGGTATCCCCACTATTTTTTATTTTTTGTTCCTATTTCGTCTCTATCTCTGACCACATAGTTTATTCAACAACCTGCTCACTGCTGTGCGAAATGACCAACAGAGTTTGAAAAAAACATTCCAATTTTGTATTTGCAGTTTTTTTAGCCCAAATTCCAAACGTACTTGATGTGGGGAGCTTGACTTGGGCAAGCGAAAGATGGTTTTGTACACTTTTGTTTGTATCACATTAAAAACTACTACTTCCTTCCCATGCATGGTTTCTGTACCATATGCCAAAGCAGGTAGAACCTTGTCTTCCACTAATTTTAGAAGATGTTTGTGACGAGCAGTTGTGTTTTTTTGTTACAACTTAAATGCATAGATTAAAGACGGCAGCTTGGCATGTAGGGAAGCTGTGTATTTTTGTTTTTTTTAGAACTGGCATTCCACATGAATCCAAAAATATTTGTAAGCTGTTGCTACTTATATGCTTTTGTCCTATTCTCTCCATGAGAATGACTTTTATTTTTTGTCTACTAGGCAAACTATTTTAGTTTCGTTCAAATTCATCTCTAACCCCTCATGTTCTGTATATGTGACCAATACATTTATTGTCCTTTGAGGCACCATAGGTGTCTGACTTAGTATGAATGTCATCTGCATATTGTAGGTACCCAAATTATTTCTGTAGCTAATTTTGGTTAAACCCCTCGACTTTTGCCAGATCTTTGTCCAGATCCGCTATGTATAAATTGACCTAGGAGACACCACTGTTTTAGTCCATGGCTTGTAGGTATTTTGGCTGTTACTTTACTCCCATTTCTGATCTTAACCTGTGCCCATGTTTCACTGTACAGGGTAATAATTGCATTAAGCAATTTGCCAGGGAGACCCCATCCTGTCAGTTTTATCCAGAGGCATCCACGAGGCATTCTATCAAAGGCGGCTTTTAGATCAACATAGCAGGCAAATAGGTGACTTTTGTGATGTATAGCTTTTTCTTTTGCTATACTTAATATTGATAAGTTTGTGGTTGTCCCCATACCTGCTCTGATACCTGATTGATTTCTTGGAATTGTCTTCTCGTCAGCCCATGCTTTGTAGATCTTCAAATAGATATGAGGCATACAATTTGGCTTGAAAGTTGGTCTGTACGATTAACTTGTAGTTCAAAGGTGAAAGTTGGTTGCTATTTTTGTATATGGGGTGATAGATTCTTCCTTTTCATGCTGGGGTGATCTTATTTGTACTGTAAACCTGATTGAACAATTTTTTAAAAATATGTGGCCTAGAATTCTATGAACAATTTTGTTAAATATTTGGCTCAGAATTCTATGTCTTATTTAAAGAGAGCGTTTGGAAGGCCATTTTGGCCTGGCACCCCATCTGCTTTCAGCTTCTTCAGTATTTTTTCCAAACGTTGGTCATCAATTAGGTGAGTATCATTACTTTTAAATCGTGCTGTCTGTACAGTTGCGTGGCCCGCTACCTTTCTGTAGTTTGCTGTGCCTCCTTTGTTCTCCTGAGGACTGGTCTCCACTCCTTTTTTTTTTTTTTTTTTTTTTGTACATCTGTACGTTTTTCTTCTCCCCCTGGGACTGTGGCAAGTGGCGTGTACATTTTGAGAATATGCGACCTCCAGTCTTCCTCTGAGATCCCTGCATTGTAATGACAGTCTGCGCTTCGGCTGAGCCTGTTTCAGCCCCCAGAATTCTCTGCTGTTTTTGGACATGCTAGATTGTAACAACTTATTTCATGTATCCTCTTGCCTTGCTGTCTTTGCTTTTCCAACATTCTTTTTTGTATAAGGCCCTCTTCTGACAAAGTTCAGATTTATCACTTATGTCCTTGCTTCGCCTGCACTGTGATTATTCTTACTTCCTTAGCTATTTGTTTTCAAGTCTCGCAGCTCCTTCGTATACCAGTTCTCCCCTGAACGTCCACCCATTATGGGGCCTCCTGCCTTCTTGGAATGAACCTCTTGTTTAATCGGAAATTTAATGAGTAGCTTCCTTGTTATGTCTGGCCAGTTGTGAAGCTGAAATAATGGATATGCTCTTAAAAAGTTATCTATCATGCCTTTAAGTTCTTTGTGTACATGAACCTTTCTTTTGCATGTAGTACCACCTCTCTTCCCAGACCTTTCATGCCTAATTAAGTTTGACTGTTTAAGTTAGTTATTTTCCAGTGTATAAACACTGTTCTAATGAGAATTATTTGCTTCCTCCTTTAAGGATTTTGGTGTACACAACCACTAATCGTACATTAAGGAGACTATTCCTTTTAGATTCCCGACTTTGCTGCCTCTTACAGCGCTGCAAGGCCAGCTGTTATGAAATTATGTCTCTGGTTGATGCTTTGATCTAGAAACACTGAGAACTAACGTCCCTATACTTGAGGATACAGGTGTGTAGGGTTTTAATTTAAGAAGGATCGTTATTGAGTTCCAAATACTTAATTCATAGTGTCAGTTGGCTTTTAGTAGTCATCCCATATTAACTTATTTGTTGAACTCCTGTTGTGCTGTAACAGTTTTGTCTCCACTTAGAGCATTTATCAAACACCCACACTAGAACACTAGGTGATTTGCATGATCCCAAGCCTGTGATGTAGAGCAAGAGTTTTCGTATATTTTCCTACCACATCTTACGAGCTGTAGATTCTTCACAATGTTCCTACATAGGTGATTTTAGTTACTTGATGTTCCTCATGCAGTCATATTTGTCGGCTGTTGCTATGTAGCAGTGATAAAACGTTGGTTTCCTTCAGGACAGAAGCGTTGCACTTGTTCCCTTTTTGTTTTTGCAACAACCTACAACTTTTTTTGTTCAAACATTATGGGTTTTGGTGGTATTGTTTTTATGTTTAGCCTTTTAGTAAGTTATGGGATATTGTTTCATATGTATGAAGTGATGGTTCACACCTCAAATAACAGAAGTGTCAAGTGTGGTAGGTTAATGCCTAAAGATTATGTCAGTCAAGAGTAGTGAGACGCATCCTCATTCATAAAGAAATTATATGTTATTTTTATATGCGATATGCATATAAATGTCTAAATTATCATGATTGCAGTGCTTGGTAAGTTTTGCAAATTTGAGGAATAGAATTCGCATTTTTTGTTGACTTTGAAACAATAATTCCCTGAGCACTTGCACCATTTAACAACCATGCTGTCAGAAACATCATTGAAGTGATGTGACCTTTGGGACATGGTGTACTTTTCTCTGTGCTCCTAGTTTCTTTTTTGTCCCGTGGTCAAGATTGTTTGTATCCTAGTGGCAAGTTAAGTGCTCCTAAAAGAGAGGATTGAAGTGCGGAAGTCTCCTTTGATGTACGCTCAAGAGGTGAGAGCTGGAGAGATTGTCCTCTGTGGCCTGAAGTGCACCATTGTAGGGTGCCTCTTTATGGGGATGACAAGAAGGATGAGTGTAGGTTCTGCTCATTCGTGGCATTGTTAGGGGCACGCACATTTCATCCCGTTTGGATTCTTTACACATTCTATCGATAGGAATACTGTTTCCAAATGTCTTAGATTTTCCTTTTGGATTCTTCATAGGTTTGGTCCCTTCTTGATTTGTCATTGAATCTCCTGACATCTTCCAGTTTGTACTGTGCAGTCCTCTTGGGCCCACCTGGATAGTTGTCCCCCTTCATATGAACTGTTCTATTGGGTGGATGGGGCCTTCTCAATACTAGCAGCTAATTCCTGGAATGTTCTTCCCCTGACTTGTCACTGGAATCTTTTTTCCTTTTCTGGGAAATTATTAATTTGTGATTTTTTTTTTTTACTCTCAACATGCCTATCTGATTTTTCTGCTGATTTCAACTGTCCTTTTTACTGCCTTTAACTTGTGCATATGCCCTTGTTGAAAACGAGTCCCATGGTAGCAGCAGTACTGTAGAACATTATTTCGTTCGTTCATTTATCTGAGAAATGGCAGGGACTGCTGTGTGGAGTAATCTATAAGATGATAGTTGATGTGAAGTGGGCTAATTCTAATGGTCCGAGTTAAAGTTAATTCTTGTGGAAGAGTCTTGTGGTCGAAGGATGGAGTGGAGTGATGAGTACTACTCTTAAAGGTGATGGGTTGAGCAGATGGATGTGGAGCATTCTTGCTTATGATGTTGTTTTAATGTGATCTGAACTGAAAGATGAGGATTGAAGAGGTTTTCTGTGGAGTTTTATACAGCTAGGGAATGGAGTGGATTGATGAACATTGCTTGTAAAGGTGTGGATTGTAGTTCATATAGACTATTCTTAAAGATGATATAGGACAGGAGTTGTCTCTTTTTTCTCTGAACTGAAACAAGATGCCCAAAAATCTAGTCAGCAAAGTGTTTCCACATCATATGTATTTTGTGATAAACTAACCCCATATGCATTTTGGGTAAAAAGCTAGGATTTTTCGTTAGACCCCTTGTGTTATAAAGAAACAGATAAACATAGTGTCTAAAAGCTGCAGCTTCTTTCAGAGGTCTCAGGACAGAGTGTAACAAGCATACAAGGCAACCCTTTCAAGAGCGTTCTTTCTACTTTTGTAATGTTTTCTGCTTGGGAATTCCTGAAAGGCTTGTGGCATGATAAAAAAAAAAAAACCATATCGCACCAGCTTGGTTTCAATCATTTTTAAAACCCCAATTCATAAATGTTCTCCTCACCCTAACCACGGCCCCTCCCCCCCCTGTTTTATGTCCTACGGGACAAATGCTCTGAAAGGCTCTCAAGAGGGCTGTTTTTATTTTATTTTTTTAATTTGCTGGAGTATATATTCTTTAGGTTTACTGAGCCTGCTGCATTGGGTGATTTACTGGCCAACTCTGCCTAGATTAGTTCCATCGAAGGGAGTTCACAGCACCTCTAAGCGGCATGGAGGCATAAAGAGCTCAAAGCTTATGTGGTCTACAGGCAAACAGTAACAGGACGTTTTTACCCTTAGAGTATGCTGCATTTGCTTCAGGGAGTTGTCGCATACTAGTTTCACAATGCTCTTCACTGGTTCATGTATGTGCCAAACTTTTCCTCTGGGTTCGGCGAAGGTTGTCTCTACATTGGGACATTCGTTTAACAGGTGTGAGATGCACAATACCTTGATAGATCTTCTTGGCCCAGCTTGAAGGAGATGACTCAAGGCAGGGCCTCATCTTTTATTGACTTAAAAATGATGGAGCGAGCCTTGCAGTCAGGAGATTTTGTGCCTAATCAAAAGTGGCACATAGGTGGTGGAAGGCACATGCACTTAATGGATTCACTATGTCCAGAGGCTCTTAAGGTAGGTATTTGAGGCTCCCTAGACAATTAGTCAGTTTGATCATTTCTCTTTTGCCTGTTGGATGGAGCTCAAGAGCACCTTGCAGAAATTCAGTTGTAGACTTACTGCCTTCCTATTAACTTAACCAGACGCCATCCTTTGAGCAGTCTTTTGTGAGAGCCATTTTAGGACATTGTCTAGACTGCTGCCTCCGCTTTGTAGCCTGCAGTCATGGTTGGCCTAGGGGCGAGGTAGTGAGACTCCTTTGAAAGTGTCATCAAGGTTTTCAGTTTCCCTTACCTCATAGTCACAAGAACATGAAGAGGATAAGACGCAGAAAGACTCTGAGCTAATGGACAATGTGAGGTCTGAACTAATTGCGATATGGCTGGGCTCGATTTCTGTCTTTGATTTATGACTCGACTTTGCCAATTGGAAAAGAACAAATCTGTATTTCTCCAAATTCTGCTGGTTGAACCACCATGGTGGCTAATGTGTTTGAAAAGATCTCTTTAGTTATGGAGGAGGCCACCCCCACAGATCGTGTTGACAAAAAAGGCTGAAGCTGCGTCAAAGAATTATAGTATGGCTGGCAATGTGTTCCGTTTGTCAGCGGTTACTCCATGCATGCTGCAAATCTTCGTTGCAAGATTTCCAGGACCTAGCTACAGAGATGCTGGAAGGTCAGAACTACATCCCTGCACAGATATATAGACACAAATCCGAGTAATTTCCCATTTCGCCTTTGATGGGTTAAAGGTCGCTCCCAGATGGCAGGAGCATCCTGGAAAATCGCAGGAAGTTCCACCTTTTGGTATTAAAAGGTGAACACTGGGTAGAGAGGAATGTCTTCTGAAAATGTCATTTCTGGGACATGACCTCTTTGTGACAGTTGAGTACATGGTCCATGTTGCCTTTCAGATCAGAAAACAGTAGTGTGTTTCAGGGTAAGCAAAAGCTGAAGCTATCTGCCAAGCTCTTTTCAGGTATATGAACAAGACATTCCTTTCCTAACAAAAAACGGATTTGATAGGGAAAACCAAATGCAGAGCAAGTATAATGATAGGCTTTTCACGAGCAGACCTAACTATGCAAGGATCAGGTCTTAGACCTGCCAAACTAGAGAAACATTGACTAAGGGTTGCACCTTGTTGTGCTGCCTCTAGATCAGTGGTCTTCAAAGCTTTTAATGCCGCGTCCCCCTCAGTGGGGGGGGGGGGTGTGGGGGATCACCGGGGCCCCCCACAATTTTTCACAATTATATTAAACTAGCAATGTTTAAATATGTATATACTTATTTAAACATTGCAGTTACGTTCTGTTACCTTTTTACAAATGCAATCAAATACATGATTGCCAAACATACCATTCTAGTCAAGCAGGCCTTTCTGATGTGTAAAAGTATCCGTAGTGTGATTATTAGAAATGTGGGTGGGGGGGTGGTTTGAAGAATATTTGGAGTCCCTTTCCTTTTGACACCTTCTCCCAGACAGAATATAAATGACAAAAGTTGTTAGTGATGGCCCATCACAGAGCAGCTTACTGACGCTCATTTTTTACTGCTGAAAACAAAGGACTGTTATCAGCATAATGCTTCTTTTGGCCAGAGCTTAAACTCCCCCCACCCCCACCCCCGGATCACTTGAAGACCCCCCAGTTTGAAGACCCTGCTCTAGATTCAGTATTCAGGAAGACTCCAGGATATGACCCTTTGGGACAGGGGAGGTAAGAATGCCAAGTCTCTAGGTTTGCCAGGTAAAGAAGAGCAAATGGCATCATTATATTCTTGGCTCAGAAGACCTGTTTGAATTGGAGGATCAGAATATGGGGGGGGGGGGAGAGATCGAGAGAGCTCTGTAGGGGGTTAGCAGAGGACTGCGAGGTCTCTTAAAACGGCCCCTTGAATTTTTTGATTTATAGGAGGGCAGCTATTGGCAATTGACAAGACTGGGATGCATCCTTCGCCTCTGAATGCAAGGAACAAGTATCTTCTGTTCCCACAACATAACCATCAGTTTTTCAAAAACAGGATTACTGCACCATACTTATGTTGATGTGCATTAATGCATTATGCACAGCATTGGATGTGCTCGCTTCCACTGCTCATGAAGCGAGGCAGGGCAATGTGATGCTGAGTTTCACTTCCTACCCCAGATGCTATTTTATTGTATTGCCGAAGCTGCTTTTCAATCCTAGTCGCACTATATACCACAGTTCGAAAATTAAGTGACCACACTGAACTAATGGTTCTCGATGCAAAGAAGCCATAAAAAAGATTGAAGACAGCTCCTTGGAACATAATGCTTAGCTCGAATAGTAATGAGATAAAACTGAAAACAGATAAGGCTACGAATCTAAGGTCCATAGCCTGTTCCGTTATGCTCACTTATATTTTGTTTTAAGTCTTGAAACACCTCTGTAATTAAACATCTAGCTGAAATAAGTCTGTCTACTATCAATGGTTCTTTGGGGCTCCTCGTACTGAACACGGTCGTTTGGGTCAGCATCACCATCAATACCCAAAACTTAAAATATTTCTTTTTTTTTTTTTTTAGCATTGGAGACCCCCGTCCTTTCCTTTTTTTGGAATTCTGTTTTCAAGTTAGCAGATAAGTTTATGCCCACAGAAGCGTTTACCATGCACATTGTCATTGTATTAATTGTAATTGCATGAAAAACTGATGCCAGCTTCTGTAAAATGGGCTGTTTGCTAAAAGGGAGCTTGATCCCTTAACCACATAAATTTCGTAAGTAAGTAATTTTATTCATGTTCGATTAATAAAAATGATTACATGTCTGGAGCATTGTGTTGCCATAACACACAAAAACAGCAGTAAATACAACCAGCAAATTATTAATAAGGCGTTGGGAAGAATTCAATCAATAATATTTCTTGGATAGGGTTGTGGCACCCTCTAAGCAATGTTAAAATTGATTAAAACAAGGTAAAAGTTACTTTGGATCGTTTTAGGAGCTTCGAGCCTGGGGAAAGTTTCTAGGATTGTGGGAGGAGGGGATAAAGTGCAGAGTGCAAACTAGTTGGGCCTAGTGCTGCTTCTGGCTAAGGTTATTTAACAAATGGGCACATCAGGATGTTTTAATCTGGCCTGGTTCAACACTGGGTGAGGCTTGCAAAGATGGTGCGTAAGGCAGGGAGGTGCGAGGCTGACAACCTGCATAGCACGAGGCCTCTTGACCATGGGGAGCATTGTGTGTAGACCGTGCAGTTGACAATGCAGGCTAACTGCGTCTCCTCGAAGGTTGATGCAGAGCATGTGGTGTGCAGCCAGGAGCTAGTGTCATCCTGTGGCGACATTAGTGAGTGCAAGTCGGATAGAGTTCATGAACTTCCCCAGTCTGACTTGGGTACTTGGTGTGTTTTCAGAGAAGCACAGATCTGAGGCCTTCCTTCAGCATCTGACGCTGTTAGTCCGAAGCAAAGGTAGAAGGTGGCGGCGTCACTTGTCGGCTAGTTTGGGGCGGCAACACAGCAAGTGAAGCCAGGGTTCTTTGCAGTAGTTGCATAACCTGCATGAGATTGCCTTCTCTGGAGGCCGAGCAGGGATTAAAGTCCGAGATTGGCAAAGCAATGAGCCTCATGTAGAGTATTTTCCTGCGTGCCTAGGCTGAGAGTGTGTGTTGGAAAGAAGACTGGGCCTTCCCCGGGATACAAGATGCATCCTGCATCTCGGTGGTGGGGCTGGCATGTAGTCTTTAAGAGTCATGTTCAAACGAGGTTATCATCACCTGCCTGTTCACAGCTTTTTTCCAGGCTTAGAATGGAATTTTTTGGGTATACAGACTGTCTGCCATGATGCTCAATCTGATAATTGCCGTTGCTAACCGTGTTTGCCAAGGAGAGCCCTCCTCTTCAAAGATTGTTTTCAGGCCTTATTTGAGGGAGGTCTCTAGGGCCCGCATGTCCCTGAGAGAATACTTTATCACGGCCCCCTGACACACAAGGTCTGGGCTCCCGAGGCCTAACTCCAGTTTCAGCCTTGTTCTTCTGGCTTGCCGAGGGGCAAGCAGGGGTTTCTTATACTCCTTGATCTGGGAGTTCATAAGAAACATGTCGAGGGCACCAGGAAAGGCTAAGTGGCTGTAATTGAGAGCTGGGATCAATTTTGCTCTCATGATTGTCAGCATAGGCTTGGCGGTTGAGCTTTGTAGGTAATTGCTTAGGTGCTTCAGTGTATAGATCAGGCTGGTAGCCTTAGTTCTGTAGGTGCCTTAGGTGGACGGCCGGTTTGGCCCCTTCAGAGAACCTGACTCCAAGGTAGTTATAAGCTGGGGCTGTTGTTATTTGTAGGTCTCCAAGCTGCCAATGGATTTGTTTTAATGGGGAAACTTGCAAAAAACGACGACCTTGGTTGTTACTCTGATTTACTTGCAGTTTGTTCTACTGATTATAGCGATGGAGTGCATTGAGGGCTCTCTGTAGGCCGACTCTGGTATGGTTCATGATTGCAGTGTCCTCTGCATACTGCAAGATGGGAAGGCGCACTCTTCCCAGCCTTGGTGTAACTAAACCGGTGCCTTCCAAGGCAGCACCCAGGTCTGCAGTATAGAGGTTAAAGAGGAGGAAGGGCCAACACACAGCCCTGTTTGAGCCCGTTGTTGGTGGGCACTGGTGGTGGCTGTGTTAAGAACAAAACACAATCATGAACATTCTGCGCCATCTTGTCTGATGAAAGTTCCTACGTGCACATAAACTACAGTCATTCTGATTTACCACAGCCATTTTGTACTCTGTTGGTCACCTTCATTTCACCCTGTCCTCTAGCAGCCTTCTGACTCTCTGACCAAACCTGATATGTGTGCTGGGGGCTATAAACTATTTCCACAACAAACATCAACATCACCTGCTGCCTCAAACTCGTCTTTCCTCTCATCCCTGCACAAACGGGTTACAAATACCAAACAGACTCTTGCAAACATGGTTTATTGCACTACACACAGCAAGACTGGTTTTTTGCCAACAATGGGACCTGTTCTTATCAACAGAACGGACTCTTAGATCTGGCCGGTCTCACTCGTTTTTAGACCCTGAAGCAAGGTCCAGCTGCAATTAAATTGTCTGTTTTTGACCTGGGTGGGAGGAGAGTTAATGTTGGGCTTGTGTAACCATGTTGATAAAACAATGTCAGGCTTGTGTGACAACCTGCCCGGGGCGGAGACTCCAAGCTTGTAACCATGATAAAAGAAACAAATACATTGTGTAAAACTGTATAAAAGGAAGAGTCAGAAGCATTGCCAGTAGAACACCTCCCTGAAGACATCCTGGTGTCAGCAGTTGACGTGGTCTCCTCTAAGAGTAATAAACCTTTTTCTTGCCTTCCAGCTTCCAGCGCCTGCCTCGTTATTTTAGATAGTGAATCCAAAGTGGATTAAAGGTGACCTTGCGCCGGGCAGCATTGGGGATCTCAGGAGACTCGCTGCTTTTCACGAATTGGCGACCCAACGGGGGGCCCATCAGAGACACGTGGGTCCAGTAGAGAGGTCCTAACGACGGAGTGAACGACTAAATGATTGGAGTGCACCTGCCTGAAAGAGACCCTCGTCTGGCTGCCAATTGACTGAACTTCACCGGTTCCGAACGGACCTCTCTCGAGTGACCTGCGGTCCTGACTGGGGCCTTACAGGAACGCCGCATTGATTGTTGGAGTAAGAGGACAACCAGGCGCTGGAAGGGGAATACGAAGAACTGTCCATACGGTCCGGGTAAGGTCGTGAGAAAACATGACTTAAATTGATTGATTGATAGAAATACTAGTATTCCTTTTTGAGTTATTTGAGACATTCCCTGCTTGCAAACAACGTAGAATAGGAATATTCTCTCTTTGCAGACAGCGAAGGACAGGTAGTGCAGACTTTTGTCTAACATTAATTGAGATATTCATTTTGACCGCTAAATACGTCATGCCTGTTTTCTCTAGATTGTTTGATTGTTTTGGACCGGACCGTTTGTTAGAGGTCAGTCATCCGGCACCGCCGGAAGGCACCCCTAACAAGGACATGTACGTAAAATATGGATTAGCCACCGTAGCTTTTAGCAAACTATTGTACAAGTACACTAGGAAGGACCGGGTAAATCAGTGCCACTGACGGGATCTTTCGATCCCGCTAAAATAGAAACGTTAGAATTAGCTCTCCACAAAAAGAAAGCTAGACCAGCCATGTTTGATAGTTTTGGTTTATGGCGAAAAGAAGCAGCTCAACGAAAGAAAAGAGACTAAGCTAGACAAGATAAAGAAACGCGAAAATCAGCTTACCAAGCCTGTAAAAAGTTAGAAGAAGAACTAAAAGAAAAGGAAATCGATAAAAAGGAACAGGAATCAAAATATCAGGTCAATGCCCTGTTAGAACGCCCTTAACTCTTTACCCCGAGTTACCAGCAAAACAGGGGGTAGATGATGATTTATTGTTAGGTCCCCCAATGATATACATGCCACCCCCTTATGCCCCTACTCATCCCGTAGTACAACGCCAGGACCCCCAAAGTATAGCTGGAGTTGGCACGATCGCCTCAGTCTCCACCACCTCTGCTCCCACCGAGCCACCCACACCAAATGCCTCATCAAAGGAGGCAGTAGTAGAGGTAGGAACCAAGGAAATAGGAGCGCCCAGGGTCCCGCGATTAAGTAAAAATGAGCGAGCAGGCATTGATAAAATAGTTAAAACCCTCATAGATAGGAAAGAAACAGAAGAACACGTAACAGACATATGCGACTCCTATGTTGAAAACCGCAAACGATACTTTATTGTACGTCTCTGTTACCACACCCTTACTGCATATGAAGAGAAGTACCAAAACGTAGGGCCCGAGCGATTAGTGGCTCTCTACAGGAAGGTAGACATCGGAGATGAAGGCGACAACGATGTTGCAGAACTATTTTCATCCACACTAGAAGTATTGCGTCACCTCATAGAACAAGGACAGATAGATAGGGACAGGACAACTAAGGTAGCAGGACCCCCAGTGGAAAAAACAGATAGCATGATGCTAATAAAAGAAGCTGCCCCTTACTGGGTACCTCCTAGAGGACAAAGGGACTAATGACGATATAAACCATCAAGACGCTAGAGGAAGGGTGGTCTACAATTGGGTGTATCAGCCATGGGACAGACAGGACATCCTGACCTTCCGTAAATCTTTGCCGGATTTACGAAAGAACCCCACCGCCTTTTACACCGAGCTAGGTACCGCTCTGGGATCAACAATAATGACACTTGCCGACATAGACTTGTTCTTCGGGTTATGTTTGCCAGCAGATGTGTGGAAACAGGTTAAGAAAGTAAACCATACCGAACTGTTTGGTCATACCTGGGAACAACTCGACACACTAGATAAACAGCGGAACCCTGGTCAAAAACCAGTTAAAGCAATATTAGACCTCCCTGACAAAATAGTGCAGAAAGTGAAAACGCTGATCCCAGAGAAAAAGATAGACTGGTCCATAGTAACCGCATGCCACAAGAGGACGTCTCGGAGTACTTCTCCAGATTTGAAACTGTG
Organism: Calotriton arnoldi; assembly: GCA_963921515.1. NCBI lineage: Eukaryota > Metazoa > Chordata > Amphibia > Caudata > Salamandridae > Calotriton > Calotriton arnoldi. The sequence continues at coordinate 3,189,820 of CAWUFW010000025.1, read as the reverse complement.
TTCTCTGATTACAGTGGACAAGACATGTCCACCGCAACCGGACACCACTTATTTGTGCAGAACTACGTCAAAGGATTACTGCCAGATGTATCCCAGAAACTACAAGCCAGCGAAAGTAGTTGGGCAGCATCTAAACCGACGGCCATTCTCCAAATGGCCCAGTATTACGAGCATCAGAGAAACGAAAATGACAGGGCTACAGAAAGGAAAAAGAAGGACTTGAAGGAAAGGGTAATGATAGCACAACTCCAGGGGGCGAATACAGGAGGGGAGCAATATAGGGGAGGAAACCAGCAGAATACCCCTAGAGTACAGCCACCTAGGAACAATCCATCTACATCATATGTAGGACGCCAAGACCTAGGACAGGATCAATGTGCATTTTGCAAAAAATATGGACACTGGAAATCCCAATGCCCGGCTTTGTTAGGAGCTGCTAGGGGCAGAGGGGCGAGGGAAATAGCAAGTGGACAGAGAGGAAGAGGACGTGGGAGAGGGTACGCGAGTGAAGCAAGCGAGGAAAGGCCAGGAAGAGTGAACGCATTTGACCATCCCAGACAGAATCAGTACCAACAGACAGATTATGACAATACGTACGACTTTGCATAGGACAGCCAGGGGCAAGGGAGGGATACAGTCGAGCTCTGCGTTGATCAGCAAGGCCCTTATGTTACCGCTGAGGTCCTGGGCACAAGGTCGCCATTTTTGGTAGACACAGGAGCAACACGTAGTGCACTATCCAAACGACTGATTCCAAGGGCACCCTTGTCAGGCTCACATGTGACCTCAATAGGATTTGACGGTACGCCCTCCACCAACCCTTTGTCCCGACCCATCCCTTTTAATCTTGACAGCAATGGCGTCGAAACGACATTCCTCCTCTCATCTAACACCCCAGACGCCATTATGGGCCTCGACCTTTTGAAACACTTCCATGCGACTATCAGATGCTCACCAGACGGAGTGCGTGTCATCCTGTATGACAACCCCCAACGCCATAGAGAGAACCCTTTTCAGCACATGTTTTCCATCTCTGAGACTGACACATCCCTACTGGACACTTTGCCATCACACTTATGGGCTAGGGCTGATTCAGACGTAGGACGAATGATGATTGACCCAGTACACGTAACAATACGACAGGACGCAACCCTACCGAAGGTACCGCAGTACAAAATATCGCCAGAGGGTGAGAAAGCACTAACAGAGATCATACACTCTTTGGTAGAGGCAGGGGTGGTAGAGGAAGTAGTGAGCAACATTTGTAACAGTCCCATACTACCGATTGTAAAGAGACAGGGAGAGGGAGATGGGAAAGCCTACCGCTTCATCATTGACCTGCGGGAGGTAAACAAAATCGTAGTACCACAATACCCAGTAGTTTCCGACATCACGACAATTTTGACTTTAATCCCCTCCACTGCCACCACCTTCACTGTGATCGACCTCAAGAACGCCTTCTTTTCCATACCTATACACGAGGACAGCCGCTATCTTTTTGGATTTACCCTAAGTTCCCGTTCGTATAGATTTTGTAGAGCACCTCAGGGGTACACTGAGAGCCCAAGTATCTATAGCCAGGCGCTTAAAAGACAGTTGGACGCCATACAATTGCCAGATGGAGTGGCACTAATACAATATGTAGACGAGATCCTTCTAGCAGCAGACACCATACCAATAGCCGTCACAGCCACCATCAAACTACTCCATTTCCTTGCTGAGAATGGTCACAAGGTCTCCCGAAAGAAACTGCAGTTCTGTAAATCACAAGTGACCTATTTGGGTCACCTTTTATCAAAAGAAGGGAGAAAACTCACGCCTGACAGGATCCAGACAATTCTAGACACCCCTGTCCCCAAAAATCAGAAGCAAGTCCGCTCTTTGATAGGCCTCACCTCGTTTTGCAGACAGTGGTTACCGAACTTTAACCTCATTGTCAAACCCCTTCTCTCCCTCCTAGCTAAGGACATCCCCTCACCTCTCCCCTGGACCCCCCGAATGCCAGACAGCCTTTAAAGAACTACGCAATACCCTTTGCTCAGCACCAGTCCTAGGAACCCCAGATTACTCCAAACCATTCTTCCTCTACACACACGAAAGGGAGGGATGTGCATTGTCTGTCCTAACACAATCAATTGGTCACAAACAACGCCCTTGTGCATATTTTTCTGCCACCCTCGATCCAGTAGCCAGAGCACTGCCAGCGTGCCTGCGCGCTGTGGCAGCTGCAGCGGTATCAATACGCCAGAGCGAAGGAATAGTGCTCTCCAATCCAGTCACTGTTTTAGTACCCCATGCAGTCGACACACTACTGAACCAGACCAAAACCCAACACTTGACTAGCGCCCGACTGACAGGATATGAGTTGACCCTGCTAGCACCGCACATTACCCTAAAGCGATGCACCACCCTCAATCCAGCCACACTGTTACCCCTACCCGAGAACGATTCTAACTTGGCTCCACTACACGACTGTGTGACACTAACCGATGAACAAACAAAAAGTAGAGTAGACCTCAGAGACACCGCCTTTCTAGAGCCAGATGGAGAACTATGGGTGGATGGTTCGTGCATCAAACTCCCCGACGGCACCACCTCAGCTGCATACGCTGTCACCACAGCCCGAACCATTCTAGAAACAGCCCGTATTGCCCAACGTTCCGCCCAGGCAGCAGAACTCATTGCCCTCACACGAGCATGTATTTTAGCAGCTGGCACGACAGTTAACATATACACCGACAGCCAATACGCCTTCGGGGTGGTTCACCATTTCGGGATTCTATGGAAAGAAAGAGGGTTCCTGACTTCACACGGTACACCCATCCTGCATGGAGATTTAGTCTCCGCCTTGACGGAAGCAGTCCTCCTCCCCAAAAAGCTAGCAGTGAGAAAATGCCAAGCACATAGGAAAGTGACAGATCTCATTGGACAGGGAAATGCGCTAGCAGACGTTACTGCCCGAGCCACAGCAGAAGACAGAACCATGACACGAATGTATGTGACCAGGTCACAAGCTGAACAATGGACTGATGCTAGGACCACTGTAAGGGACATACAGACTACAGGCACACAAGACGAATTGACCGAGTGGGAAAAGGTGGGACTAAAAGACGAGGAAAATTGCTGGAGAACTAAAGACGGAAATAAATGGCTGTTACCCAATGCCTACCTCATCCCCATATTGACCATGGCACATTTACCAGCACACATAGGCTCCACCCCCATGATTGAACTAATCACAAGAGTATGGCATAATGTCAAGATAACAGAATCTGCAAAGCGCCTAGTACAACAATGTATAGTATGCCTACAACACAACCCAGGGAAAGGGACAGTAGTACCACGGGGAGGGTTTGGAGTCCCTGATCACCCCTTTGAAGTCCTTCAAATGGATTACATCCAACTAGAGAGATGCCATGGTCTAAAATATGTCCTGGTGGTTGTGTGCACTTTTAGCAAATGGGTGGAGGCATATCCCACCCGCGACAATACTGCCATAGCCACTGCAAAAGTATTGTTGAAAGAATTCTTCCCCGGTACGGCCTTTGCAGAATTTTATGGAGCGACAACGGCCCACACTTCGTAGCCGAAGTGATACAGAACATACTGAAAGGGTTGGGGGTAAAACAAAATTCCATGCCGTCTTCCACCCCCAATCAGCGGGCCTGGTAGAGAGACACAATGCAACATTGAAACTAAAGCTAGCCAAAATAGTTGCCACAACCGGGTTGAAATGGCCCGACGCCCTTCCATTGGCATTGCTATCAATGCGCTCCACCCCGACCAAACACAGACTGACCCCGTATGAAGTGGTCTTCGGCAGGCCTATGAACATTTGGGCGGCACCAAGACCCACCTCCATTAACGATGTCCCGAACATATTAATGTCAGACTATCTGCATAAATTGACAAACGAGCTAACAATTATCCACCAACAGGTGCAGCAAGCCTTGCCTGACATATCCAGGGGCCCAGGACATGTGATAAAGCCTGGGGACTTCATCCTAGTTCGCAACTTCCAAAGAACGAAGAATCTGGAGCCCAGGTGGACGGGCCCCTGGCAAGTCTTGATCACCACTCGAACTGCCCTCCGAGTGGAAGGAAAAAAAAATTGGCTGCACGCCCACCACTGCAAGAAAGTCCCTCCAACGCTGGCAACCTGTGAAGAGGTGGAGGTGCAAGAGGAAGTACTCGCAAAAGACCGACCAGCTCTGAGTTGCTACCCACAAGAAGACACCCTCCAACTGTCTGAATTTCCCGACCCCAAGGTGCCATCCAAGGAAGGGTACAACCGAAGATCGACGAAAAGGGGGGAGCTCCAACAACCAGGCCACTAACTGAGTCAGAGTCTCAGATCGGTAGCACAGCCAAACGACGCTACCAGGAAAAACACCAGACAAAAGTCTGTGGTCCTAACAGTTGGTGAGCTCCTCGAAGATGATGGAAGAAACGGAACACCTGCAAAGCCACCGCAAAGACACCAAGACTTTTGAACTGCACAGTACAAAGACAATTGCACTTGTAGCTGCATTTCTCACCTGCCTCCTGCTAATGGTCACACTCTGGATCATTGAAGAGAATGCACCTGCATACAGAACATTGTCACCAACCATGCAACCAATCACAAAGAAAGAACACTACCTGGTATCACTACCGCCACATCTCCGAGAACGACGCAAAGAATTCTGGAATAATTCTTTCGTACAGATGCTGCACCAGCACAATCTTGCCACCAATGCCACTAACTGTTGGGTCTGTGGCCTGCTACCACATGCCACTGAACATTCCATCCCTTTCATCCCTTCACCCTTTTCTGTTCATGGATCTTGCCTTGCCTGGATGATGCTCCTACAAGAAAGTTACAAAGACAATGCCACTTCCGATGGGACAATCGCTCAGTTCTACAACGAGTTCTGGCTAAACCAAACAGGAAGAACAGCAGCTCCCTTTGCCCTCACACCTCCAATACGACATTCCCAATGAATGTCCCCTCCAAAGAACGAGTGGAAATACAAGTGTTCAATAATCCTGTCAGAGCCACATTTTCCTACCTGAAGAAAAGAACTGCTGCAACACTGACTGTGGCCCTATCTGTGGTGAACGTCTCTGGCCTTGTATGCATTGAAGGCCGTGGGACTAAGAATGTGGGTCACAGCACTTGTAACATTGTAAGGACTTTGAACACTGCCAATCCTCCAGCATTTGTTGCATCACCCAATATGTACTTTGTCTGTGGAACCAAAGCCTACACCTGGCTCCCAAGAAACTGGGGGCACGTGCTACATCGCCTTTGTTTTGCCACCGACCTACACAGTCCCTGCAGAGCATCATCGAGAAAAGCGTTCTAAAGACACTGATCAAGCAGACTCTGCCGCATCACAGTTCGTTGATGCAGCAAAAGGGCTCGTCCCGCTATGGGGTCCGATGGCAAACAGCCGAGCCATCAGACATCTGTCTCAAGCTGTAGAAACCGCCCTGAACGTCACAGCTGGCATCCTCACCAACAACACTGCCGAACTTCAAGCGGTCCGTCTGGTGGCCCTACAAAACCGCATGGTCCTGGACGTGGTACTAGCGTATCGTGGAGGAGCATGTCGCATCATTGGTGCCAGTTGCTGCATATACATCCCTGATAATTCACCCTCTGTCTATGAAGCAATCGAACATCTCCACAGACTGTCTTCAGAAATTCATCAAGGATCAGAGACTTGGACAATTGGAAGTTGGCTTTGGGGCATCTTAAAGGACTGGGGTTGGAAAATATCAATGTTTCTCTTGGTCCCAGTATTGGCAATATGTGGTTGCTGTTTGGGTGTACACTGTATACCACCTTTGTGTTCTCTTTGCATAAGTGCCTTGCGCCCTAAGACTATGGACACTCAGTTAACAAAAATGAGAGTAATGTATGAACAAGAAATACAGGACATTATGGAGATCGAAATAGACTGACAAGATGGCTAGTTATGTTCAAAGGGGCGACTGTTAAGAACAAAACACAATCATGAACATTCTGCGCCATCTTGTCTGATGAAAGTTCCTACGTGCACATAAACTACAGTCATTCTGATTTACCACAGCCATTTTGTACTCTGTTGGTCACCTTCATTTCACCCTGTCCTCTAGCAGCCTTCTGACTCTCTGACCAAACCTGATGTGTGCTGGGGGCTATAAACTATTTCCACGACAAACATCAACATCACCTGCTGCCTCAAACTCGTCTTTCCCTCTCATCCCTGCACAAACGGGTTACAAATACCAAACAGACTCTTGCAAACATGGTTTATTGCACTACACACAGCAAGACTGGTTTTTTGCCAACAATGGGACCTGTTCTTATCAACAGAACGGACTCTTAGATCTGGCCGGTCTCACTCGTTTTTAGACCCTGAAGCAAGGTCCAGCTGCAATTAAATTGTCTGTTTTTGACCTGGGTGGGAGGAGAGTTAATGTTGGGCTTGTGTAACCATGTTGATAAAACAATGTCAGGCTTGTGTGACAACCTGCCCGGGCGGAGACTCCAAGCTTGTAACCATGATAAAAACAAATACATTGTGTAAAACTGTATAAAAGGAAGAGTCAGAAGCATTGCCAGTAGAACACCTCCCTGAAGACATCCTGGTGTCAGCAGTTGACGTGGTCTCCTCTAAGAGTAATAAACCTTTTTCTTGCCTTCCAGCTTCCAGCGCCTGCCTCGTTATTTTAGATAGTGAATCCAAAGTGGATTAAAGGTGACCTTGCGCCGGGCAGCATTGGGGATCTCAGGAGACTCGCTGCTTTTCACAGCTGTGGTGGGGGTTGTTTATACCCAGACCCAAGTCTCCTGATATAAAGATGTAATTGCCTTGAGGAGCAAGGGCTGGATCCCTCACGCAGTTAGCTTCCCAATAGCCTGCCCGATCCACCCTGTTGAAGGCAGTACTGTAATCGACAAAACAGCAGAATAGAGGGGATTGCTTCCTCCTAACGGCTTGTGTGGATAATTGCGCCAGCGCTATGATGTTGTCCATTGTTAAACAGTCAGGCCTAAATCCAGATTGGAAAAGCGGGAGGATTCTTTTTTTCATTGCCCATGTTTCCAATTCCTCCAGGAGGATGCGGGTATAGGCTTTGTCTTCAAGGTCGAGAAGAGCGATGAGTCGATAGTTTGCCGGGTTAGAGCAGTCTCTCTGTTTATGAATGGGGAAGAGGATTGAGCCCCTCCAGGAGAACGGTGTCATTGCAGTGGCAAAGGGCGCAGTCAGAGTGGCGTTAGAATTGTAATCTAGAAGTCTTGCGCCATTTTGAACACAGAAGCAGTAATCCCGTTCGGTCTTGTGGCCCCATCATTCCTCATTTTTTTTATGGTTGCCATTACTGTTCCTTCTGTGATCAGCATACCATGTTGGACCCAATGATCTGTGGCAGGGTGGGATGTAGGAGCTGGTGCCTCCACCAAGTCAGTTGTGTATAACTGTTCGACATGACTGATCCAGTCCATTTCCGCCACTCTGTTCTCTTTGGTCTGTCCTAGATTGCAGAGGCACTTTATGTACCTCTACCAGCGAGAGTGATTCTTGTCTTTTAGCAGAGAAAATTCTGAGCCACTCTGCTTCGATGTACTCCCTTTTGTGCTGCCATACTTTCTGCTTTTAAGCTGCCCTGACTGCAGTGAGGGATAGTCCGTCTTCTATTTTGCTACCTCTTCTTCTAGTGGCCAGGGCCATGTGGAGTGTGCATTTGCAGGCAGTTAGTTCCTTGGTGCGACGGGGGGCTCGTGTTGAGATGGGGGAGCTGTTGCTTGGCGGTTTCTGTTGTCCATTCCCAGCGCCGGTTAGAGGTCCACTACGAGGTCCTCCCAGTGATGTTGTTGAGCTGGGTGGCTTGTTCCTGACTTTCTTTTCTCACTCCAGGCTTGAAGTTTGCCTCCCAGTTTAGTTGACCATTTGACTCTGGAGGACCTTGTGGCGCTCTTCCCCTGTTGGTTCCCCAAGCGAAGGTAGTGATAATGAGTCAGTAGAGGCAAGTTTACACACGGGGGTCTATGGTCGCTTTCGTCCCTGTTGTCGACTTCAAAGTTTTGGAGCATGGGTGCCAGTCCTTCGCTGACGAAGATGTAATAGATTGTGGATGTGTTCCGAAAAGTGGGGTTAGTGTGCCAGAGGGGAGAGCAGATTTATTTTAGTGTTTGAGATGAACTAAGTTTGTAATTGTGAAGGAGAACATGTAGAGATGCAGCAACGCCTGACAAACTGAGGGAGTTGGAGGGCTTACCCAAGCCCCTACTGTTAAAGTCTCCAGCTATGATTGCCTGGTGGGACTTGTTTATTCAGCAACTCTTCGATCGTATTTACTAAGAAGACCAGAGCCTCTTTCTTCTAGTGGTGTGCGGGATTAAGGTAGCAGTTGATTAGTAGCAGACGTAGGGCTTGATAATTAAGCTATAAGCCTTTGATGAGCAGGGCTTGGAGGGCAAGCAATTTGATGGGTATTTCAGTGGCCACTTTTTTCGTGCGAGTTTGAGGAAGATTGATGGACCGCCGGAGGGCCCACTGAATATGTTGCGTTTTGTGGCTGTAACATGAAATTCATAATATCCTACAAGCGACGTGGGTGCCATGGCCCATGTCTTCGGGAGGCATAGCATGTCGCAGTTAAGCAGGTAGTCGAGATCTGACTTTTCCTCTGAGAGTTTCCTGAGTCGTGCCACATTCCAGGAGATGATTCAGTTGTTGGCTAGTGCCTTCCTCCCAGATGAATTTAGTTTGCGTCCGAATGAGTCCGATGCTACGAATGATGCCTAATGGGGCTTTGATCCGCTGCGGGGTCTGCCGTGGGAGTCCGGAAGTACGCAGCCCGTTGGTTGTTAGTGCAAGTTATTCTGAGAGCCTTAGAAGCCTTGGGCCATGTTTGGTGATTACTGTCGCCATTATTGCTGTTTGTGTCACGCAAGACAGAAAGGACCCCCTTCCCTCCGTGTGGAGGGATAGAGGACGTGCAGGTATTTTTCCAAGCTGGGAGGGGGGGGATTTGAATATCTATTCCCCATTCTGCTAGCTGTGGTGCTTCCTTGAGCACTGCGAGATGGTGTAGCTGTTGGCGAAGCCCCACCAGAATTGATTCACCATGGGTGTCCCCGGTGAGATTCTGGAATCTTATCCATGCAAGGTCGTCTGAGTGAATGAGAGGCAGAGATGGTATATGTTTAAATAAACAAAGGATATTACTCCTGTTTAGGATATCGTAAGGACCTTTGATATAATATCTGGGGGTTAGCACTGCCTCGTAAAAAGTAAGGGGCTTCATTTAAGGCTGGTGAGCGGTGCCCTCACATGTTGAATGTTTGTAGTGCCCAATATGTAGGTAAAGATTGGGTATAACAGTACATAATCGCTTGCTCCAGGTGTGCGACGGTTCAAGATGGTTGACAGCTGCTCTGCTTTTTTTGTTTTGGCTTTTTTGTGCTGGTTCCTTAGCTTTTTCTTGGCCCTTCTGGACAATGGGGCCCCTGGTGTCACGGAGCTAGTTTGCGCCTCATTATTGTCATTCCCTTTAGGCTTGACCTCGATGCCGGCCACGTTGGGGAGGGTGGTGATTCGGAACGTACGGCGGGGACAGGGGGGCCCTGAATGGGCTTGGGACTGTCACTTGAGTTTATAATTGAGCTAAGGAGTGTCACCTTTGGACCTTGCAGGCTCCTTGGTAAGTTTGCAGAGGGCTTTTGGACTGAGAGGTGCAGAAGTGCCTTCTTTTCCCCTTACTATGGTTACGATCTGAGAATCTCAGGTAGTGTTGCCCACCTGTCAATGATGGCTGCACATGAACAGGAGCACAACTTGGTATCCAAGTTGCCTTGAATTTTCTCTTCAATGGCTTCATTCTTTGTGCTCCAGTTCACTAGGCGCTGCACAATTGACTGCAGAAGATCTGTTTGTAACTCCATTTTTAGGTCTCGCGCCTAGCGTTGCAGTGCGTAGCACTGCTCGCGCAGCGCGAGACCTTTAGAAAGGGCTTCTGAAAACGACCCACACGCTCGTGCGTGTGGTTTTGTTTTCAGAAGCCCACATAGCTGGAGCGTGCGTTTTTTTAAAAAAAACGGCACGCGGTTGGGCAAAGGCGGGCGCATGTCCCGCCTTTGCTCCTCCCATTCCCGACGGTGGCCAGAACGCGCAGCAGCGCGCGTTCGCCGCGCTGCCGCGCTCCCTCCCCCCGCTCCTCTGTGGTGCGCGCGCACCACTAGTTTGATTGAAATGCTACCAACTACTTGCTCCTTTTACCTCTGCCGAGCCTTCGTTTATTCGTAGCTCATTGGTGCAGTCTGTATTTGGTAACTCCACAATGTCAGTCTTTTGTACTGGTGGAACCACCTGCCAACGCAGGATTCTTAAGAATCGTTGCAACACAGCAAATGGCTACGCCGAGTTTGGCTTGAGGAGCGTCCTATAAATAGCGATGTATGGCAGATTTTTGCAAGTGTTCGTTCGCCCTTTACTTTTCCCGGAATGCCCCTTCTCTGTTTAAGGTAAATACATAATTTTCCTTTTAAATTGCAGTTCATCCTGCGGAGTGTCGTTAAAATGTCCTGGTTCAGCTTTTCCTCTTTCCAGCTCTCCATTCTCAACTCTCCAGGTTCTATCTACCTCTTCCGCATATTGCGGCAAATTTTCAAGATTCATAGTCGTTAAAAGCACTCTGCTGCCACTAGAGGCCTTTTAAATTGTCTAGGCAAGTATCTGTATTTCACTAATTATGATGATTCTAAAGGACTAAGAAACCTTCTGATTGAGGTTTAAGTTTTACACACTAGAATCCAGATGAATATAAAATTGTGATGCTTTAGAATCACTTTGTTTTGACTTACTTTTGGCATCTGTGAGACCTAATTGATTGCATGTACCTTATATGTACTTTCAAATGGCTGTAACATACCATGGAACACTATCTCAAGAGTTCGGGACAGGATTACTGTAATTTACTTTCCCTCCCCTAGTTCGTCATGCGAGGAATGGCGGAAACGGGTTCGCACATTTTTAAACGGGCCCCATGCGCAGGAAATAAGCACCCAGTGTAGCGGGCCCATTTACTTTTTGTTCAGAAAAAACAAACCCCCACTTTGGGATCTTGTTTTTGTTTCTGGACAAAAGAAGTTTGCAGTGCGTCCTCTTTAAACATGGTGCCTTCTCGGCAGACTTCACTGCTGTGAATGAAGTTGTCACGGTGGTGGCTCCCTTCACATTAGAGAGATCCCCACCAGGAAAGCAGGTATTTCGAAGAACATCGAAAATCCCTCTGCCAAGGTAACTGAACCCATGGCTCCTAATATAAAGCTGGCATCCAAGCACTCACCCTGTCCCAAGGGCAAAAAGACAAACGAATTGAGTAATACGATTGTTAGACATTTGGAAATCACCATAGTTTTGGCTCGCTCCTCTTGTCTTTGGGGAGTTTACTTTGGATAACCATGTCTAATACAGCTATGGAGTTGCCTTCAGTGTTAACTTTTTTAAAATGGTGCATAAGAATAAGATGATGTAACTATCTTGCATTCATAATAAGTGATGCAATGTTTAGGAGTTGCCTACAGACAGCTTTTAGCTGGCTCTTTGAGAAAGACCTCTTTTGCAGCATACCAACAACTTACAGTGGATTTAGAGCTAACCTATTGCTTACCATTGGTTGGCTTTCTTGTCACTCAGATGTTCTTGCTTCTTGTTCACTTTACTTTCCTTTCTCTTCTTGTCTTTATCCCTCCCCTTCAGCATAGCTTTTTTACCATACTTTTCACTGGCTGACTCGAATTCTTCCACCGCTTCTATGGAAGGAACTACTTTTTTCTTTTTGTTTAAACACTCCATGAAAGTGCATGTGTTTTCCAGCTCTCTTACCTGTTTTCTGCGCCCCCATGCCTGCAAACCCACCCTGCACTTGTTGCGTTGTCCCACCCACTTGCTTCCTCCCTCCTGTCAGTCATTTCAGACCCAAATTTGAATTTGTGGGTCAGAAAGAATCTGATTAGCTGGTCCCAACATAAGAAGCATATGTTGACGCCACCATTACAGGACTCCATTTCTGAGTCCTGACACAAATTATTAAAGAGCACATAAGGGGACAGGATGAGCTTACCCTTACCCACAAGCTCTGGTGTGGAGGCTTACACAGCCTTGATTTTAAAATTTAAAAAAATTGTTTTTCTCACAAGATTTGCTATCCCAGTGCTCGGACGGTGGGTCTCAGCACAACCCTCCTGTGTGGATTCGTTGGTCATCTTTGGATTTGAGGATCTGCAGAATATTCTTGAATCCATAAATAAACAAGCATTGCAATAGGTCTCGCATTTGTGAGAGTTTGAGCTATTGGCATTGTAAATGACAATGCCTTTTATTTGTGTGTTGGTTTTTAAAACATAAATAAAAAGCATTGTCATTTTTTATGTAGTAGGGCATTCTTCTTTTCGGGAGCTAATGGAGTGCAAGGTCATACTGGTTGTTTAAACTATTGAGGTGTGCACCCTCACACATACGCAATCTGAAACCTTGGCAGCTATGCTAGACACGCACCTTCTGTCAAATTTTGACGTTTAGTAGAACTACAGCTAGCAACGACCTACCAGAACTATTGTTTTAAAGCAAGCTTTATGTAGTTTTTGTTAATACAAATGATTGAATTTCACTGCTAGATTTACAACTCGCGGGAATGCTACTTTGTTTAGCAACGAACATTTTTTGACGCTTTGCATGTTTAGAAACAACTGCCAAGGCTGACTAACGAAAGACTAAGGATAATTTTGCATTGAATCTTACAATCCAAACCATTGTTGATTTGTTTAGTGTTCTTGTTAGCATTCTTTTTTAAATTCTTTTTTAATCCGGACGTTAAATGCATTACATTCCAACTCTCGTTTTGGACTTTATCCAGGTTGCCATAAAGGGCTGTTCGTTGAAAAGCATTTAGCTAAGGAATGTTTTTGACATTTATTGTGGGTAGTTGGGTATGTTTCAATTGAAAAAGATATTTGCACCCTGCCAACAAACCAGGACTTTATTTTGAGTCATTTGTTATTCACTGTGCATTTGTGTGTCAAGAACCTCAAGCGTCGACAGATGTCACACAAAGTCTGCACTACAGTCAGGTCCAACTTTCAAGCCTTCTTTAGGAGCAGAAATTTGGAAATGTAGGATGCCGCCAAACCTACTTCCATTTCCCCAGTATAAAAACATTCCGAGGGCGAAATAAGTAACTTTCCTGCAAGTACTATGCAGTATATATTTTCTATGTAATACGTTGCAACTGTTGCGCTCTGCCATCCTTATCCAGTATGCAATGCCCGACTTGGGTACATGGTTGCTGTGATGAAAATAACAGTTTATCTTTAATGTTATGTGAGGTGTGGTAAATTAATAGAGTAGTGCCTCTTCACATGCTTCTTCACTTCTGTCGCTTAACAAGCATTTGCAATGCAATAGGTCTCGAAATTGCCATTGTAAATGACAATGCCTTTATTTAGGTGTTTAAAAACCTGCAATATTAAAAGGCATTGTCATTTACAATACCAATAGGTCAAAGTTTCTAAAATGCGAGACCTATTGCATTGCAATAGGTCTCGCATTATTAAAGTTTGAGCTATTGGTGTTGCATTATTTAGCAATGCCAATAGCTCACACTTTAATAATGCGAGACCTATTGCAATGCAAATGCTTGTTGTAGACTGCCATATCCGTGCTCTTGCTACGGAGTTTTGTGCTGCATTTATGGCCGTTTAGTGCAGGTCCTCAATACTGTTGGTGACTTGTGTGTCTGGCAGTGATTATCTTGTTGATTCTGGCGTTCTGAACAGCTTTAGGGTGAGCACCAGTGTTCTTTCTATTTTACACTCAAGGCTTTGTAGGAAGGAGGCTGTGAGTTCTCCCAAGTCGTTGTTTTCAGCAGTTAAGCTGGTCGCAAGTAGGGTGGGTCCAGGAGAAGTTAGAGGGGTGAGCCGCTTTGGCTCCTCAGAGCCGGATGAGCTGTAATGATGAATTTGCTCAGCAATTACTTGTGCTTTTTTCGAGGACTCTCCTGCACACACTGATTTATATATATTTTTTTAAGGTTCGTTGGATCTGGCTTTAGGAGCTCCAGTGCTTGAGAGTTGAAAGAGGTGTTGGAAGATTGCCAGAGGTTAGTTGAGTCATGCTCGGGTACGCCCCTGACCCCAGGGCACGAATGTGATCTTTGCTTCACATTGGACGTGATGGAGTTGGGCTGGGTTCGTGCTCGGGCCAACCGAGGAATGGATCACTTCAGCGCCTTCTGAGTTGCCAGTGGTGGGGGAAGCTGGTGACACCCCTGAGCTGGAGGCGGTTTGGAAGAACTACATCATAAGGCCTTTTTGGAGAGCCTTGGAAGGTGTTTTCGGGGGTAAATACACCTGTACGGTGCTCAGAGTATTCCCTGTGTTGGATTGGGGGTGAGGTGGCTTTCCCCATAGTGGCAGAGTTTGACCCGGGGCGGGTTTCCTTCTGAGTACCATGAGGATCGAACGGTGAGCTCCCTTATGAGCTTCAAGTTGAGTTGGAGCAGGTGTGCGGCCAAGCTGGTTGCTTTTGAGGTAAGGCCCCCTCAGGTCTTTGTGCTTGCTCCTGCTGGTGTTCTTAGTATAGACTGGCCCACAATGCGCTGTGAGGTGACATGGAGGGCTCAGGGGGTTAATTTTGTTGATTGGCCTTTGAGTCCCTGTGTGAAGAGGGGCAGGCGTGGTTTCGTGCAGGCTAAGCATGAGGGTCGGGCAGCAGTGCCTGAAACACACGGCTAGTGGGGCTCACCGGGACCTCGCAAGCCGCACCCAGCCTGGCTGAGCCACTTCTGCGAGGGCTCGGGGGCTCACACTCCACGGGGGCTAACTATAGCCGCCGCACTCGCTGCTCTGGAGGCACCAGAATGTGCAGGGGCCAGGCACGAGGCGGGGATACTTTAGTGAGGGTGTGGCACAGGCAGCGCTAACAAAGGAGCTGGAGGGCGGGCGGGGGGGGGTGGAGTGAGAACAGCAGTACTGGGCGTGTGGGCGGGTGAGAGCACTCGCTCCTTGTACCACCCCCGCGCCTAACAGCCTTTTGTAGTGCTTCGGTGTGCCACGCTTAGGTGTCCCACGGTGTGCCTTGGTCCAGTACAGAGCCCTGGTCCCGAGACCCGGTCCTTCTCCCGGTCCTGTCCCGTACCTGGTGTCATGCTTGAAGCCTGCGTTTTCAGCTTCCTCAGCTCCTGGTGGCGTGGTGCGTGAGAGACGCCGAGTAACAAGCTGTGCTCTCCCGCTAAAGCTCCACCCCTCAATTACTGCTTCTCTCGCCAAGGATCACAGTAGAACCCGCCACAGTACACAGAAATGTGTTTAAGTCAAAATCGTTAATATGGCCTTGGGGACTTCGAGGCAGCTGAGGTGGGGTTGAGGGGCAAATATGTGAGGGCCTTGGATAAAAAAGCTCTGTAATTTCCGGGCAGGGATTGTTGTGCCCAGTGTCGTCTTCAGGAGAGGGAAACACCTACACGTGAGCTAAACCATGCCTCCATTTTATTTTAGGAGTGGTGGCACTTCATTACCTCAAGTGGAAATTATTATATTAATATTAAAGAGCGAGGCCCATGGCAAGAAGTGACAAACTATGTACATTGTCTTTGTACCTAAAATGGTGTGTTTATTGCTGTGCATCATGCCGCACCTTAGAGAGGTGTAAACATGGGTCCTGTTGAATGTAAAATCACAGCTTGAATATAGTGTGGCTATGTTTTTGTTGTTGCATAACAAATTTTTCATGAAAAAGACAAATGGCAAGCACAGAATTGTCTCAGAACATATAAAGAGTACAAACAAACTACATCAGTGGATGTATAATGAGAACATACACCAAAACAGCTTGTAGTTCTGCTTCTGTGCTGATGGCTAAACAGGGCTTCTGCTTTCGGTGCCTTACTATCCGCAATTTGGTATGTTGTCACGAGGAGAGGAATTTTAGTTTATTGCTATCCATTTAAAGCTTTCTGATATTTCTCTGCCTTACTGTATGCCTGCTCCCCAATGCCAGAAAGTCCTGGCTTTATACACTTGGCACCGATGCCTGGTTTTCCATCTGTACATCACTGCAAGCTGTTCTCTCTTGTCACCAGTGCTAGCTTTTCACACTGCCCTCCAGTGTCTGCTTTTCAGCCTGCCAGCCAGTTCAGCCTACTTAAGCTGATTGCTACTACCTGCTTCTTATACTCCCATGAGAGGAGATTGAGCCATTCAGATTTTATGTCCCGCCTGATACCCTGCATGCGGGGTCACTTGCAAGTTATTTTGTTTACTTACTTGGAGCTTAGTGTCCGCCCATTGCTTACCATTAGTTGACTTCACCATCACTCTCATTTCCTTGCTTCTCTTTGGTCTGCGCATGCCGCATGCACGTCCTTTTCATGTGCTTGACCCTCCTCTGAAGCATGGCCCAAATACTACTTCATTGTGGTGCCCAGTGTCCTCCTACTGCTTGCGTGCTTTCCAAGGTACTTTAAATTTTTTTTAGTTGCAGCACTCCATAAGAGTGCATGTGCTTGCAGGTGTCTCACCCCCCCCCCCCCCGTCTCAGAGTTGTTGCATGCCCCCTCCCCTTTGTGGCTTCCAATTTTGCACATAATGTAATGTTGTCATTGTTAGCGTCATGCAGAAGAGGCGCATTTGTGGACTGTGTATCCCTGAGGCACTCCTGGCCGCCCTAAAGCTGCCTTTGACTCACCACCAGTACTAACCCATAGGTACGATTTCACAACCCTCAAGACATTCGTGTGCCCCTGCCTGTAGCTACCATGTGGCTGGACCGCCGACCCTCAGTCTAGGTCCACTCTCTCCCCGCAGCTCTGCTGTGCCGTCTCTTGCCTCCAGACCCCGACCTCCTCTTTGGGAGGTTCGAGGCTGCTGCCCGCTCCAACTGCGACCAGACTTCCTGCAACCACCGTAACCTTTCTCAGCCGTTTTTTTTCTTCTTAATTTTTCCCTGTTGTGCCACTGTTATTGTGCCCATCTGTGTCTTGCTCTAATTCCACCACCGTTTTTATTTTCTCGTGCCTGCCTGTTCCTTTCGCCTTTTGTCGCGCGCGACCCGACCGCGGCCAGCGCCAGGAACCCTGGACCTCCCACTACCCATCGTTACGACACCACCACCCTCCTCGCACTCAACCCTGGAAGACTTGGAGAATGCCAACAGGCCTCGCCGAACACGACCCACGGCCAGTTCTCCTGCCTCCACTGCCGCCAGACCCTCACGCCACCCCGGCCTCCAGCACCGCCGACGCCAGCACCGGCGACACCCTAAAATGCATCCTCCTCAACGTACGCTCCGTACACAAACACGCCATGGAAATCTGGAACCTACTCGACTCTCTCTCGCCCGACATCGCCTTCTTCACAGAGACCTGGACCAACGCATCCTCCACCCCCAATATCCGCACCGCCATCCCAGACGGATACAAGATCCAGAGGAAAGACTGCCCCAACCACCCAGGAAGGGGCCTCACCATCGCCCACAAGAGCATCCTCCGCCTCACCACCTCCAGCGAAACCTTCCCCTCCACCGAACACCTGCACTTCCAGATCCAGACCACCCCCAAAGCCACACTCCGAGGAACCCTCATCTACAGACCCCCCGGCCCCCGAACACCCATCGCCACCACCATCACCGACTTCATCGCACCCCACGCCATCGCCTCAGCAAACTACATACTCATTGGAGACCTGAACTTCCACCTCGACAACCCCCGCGACCTGAACTAGACTATCCTTCGTGACAACCTCGCCAGCATCGGACTTAAACAACTCGTCAACACACCGACCCGCAGAGCAGGACACACCCTTGACCCCATCTTCGCGGCAGGAAACAGCGTCCAATTCAGCCACACAACTCAGCCGCCATGTACCGACCACCACTGCGTACACTTCGCCATCAACATACCCAAGGCACCCAAACCAGCCCCACGCCCACCTCGAAGGAACTGGAGCAAGGTTACCGACGAGCAACTTAACTCCAGCCTCACCCGAGACAACCACACCTGGGCACCCGACGCAAACGACGCAGCCAGAGAACTCCACACCTGGATCTTCAACTGCGCAGACGAGCTCGCCCCGCTACGCAACCCCGACAGGCAACGCCCCAGGAAAGCCGCCTGGTTCACCCCTGCTCTCCAAGAAGCCAGACGCACCTGCAGACACCTGGAGGAGAACTGGAGAAACACCAAGACCATCGAAAATCACACCACCTACAAGGACGCCATGACGGACTACCACAACCAGATCCGAGCCACCAAGAGGAACTTCATCCACAACAAAATCCTGGCCAACTCCACCAACTCCAAGGAACTTTTCAGTGTCATTCAGGAATTCACCAACCCACGCAGCGAAGCCACAGACATCACCCAACCCAAGACCTCTGCGACAAGCTTGGAACCTATTTCCACCTCAAGATCAAAAACCTCTACGACAACTTCATCGACCATCCACCAGGCGCCACAGATGGCCCCCCGCCCCCCAGAAACACCAGCCAGCCCACCATCTCCAACTGGACACCGATCACGGCCGAAGACACCGCCTCGACCATGAAAAGCATCCACTCGGGGGCCCCCACCGACCCCTGCCCCCCTCACATCTACCACATTGCCGCGGCCGCCATCGCACCCGAACTACAACGCACCATCAACACCACCTTCAAAACAGGCACCTTCCCAGATGACTGGAAGCGCGCAGAAGTCAGACCCCTGATCAAGAAGCCCACAGCTGACCCCACCGACCTCAAGAACTATCGGCCCAACTCGCTCCTCCCCTTCGCAGCCAAAGTTGCAGAGAAAGCAGTCAACAGGAAACTGACACGATTCATTGAAGAGAACGCTGTCCTCAACCCGTCCCAATCCGGATTCCGAAGCAACCACAGCACAGAGACCGCCGTACTCGCCGCCACAGACGACATCCGCGCCCTCCTGGACCAAGGCCACTCCGCAGCCCTCATCCTACTCGACCTATTAGCGGCCTTCGACACCGTCTCCCACCGCACACTAGTCGCCAGACTACACGACGCAGGCATACAAGGAACAGCCCTGGACTGCATCCGATCATTCATCACCGGAAGAAGCCAAAGGATCAGACTGCCACCCTTCCTCTCCGACCCCACGAAAATCACCAGCGGAGACCCACAGGGTTCATCACTGAGCCCCACCCTCTTCAACATCTACATGGCCCCCCTCGCAGCCATCGTCCGACAACACGGCCTCAACATTGTATCCTACGCCGATGACGCCCAGCTCATCCTCTCCCTCACCAAAGACCCCACCACTGCCAAACTCAACTTCCAGAAAGGAATGCAAGACGTCGCAGTCTGGATGACCAACAGCTGCCTGAAGCTCAATGCCGAGAAGACAGAGGTCCTCATCCTCGGTACCACCCCTTCTGCATGGGACAGCACCTGGTGGCCGACCGCCCTCGGAAGCCCACCTACCCCCTCAGACCACGCCAAGAACCTCGGCATCGTACTCGATTCATCACTCACCATGAACCGACAGGTCAATGCCGTCACCTCCAGCTGCTTCAACACCCTCTGCATCCTCCGCAAGACCTTCAAGTGGATCAAGGAAGACAGTCTCCCACGCACTCATCACCAGCAGACTGGACTATGGAAACGCACTCTACGCCGGCATCAACAAGTCCCTACTCCGCAAACTCCAGACAATACAGAACACCGCCGCCAGACTCGTCCTCGGCATCCCCTGACACGAACACATCAGCCAACACCTACGAAGTCTCCACCGGCTCCCCGTGGAGAAAAGAGTCACTTTCAAAATCCTCACTCACGCCTACAAATGCCTACACAACAACGGACCCAAGTACCTCAACGACAGAATCAACTTCCACGTACACAAAAGAAACCTCTGATCTTCCAACCTCGCACTGGCCGAAACCCCGCGCATCCACAGAGCCAGAGCAGGCGGAAGATCCTTCTCTCACATTGCAGCCAAGACCTGGAACGAGCTACCATCAGACATCAGACGCGCCCCCTCCCTGAACACCTTCAGGAAGACTCTCAAGACCTGGCTCTTCGGCTAAACAGATCTGCGGACCCCCCATCAGCGCCTTGAGACCATCACGGGTGAGTAGCGCACTTACAATTCCCTGATTAATTGATTGATTGATTGTGGTGACATAAAATGTGTACCCTTGAGACAGAACAGCCTTTTTAGCAATCAGCACTTTGTCTCTGCAGATGTGGAGTTGATTATTGAAAAGGTACAAGTGAGACTACAAGTTCCACAGTGCAACATGCTGCTGATGCACTTTGCAAGCAGGCTGACACACGCTGGGGGTTGGGCTGGCGAGGCTAATGTGGTATGAGATAAATGCTCCCTGGTGTCGCTGACGTGGATAAAAGAGCATGAGCCCTGTTTCTGGGGGCACAGTGTGTTATAACAAGTTTTAATATTATTTATTCTTCTGTGTGGTACTTTTTCATTAAATGGGCCTCGCGATGCTTTGTCATGAATTACGTCATCTGCAAATTATCCCGTCACTTAGGCTGCCATTTATCAATATTTCCTTTTGCCTGTTTAAAATATTTCATATAGGCTTTTGAAAAAATATTGTAGGGAATATAGTTGTGTGGGGAAATAGGGGATCACACCTGAAAGACACAGGCAGGCACACCAAAAGCAAACACCACCTATACCTGCCACATACCACCACCAAACTACTACCACCACCACCTTAACCTGCCTGCCATCACAACCCCTACCCACCGCCACCCCTTACCCTTTCACCCCACTGACCACTACGTCCCTAACCACCATCACAACAACCACCACGATCACCAGCACTTTAACCACAATCCTCATTGCCACCACCTTTACCACAACTACAACCCTAACCACACTACCCTAACCACCACCACCCTTTCACTCTACATGGCTCTCAGTTCTTGTTTAACAGTCATTTTCAACTCATTACTTGATTTTGTTTTCATGCAAAGTTGTATCTAAGTTTGCTTTTGTTTACTCTCAAGTAACTTGTTCTCGCCTCAAACTATGCATCTAGGAATCTAGTAAAGCTAAGACATATCCAAGATTAAAAAGCTTTTAAATGTCATCTATAGCCATATATCGGCCTGTCGATCCATTCTATGAAAATCAATATATGATGTTTGAGATGGAACACTATGGTAGGATTATGCTGTGAACCCTCGGGCGCGCTCACTTGGCAGATTCACGTTTGCATAAACGTCATATTTGATTGCCTTGTACATTTCAATTGCTGTGCAGTGGGGATAACAAAATGTGGTTTTCATTGCATTATGTGGCATGTTTTTAATAAAGCAACCAATGAACGCAATCAGTCCTTCAAAGACTGGTTGTGTGGGCTCTCCTTCCTCGTCATACGTTTGTCCCTCCTCTAGAGCACGGCCTCATTACTTATGACCTTCCACTGCTTACTTTTCAGTCACTCCTTTTTACTTTTTGGTTAAGCACTCCATGAGAGTGTATGTGTTTTCCTGCTTTCCTCCTCGTGTACTTCCCTTTGACCCTCTACTGCGCTCCATGTTGCTCTCACCTGTGTGCTTCTCCCACAAACCCCTCCATGTTATGCTTACGTTTGGTTGGTTCTCCCCCTGCATTGCATTCTCTACAATGTGCTTCTGCCCTATTCCTCTATCTGCCCACCCACTTTTTTTTAAACAAAAATCACATTTGCATTACCTTTTTTTTAATTTACCAATCCGACTTGGATCAGTAAATAAAAAGAAAAAAGAAGCACCCATGCATTTTGTAGCAGTGTGCATGCGTTGCCTGCTGCACATGCCTACAAAATGACACTGCGGCTGTTTCATATCCCCTTTTATTTTTTGTGTCCTCTTTAGCCGTGCTGCACAGCATCACTAAAAACCATTGGTAAAACCAATAGGTCCCGAAGGGGAGATCTATTGGCTTTACCAATGCTTGTTCACTCTCCGAGTTGCCAGCCAGCGTGCTCACTCTTGGGAAGAGGTACACGTAAGTGAAAGAAATTGGGCTCATAAACCGTTTAAGCTAATAAAGTTCTATAGAGAACCACATGTTCATGTCAACAAGATTCTGGAATGGGTTCCTTTCCCTTTAAAATAGACTCTGAAAGAGTTCTGCGAAATAGATATCTATTGGAACAGACCGTGAGTTCCTTGGTTAAAAAAAAATCCTCGATCTCCCTCTTGATAAACTCCCTTGGAAATTAAACTGTTTTCTCATATATAGATTATTTATGTGATTGTTGGCTGAGAGCTGAAGTGTTTAAATCCCATATGTCTACAAGTCCTTTGATTTCTAATTCAGGGATAAAGGCTTAAGACCAACAAAGGCGAATGTTTATGGTCTATTAATTGTAAATGCCATGTTCTCATATATTGATGGTCTGTCCGTTATTTTTAATTTTGTGTAGAAACATTTTAAAGTCATTATTTAAAATATATTTTTGTCCCCAGCAGCAGCAATGATTGTTGCGCGATACATGTTTTCTCAATGTGGCTTGGTCTTTTTTTTAATTTCTGTAAAAAAAAAAAAACTTTCTTGTTTTATAATAGTGTCATTTATATTTAATATTTAATGTGCTGCATTAAGCTCTTGTTGTTTAAATAAACTGAACTAAACATCCCTCTCTGGCTCACATCCCTCTCTTTATAGCCATATCCTTTCTACTAGCTGTCCCTGTTGTCCCTTTTCTTTTTATTCCTCCATCTTCCCCTTTCCACTACCTTTTGTTCACTACTCCTTTTATTCTTGACTATTTTCTCCACTTTCCGGTTTTTCTCTTCTCCTTTCTTCATCTCCACTGCTCTTCCATCTCCTTCCCTCCTACCCCCTTCTCTCCTACCCCCTTCTCTCCTACCCCCTTCTCTCTTACCCCCTTCTCTCTTACCCCCTTCTCTCTACCCCCTTCTTCCAAGAAGCAGTTCCGAATCCTGAGCTAATTTCTACTTGGATCTCGTCTCCCACTGTGAACAAAAGGTTGTGGATTTTGTTTAAACACACCATTGGAGGTGTTTGACTTAACACATCAAGTGAAGTTTCTAAAACGTGCGTTAGGAAGCATACAGTTGGGAATTTTTTTAAAGTTGTGGCTCTGAAGTGTGTTGTGACCTCAAAAAGTTTTTAAAAAAAAATTCTTTAGCTTGAACACCTTAATGGAGATGCTTTAGAAGTCTCATTGAACAATCAGTGTAGGGGGAAGAGGTTCCTGTGTGCTGGTGAGTTCTCTGTTGAAGATGTCTGTAATCTGTGTTGATGAATGGCATATTCGAAATATAACTTTGGAACCTTGTTACGGGCGAACCCGCTCATTTCTTGAAAGAGTTTAGTTTGCTAAGGGAACTGCTGATCATCTGGATAATCCCTTCTTTGGAAGAAGTATCAGTAAGGGTATTTCCTCTCGTATTGTTCGCCAATTTTAGTAAGACTTATGTGTGCATTTCTGTGGCATATTTTCAGATCCATGCAGTGTCATTTCTTATCATATGGGAATACTTCTAAGGTTGACTATACTCTATGGTTGTATGAAAACTGTGGTTCTAATTTCTGTAAATGTACTAATTAAAATTTTGATAATTTTGCACTATTTAAAACCTTTTATTTGTCAGGATTTTTGTGGATCGCGTTTCTGTTGATGTTTGTAGTTGAGGCTGTATGTGAAAATCCTGCGAGTAAGATCATTCTAGGTTTACAGTGCAAAGTCCATTAGAGAGGAACCACATGAAGTTGGTGTAAAATGATTATAAGTGTAACTCTGCCTGAAAGTCAGGGTATTTCAAAGTGGCGATGTTATTACCTTTTCTTTGAAACTTCTAGATTATGACTGGTTTTACTGCTGCCTTTTGAGTTCACCAGCAGTACAACATTTTGGCATAAGGTCATGCAGAAAAGCACAATCTATTTTCTTCCGCATGGTTTTGTTCCTTTGGTGTAGTCACCTGTGACTTTGACGAAATTTGTAACTCGCCAATAGTTGGGCTTGTTACAACATGGATCAAAACTGATAGCCACTGAATGAAACGGTCAAACATAGATTTTGAAAGGATGAGGTTTCAAAATTAGAAGTATGTATGCAATGATATGATTCGAAATGCCCTCATTCATAGATTGTGGCATTCATCATCATTGGCATTCCTACACATGTCTCTCTGTCAGAGGCCTTTAGGACCTAGGACCTAATGATGGAGCAAAGGATTTTTGGAATATTTTGAAGGTACTATAGAGTAATAACCCTTTTTTCATTCATAATACCCTTCGTTTTTACTCCAGCCGGCGCATCTTGGAATAAAACACTTTTGTGGACCACTCTAGGTTGTTTTAGGATTACCCTTGCTCTCATTTTCGGTGGTAGAGCCCACCCGGGACTCTGACAGAAAGGCGGGTATGGGAAGTCCAATGATGAAGCATGCCACAATCGTTGAGTGACACCCTTAAATTTCCCAGGATCATTTTTGTAAAAAACGTCTTAATTTTGAATCCTTATCCTTTAGAATTCAGTGTTTGAATTTATGAAAGGAGGATTAATCTATAGGCTATATGGCTATATATATACACACCTCTCCTCGTTACTCAGGGTTTCTGAAGCTAAGCACTTTCATGTTTTTGAGGGGAATCCGGTTAAGAGTCTTGAAAAGTTCTGATGCTATGGGTTAAGAACGTGTGGTGAATCAGTTCAATACCATTGAATTAGCTGTTCTTTTATCAACTGTTCCGGATTGGGTGTAGACACGGCGACAGCAGGAGTGATATTTTTCCCATCTATCCTTACAATGGTTTTGGATAAGTGCTTGAAGAAGACTGAAGTGCTTAATACAAAACTACTGTTTTGGTTTATATGAATAACTAAGAAAGAGCCAATGACAGTTAAGACTTAAAGATATTTGGTTCTCTATATGAAATAGTAGTGACTGTATTAACAATGTACAGTTTTTATGATGTCTGTTGTGTTATGTTCGTCTTGGTGTTTCTAGATTAATTTTTCTAAACAGTCTGTTGAATTTGGACTTAGTTTTCCAAATAATAATAATGAATTTGGTTTGGTTTCGTTGTCAAGACAAAATGACTGTGTATATAAAAATAAAATATCTATAAATCTTTCTGTAAATGTGTATTTAATGAAGGATTAGGTAACCTAAGTTTTCTTTAACTAAATCTAGTAATGTTTTGATAAATGGTGGAATTGTTGTACAAACTCAATTTACACGAAGAAATATTCTCAGTTTGTTCGCTAAGAACAGATATACACATGGTGATTGGTATTTAACATGCATACCACATAATGCCTCTTTTCATAAGTACTTCCTCCAGCACTTAGTCACCACCGTTTTTTAGGTCTCACCTAGGCAGCGCTTGCGCTGTCTCTTCGAGACATGCTGTATTCAGGATATGGGGATAAAGCTCCGCCCACTCTCCGCCGATCTTTTTAATTGGCTCCTGTCCCTGTCCTTTGTAAATGGTGGCTTTTCATTGGTCAATAGGCATAGTAGTTCCCCCTTAGTACCACCTTGTCTCTTCTTGTAACCTCCCATGAGGACACTCCCTGTTACATGTGTTACTCCCTAGGTTTTAATTACAACCTCAGAGCACTATTTTCTTAAAGGTCTTCAGGCAGGACACACGCTTGGTCCTAAGCAAGACTGACAGTGGTTACTTTACTCACTAGCACATGTCACATGTATATGAGACCTTCTATAAATTCCCCTTCATCAGCTCCACACAGAGTACAACCTAATCCAGAATTAATATAATTCTTTTGTCACATTTCAAAGCTACTAATTGTATATATGGACATAGCTATTTGAATGTACTCGTGGTACTGTATTGCATGCAATGCATTATGGGTAGAGTGGATTTATCATATCTTCTGCAGGGTGCAGTACCATATGTGTGCCATGGGACCTCTTTTGGCCACATATGGTACTGCACCCTGCAAAATGGCTAGGTAAAAAACATTGCCATTTATAACGCCGTCACAGGAGGACACCAAATGGTGGGGCGTCGACGCCCACCTGGGCTGCACAAAAAAAAAAAAAGAGACTACGATTCCGGACCCAACCACTAGACCACGGAATAATGCACAGCATAGTGAATCCAGAAAGTCTTCAAGCTGCAAAACTACACCGACAGGTAAGAAACTATTCGTTTTTTACTTTTGCTTTTTCATACCATTGGCAATAGTGCTATGCAAATATAATAACTCCACTGCAAATAAAAAACAAAAGTAAAAAGCATTATTTTCAACGCCAACAGCTCTAACTTGAACAAATGCGAGACCTATTGCATTGCAAATGCTTGTTTAAAGAGCCGCCGTTTTCACACATCTAACAAAGCCACCCTCTTTTGGAAACCAGCTTAATGGGCAAAAGTCTCGGGGAAAGTTTGGAGATCACATACAATCAAAGAATCCTTTTTAAGATGGAGTGTCACAAATGAAAGATCTTGGTAAATTGCCTTCCGTATAGCTTTCGAGTGCTTATAAAATCAATGGTTTTGAACTTCTGTCCAACTGTTGCGAGTAGGCAGCGGTCCATTGTTGCTCATTTGAGCTGTAGCATGGTTACATGTAAGACCAATAATATTTGTATTTCGTACTCTCTCTTCGCAAAGGATTTCAATCTTTGAATGAAGAAGCAACTTTTATCTGCAGGGTTGCCCTTTTGCGAGGTCACTTTGACCCAGCAAAATCGCATTGTAAAAAAGAAATGAATGGTAGCGTATTGTATGTCTGTTTTGGAGAGGCTTTATTTTTTATAAATATGTAAATTGGCTATTCAGATTTGGCGAACTGTGCTCTAGAGTTGATGAATCTTGATAATGAGCCAATTACGAACTCGGCACCATAAACCCTACCAGCTAACTTCCCCTTAGACTAATTTCTTGATGCCCCATTTTAACAAGCACTGCCATGTCAAGAGCCAAATGATTTAGGAGAGCTCTTGCCTAAGACTGTAAGAAATGCTTTTGTAATGTCAGTAGGAGGCAGTTGCAGTTCCTGTCCAAAAGAGACTCTGTTTTCATAGGATAGAGCAGATGAGATGACAAAAAGTGAGAATCCATTCTTTGAGGCCATTAATGCGTGGCATGGAGTTGTGTTCTAATGGGGTGTCGACTGATAACCAGTATATTTCCATAGAGGTTAATGACCGCAGTTTTATGGTGATTTATTTATTTGAAACGTTTTATAGAGCGCGAAGAAGACCCAAAAGGGTATCAGAGCGCTGTACAGAGTTGACGCCAGCAAGTATACAAAAACATAAAGAAGGTAAGTGAAGTTACAACATGTGGGAAAACATTCAAGAATACAGAGTAGGGTGTATCAGAGGTGCCCTGGAGCCCTCCGAGTAAAACATCATACAGTAGAAAGAATCAAGAGGTGCGATGTGCATCAAGGAATTTTAACAAAAAGGAAACGAGCAAAATCAACAGTTAATGCAGTAAAAGGAGCTAACGAGGACTAGAACAAAAAGACGGTAAAACATATAATAGAACATCAGTGAATACTTCAAGATTTTGGTTATTAACAAAACACATGCGCATGATCAACGCGCTAACGTTCGTTCATTAGTAGTCTTTTGACCTGTTTTTTAAAGGAAGTAGTGGAAGGATTGGATCTGATCTCGGGTGGCAAGGAATTCCAGATTCTCGGAGCAAGACCGGTGAACGCACGGTTGTACGATCTTTTCTTTTTGAATCTTGGAGGTTTCAAGAGAAGGGTGGACGTACTTCTGAGGTTCCGGCTGGAGCCCGATAGCTCAAGCTTATTTGCTAGGTAGTATGGGGTATTGTGGTGTATGGCTTTGAGTCAGACAAGCTATCTTGAGTCGGATTCTAGCTTCAATAGATAACCAATTTAGTTGCAAAAGGTCAGGTGAAATGTGATCAAATTTCCTCGAGCCCGTTAAAAGTCTGGCCGATGCGTTCAAGGTAGCTCTGAGTGGGGCCAAGCTAGCTTTGAGAAGACCTGCGAGGGTCACCAGCCCATATTTCAATCTAGGGATAATCCGGGATTGAACCGCCAGCCTGAGATCTTCGGTGGGGAGGAATGGTTTGATTTTCTTCAGTGTGTTGAGTTGGAAATTGGCTCCCCTAGTAGTAGCACTGATGTGTGCTTGCATGTTTAGGTGTTTATCCAAGGTGATACCTAAAGATTTGGCAGAGTCTACAACGTGAGGTGTGGAGTTCTGAGCAGTTAAGTGTTTAATCCAGTGGGTAGGAGCGGAGTGATTAGGTGGGGTGATCAAAAGAAATTCCGTTTTGAGAGTATTTAGTAGGAGATGGTTCTGAGCTAACCATTGTTGAGTTTGGGCAAGTGCAGCATTTAAAGTTTTTATGTCCTCTTGCGAGGAGATCTTCAGGTACAATTGCGTGTCATTCGCATACATGTGGTATTGAATGTTCGCTCTGTTCAGAATGACCGCAAGAGGCTCCATAAAGAGGTTGAAGAGAGTGGGCGAGAGCGTAGAACCCTTTGGGACTCCAATCAGGACAGGGGTACTGGAAGCGAGGGCATGATTAACTTTGATCCTTTGCATGCGGTTGTGAAGGAAGGAGGTAAACCAGTTTAGGACCGGGCCCGAAAATCCCATCCTATGTTGTAGGAGATCAATCAGGTTTTCATGTTTGATGGTATCGAAGGCTGAGGACAGGTCAAGAAGGATCAGGAGACAAGGGACATTTTGATCAAGGGCTCTCACGGCGTCATCGACAATGTGAGTTAGTGCTGTTTCAGTGCTGTGCCCTGCTCTGAATCCTGACTGATGAGGATCCAGGAGTTGATATTTCTCTATGTTTGCAAAGCTGCGAATGTACGCATTTTTCAAGCAATTTAGCTAGAGTCATACTGCTGGTGATAGGTCGAAAGTTGTTTGGATCTGATAGGTCCGCGTTGGGCTTATTAGGAATGGGAGTAACTTGCCCAACTTTTAGGCAGTCCAGAATCTTTCCCTGTAAGAGGGATTCATGAATGATCCTGGACCAAAGAGGGAGAAAGGCTGAGATTAAATCTTTATAGAGCTTGGCGGGTAGAGGATCACCAAAGTGGTTGGAGGGTTTGATGGATGCCATGTTGTGAAGTATCTCAGTGCAGTCTGGTAGGAGAAAACTGCTCCAAGAGGCGTTGTTTTTGGGAGAGCTGCCCAAAGGCGAGTATATTGTCATGGATTCTGCCACCTCCCCTGATCCTGCGGGCGGTATCATGGATAACAAAGTTGGGGTGGTAGGTAATAGCTCCAGCTCTATTTTCCTTGATTTTTCAGCGAAGTGAGCTGTAAAATCATCGCCACTAGGGAGCAGGGATAACGGAGTAGAGGTCTGGTTAGAAGATTGGTCCTTGATGATTTCGAAGAGTTTTTTTGGTCTATTTTTGGCTCCATCCAGTTGAATTCTGAAGTGTTCGGTTTTCGCCAAACGTATGTGTTTGTTGTAAACGCTTCTCACTTTCCTCAGTTGAGAGAGATTTGTGGTGGAAGGCGAGTTTCTCAGAGAGTCTTAGATTGCACCGTTCATCATTTAGGGCACCATTAAACCATGGTTTAGAAAGTTTGACTGGAATCCTTTTTAGCTGTTTCGGAGCAATAGAGTCAAGAATGTTAGAGAAAGTGTTAATGTAGTACTCAGAAAGATCGTCAAGGTTGGTTAAATTGGGGGGGGGCTGTCGTCTATTTTTGGTGATTGAAATTATCATGTTGATGTTGAGGTCTCTCATATTGCGACTCATTTGTTTTGCTTTAAGGGGTTGACCCTGTCGACCCAGTCCCTTGTCTAAGATGAGGAAGGGAATTTGAAAATGATCAGACCAGTCACAGGGTAGTATTTCTCCTATTTGTATGCAGTTGTCTTTGGCAATGATGAGGTCGAGAGTGGCGCCTTTATTGTGAGTAGGGCCTTTACAGAGTTGTGAGAAATTGAGGTCAGAGAGGAAAGTCTTAAAGGAACAGACCATTGGATCATTTGTGTCATTCCAATGAAGGTTGAAGTCTCCGAGGAATATGTGGCAGAGTTGATCAGAGCTCGTGCTAATGACCTCCATGATTTGCTCTATGAAGACTAGATTGTCACCAGGAAGGGTGATAGATCGAGTGCAGCACACAAATAAATCTTCTTGCCTTTGTTTCAGATTTCAGAGACTAGCTGTTCACAGGAGGATAAGACAGTACATGAGGATTGTTTTACTGTGAGGTTGGAACGATGAATGCAGGCAATGCCCCCTCCTGTTTTATCCAGTCGATCACTTCTGAGAATGGAGTAGTCGGAGGGGGGGCGGATTAAGATGTCAAGAATTGGGGAGGAAGTATCATTGAGCCATGTTTCAGTGATGATCAGAAGGTCCAAGTTATGCGCAATGATGAGATCAGAAATATCAGCTGCATGTTTCACAGCTGATCTACGGTTGAGTAGCATCGAGTTGATGTGCAGGTTGGAAGTGACCACTTCTTGAGTAGAGGTGTTTGTGAAGTAGGTTCTCTATGTTCACCTTTCTGAGTTTAAGACTCGGTTCCCTGTCGGGGTCTGCAATAATAGAGTGGATGTTGAGAGTATAGTTGGGTTGGGAGACTGTCTTTGAGTCAGTGCAGGTCTCGAGCAGGGCGAGAATGTCTTCATCAGATAGCTGAGGTACGGTTCTGTGGGGCCGAGAGTGGTGGTTAGGTAGAGGCCTCGAGCTCCGATAGGAGCAGAAGGCGGTAAGGTCTTTGGTTGAGTACAGCTTCTGTGATTTGTAGATATCATTCCTCTGCGCGGGGGGTGAGACCCCACGCTTCTCCATCTTCAAGGAGAACTGCAGAATGCTTTGCACCAACTCTTTGTCTACCGTGCTATCATGCTTGAGGTCATCAATCTTCTTCTCAAGGCCATGATTGTTCAAGCACTTATTCGCATGAGTAGCCCGTGCAAGTAGGACAGGTTCAGCTGTGGTAGGGTTAGTAGAGGGTTGGGTAGGACCATTGGCACAGTTACATAGGGAGATAGGGTCATACTCGAGATAGGAATCGGAGCTTGGAGTGGGAATATGGAGAGGCGGAGTGGAATTAGGAGGAGTAGCGGGTGGTGAAGCGTGTAGTGAGAGTGAGTGTCTGTTATTGGTCAGCGTATAGGAGACATCAACAAGGTTCCGGGCCCTGCGATTGGAAAATCCAGGGCCTAAGGGACGAGTATCCAATCCTACCTGACTGTTAGGGTTGGTAGGGTGGTCATCACTCCCGTTATTGGGGCGAATAGTGAGTGACACAGGGGATTGAGGATAGGAGGTGAGGCAAGGTAAAGGAGGAGAATTGGGGCGGGTAGCAACAAGGTGGGAGGTACTCAGGTCAGTTAAACCTTCACCAGCAAGAGACAGAAGTGAGTTTTTCGGGTTCGTGATGTGGGGAGTAGGGATAGCGTCTGTTAACTTGGGTCGAGCTGTGGGGAGCGTGTTAACAGACAGGAGCGTGGGCAATGGGGAGGAGGGGCCGTCAATCGCATCGGGATCAGAGCCAGTGAGTGGTACATTTTGACTGCCGGTGGAGGTGTTGGAGTTAGAGTGTTCTTGAATCTCAAGAAGGCATGATTGAATCGCTTGAGGTTCAGGTCCGAGGCTTGGATAAGGACATTACCATTATTGTAAAGGGAGATAGTCGGCTCCGCCATAAGGGCCGGGGATGGAAGCGTGGTTAAACGAAAGCCATGCAGGGTTTTAGTCTGTTTGGAGCGCAGCATAGAGGTGAGGGCCTTTCTCCACTGCGCTCTTCTGTTGGTGTAGAAGATGAGATTAGTCACTATAGTGCCCTTATTTGAGATATGTGTCCAATAACAATGTTTCGGGCCACCTCTTGAGGATATTGTGCTTAAAGGTCTTCTTAGCCTTTAACGATAGGTTGGGGGGGGGGGGTAGATAATCTTAACCGAGTTTACGCCAGATTGGACAAAGGGGTTAGAGGCATGATAAGTATTTTGTGCCATGTTGACTGAGGTGCGTAGTAGGCA
This sequence comes from Calotriton arnoldi, assembly GCA_963921515.1. Classification (NCBI taxonomy): domain Eukaryota; kingdom Metazoa; phylum Chordata; class Amphibia; order Caudata; family Salamandridae; genus Calotriton; species Calotriton arnoldi. The sequence goes on along the minus strand of CAWUFW010000025.1, from coordinate 3,157,852 downwards.
GCGATTAAAGGAGCCAAATAAGGGGTGGAGAGGTAGCCCCAATTAGTCGAGGGTCCTGGTAGAGGGAAGGGGCGCGAGCGTCCTGTCGCCCGTGCGTGTTGAGAGAGCCACTGCAGGGGTGAGCCAGTAGGCGGGGGGGCGGTAGACTGGGGATGGGGATCACATTAAGCAATATGGGAGTAGGTCTGAGGAAGTAAAGACCCCAAGAAAGAGGGGGGGGCGTAGTGAGTACCGAGGGCAGAGTAGTCGTGTATCTAGTTTTCAATGCGGCATCATAGTTGAACTGATGAACTTCCAGGTGTTTAATGATATTGACCCATAGTTGAGAATATTGTCCTGACTGGGGACTTCCAGGTGATTGATACTTTGACTGTTAATAGGTGAGTATGTTCGTCTTGGCGTTGCAAGAGCGGTGTGAAGAGTGATTAATGAACTTTGACTATTAATGGGTGAGTATTAATAGGTGAGTATGTTCATCTTGGCGCTGCCGGAGCGATGAGAAGAGTGATTAATAAACTTTGAGTAATAAAAGGTGGGAACAAGATGCGTAGGTAATTATTTCACCAATTTCGTTTAAAATTTAATCCCAGTTCAAAGGGGAAACAAGATGGGCAAGTAATTATTTCAACACTTTTGTTTAAAATCTACTCAAGTGAACAACAGTGTCATTTGATAAGGGTCCTGAGAGTACCCAACTCCGAAATTAAAGAGTTATGGTTCAGACCATCTTCGAGGCCATTTTGAGCAGTGGCCATTTTGAGTATTGGCTTAAAAGTGGAAGAATAACCTTGAGAGGCTCCATTTTGAGGCTCGTTTGAAAGACGTAGTAAGATCAAAGCCAAGCAGTCTAAAGGAGGTCATTACCTCGTAGCTCCAGGTGAGCTGCCATTGTTGCAGGGAAGTTTTAGATAGCAAAGACACTTACCCTGTCCAGGTAGAAACCGGGTGGAGGCGTCACTCCTTAGCATCCAGGCAAAGGCAGTATGAATGGAGCAAGGCGGAGAAAAACTTCTTTTATTTAGACACAGATAGGCATCAGTTGCAGGCAGTTCGTCGCAGAATACTGCGGAGGCAGCTGCAACAAAGTAGCCGGCCAGCTCGACAATCCCTCCAACTACTGCCGCGTGTGTACACTCCCAGCAGATTGGGAGTCAGATGGTTAAAACCCTCAGAGAGTCTCCGGACGGAGCGCCAGCGAGCCTGAGCAAAGCACGCTTAACAGGCCGCACATAAGGATGTCGTCACCGCAGCCTCGAGATCGGATGCACCCCAGTGAGCGATGCAATCATGAATCCGGGCCGCAAAAGGCACCCAGAGGCAGCAGTGAGGTCTTCGGCCGGGGCGAGAAACTGCATGCCCTGCGGCCTCAAAGAAGATCGAAGATTGGGGCGCCGAACATCCGATCCCCGAGGCATCGGCAGAAAGACTGTCCATATCCCTGTAGCACCTTCAAAGCCCTCGTTGAGCCAGCCAGAACTGAGGGACCCAGAAGGAAGCACCCACCGCTCCTCTCAAGCGCATTCGCAGATGTAGGATGCAGACGGTGTCACCTCCTCACTGGTGCCGACCCGGCCTGCCCATCGCCGAAGACCATCCACCACCCCGTGGCGCCCTGGAGATCTGGCCACCTCCCCGTGACGCCCTGGAGATCAACTCTGGGCCAGCCGGTGTCTCTTCTTCACTGGTGCCGATTTGGCCTGCCCACCGCTGAAGACTGGTTACTTCCCCGTGGGGTCCCGGAGATCAAATCTTGGGCCAGCCATAACTGAGTGCCCCGTCGGAGGCAGGCGAAGAACCCCCAACCCCAACTATCGCTGCTGTCAAGGCTGCTCCCAGCTGCACCCAGCCTGAGACCAGCCAAATCTCATGCAACGCCTTAACAACAAAACTTTGGGCCAGCCAGATAGAGGGCCCCGGCGGAGTCAGGCTGAAGCACCCACCTCCCTACTCAACGCAGCAGTCGATGCCGGAGGCAGAGGAGGTCGCCACCTCCCTGGGTCATCCAGTTGCCCCTTTAGCTGTCTCGGCCCTCCAAGGACGCGGGTGTGCCTGGTCAGTAGAAGCGAGCACGTCGAGGCCAAAGAGGTCGGCTCCACACTGAGTCGTTCCGCAGCCACAACGCAGCTGCAGCCCTCCTAGGGCTTCGCGGGGGCGAGTGTGACCGGTCAGCAGAGGCGAGATCCGTCGTGGTCGTCGAGGTCGAAGCGGTCGTTTCCACTCAGAAGGCATCCTGCAGCCACCTCGAAGTGTCAGCCCTCCGTGGTCGTCAAGGAGGAACTGGGGCGAGAGCGTTGATTCTGATACAGCGGGCCTTCGAGCGGACCCCACTGCAGGTAAGCGGCTCCAAATTAGAAAATCGTAGTGGTAGTTAGCCTTGTGGTTTTGTCTGTTGATGCGGGGTGGATGGCTGGGTTAACGGGATATTCACCGATTTGGTGATCCCCAAACCCGGGAGCTCCAGGGCTGAGCTCCTACCTGGCGGCCATCTTGTGATTTTGAGATTAAGCTGTAGGACGTTCATCTTTTGTTTGCAGTGAATGATTAGGTATAGGGGTGAGGGAACAAGAGACTCCATTGAAGTTTTATGCCTGGTGCAAGATAGCGTTTGTGCCAATGTGTGTATGTGAGTAGACACTCTGTTCTGCATCTGTTGTGAGTGAATTGTACAAAACAGTCAAGTTATGTAGGGAATGTGATTAAGGGTATGGGCGTGAGAGGCGACAGTCTTGATGTGTACTGTGACTGATCTTCAACGAGCCCGAAACAATCTGATTTCTGAAAGCTAACTTGGTTTCTGAGATGAATCATCATGGCTCATTCAGGAAGGCATTCTCAAAGAAATACATGTGGTATACATGCAGCAACTAACCAAAGTAAAAAATATAGTTATGCAAATAATGTTAAAGGTCCAGACCAAGCTTATTAAAAAAATAACAAAAATGTCACAAACATGAACAAAATCTGGGTGACTTAAAAGCGAAGTTAAAACTAAATACAAGTTATTTTGTGTGAAGGCCTCCCTCTTTGGCCCCAGTGATCAAATAATTTCCCAAAAGTCTCCAGTGGCAGCTACAAATTCATGTTCGAGGCATGTGTGGTTGTAGATACACATACTGTGCATACTCCTGCCATCTAGTGTTGGGGCCAGATGTGTGCAAGTTGTTTTTCTTCGAAGAAGTTTTTTGAGTCATGAGGTAGAGTGACGACTCCTACTAGTCATAATGTATATGGGCATCGACTCCATTGATTGTTTTTTTTCTGCCGTCTGGTTCGGACGTGTGTGCCTGCGCTCTGGGTCGAGACCGTATCAGACTCCTTTCGGTTCGCGTTTTCACCCACACCCTCATCAGTATGATCTTTGAACGTGTCACCCATCATGCGTTTTGAATGTCAGAAAACGATCGCTCGTTGGATTAACGCACTTCATCAACGGCCCTCTGGGCCTCACCCTTCGGGTCCTACCTTTTCCATCCTCTCTGACTTCATCAGAGAATGACCTTCTGGTGATGGAACGGACGACTTTCTGCTTCTGCCAGTGTTGCCATGCTGAGTACTCCGAACCGACCAACATCAGGTCTGTAACCTGTGTTTGTCTCTCGAAGACAGGAAAGAGGACTGCAAAGCCTGCAGCTCCTTTCAGTTAAAGAAGATTCTCTGGGACCACTGGGAACGTCGAATGGAGATGCAGCACAGAGACTTCCGAGAAATGCCTGAATCTTCGGCCATCACGATGTGGAGGAAGAGGAGCAAGATACTCCACGAAGCCTCTGCAGTGGAGGAGGAGGCATTCTCCATCAAGGGTTCCGACTCAGAGTTCGAAATTGACCTCGAGATGCAAGATGTTTCACCAGGTCAATGTATCATGAGTACAGAAGCCCCTGCCCCTCCACCCAAAAGCATTCGGTTCCAATCGAACACAAGGCTCCCGGGCCCTCACTGCCAACAGGCCATGGTAGGCACTGGAAGATTGATTCAGACGCCCCGCCCTCGGGTTTGGTGCGGAAACATCAACCGAAGACCTAGACATCGACCACTTCGACGCCGACTTGGCCTTCTACATCGAGCCAAACAACTCTGCCTTCAGCACCAACCACTTTGGTGCCGAAACACAAATCCATCTCCACGCGGAAACCGTCGAAGCCGGCTCCGAAATCCTTCTCTGACACTCTAGTGAAGCCGATTCTCCACAAGTTGCAGGAGAAAAACTCCATGCCCACCAGAGCCAAATACACATACCCTGAAACTGGATATGTTTTAAGCCAAGTCTTTGGTTCAGACTCCAACAGCCAAGCGCCAAATTTCTTTCGGCGACGCCATTGATCTGCCGGTGGCATCCATGAAGAGAATATTGGACATGGCCACCAGTTCTTAACCACCTCCTCCACCATCTTCACCTCCTCCACCATCTTCACCTCCTCCACCATCTTCACCACAACCACCTCCACCTCCACCACCACCACCTCCAGTACACTCCCCACCACACTCTCATGGTGATCCCTTGGATATCACACCTCAAGGGTCCCCACATTCATTTATAGGTAAACCTGGGACAGGGGATGTTACATACGATGCCACACCACCACCTCCTGATCCTTGGACGGTATACAACATTGACCCCCCAAGGGGACACAGATCCCGATTTGTACAGTGCTAGGCTATCTCCTCCTGATGACTCTACTGCCTATCAGGCTTTCATTGGCAGGGCTGTAACATAGCATGGCGTCCAATTTCACAAAGAGCCTCTTGAAGAGGACTTCCTTTTCAAGACTCTCTCTACAACACATAGGACAAACCAATTTCTCCCCTATGCTTAAAGGTATGCTACGGCATATCAAAGACCTCTTCAAAGACCCTGCACGAGCTAGTATCATCGCTCTCTGGGTTGAAAAAAAGTACAAAGCCTCTCCATCCTACCATATTTACATCAGAGGACAAATTTCAGCCAACTCACCAGTCTTTACCAACGCTCGTAAACAGGCTAATTCCGAAGCTGCAGCTGACGCTCCACCTCCTCACAAGAAAAGCAAATTGCCAACTCCATTGGTTTACTGGCACAATATGATCGTGCCCACTTGGACAAGATAGGAGAACTCTTCTAACACCTCCCAGAGGAGCACTATAAGAGAGGGCAAGAGCATGTCTCTGAGGGAAAGCTCTTTTCAAATAGATCTATCCGCTGTGCGATAGATTCCACAGAGAATGCTGACAGAGTAATTAACACATCTATTCTGTTGCAGCGCCATGCCTGGCTATGTATGTTTGGTTTTAAACCAGAAGTACAACAGACACTATTGGATGTCCCCCTTGACAAAGAACACCTTTTCGTCCATCAGGGTGACGTGGCTCTCGAAAAGATCAAAAAAGACACAGAGGTAGCCAAGTCTAGGTGTCCCCTGAAAACACCAAAACCCCGTGGCTCTTATGCTGCTCCTCATAGGGGTTCATATAGAGCATACAATACAAGAGGGAGAGGCAAAGGTGCTTTCCGACGTGGTGCTGCACCCACCACAAAACTGTGTACCCCCCACCCCCAAATCATTCCATACCTATCTTGGGAGATTACCACAATTTCTCCTCGCATGGCATTCCATAACATCGGACCAGTGAGAGTTGGACATTATCTAACATGGTTATTGTCTCGAGCTCATCACCACACCTCCAAACATTCCACCTCGCACTCACTCTCTGCAACACCAAACACTGCTCAAACAGGAAGTTCAAGCTCTCCTGCTCAAAAGAGGTATAGAACCCATCTCTTTACAACATCAAGGATTAGGGGTATACTCCCTATACTTCCTAATCCCCAAAAAGAACAGGTCATTACGAACCATTTTAGACCTGCAGCCCTTAAGTCATTACATCCTGTCAGAGCATTTCCATATAGTCACGCTTCAAGACGTGATCCCACTTCAACAAGGCGACTTTGTCAGCACTAGACTTAAAAGGCACCTACTTTCACATGCCAGTACATCCAGCACATCCCAAATACCTAAGGTATGTCATAGGACGCAAACACTACCAATTCAAAGTTCAACCATTCGGAGTGACTACTGCACCTCAGGTATTCACCAAATATCTAATAGTGGTAGCAGCACATCTACGCAGACAAAACATCCATGTCTTCCTGTATCCAGCTAACAGAACAGTTATGTGTCTGCTGGACATGATGGCATCCTGTATCACCATAGTGCCACATGCACAGTTACACATGTGTCCGCTGCAGGAATGTCTAGCGCGACAGTGGTCTCAGTCACAAGGTCAGTTAGAGGATCTGGTGTTGATAGACAGCCGCACTCATTGATCTCTGCAGTGGTGGAACACACACAACCTGTTAAAAGGGTGGCCCTTCCTCAACCCTGTTCTTACAACTGATGCATCACTCACAGGTTGGGTTGCTCACCTACAGGATCTCACAGTCCAGGGTCTCTGGGATACCAAACACCAGGGTCTCCACATCAACTGCCTAGAACTTCTAGCTGTTCACCTACCATTGAAAGCTTTCCTACCTTACTTGATGGGCAAGGTTGTCTTAGTCCTCACAGACCATACAGGCCTTGAATAATTGTATAAATGTTACTAAACCTGCAGGTCTAGTGACTTAAGTAATCTACTCAACCTAATTATAATGCTCTTGACCCATAAACTGGTTTCAAATTATGTGATCCTGGGCAAGTATTTTAATTCACTGAGACAGCATTTCTTCTTTATCACACATGAGAGCACCTTGAAATAAGCGAGTTCAGCATGTCTGCTGTACAGAAAACTCTTTTGTTTGATTTAATAGACTAAACTCTTACAAATCTAGCCACATATAGGATACACATGACCGCTGACTTGCCTCAGTCAATTAACCGCATTGTCATCAGTGCGGGGCAGGAATGTTTCTCAAATCATGTCTAAAAACTGTCACTTTTAAGAAATACATAACTAAAGTGTAAAGTAAAAGCACACTGTCATTTGCAATCAGCAGATTTTACATTGAAATGGCCACAGAATTTCCCACTGATATGTGGTTTTAAAACTATATAGTGTACGATGTTTGGAAATCGAGTTTCTGAAATATTTGTCATTTGCACATCACCAAGTAAAGTGTTCTGATTAGTTTTGCTCCTGTGTAAATCTTTGTTTGCATCACACTTCTGAATTGCAAAAGAAGTTCTTTCATAATTCCTGATATATTTTTAAATACTTGTACTATTCATTTACAAGCTGTTTAAATGTTGTGTTAGGAAAGATCCCTGACATTTTGCAGCTTTTTGTTTCACAATAATTGTCAGATAACTCACTCGACAAAAAGCACTAACTATAATAAGAGAAAGAAAAGTAAACACTATTTTCCAGGAATGGATAAGCAACAAAAGACACTGACATTTGACCTCTGTCCTTGATCAGACTGAAAATGTGTCAAGACAAAAACAAGATTTAAAGACTTCTTTATTGCTCATTCACATTCTGAATGAACAGAACACCTGTTCCTTCCAGCTTAAGTTAACTTGCCAGCATGGACGAGTAAGTGCTAAAAATAGCTCGACCTGATAAAATCTCACTCGCCATTGCGAGTGGGGAGTTTATTTTTTGGAGACCTGCAGTGTGACAACTATGTACTTTCTACAAAAACAGGGGGAGGCACATTCTCTACAGTTATTGCGCCTATCTCAGACCATTTGGCGTTGGGCTCTACATCATAACATTCACCTGTTAGCTGAACACCTCCCAGGAACAGACATCGACTTTGCCAACCTCCTCAGCAGGATGCGGCTACAAGTCCACGAGTGGGAACTCCATTCCCAAGTCCTCATCCCTTCCTTCCACAAGTGAGGATTTCCACAATAGACCTGTTTGCCACTGCGGACAACGCAAAATGCCCAAACTTCGCCTCCAGGTTCCCACACCCACTATCCAAGGGCAATGTTTTATGGATGAACTGGTCACGGATATTTGACTATGCTTTTCCACCTCTCCCACCTACTTCTGTTTCTGGTTCAGAAGCTCAGGCAAACATCCCTCACACTAGAGGCACCTATATGGGCTTGACAGCCCACAACATTGCTTGAACTGTCAGTAGATCCTCACGAAAAGCTTCCCCTCAAGCCGGATTGTCTGACTCAGAACCATGGAGAAATCAGGCACCCAAATCCCAAGAAACTCAACCTGGCGATATGGCTCCTGAGTTCGTATAATTCGGTTATCTTAATCTCCCACTTAAATGTATGACCATTCTCAAAGAAGCTTGCAAGCCTACAACTAGAGCATGCTATGCAGCGAAATGGAAACGATTTGTAATAAAAGTATAGTACAAATCATTGTTACCTTCTGCATTTACAGACCTCTGGGCTTGTATTCACATCTATATGTTCCATCTGACTTAATTGGCTGCCCATCTGCAAAATAGACAAGACTTATCTATATTTAAAGTACCAGTCATCAAAGCCTTTATGGAAGGTCTTAAGAGTCCTTCCACTAGCCCCAACATGGAATCTTAACATTGTTCTAACAATTCTTATTGGTCCACCGTTTGAACCACTACATAATTGCTCCCTACAATTTCTGTGTTAGTGAGCTCCAGGTACTAACCTTGGATGAACCTTTCTTCCACCTACACAAAGATAAGGTCGTACCAACACTAAATTCCTTCCTTCCAAAGGTGATCTCCCATTGCCACCTTAATCAGTTGAGTTGCCTGTATTCTTTCCTCGCCCAGACTCAGTTGCAGAAAGGACTCAACATACATTAAATGTCAAAAGAGCTCTTATGTACTACATCGACCGAACTAAGGACTTTAGCAAAACCAAACAACTTTTTGTTGCTTTTTGGCCCCCTCACAAAGGAAAGCCCATATCCAAATCCGGCATGGCCAGGTGGATAGTTAAATCCATCCAGACATGTTGAGTTGAAGCCAAAAGGATTTTACCTACACCCCTAGAGCACACTGTAATTGCAAAATAGTGGCTTCCATGGCTTTCCTTGTCAATATCCCTTCAGCTGCTATATGTAAAGCAGCTACATGGTCTACACCACACACTTTCACTAAATACTTTCACTGTGTGGATGTTCTAGCACCCCAACAAGCTTGTGTAGGTCAGGCAGTGCTACAAACACTTTTCCAAACAATTGCAAAACCCACAGGTTAGCCACCGCTTTTGGAGCAGCAATGCTTCGCAGTCTGTTCAAAGCATGTGTATCTACAGCCACACATGCCTCGAAATGGATTATGTTACATACTGTTAGAAATGGGATCTCTAGTTGGCAAGGGCTTGCACCTTTGTCCAAGTAAGGACCCTTCTTCCTAGTCAGGGTAAGGGTTGTTACACTCGTGAAGTAACCCCTGCTCACCCTCGTGGTAGCTTGGCACGAGCAGTCAGGCTTAATTCAGAGGCAGTGTGTAAAGCATTTGCACATAACCAACAGTAATACAGTGTAAGCACTACAAACGGACACCACACCAGTTTAGAAAAATAACCAATATTTTATATACTCAAGACAAGACCAATTACGACAAAAATCCACAATACTGTACTTTACGAATGAATACTTGATACGTTAACTTCTTCTTTGCAGGAATAGCACAAAAGCAAAGTTCGTGACGAGTCGGTAGCTCCGTCCGAGCCTACCGTGATGCTGAAAACCACAGAGTCTAACAGTTCCAGCCGACCGCGTCGATACGGGCCAGCAGAGTCGTGAACAGACTCGGTTACAGTACCTTTCTCGTTGTGGCTGGTACGGAGTGCACGAGCTGGTCGGCGTTCGTCGCGGTTGCGGTGCAAGACGGAGCGATGCAAGGTGCGGTGTCCCTCGATGCGGTGCAGGCAGCGGCTCGATGAGCGTCGTGCAGACGGAGTCGGTGAGTCCAAGGCGTGCGATGCAGGGTGAGACGATGCTCGATGCGGTGCTGACAGGTTGCGATGCAGGCGACCTAGCCGGAGTGCGGGAGCTGGCGTCGGACAGCGGTGCGAGTCGGAGCGGTGCGTCACAGACGTGCGAGCGGTGCCCCAAATGCGGTGCGGTCTCGACTCTTGAGCCAGTTGCAGCGACAGTGTCGGTCTGGTCCGGCTGGCCCAGTGAAGCGATGCGATGCGAACTGCGGTGCCCACAGGTCACGGTGCAAGCAGCGGCTCGATGTTGGCGGCGTCGGACGTCGCCCACGGTGAGACCAGGGTTGCGATGAAGCGGGGCGATGCGGTCTGCGGTGCAAACAGGTCACCGGCCAGGGATGGATTCGGTTGACGGAGTCGGTTGCAGTTCCCTTCCTCTGTGGCGACTGAAACAGCGTTCCAGAAGCGGTACCCAGAGGCTTGTGAAGTCTTTGTAGTCCCTGAGACTTCTTAACAGGAGGCCAGCTCGGTTCCTGGCCCTTGGAGATACTCAGCACAAGTTTGTAGAAAGTTCAGTCCAGTCCTTTCACTGCCCAAGACAGAAGCAGCAACTGCAGGCCAACCCAACAAAGCAACAACACAGCAAAGGGGCAGTACTCCTCCTGGCAGCTCTTCCAGCTCTTCGTCTTGGCAGGTTCCTTGATTCCAGCGAGATCTAAATTCATGGGGTCAGGGCCCCAATATTTATATCCCAAATTCCTTTGTTCTCTGAAGGCAGAGAGGCCTTTGCCTAGTCCAAACCAGTTCTGGAGCACTTTGTTGACAAGTCTCCGTCCCTTCTTTCAGTGAGTAGGCCAGGGACATCAGACGCACCACAGGAGGTGGAGCCAGCATTGTGGAGGGAAGGCACTGTCCTATTCCGGGCCCAGGTGCGACCCCTCCCACCCATCTACAGGTCGATCTGGCTATTCAGCCCTGCGCTGACTCACCCTGTCTCCTGGCATCCCCCAGCCCCTGTCACTCACACTCCAGACAAGGAATACACAACCTCGCAGAGGCAGGCTTGGATGGTTAGACAAGAAAATACCCACCTTCTAAAAGTGGTATTTTCAAACACAGAATGTTAAAACCAACTTCACTAAAAGATGCATTTTATCATTCTGAGTCCAGGCATACTAAACTCGAATTTCTACCATGTTCCCGGGGTCAGTTAGGATTATAAACTGTAATAATCAAAACTGCCCGTTCTGGCCTAGGGGAACAGGTAGCCTTGCAATAGTGAAAACCGAACTAGGCTGTAATTCACTATCAGGACATGCCGCACACACCCGGGCATGTCCTACCTTTCGCATACAACGCACCCTGCCCACAGGGGTACCTTGGGCCTACCTTAGGGGTGACTAACATGCAGCAAAGGGAAGGTTTAGGGACTTGCAAGTGTGTGCACTTGCCAAGTCGACATGGCAGCCCCAGGCTGCGCACAGGCTCTGCGTTGGCAGGCCCGAGTTACACTTTACGGGCTGTTTGCGGGGGTGGCACAATCCAGTGCTGCAGCCCACCAACAGCATTTGGTCTATAGGCCCTGGCACTCGCAGTGCACTTTACAAGGGACTGACACATAAACCAAATAGGCCAATCATGGAAACACCAATCCATAACGCATTTTATACGGGAGCACTTGCACTTTCCCACTGGACCGCAGTGAGGAAAGTGCGCAGAATCATTACGCCAGCAAAAACAGAGTCAAAACCGGGAGGTCAGAAAGCAAAAAGTCAGGGGAAACACGCCAAAAGATGCCAAGTCTAACACATGTCCCCTCCAGCTGAAAGTAGGGAGAACTACCCAACCCCATTGGAGTTCTCTTCACTAAGGCGGAAGAACCTGGACAGACCATCTGCGTTGGCGTGTTCTGTACCAGGACGGTGTTCCACCGTAAAGTCCATTCCCTGTAGGGAGATGGACCACCTCAGCAGTTTTGGATTCTCACCCCTCATTTGCATCAACCATCTGAGGGGCCTGTGGTCTGTCTGAACCCGGAAGTGAGTCCCAAACAGGTATGGTCTCAACTTCTTCAGTGCCCAGACCACAGCAAAAGCTTCCCTTTCTATGGCACTCCACCTCTGTTCCCTGGGAAGTAGTCTCCTGCTAAGGAAGACTACAGGCTGATCCAGGCCCTCTTCGTTCAGTTGTGAGAGCACCGCTCCCACACCATGCTCTGAAGCGTCAGTCTGCACGACGAATTCCTTGGAGAAGTCAGGTGCCTTGAGCACGGGCGCCGTGCACATGGCTGCCTTCAGGGCATCAAAAGCTTTCTGGCAGGACTCAGTCCAGATCACTTTCCTGGGCTGCCTCTTAGAGGTCAGCTCTGTTAAGGGAGCAACGATGGTGCCATAGCCCTTAACAAATCTCCTATAATAACCGGTGAGACCTAAGAAGGCTCTCACCTCTGTCTGGGTCTTGGGGGCTCCCAAGCCAGAATGGTGTCAATCTTGGGTTGTAGGGCGCCACCTGGCCGCTTTCTACCTGGTGTCCCAAGTACACCACCGAACCCTGCCCGATCTGGCACTTACTGGCCTTGATCGTGAGGCCTGCACCTTGCAGAGCCCTCAACACTTTCTCAAGGTGCTGTAAATGTTCTTCCCAGCTGGAACTGAACACAGCAATGTCATCCAGGTAGGCGGCACTGAAATCCTCCAGCCCAGCCAACACCTGATTGACCAACCTCTGAAAGGTGGCAGGGGCATTCTTCAACCCAAAGGGCATCACCCGGAATTGGTAATGACCTTCTGGGGTTGAGAATGCTGATCTCTCCTTGGCCCCATCGGTTGAGGCAATCTGCCAGTACCCAGACGTTAAATCAAACGTGCTGAGGAACCGGGCAGCTCCCAACCGATCAATGAGCTCATCAGCTCTGGGGATGGGGTGCGCGTCAGTCCTGGTGACGGCATTGAGCCCACGGTAGTCCACACAAAACCGGAGTTCTGGAGTGGCACCGGGCGCCGCAGCCTTTGGGACCAAGACCACTGGGCTGGCCCAAGGACTGTGGGAGGGCTCAATCACCCCTAACGCCAACATCTTAGAGACCTCCTCCTTGATGCTGGCTCTGACCCGGTCAGTCAACCTGTAAATCTTGTGCTTCACAGGATGGCTGTCACCAGTGTCCACGTCATGGGTACACCAGTGAGTAACACCGGGGGTCAGAGAGAACAGTGGGGCGAACTGTCCCAACAACTGGCGACAGTCCCCCTGCTGCTCCTGAGTCAGAGTAGGGGAGAGGATCACACCCTCTACTGACCCATCATGCTCCTTGGTAGACAGGAGGTCAGGGAGAGGCTCACTCTCCTCTTCCACCCCATCATCTGTCGCCAAGAGCATACTCACTTCGGACCTCTCGAAGTGGGGCTTGAGGCGGTTCACGTGAAGGACCCTCAACGGGTTCCTTGGAGCCTGCAAATCCACCAGGTAGGTGACGTCACTTTTGCGCTCCTTTACCTCATATGGCCCAGTCCACTTGTCCTGCAAGGCACAAGGTGCCACTGGGGCCATTACCCACACTTTTTGCCCAGGTTGAAATTCGACCAGAGTGGCGTTCTGGTCATACCATCTCTTCATTTCTTCCTGGCTGGCTTCTAGGTTCGCCTGAGCGAGTTTCCTGAAGCGGGCAGTTTGGTTTCGAAAGGCCAGCATGTAGCTAAATACATCCTGGGGAGTTTTCCTGGGAGCTGCCTCCCAGCCTTCCTTTACCAAACTCAGAGGTCCTCTGACAGGGTGGCCATACAGGAGCTCAAAGGGGCTGTACCCAAGAGACTTCTGAGGCACCTCCCTGTACGCAAAGAGTAGGCATGGCAAGAGGACGTCCCACTTACGCCTCATGGGTTCTGTTAGACCCTTGATCATGCCTTTCAAGGTCTGGTTGAATCTCTCCACCAGACCGTTTCCTTGTGGGTGGTAAGGAGTGGTGAACTTGTAGGTTACACCACACTCCTTCCACAGGGGTGTCATATACTTCGATATGAAATTGGTCCCCCTATCGGAAACCACCTGTCTGGGGAATCCCACACGGGAAAAGATCCCCATTAACGCCCGGCCCACCACTGGCGCCGTCGTTGTCCTGAGAGGGATTGCCTCCGGGTACCGGGTGGCATGGTCCACCAAGACCAGGATGTACCTGTTGCCCATGGCTGTCTTGGGATCCAGCGGCCCCACAATATCCATCCCTACCCTTTCAAAGGGTGTTCCAACAACCGGAAAAGGTTGGAGAGGAGCTTTGACCTTCCTCCCACTTTTACCACTTGCCTGGCAAGTTTGGCAAGACCTACAGTGTGCATCTGACTGCCTTCGCATTTGGGGCCAAAAGAAGTGGGTGACAAGCCTGTCAAAGGTCTTGTCCTGCCCCAAATGTCCTGCCAAAGGCACGTCATGAGCCAGACCCAGTAGGAAGGTCCTGAAGCGCTGGGGTACCACCAGCACACGGGCTGACCCAGGCTCAGCAACCTTAGGCTCACTGTATAGGAGACCACTCTCCCAGTAGATCAGATGTGACCCGGACTGATTACCAGCTGCCTGGTCTGCAGCCTGCCGCCGCAGACCCTCCAGAGTAGGGCACTCGTTCTGCTCCCTGCAGAACTCCTCCCTGGTGGGACCCCCTTCTTGCTGCCAATGGGTCAGCTCAGAGATGTCTCCCAGTTCGGCTACCTGCTCCCCTGTAGGCACCGGGCGTCCCCCTCGAGGTCCGCCTCCTCCCGGTCCGTGGGAACTTCGGGGGCCGGTTTCCCGCGCCCCTGCCCTTTCTCTTGGCAGGGACTTGGGCCACTGTTTCAGGCTCCAAGTCCTCTTGATCACCCTTTCTGGCTGCCATTGACCGAGTAGAAACGCATGCCCACTCTGGCAACCCAAGCATCTCCAAGTGCGACCTGAGCTCAACCTCCTTCCATGAGGACTGCTCCAGGTCGTTTCATAGCAGACAATCTACAGGCATGGTAGGGCTCACAACCACCCTCAAGGGACCTGAGACCCCCCCCCATTCAAAGGGAACCTGCGCCACCATACACTGGCGCTCAGAGTTGTCGACAGCAACTACTTGGTGGAATGCTCCTGGGACTACTTGCTTCTCAGACACCAGGTGACACCGGACTGAGGTCACACTGGCTCCAGTATCTCTGAGAGCCTCTACCCTGTTCCCATTAATGGTCACCCAGGTGCTATATTTCTTTGTGTTAGGGGGCACCTGGTTTCCTGGGACCATCTCACTGTCCCCTAGTGAGACAAGGGTCATTTCTGCGGGATCCCCACCCTCCTGTGGGCACCCCTCCTCCCCAAGCGCTACACTAGCCAACACTTTGGACTGTCCACCGGTGGGTGGCTGTGTCCCCTTTGGGCACTTGGGGTCCCCTTAAAGTGACCTACCTGGTCACATGCATAACACTTGCGGGGGCCGGTCTCAACAGGCTTCCCTGTAGAGACCCCTTTCTTCTTATCACCGGGGGGCTGGGAACCTTTACCCTGGGTACTAGTTTGGGGCCCTTTAGAGAACTCCTGTGCTTTACCCTTGTCCCCCACCTTTCTGCTGGGGACCCTGCACACCTTTGGCTGAGTCTCCCCAAACGCTTTCTTGTGGACCCTGGTACTCACCCAGCGGTCCGCTTCCACAGCAAGCTTCCTGGGGTCAGTTAGCTTACTATCCACTAGGTGCTGGCGCAGATCTGCAAAACATAGACTAGCCAAGTGCTCCCATGCAATCAAGTTGTAGAGCCCCTGAAAATCTGTTACACTACTGCCCTTCACCCAACCATCCAGAGACCTGCAGAACACATCCACACATTCCAACCAAGTGTTGGCATCAGACTTCTTACTGGACCTGAACTGATCCCTGTACTTTTCAGGAGTAAGACCATACTTCGTGAGAAGGGCATCCTTCATGTCAGCATAGGTGAGGTGATACCCCTTACCCAAAGCTATCAGAGCATCCCTTGCTTCTTCAGGGAAAAGTGGCCACAATCCTGCTCCCCAATTCTCCTCAGGGACCCCATTCATGTGTATGGCTGCCTCATAACCCTGAAACCACCTTTGTATGTCATCCCCCTTCTTGAACTCCTTGCCTACGTTCTTGGGAATGTGCACAATCCTGTCTGCCTTTCTGGACGAATTGCTGCCACCATCTGAGCCTGACTTACTCCTAAGCTCTAGCTCCTTCAGTTCTCTCTCATGCTCTAAGAGCATCTTCCTCTCCTCTATGGCCAATCTCTTCTCCTCCCGCTCCAGCCTGAGCTTCTGCAGCTCGAACTGCCTTGCCTCCCGCCTGTCCTCCAGCTCCTCTGGGGACAGACTGCTGCTGCCTGACCTGGCGGGTTCCCCCCTACCCAAAAGCACATCCACCCTGGAAATAGGCTCCTCCACCTCCTCACTGAGATCACCAGGCTGCCCATTGGCATGTCTGGCTGCTACCCAGGCCCTCAGCGCCTTCTGTAGCTCCTCCTTCCTTGTGAGGCCTTTAATTTGGACTTTCAGGTTTTTACAAATCGCTCGTAACTCCTTTACGGCGTAGGATTCCAACCTGTCCTCCTCAAAGATAACTTCCAGAGATGCAACGGATGATGCAATTGATTCAGGCATGACAAAAGTCGTGAGTTGAAAACTGGCAAGATCAAAAATAGGCCAAAAGAAAAAGAACCAGTATGTGGTACGTAATGGTCTGCGATATGGTAGTAGTGCACACCAATCACTGTAAGTCAAGTGCAAACACAAGTCCTATCCTCACCGCTGACAACCAATGTTAGAAATGGGATCTCTAGTTGGCAAGGGCTTGCACCTTTGTCCAAGTAGGGACCCTTCTTCCTAGTCAGGGTAAGGGTTGTTACACTCGTGAAGTAACCCCTGCTCACCCTCGTGGTAGCTTGGCACGAGCAGTCAGGCTTAATTCAGAGGCAGTGTGTAAAGCATTTGCACATAACCAACAGTAATACAGTGTAAGCACTACAAACGGACACCACACCAGTTTAGAAAAATAACCAATATTTTATATACTCAAGACAAGACCAATTACGACAAAAATCCACAATACTGTACTTTACGAATGAATACTTGATACGTTAACTTCTTCTTTGCAGGAATAGCACAAAAGCAAAGTTCGTACGAGTCGGTAGCTCCGTCCGAGCCTACCGTGATGCTGAAAACCACAGAGTCTAACAGTTCCAGCCGACCGCGTCGATACGGGCCAGCAGAGTCGTGAACAGACTCGGTTACAGTACCTTTCTCGTTGTGGCTGGTACGGAGTGTACGAGCTGGTCGGCGTTCGTCGCGGTTGCGGTGCAAGACGGAGCGATGCAAGGTGCGGTGTCCCTCGATGCGGTGCAGGCAGCGGCTCGATGAGCGTCGTGCAGACGGAGTCGGTGAGTCCAAGGCGTGCGATGCAGGGTGAGACGATGCTCGATGCGGTGCTGACAGGTTGCGATGCAGGCGACCTAGCCGGAGTGCGGGAGCTGGCGTCGGACAGCGGTGCGAGTCGGAGCGGTGCGTCACAGACGTGCGAGCGGTGCCCCAAATGCGGTGCGGTCTCGACTCTTGAGCCAGTTGCAGCGACAGTGTCGGTCTGGTCCGGCTGGCCCAGTGAAGCGATGCGATGCGAACTGCGGTGCCCACAGGTCACGGTGCAAGCAGCGGCTCGATGTTGGCGGCGTCGGACGTCGCCCACGGTGAGACCAGGGTTGCGATGAAGCGGGCGATGCGGTCTGCGGTGCAAACAGGTCACCGGCCAGGGATGGATTCGGTTGACGGAGTCGGTTGCAGTTCCCTTCCTCTGTGGCGACTGAAACAGCGTTCCAGAAGCGGTACCCAGAGGCTTGTGAAGTCTTTGTAGTCCCTGAGACTTCTTAACAGGAGGCCAGCTCGGTTCCTGGCCCTTGGAGATACTCAGCACAAGTTTGTAGAAAGTTCAGTCCAGTCCTTTCACTGCCCAAGACAGAAGCAGCAACTGCAGGCCAACCCAACAAAGCAACAACACAGCAAAGGGGCAGTACTCCTCCTGGCAGCTCTTCCAGCTCTTCGTCTTGGCAGGTTCCTTGATTCCAGCGAGATCTAAATTCATGGGGTCAGGGCCCCAATATTTATATCCCAAATTCCTTTGTTCTCTGAAGGCAGAGAGGCCTTTGCCTAGTCCAAACCAGTTCTGGAGCACTTTGTTGACAAGTCTCCGTCCCTTCTTTCAGTGAGTAGGCCAGGGACATCAGACGCACCACAGGAGGTGGAGCCAGCATTGTGGAGGGAAGGCACTGTCCTATTCAGGGCCCAGGTGCGACCCCTCCCACCCATCTACAGGTCGATCTGGCTATTCAGCCCTGCGCTGACTCACCCTGTCTCCTGGCATCCCCCAGCCCCTGTCACTCACACTCCAGACAAGGAATACACAACCTCGCAGAGGCAGGCTTGGATGGTTAGACAAGAAAATACCCACCTTCTAAAAGTGGTATTTTCAAACACAGAATGTTAAAACCAACTTCACTAAAAGATGCATTTTATCATTCTGAGTCCAGGCATACTAAACTCGAATTTCTACCATGTTCCCGGGGTCAGTTAGGATTATAAACTGTAATAATCAAAACTGCCCGTTCTGGCCTAGGGGGAACAGGTAGCCTTGCAATAGTGAAAACCGAACTAGGCTGTAATTCACTATCAGGACATGCCGCACACACCCGGGCATGTCCTACCTTTCGCATACAACGCACCCTGCCCACAGGGGTACCATGGGCCTACCTTAGGGGTGACTAACATGCAGCAAAGGGAAGGTTTAGGGACTTGCAAGTGTGTGCACTTGCCAAGTCGACATGGCAGCCCCAGGCTGCGCACAGGCTCTGCGTTGGCAGGCCCGAGTTACACTTTACGGGCTGTTTGCGGGGGTGGCACAATCCAGTGCTGCAGCCCACCAACAGCATTTGGTCTATAGGCCCTGGCACTCGCAGTGCACTTTACAAGGGACTGACACATAAACCAAATAGGCCAATCATGGAAACACCAATCCATAACGCATTTTATACAGGAGCACTTGCACTTTCCCACTGGACCGCAGTGAGGAAAGTGCGCAGAATCATTACGCCAGCAAAAACAGAGTCAAAACCGGGAGGTCAGAAAGCAAAAAGTCAGGGGAAACACGCCAAAAGATGCCAAGTCTAACACATACCATGTAAGCATCTGTTCTTGGCATGTAGTGCAGTAGATTCACATGCGCCCACCCCACTCCCCGGACACCTGTAGCTGTTGCAATTCTTTTACCTTTTTATATGCATGGACATCTCTTTACTAACACTTACTAACACTCCTTTCTCACCCGCCTGCGGGAACACAATCTAACAATGGAGTGGATAACCATGCGCATTTTCACCAAGAGGAGTCAGTCTACCTCATGACTCGAAAAACTTCTTAGAAGAAAAACAATTTACACAAATCCAGACCCAACAGTAGATGGCAGGAGTATGCAAAGCATGTGAATCTATAGCACTGCATGTCAAGAACAGATGCTTACAGGGTAAGTAACATAATCCTTATGGCACATAAAGCAATGCCCAAGCAGTGTATGTGTGTGCGTGTGTGTGTGTATATGTATATATATATATATATATATCTATATATCAAACTCCAAGCAAATGGTTGTGATAAAAAGTTACCTGATAAGTGTACATATCTTCATGATCCACTAGGACCCACGGTTCCTAGTTGCATAACTGGTCCCACAACTACAGTCCTTTTTGTCTGTAGTACTCTGCGCTTCTAAGGTACAGGGGAGACGTTCAATGGGAGACAGCAGTAGAGTGGAGTTGAACTGGGACATCGGTTTTGCTTAGACAGCCTCAATTTCTTTTGACTCACTTTCTGCAATCCCCCCAGTCTCAGGAGAGAAGATTACATAGAGACAAGCAAGCTTCACTGGCTGGAGCTAATAGGCTGTGCATTTGTGTAGGAGGAGCTATGTCAGCATAAATGGCTCTAGGAAATAGTTTTAGTTCAAGATATTCAAGACAAAGCTGCAGGATAATGTCTCCATTGGCGTCTGTCAGCATGCAGGCATTCTGATTTTTTTGTTTTTATTGCAGTAGTAGTAGCAAAAGTCCTTATATTCAAGTTAGCACTGCTGTCAATTTGCTGGTTTGTAATGTCAACCCTGTGCATCCTTGTGATCAGGGTGCTATTCTAGAGATATGCGGTCAGCCAAAATGGTATCCCAAATCCTCTTTCACCAAGTAAACTGTCATAGTAGATCTTTTTTTCCATGCACTTACTGCTTCATGTCCCTGACTCCCCCAACCCAGCCAAAATATTCCTTTCAGAGATGAAAGAAAATCTCAACCACAAGACCACATTTATTTTCGAGTGTGGGGCTGGCAATTCACATAATAAAAGTTTTTTTAGACATGCTTTTCACAGGCTGGTGAAGCCTAGGTATCTTTGAGCCCATGTTTCCAATTTTGCTTGACCTGTTATAGGAGCGTCCTTTTGACATGGAGCAGCTTGCTCTCTCGGGCACATAGGGGAAAAGGTGTGAACCACAGCCACAAATATGGAGGGCATCTTTTAAACTTAAGCTCATCTTCAAGCATACTATATGTAATAGTTCAAACCTAGAGTTTCCTGTATGCTGCATATTTGATAGCATTGTCTAGTCAAAAGACAGATTGATTTTGCTCCATGTTTTATACTTGAAGCAGTCTTCATGCATACACTCCGTCACTCATCTTTGCACTCATGCATCCATTCGACAGGACTACTGAGAGCGATAGAACTTATATATTCAGGAACTTGGCTACGGATAAAAGTGTGAAAGTGCAACCACGGAAGGCAAGGAGGTGTTTTGCCCCCCCTGCTTTATAACCTGTTCATTTCTGATCTCACTCGGATGCTGGATAAAGTAAATTTCCACATCACCTATACTTGAAAATAAATCCTTATCAAATCTGCTTTGTGCGAATGACCTGGTGTGTTGCTGAGTTGAATGAGAGTGGGTCTGCAGAAGCTTATAAGGACCCTTTTTGAATATAGAAAGTCAAATAGGTTGGAGGTGAATATAGAAAAGATTAACATGATTATTTTTAGGGAAAAAATGAATAAACCAGGCTTGTGCTGATGGGTGGCATCAGCATCAAAAAAGTCCAAAATATAAATTTCTGGGGGCCTGGTTAGACTCGAGGGACTTTCCAGAAACAAAAAGAGTCCATTTAAAACAAAGCCCATGCCCTCCAGATGGCTTCTTATACTCAGTAAAGAAGCGGTTGGGGACCAGTATGGAACCGATCCTCCAGGTTATGCATGCAAAGCTACTACCGGTCATATCATACAGAAGCAAAATCATGCTGGGACACAAGGATAAGCTGGTGGATGCATTGATGATACAAATTTATAAATGTGTCTTCCGGCTACCAAAGTCGGCCTCGCTGGCTCAGATCTGCCTAAAAATTCCGACTTCTTAAGCGACATGTGGCTAGGAAAAGCGCTTTCATCAAGGTGAAGATCAGAGCAGCAAGCTCTAACACACTCAATGGTTTGATATGGAACAAGCTAGAGAGTGCCGAGGGCAAGGCTGCTCATGCCTGATGCCTGGAAGCTTGATTGGACACCCTACATATCCGGGAGATATGGAACTTGGGCACTAGGCAGAATGAGCTAAAAAAGCAGTGAACATCAATGCCCGGTCCATGGGCAGACTCGGATAAAGAAGCACTGGCCTAGCGGTCTCACGCCTGGATGGTTTTAGCATATTATAATATCCGAGGAAAGCAATTGTATCTGGGAGCGAACTACTCAAGACATGCAACAAGTAGACTATTGACTTTTCGTCGTGGGGCCCTGGACCTTATATCGAAGTGGCAAAATCAACCGTTTGAGGCGAAATGCAGAATTTGTGTAGAGGAACGGGAATTGACTTTAGATGTAATATGCCTGTGCCATGTATTTTTAGAAGCTCGCAATCGACTCCTTAGACCACAGTTCAATACTCTGAAAGTTCGATCATGCAGGCAGGCTGCTATAGCAGACTTGAATCCGTCAAATATAGCACTGAATGTTAGATTTGTTAAATTCATGTAAATATTCTTGCATATGCTTAGGTCCTCATAAAATAGAATGAAGGTTGAAAGTGGTGCTATGCCTGTCTTCCATTATACACACTTTCTCCTTTCAGTGTTGATTCAAGATGATTTTTTATTATGGCAATGCTTATATTCTGCGATTTTAATTGTTTATATCAGGCGTGTTCCCCTTCCCACGTCATTTTCGTATTATGCTTAGTTTTATTATGTAAAACGTATATAGTAACCGGAATTGCTAGAATAAATGGGCACTGTTTTATCATACTGGCACTTTTGTCTTGCTGCACAGGCACATTGGCACTTTCTAGACTAAACTGTTCTATAGCAATTCCGAGTTTTAAATGAAATCTTTTTAGCTTTTTGTGCTTGGTTGCACTATGATTTTGTATCGTTTTCATCCTATTTGTATGTTTGTATTGTAAAGGGTTTTATTAACCAAGCAATAAATAAATATGTATCATGCATCTGTTCATCTATCCACTAACTCATTCATGCGTTCACACTCTGGTACAACCGCAATAAAAACACACAAACTCAACAAAATAGGCAAGATAAATTAAAAGAATACAAGTAGAAAAATATGCTGCTATCTAAAAACAGTGGGCATAGGCTTGCAAGAGTGGAATTAAACATAGCCGGTATTTGTTTTGCAGAGTTATTGTAAATGGTTTATCATTGTTTTAAAGTTCCAGCATGGCCTCCAAATTTAGAATCAATGTGTTTACCAACTTGGAATATTAAAGAAATGATACACTATAGACAAAAGCATTCCATAATGTTCTCCTGGTTTAGAGGAAGTGGCCATGTGGGATGGAACGCGCTGAAGATGAAATGAGCAGCATGCAAGCGGCCTGTTAGCATAAGTAAAAAAAAGTAGAAGCTAAGAAACGATAAGGGAATAATGAAAAGAGAAAATTGAAAACTAAATAACTTGCCAACCAATGCTGAGACTGAAGTACACTAATTTTCAGGTGGGTGTACATGTGATTGGAAAATGCTGTCATTCATAGGGCAAGAGAGCTAATGACTGATGTGGACTGAACCATTACCCTGTGCACTATGCTGTCTTGTATGGAAGCAGAGAGTGAATGACACTCCGACATGCCAATGGCAGAACAGAGCTGACCCAAAGGTCCTCTGCTTATGTATATATAGATATATATATATATATATATATATATATAGATATATATATATATATATATATATATAGATATATATATAGATATAGATATATACATGTATTATGTAATAATTATTTTAATACAAGATCCCAGCAGACTGATAAGAAGATTCTAGCATGAATTAGTGCAGTATTTTCCTACAAAGGTAAATACGACATTTCATGTAACAAAATACATATTTATAGACTTTAATAGAGAGAAGTAGCAACCCACCCTTAAATGCTTTTTTGCTTTAACACATGCTATTCTTCGCCAGTAATTTTCATAATAAACAGACCAGAGCTATGGCTTTTGAATTTTTTTTTCCCCCTAGTGAACCAATCTGCCCTCAATCTACCTGTTACCAATGGCGTGTCACTGTAAGCAACTGAGGCCTCCTGTACTGAGCTTTAGCTTTCTCACAAAGCAACCACCATGCATAGTCATAAAATGACATAGTAACTAAAATTGCAGTTAGTTAAGATGTCTTAATAAGGATTCTGATGCAAATCTTTTATACCCACGGTTTGTCAAAGGGGTATCTAGTACCAAAACCCTTGCATACTTCAGTAATCTTATTACAAAGGTAACCTGTGATATCTCATGTAACAAAATGCCTACCTATAGGAAGATCTAGCTCCTGTTTTGTGGTGTTGAGAACCCAGCATAAAATTCTGGATCTAATACCTAGTCAATCCACAAGAACTGTGGTACAGGCACTCATTCTGTCGCGCCTCTTATACTGCCAACCTTGCTTCTCGTAAGCAAGGACTATAAGTACAAAGTGCGTGATACACACCGCTTGCAGGTTTTCAAAACATAAATAAAAGGCATTGTCATTTAAAATGCCAATAGCTCAAACTCGCGCAAATGCGAGACCTATTGCATTGCAAATGCTTGTTCCTCTGTGCAGCTGGCCAGCACAGACCAGCAGGTGACATCGCTTGTCTTTCAGGCCTCCTTGGGACTTGGCATGCATTTCTAGGACGTGGCAGCCATGTTCTTAGAGGCTTTGATACAAATAAGACACTTGGCGGATGCTGCGGCTGCACATGGGATTTGGTTTTTGTCCATGATTTGTCGAGTCACTGACTGCCAAATCTGTGTTTGTTCTGTTGCTATTTTAACTAGAATCTGGAGTTCTTCCTACCATAGAGACAGGTTTACCTGTGCTTTTCCACACGCCTATAATTGTAGGACCTAATGTTTCAGGGTATTTAAATGACCTAGACTCTGGTGCAGGGGTTTGCAGTTGCATTGCAAATGCTTGTTCCTCTGTGCAGCTGGCTAGCACAGACCAGCAGGTGACATCGCTTGTCTTTCAGGCCTCCTTAGGACTTGGCATGCATTTCTAGGACGTGGCAGCCATGTTCTTAGAGGCTTTGATACAAATAAGACACTTAGCGGATGCTGCACATGGGATTTGGTTTTTGTCCATGATTTGTCGAGTCACTGACTGCCAAATCTGTTTTTGTTCTGTTGCTATTTTAACTAGAATCTGGAGTTCTTCCTACCATAGGGACAGGTTTACCTGTGCTTTTCCACAGGCCTATAATTGTAGGACCTAATGTTTCAGGGCATTTAAATGACCTAGACTATGGTGCAGGGGTTTGCAGTTTAAAAATAAATCTACTTGTCCATGGAACGGAATGCTTCTGAATTCTATATATCCTATAAAAATCATAAATACACTTGTCCCTTTTTGCGCCATGCACTGATGTGACAGATTATTATGGCAGTGTTCTCATTAAAGTCTCTCTGAGTATTCTTGGGCTCGTATTATATCATAGTTTGGATTCTAACAAGCATGCATTTTTGCTACCTTTCTGCAGAGCTACTATCAGGTACTGGAAGTAGGCAGCAAGCAGTATCTCCAGGGTTGAGATGCCCTGTGAGTCTGTGCACACCTGCAAACTTACATTTTTCAAAAATTATCTGTCTAGGCACTCAAGTGATCATGTGATTTAGTCATCCAGAATTAATACTTGACATAGAGGAAATATGTAGATAATTATTGTAATGGTACATATAGTTTCAGTCCTGAAAAAGCTTCATGCAGATCAAGGCACTTCACCAGAAAGCGCATTGATTTCACTTTTGCCAATCAAGAGCACCCAGTGAATTGCTGAGTTTATAATTTACTCTAGTGTTGATTAATTTAGGCCTCCGTCTTACTGCGCCAATAGAGAGAGTTGATATCAAAACACAACAAGCGTATCGCAATCATAGTGGCTAGGACTTAAAACTAAGAAGTAGTAGGGAATCTTTGTGATGATCTATCAACTCCTTATGTTTAAGGACCAGGTGACACTGCAGTTCGTGGTGTGCACTTTATTAACATTATCGAAACCCAGCCGTTTTTTAGGTTGAGCCTGGGCAGCGCATGTGCTGCTCTGCGTGGCATACTGTATTCAGGTATGGACTTGAAGCTCCGCCCACTACTCGCCCATATTTTTCATTGGCTTGTGTCATTGTCCTTTGTAATTGTTGACTTCTGATCCGTTATAAGGCTTGCTAGTCCCTTCTTAGTACCGCCTTGTCTACATTTGTAACCTCCCATGAGGACTGCCCCTTTAACTGGTGTAGTTACACGTATGTTTTCTTTACAGTCTGTCAGCACTATTTTTTTCATGATTTTCTCCTATAGCTCAATCAATCAATCACGGAATTTGTAGAGCGCACTACTTACCCGCGAGGGTCTCAAGGCGCTGGGGAAGAAAAAAGGGAAAAAAGGGGGGGGGGTGCCACTACTGGTCGAACAGCCAGGTCTTGAGTAGCCTCCTGAAGGTCAGCAGGTCTTGGGTCTGTCGTAGGCTGAGTGGAAGGGTGTTCCAGGTCTTGGCGGCGAGGTGGGAGAAGGATCTGCCGCCGGAGGTGGTTCTTCGGATGCAGGGGACGGTGGCGAGGGAGAGGTCGGCGGAGCGGAGCTGGCGGTTGGGGACGTAGAAGAAGAGCCGTCTGTTGAGGTAGGCTGGGCCGGTCTTGTGGAGTGCCTTGTGTGCGTGGATGAGGAGTTTAAAGGAGATTCTCCTGTCGACGGGGAGCCAGTGCAGGTTTCTCAGGTGGGGGGTGATGTGGCTGTGGCGTGGTACGTCGAGGATCAGGCGTGCCGAGGCGTTTTGAATGCGTTGCAGTAGTTTGATGAGCTTGGCCGGGGCTCCCGCGTAGAGGGCGTTTCCATAGTCGAGTCTGCTACTGACGAGGGCCTGGGTGACTGTTCTTCTTGTATCTGTCGGGATCCACCTGTAGATCTTGCGGAGCATGCGGAGGGTGTTGAAGCAGGAGGAGGAGACTGCGTTGACTTGCTTGGCCATGGAGAGCGTTGAGTCGAGGATGACTCCCAGGTTGCGTGCGTGGTCGGTGGGTGTCGGGGCTGCCCCCAGTGTCGTAGGCCACCAGGAGTCGTCCCAGGCTGAAGGGTTGGAGATGAGGACCTCCGTCTTGTCCGTGTTCAGCTTTAGTCGGCTGCTCTTCATCCAATCGGCGACGGCCTTCATTCCTTCATGGAGGTTGGATTTGGCGGTGGGGGGGTCCTTGGTGAGGGAAAGGATCAGTTGAGTGTTGGCGTAGGAGATTGTTAAGGTTGTGCTGTCGGGCGATGCGTGCGAGCGGGGCCATGTAGATGTTGAACAGTGTCTGGCTGAGGGATGATCCCTGGGGTACGCCGCAGATGATCTCGGAGGCTTCGGATCGGAACAGGGGGAGGCGGACGCTCTGGGTTCTGCCGGAGAGGAAGGAGGTGGTCCATTCCAGGGCCTTGTCTCGGATCCCTGCGTTTTGGAGGCGTGCGCGTAGAGTGCGGTGGCAGACCGTGTCGAAGGCGGCGGAAAGGTCCAGCAGGATGAGGGCTGCGGTCTCACCGTTGTCCAGCAGGGTCCTGATGTCGTCGGTGGCGGTGATGAGGGCAGCCTCGGTGCTGTGGTTGCTGCGGAACCCTGACTGGGATGGGTCCAGGATGTTGTTTTCTTCGAGGTATCGGGTTAGCTCTCTGTTGACGATCTTCTCGATGACCTTGGCTGGGAAAGGAAGCAGGGAGATGGGCCGGAAGTTCTTGAGGTCTCTCGGGTCCGCCTTGGGTTTTTTGAGCAGGGCGTTGATCTCGGCGTGTTTCTAGCTCTCTGGGAAGGTCGCGGTCTTGAAGGAGAGGTTGATGACGTTGCGCAGGTGGGGTGCGATGGAACTGCTGGCTTTCTTGAAGATGTGGTGCGGAAAAGGGCCTGACGGGGAGCCGGAGTGGATTGTGCTCATGGTCTTGATGGTGTCATCGATGTTCACGTTGGCCCAGGCTGGCAAGGGGTCGTGGTCGATGGTGTGTGGCGAGTCTGGTGTGTCGGTGTCTGTTGGGGCTGTCTGGGTGTTGAAGCTGTCGTGGATGTCGGTGATCTTGCGGTGGAAGAAGGTGGCGAGGGAATCGCACAGGGCTTGCGACGGCTAGATGTCGTTGGTGTTGGAGCTGGGGTTGGAGAGTTCCTTCACGATGTTGAAGAGCTCCTTGCTGTTGTGTGCGTTGTTGTCGAGGCGGTCTTTGAAGGAGATCCTCTTGGCGGCCCTGATGAGGTGATGGTGGTTGCGGATGGCGTCTTTGTGGGCTGCGTGGCTGTCCGGTGTCTTTTCACTGTGCCATTTCATCTCTAGTTTCCGGCAGGTACGCTTGGATGCTAGGAGTTCCGGGGTGAACCAGCTGGCTCTCTTGCTGGTGTCTCTGTAGGTGGGTTTTTTCAGCGGGGCGAGGGTGTTGGCGCAGTCGTCAATCCATCATCTGAGGTTGCGGGCAGCGTCGTCGGTGTTGGAGAGGTCGGTGGGTGGGCTGAGAGCGAGGTTTGCCTGTAGTTGGTCTTCGGTGACTTTGCTCCAGCAGCGGCGTGGGATCTGTTGGGTGCGGTGGTGTGTGGTGGGTTTCTGGAAGGTGAAATGGATGCAGCGGTGGTCGGTCCAGAGGAGTTCGGTGGTGTGGCTGAAGGAGACGTGGGAGCTTGAGGAGAAGACTGGGTCGAGCGTGTGGCCGGTGGAGTGGGTAGGCGTTGTGACGAGCTGTCTCAGTCCGAGGTTGGCGAGATTGTCGATCAGGGTGGTCGAGTTGCTGTTGTTGTTCTCCAGGTGAAAGTTCAGGTCTCCGAGGAGGATGTAGTCGGTGGAGGTTAGGGCGTGCGAGCTGATTAAGTCGGCGATGGAGTCGCTGAACTGGGGTCGGGGTCCGGGAGGTCTGTGGATGAGGGTGCCTCTTAGGGTGGTGTTGGGGTCCGTGTGGATCTGGAAGTGCATGTGTTCGGCGGTGCTGAGAGTGTCGTTGGTGCTGGTCGAGACCCTTGTGGACGATGGCGATTCCTCCTCCTACTCCGTTGGTGCGGTCTCTGCGGGTGATCTTATAGCCGTCTGGGATGGCAATGGCGATGTCGGGTGCGGAGGAGTCGTTCATCCAGGTCTCTGTCAGGAAGGCGACGTCCGGGGTTGATGTGTCGAGCAGGTCCCAGAGCTCGACGGCGTGTTTGCGTGGGGAGCGGGTGTTCAGTAGGATGCATCGGAGGTGGTTGGGGTCCTTCTTGGCGGGCGTTTCGGCGGCTCTGAGGCTGGTGTAGCTGCAGTTCCGGCAGGTGAAGGGACCATGAGTGCGTTTCGGGGCGGCCTTGAAGCAGGTGTGTGTCCGTCCGGGGTTGAGAGCGTGGAGTGTGCTGGCATCGTAGTGGCTGCGATCGTCCTGGTGGGCGCAGGGGGCGTGAGGACCAGGGGTTTTGGCGCTGGGCGTGGTCCAGGCGCGGACGGGCGCAGACGGGCTTGCCTGCACCAGCGGCGCGGCCGCCATATATGGGGAGGTGGGAGGGAGGAACAGCTGGGAGGTGGGAGGCAGGGGCAGCGAATGGTCAGTCAGGGGAGCGGGGCCGCAGGGGACGCAGCGGCGGGAAACGGGAGCGGCGAGGGACACAGAACCGGGCAAAGAATCAGGGGCACACAAGGGGAAACAGAAGGCAAAATGGGCCCAATCAGGGGCACACAAGGGGAAACAGAAGGCAAAATGGGCACAGAATCAGGGGCACCCAAGGGGAAACAGAAGGCAAAATGGGCACAGAATCAGGGGCACACAAGGGGAAACAGAAGGCAAAACAATCGGGCGCAGGGACAGGGGGCACACAAGGGGAAACAGAAGGCAAAATGGGCACAGAATCAGGCACACGAGGGGATCAGAAGGCAAAGGGCAAAAGGGCAACAGCAGGAAAAACGGGCACAGCAACGAGGAGGCAGTGGGGGACAGAGG
The DNA here is from genome assembly GCA_963921515.1 of Calotriton arnoldi. Lineage (NCBI taxonomy): Eukaryota > Metazoa > Chordata > Amphibia > Caudata > Salamandridae > Calotriton > Calotriton arnoldi. The sequence goes on along the minus strand of CAWUFW010000025.1, from coordinate 3,128,556 downwards.
CAAGAGCACTAACCAGCAGCAGCAGGGCAGCACAGGCGGAGCTGTGTGGTGGGGAGCGACCTACCTGGCAAGGTCAAGGGTCGCTCACCTCAGCGCGCAGCGGCCGCCATATATGGGGAGGTGGGAGGGAGGAGCAGCTGGGAGGCGGGAGGCAGGGGCAGCGAATGGTCAGTCAGGGGGGCGGGCCGCAGGGGACGCAGCGGCGGGAAACGGGAGCGGCGAGGGACACAGAACCGGGCACAGAATCAGGGGCACACAAGGGGAAACAGAAGGCAAAATGGGGACAGAATCAGTGGCACACAAGGGGAAACAGAAGGCAAAATGGGCACAGAATCAGGGGCACACAAGGGGAAACAGAAGGCAAAATGTCATTGCAACACAGGCGGCGTGCTGCGCTGATTACCAGAACCTTACAATATTGAAAAAATAGCATTCGGCGAGCTGCCACGAAGAAAAGAAAGTTGCGACTTTTAGTAAGCAGCGCGCGCCACAGGCGGTGTGCTACGCTGCTTAACAAAATCTTACAATATTAACAAAATAGGCTTCGGCGAGATGCGCATTTTTTTTGTTTCTGAAACCGGCCTAGCCCTTGATGCTTTGACCTATTAATTCTTGTGTCTCGCTAATGATCTTCGTGCCTACACTTGTATAAATTTTATTTGATCCTTGCTGTTATGCATTCTGTTGTATACTTGATCGTTGTGTTAGCTGTAATTTCAGCCCTTACTGGGACCAAGTGTCTCCAACTGTTTCTGTGGCCAGAGCTACTTCAAATCTATAAAAAAAAAATCCTGAATTACTAATAAAGTATCCATATTACTAAAGTGATATTAGGCAAAACATTACTGTCCCCCATACTGAAGTTATGAGTAGTGACCATGCCAGTGCGCTTCAGACCAGAATGGGCCGCCAGCAGAAATGTCGTAAAAACCTTTATTGGTTTGAAATGTCTGTACAGGAGTAATGAAATACCAGCCATAGCTTCAGGGCTCCCTCTATCATCAAGGAAAGTACGTCTCCCCCATGTAGTATCAATTAACCTTTTTCAGAAATATGTCTATGCAAATTAACATTTGCTTATCTGTTTTTGAGAAATAACACATTTTGCAATCAAATACATGATTTTCATTTTTGGCACACATACTTCATTCAAGTCTAATTTTCTGAAAACCCACCCCCCACAAATTTTGCAACATAAAATAAAACGGTCTCCATTCTTACTTAAAATGGTGATTGGTATTTATCCTCAAGTTCCCATGACTTTTATCTGGCCTTCTCAAGTGCAACACTTGATTCCTTTTCTTCCTTCTGTGCCATAGAGAGCCTGATATAAAATCAGTCCCTCCAGCGTTGGAAGTGCTCTCGCCTCTTCGTTTCTTACCTTGGCCTTCGTAGAAGACATGAATATTGAGACTGTGATGACTCTTTTCTCAGTGTAATTGAGCTTCTGCAACATCCTAATCTTCATAGAACTAAACGTTCCTCACCCTAGTATAGTGAGGAGCTCGCTTCTGCCAAATGCAATGGAAAGTATGTGGAGTCGTGATTATAGCTCATTTGTTTAATCTTCAGGTGTGCTGACCACAAAGGCCTGTTAAATCCAGAACAGAAAGGTTTTGGCTCAGTCACAGTGGCAAAGTAAGCTGAGCAAAAGTAGACATGAGAATCTTTTGGAACAGTCAAAAACCTTTTTGAGCCACTTTCATGATTAATGGTTATTCCGACTTTCAATAACTTGTGGCATTTTCTCTTGGAATTTTTCTCAGATAAGATTGAAAAGTTTTGTCTCACCTTGACTCCTCCCAGGTGCTGAATTCTCATCAGTTTCCGCAATCTCTCTCCTTTCTGATGTAACAGCTCATTCCTCACCTTTACAATATTCCCAGTCAGCAGACCGGATGTGGAGAATTTCATGCAGCATCTCTCGTGTGGCGCCACATGGTTTTACGGCGACCTTACTCTGCCTGGAGTGAAGAAATAGAGCAGCATCTGGAAACGTTGATGTCAGTTCCTTTTCTTTCTGTTCTATCAACGCAGATCCGGAGCTTCACTCCCAACTTGTCGGTCTTCTGAAACACTGGCTGAAAGTTTTTGTGACAGTGTGCCAGCAAAAATGTCCCCCACGAAAATGACATGTTTCAAGCCATGCCAGCAGGGGGTGGAAGTTTGTTTTGGTCCCCCATGAAGGTATGAGTGTGTTACCTGGGATCTTACAACTCTTTCGTGTGAAAAGTGTGCCTTGATGAACCCGAAAGCAATTAAAGAACGGAAAGCGAAGCAAAAACAAGAAGCACTCGAAACAATGGTCAAACCCCCTGCGAGCTGCTCCTGCTCAGGATCGCAAAGCTGGTCCTGCTCAATGTAAGCCAAAAGTGGAAGTTGGACAAGTGGTATTGGACCCCTCCTATCACCACTTTTTGTCAGGCCAGATGCGGTACAGCCGGCACTTCAAAGGCTCTTTGTGCCTAACAACTCTGCGCCTGTTACACAGTTGATCCCTGCGTGCCCCAAATTCCCCGGGCCATCATCCACCTCGCAGATAGAGGCCTTCAAGGAAGCCATGCTGCCCTTCCCTAGGGCCGACTGCCCCTGTGGTATAGCCCCATTCTGACAGCAGTCCAGACATCCCCTCTGGCTCAAGGGTTCACTAGTGCTTTCTGTGAAGATGCCAGCTCTCCCAGTTTCTGATGGATACTTCTAACTACCGATCCCTCAACTTGTGAATACCCTTTGGCACCAGACTGGATCTGGAGATTGTTTTCTTAAGCAGTTCCCTCGTGCACTGGTGGTGTCGTGCAGCTCTGCATTGAGTACATTCCGCAAGTAACATTAGATCCAAAAAATAAGTCAACTCTGCACATCTACGTTCATTCCTTTCTTTCCTTGCCTTCCGACACAGATCCAGAACTTGCTCCCTCGCTTCTGTCACCGGACAGAAAACCTTTTTATATAATTTTTTCGGAGTGCAAGGGACATGCCTCCTCAAAAACGACCGAGTTTAAACCCTCTGAGGACTGCCATAAACAGATGTCGGTGACAGACTCTCACAACTCTGTCTCTGATGTCTGGGCTCCTGACTGTGCTCGGATAAATCTGAAGGCCATCTGGGACCGCAAGGCGAAACTCCTTCGCTGAGCATGGTAGGAAGGCTTGGAAGGTCCATCCCTGTCGCAGTTGAGAACATGGATGCAATCTCCCCCATACCGTTCCCGAAAGAGGTCGTTGTGACATTTAAGTCATCCGGTAAGTCCAAGAAAAAGAAGCATAATAAGTCAAAACGTATATCCCCTTATTCACGCCACTCTCAGCAAGTAAAGTCACGTGGCTATCAGGTTACCTCGAAGTCGCAGTCTCCGACTTAAGAACTAATCCTAGTTTTAGTCCCGATCCAACCCGAGTTCCTGAATCCATCGGCAATGCCGGAGCAGATGTAGGCTTTACAGAGAGGCCGTACTGCATATTTTTTGTTCCTGCCCAGAAACTTCTGGCACATTGTCGGGCCCACGGATCTGAGGGAGCATTCTATTCAGTGAACTGATGGCAGATTTGTCCCAAATGCCGACTGTTCCTCTCAACCACGTTCCGGGGTATGCCCAGAGTCTGGGGCTGACTGGCACACTGACACCTTAAGTTGCGCCGAGAGGGACACTGTTTCATCGATGCTGGTGGCGACCTAGTTCGAAGTCTCACCCCGCCAACCTCCTGTCCAAACTCAATCGGATTCTAATACACTTCCCCTACACTACAGATATACAGAGATGACGATGGTTTAGAGAGTTCCTAGGTATATGATGAAAATCTGTTTCTGGATTTTCAAGAGGCCAGTGGCCAAGACTGATCATCAGACTTTGGTCTTAACTCTCCTCCTTTCCATCCACTCAAGACTTTGCCTTCTTCACAGTGATTATCAGGAGAGCAACCCAAGTACTGGACTTACAACTTCATCAGCAGATGTCAAATAAATGTGCTTACAGAGGGCCTGCAACAGGACAAACCATATAGGACCCTCTCCTTTCTTTCAATGAGGCATTAACAGACAACCTCATGAGAACCTGGGCGAAGCCACAATCTTGTTCTCTAGTAAATCAGCAAATAGAAGACATAGGCTGGCTCCCTGGGACCCATCTTACCTGCTGCAGCACCCAACACCTGAGAGCCTGGTTGTTCAAGCCTCTACAGGCAGACTATGTCCCAATGCCTTTCCGACCTCCTTGCCAGACAGCTGGCAGATGGAAGCTTTTGTGTATGTTTTTGGCTGCCAGCTTTGCCCTCAGTGTGTGAACTAAAGTTGCCTCCTGGGGCATTATTCACATGCGTCGTGGTACATAGTGACCATAGGTTACCCGTAGTCCCTGAGGATCTTCGGACCAACCTTCAGCAGATAAATCAGGATGGCCAAGACGCAGCAAAATAGTCATCTGGTCAGGCCTGCATGAGTAGAGCAGTTGAAACCAGAGTGGTGATTCCGTGACCTGCTTGGATTCATTCTATGGGATTTTTGAGCGATGCTCAGCAATTGCCGATGGATATGCCTTTCAATGGAACTCATCTCTTTGGATACAAGGCGGACTTAGCCTTGAAGTGCTTGAAGGAGAGCAAAGCAACAGTGTGTTCTCAGGTTAGCACAAGCCCATGCTGCAGTAACCATTTCGCCCCTTTTGAGGTTTTGGAAGGGGACTTCAGCAAAGGCCCCAACAAACCTGCCTCAGCAACAACAGACCTCCCATGCCTTCCGAAGCAGAGGTCGGGGATGTGGCCACCAGGTCTGGATCCCCAGGCAACTATCTAATCCCCTATTGCGCCCCCACTTCACAAAACCGTTTTAATTTACCTCACTGCGCACTGTCACTCGGCTGGAGGCCATATAAACTTTTACCTCCACCGGTGGCAGAGCATTATGTTGGACAGATGGGTGCTCCAAATCATCCAAAATGGTTACGCCCTAACCTTCATTTCCACTCTTCCAAGCATACCACCTACACCAGAACAGCTTTGAAAGGACCACATGTTCATTGTCCATAGGGAAGTTCTAAGGCTCTTGCAGAAAGGAGCCATAGAGAGGGTACGAGCGTCATAGATCGGGACTGGCTGCTATTCCTGCTACTACCTGGACCCAAAGAAGGACAGATGCCTCTGTCCCATTCTAGATCTCCACCCTCTGAATTTCTTCCTCAAGAAGGACAAGTTCAAAATGCTCACCCTGGATCAAGTTCTGTCTACCCTTGATCCAGGAGAACTGGATAGTGGAGCAAGGTTCCTATTTCACCATCTCCATCCTGCAACCCCACAGGTGCTACCAGTGTTTTATGGTAGGCCATGAGCACTTTCAGTGCTCCACTTTCTTTTCTAGTGTCCCCTGGATGCTCACGAAAGTGATGGTGGTGGTTGCTGCCTATCTTCATATGTTGGAAATATCAGTCTTTCCATATTTCGACGAGTTGTTGTTGAAGGTGGGCTTGCCCCTAACAGTCGTAAGCCACTTTAGACAACGGCCAACCTGTTGACAACTCTGGGATTTTTCATCAACGTCCCAAAGCCACATTTGACTCCTTCGCAGAAGTTTCCATTCATTGGAGCCATACTGGACACAGTGCTGTTCAGAGCCTTCTGTCCACATCGAGTCCAGGATTTTCGAGCTATGATCACGATGTTTCAACTCTCGACCTGTGTCTCAGTCTGAGATCTGAGGCTTCTTGTCCTCCTGCATCCTTGTAGTGGAGCACACCAGGTGGCACACGTGATGGCTGCAGAGGGATTTGAAATCTCAGTGGGCTCTGCACCAGGGGACAACCTCTGGTTGTTGGAGGAAACTGCAACAGATCTGCACGCTGGCTGGTTAGTGAGGTCATTTGTGAGAGGTGGAGATCAGAGAACTCTGATCTCTGGCAGAAAGCAGCCTGCACGTTAGCTTGTTGGAGCTAGAGACCATTCGCTTGGCATTGAAGGGCTTCCTCCACTCTCTAAAAGGGGAAAGGGTGCAGGTCCTCATGGACAAAACCACTGCCATGTAATACTGCAAAAAGCAAGTCAGAGTGGGGTCGTAGGTGGTGTGCCAGAAGGCTCTACACCTCTGGAGCTCAATGGATCGTCGGGGCTTCTCCCTGATGGTACTGCACCTGGCAGAATCTTTAAATGCTAGGGTGGATTAACTCAGCCGGCGTTGCCTAGTGGATCACAAATGATATCTGCACTCTGAGATAGCTAAGGGTGTCTTCCAGCAATAGGGAAAACCCTGCCTCAATCTCTTCGCTGCCACAGGACCTGTAATGTTCCAACTTTTGTGCGTTGGAGTTCCTATGGCATTTCTCGCTCGGAGAAAGCCAAAAGTGCTGAAGAAAATCATGAACAACTAGGCCCCAGTTATTCAAGAGGCTCTGGCTGGGACACGATAGTGTGGTATACATAACTTTTGGCCATGAGCATTTGTCCTCCGATCCGGCTGCCCCTTCAAAAATACCTCCTGTTGTAGCGGCAGGGTCCTGCACCCGGGCATGGGCATCTTACAACTCCATGTTCGGAAATTGAGCGGCGACAGTTGACTGCCCTTGATCTCCCTCTGAAGCAGTGAATATCATTTTGGTAGTCAGGCATTCCTCCACTAAAATATTCTATATTGGACGCAGGGAGAAGTTTTTTGCTTGGTGTTCTTCTCAACGTCTCCAACCATTACAAGCCCAGTTGTCTGATGTCCTCCTTTTTTGTTAATCTCTAGCCCAGCAAGGCTTTGCTGTGGTAACAATCAAAGGCTATTTGTCAGCCTTATCAGCTTTACTGTGGTTGCCTGATCAGCTATCTCTGTTTAAATCAGCTGTTGTGATGCATTTTTTGAAAGGGTCGAGCCATATGTTGCTGCAAAAACCCTTCGTAATGCCCCAGTGAGACATTAATCTTGTTCCCACATTTCTGATGTGCACTCCATTCAATCTAATGCACAGTTCTCTGACGTTGCTTACATTGAAAACTGTGTTCTTTATTGCAATCATGCCCACTTGTCGTAGAGAGTAAGTTGCAAGCACACTCTGTCCAACAACTGTACTCATCTTTCTTCTTGGTCAAGCTAGTGTTAAATACCAAACCAGTGTTCCTTCCAAATTTTGTTATACCTTTCCACAGTGGGCAGTCTATCACCCTGCCAGCTTTCTTTGCCCCTCCTCATTCATTCAAGGAGGAAGAAAGAGTTAATTGCTTAGACCCCAAGAGAGCTCTGAGTTTTTAAGCTGATTGTACCAAGGACCATCGGGTAGATGATCAGCTCTTTGTGGGGTTCTCGGTGGTGAAGAATGGAAAAGCTTTTCAGAAACAAGCCATTTCTAATTGGATTGTCCTCTGTATCTGAAACGAACACGTTAATTATAGATTCCTTACCTTAGAATTACCCGCAGGCGTCAGACTGGATCCGGAAAGTTTTCGTTAGCAGTACCTCTGCGCGTCGGAAGGTGGCGTCGGTCGGCTTCGCGTCCGTCGTCTGCATAGTTGTCGCCGGGATGATGTCGTGGCAGTTACTTAGACGCCGCCCTCGCGCGCTGTCACTTCTTTCTTTTTCCGCGCCAGCCAGCGCAGATCCAGGAAGAGCGGTACCTCAGTCATTTTTTGACTAACTTTTTCTCGACTTTTGTCGACGTCTTTTTTGAGTCTCCGACTCCGTAAGGTGCACGAGGGATGCCAGGATTCAAGGCCTGCGGCTCCTGTAGCCGACTGATGTCGGTGACGGATCCGCACTGCATGTGCCTTTTCTGCCTGGAGCCCGACCATGACCCCAAGTCGTGCTCCGACTGCCGGTTGTTGACGCCGAAGGCTTTGCGGGAGCGGTCCCGAAAGCTGCTTGAACGCCGACAGTCGGCTCCGCGCCGTTCGAGGTCCCGGTCGAGAGTGAGGTCGAGGGACCGGTCGCGGAGCCACCACCATTCAGGATCGAAATCATTGAAGTCTTCGCACTCTGGGTCGGGTAAGTCGAAGCACAAAAAGAAACGAAGAAGCATCGTCGCTCTTCGACTTCTCCTCGTCGGTCGGCCGACCCGACGAGGTCCGCAGGTGGTGCCCCTCACGCGGCTCCGCGTGCGTAGCCCGAAGAGTCGACTCCGGGTTTCCCTCCCTTTCCGGGACCCGGGGCGACTCCCGCCCAGCTTCGTACGTTCTACGAGGCGATGCATGCCATCTTTGGGCGGCCCGAACCTGCCAGCGCGACTTCGGGCCCCGCGGACTCGGCTGGGGGCCGGGACCTTCCTTGCCGGCGGCTCCGGCCCCGGCGTCGCAGGCCCCCCTTGGATCCAGGCAGATCGGCGCCGGTTGACCTTATTACACCTCCGCCGGCGCCGCTTCCGACGGCACCACTATTGCGCCCGGCCGGCGTCGACCCCGACCTCCTTCTGTATGAAGACACGGAGCCGGACCGGCGTCGACCGATGCCGAATCCGGCGCCAGGCGGGGTTTTTGTGCCCCTGTTCACTCCTGGAGTCCCTTTTAGGCCAGATTGGCACCCAGGGGACGAGGAGGAGGAGGATTGGGAGGGGTCAGGTGACCCTTTAACAGAACAGCTGGAACAGGACTGGTGGACCTGGGGATGCCAGTGGTTTGGACACCTCGCCAGACCGTGGCATGCTGTCTCCTCCTACCGTGGCTACGGAGGAGGGAGCGTCTTACGCAGTGGTGTTGCGTAGGGCGGCCGAGGCTCTCAACCTCGAGCTTCCTACAGTGGCAGTCAGGACTAACCTCCTGACAGAGGTACTTCAGCCGGCAGCGAGCTCTTCGGAGCCCCTGCTGCCTTTTAATGAAACCCTCTTGGACATCCTTTTATGCACTTGGTCCAAGCCCACCACAGGGGCTCCTGTGGATTGGATGATTGCCCGACGCCACCGCCCGGCTCCGGGCAACCCTTTGTTTTTTGTTCCTTGTCCCTTGTTCCTTTCCCAACACCCTTCCCCTGAGAGCTTGGTGGTCCAAGCCTCAACGTCCCAGAGCGCCTTCCCTACTGCACCCCCGGATAGGGAATACAAGAAGCTGGATCACCTTGGGAAGAAGTTGTTTTCTTCCTCCAGCTTAGGGCTGCGGTCGGTGAACACCGCATGCCTCTTGGGCCGTTATTCCCACTCTGTGTGGGACTCGGTGGTGCAAGTGCTGCCTCAGTGTCCAGAGGAGGCCCGGACCGTGCTCTCCCGTGCTGTTGCTGAAGGGTGAGACGCAGCTAAGTTCGCCATTCGGTGTGGGCTGGATACCGCTGACTCACTGGGCAGAACGATTTCCACGTCGGTGGCGATCAGACGCCACGCCTGGTTGAGGACGACTGGCTTTTCGGGGGATGTCCAGAACACTCTGCTGGACATGCCTTTTGATGGCTGTCGCCTGTTCGGCGACAAGGCGGACAGTGCATTGACGCGTTTCAAGGACTCGCGGCCTACGGCCAAGTCCTTGGGTCTTTCCACCCTGCTTCCTGCACAATCGGCCTTTCGCCCCTCTCGTGGCCACGGAAGGGGTGCCCCACCACATTCCCTTCAGAGCCACAGGCCTGCGCAGACCTTTTCATCCCAGCGCAGCCGGGGACGTGGGAACCAATGCCGTGGTTCTGGGGGCCAGCGGGCGGGCCAGTCCACCTCCGCCCCCTCCGCCGCAGCCTCCAAGCCCTCCTAGTCCGACATTTCAGGGCCACCAAACACCAGTGGGCGGCAGGATTCGCCATCACCTCCCCCACTGGTGCACCATCACGTCGGACAGGTGGGTTTTGCAAATAGTCCGAAGGGGTTACTCTCTCCCCTTCGAGGCTACCCCTCCCTCCATGCCACCCAAGTACCATCGCATATCGGAGGATCACCTGTCCCTTCTCCAACAGGAAGTGGCGGCTCTCTTGGCCAAGGGAGCCATCGAGCGCGTTCCTGTCCCAGAAGTAGGTCGTGGTTGTTATTCCCACTACTTTCTGGTACCCAAGAAGGACAAAGGCCTGCGTCCTATCTTGGATCTCAGGAACGTCAACCGCTTCCTCCGGAAGGAGAAGTTCAAGATGTTGACCCTGGCTCAGGTCTTGTCTGCCCTTGACCCTGGAGACTGGATGGTAGCGTTGGACCTGCAGGACGCTTATTTTCACATCCCCGTCTTGCCGGCCCACCGGCGTTAGCTGCGGTTCACGGTAGGCCACGAGCATTTTCAGTTCACCGTGCTCCCCTTTGGCCTTACCAGCGCCCCTCGGGTGTTCACGAAAGTGATGGCGGTGGTTGCATCTCATCTGCGCAGATCAGGGGTTCCAGTCTTCCCCTATCGACGACTGGCTGTTGAAGGCGGGCTCGCCCCAGGCTGTCGTCTCCCACCTCCAGACTACGGCCGACCTCCTGCATTCGCACCTGATTCCCTCTCAGAAGCTCCTCTTCATCGGAGCGGTTCTGGACACAACGTCGTTTCGGGTTTATCCTCCCGAACAGCGAGTCCAGGATATTCGGGCTATGATTCCGAACTTTCAGCCTCTATCCCGGGCTTCAGTCAGGAAGACCTTGAGGCTGTTGGGACTCATGGCCTCCTGCATCCTGCTGGTCGATCGTGCCAGGTGGCATATGCGGGCTCTGCAGTGGGACCTGAAGTTCCAGTGGGCGCAGCATCAGGGGAACCTGTCCGATTGCGTCCAGATGTCGGAGGGCACTGCACGACAATTGCAGTGGTGGCTCACGAACCAGGATTGGGTCAACAGCAGATCCCTCTCCCTTCCCCCAACCAGAACACACTGTGGTGACAGATGCATCCCTTCTGGGATGGGGTGGCCACATGGGAGAGGCGGAGATCAGAGGCATCTGGTCTCTGGTGGAGTCCGGGCTCCTCATCAACCTTCTGGAGCTTCGGGCGCTCTGTCTTGCACTCAAGGCATTCCTTCCCTCTGTCCGGGGAAGAGTAGTGCAGGTGTTCACGGACAACACCACCGCCATGTGGTACTGCAACAAACAGGGCGGGGTGGGGTCGTGGACCCTATGTCAAGAGGCTCTGCGTCTCTGGACATGGCTGGAACATCAGGGCATATCTCTGGTGGTTCAACACCTGGCAGGTTCTCTGAACGCCAGGGCGGACGAGCTCAGCGGCAGGTGCATGATGGATCACGAATGGCGTCTTCACTCGGAGGTGGCGCAAGGACTCTTTCAACAGTGGGGAGAGCCTTGGTTAGATCTATTCGCCACCGAAGAGAACGCCCAATGTCGGCAATTCTGCGAGTTGGAATTTCCAAGGCGGCACTCGCTAGGCGACGCTTTTCGTCGTGAGTGGAGTTGCGGTCCTCTTTACGCTTTTCCGCCTATACCACTTCTGCCCAGAGTGCTGAAGATCAGGCGCGACCGTGCCCAAGTCATTCTTGTGGCTCCGGATTGGGCACGAAGAGTATGGTATCCCGAGCTACTCAGTATGGCCATCGATCCTCCGATTCGTCTGCCTCTTCGGGAGGATCTTCTGTCGCAGCAGCAGGGGACGGTCCTCCACCCGAACCTGTCCAGCCTCCATCTCCTTGCGTGGAGATTGAGCGGCGGCAGCTGACGTTATTTGACCTGCCTCCTGAAGTCTGTGATGTCATCTTGGCAGCCAGGCTTCCCTCCACTAAGACGGTATACGCCTGCCGTTGGAACAAATTTGTGGCATGGTGCACAGCAAAGGCTGTGGATCCCCTTTCTGCCCCTCTTTCTGAGGTTCTCTTGTTCCTCCTTTCTTTGGCCCAGCAGGGCTCTGCTCTGGGCACTCTCGAGGGCTATCTTTCGGCCATTTCTGCCTTTCTCAGGCTTCCTGATCAGCCTTCTCTTTTTAAGTCCCCCGTTGTTAATCGTTTGCTGAAAGGCATAACTCCTCTCTTTCCTCCTGTTCCTTTCGTTATGCCTCAGTGGGACTTGAACCTGGTCTTAACCTTTTTAATGTATGCTCCCTTTAAGCCACTTCATAACTGTCCTCTTCGTCTTTTGACACTTAAGACTGCTTTCCTGTTGGCCATCACTTCTGCTAGAAGGGTGAGTGAGCTCCAGGCTCTTTCTTCTAAGCCTCCATTTCTGGTGATGCATCCGGACAAAGTTGTCCTACGCACTTGTCCATCCTTTCTTCCAAAGGTGGTTACATCTTTTCATATTGGCCAAACCATCCCTTTGCCCACTTTCTTTCCGCCTCCGCACCCTTCGAGAGAGGAAGAGAGGCTCCACCGCCTGGACCCAAAACGTGCGCTCTCTTTTTACCTTGACCGCACGAAACAGTTCCGGGTGGATGACCAACTCTTTGTTGGCTACGTGGGTGCCAAGAAAGGTCGGGCTGTACACAAGCGGACCATCTCCAGGTGGGTCGTCTTGTGTATCAAGGCCTGTTACTCTTTGGCTAAAAAGGAGCCTCGAGTGGGGTTGCGCGCCCATTCCACCAGGGCAACGGCAACCACCACTGCTTTGGGACGGGGAGTTCCTTTAAGCGACATCTGTCAGGCAGCTACGTGGGCATCGCTGCACACGTTCACCAAGCACTACTGCCTGGACAGCCAAGTCCGGAGAGATAGCTTCTTTGGCCGTTCTGTTCTCCAGGACTTTCTGGTGTGATCTTGGTTCGTAGACCCACCACCGGGGTTGGTATTGCTGGGGTATCTATTCTAAGGTAAGGAATCTATAACTAACGTGTTTCTTTCAGATGCACAAGTTACCTTCGGTAACGATATATCTGTAAGAAACATTAGTTAGTTATAGATACCTTACCACCCCACCCATCCTCCCTGTTCTGCGAACTGATTTCTAGGGTTAAGGACATCCCTTCAGGGCCCTAATTTTGTGCACCAGTGGTCAGTGTCTTGCATGGCTCTGCGTTTCTGGCGCGGAAAAAAGTGTACAGAACTGACGTCCGCGCGTGAGGGCGGCGTCTAAGTAGCTGCCGCCACGTCATCCCGGCGACCACGACCACAATGCCGACGACGGACGCTGAGCCGACTGACGCCACCTTCCGACGCGCAGAGGTACTGCTAACGAAAACTTTCCGGATCCAGTCTGACGCCTGGGGGTAATTCTAAGGTAAGGAATCTATAACTAACTAATGTTTCTTACAGATATATCGTTACCGAAGGTAAGTAACTTGTGCATTAAAACCTGTTGAGCAAGAGCCTCAGGAAGGCTTGTGGCTGGGGTTGCCACCTGGCCAGTTTTCTACCAGCACCACCGGTATTTCAATGTCATGACTGGAACAAAAACAAGCAAGATCACCTAAGCCAGTATTTTTAACCCTTATCTGTTCATACTTTAAATAGAAAATATAAATAGAAAGCACTTCTAAATGTGTTCTAGAGCGGTGTTAATGATCCCTTAGTAATAATTAAAGTAAACAAAGGCAGGAAAGTCATGAATGCCGGGAGTAGGATACCCTGACCAACATGAAAAGGAGTGACCACTTAAAGTACAAAGGAAGCCCGAGTCCTCATAACCGGGAAGAGGGTGGTGTAAGGTGGATTTACACCGAGAGCTTGAAGTTCACTCATACGTCTAGCTGATTTTATGGCAATGAGAAAGACTGTCTGTTAGGTCAGAAGTCTCAAAGAGACAACTGTACAGAGGCTCAAAAGGGGTATGCATAGAGAAACTGAGAACTAGGTTTAAGTCCCATAGAAGCATTGCAAAAGGTTTTGGTCGGAACAAGTGTTGCAAACCTTTCAAAAACCTTATCACAACTGGTGATTTAAATAACAAAGGTTGATCCGGCAACCACAAGAATGCCGAATGAACAGATAAGTAGCCTTAAATAGTGCCCAAAGCAAAACCTTGCTGGGCGAGAAACAAACAGCAAAACTTCTGACAACTTTGCCTGTAAAGGGCAAATTTGCCAGATGCGGAACCAGTTCACATATTTGTCTCAGGAACAGGAGGACACAGACATAGCGTAAGGATGCCTCATCACCAGGATGACATCAACGACATCTGGGTGTAGGCTAAAGGAAGTCAATTGTTGCCACTCAACCTCGGAGCATGGAGATGCAAAGTGTGCTAGCCCGGTGCAGAATCCTGCCCTGCTGCTGAGAAAGATGATCCTCTTGAAGCTGCAGCTTAATCAGTTGACATACACCCATGATCAGGAGTTCTGGGTACCACACTTGTGCCATAAGGATGACTTGGGTCCGGTCGTGACCGATTGTCTTCAGAACCATTTGGCAGAAGAGGCAGTGGTGGGAAGACATACAGGAGTCCCGAACTCCACTCCACACGGAAATAGTGTCAGAACAAGCACTACTTTGGAAACACAAGTGTGCATTAGTAAGTGCTAACATTGCATGCTCTTGGAGGTGGTGAAAAGATTGAGCCAGGGTTCTCCCCAATCCTGGAAATTGGGGAGAAGGCTGTTGTGCCCACGACAAGGCCTTGGTGCTGGTGATACTGAAAACCCCTGGCATATCCACAAAAGGTATGATACTCTTGTGGAAAATGTCTGGTAGGGACAGGCAATCCCAAGAGTGTTCCAGGGTCAAATTAGCTTTCTCACCAAAGGGGCAAGAAGCCATCAAATGGCATGTTCATTAAGGATGCCTGGATATTCCCCAAGAAGCCCGTAGACTTCATCCAGGAGTGGCGCTGAAGCACCGCACTGGTGTTAGCCCGTGTTAGACCTATGCTGCTCTATGAAATCACTAGGATGTAGGGTGCAGCCAACCATGATTGAAACTAAATCCCAGGCTCATCTATCCTGTCAGTACTACCAGAGGCTTGATTCGGATGCTGTCCTACGCTTACAACATGTTCCCACAATAGTGACAACAATGATGATGTGGACAAACTGCTTCTCCCTCCCTATAGCGAAAAAGGGCTTTTTTTTGGATCTGCAGATTACAAGTGGGTTAAGCACACCTCCAGAGACCTATTGTTGACTCCACCTGGTCCACCAACAGAGGAAAGTGCTTCCTTCATAGTTGTGGTGCGCATCGCAGCAGAAGTCCTCCACCTATAGCTACCTCTGTCGAAACTAAATCAAGTTTACTAACAAATCTTCTACCCTGGGCCATACTTCATTGAGACCCTTTTTCTCTTTAATAAGGTCCTCATATCCAAGCTTAAGGCCATTTGGATTACTACCCTCCAGGTAGTTTCCTTCCACCAGACAACACAGAGTGGACCTTGGAGACGCAACATTTCTCACTCAACACCTGAAGTTGGAAGGTCTAATGGAACAGTTGTCGGCCAGTAAGGTGAATCCTAACGCCTTTTAGTACCACCCCTCCAGACAGAGAATCAAAACACATTGACACCTTCAGGATAAAGATATTTTTGGCTCAGGACTTGAGGCCCGCCAGGCTAGCTTTACGCTCGCTAGATGCAATTTGCCTTTGAGGAACATGGTTTATAGAAATCTTGACAGCTGTCCTAGAGGACCGCGGGCTAATTTTCCCCTAACCAGTCTACTTCTTAAACTGCCTCACTGTTGGGAGATACTGCTTGGATATCTAGTCTAAAGATTACAGAGACGCAGTTAGAATCATCTATGAGAACAACAAGTTACTTACCAATGGTAACACTCTTTGTAGTGGGTACTCTGTCTAACCACAGATTCCCTATCACCCTCCCACTTCCCCGTTCTGTGCAGTGGATATCTGCACATTCTAAAATGGTCCCAAGCTAGACTTTGGCACACCATCAACTGCAATTTGTCTCTTTTGATGTGCGTCTGAGGGCCTGGAACTAGAATGATGTAGAAACGTATGTCAACGAGCAGAGGTGGTGCCTATATGCGGCTCTGCACTATCACTTCCACATGCATGAGAGCTGTTGCTTAACAAGCATTGGCAAAGCCAATAGGTCTCACCTATGCAAGAGCTATTAGCTTTACCAATATGTTTTAGCAATGTTGTACACCAGAGTGGCTGCTGATCAGCATGGCTAAAAGTTAGTGGGGTAAAGACGAGTGGTGTGGAGTAGAGTGGAGAGGCATGGTGTTCAGTAGAGTTGAGTGGTGTGGTGTGGCGAGTGAAGTGGAGTGTCATGGAGTAGCGTACTGTGTCGTGGAGGGAGTAGTGTCGTGGAGTAGAAGGGTGTAGAGTTGAGTGGCATAGGGAGGAGTGGCATAGAATGTTGTGGAGTGGTGTAGAGCAGAGTTATGTATATCTAGAGATGCAGAGGATCTGCGGATCAGACAGATCTCAAAAAAAGATCTGATTGGCTGCTACCACTTCAACCAGAAAGTGGTGGCAGCTATCTTGGGACTCTAGATCCGAGTCCCCAAAAAACCTGGAAAAAAAGGGGGGCAGGGTAGGAATGCCCTGACCCCCCAGGCCTGGTGGTTGGGTCCCACAGGGACCCCTCCTTGCCCCCAAAAACGTATTCTTTTTTTAAGAAAAAATTACCGCAACTTAGCATTGGATCTGAGCTTTTCTTTATGCCTCCCAGGTAAGCCCTGTCCCAGAGAGGTGGTTTTATAAATATAATTGGGGGAGGGGGCACGTGTGGCCCCTTTCACGGGTCAATATCTGCCCCGGGGACCCTTTCCCCAGGGCCCGCCTTGGAAATGAACTGGGATGGGGGCACCTGGCCCAATTTTGGTCCCGGTACCCCATCTCCTTGGGCCCAGCCGATATTCAGGAGGGGAGGGGGGCTGCGTGGCCCCCTCTTCCCAGGCCAAATTTGGCCCCGTAAACCCCATCCCCCGAGGCCCGGCCTAAATTGGGAGGCGGCATGTGGCACCCTCTTGGGCTGATTTTGGCCCTGGGGGCCCCTTCCCCCAGGGCTTGACCGTCTTACTAATGTGGAGGGGCACACGTGGCCCCCCAGCCTGATTCCAGCCCCGGAGACCCCATCACCAGGGCCAGGCCTCAATTTGAAAAGGGAGAAGGGCCGCGCAACCCCCTTCCAAAGTCAGTAATGGCCCTTGGGACCCCATCCCTGAGAGCCGGCTCCTGCTATGTCCCGGGGTGCTCACCCTATTTCCCTGCCTGCACTGGCATGGGCAGGGAAACCTGTTTCCTCTCGCTTGGCGGTAGCAATTTCAAAAGCTCCCGCCAAGCGAGAGCAAACACAAAGTCCGCTCCCACCTGGCAGGAGCTTATTTTTTTTTTAAAGCTCCCACCAGCTGGGTGCGGACTTGAGATCGGTTTTCCTACCTGCAGTGATGCAGGCAGGGAAACCCATCTGAATATTGCTCCCACCCACAGGGAGCAGCATTTTCAGCTGCTCCCTGCAGGTGGGAGCAGTGCCGGCTCCCGCTGGATGTGAGAAGCCGGCAGAGGTCGCGAGGGCCTTGGGGCTGCCCCCGCAGCCCCCAACATGGAGGTGGTGGGTGGGCACCAGGTTACCCACCCTCAGTTGGCCGCACCCGTGGCGATAAGCTCCCAGGGGCAAAAACGGCCTGGGGAGGGGGCTGCGTCCCCCCTCTCCCTTTAATTATTGGCCAGACCCGGGCGATGTGGTCCCCGAGGTCGAAAACGGCCATGGGAAGGGGGGGGGGGGACTGCTGCACGACCCCCTCACTCCTCCTTTAATCATTGGCCAGGCCCAGGGGAAAGGTGGCACCTGGGCTGAAATAGGCCCAGGGAGGGGGGCTGCATGCCCCCCTCCCCATTATTACAGTGGTGGTCCCCAGGGGATGCGGTGCCCAGGGCCGAAATCGGCCCAGCAAGGGGGAGACACGCCCTCCCTCCCCCATAAAATGTGCCGGGCCCCGGGGAATGGGTCCTCGTGGCCAAAATAAGCCCAGGGAGGGCGGCTGCGTGGGTTAGCTGCAGGCCAAGCCATGCGGCCAACCACCTGCCTTGCATGGCCGAAGGCCGTGGGTGGCAGCGGTTGGGTGAACGTATGGTAATGAAACATTACTTTGTCACCAAAAAAAACCCTAAAATGTACTGAAAAAACCAAAGGTTCCAAGGATGTTATAGTTGGGAAATAGCATTAAAAAACCGTAGAAATTCACACAAAAAAAGCAAAAGTTACAGTGATGTTATAGTTAGGTTCAGATTTTCACATAGAAAACCATAGAAATTCAGCAGTTATAGTTAGATATTTTAAGTAATTATAACTTGTGCCCCAAGGTAACTATAACTCGTGCCATCGCAATGCACTGATAATTACGCCACATATTACATCACTCATAACATCATTGATAATATCACTGCAACATTTGCTGTAAAATTATGGTTGAGAAAACTGTGCATGACGGGGGCACGAGGTATAGTTACCTTAGGGCACGAGTTATAGTTACTTGAGATAACGCCAACTATAACTGCTAAATTTCTATGCCTTTGTGTGTGTGTGTGTGTGTAAAATCTGAACCTAACTATAACGTCCCTGTAACCTTTAGTTTTTTTGTGAATATATGTGTATATATATATATGTATATATGTGTGTGTGTGTATATATATATATATATATATATTTTTTTTTTTTTTAAATATATTTATATTTCTATTCATCGTGGAGTCTGGCAATGTTTTAAATGTGAGGAATCTGTGGTTCGGTAGAGTATCATCCAAAAAAGAGCTTCACAGAAGGTGAGTAACTTCTTGATCTTAATACTCGTGCTGCAGAGACAACTACTCTGGTATTGTAACGTGGGATGCTTGGTGTGGAATTAGGGAAGTACGTGAGGTGAGTGTTCTCTGTACATGTGTTGCTGTGTAAGGTACAGATTTGACCGTTTGGATGTGTGTAGTTTCAGTTGACTGGAAGGTCTTCCCGTGGCATCTCTTCAGCTATCTGTCTGGTTTTCTTCCAGTAACTCGATGTATCCACTGAATACTTACCCTGTGCAATTACTCTTTGCTGTGTTTTCACAAGCTGTAGTAGAACAAGCTTGAAGTGGCAAACCAGTAATTTTAAACAAACTCTTTTCCCTGTTTTGCACCTTTAACACGCTACAGCAATAAGGATGCCAAAATGTCCCCTTGTTTGAATGTTATGAAAGCATTTACTAGTTTCTTTAAGATGCGCATTAAGCGTACAAGAAACTGATTGGTAATCCTTTTTGAGGCCACTTGAAATGCATACAAGAGAACTGTTCCATTATGCTGCCATAATTCAGCTTCAGCAAAGCTGTTTATTAAACCATAACCTTCCATTGAAAACAGTGAGTTCTTGTACTTTTGATTTAGATATAACTTGAGTTTATGGAAATGGAGAATTTCTGCAATTGAATGGATTATTTAAAATGCCCTGTTGTCTAGATGTGAGAAATGTGTATAGACGTTAGGGTCAGAAGACTCATTAATATCAGATTTGAAGTACATTTATTGAATGATACCAATAGATCAGATCTCTCATCTACACTGCTGTTTTTTTTTCTTTCCACTCGTGTGCGTTCTTCCTTTTATTAGTTTGGCCAATCATTATGAAAGTTTTGGTTGTATGCTTCAAGTTTTATGATTTGAATTCGCTAGCTGTTCAAAGCAGTCCTTTATTGTGAATACATCTGCTGGGCATTCTTTTGTATACAATTAAGTCAAATGTTATTGGATATTCTTACCTCCTTTTGCTTCCTACCGATCAAAGCAATGGGTGTCTCAGGCCTACTACAACAATGGGTGTGCCTACCTTAAGCTGGCGTATTTTTGTAAAGCAGTTGTGGTGATGAGACGTCTTAGGGACTGTCACAAATACTACATTGACTATGCCCTACCTTCGTTTGTGCAGTACATTTAGCTCTCCTCGGTGATTTTACCAAGGTTTTGGGATTTCCATTCTTTCGTGCATGATTAAGAGTAGGGCTTCACTCCTTCTCCCTATATTCCTTAACACGCTGTGTTGCAGAATTCCACGAGGACCGGTTCAGCAGGGCCTTGAGGAACGGATTTTCCCTCCGCCTACTGTTTCCGCAGTTTACAGCACCGTGAGTATTCCTTTGTGCTGAACATTATTAATCCTGTTCTACTGTTGCATTTTCCTGCGGTCTTTTTTTTTTTTTTTTTTTAAACGTGTCAGGATGTCATTATTAAGTAATGTTCTCAGTCCACATAGACCTTTTATGTGAAAAATAATTTTTGTAATGGCATCGAAGCCCTTACCATGCATGGACGTTATATTTCTGCCATCTCAGTGCAAATAAAACATTTTTTTTTTTTTGTACAATAAGTTTTCTGAAACACAAATAACAGACGTGCAGTCAGTGAGAGTGCCTTAAATCATACGTAGTTGGTTTACTTGCCAAGTAAGCTTACTTTCGCTTTTAGTCCACCCTTGTGTGGTGATGGTATTTAGCAAGTTTTTCTTTTCCATCGAGGTCAGTCAGTCGTATTTATTATAGCCAGAGAAACAGGAGATTAATTCTCATTGGCCAAAGATGGGGGTCTATGTAAATGTAATTGAAACGGCTATAATCTAGGCTTGGCTGTACATGCATTGAAGCAAGCAACTTTCGGAAATTATTGGAAGGTTTCTGTAGGAAAAATAAACGTCAGATGGTAGTTTGAGAGCAGATTTGATACATCTGTGTTCAAGTGATATGCCCAGTGCACGTTAGTGTGCTATAGAGATTAGGGTCCATGTGTACAGAATTTAGGAATTACGATTCTTACTGAATCGCAATTAGGAAATCACAATTCCTTATGTACAAAAACGTATAAATTTTGAATACTGATTTCTAATGGGTCGCAAATCGACCTACTTCATGAATATTAATGAGAGGGGTTGCAGTTTGCGACCGATTAGGAATTGCAGCCATCACAGGGATGGTTGCCTGCTGGGGTCTGCAATGAATAGCATATACTGAACTTGATATGCAGACTTGCTCCGCATACAACTTAGATGCAATCTGTTTAAATATTAAATGGCCAGGACACACATTATCCTTCAAAATGTGAAAATGTAATTATCCAGTTCAATATAAATTGTTGCCACTGAAACAATTAAATCCATTAGACATATGCGTAGAAATAGACAAAGTAATTTTCACTTTCTTTATTGCACCGATAATACATTAGCTCATAGCGACATCATTGACACTTTCCATGCTCCACTCCAATGCATTTTGGGCACTACTTTGCCCTTCACCAGGGAAAAAGCAGCTAGAAGAAATGAAGGACCAGCAGCATTAAAAAGAACCCAAACATCGTGGACCACATTGTTTCCTAAACGAAAACCTTTATAAACTAAAAACAAAACAAAACGAACTTCTTTCACCCAATCACAATACTATAACCAAAATGTCTCAAACCATTCTTCAAGCATTGAACATCGGTCGAATGAAACCAACATCTTGGAGCATAATTAAGGAAAGTGCTATATTCGTTAACACTTGTGAGAAAAAAGTGAGATCCTAAATATAAACATAAAGTAAACTTGAAGGGCCAGCTAACTTCGGAAAGCGCAAGTGAACCCATGCATAAAAAAACAAGTGAATCGAAGTAATCAAGAGTCAGTGCTGCAATGCACACATATAATACAGCTTCTCCCCAAAATTACCCTTGAAGAACCAGTGCCTACAGACCCGGTAGTCACCGAGGTGGACGTGACTGAAAGAAAACAAAAACGTGACTACGTGAACAAACACAACCTGTATTAACAGTCATACGTGTAGGAACCAACGGACCGAAGCAAGACAAACACCACACTGGAATAAGGAAAACTTATCTTAATTGTTAATGCAGTCCTGTATTGCTGCCAAACTAACTTTACGAAACCACTCTCATAATAACTCAATTATATGTGCCTGAAATCATGTGACGTCTGGTAACCCTGTCAATACTCTGATCGTGTGACTATGCACGTATCCAAGACGACTCAGCAGAAATCACTCCATTTTGAAAGAAAGGAAGGTTCAACAGTTCTAGCGAAAAGTCCAATAATTCATTGGAACACAATTAATTGGGAAAGCTTAACAGCACAGCTAAATGTACAAAAGCGTCATCTCATAAGGATGAAATAAAGAAAAAACTAAAATGAACAGCATCATTTGGTCCGTCTTCAAAGCAATCCTACCAAAAACCAGCGCCGTGTTGAATGACTTCCTTTGCTTAAACACAACTCAGACTTGAAATGGTGGTCACATTGGTGACCAAGAACACCATTAAGCATAGTAGATCAATAAGAGCAAGTGGGAACTTTCTACTGGTGGTATCATAACTTGACATAAAATAAATATATCACTGAAAACAAATCCACAAACTACCATTGTTGCCAACGCTAATCAATCGTCGACAATGCCACACATACAGTGAATACCTAAAATAGTTATTGAAAACATTTCAAAAACATTCTACAAAACATGACATTTCAAGTCTATCAGTGGCACCAAAAGGCAACAAAGTGTTGAGGAATTTTATCCGAACAATTTCTGTAACGGCTTCCTGTTGGTATTAATTCGGTGTTATGACCTCTAGAATTTGAAACCGCAACTGGCCTATGTTGTGTTTTAAGTTTCTCAAGTTTATGAAGTATTCCGGTAAGGAAACAATGTGCTCCATGTGTTTGGGTTCTTTTTTTATTGCTGATGGTCCTTAATTTCTTTCAGCTCCTTTTTCCCTGATGAAGTGCAATGCAGTGCCTGAAATGCATTGGAGTGGAGCATGGAAAGTGTTAATGTCGTTATGAGTTCATATATTTTCAGTGCACTAAAGAAAGTGGAACACACTTTGTTCGTCCATTACTATGCATATTTCGAATGGATTCAAGTCAGGCTTTATTTCGGGTCACCAAGGTAACCATAAATGTGCAATACAAAGATTAAAACAAGGTAGTAAATCTGTTCGTTCTGACTCAGTTTGAGTCACTGTTCACAGCATTGTTTGCGCAGATAGTCTTTGTTTTTTCAGACAGCCTAATGCACGTATATTCACACTTTCACGACCTGGGTCATTCCATCCAACGCCAGCCCCATTCCTTTCTCACAACCGAGACATGCCGTCTCACCCGAGTCCTGGGCCTCTTCCAGCTCTTTTCCCCCTTGGCCACCTGTTTTCTAGATGCCAGTCCTAGGTAGGTCCCTCCACATCTTGTCGTGGAACGACAACGGGCTGCTAGACCGTATCAAACGCACTGCCATCCTCAAAAGCGCCCAACGTCAATCCCCTGATATACTTCTTCTCCAAGAGACACACCTCCTGGGAACCCAATGCTCTTTCCTTGCCCGATATGTCTTTCATAGGGTCTGGCACTCGGGCTTCACACGGGGATCTCGGGGGTGGCTATCCTGACTCGGTGTGGGCTCCCCTTCGCCCCTACGCAGGTAAGGACTGATACACAGGGCCGCTATGTGGCCCTCTCCGGTCGGATTGAGGGACAGGTCTTCAACCTCCTTTCCACATACATTCCTCCGGCCACACTTCCCTCTACTCTCCAACACCTGACGGAGGTAATCTCTGCCCTGTCCCAAGGACACACCATAATAGGGGGGGACTTTAACGCAGTATTGCAGCCGACCCTCGACGCCACGGGGGATCCCTCCTCGTCACGCCTTGCCTGTTCGAAACGACTACTGGACTGGTCGTCTACCCTCGATTTGTGTGGCGGATCTGGCACCCCCGCCTGAAGCAATACACTCACACCTCAGCGGCCCACCATACCCACTCCCGTATTGACCTGCTCCTCCTTCCTGCCACAGATTGCCAGCTAGTTTCTGATGTCTCTATTCTCCCACGGGGAATCTCGGATCACTCCGCTATCTCTCTTCACCTGGGACACACCTCCGGGGGCCCGCGCTCGGTATGGCGGTTCAACGCGTGGTTTCTGCAGGACGCGGACCTCAGGGACGCGCTTGCGGTGGAGCTGAAACACTATTTCCTGACCAACACGGGAACGGTATCCTCCGTGGCCACGTTGTGGGAAGCCGGCAAAGCCACCCTGCGTGTGGTGGCTAGAGGCCTGGTCCATGCGAAACGGGCGGAACAAACCGCACGCTTGACCCAACTCGAGACACAAGCCGCACAGCTTGAGATGACCTCGGGAGACACAGAGGATGCCTGCTCAGCTAGACAACTGGCGATGCTCCGTGACGAGATCCGCCAGATCTCTCTGGATTCGGCCAAGATGCTCTTGCGCTCCTCCGTGGCACGTGTCTACGGATGGGGTGACAAAAATGGTAAGCTGCTTCATAATCTGGTCTCCTACCCCAAAGCGAATAGAATTATTCCTGAAATCCGAGATGCCGTCGGTACCCACCACTGTACCTCAGTGGCTATCGCCCAAGCCTTCGCGGGCTATTATTCACAGCTCTATTCTGCCCGGACCCCCGGGGCCTCCCTAGCCGACCTGCTGGGGGGAACCGGAACCCACCTCCCTTGCCTGCCCCAGGCCGCCTCGGTGGACCTTGATCTTCCCCTTACTCCTGCGGAGATCCAGGGCGCTATCTCCTTAATTCTGGGAAGACGCCGGGACCCGACGGCTTTCCGCAGGAATATTACGCCACTTATCGCGACGTGTTGGTCTCTCACCTGGCCGACCTTTTTAAACAGGTGGTAGAGTCTGGCTCTTTCCCCCCTGAGACCGACGTGGCCACCATCGTGGTCATTCCGAAAACCCACCCACCTTCCCTTTCCTGCGCAGAGTACCGCCCAATCTCGCTCATCAATACTGAAATGAAAATCTTCACTACTGTGTTGGCGCAGCGTCTTCGCCCCTTGCTGCATGAGCTGATCCATCCGGACCAATGCGGTTTCATGCCCGCTCGCGGCACTCGACATTGTACACGGCGCCTCCATCTTGCCCTAGCTCATTGCCACCTGCTCACCCCGTACTTGGCCCTACTCCTAATAGACTTTGAGAAGGCCTTTGATACGGTTGATTGGTGCTACTTGGAGGATGTATTGGCCACGATGGGCTTCGGCCCCCACTTCCGACGCCTCATCCGAGTCCTGTACTCGAGGCCTATGGCAAAGGTCCTGACCAACGGCGTTTTCTCAGAAACATTCCCCATCCGCAGAGGCACCCGTCAGGGATGCCCCCTCTCGCCGCTTTTATTCGCGCTGGCAATGGAACCGCTGGCGTGCCTCATACGACGTGACCCTCAAATCAAAGGGTGGTCCTGGGACCCTCATCAGATTGACAAAATTGCCCTCTACACGGACGATGTCCTGCTTTTCTTGGCCGACCCGGATACCTCCGGCCCACGCTGTCTGGACGTGCTTCGGAAGTTCGAGACAACCTCGGGTCTGCGCCTAAACCCGACAAAATCCACCTTGGTCCCCCTTCACCCCTCGAGCCTGATTTGATTGGCAGTCCTCGATCCCCCTGCGGAGGCAATCATTCAAATATCTCGGGATTTGGATAACCCTGCTTTCCGAATTAGAGTGGGCTCTTAACCTCACGGCCCTGGTCACAAAAGCTAAATCCGACCTTAAGCGTTGGCAATCCCTCCCGCTCAACCCCCTGGGCAGAGGGGCACTTTTTAAAATGATGATCCTCCCCCGTTTTTTATACGTCCTCCAAAATATCACTTTCCATCTCCCGGGTAGCTGGTTCCGTGAGTTTGACGGGGTGCTCATCAAGTTTCTGTGGGGGAGTGGGAGACCACGTATGGCCTTGACCCGCTGTCGGATACCTCCCTTTGATGGGGTTATGGGGGTGACCAACCTTCACCTCTATTACCTGGCCACCCGAATCATTGTCATCCATGACTGGTTTGCTGGAGGCTGGTCCGACCCGGCCTACCGGACTGAACTCAGGACCATGGACTTCCCACGGATTTTAACCTACCTGTACGGGACCCCCATTCCGCTGACCATCCCACCAATCACCAGAGCGGTCCTCACAGCCTGGCGCACTGCTTTGCGTCACACGCAATGGGATAAGAAACTCACTCGACACACGCCATTGTGGCATGGTAAATGGCTACGCGAAGTATCGGCTCTCCGAGGGTTCCAGCGATGGGATCGGATCGGGATTACACTCCTTGGGGACATTTGGGTGGGAGACCACATTTGGGCTTTCTCTGACCTGCAAAAACGCTACTCCTTTCTCCCCACTCAATTCTATAAATATTTGCAAGTTCGTCACGCCCTTACTACACACGTCTCACCTGGTACCTCCATCCCTGAATTTAATCCGTTAGAGGCTCAGGTTATGATGGGCAATCTAGGTAAAGGGGGGGGGGGTGTCACGAATATATCGCTCCCTCGTGAATAACGGCCCTGTCATCTTAGATGTATTGAGGACCCGCTGGGAGGGATGGGTGGGTCCCCTGGAGGAGGTGGACTGGCGAGACGCCCTGATGGCTCCCAAGACCCTGACATGCTCTTCAAAACTGTGCCTCATCCAGCTGTATTACCTCCACACGGCATATCTCACCCCTACATGCCTACACAGGGCAGGTCTGCGCCCCTCACCGGATTGTACACGTTGCGGCCAGGCCCCGGCCGATTTCTTCCATATGGTCTGGCTGTGCCCCGATCTCACCTCCTTCTGGGCGGGTATCGAAACTGAACTCTCAAACGCTTTGGGGTGGCAGGTCCCACATGATCCCATCCGTCTCCTTCTAGGGTTGTTTGACGGCTTAGATGGTTCTCGAGCCGACAAGTGTTTCTTGGGCACGGCATTGGCAGTGGCCAAACGAGACATAGCGGCGGCCTGGTCGCAGGCAAAGCCTCCCACTGTACGTAAGTGGCGCCGAGGGGTGGACTGGTGCGCGGCCCGGGAAGAGCCTCTTTTCGAGGCCCGGGGCTGCCCTTAGAAGTTTGAAAAGGTATGGGGCAAATGGCTGAACATGCTGGGCTGAACTTTATGCAGATTTCCCACTTGCTTTGTTGTTTTATTTTACGTTCAAGAGAGCCACTACAAGGACTGTGTATTCTGAATGGGCCATCTTATTATCGGTCGTTGATGGACACTGATGTATCGTTCATTTTCTCGCTGTCTTCCTATGTTTTCGCTCCCATAAATGCTAATAAAATTGATTATCTAAAAAAAGACATGGTAGTAAAACATTCCAGTTTGATACAGTAGAGTACATAAGAATAAAAAACATTGGGGCCAATAGTATCACAGAAAGAGCCCAATAAACAGAGCTTCAATCCCCGTCATATCCCCCAGCAGATGTATCGGCCTGCACTTTGGGGAACCTTCACCCCACTGTGCTACTGGTCAATTAAAGAGCAGATGCACAATTATAAAAAAAAAAAAAAAAAAATTGTAGGATGCCAATGACCCCAACACATTATATTTAAATAAAAAAGGTATTTACAACAGTTAAAACAGCATTAAATTCCTTCTGTTGACAGCACATTTTAAAAGAAACTTATATTAACGCAATTAGATTGAGCATCCAATGATTGCAGATGTCAGTGCCTCCTATCTTCTAATGCCACGCTTCCTTATAATTGGGAGTAAAAACCGTTTGCTGAAATCACGATAAAAGTTACAAATAACATAAAGTGCAGCAAACTCTGGGGTGAGGATTTGTCACAAGGGCACAGCATGACTTATGAGGGGTCGAATTGGCCCAAAAGGAACCCCAGGTACCAACGTGCAAAGCCCAATCTAAATCCTTCTTGACTCTCATATCAGACAAGTTAAGGTGCAGGAGACTTCCATAAAGGCCAAGTACATGGAGCCCTGCTTAGCAATGGTGTATTTGCTAATCAGTAGGTACCAGTTCTAGGCATTGCTCAAACTTACCTAGACCCTTGCGTAACCCATACGGTGCCTCCCGACAGAATATCAGCCTCCCTAACCCAGTCTAAAAGGCGATCCAGCACCACTCTCCCCACCAACTTAACTGCAGAGTCCAGCAGGGAAATTGGGCAATAGCACTCAGGTAATTGGGGGTTACTTAAAAAAAAAATTGGAATAACCACCGCTGTGCGCCATGAGTGTGGAAGGCCTGTCTTGCAGACGGCATTGATACCATTACACAGAAGGGGACCTACAGGTCCGGTGCAGATTTATACAGGTCCATATGAACACTGTCCGGCCCTGGGGCCTTCTTAGAAGGACTTATGTTAATTGCTTCCCAAACTTCTCCTAAAGTAAATTCCAGTGCTAGGGGGAATGTCACCACCTCATCAGTGTCCAAAGCGGCATGTGAGGCCCCATAAACTGCTGTAAAGTGGTTAATCAAGGCCTCTTTACTAATATATGTAATTGCAGGATTAGGGTTCACACCCACAGTTTTAATGTTAACCTCCACAGACCAGAAGGCGCCAGTACCTTTTAGCCTACAGTCTAATTAAAAGAGGGCCCATGAAGACTGATAATAGGAGAAGACTACAGCGAGGAAAAACAAAAAATGCATCAAAAGAAGACCGGCTTCTCCATTTCTCTTCAACAGGTATAACTCAATAATTAATATCATGAGACAGACCTATTCTTTTTATTTTTATACATATTCATTTTTTTAAATACAAAACTTTAGTTGATATGCATCTCGAACTCCCTATCATCATGATTCATATTGAACATCAAACTCGTACATCCAGCCAGTCCTACACAATCATTCAAAGAAGAAATCACTCAGTCCACACATTAAAAACATTGTTCAATGTACACAATGACATTATGATCCTTACCCTAGATAAAAATTCGACAGCGGCTGAAGAAAAATTTCACCACTGTCTAACAGCAGTGATGGATTGGATGAAGCTAAACCATCTGAAATGCAATAGCTCCAAAACTGAGATTATGCTGTTTGGTAAGACCAACGTTTTTAGACCGGACCAATGGTGGCCGTCAAATTCGGCCCCACCTCCTACTACAGTAGACACTGTAAGGAATCTGGGAATAAAATTTGATCACACATTATCCTTCCACAAGCAAGCCCTTGCTGTGGCAGGTACCTGTTTTCAAGTAATAAAAATCCTCAGAAAATGTTTCGATCTACTCCCAATGCCAGCCAAAAAGACGGTGGTAGTAGCCTTAATTCTATCCCGTCTGGACTACTGTAATAGTCTTTATGCAGGAACTAACAAAAAAGTCCTGCAAAGACCACAGGTGGTCCAGAACGCAGCAGCAAGGCTGGTACTCAATTTGCCTAGAGACTCCTCCTCAGCAATAGCACTAAAAACCCTCTATTGGCTGCCCATCCATAAAAGGATTCTTTTTAAGGTTCTGACCATCATTTATAAAACTACAAATAATTCTGGACCAGAATATCTTAATGTCAGAACTAAGCCATACACCACTCAACGTACTCTACGGTCATCTTCAGAGAACTTTTTAACAACACCCAATTTTAAACTTAAAACCAGGGGTGGAAAGACACTGGCGGCTATAGGGACCAAAGCCTGGAACTCCTTGCCAACTAAACTCAGACACACACAAACTGAACTCAACTTTAGGAAGTCCTTAAAAACATGGATTTTTGGTATTCCAGATAATACTGCTAGGTCTCTTCTCTGAATCCCTATCATCTGAGTATGTGCCAGCTCCTCCTTCCTGGTAGGTGCCCTCCCTCTCCGCATATAGCGCCAAGATACTCCTTGGAGTGAACGTTGCGCTATATAAAAGCTCTCTCATTCATTCATTCATTCATTAGTCTATATATTGGTTGAAATATATCTCAGGAATAGTCTTCATAAATATTCAATATTGAAAGTAACAATGACACGGTCCCCCTGGAATTCCTTGTGCATGTTCCCGATCCATCCCACCCTCCTGGCCATATTGATCACAGAGAATAGGCTGCCCTGGGAATCACAGAGTTCCCTTTAATCCAGTGTGCAGTTTTGTTTTGTGTTTTTAAAAAAATCTCTTTATTGAGATTTTCAACAAAAGAACAAACCCCATCCCAACAAGGTCACACAAGACTCAATTATTACCCATAGTGTTCTTACAATCAGCATTTTCGGACATTGTGTGTACTCCACATAATATGTCTGACCACTGCTATAAATTAGCCCACTGATGAGACGTTCAGTCATAGTTTGGTGGGTGTACCTTGTTGGGCCAACTGTGTTGCTGCCGGGGCTATCCCTGGGCCTCGTCAACCACTGGCAGGCAGAGGGGACCCTACAGCTAGTTATTGTTTCCCGTCCTCCCCTGCTCATCTAAGGTAGGTATTCAGTCCAAGGTAGATATTCAGTCGCTAATCATACCTGGGGATGACTGTCAGACAATGTGGTGAATATCTACCTTTTTGATGCTTTTCTCTTATTTTTCTCCACCACCCCATTACTGATACTATGGTTATCATTTTTTTTAGGTGCCCCTTCATTTCTAGGTCCTGATGAGACCCCACATTAAGTGGGTCGAAACGTCGTCGACTAAGTGAAGTGAACCATTTGTCAGCCACTATTACTGTATTAGTAGGCTGCGAGCACATATTATGTATTGATTTAATGGTCGCTTTTGTACATTTTTGATGAAACCTTGTTTTTATGTCACAAAGTCACAACCTTGAAATATAGGTTTCACAATCACTTAAGACACCATGCACTAGATTTAAAATAATGTGATTACATTATATAACACAACGTATTTTCATACAAAATTCGTGTTATATGCCTTTTCTCTTTGACATCTCTATGCCTTTGATTATTGTGATTGAGCTATTATATATGTAAGTATCATTTGTTGATTGTCCACAGGAACCGTTGTCTGTTAAACTGTAAAGTACCCTGGTTCCGTGTGAGCAGGGTGTCCCTTGTATTTTCATACACAATCTCCTTCCTGGGCGCCTTGTAGGGTTGAAACACCGCAGTCCACAGTGGTAGCAGCATTGCTTGGTCATGCTCGATCACAACGTGGGGCTGAAAGTGATGGGGTGCGCCCAATAATGTAAGAATTGCGCCTGGCTGCAGAAGGCATATAATTGCATGTCCGGCGCCCCTAGGCCGCCTAGGCGCGGCGGTAAGGTTAGCTGCTCGTAAGCTACCCTTGGTTGTCTACCCACCCATATCAATGCTATCAAGTTTGACCTTAACCTATGAAAGAATTGCATCGTGAGCGGGATCGGGACATTAACGAATAAGTAGAGGAATTTTGGTAGTACTACCATCTTTGCTATTGCAATACGGCCCGTTAACGACAGCGGGAGCTTGTTCCACAGTGGGATTCGGGTTTCCAGCCAGTCCATTGCCCTACCATAATTAGCTTTCCATAGCTCCGCTGGGTCCCTACTTAGCCAGATACCCAGGTATTTGTCGGGTTCTGTCGCCCATTGTAGGGGGTGTTCCGTAACATGGTTGGGTGGAGTCTGTCAAAGGGAATAAAATGGATTTAGACCAGTTTATCTGGATCCCAGAGTGTCCCCCGTAGCGTATTACCTCCCGCAGGACCGGCTCTAGGTTTACTGTATGGTCTCGTACATAAAGAGCTATATCGTCGGCATACATGGATACAATTAAGCCTCTGGTCGTAAAGCCAATGCCCCTTTCTGCATGATGTCACAGTCTGGCTACCAGTGGCTCCATGGCGATGGCAAATAGGAGAGGGGATAGCGGGCATCCCAGTCTCGTGCCCCTGGTGATATTTATTGGCTTAGAGATTCCCCCATTCAGCCGGATACGCGCCGTCAGGAGAGTATATAGAAGGCGTACTTTCCGAATGAACTCGACACTTAGCTCTAGTCGTCCCAGTAACGGGAACAGGAAAGACCATTCCACTGTGTGGAACGCCTTGGTGGCATCGAGAAGAGCCGCCACCGCATTAAAATCTGGGTGCAGATGGTGAGTGACTGCAAAAATGGTGTGCAGGTTTTGTGATGTGGCCCGGCCGGGGATAAAGCCCGATTGATCGGGGCGAACAATTAGCGGGAGGAGGGACAACAGGCGGTTCGCAAGTACCTTCGCATATATTTTATTATCTATATTAATGATATAGGGCGGTATGAATTGCAGCAGTGTGCAGTTTTATTAATGAGTTTCTGGGTA
The DNA here is from genome assembly GCA_963921515.1 of Calotriton arnoldi. Lineage (NCBI taxonomy): Eukaryota > Metazoa > Chordata > Amphibia > Caudata > Salamandridae > Calotriton > Calotriton arnoldi. The sequence continues at coordinate 3,096,887 of CAWUFW010000025.1, read as the reverse complement.
GTATCACCCATTTCAGGGCACAACATCGGGACATTTGCCATAATCATTACATAGGGGCAGGCGGCCGAAGGGATGTTACATCTAGAGGTACAACCAGAGCATCCCTCCAAAGGTTTGGCAGGGTGAGTTAGATTTCCTGCCGGATGCAGACCCCCCCTCTGACATTTCACATGATATGGGTTCCCTCACTCTAGGGGGTAAAGGGATAACTGGGCCGGGCACAGGGGCATCACTGGGTAGGCAAGATGACAGCCGCTCCCCCCTCGATCAGGAGCCTTTGCTCCTGTGCAGAGCTAGAAGGCCCATTCCCAGAGACGTTAGTATTGCCCACTCCCGCCCCTTCGTGACCCAGTTTAGTATCCATGTTGTTTAGTTTAGCCTCAATGAGCCCTAAACGGTCATATAGCCCTGATAACTTGGACTCAATGAGATTGACAAGCTCCTCCTTGCCAAATTGCTTAAACAACCCCCCCATAGCCTCTTTACAATTAAGATGATCATATAATGAGGGAGATTCCATTGGCTCAGATCTAATTAGATCTACATATTTTTTTGAGGGTAGGCCCTCTTTTTCGTTTCGTTTGTGACTGCAGGGCTTGATTGACTAGCTTAATAGAAGGGGAGGAAGCCCATTTGTCAGGCTGCGTTCTGTCCACACGCTCCTGGCCAGCAGGAGTAACAATCGGTTCGAGGCATATGAGCTGTAGATCATATGCTTTAGCATAGATCGCAATCTGGTGTTGGGCCCGGATGTTTGCACTTTGTTTTTGTTTGAAGAAGTCTTGCAGTCACAAGGTAGGTGACTCCTCCTTTTGGTGATAGTGCGCATGGGCATCGACTCCATCCTTAGATTGTTTTTTTCCACCATCGGGTTCGGATATGTATTGCTGCGCTCTGGTTCGGTACCGTTTTCGGACCCCTTTGACGTGCAATTCATTACTCTCAACGGTATTGTTATCGATCGCGGTTCCTCATTCGACGCGCATTGTCTTACTTCGGAAAACTTTCTATCGGAAAACACGTGGCAGGCCGTCGGGCCTACACGTGCCGACCGCGCTAGCAGTCGATGGAACGGACTCCATTCATGCTATGTCCCGGGTGTCGTGCTAAATTTCCACGCACCGACTTGCACGAAGTGTGCAATCTCTGCTTGTCCCCGGAACACGACGAAAAAGACTGCGACGCGTGTCGATCATTCCGATTGAAAAAGACACTTCGTGATCGTCGGGCTCGATGCCAAGAGATGCAACATCAGACCGATTCTGTTCCGGACATCTTCGGCGAAGATTCCGATACCCAACAACCAGCTCAAGGGGTAGAGGAAGAAGAGCAGATCTCCGTGTCCGAAGCCGACTCCGACATGGAAGAAGAAGACATCACTCCGGGTCAGCGTACCGTGAGTACAGATCCCCCTGTGCCCATTCAACATGAGACAAGGCTCCGGGCCCTCTTTCACCCTCGGGTTCAGGTCAGCACCGACAAAGTTTCCGATGCCCCGCCCTCGGGCCTGGCTCCGAAACAGAAAGAGAAGCCTTCTGGCTCGCGCTCGAGCCAGCCCCGCTCAGAGGTCGAACCAACACCTTCGGCACCAAGACATAAGACCAAACATCTATTGGTCAACTTACCTTCGACACCCAAAGGTCCAGACCCGAAACCTTCCACACCGAGAGGTTCGGAGCCGAAACCTTCTAAGGCCAAAGACTCCGAACCGAAACCCTACAAGGCCAAAGACTCGAAGCCGAAACCCTCCAAAACCAAACACTCGGAGCAGAAACCTTCGACGCCCAAAGGCTCCGAGCCGAAACTTTCGGCGCCGAAATCACCACGCAGGGAAAAAGACACTCTCCCCAAAGCGCCTCAGCCCGATGAGTCACCTTTGGACCCCAAACAGAAAAAGCTGGTGATAAACCCTAAAACAGGACATCTTCAGGCAACTCTTCCAAAAAAAACGGAATATTGCCCTATCAGAGGACTATCATATCCCTCTTAAGAAGAAGAATGTGGGTACTAACCCTTCTCCTTCTTATATTCCACCTCCTTCTCCTCCTCCTAATCCTAACTTGGCTATCACACCATTAAATTCACCACCACCACCACCACCACTTACACCTGACCCACAGGATGAAGGGGATGGGGATCAGGATCAGGATGCACCACAAGACACTGACCCTTGGGAGGATTACCACACAGATCCAAATACAGATAATGACCCTGATTTGTATCCCTCCAGACCCTCCCCACCTAATGACAACATTGGCTATGTCGAGCTCCTTAACAGGGCTGCTCATTATCATGGGGTAGAACTTCCTAAACAGCCTTTAGAAGAGGATTTCCTCTTTGAGACACTTGCTTCATCCCAAAGAGCCACTTATTCATTGCCCATGCTAAAAGGCATGTTAAAACACATGGACGAGGTATTTAAAGATCCTGTTAGGGCAAGAATAATCACACCTAGAGTGGATAAAAAATACAAATCGGCTCCTACCGACCCTGTTTATATTAAAGGTCAGCTGCCCTTAGATTTTCTTGTAGTCTCTAACGCACGTAAGAGAGCTAACTCACAAGCCACAGGAGACACCCCTCCTTCTGATATGGAGTCCAATCTTATTGATGCCTCCGGCAAAAGAGAGGCTTCACAGGCAGCAAACACCTGGCGCATTGCCAACGCCCAGGCACTACTAGCTCGTTATGACAGGGCTCATTATGATGAGCTAGAAAAAATCATGCAACATTTGCCTGACGAATATAAATCTAAGGCTAATGACCTTATTCAGGAAGGTAAACTGATTACCAACACTTCCATTAGATGTGCACTAGATGCAGCAGACACAGCAGGTCGTGCAATCAACACCAGCGTACTATTACGCAGACACGCTTGGCTCAGAATTTCTGAATTTAAGCTGGAGGTACAAACCTCCATACTTAACCAACCCTTTGACAAAGAGTATCTTTTCGGCCCAGCTGTTGATACCTTGCTGGAAAAGATGAAAAAAGACACTGAGGTCGCAAAGTCCATGGGGGCTTTGCAGTTACCTGCCAGTAGAGGTTCTTTTCGCCGCTCATTTTACAGAGGCGGTTCAAAAACGGCGTCCACTGATAATCCCTCCTCCTCTTACAAGGGCAATAACCAATCGCCCTCACCCAGAGGTTATTCTAGAGGAGGTTTTAGAGGAAACAATGGTAGGGGAAGAAGTAGAGGCAATTCCACACGCACTTCCCCCGCAAACAAACAGTGACTTCCTTCTGCTGTCCCCCGATCATTCCACTCCTGTCGGGGGACGCCTCTCCCAATTCCTACCTGTCTGGAATTCAATCACCTCAGACAAGTGGGTGCTACGAATTATCCAATATGGTTACTGCCTGGAACTTACAAGCACTCCCCCAAATATTCTTCCAAGAGCACATACAATGTCACCGGAAAATCTCGCCCTCTTAAAGCAGGAGGTTCTATCTCTCTTGGAAAAACATGCTATAGAACCAGTCCCATTAACATATCAAGGGACCGGGGTATACTCCCTGTATTTCTTAATTCCCAAAAAGGACGGCTCTCTCAGGACTATACTAGACCTCAGACAGCTAAACCTGTACATACAATCGGACCACTTTCACATGGTCACACTCCAACAGGTGCCCCCACTACTTCAACAAGGCGACTTTCTGGCCACTCTGGACTTAAAGGACGCCTATTTCCATATTCCCATTCACCCTGCTCACAGAAAATATCTCGGGTTTGTGGTAGACGGACAACATTACCAGTTCAAAGTTCTCCCATTCGGGGTAACTACAGCACCCAGGGTTTTCACCAAGTGCCTGGCAGTAGTCGCAGCTCATCTAAGAAGACAGCACATTCATGTCTTCCCTTACCTAGACAACTGGCTGATAAAAGCCAGGTCACAACAAAGCTGCTTACACCACACTCGGAAAACAGTCCAACTGCTTCACGACTTGGGATTCACTGTAAACTTCACCAAGTCTCACCTCCAGCCATCCAACACACAAATGTATCTAGGAGCCACAATAGACACTCGCAAAGCTCTAGCGTATCCCAACCCAGTCATGATCCGCAACATGCAAGCTCTAATATCACAGTTTCAGCCTCAACACTACCAGCCCGAGTGTTCATGCAATTAATCGGAATGATGGCTTCTTGCATTTTAATCGTTCCCTATGCAAGACTTCAAATGCGTCCTCTACAGGAATGTTTAGCACGTCAGTGGAACCAGGCTCAAGGTCAGCTATCAGATCTGGTGTTGGTAGATGGCCGTACTCGTCGCTCTCTGCAGTGGTGGAAAGTACAAAACCTTTCCAAGGGGCGGCCATTCCTCGACCCGGTTCCACAGATAGTGCTAAAAGCAGACGCATCGCTCACTGGTTGGGGAGCTCATCTGGAAAAACATACCATTCAGGGCATGTGGACTCTGCAACAGAAACAACTCCACATAAACCATCTAGAACTGCTTGCAATTTTTCTAGCATTCAAAGCCTTTCAACTTAATCTAATACGCAAAGCTATCCTGGTTCGCACAGACAACATGACAGCGATGTACTACATTCAAAAACAGGGGAGGGGGGACACTCTCTCCAGCTCTCACAGTTAGCCCAGAGCATCTGGAGATGGGCCATACCTCAAAAAATATATCTCCTTGCAGAACACCTTCCAGGAGTAAACAACCAAATTGCAGATCTGCTCAGTCGTCAGCGACAGCAGATCCACGAATGGGAACTCCACCTTCAAGTTCTCCTCCCATTGTTCCAAATGTGGGGCTTCCCAGAGATGGATCTGTTCGCCACCCACATAAACGCAAAATGCCCAAACTTTGCGTCCAGGCATCCACACCCATTGTCCAAAGGCAATGCACAATGGATGAATTGGTCAGGGATATTTGCTTACGCTTTTCCACCTCTCCCACTCATTCCATTAGTGGTTCAGAAACTCAAACAGCATTCCCTAACGCTTATCCTGGTTGCTCCCACATGGGCCCGACAACCATGGTTCACAACTCTGTTGGAGCTATCAGTAGTTCCCCACCAAAAACAACACCTTTCCCCCAACTTTCTTACGCAGAACCATGGAGAGATAAGACATCCAGATCCCAATGAACTCAACCTTGCGATCTGGCACCTGAAATCCTAGAGTTTGGCTACCTTAATCTTCCGCCAGACTGTATGAATGTTATCAAAGAGGCTAGACGCCCTACCACAAGAGCATGCTATGCAAAGTGGAAGAGGTTTGTCGTTTACTGTAACAACAATCAGATCAATCCTCTAGATGCTTCAATTCAAGACATCATTTGCTATCTATTGCACCTACAACGTTCCAATTTAGCGTACACATCCATACGCTTACATCTCGCTGCAATAGCTGCAGATCTGCAAAATAGACAGCACTTGTCTCTTTTTAGAGTGCCTGCTATTAAAGCTTTTATGGAAGGACTTAAAAGACTCATTCCCCCCAGGCTTCCTCCTTCTCCAGTGTGGAATCTCAACATAGTCCTTACAAGACTTATGGGTCCACCCTTTGAGCCATTGCACAAATGTGAAATACAATTTCTCACCTGGAAGGTAGCCTTCCTTATAGCCATCACTTCTCTAAGACGAGTCGGTGAGCTTCAGGCACTAACCATAGAGGAACCATTTTTACAAATACACCAAAACAAAGTGGTTCTTAGGACTAACCCCAAATTTTCACCTAAAGTCATCTCTGCCTTTCATATCAACCAATCTGTTGAGTTGCCTGTGTTCTTCCCTCAACCAGATTCAGTGGCAGAACGTGCCCTTCACACATTAGATGTCAAAAGAGCATTATTATACTACATGGAAAGAATGAAACCTTTTAGGAAAACCAAACAACTTTTTGTTGTTTTTGCTCCACCACATAAAGGCAATCCTGTATGAAAATCAGGCATTGCAAGGTGGATAGTTAAGTGCATTCAAATATGCTACATTAAAGCTAAACGCACATTAACAATTCCCTCTAGAGCACACTCTACACGCAAACTAGGGGCTTCTATGGCATTCTTAGGAAACATACCCATAGATGACATCTGCAAAGCTGCAACATGGTCTACACCACACACATTCACAAAACACTATTGTGTTGATGTGTTAGCAAGACAACAAGCTAGTGTGGGCCAGGCAGTTTTATGTACACTATTTCAAACCACTGCAACAGCTACAGGTTAGCCACCGCTTAAGAAATAACTGCTTTACAGTCTGTGCTAAAGCATATGATCTACAGCTCATATGCCTCGAACGGAAAATGCTACTTACCCAGTATGCATCTGTTCTTGGCATATAGAGCTGTATCATATGCGCCCACCCGCCTCCCCGGGTACCTTTACCTGTTGCAATGACATCTTACTTAGATACAATTTATATGCACATCTATCTTTACTACTTTACTAACTCCATCATCACCCTTTATGGCAAAACAATCTAAGGATGGAGTCGATGCCCATGCGCACTATCACCGAAAGGAGGAGTCACCTACCTTGTGACTGCAGGACTTCTTCGAACAAAAACAAAGTGCAAACATCCGGGCCCAACACCAGATGGCGATCTATGCTAAAGCATATGACCCTACAGCTCTATATGCCAAGAACAGATGCATACTGGGTAAGAAGCATTTTCCTTACACAATCTGATTGCAATGAGCCTAAGGATAGCCGTCTCTCAGCAATGAGGATTCCTTTATCTAATGCATCCAGTCTTTTTGATATACTCGTAAAGAGTGTCCCAGTTCTTGGCAGCAGGCCCATCCAGGTTAGAGCCAAGCTTGCGTTTAGCCATCTGTGATAATTCAAAAAACCAAGCAATAAACACACAAAAAGGAAAATCCAATTAATAAACCAATAATTCACTTGACCAATTGGTAAAAAAGATCCAGGGAGATGTTAAAGAACAATCACAGTGAGGCAGTACAATAGCTCCACGGTTCAAGGCCAAGGTGGAGAGCTGTGGTCCAGTCAAGCCTCAGAGCACAAGGCGGGCCCACCTTTAAACCCCAGACTTATGCACACATGCCCGCTACGCTTCGCAGAGATCAAGAGAGCTGGGGGGGGGGGAGGGGTCATCCCCCAGTTAACTTAGTAGACTATCCGGGCAAGCACTAAAACATAATGGTTTCAAATAAGGAGAGTCTTGATGCCCTTAAATAGTTCTTGACAGTTCCTCCTCTCCTACTCACAGAGCAAAAGTCCAGGACAGCGGGCAAGCCAGGAAAAGTACAGACACACAATAGAAGGAAGTCCTGGCAATGTTTGAGGATCTTTCCTCTAATAACGGAGACCGCCTGGCCAGAAAACCAAGGGGGGTGGCCCTGTCCGGCCTCTTTCTGGCACAGGACAGGCCCGCCCTTGGCCTGGGCTTTGCCTAGTCGCATCCTGTGCTACGGGAAAAACGCATGCGCTATATAGCGCTTTCAGGATAGCAGGTGGCAGCAATTGCAGGGCCCTCTTCGTCAGCCCTAAGGTAGCTGGGACTCGTAGTCCCTGATGGAGCAGGAATGCCGCTGCTGGTGAGGGATTCAATTATTTTAGTGGCAACACTTTATATTGAACTGAATAATTACATTTATACATTTTGAAGGATACAGTGTGTGTTGGCCATTTAATATTTGGAGTGATTGTGTTGCAGTTGTCTGTGGAGCAAGTCTGCATATCAAGTGTGGCATGTGGCATTCATTGCAGTTTCTACTGGAGTGTTTTTAAGCAGAGAACACATTGCTGCAGCACCTTCAATTTTGTCGATTATTGAAATTCACACTATGAATTGATTACATGCGTGCCACTTTTGGAAAACGAACATTTTGAATGCAAACTAGGAACCTTCATTTTTTTTTTTTAAGGCCTGCTAGGGTAAGCAGGTCACCATGTCTGTGATTGGTTTTTAATATATATTTTTTTAATACAGACAGGATTCGTTTCAAAAAATAAAATGAAACGTTTAAGCTTCATTTTTTAAGAGTAGGCAGTGGTCCTAGTTTTATCATTCACAAAGGGGAAGAGGTCCCTTGGGGACCCCTTTCCATTTGCGAATGGTTGCCACTTCCTTTGAGGTGTTGGTAAAATATGAATGGCTTTTAACCGTAATTTGGTGGCAAAATATTCATACATACCACTGATTCTGTATTTGGAATGGGTGTTGCCTCTTCCAAATACCGAATCACTAACACAAATTGCGATTTGGTAACCTGTTACCGAATCACAATTTGTGCTATTGTACATTTAAAAAAGTATTTTTGCGGTTGCAAACGACCCCGTTCTGTGATTCAGCCCGTTTCTGACTGCAGAAATGCTTTGTATATACGCATGTAAGAATGTCCTTTGAATGAAACTTGCTCACTGTGCAATTTAGCCACTCGGTACCACACTTTCCGAGGGGGTGACATGACACAGGGATTGTGGTGACTGGAAGAAAACGCAGAGAATATAAAAAAGAAACAGAAATAAAAACTGTAAAACAATCTTACTCACCTGGAATTTGCAAACACAATAGACCGGCCAACAATAATAAAAAAAAGAAAGTTAGATGTATTGGTGTACCCACTTCTCCGACTGTTAAACCAGACTCAATACTTTTCGACTGCTTTTATAGCAACATGTTCAGCAATTGCTTTTCAGGGGTAAAGTGAGTGTAATTCAGTGACTAGCCTAGCCGTCATAATTGGGAATTACTTGGCACTGTTCTATGCAGTAATTCACATGTGGCACTGTGCAATACAATTGCAAGTGTAGAAGAAGCAGCAGAAGGGCTTGTGGTGATTTGGAATATAGGACTTTGCGGAAGAGTAACAGTTTGCTCTTAATCATGGGAGCTTTAGTAATATTCACAATCATTAAATATCTTTACAAAACAGCAACTCTCGTAACATGATTGTTTAGCACTAGCCAGAATACATCTAGACTTAATTTATCAACTGAAGTTTCATAGTCTCTTTAATTAACTCTTTATAAAAAAAAAAAAATTAAGAGACACGCTTCACCATTTCTCAAGCCTAGCGCTGGGAAGCCTTTGTAGCCATACGCTCTATAAATCCTCATAACATAACACAAATGAAACTGTAAAATGCAGTCCGTGAAATAGTTTACTCTTAGTCCCACAATGCACTGTTGTTACAGCCCCCAGTTGACGTTTCTGCTTTGTGGTGCAAGAATCCTTGAACAACTGGGCCATTTGCTCTTCATTGAAGCCGATTTGTAAAAAGTAATTTAATGCTTCATTCGACATTGGCTCTTTCTTTGTTTTACAATATGTAATACCAGATTTGCTCCCACACTTGGAAACGCTATACAGGTAATTTGTGCCCTTATTTTTCCAGAGTATAAATCTACCTCAATGTAGCACAATTCTTGTTTATCCTTCAGCAGTGTATCCAGTATGTTGACATCGTCTCAGACACAAGGCAGGAAAAGGCTTTTTTAGGTCCCGCCTAGGCAGCACTTGCGCGGTCTCTTCGAGACATGCTGTATCCAGGATATGTGCAAAAGAAACAATTGATGGACGGAATGCTAGACAATGCAAACATTCACCCCCAGTCACAAGGATCTGGGTTAAATCCATCATTCTTTTGCTCACCACACCACCCCAATTTGGACCCAGCCATATGCAAATCAGTCTTGACCATGTTCCTTGTGGGAACAGTCCAGCCCGAACTGCCAAGCCAGGTCCTCCCTGGACCGGAAACAAGCATCCTGGGACCGGTTTCAGGGCATCACCCTTCTGTCCATCAATTGTTCTTTTTGCATTTGTCACCCCGAGTGGGACGGGTATGCCCAGACGTGGGTCCCGTGCTCTCCATGCCACTGGAGTCAAGCTGTCCTGGCTGATGAGGGCTGAAAGCCCGAAACCGGTCCTAGGATGCTTGTTTCCAGTCCAGGGAGGACCTGGCCTGGCAGTTCGGGCTGGACTGTTCCCATTGGGTGCAGGGTCAAGACTGATTTGCATAAGGCTGGGTCCAAGCTGGAATGGCATGGTGAGCAAAAAAACGATGGATTTAGGCCCAGATATCTGTACTGGGGTGAATGTATGACATTGTTCTGCATTCTGTCCATCAATTGTTCTTTTTGCATGTATCCAGGATATGGGCATTAAGTAACACCCATCTTTCTAATTGGCTCCTTTTACTGTCCTTTGTAAAATGTTGCTTTTCATTGGCTAATATGGTCACTAGTCCCTCCTATTTTTCTCTTGTAGCCTCCCATGAGGACTGCCCCTCCTACATGTGGTGTTGCGCTTTCATGTTTTTTACCATGCTTTGTGGGCACTCTTTTTTTTGGTTGACTTTTCCCTTTTTGAGCTAACACACTCAGCATTTGCATTTCACTGTTTCCTAATCAGACTCTGTCCAAGGGCGCTGCTAATCAGAGGTGGTCCCAGGGTGCCTGTTCCGTGCACTTCCTTCTCCCGCTTTGGCTTTCCAGCGGCATTTGCATTTCTTTGTTTTCTAATGCTCCACAATGTTTGTTCACCCAGTCCTGGATGCGTTTACATTTAATTGTTACCATCTGCATTTTTTTTAATAGAGTCGACACGAGACTTGAACACTGTGCCCCAGGCCCAAAGTCTGCAGCTCTCTGTTATGAAACATCCCTATATGGGTATACTTGCAGCCAATCACAAGCTGTCCTGCAAGCTTGAGCCTGCAGTAGGTGCACCGTTAATATGTTGTTTTAGAGGACAAGCATATTTTATATTATCGTTTTGAAGTTGAGCCTCTATTATTTCCCACTACTGCCCGCAGCATACAATTTTGATTTTCCTATTTTTAAATGTAGGTTATACATAATGTATCGCTACTTTGACTTTGGGCAACAAATCCATAATTTGCAGAAATCTGCTGACCACCTTAATTTTCACATTTGTATTTTGAAACACAAATCGTGAGCTTATATATTTTACAAACATGGCCACCGTTGACGGCTGATCCTAACGGGTCTTTTAACTTCAAGTCCTCTTTCCATATCAGTGATTTTGGTATTTACATGACGTCCGAGGTTTAAACAAGCTTCCTCGGCATTCCCTACATCCCGTGTGTGTACCAAGCATAGATCCATACTCCAGAGGTGATTATTACTCCTTTTTTTACACATATTGCTCTCAATTTCGGCATGCATACAATATTCAGGTAAGTCACCCATATGTACTCTTTCGATTGTCTTGTGTTATCACTCCACTGCAATCAAAAAACTTAATTAAAAAAACTCATTTACAGCGCCAGTAGCTCCAACATTCACTAATGCGAGGCCTATTGCATTGCAAATGCTTGTTCTCCTATGGCTTTGGGGTCTCTCTGTCACATGGCGCTTATGTTCTCCTCCTGATGCGTTCAAAGGACTTGGGACCAGATGTATCAATGGTTTTTATCCATTCTGTGCCTATGGGAAAATGTGTTCATACATATGGCCCTAGGTCTTCCTCCTGCTTTACCAGACGCTGTGTGTATTTTTCTGGTAAACTAAGATTTGCCTGTTGATAAGGTCACACTCTTTGACACAGAGACTATTGTTGGGGTGGGTGTCCTTAGACTGTTGTTTATCCTAAGGACTTGAAAGCGGCATCCCTTGAGTAGAACTGCATCAGGAGACAGTATTGCCTTTCGTTACTTGTAAGTAAATGCTTAACGTAAATCCATACAAACCCACTGTCAAAACAAGCCTGGAGGGTCTTTAGGTGGTGTGTACCCGATGACATGGCTCTGTTCCATGCCTTCACCTGTAGTGCCTGCGTGGTAGCTATAGATAAAAAAATTGCTTGGTACCTTTAACTTTTGAAGATAATACAGCAAAAAAGACACAAGGATACTCAAATGTTTCTGTCATGAACTTCTATCACGTCTGCTGTTCAACCTAGGTATTCATTGACACAAGCCCTTTAAATTTAGCGATTTAAGCCCTCATTGCTTATCAATTTGTGTGAGTGTTAGTCTTACATGCAAGCTGTTATTTTCATCACATTTACTTGTTCTGTTTGTGTGCTCTCCTTCGCCCAGTAAAGGTTTGTTTTCTGTAGAATGGTCTAGGTATTCAGATGTTTGAAATCTCTACCAGCCTATGTGCATGTAGTGTAATCAGATTTGTTTAGTGTTATCAGCATATTTTATTCAGTTGCTCACATATTCTGTTTTAATTAGAATGAAAGGGGTGGCTTCATTTTCCCATTTGTATTTCTCATGTGAAATAAGTATTTTCCTGCTTTTATGCTGATGCTGTCACTCTATGAAGTAACATCTGTTTTACATGAATAAATTTGCACCTTTCTTTGAGAGGGTTTTAGGAAAGCTTTGATCTCTACAAAACCTGAAGTTTGACATTTCGTGCTTGCCAAGCCCCAACAATTGATTCCAAAATGCGTGCATGCTAACACTCGATTCAGGTGGAGACTTTCAATGTTTTTTAAGCTTTTCTCAGCTTAGAAAATCCACCAATTCAATGGAGTTGCCAACATTTTCCTCCAAATCTGTCTTTTTCAAATGGAATCTGGTGTTGTCAGTATGGTATCCTTAAGACTTGATGGCGGATAGGATTACCAAAGTTGGCTAACTGCTGTTAGAAGAGTGATAAGTTTTTTCTTCAAACTTCTAGAATGTTACACTTGTGTGCTTATAAACCAGACCACAAACTGCATGGTTCGAATAGCAGATTAGTTTGGGCACTGGACAGGTATACAGTTCATGTTCTCAGCAGTGTGTAGCAGTATATACAGAAAGATGTACCAAAAGCAATCTCAATCACAAACAGAAAAACTTTGGCAGTTGGGTTAGCTCATGTCCACAAGAGTATTTATGTATCTGTTGGTTACCAGGTCTTCGGTCTAAATCCTACATCAAAGCGGATGCATGCTTAAAAATAAAAGCTTACATACATAAACTTTATGGTAGGATATTTGGTGCCCTACTGAATAAACTACCCTTAACACTGCCCCATCTAAGAAATGTTTTAATTCTGATAAAGACTTCTAGCTGCAGATTCCTCACATTTGCATGTTCCCTAGGCCATTTAAAAAGTCAAGTTACGGTAAGCATAGTTATTTTTGGAATTAGATCCGTTTTAAACAACAAATTTGTCATCACGTAAGTGGCTATTGTAAGGTGTATGGATTTAATGAAGGTATCCATGAAGGCGAACTGAGAATTCATTCAAGCAATATAACTTTCTGTGCGATCTCCAAATCACATTGGAGGAACATTACGAATGTTAGGAGAGGTGCTTCCTTTTGTAAAATAATTGTTACATGCCGTCTGTGAGGAAGTAATAATCATGTTTCTCTTGTCAGTTTTGCTGTACTTTGGTACTACACTCGATATGACCTTTTCGCTGTTGTAATAAATGTGGATTTATTAGTATAGTTGCTCTAAATAACTTTCTTGGACCACATTTATTTTCACTGATATAGGATAGTATAATTTACTATAATAAATTGTAAATAAAACATTTATCTTGATAAAAGGGTGTAAGTTTGCCAGTTTGATTAAGAGTTTTTTTTGAGAATCGAGTATTTAATCTTTTGGGACTTGAAAAGATTGAGACCCTCCTTAACTTTACGCAAATGAGGCATCAGAAAGGTTTATTGAAGCCAAATATTTATCAGGATATTTAGAGGGATGAGAGCACTGATACCAATACACTAAATACCTCACTTGTTAGGCCACAGAAGTAACGTATATTGTGAAATATATTTGTCATCGTATCCTTGAGGCACCAATCCCACTTAAAAATAGTGGGTTCACAGTATTGAACTGAATGATCAAATAGATTAATTTGATTTTGTTTTGAGACACACATGGTTCTCCGTTTATTTTTTTAATAGTCAAAATTGCAAACCAATCAAGAACCTGTAATAAGGAATGCATGTGAGAAAGGATGGCGGGGAAAGGAATGATGTTTGAGTTGAGCAGAGGAGCAACATGCCGAATGCAGGTTAGTGTGTATGAAGATAGTTTAATAATCTGGTAATCATGAAAGGTAGCAAGGGGCTCAGGAAGTGATCATCTGCTGCCGCCCGTGGTGTCCAGGCTATTGTAGTAGAGCATCTATCTTGTGTCCAGGAGGGCAGGACACACTGGGGCAGCAGGGTATATTTTCCGGTTGTATTGTGCCAAGTGTTTCCCTGAGAGTTAAGCTCTAGGATCGATGACTGGATACTTAAGTGAGCTGTTCTTCTTGCAGGTTGCAGCACAAGTAGCAAGACAGCCGGGTCCACCGGCTCCATCACCTTATTCTGCACATGAAATAAGCAAAGGGCATCCAGCCCTTTCTGCAACACCTCCGGGTCATGCCTCGTCCCCTGGACTTTCACAGGTAAACGTGCTTTACATTGTTTGGCATTTTTCCTCCTGGGGATATAATCCACATTGACATCATTTAATTCTTCAGCATTAGGATCTTGAACGTAATACCGGACTGATGGGTATTTTTACATTCGATGGAACTAAGGAATTGCACAGCACGCGTATGTCTCTTGCACACTGTAAATTAACCAGTAACACCCCCGTATTTCTTTTTGGCAGTGAGTAGTTCTATCAGCTTTCGTTTTTGTTTCATACATGTGCCTCATGACAGATATATCAAGGAATGGATAGCCACATAAATTCTACCTGGAGCAGTCAGCATATCCTCATCACCTGTACCATTATGATTGTTGATTGCTTATGTTGCAGAAATTCTGCTGAGTCACAGAACTATGCTTGGGACCATAGAACCTTAGTAGGCAGGGACTGAGTTATCCTACCTCCTTAGTACCTATGAGCCCGGGACCGACTCACTATAGTTTCTCACTTGACCTCCTAATCACTCTCAGAGGAACAAGCAATTAGACACCCCAAAACACAACACTCCTGACTTTTTCAGGAATCGCGGTGACAGGTCACACCCTTTCGCTCTCACACTCGTACTTGTCCACAATAAGATCTGACCGAGACACTAGAAAAGTTAAAAATATTTATTTTAACTATTGTGCTCTAGTATGCAGTATAAGTGCCACAACAAGTAAGAATATGCCTAAAACAAATACGGTCAGCATAGTAAGCAATCCATAAAGGAGCTGTCATGATATTAGACAAGGTAGACTAACCCCCCCCCCCTCCCCTTCTACAGAAGCAAAGTGATTATATATCAGAAGATCTCTGGGTGTTTGCAGAGGACCCCTTACCTTAGCATGCACAGATGAAAGTTCTACATATCAGGTTTCGTCGCAGTCTCTCCTCTAAAAAAGCTCTCTCCAAGTGTGTATTTGCATGTCTGTGAATACCTATATGACAAAGAGTATGTGTCCCCAAACAGCTGCATTTGTGTGTTTTGTCTAGGTGCTAGAGCCTGACCAAAACAGAATAACAAGGGTTATTGTTGTTTGACCATGTCTACTGTGTTTAGACTAAATCCCAGGAAAGAACAGAACTCAAAAACCACAGCAGGCGTGGCACGAAGCAAAATAAGTTTTTATTGTAACATGCGCAGAGAGCAGCCTGCAACGTGCTTATTTAGAGAAAGAGAAAACAACTATGGGCCTGCACGGGACACATGACACTTATAGCATGCCCATGCATGTTGATCTAGGTTACCATATGTGGTTATGGGTTAACTTAAATTCATGCATAATGTGTAGTTCTATGTTTGGGGCCAGGGCTAAAAAGGTTATGGTGAAGTGTAATTTAAAGATCATTGTAAGGTTTAAGTTTAGATGTAGATTTAAAGATGGTAAAACGATTAATAAACAATTTACACACCAAATAAAAATGATATGGTTTATGCAATGTTATTCAATAGTACACACTTTCAAAATAAAAATATTGTATACATTTTTTCAAATTTTCAGTGCCACCTTTAAGGCAGTAATATTTACCAGCAATGCTAGGACTTAAATTGACCCTGTTAAAGGACTGCAATAGAATTAGAGGCCATTCAGTGGATGATGTAAAACTCCATCTCAAAACTTGAGCCGGCATAATCAAATAGAGCAACATTCTTGAACACCCATTGTTGGTGATTTTTTAGAGATGCAGGACTAGGTAAGGAGAACTGTTTTTTCTCCATTGAATGACCCTTTTAACCTCTGTTATAATTATATGTAATTGAATTATATTACAAACTTAACTTACAATTACCCCATTGTAGAGGTAGGGTGAGGTAGTTAGTGCTGAGTTCCCAGCATACATAGCCACCTTTGTATTTTATGAATTGTCAAGCCAGGAGATTCCACTCCTCATGGACCTCTATAAACACGCAGTTTTCAACCTTAAATTGTCCATCTTAGTAAACCTCCTCTGCCTGTCATTATAGAAACATCAGTGACATGGGCAGAACTTTTAAAATGAGTGACTAGTCAGAGCGGACACTGCAGTATCACATACCATTCTAAAGCAGAGTTCTTAAACACCTTCACACTTTGAGGGATTTCTAATGCATGTTAGGGATGGTAGATCAGTAAATTGCTTATGGAGGATGGAACCAGATGGTGGAAAGGAGCTTCCTTTTTAGGTCGAGCCTAGCGCAGCGCGCACGCGCTGCTCTGCGAGACTTTATGTAAGGGCTTTCGAAAATGTCACCAGACGCTCGCACACGCTCCGCACACACTCGTGCGTGTGCTTAACTGCTATTGGCGTTTGCCTGCGTCTTCTTTACAAAGGCAGCATGCGATTAGTCCAAGGCGGGCGCATGTCCCACCTTCCTTAACAAATGTACCCGCCCATTGCATATTGCTTGCGGTTACGCGCAGCAGCATGTGTTTAGAATGAGTGGTTTCGCTTTGCTGCCGCGCTCGGTCACTCGCTCGCCCCCGCTCCTCTCGCGCATTTTAGTATTTCCGCCGGCCCTTTTTGCTTCCTGCACGAGTCTAGCGCGTTCGCTTTGCTATCGCGCTCGTTCGCTCGCCCTCGCTCCTCTCGCATGCTCTTGCATGGTTTACTATTTTCGCAGCTACAAGGCAAAACACATAAGTTTTCTTTAAGATAGTACAGCGCTATAATAGCATCGCGCTCGCTCTGTCTCGTTCATTGGTTCGCCCCTGCTCCTCTTTTGCATATTTTAGTATTTTCGCCGCTACAAGAGAAAACACATAAGTCTTCTTTAAGATAGTACAGCGCTTTAATAGCATCGCGCTTGCTCGCCCTCGGTTTTCTTTTGCATCCTCTTTTTTCCAAAAACATGCAACACAGGTCCCATGAGGGCGTTCGCTTTGCTATCTCGCTCCTTTGCTCGCCCTCGCTCCTGTCTTCCGTGTTTTACTATTTTCGCCACCACGAGTCAAAATACCTAAAATTTCTCTACATTATACAAAATACTGCAGGGGCCGCATTTATACGGAGGGGGAATGTACGGAGTCTTAGTAAAAAATACTAAAAAAAAACACGCAGAACAGGTGACATAACGGATATAAGTATTGTTTTTATATGTTTTAATATTTTCGCCGCCACAACTCAAAACACATCAGTCTTCTTTCTGATAGTACAGTGCTTGATATAGCATCGCGCTTCCTCGCCCTTGGTTTTGTTTTGTATCATATTTTTTCAAATAACACACAAAACCGGTCCCAGGAGGGCGTTCGCTTTGCTGTCTCGCCCCTTCGATAGCCTCCACTCCTCTCTTCTGTGTTTCCCTATTTTTGCCGCCACAACTTATAACACCTAAGTTTTCTTTAAAATAGCACAGCGCTTCATATAGCATGGCACTTGCTCCGCCCTTCCTTTTTGTTTTGCGATCGTTTTTTTAAAGTAATACGCACAACAGGTCACATGCAGTATAAAAGTATTGCTTTCACACGCATTGTACATAAACACACGCAAAAATACAGGCCCCAGGAGGCTCCTTTGATAAGTGGCAGCAACATGTGTTTACTATTTTCTCACTGTTATCTCTTCTATGTCACAGAACTCTCCCCTTCCCATCCTTCCACAGCACCCTCCTACTATTAGTTCTTATCTACATACTTAAAACAAGTCCTCGGGCTGCTTTTTCTCACTTGCAACAACTGTCAACAGGGAGCACCACAGTGGCTGTATAGTAACAGTATGCAAACACGTAGTACTGCTGCCAAACCAAACGCATATACATATTGCTTAGATGCGCTCATTCGAGTTACAAAATACACTGGTTACAATTTGTAAAATACACTGCAGGGCCAGCATTTATAGGGAGGGGGGGGAATGTACGAAGTCTTAGTAAATATGCTCAAAATAACACGCAAAACAGGTCACATAACGGATTATTCCAAGACATATTGCTCAAATACTTCCACAACTAACAATCAGTAAAACTATGTTAGTAAACCATTATATCACCGGCAGATTTAGTGAACTATAGTGCAAAGTAAAAATAAACAAAATTTAACAAGGTAATACAATCATGGAACACAATGCTAAAATGCTATTACAAAACCAGTAGGTTGCATTTACAACTGTACGCCTACACATACAAACTTTTTGCTTTACGTCTATTTCCCTATAACAAATACGCCAATAGGTATCAAATTGTAACCTTACAAATATTCAGCCATGCAACACTTTATATTACTGCACATAAAAATAGATGCTACCTAACTACACACTTACAACATACCAAAAGCGAGACCTATTGGCTATGCCAATGCTTGTTCTTTGTGGGAAAGAGCTAACCCTTATCAGGTATAGTGTAAAAAGAACCAAAACATATGGCAATCTTTTGATGCAAAGCCATCATCCCCAGAGCTGCTTATCCATCACTAACAGAAGATGATGATTAGTTCTCAGAATAATTCCTTAGAGATTACCATGCCCGCAAGAGGTTTTGTGGAGCCTAAATTCTTCAGTATTCATGAATATATAGGTATATGAATGTGTATTGATCACAGAAAGGAATGGTGTCTAGCATGTGCTGCTCTTCTGCCAAAGGGCAAAGTGGAAACAAACATAGGGCATTGCACTTTTTATTGATTTTGGACATACTGTAGTAAATCATATATGTTCACAGTGATTAGTGTTCCATGTCCAGTGGTAGTAAGACTCACTTTTTCTTAGTTCCATTCTCAAATATGCAAACTATTTATACCATTCCCAGATCAAAGATGACACTGGACAGTAGTCAACTGGACTTTTCCACATGAAACTACTATGCTGCTTAAAAAACCCTCTTGCCTTGATCCTAGCAGTGGAGCGTTATGTAATGTGTACTTCCAGTGTATGAATTCAAGGGCATTCCTCATCTGATTTGTTCCATGGAATAAACACTCCCGCCGTATAGTTTTCTATGCCTTTTCTATGCCTGCGGAGACATCTGCAGATACAATGCCACCGTCTTGAATCACAGCTATGATATGAAAAAGTCTTCTTAAACTGGTTTAAACTATTGGATGTCTGCATGCTTGTATGGGCAATGTAGTTGTTGGACTGATGAATCCTTCAATAGTAAATTAAAATATTAGGCCACCAGAGCCCCTCGTTTTTATCTTTACCCATTGTGTCTGTAGCAGTGTTTATTTCTCATAAGGATATCGGAGCCTCCACACCTTCTGTGTGTTACTTTTAACTGCGGTAAACCTTCCCTAAACACCAGCTCAGGAGTCTTGGTGTGTAAATGGGGCCATGGTGTATAAAGTCCTCTATTAAGTAGTGGAAATGTGTAGGTCTGCAGTCTTGCAAGTGTGCCTTCTGTCCTTTAAAGGTCTTGCAACACTGCCCTCTGGGATTCATTATGGAACGGGGGCACCAGTAGATGCCTTCCCTTCTCCCATTTGCTGTGGTGGCTGGGAGTATATTCTTTGTAGTCTACTATTCTGATGGATACATCTGCCTGTGGATTCCTCACCTTTTTGAATATCCCCTGCGCCAGCCTTCCGCTGAAACTTTTTCCTAGCTCTCCACGCCGACGAGGTCGTCACAATACCACGGCTCCGCTCGTGACTCCGTATGACGTCACCGGAGCCATAAGAGAGCCTCGTCGGCGTGATGACGTCAGTTCCCTTTTTTCCGCGCCGTCGACGCGTAACGGTTTCTTGGGACTCTCCATACTGTTAGTAGATACTTTGTGTTTTTATCGAGTATTCTCTGTATCGAGTTGGAAATGGCGACTTCGAGGAAGTCAGGATTTAAGCCTTGTCGAGAGTGTGGGGGTCACATGTCGATCACTGACCCCCATGAAGATTGTTTATGGTGCTTATCGTCGGATCACGACGTTGAGGAATGTTCTTGCTGCCGCAAGATGAATCCTAAAGCCCTGAAGGAAAGAGAAGCCAAACTCTTCATTGCCAAAGCTCGTAAGGAGAAAAGGGGGAGAAAACTGTCAAAGTCGAGGTCGTCGACCTCGAAGTCGAGAAAACATAAGAAGAGGCATGGCTCTCGTCGATCGTCGAAGGGGAAGACTTCGAGATCCCCTTCTCCAGTGCCTCGTCGTCGAAAGGACTTTGTCTCGCCATCGCAGTCGCCTTCTCCCCAGATGGCTCCGAGTCACTCACCTTCTCCTGCGAGGTCGCCGACGCCGAGGGGCACCCCGGAGTCGGAGGGTTTGCCGGCTCAGGAAGAGCATTCCCCTGTTCATGAAGCTGAGCCTATGGATCCGCCGGTGAATCCGGTCGTCCCGGCGTCGGAGTCTCCAAGAGTGGATCCTAATCTGCCGTATCCTGAGATGCCGTCTCCAGGTTCAGATCCGTCGCATTTCTTGAATGCAATGTACGGAGTCTTCGCCAAAGCAGCCTTCCCCTCCGGAGCACCTGCTGGTCCCGTGGGTCCGCTGGCTTTTAGTTTGGGTGGTCTTCATCCGTATGCTCAGGCGCCCTTTATGCCTTTTATGCCGACGGCGCCGTCATCTCAGTTTCCGGCTCCAAGGTTCTCGACGCCGCTTGCGGAGTCACCGGCGCCGTCTAGAGCCCCTTCCTCTCGGATTAGAACGGCGCCTGTTCCTGTTTCGGAACCTCCTTCGACGCCGGTACTGAAGCTCTCGGCGCCGCGTCCGGCGCCGTCGAGGCCGCAACCAAGGCAGCGCTCGAGGAGAGAGGCGCAGAGATTGTTGGAGGAGGAGCAATATCGGTGTCGAGATGATGTGGAAGAGGGTGAAATAGAGAGAGCCGTGTGATGACTTTGAAGGTCTTCAGGAGGCTAGTGGCCTAGATACCTCTCCTGAATGGGAGCTTACTTCTTCCAGGGTTTCTCCACCTCAGGAAGTTGCTCCATATCACATGGTCATCAGGAAGGCTGCGGAGCTTTTAGATTTACAGCTGCCTACAGCGGAGTATAAGCCGAATTTGCTCACTGAGGTTCTGCATTCTCCCTCTTTATCTGTTGAGCCTTTATTGCCTTTCAATGAAGCTTTAACCGAGCCTATTTTGGAAGTGTGGCGGAAGCCTTTCTCCTCTCCTGCGGTTGCTAAGGCTGTGGCAAGGAGGTATAGATCTGCTCCAGGGGACCCTTCATTTCTGCCTTCCCATCCATCTCCGGAGAATCTGGTGGTGCAGGCTTCCTGCTCTAAGCAAGCTTCGAGTGCTTTTCCTCAGGCTCCGGCTGACAGGGATTCCAAAAAATTGGAGCAATCGGCCAAGAAGGTATTTTCATCTTCTAGTATGGCCTTGAAGTCTACCAATGCCACATGTTTGCTGGGCCGTTACATTCATGCCTTGATGGATTCTGCGAAGCAGTTGGTGCCCAAGTTGCCTGATGAAGAGCAGGGTAACTTCATGGAGGTGTTGTCAGATGCTCAGGCAGCGGCTCGTCAGGTCGTTCAATCTGGACTTGATACGGCTGATTCTGTTGCCAGGGTCATGGGTTCCTCGGTTGACACCAGAAGGCAGGCTTGGTTGAAGTCATCTGGATTTTCGCCTGATGTACAGGCAACCCTCCTTGATTTACCGTTTGATGGCTCGAAACTGTTTGGGGAGAAAGCTGATTCAGCTCTTCAGCGGTTCAAGGACAGTAAGGCTACAGCTAAATCCTTGGGACTTCGTGGTCAGTCTAGGGGGTTTGGTTACAGGAAGCAAGGCTTTGGTTACAGGAAGCAAGGCTTTGGAAGGTCGGCCTTTCGTTCCTTTCGTCAGACCCAGCAGCAGCAAAATTCGCTCTATAGATCCTATAGAGGGAGAAACCGAGGGCGTCAACGTGGTTCAGCCCATCAGCTCTCCTCCTCCTCTAACTCTCCTTACCCCCCCCGGTAACGCAGGAAAGCAGCCCTAGATCCGTCATCCTGGATCATGTGGGTCCTGTAGGGGGTCGGTAGTCTCACTTTCTACGGGGTTGGAAATCGGTTACCACAGACCTTTGGGTTTTAAACCTTGTAGAGAATGGGTACGCCCTTCCCTTTCTGGAGTTTCCTCCCCCTTACCCTCCTTGCCAAGGTTTTTGTTCGGAGGATCATTTGCTCCTTCTTCAGAAGGAGGTTCTTACCTTGTTGCAGAAAGGTGCGATAGAGGTGGTTCCAGAGCAGGAAAGGGGTCAGGGATGCTACTCCCGGTATTTCCTGATCCCCAAAAAGGATGGCAGGTTACGCCCGATCCTAGATCTCAGAGTTTTGAATTTTTACCTCAAACAGGAGAAATTCAAGATGCTGACCCTTGCTCAGGTTCTTTTGGCGCTGCAGCAAGAGGACTGGATGGTGTCGATCGATTTGCAGGATGCGTACTTTCACATCCCCATCCTGCAGTCGCACAGGAAGTATCTCCGTTTCACGGTAGGGTCGCAGCACTACCAGTTTGCGGTCCTCCCGTTTGGTCTTACTACTGCACCTCGAGTCTTCACAAAGGTGATGGCAGTGGTGGCAGCTCATCTCAGGAGGTCGGGGATCCCAGTTTTCCCTTACGTGGACGACTGGCTGCTCAAAGCAAAGTCGCCGGAGATGGTGCTTCATCATCTGCAGATAACCGCTCAGCTGTTGTACAACTTGGGTTTTTCGATAAATGTGCCCAAATCTCACCTGGTGCCTTCTCGGCACAACCTGTTCATAGGGGCAGTACTGGATACGACTGTATGTTGAGCTTTTCCGCCTCCTCAAAGGATTCTCGACATTCAGGAGATGATCCCTTTGTTTTACAATGGAGCGGTTGTTCCGGTCCTGAAGGTCCTTCGCCTGCTCGGTCTGTTCGCCTCCTGCATTCTGTTGGTCAACCATGCACGCTGGCATATGAGGGCACTCCAGTGGTGCCTCCGCAGGCAGTGGCTTCAACACAACGGGGATCTCAGGGAGTCGATCAGGATCTCCAGAGACACTGCAGCGGAGTTGTCTTGGTGGAGTGTGGAGGGCAACCTGTCTCAAGGAAAGCCCTTTCAGCTTCCTCCACCGGTGGCCACAGTGATCACGGATGCCTCCACTCTACGGTGGGGTGCTCATCTGGGGGATCTGGAGGTCAAAGGTCTTTGGTCTCCAGAGGAAAGGTTGCTTCACATCAACCTTCTGGAATTGCGGGCGATACGTTTGGCACTAAAGGCTTTCCTTCCTTCCCTTCGCGGTCAGTCGGTTCAGGTCCTGACGGACAACACTACCGCGATGTGGTATATCAACAAGCAGGGAGGAGTAGGGTTGTATCGCCTCTGCCGAGAGGCTCTGCGACTCTGGTCCTGGGCTCAGGGCCTTCAGATTTGTGTGTTCGCAAATCATCTAGCCGGTGTGCTGAATGTTCGTGCGGACAGTCTCAGTCGGCATTACTCGGCCGATCACGAGTGGCGGCTTCATCCGGAGGTGGTCCATCACATCTTCGGGATGTGGGGGTTTCCTCGGTTGGACCTGTTTGACACTCACGAGAACGCGCACTGCCCGTCGTTCTGCAGTCTCCAGTATCCGATGCAGGGGGCTCTGGGGGACGCGTTTCAGTTGGACTGGGTTCGCAACTCCTTTACGCGTTTCCTCCCATACCCTTGATTCCTCGGGTTCTGAGGAAGATTCGCCAAGACCGGGCCCAAGTTATATTGATCGCTCTCGGGATTGGCCAAGAAGGGTGTGGTACACAGATCTGCTTCACCTCTCATCGCACCCTCTGCTCCGTCTCCCTCTCAGGGCAGACCTCCTCTCGCAGTCGCAGGGGCAGGTTCTGCACCCCCACCTCCAGAGCCTGCACCTTCATGCCTGGAGATTGAACGGGGCAACCTGAATTCTTTTTCTCTCCCGCCAGACGTGGTGGATGTTATTTTATCGTCCAGGCGACACTCCACTAAGTCCATTAACTCTTCCAGGTGGGCTAGGTTTGTCAAATGCTGTGGAGAGAAGTCCATTGATCCTTTAAAGTCCAAATTGTCTGATATTCTTCAGTTTTCGTTGTTCTTGGCCCAGCAGAGGTTGTGCAGTGGCCACTGTTAAAGGCTATCTATCGGCTTTATCGGCTTTTTCTTTGCTTGCCAGATCAGCCGTCCTTGTTTAAATCTCCTATTGTTTTGAGATTTATTAAGGGCCTTACCAATAGATTTCCGCCTACTCTCGTTGTTATGCCCCAATGGGATTTAAATCTTGTTTTGACTTTCTTAATGGGTTCCCCGTTTGAACCCTTGCATAGTTGTCCTTTGAGACTTTTGTCTTTTAAAACGGTCTTTCTTGTGGCAATTACCTCAGCAAGGCGGGTAAGTGAGCTTCAGGCTCTTAGCTCAAAACCCCCGTTTTTGACCATTCATGCTGAAAGGATGGTTCTCAGGACCAGGGCTGCTTTTCTGCCTAAGGTGGTTACTCCCTTCCACCTAGGTCAGTCCATTACTCTTCCTGTTTTCTATCCTCCCCCTTCCAAGGAGGAGGAGAGACTTCACCATCTGGATCCTAAGAGAGCGGTGAGCTTTTATTTGGACAGGACAAAAGACTTTCGTTTGGATGATCAGCTCTTTGTGGGCTACGTTGGAAATATGAAGGGCAAGGCTGTGCACAAGCGCACTATTTCCAGATGGATGGTATTATGCATTAAGATCTGCTACGCATTGGCTGGTAAGGAACCACCTGATGGTATTAGGGCTCATTCTACCAGGGCCAAATCTTCCACTTCTGCCAGAGGTTTGCCTGTGTTGGACATTTGTAAGGCTGCGACTTGGGCCTCTCTCCGTACTTTCGCAAAGCATTATTGCTTGGATTCTCAGATGAGGAGAGAGGGCCATTTGGCGCGCTCTGTCCTGCAGGATTTTTTAGTATAAAAGGGTGGACACCCTCCTCTGGGAGTGGGTCTGCTGTGGGATTCTATTCAAAAGGTGAGGAATCCACAGGCAGATGTATCCATCGGAAGAACAAGTTACTTACCTTCGGTAACGCTTTTTCTGGTGGATACAGTATTTGCCTGTGGATTCCTCACTGACCCACCCGCCTCCCCGTTGTCCACCCTTGTATACTTTATAGAAGGCATTGTTTAACATGATTTTTTTGCCTTATTTCTATTTGCCTTTGTGTGGTTATAGGAAATGCTTTTATTCTTTGGCTTGCCATTTAATTTTACACTATGTGTATTGATGTAAATATTGTGTACTGTGTATACTTTGTATCTATTGTCAGTCCACCCGCTTCGCCTCGGAGGCACGGAAAAAATGGGTGGAACTGACGTCCATCATGCCGATGAGGCTCTTTATGGCTCCGGTGACGTCATGCGAGTCACGACGAGCCGTGGTGTTGTGACGAACTTCGTCAGGCGTGGAGGGCAAGAGGAAAAAGTTTCTGCAGAATGCTGGCGCAGGGGATATTCAAAAGGTGAGGAATCCACAGGCAGATACTGTATCCACCAGAAAAAGCGTTACCAAAGGTAAGTAACTTGTTCTTCCTAATCACTTCACTTCAGCAACCTCAGCCAAGCTCTCCAGCAGGGATGTTCACCTGTGTTTTCTAGGCAAAAAGCACTGATCTTGTATTACAGGGTTCCCCTGAATGTTAATTCCTAAAACACCAGTGTGTTAAGGTGTAATTTTTACATGCTAGGCACACTCATGCCTCACTTGCACAACAGCTGATTAGCAGTCTGGACATATGCTACAATATGACTAAAGTGAGTAGCTTGAATTAGGCTCTGATTGCTTATACGCTTATTAGCAATGTTGCGTGGTTTGATGTTGGCTGGCATGCTGAAAATTCCACGTTTCGCACAGTTTATCACTTAATCATTGGGTTGAAGCCATAGTTTGGATGTCCAATGAGGATGCTGTTTGCAATGAAATCATTTTCTCTTTACAAATAAGTTGGTGTTTTTATGGTCTGGACAGGAGTTTGTTGGCGGATCATCCTGATTTTTTTTGTTTGATCTGTTTATTGAATTTTGACATATGATTCATAATACATCCACCTGTAAAATGTGCGGGACCAATAAACATTTACAGAAATCAAAATATTTTCCAGAGTGCCCATGTACAGACCAATGGTGGCTAACCTGACCATGTTCATGTAGTAAAATGACTTATGACTAATACAACAGAGGTATTTTATAACAATTAATACCAATTATCATTTCAATAAAGGAGCAACTTACAGGTGCTTTTATCACAAACAAATTTGTTCCACCTACAAATTCCCCAATAGCTTCAGTCAGTCCTGCCGTTGCAACCGGGTTGGTGATCAAACTACTTTATGTATAACCATAAAACATTTAACAGCAAACCATAAAGGAAAGAAAGAAAAGGGAGTGGGATATCAAGGTAGGTTAAGGTAAAAGAAAGCAACCCATGCCTGCCACAATAACTCCAGTTTGGCAATGTTGCGTATGTCTGTATTAGTATCATACCACTGCATGCTGGGCCAGTCCGTATTATTTATGACATTTATTCCATACCATCACATTGCTAGAGCACGCTACAACCTAGAGGCAGACTAGATTAATTAGAGTTGGGGGGCATCTAAGGGGTCATCCGGAGTTATTGCCACTTGAAGCAGAGTTGTGTTTCAAGCTGTTGAGATTGGGTACTCACACAGCCCAAGCGTGTCCTCCCACATCAATGAGGCAGTTTCAGCCGTAGCCCAGTTCAGCATGGATTGTATCCAGGCTTTGAGCGGTGGGAGATCTTTGGCCTTCCATCGTCGCGTGACAAGCCTTTTGGCTACCGCTAGGGCCCAAGTCATGAATCTAGAAGAAGCCCTGTGTTTCTTATCTCTAGGAAATATTCCTGCTATGCAAGCCTCCCATGTGTTTGGCAAGGCCCTATCTGTGCTTATGTTCAGCAGTTGAATCACCCTTTTCCAGGATTCCTGCAACCTAGGGCACGACCACAGCATATGCAAAAAATCGGCATCTACCCGATTGCAATGAGGGCAACAAGCGTCTTCTCTGTCAAAATACCTATTAATTTTATCTGGGGTTAAACACGCTCTGTGAACTATGTAGAATTGGATCAGCTGAAACCTTGCATTTCTGGGAATAAATTTCGGGCTTTCCAACAATGTGGCCCATTCTTTGTGTGTATAGGGTTGTGTCAAGTCTGCCTCCCATCTGTTATGCAGGGTTGTTAAATCAATCATGGTGTGTTCACGTATTGAGTCTGCGAACCATTTTATAAGATTCCGTCCCGTGCCCATCACATGTATGTACTGCATCAGTAGGTGTGTCGGGAGCTCTTGTGTTATATTGCCCCAATGTTTCCCCAGCGTGGCTGTCCAGGAGGCATGATTAAGAAATTGCCCGGGGTGAACTCCCTCTTCAGTCATAGAGAGACAGGGTCGTAGTGTACCTTCCATGTATAGGTCTCCTAATGTGTATACATCTGCGTCATGACGGTCCGTGAGTGCAACCGCCCTAACCCTACCCCCTTCTTTCAGCATTCCCAATATTGGGATTGTAGGCGCATATGGTTTGACATGTCTTGCAAGATGCAAAGCTCTGCGAAAGCATTTCTGTTCTATTTGCATCAGGAGGGGAAGGGAAGTGTGTGACCTAGAGCAGGGGTGGAAGATAAAAAGGAGCATATCCAGCGTGTACGGGGGACTACAGTCCGCCGTATCTGTAAGATGTAGTTCCGCTACCCATTTTGCACCCACTGTATTTGGGATGCTAAGTAATAATGGTCCATATTGGGTAGGGCTAACCCACCCCGTGTGCAAGGTAAATATAATTTAGCTAGTGCCACCCTACAGCGCATATTATTCCAGAGGAGGTCTCATCATCCCCTCCAGTGGCCGAAAGAATGACCCTGGGAGATACAACGGGAGGTTAGCAAAGTAGTACAGCAGCCTGGGCAGCATCACCATTTTAATAAGTGCTACCTTGCCTGCCACCGATAGATTGAGCGTTTTCCAAAATTCTATTTGAGCTCGCAGGGCTGTAATTGCTCTGGTTAGATTGCCATCCAGGAGGTCCCGGTCACTATGGTAAATCCGGCCCCCTGATATCGAAACATAACTGGTTGCCATGCCACTAGTGCACCATCCACTACCATATGAGGGGCATCTGTGTGAGGAGTGAAAGGAAATAAACAGGGTTTCCCCCAATTCACACCCAAGCCCGATAAGGAAGCAAATTGCCTAAGTGTGTCTGGGATGATCGGAGGTATCGCCTGAAGATCCCTAACATAAAGTAAAATGTCATCTGCATAAAGTGACAACAAACAAAGAAAGAAATCCCTTTCTGAGAGATTAAATAATGGGCAAGTTGAGTATAACTGCGAACTACAATTCGGTTCATATGTTATAGGTACTTAGAATCGAGAAATATAATCAAGGTAAGTTACCATCATTTCGAGAGCGCTTTGCCTTTATCAGTTGCTGTAATGTGTTGCAAGAAAAACACAAAACTAGATCATATAAGAAACTATATATTGTTTTATTAAAAAAGATTTTTTGTAATTAAAATATTAAAAACAGTTGATGTTGAGGTGCAGAAAACCACACACAATCTATTTGTCACAAAACATCAATTTTATTGCCACTTTTTAGCATACTTTTCTTTATCCAATTTTAAGAAAACAAGTAGCAAAAACAATTTAAACACACAATTATTAAAATAACAGAGAAACTGTCGACGCGGCGTTTTGGTGAATATATGTTAGATCTTCACCTTCTTCAGGACAACATTTTTTCAGTTTATCTAAGTGACAATAAAAACATACATTATACAACTGTAAAACATAAAAGACTGAATACATTTGCAACACATTGATAATTGCAGCAACTCCAAATTAACCATAGAACAGTAGAAAAAGTGCGTTTATCACATGATCCATTTGTATTGATGTCTACAGTCATCTCCCTGACCTCTTACTATCGAGAAAGAACCTACCTAGAAATCTTATGAGGGGACCCTAGAATAGTCGTCTCCCTTTCGATGGCTAAATGCCCAGAATAAAGGAACTGTATTCTTGTGATAGAAGAATTCTATCAAGAAGAAAAAAGATTTTTGTTAGATATTTGTTAAATTTATCTTAAATTGAAACAAGCATACTTTATGCAACATGAATCTGAACCCACCTATTGTGGTCGCTAGTTCGTTTCAAACAACAATCGACGTATCCTAAAAGTCACTTAAGAGTCGTACGTGTTGTGAGTAAAAAATCTTTTCTACAAAAGAAAGGAACAGTTAGAAATATTGCCTCAATTATGGTAGTACTCCCAACTTAATCAAATGGGAATTCTCACCTGACGAAAAAGTCACGGGGACAGCTTGTTTATTAATCTGCTGCCCGCATCCACCCGTCAATATCTTTCTTTCTTCTAAATTAGCCTTCCCTATTTCCTGAGGAAAAATGTATATGCAATCAGACTGAACGTTCAGGTTGGTAGAGAGACGGAAGAAGATCTATTTAACACGTCTCCATCTTACCTGGTAATCCGATCGGTATTGCCGTGCTCTCGCTTTGCTTTATATTTTGCAATGTCGAGAAATTGCGGGAAGTAGATTCGGGTGATTAACGGACTGTTAAATAATAGAAAACAGACTTTTGTGTAATATAAAATAAAATAATAATATAGCCACTAGCTAGGCCATTACACCACATATTGTCATCAATCTTAGATGTTAGGGTCTGCATTATTTAGGCGTTTATCTCTGTTAAAAACATCTCAAATTCATTATACAAACATATATCAAAAAAATTTTACGCCTCGAAATGGTGTGCAATTTATCGGTATTAAAAGCCTAATGTAGAGGCTTATCCCAAAGTGACACTACGGCCTTAAACAATATCAAACCTCGGTAGAGATGAGATCTGTGAGACTTGCTTTCTTTATTACTATCGTAAATATCGAGCAATTTTGAGCTATCAACTCACCGTAATGGAGATAAAAGCGGCCTGACGACTCTATAGTCCAATTCCGGGTACGTGAAATGAAACACGCACTGAAGTCCTTCCTTTTATTTTAGTCTGCCGGATACTACGTCATATAGACAAGGCCATTATCCCTAACGAAAGGCAGAAACAAAAAACAGAAAACGGCCATGTTTACATGGCTGCCATATTGAGAGTATTCTACGATACCCAGCCATATTGGCCAACTTGGAATAATAAAAATTTAATAATCACCTCTGAATCTATATATTCTAACTCCGAAAATTGCTGTACATTGTAACCCGAGCTACTACAGAATTGCTCTGTGAGGAGATACTTTCATACTGATAGATATTTTTAGAAGATATACTAATGCCGAAAAATTACCGGGAAAAAATTACCGAAATAAATTTCCGAAAAAAAGTGGCGGCCAACTTTTACCAGTAAACATCATGTAAATGTAAATTCCCATTTGATTAAGTTGGGAGTACTACCATAATTGAGGCAATATTTCTAACTTCCTTTCTTTTGTAGAAAAGATTTGTTACTCACAACACGTACGACTCTTAAGTGACTTTTAGGATACAATGTCGATTGTTGTTTGAAATGAACTAGCGACCATAATAGGTGGGTTCAGATTCATGTTGCATAAAGTATTCTTGTCTCAATTTAAGATAAATTCAACAAATATCTAACAAAAATCTTTTTTCTTCTTGATAGAATTCTTCTATCACAAGAATACAGTTCCTTTATTCTGGGCATTTAGCCATCGAAAGGGAGACGACTATTCTAGGGTCCCCTCATAAGATTTCTAGGTAGGTTCTTCCTCGATAGGAAGAGGTCAGGGAGATGACTGTAGACATCAATACAAATGGATCATGTGATAAACGCACGTTTTCTACTGTACTATGGTTAATTTGGAGTTGCTGCAATTATCAATGTGTTGCAAATGTATTACGTCTTTTATGTTTTACAGTTGTATAATGTATGTTTTTATTGTCACTTAGATAAACTGAAAAAATGTTGTCCTGAAGAAGGTGAAGATCTAACATATATTCACCAAAGCGCCGCGTCAACAGTTTCTCGTTATTTTAATAATTGGGTGTTGTTTAAATTGTTTTGCTTACTTGTTTTCTTAAAATTGGATAAAGAAAAGTATGCTAAAAAGTGCCAATAAAATTGATGTTTTGTGACAAATAGATTGTGTGTGGTTTTCTGCACCTCAACATCAACTGTTTTTAATATTTTAATTACAAAACTTTTTTAATAAAACAATATATAGTTTCTTATATGATCTAGTTTTGTGGTTTTCTTGCAAAACATTACAGCAACTGATACAGGCAAAGCGCTCTCGAAATGATGGTAAGTTACCTTGATTATATTTCCCGATTCTAAGTACCTATAACATATGATCCGAATTGTAGTTTGCAGTTATACTCATCTTGCCCATTATTTAATCTCTCAGAAAGGGATTTCTTTCTTTGTTTGTTGTTACATACACCCATCCCTTTTCTAAGTACCAGGGTATCTCCCTCAAATTTTGGCAATATGCATAAAGTGATACAGTATGCGTTTCTTCACCCAACTGTATACCCCAGCAATCTGCCGACTGATGCAACACCATAGCCAATGGTTCTATGGCTAGGAAAAAGATAAGCGGAGAAAGAGGACATCCCTGCCCAGTCCCTCTCCCGATCTGTATGGGCCTCGAGAATAAAGTACCTAAGCGGACTTGCACCGCAGGAGCTCCGTACAATGGCGTAACTAGGCTCACGAAATATGGCCCAAACCCGAACCGTTGTAACACAGCAAACATATAAGGCCACTCCACCGTGTCAAAAGCCTTTTCCAGGTCCAAGACAAGGCAGCCTGCTGCCGGCCAAACCGCCGTCGCGCTGCGCATCACCCTAAAAAGCCTGTGGGTATTTAGAGTGGTGTTTCGAGCTGGGACAAAGCCATTCTTCTGAACCAGGTGCGGGGTGATAAGTGCCAAACCACCCGCCAACACCCGTGCTAGCACCTTGTAATCCCCATTAAGTAACTCTAAGGGTCAGTAGGCGCTCGTTTGCGTGGGGTCTCTATCCGGTTTCGGAAGTGTAATCAGCATTGCTTCTGTCAGGGAGCCTGGCAGAGAAGCACCCTCTAGGGCTTCCATGTATACCTTCAGGAGTTGGGGGCTTAACAAATCTGCATACGTCTTATAAAATTAGTGGGGGAGACCGTCCGGCCCCGGAACCTTACCAGACGGCAGAGCTCGCATTGTACCTCTCACTTCCTCCAGCGTGAGTGGAGTGTCCAATTCTCTGCGCTGCTCGGCTTTGATATTAGGAAAGGTTAGGCCATCTAGAAAAGAGTGTATGGCTGTCTCGGGGAGATCCAGAGCCAACTTATATAGATTAGTAAAGTGTGTTGTCAGTACACTATGGATTGCATGCTGCGTATACTTAAGTCCGCCTTCCGGCGACTGGATTGCAATAATGGGTCCAGTGGCTTTATCTTGTTTTATCAACCAGGCCAGTAAGGGCCCAGATATGTCAGCTTTGGCGTGTGCCGTTGCTGAATGCGCTGCAAAATTCAGGCACCGCTGGCTTTCAAGGAGTTCCATATGTTTTTTACGTGCCTCCAACAGCCGGCCGGAGTCTAGAACGCCGTCCACTACCTGGGATTCTAATGCCAGTTGGTCCCTTTCCATCACGAGTAATTCTGATTCTTTTTGTCTCTTGAGCCACAACCTAACCCCAGGCACTTCCCTTGTATTGTGGTTTTCATAGCAGCCCATTCCACCATAGTGGACGAAGCGGTCCCAGCGTTGAGAGTGAAGTACTCATTAATGGCCATCCCTATCGAGTCTCGGAAAGATGGGTCTTCCAACATCGCCATGTAGGGATAGCAGGCGTCCCGCATTCCTTTGTCAGTGTAATATAATGTGGGTTGTGGTCAGAATGCGTACGACTCCGTTAGTCCGATCCCGTCACATAGGGAAGTAGGGGAGAAGAACACAGAAACCTGTCCAGGCGTACATGTAAATTGTGAGGGGCAGAATAAAACAAATATATTCTCATTTTAGGGTTACAGTGTCTCCATATGTCGACCAAATCCCACCCACGCACCCAAGTGTTCAGTATCGTCGAGTTGGTTGTGGCGGTCGTGCATCTCAAGCGGGGAAAGGATCTATCCAAACTGGTGTCCAGAACGCTATTAAAATCCCCCCCAATAAGCCATGGAATCTCACACCATTTTGTCAATACTAAGGAAAGCGAGCTAAAAAAATTGACCCTGGTATGTATTAGGGGCATACACATTACCCAGCAGCACATAACGCCCGTCTAACCGGCCTTTCAAGAAGACATATCTACCATCCCAGTCAATCAGGACCTCCTCTGCCGCAAATGGTGTGCCTGGGCAGATCCAGAAAAGGGGCCCCGTGCAAACAATGATTAGTCCGTGGCATACACTTTACCCCTCCTTTTTCTTTGTAGGTGGACCGTTTCGACTCTATTTAAATGTGTCTCCTGCAATAGGTGCTCTCCAGTCACGGGTCTCGGTGGTGCCGCAGCCTCTCTACAGCACCTATGCGCTCAGACACTCAAATGTGTACTGATCCCGCAGGCCGTACCGCTGTGTCAGCTCCTTGATCAATGGCAAGACCCATTAGCAATTGCAGACCCTGCTTCCAGCCTGTCCCAGTATCCGTGCAATGCTCCAATGTGTTTAGCACAGATATGCCTAGGCCCAAGTTCCCGTGGTTATACCATATGACTCTTGAAGTCTGGCATCCACAGTGACTAGTCGGGATATTTCTGAGCCTATCCGACTTCACCATACACCGTCTCATGCCTCTCTGAGCATCGTGCTCCCTTTTCCGCGCTGTCCCGGTCCTCAGCCCCAGCTGTCCGTAATCTATAACCGGGGGGCAGCCCGGGGGGCCTCAATCGAATTCTTGAAGCCGCGCGCCCCCACTCACAGCGGGCAGGCGGTGCAGGTCACAGCTCCCTTCTGAGCTTGCCGCTTACCAACTCGATCCCCGCTCGTGCCTCTTCCACTAATTGTCCGGGTAGGTCCAGCCCAGGCCGCTTTCGAGATCCGGCGCCACACGCACAGCTCCTTACTGAGCGGCGCCTCGCAAAGTCTCCAATTCCATTTCTGGCGGCCGCGGGATGAAGCGAAGCGCGTCTCCGCTCGTCGCCCCTTCTGCAGCGGCCTCGTCCCCGCCCCAACGTTGCCACAGGCTCCAGGCCAAGCTCGCCACCCGTGGCCCGGCTATCGTCTGCTGCGTCTCCACAGCAATGGCCTTAGCGGTATTGCTTTGCCTCCGGTGTCTGGAGAGCTCGCCTAGTAATCCGCTGCAGCTTCACTCTTCAAATGATTTAAAAATCCAGTAGAAATGTGTCGGTTTACGGGGATTAGTGGCGGAGTGAGCTCAAAGCGTGTCCCTCATTAAGCCCCTGCTGGCCACGCCCCGTTGGCGGATCATCCTGATATAAGAAACTAGGATCTTCCAGATGATGCCTTAAAAAATATGAAGATTTCCATTTGGATATGTGAATCAGATGACTACGGACTACCCCCAATGTACCTATATGTGGAGGTGGCATGACGTCACCTGGAAGAATGAGATGGGAGGAAGTAGGGGCAAGATCATGAGCAGCAGGGAAGTAAATCGTTATGATTTCACTGGAGCTGATCTTCAAAGGAGTATAATGCCTAAACAGCAGATGGAATACAATTAGCATTTTATACAACACTATTACTTGCTTTGCATGCTTTCCATTCCAATTATTAAATTAAAATACAATATCCTGAGTTTGTTACATTTATTGTTTGGAACCATACTAGAACTTAAGCTTAATACTTTCCAAAGGTAAACACTACCCAGTATGAATTCCATGTGCATAATTTTTGCAGATTTTGTGCAAAGGTCGTCTGCGTGAACACCTGTACTTTTGCTATTATTTTATTTTAATCAAACCATCCCCATTGTCACCATTTATTTGCGAGATGAATTGTCAGTCCAGTTTCTGTACATCACATGGTAATCCTTGCTAAAGCAGCATGTGCAGGAGTGACACAACCCTGTTTTTTAGTTCTTGTGAGACAGAAAGGAGGTCTTGTGCGAGAGAAAGTTATGTGAGGGCCATACTGTGAAGAAATCAGGAAACCACGCATACTATAATAGTATATGGCTTTTATGCAAGTTTACATTTACATAATTGAAAAAATTACATACAGCCCAAATCGTATGCCCCTCAGGGTCATTTACTTTTAACTTGAAATTTTAAGTTATGGCATCCAGAGGGATGTGCAAGAGAATGAGCCAAGAATGGAGCCTTGTGGTACTACCACGTTCAAAAGCTTCACATCGTAGGGAAGGAAAAATATGCATGCTGTACACGACACAGAAAAAAACATTCAGAGCCATTTGGTGCCCGGCTCTTTATTCCTTTGCAAGTAACTATAGTGAAGAAAGGTAGGCAAGTTGCATAACCAAGAAGTTCCAAGGGCAAACATTTTATGTAGACTTTCGGGTTTATTTCTAGTAAATGCCTCAGCCACTGCACAGACAGTTTACACTGTAATCTCTTTATCTGCAGTTCAGATGATTTTAAAGCATCTCTATCACTCTACTCAATGTTCCATTTTACACATCACTGCATTCTCAATGAGAGTTCCATCACTTTTCTCACAGATTACCACACATCTCTTCGAATATATAACAATTAAAATGAACATTACCATCCGATCAAATAATTTGTACATTAATAACACAGGAGGTAAGTGGTGGGAAAAAAGTAATACGCACACAATGTTTGATTGTACTCTTGTAGATGTTTAGGTATCTTTGCTGTTCTGTTATTTCTTAACCACTCCACTTCACCAAAGGTTGAGTCATGGACTACATCACTGATTTTAGAACCCTGCACAAAGAGGAAAAGGGCTTCATCATGTGACCTATCTTCCTGCTTTCCTCTTTGTTGAAGATACCTCCACGTGCATCACATCGTTCAACCACTACATCTCTATTAAGATTCCAAATGCACAAGTCTTGGGCCTTCACCACATTGTTGAAAAATCCCATTATCTGATTGGCACAGACAACTTGGAACAGTCATTCATGCCACACAGATTGTTAATCCTGACAACAACAGGAAAGTTTGTGTTTCCACCAGCTTTTCTGTGATCAAACCGTTCCTTCCACTTTGCAATATTGTCAACTCTTTTGCCATCCAGCCCTGATTAGCCCTCTTATTCATCTCTCTCTCATTCATCCAGGGCACATAGTATAGTTTTAGGTTTCCTGCGCCTGGACAGCATAAAAACAACCTTTCCTTTGGTGGGGTGAGAGACTAACCTGTACACATGCACCCTTGAAAGAGGATCATCTTTCCTGTTTCTATGGCAGTAGCAATTTAGTCCCATTTCAGCAGAGACAAGTTTAACTCCCATTATCAGTCAAAATATTGTTGGATAGCCTCTCTCTGCAAAAAGATTCACACAAAACTTGGTGACATTCTTCATTTCACCACTACTCGTAATGCAGACCTCTGGCCACATAGTGTACATAATGCTAGCCTCCGATCGTGACATGAAATATCCAAATCCAGTGCTATGCCCCCCTATGGTTTATTAAGCAATTTCCTAGCAAACATAGGCTGTACTTAAGCTTGCAACTTTGCTTATTAAAGACACTCCACATAATCTTTAATAGCTCTTTCTGCTTGCACCTCCAGGCGAGGGCACCAAGTGTCCTTTATGAGCCATCTCTACCAGAGAATGTCCAATGACACTAGGTGTACTAGGTTTTTCAGTGACTGAATAGTTCAATTCTGGTCCCTCAAAGTACTGGAAATACCATAAATTGCCTTTTGCTGTTCACCCTCACCTTTTCTCAGAACAACACCTATGCCCTTGGTGCTGGCATCAGTTACTACAGTTGACTTTACCATGGGATCAAAATTCTGGAGATTGATATCATTAGATATGCTAGACTTTGTTAGGACATTTTTCATTAGAGCTTGAAGACCATTCAAACACCGTGCCTCTCTTCTGCAGTGCTCTTATATTCTTTGACTGATTAGCAAATCTAGTTTGAACTTATTATAATTCTCTATCATGTCCAGGAACTTCACTAACTTTTCTTTGTTTTCAAGAACAGGTAACCCCATAATAGTTCTTATCGACTCTTCCTTGGTTTGATCCTTGGTCCAGTTATCCCTAGACCGAGATGCACATTTTCTCCACAATCAAATTTGCTTTCAGACACTTTCAAAGTGACACCTTTATCTCTAAGCCTGGAAAGTACCTACCTTTTAAAAGCACCAGATTATCAGTACCATAAATCGATATGTCATCCTGGTTAATTTTAGCACCATTTATACCTGTCAGAATTATTACATTGCATGCTGAAAAACAATAGCTGCAGTAAATAGGCCGAACGGCATTCTCAAATTCCTAAATACACACCGAAAGGTGTGACGAACGTGGTCGAGTCCTAGGATTGCTGATGTAACTTGATTTGGTGGTATGCCGATGTGAGATAAAGTGAAGAAATAAATTGGCACCCCAGAAATGTTAACATCTCTGCAATATTCAGAAGAGGGAATTTATCTACAGCTACATTCTTTCAAATTCTCTCGATTCGTTATCTTTCTACTCAATTTACGCATTTCTCGATGGTACCCGCCTGTTAGAGTGGGGCAGCAATCTTGGTTGCCGGACTAGTTGTTGCTGGGAGGGGGACCATAAATGCACGGGCTGACGTGGACGGGTGCACCGCCGGCGTGCCAAAGGCAAGCCCGTCTGTGCCCGTTCGCAGCCAGACTGCGCCGTGCGCCTGGTCCTTTTTCCATCCTGATTTATACGAGGGAAATGTTGGTCAATCTGCAACAAAGGTAGGCAAAGTTGCTGCGCAATTTTAAACCGCAACACGGATGTGGATCAGTTCTGCTGATGTGGGTAAATATGTTTTGAGCCTTAAATTAACGTGCGTTTTAGTAGTAACATGCCTTTAACACCTGCTTGTCTCCCGCAGTTATCGAAACGAATTGGCGAGGCACTCACCTTTGTACTGCTAAACACTATGTTCCTTGATAAGCAGAAATATGAATTTGCAGAATTTATGGACTGCCATACTCCGGATTTGGTATTCCTTACGGATACCTGGACCGATAGTGCATCAGACCCTAACCTGAAAATTTGTATTCCGGAAGGATGTTGGATGTCCAGACCACACCAAATTGTGTACATGGGAACGATGGGGGTGAAAAAAGTTTTAATCGCAACTACTTTAAAACCGTTTTCACCCCTATCATTTAGAAGGAGAAGCCCTGATGTTTACTTTTAAATTCAACAACAATTCAGTATTTAATGGCATTTTAATCTATTGTCGCCTGGCCCAAGAGATGGTTTCATTAGATCTGTTCAGACCATCATGCAGTATGCATAGAGTTTCCAAGTTTCACCCTATTGGGTGATTTTCATTTTCTCTTTGATCTCGAGGACAGTAACAAAACCGAGCATTTGGTCGACTGCCTTTGCTGTTTTGATCTAAAGCAGATAGTCAAAGTACCTACCCACAAGCCCAGCCATACCCTTGATGGGATTTTTACTAACCATCAAGAAATTAGCTTTGATAAAGCCCTATTATTGACATAGACAGATCATAATGCAGTCTTCTTTAAACTAGCTGTCCCAGCTAATAAATCTGGTCCCGGAATTTCTGGGAAGTCCATCAAAATACATACCTCAAATTTTTTTAACTGATTATCTGCAGTCACCCAGTTAGCCTAACAAAAACCAAAAAGAGCTATAGGAAAAATTCATCCGGCCCTTGGTATTCTCCTGAATTAAAAAATACTTAAATCAAAATGTAGGGCACAAGAACGGAGATAGAGGAAAAGCTATAACGCAGAAGAGAAATATAAACACAAATCAGTCATTGATGAATATAAATTTGCAATTATTACAGCAAAATACTATTTCACTGAGAAAATAAGCCTGGTCAAACTCTACAAGAGACATTTTTAAAACTGTAACTGCCCTCTCAAATTTTGACCAGAGCAAACTTTTTATCCCTGTCCAAGTTTTTTTTAAGTCGACTTGTGGACTTTTTCCAAAGGAAAATAAACCGCGTTTATGAGGAATTTTCTGCTAATCAGAATGGAAATCATATAGCCGATCTCTCTGGCTTCTTTGTTTTAGGGCCGCAAGAAAGTCCAAATGATATATCGAATGGTTTGACAGTGTTTCTCTACTCGCTGAAGAAAGAGTAAAAAGCTTGTTGTAAACTACCAAATCTGGTCCCCTTTTGGACCTGTGCCATCCTTATGGTCCCTAATACGATTGCGGTCCATCTTGCTAAACCTTTAAATAAGGTGCTGACTTCAGGGCGTTTTCCATTAGCATGAAAAAAGGCTTTGGTACGTCCTATCCTTAAAAAAAAAAAAAAAAGAGCCTTCCCAGGATCCTGCGGAGGCTAAAAACTACTGGTCCATCTCTTGTCTACCTCTCCCAGCAAACATTTTAGAAAAGGCCATAAAAGAAGACCTGATGGCGTTTCTTGAGGCTATACACATTCTGGACCCATCGCAACATGCCTTCAGGCTGCAGCACTGTACAGAATCAGCCTTAGTTATTGCAACGAGAAGATTCAAATTCAGATGGACAAAGGAGGGATGGCTGCACTGATCCTGCTGGACCTCTCGGCTGTATTTGATACGGTGAACCATCTAGTGCTTAGACGGTAGGGATCAGGGGAGCAGCTCTGACCATCCTTAGCTCCTTGCTGTCAAACAGAAAACAGACTGTTGCATTTGGGGGGCACACCTCTAATTACTTCTCACTTCCCTTTGGGGTGCCTCAGGGGTCATTATTATCCCCAATGCTGCTGAACATCTATGTCACCCCCTTGGCAAAAAGTATTCGATCCTATGGTTTCTCTGCAATATCCTACACCGACGATATGCAGATTGTCGTATCAATTACATCTGATGTTGACATAGTTGCTAAAGAATTTAACAATTGCCTGGTAACTTTTCACAGTCTGGATGCAATAAAATTGCCTTACGTTAAACACAGAGAAATCAGAGGTGATACTCCTCCTCCATCTCCTTCTTGAACGATTCTTGGTGGCCTGTTAATCTAGGTTTTCTTCCATCTCCAGTTCAGAAAGTGAAAAATCTCTGGGTCATATTCGATAGCCAACTCAGTTTTTTTGAACATATCAATCAGGTCGCATTTTCTTGTTTCTATCTCCTGAAGATAACTAAAGGTTTTTCAATTTATTCAACTTGAAATGCAGAAAATGGTGGTGGTTGGCTGAGTCCTATCCAAGATAGATTACTGTAATGCTCTTTATTTTGGAATTCATAAACATCCTCAATCAAAACTGCAATCCCTGCAGAATGCAGCAGCCCGTTTGCTCTTTAAAATTCCTAAATTTAGCCCCATTTCAAAAAGCATCCAAGACCTTCATTGGTTGTCTGTTGGTGGAAGGGTAAAATTCAAGGCCTTGTGTATGGTACACAAAGCACTAATTGGAACTGGTCCTCTCTACTTTCAGAAGACCTTTTCATTGCATGCCCCAGACACGTCTAAGATAATCTGCTGCCAAATTAGTAACCATTCCCAAAATAAAGAAGGCTATTTGGGGTGGCAAGAGCTTTTCCTACTTAGGCTGAAAATTCTGGAACTCTATGCCCCTATTGTTGAGATCTCAAACGAACAGGCTCCTTTTTAGGAAATCTTTGAAGGCATATCATTTTATCTCCAGCATTATGTAGGTTTCTCTCTTTGTTAGCCCAGCTCCAAGACACTAGCGCCAAGACGCCTCGGCATTCGTGTGCTCTATAAAAACTCTACTTATTTACTCGAGTTGATGCACTGTCTCACCTTGCCTATGAGTTTGTGCGCCACTACTACAGATGCAATTCAGTCAGTCTCTTCCACTTCTTCTATTATACCCTCTCTCTCTCTTTGGTCTACCAAGCTCTCTCGCTACTGTTGTTGTACTGCAATGGCACTCTTCTTGCTTTGCCCCGCAACTGGTTATTTCCCTTCTCTCATTAAAATGCCAGTTTAATAACTTGCATCTTTTTAATATGTTCACGTACATTGTCTTTCTTTATCTCTTCCACTCAAGCAGTCAGCCCCACTAATTCCTCAGGATCAGTTCATTGCTCAATTGGATTCACCTCTGAACAGCCTCAATTCCGAATGCTGTAAAAGTAGAGAATATTGAGGTGATCAATCGAGGGAAGGGAAAGGAACAGCTGGGGTTGAGACCTGTAAAGTAAAAGACATCATAAGCTTTCATATGTTTTATCACAAAACACATATGCTCAACCTTACATATCCAAATACCTGTAAAGGAAAAGACCCAGCCTGGTGTTTAGAAGTAGAGAATACTAATGTCCTGTCCAAGAGTCTCCTAATGATGCTTCTCTAAAGTGACGCAAGTGTGTAAGAGTATTAATAGTCTATCCTATATCTACCTTCACAATTCTTTAGAAAAGGCAGCTTTAGACAAACAAGATTTTATACCCACCATAGAAAAGATACTGCCTTGCTTCACAGGTGGAGAGTCAGCAACCCAAAAACTCTATGAAGAACCCCTGTTAAATGGCAAACATAACATATACTTATGATTACCTCATTGCAATACTAGATCGTATTTTCCAACATAGCTCGCATATGAAGCTCATTTCCACAGCATTGCAACACTATTACAACATAGCGTATAATGTCAAGAATATTACATCCATCGGTCTGCTGCTCTATTTTGTATCATAGCGCGCAGAAGCTGAGACAATATCCTCACTCAGTTGCACTGTATACCTACAGTGCTTTTTAGGTCGAGCCTAGCGCAGGGCGCATGCGCTGCTCTAGGAGATGACCTTTTGGAATCGGTCTGCACTTTTCAAACACTCGTGCTTGTGGCGGCATCCACCTTGCGGGAGCGAGCAGCGGCGCGCAGGGGCCATCTGTTTCCAATTAGCGTGGCCGCGCGCGCTTGTTTACATTTGCCTGCTCGCGGTCGCTTTCACTTTCTTGCCGGCTCGACATCCTGTTTTCGTGTAGTCTTTGCTTCGATGCAAGTTACAACCGGGCCCAGAAGGGCGTTTGGAATTCTATGAAAGGGTTTGAACTGATAAAAGCAGGGGCTGTTTTTTCTCAAATCGTTTATCATGCAAAATAGCCGCATTCCTTTCTTGAATTCCACGTAGTGTGTGGTGTGTAGATATCAGATCAGACGTGTGCAAGCCCATGCTCGTGGCAAGGGTGTGCTCGGAGGGGCGGTGTACTTTTTTGGACAGCTTAATAGTTGGTGGGACGGCATTCGTTACGGTGTAGTGCCATTGCTTTCATGCGTCAGGCAGGCCGGGCTGCTGTTGCATTAGCGGTGGAAGCCTGCCGAGGTGGAGTAAGGCCTCTGTGATGTCTCATTGGTGTCACGTGAGGGCAGCACGTGCTGCGGCCTCCCCGGGCGCCACGGTAAGGCCATAGGTGTCCGCAGCCCGCTCTTTTAAGTGTTCATGCTCCAGTTAGCTTGAGCATTCATGTGGTCTCCGCCTAGACGGCGCAACGTTATCTCTTCACCTCCGTGCCGTTTCCGTAAATTGTCAGGATTAGTTTTCCATCAGATTAGTATAATATGCTTAAGAGGCCCACTATAGACGGCGGAGGCTTCATCAGAGCCGTTTAAAGTGCGTGCCAGCCAACAATCATTTAACCAAATGAAAGCTGCGAGGGTCGTTGGGAAATTTGCCGGTCTCAAACGAACAATTTCAAGTTTTTTATTTCGATATTGCAACCAAATTAGGGAACACTGGTGTGAAACGACAACTGAAAAGCACCCCTCAGATGCTGCCAATTCTCGCGAGCACCAGAGGTAATTGCAAGCCAGGAATGCATCAGGCCAGAGATTGAAGGGCAACTTTTGTCAGTATCCCAACTAGGAATACAGCTATGCCTTCTTCACAGTTCAAGTTTTGTAATCCACGTCTCTGATTTACTGGGTAAACGCTCTTGATGCAGGCTCATCAGTAGGCAGCAGCATAGTTTGTACCAGGAACGGCTATCTTAGTGAAAGTTTGGAATGCCACACATTACATTTTATCAGGATGAGTGAGTGCCAGCTACCTCAGGCAGTTTAAACTTTTAAAAAACTGTATTCCTTATACTTATAGCTCAAAGCATTTTACAAACGACAACGAAATTTCGAGTTCCTCAACAGTGACACAGGTGACACGGCGGCAAGTGCAAGTCGTCTTTTCTTTTTTCCCCTTTTTTTTCTAACACTCCCCCCCCCCCCCCCCCGCCCGCCCCCCGCCACCGTTCCCTAGCAGCCACGACTACCTTCTAGACACACAGCTGTTTGCCCAACCATTCACACTTCCATCGCGCACACCCTCTCAGTCTCCAGCGCTCCTTGTTTAGAGATTCTTTTTATTAAACCAGTGACTTTGGATGTCAAAGATAGGAGGCATGGTAGCTCAATCGTTTGTGTGACAGGCGCAAGAGGCCGGAGGAATTTACCATCAGTGTTCAGCTCTTCACTGAATGCATCAACAGCAATGCTGGGTAGAAACCGCCTCCCTTTCCTGGAGATGCCTCTGTGTACTCATCATCACAAACCAGGAACAGATGATTTCTTTAATAAACCCACAGATGCTCCGGAGGATCTGAACTGTGCAACGTGCCATCTGCATCATGTGATACTTGCCATCAGATACCACCGAGCTCTCTGAACCTAGCACATCTACAACAATAATAATAACAAGCATTGGCATAGCCAATATGTCTCGCCTTTGGGACCTTATAAGTGTTTAGCCATGCAACAGTTGATGTTGTTGCATCAAGGATATTGTGCTGCATAACTAAATACTTATAAGGTCCCAAAAGCGAGACCTATTGGCTATGCCAATGCTTGTTAGGGCAAAGTCAAAGTACAAAAGGAATCATAAAATGGCAAATACCGCTGATTGATACTCAGTTCCGGCCCCCAGAGTGA
Organism: Calotriton arnoldi; assembly: GCA_963921515.1. NCBI lineage: Eukaryota > Metazoa > Chordata > Amphibia > Caudata > Salamandridae > Calotriton > Calotriton arnoldi. The sequence continues at coordinate 3,052,794 of CAWUFW010000025.1, read as the reverse complement.
ACAATTGCTCTCTCAATCAGCGATCCAGCTGTGATTGTAAAGCCTTTTGTCCAGGTAGACAGTATTTTCACTACCCCGGCTGTGCCCGTAAACGGTCCACAGGCCACAACCGGAGGAAAGGCATCCTCAGAGGAAATTCGTTACTATGAAGGGTGACTACAGAAAGAATTGCTCCCACATTCAAATGCGCCAAGAATTATGCAGAGTCAAGAGTTTTGTTGGTGCAAGAGCACCCTTACCGGACCATCCGCAGGTACACCGTGTCCCGCAGCAACATGCTTATTATCCGTAAATAATCTGCAAGGTGCTGTGGGCGGAAGTGCCTTATATAGCTCCGCCTGCATTGCCGCAGCCCTGGTGTCGTTTCTACTGCTTCCTAATACAATATGAATACTGTTTGCAGTGACTAAAACCCCAATCTCGTCATTCTCTTACCGGTGGCCGCCCCACATGCGCCACCGTTCCTGTAATGATTGTGACACCGTCGCCTACCTCACTAAACAGGTAGAAGCCTTCATGCTGATTTCAGATAATGCAGCCTGAGGGTTTCTGGCAGCTTTCTTTGCATTGATGAGCTTTACTCGTTTGCCGTCTGTAACACAGGCAGTGACATGTTCGGTTCAATTTGCAATCACCCGTGCCTGGTTGAGATCACGATCATTCTTTTGCCAAAGTTTGTTTTGAACTTTTTCAGTGTTCATCAGTACTTGAACTGATCTCTGATTCTCTTTTAAAGTCGCTCCAAATTTATTTGAAAATGCTTATTTACGGAGGTCCGTCACCTAACACTCCACAGTTTTCCCACTTTCGTGCTTTCTTCCCAAAAATGAGATCTTTGTTGAATCATGCTCCCCTTAGCAAGATGATGCAAATATAGCTTTCTTATACGTACTTCATATTCATTGACTCTCCACACCAGTGAGTTTAGAGAGATGGTCAAACACTTCTTGATGCTCCGACCAGAGACAGGGAAGTTCTTCTTTTGTCACCCAAAGTACTAAACACTGTTGCATACTACTCAATTATATTTTTCCATTTTGCCCTTCTTGAGAGCAGTTTACCTAGTGAAGAAAGAAAGAACGGTGGGGTTGTGACTTTCTTCATGTCTGCCTACATTAAGATTTCACAGAATAGCGTTGAATAATTCAAACCCAACCTTAATGCAGGATCGTACTCTCTTGAAAACACTAGCAAAATAAGGCAAAGCTAAATATTTTGTACCCTGGTATCACAGGAAATAAATCTAGACAATTAAAACAAATGAAATTCAAGCCCCCGATTTGGACACCTGAAAATCTTTACACCAGTACATGACTTTGCACCTGAATAAACATACAGGAAACCACATACATAGACACCAAAGGTAGCTTTTCTCTTTAAATAGTGTAATACGGGTACTTACTTTATGGCCATACTATACTACCAGTTTGTGGTTCAACAACGCTGCAGAAGTTCAAATGTAGCTTTGCATTGTTCCAGTTATTTGTGATAGAGACCATGTATATTCAGTTTCAGAACGGTCAACCTCCTGACCAATATGTAAGGTAACGCTCAGGAGAGTGTCTGACATCAGCACAGTGATCCCAGAGGGATTCCTTCACCGCCTCCCAGATCGTTTGGCATGTTCAGTTGACGTTCTCCAGAAATTCCTCCACCACGTTAGAAGAAGCTTTGCATAATGAACCACAAGTGCCTGCTTCTTGAGCTAGTCTTGAGATAAGTGCATATTGGATTTCTAGATCTTTCTTTTCAAAATATATTCACTGAGAAACTTACTGGATCACTGTAGTTTTGAAGCGTTTTGAAATTTGTCTTCCATTAGTCCAAATATCTGCATGTTATTCCTACCGCTTGTCACCTGTGCCTTTAACAGCTTCACTAGAGTGAAACTTTGGGAGAAACTGATTAGTTGGGGTATACCGGTCCCACTCCTTAGAGCACTCCAACTTTTTCATTGGGAGACTTGGGTATAGATTCAGACTAGGAAAATTAAGACCAACCTTGGGCTGAAACATGAGTCTGCTTGCCTCCCCTTGCTTCTCTCCCACCTTTTTCTGTGATGTCCTTGCTTTTGTGTGCTTCTAACCCCTCCCCCATTGCTTTTTCACCTGTGCTTCTCTCCCCTCCAGCTCCACGTTGTGCTCTGTTTGCTCCCCCACCTCTCGACTTGGTTCCATCCCTCCACCCTCTGTATTGCCTCCACCCTGTGTTGCTTCCACTCCAATGTTTTTCCCCTGTAGCTTCTACTAATTCCCCTGTTGCTTCTGCTCCCCTACCCCTATGTTGTTTCCACCACCCGATGTTTTTTAAATACTTTGTTTTGAGTTATCGAACAAACTCAAATCAGTAGCTAGCAAAAATAAAAAAGCTTTCCCGCGATTTAGTTGGCAGGATGTGAGGATGGATGCATTTGCTTGTGCACACACATTAAAAAATCCAGGGGTACCCATTTGTGGACACTATCTGATGATAAAGCAAGATACTTTTCTCATAAATGTGTGAAGAGACCTCTCTTCAGGTCAAGTTGACAAGTTATACAGTCTGATAGGCTTGGAAATCGGAAGTCACCTTCATTAGGAAGGGTGGGTGCTCTTAACTACCCTCTTCCTGTAATTCTGTGCAAGGTTGCCTCAGGAAGACACCTTTGGACAATATGAAGGCATCGGTGGACCTGCGCATAATGTGTGGACAGTTAAATGCTTAAAAACAGACCTTCATGAACGTATTCATTTCTGACTCTCCATCACCGGGATGTCAAAGTTAAATTTAATTTTGGTGCTTAAAGGTGGGATGGAGCTACAGGTGTCTGTAATGAAGCAGTATACAGGGAAGATTCTATTCCATATTGAGTAACTTGACTTTCAAATTATAATTATTAAAAAGGAAACATATAATTCCTGGGCTGTGTGTGACTAGATGTCAGTAAAGTGGTTCATTGCTTTGAAGTTCTCCAGGGTATTCGGTTTGACCTTAGAGATTGGGATCCTGGGTTCCAGCTAGTATATTATGACTAACTGATGACAAGAAATCCTGACATATTCCAGGCTGCTGTAAGTTTGAAAATCTGCTCACAACTAGAGTCTGGTCTTGTCTTCACAAGGCCACTACCTTTCTTAAGGTGAAGTTGGATAGGTGGCAGAAATACTTTAACAAACATACTGAATAGTGAGTAAAGCTAACTTCTACTATAGAGAGCCTGCAGTAATTGCTGCAGTGCTTGCAGAAAACGTCTTCAGGACAACAGGTTACCTACAGAAAGTGTGGTTTTATGCCGTCAACAGTGTTGCATTTGACATTACACCATTGCGTTTTGTAAAAGGAAATTGGGTAATATTCATTCATTTAATTAATTAAATGCCCTTTATGAACCGCCACATGCCACCCTGAGTCTGTAACGTGGTGGTGAAAAAGTGGTCTAATGCCTTCTGCTCTTTGACTGAGAATGAATAAGCGACAGGCCACGTCGCCTTATAGTGTGGTATGATGAGGCATGGAATTTTAAATGATTAAACAGAAGATGCCTGGTAGATTACTGTCATTCTGGCATATACAGCCAGATAATCTGGAAATACCAGCAAGCTGAGAATAGATGTAAGAAAAGGCATGTGTGATGACTGCTACAGACATCTGTAGATTGTTTCTCAGGCAAACCTCTTTTGGAACAGTTCCAAGAACCAAGTGACCAGAAGGCGCAGCAGAATTTTCCTGGTGCATATCTTGTTGCAGACATGTCTCACTGACATTAAGCCATTGAAATGATAACTTGCTGCTTCTGAGGTGTGATTATTGGTATAATACATAGCCACTTGAGGTCATTGTTCAGTTGACAGGCGCAGCAATGTGCATGGATGGGGTTGAATCAAACAATAACTCTGTTTTTAAGGAAGGAAGTGGCAAGATCTCAGTCTCTCCGTTTGCTTGCCTCTCAATGCCAGCATGAGTGAGGCAAAGATGAGCTTTTAGCCTGATTTTGCTGCAGGCCATAACAGAAGCTGGTTTGAGTGTGAGGAAATGCTGTCTGGGGCCAGTGTGTTCAAGTGGAAAACCTGCCAGCCGTCTGAAAGGTGATGTTTAATGCCAAAACGATATTTGGATAGGAATAGCCTGATTATCCAATAAGAAATAGGCTTTGACCTGATTGCTAAGATTTATACAATCTGACTAACTCTTGAGTTGGATACAGGAGGTCTGATGTCAGAACGGAGTGAGTCAGTAAAAAATATAACTTTATTAAGACAAATTGAAGCTGATACACACACAAACAGCTGAAAAACTCAACCCTATTGTAACATCAAAAGTTTTAATGCGGAGTCACGCATTAATGTTATATTTTAAAAACAGTTTTAAAAAATTTCTTCCAGATTTCTATTAATAAACAGTCCACTGCTCAATGAATATGCATACATTTAAAAAAATCACTACATGTGCAGATTTTCTTACTCAACTGTTGTAAAATCTGTCTCACACACACCTTCTAAACAGGGAAATGTTTCTCCATGACCTAGAGACTATAACATTGGGGCTATAGATATTTTGCCGAATAAATATTCCAGGTCCTTTTTAATAGACTCATGGAAAATCTGCCTTTTCTGTGTGGTTACTCCATATTTTTCATCCTTTGATGGATCCTATATTTTTTAACTAGACTTCTATGCACTTTAACCGGGCTAACTAGTGAGAACGTGCCTGTGCTCCCCTTTAAACATAGTTGAATTGGCATATTTCTAATTGATAAATTTAACTTACATGTAAGTCCCTAGAATATGATACAAAAGTGCATCCAGGGTCTGTACTTTAATGTCACTAATGGACAGCATCTATTGTGCCATTCACTACAGTGAGCAAGTACAACATGGCTTCAGGCCTACCAGTGTAGCCTGACCATGGCAGTTTAAACACTGCAATTCGACTTGTCAACATAAACCCTTTTGATAGGTCAAAACCTCCATTGTAAGTATTAATACCCATATCAGGGCCTTTCGCCCTAAGGCAGGGTGCAGGCCTTTAAAAGGAGGACATGTAGAAATGTAATGTTAATATGTTCTTACAGTGGTTAGGACCGAACAGCTATTTTTAACTGTGGCAGGCCTAGCTGTCCTGTGTAGAAAACCAGAGTACGGATTAAAATCCTAGTACTCTATTGTGGGAATGGAGCTAGCTAGAAGAATATTTAAACGACTCTTTTTTTTATTAGTTATCAAAAAACTAATTCAATTATGAAGTCTATTTTCAAAAAAATTAAGGAAAAGTAACTTTTAGAAAGTTAACATTTCCCAGCCCAGTGTTCCTGAAGGCTAAATTTGCATGTGCTTTCCCAATTCTGTAGCCAGTAATTAGCATTTGAATAGGTGTGGAAAAGGTGTGCAGTACCTCCTAGGAGCTGAATGGGGAAAGAGGACTCCTCTGAACCTGGCAGATTATGCAAGGTAGGGATGTGAACATCCTTTTTAGGTCTCACCTGTGGCATGCCATGGGCTAGCACATACGTCCTCGCTTGTTTGAGTTATTGCTTGCTACAGGGGCTTTGAGCATGCCCATTGCTTACCATTTGTTGGCTTCATTGTAACTCTTTTTTGCTGCCTGCTAATCTGTAGGCATGTGTTTGTTTCACTTCCTGTTCTTGCTTTTGGAGCATGGATCAACTACTTATTGTTTCGTCTTAATTAGTGTCATTCCACTATTTGCACTGTGATTGAGGTACTATTTATTTTTCCTTTTCCCCTGTTGTCATCCTTCCCACCACCCTCCCGCTGTCCATGTTGGTTTTATCCTCGCACTCCACCAAGACTGAGCCAGTGCTGCTCACGTTGTAGCGTTTATTTTTTTTTAGCTTCCCTTTTCCTCCTACTGGTCCTCCCATTGTCAGTTCCCTCCACCCATCTTAAGAAACAAACTGCTACGAAGCATCCAGCGCTGGCTGTCTCATAGTCCTTATTAAAAAAAAATACAAAAAAACTTTTAGCCATGCTGATGTACAGCATGGCTTTGTCCATGCTTAATTATGTTGCAGTCTCTTTTAGCAAACTGTTGTTCAATCATTGCCTTTGTCCTTGGTCTGATAATGTTTATCTCTCAACCAACGTAAAGCCAAACCGCAGCAGCCTGTCCTGAGGACTGGTTCCTAAGCAAACATTTACTATTTCACAATAACAGAGGGTCTAGTACACTTGCGATTCATGAACCTACCTTTCACTTCAGTTACTGAAAACGTGTTTATGGTGAATCAAGCTGATGTGATTCTATCCCGTGTTGCAGGTCAGGTGTGATTTTTTTTGTTACTGGTTCTTTAAACATTTTTATTGGTTTGCAGCATCAGATGTCATAAAATAGCAGAGCTTGTAACTGGGTCCTTTATTTAAATGGATTAACATGCAGCATCTGCAATTAAACGTGAACTTAAGTAGGGACTTAAATACATAAGTCACGTCCTACAGGTCTGTGTTGCATTCAGTTGCTAAAATACACATGATGCATAGTGTTGTCTTAGTTTTAATGTATTAGACTGCTCGTCCGAGGTAAGTGTTACCAATTGCATCCTTCATTTACAAAGCTTACAGAGGCTGAGCATGTAAAATGTACAGGAAAAGTATTTTAATCAATGACTTGGGTATGTTGCCTTAAATAAAAAACTGTAGGATTTAAAATGGTTGCACTGTTCCGTTGTTTTATGGAGGATTAATTTCTTCACCGATCGGTTTGTAAAATATTCAGCCTGGCAATTATCGTAACACTAGTGCTATGAGCTTACTTATCTTCTATGTCTTCTGAGCAATTGAAAATGCTTAGTCCTTCACATTAAGGATTATATGCTCATCTGAATGCAACCATTAAACAGTACCATGTATTCATTTTTGCCAGCATTATTCAGCTGCGTCCAAGTGAATGAACTAACCCTTGGCATCAGCAAATTTATCGGACCACTTTGTCCCATTGGTCACTCTCAATAGGATGAGATGATGTAGTAAGTAAAAAGTATACAAATCTGGAAGGATTAAGTAATCCATTACTCGCAATTTCATTAGAACCACTGTAGTTTTGTCATAGGATCGTTTGTTGCTTTTAGAAAGTAGGCGAATCCATACTCTCCTCGTCAGTCCATTCTCAAGCATTGCTTTAGGAAGTAATACTTTTGTTGCAAGTCAAGGAAGCTACAAACGTGAAAGACGATTGAGTTTTGGAACACAAGTGGAAACTTCACGAAAAGTTCCCATAGGCTTCAGACTATTCAGTTCATAAATTCATACTAGAAAAGGAAGCAAAGTTTGAGGCCTTCATGAAATACAGCTTATGCACGATGATTTCGGGCTACAAACTGAATCTTACTTTACATAGAGCAGCGCATTAATTCTTCAATTAAGCATATTAATATCACTTCAAGTAATTCATGCAAGTATAGGGTACTCATAAAATTTTAATACCCACTATCATTTCACATATAATTTTGTAAATGTCTTTTGCTCGTTATATGTCAATACATCATACAGGATTTAAGCACATCAGAAACAAACTTTTACGAAGTGCAAATTATGACATAACCTCATATAACACCTACTTTTCTTGTCATTATTAGTGCTCACATACATATTCTAATGTTATTATCCGTTTTTCCTAACACATGAAGCATCTTTATTCTTACATAGAAAATTCCCTGTGTTATCGTTTATTTGTCACTTTTATGTAAGGATATGAACACTTGTCACTAAAAGGTTACATTTTGTGTGAACTATTAACTGTTAGATGTTATCAGAAATCTACTTATAACAATCTGCATGCTTTTACGATGCAGTAGCTAAGTCAGAACCTAATTTGTGTGTGGTTCTTGAAACCTGAAAACCTAAGGCACGCTTTGTCATTGTCATGTAAATTTGACATAAACCATTTCTGTGTAAAATTGTCTTATATAGGTGAATGATAACATCTCTGCTCCATCACTGCTAGGGCCAGGTCTACAGCGACTATTGACTATCATTGGAATTTTGTGGTTCTTGGTACTATTCCTACTTAAAACTTTAAAAATTCATATCTCTGGTTGCCCTTATCGGATCTTTGTCATTTTGGTGTCATTTTACTCTATTTTTCGAGTTTGGTGTGGGATTTTTATTGTTTTGCATTTGGACTTTATATCTGCTTTGGTACTTCATACATGCTTTTTTTGTCCACTTTAATAGATAAGTAATTCAAGGAACAGGAATTCAAAAGAGCCTTTCATTTTCTTTAAAGTATAATGGGTTGTAATCTATAATAATTAGATCATCTACATAAAGCAGATATTGAATTCCACTCATCTTTGTCAAAAATAAATTTGTATCTTCTAAAGTACTCTAGAGGTCTGCCAAATATAATCCAAAGTGTGTTCAGGCCAATACACATTCCTGTTCAAGGCCATTTTCGATATTGATGTGACTAGATAGTTGCTGTCTTAACAATCTCAACTTGTGCCTAACTAGTGGTATGAAGCCACTGTAAAATAGCTAGGAGCGGTGGGGAACTTTTGCAGCCATTACGTTTTGACCAGAGTTTGCCAATCCACCCCATCAAAGGCTGTATGGAAGTCGACAAAAAAAACTTCATTTTTTTTTAAACTGACATCTGCACTGTAGCCAACAATGCATAGCAGTGGTTCACTTGAGCAAGGCATTTAGAGTAATTGTTATCCTCATTTCTTCTCCTTCCTTGGCATTCATTTTGGAATTTTGTTTTCAGCTGATCGTCAACCGTCACAGTTGTTTCTTAGTACCATTCAGCTGGCCAGTACTACTACAACACTTGTCACATTTATCTTGGGAACTGAGATAGATGGACATTTGTTGTTGATACACAGTGTTTATTCTCACCAAACTTCTGCCTGGATAATCCCCTGGAACGGGTTTGAATTTCCACTTTCCACACTTTATACATCTATGGACACAATTAGAGACCAGTGGTCACTCCCATCTATAGTCAACCGGAAAAACGACCAAAGTGGAAATAATCATGTATCGAAACAAAAAAGTAATCGATTGAGCATTGCTGTTGACCGTTCTTGAAAGTCTGAGCAGTGGGAGAGTCCAACTCACTCCTTTTCGGAAACACTAGGCCATTCCGCACTAGGAGCTAAAATACTTCGTTTGGTTCCTTTGAGGAAAGGTACTTATGAGAAACTACCTTAGGAGTTTCTATGCTGAATGTTCTGTTCCTGTTATAATTAACTTTAATGGAGATTTTGGGCGCATTAGCTGCCGTAAATATTAATCAGGATGACAAAAATATCAGAAGATCATTTCTGCTGAGCAATATAAGCACTTGTCTCCATTTTCTCATCCATCAGGTGATAGCAGCAGAAGGGAGCGCTTGCTTGGATGTTGAAATAGCGGAAAATGATTTAAGAAATAGCTCACCCATGCAGGAAAACCTGGTGAAGTTAATCTCCCCTTTAGATCGTGCCTATCACCCAACATCTTCAGTAAATTCATCATATAGGTTAAATGCATCCTATAGGTTCAATGCTAATGAGATGTTCAAAAAATCACTATAGTTTTTCTTATCCTTATCAAAAGAACCAGCATAAAAGTGTTTGTAAAAGAGTAGCAAAAAAATATTACTCCCCTCAAATACTAAAAATCATCAGGAGAGTTAAAAACCACAAAAGCTGCAGTAAAGTGGAATTTTTGAGGTAATAAAATCAGTCTCTCTGGAGAATTCCCTATACAACAAGAGATGTGAAATATCAGTTAAAACATTGCAACTCCAACTATTTCAAAAGAAGACAATAAGAGTGAAAGTGCCAATAAAAATGGAAACATTGCCAGTAAGTCTATGTCCCAAGATCTCTCAACAGCAGTGGAGGATAAAGGGAGGTTTCTCAATTTTGATATCTGTAGAAAGAGTTAAAAAAGTCGAAGCTCTGCCTTTCAAACAGGTGCAGACTCCTCACTCTTTTAAAACAAATTCTTCAACTAGCGGGCACTGAATACCAAGATCTAGAGTATGTTGGATTTGGAAAACAATTAATGGTTAAAAAGGTAACTATTGTGTTTTGTCTCTCCTTTAAGTATATGATTTCAAAAACTGATGAGGAGCTAATTCTAGTAGGCCTTGAAATTATTTCAGCAGACACCATAATCCATCAGTCTGGCTATTATCCCAATCCTCCCCATTTCTTGGAACCCACTCAGGTTTGACCCCTTCCCAGGTTCAGTGATCGTGGCTGATAAGACCCCTACCTGAATGTACAGGTGACTGAATAGACTGTCCTGTTCAATAAATGCTAGAATGGAAAATCTGACAATAGTGTTAACAGATGAGAACATATCTAAGCATAGGGCAAGTCCATTTTATGTACCTTGTGATCGAGTTGATATATTTTTGCAACAATACTCGGATTGATTGCAGCGTTCACCACACAATGATGTTGAATAATGTACTGGAAAATCTCACAGCACAAATCTGGTTATCTGGCATAGTCATGGTTCTATCCATTTAGAACAATCAGCCAAATAAATAAGCGTTGGCAAAGCCAATAGCTCTCGCCCATAAGAGCTATTGGCTTTGGCAATGTTTTGTAGCCATGCTGTACTGTAGTATAGATGGTTTACAGTGTGGCCTTTTTTTAAAAGTGCATTATCACCAGAATCCTCATAGTACTTGCACAGCAGCCATAACACGTGCACAGTAAACCCTGGCACCCCAGCCCCCCGATGCAGTGTCTGAAGGCTTAAAGGACTACGATCTAGGCATTCTCAGCAACCTCACGAACATCCTGACCATAATGTCTAATTTCAGCATCCAGTTGTAGCTCAGCTGTGTGCACACGCTCTAGAAACAATCCCTGGTAATCTGCCCACCTCTGCCAGATCTTAGGATGTTTTTAGGGACAACCCCTCGCCTGAAACATGGCAACCTCTAGTCCCATGCAAAAGTCCATCCTCTGTTTCCAAACTCTTAGATGCGACAGTTCAGCAGCCTTCCATTGTTGTGCAATGTCTCTTTTGGCCAGAATATGGCAGAGGAATAATAAATGACGCTTATACCTGTTGCCGCCTATGCCCTCAGTACTATGCAAAAGGAGTAATTTCGGGGCAAATGGGATGTCCCATGCAAGTACCTCAGCCAAGCAGGACACAACCCCTCACCAGAAGCGGGCCAGGACCCTACAACCCCACACCATGTGCAAAAACGTACCCTCCTCAGTCTCACACCGCAAGCACAAATGGGAGCCTATGAGAACCGTGCGTCACAACCGGCGCCTTGTATAGCATGCTCTATGGAGGTATTTAAACTGGATTAACCGTAAACGGGAAGATATCGCTGCCCCACGAGGGGGTTTCCAAGGCTTCCGCCCAATCATCATCCTCCTCTATATCGCCTAAATCCATTTGCCATGCAGCCTGGAGGGCAGATAATGTATTGGACCTGTTTGTGACCTGGATCTAGTATATATTGGAGGTCTTGTGGCTACGTAGGTCGCCCTTTAAGAGCTTGCCTTTGAGTGGATTAAAGTCTGGAAGGACCGTGAGAGCACAAATGTATGGAGATAGAGCGTGGCACAGCTACAAATATTTATAAAATTGACTATGGGGCATTGAGAATTCTGACAGGAGCTCCTGGAATGACTTGAGGAGGCACCGCATAACATCTCCCAATGTGGATATGCCTATGTGATCCCACTCCTGAAGGCCCCTCAACCCCGTTACCTGCAGAGTGAGAGAGCCCTGCCACAACATCGTCTCTTACGTCAAGCTCCCCCACGAGCCTATCTTGCGAAGGGATCGCCTCCACACCTGTATCACAATTCTGGTTGCAGGGGGAAAGGCTTCACCCACCTCTCCATGGTGTAAGCCGGATCGTCACATGAACAATACCACCAATCATTTAAAACATGCAGGTGAGAAGCGGCATAGTATGATTGGATATCTGCCGCGGCAACGCCCCCACAGTATGAGGACTGGAAACTGGTTTCGGAGGGCCACAGTGGAGGCTGTCTAGCCTTTTGGCTTGTATTATTGGACTTACTAAAAAAAGTATAAAGTCAAAATAGCACAATTTTTAGCGAATGATAGAGAAACATCATAGATACTCCGGCAGTGTTATGTTGCCTTTTCTTTTTGACAATGTTGGGACAGATGTGTTTTCTGTCACTTTGAGAAGCTGTGCCAGTCTTCCCAGTGGCTGCTTCTTATTTGATTGCTTTTTAGGTCTCGCTGAGCCAGCGCGCATGCGCTGCTCTGCGAGACTTTATTAAGGGGCTTTTAAAAGTGCTCCCAAAGCGGCCACCAGCGTGCGGTTACGCGCACAAGCGCGCGCCTCGCTCCGCCTCTTCTAATCACTGCTGCGCAAGCGTCATCGCGATCGCGATGACTTTCGCTTTCACGGCCGCACGGCGTTACTTTTACGCCGCGCGGCCAATGCTTGTTTTTAAATGTTCCTTTCCGCTCCGTTGCTGCTTCTTTCTTGAGGCTGCTCGTGTCTTCAGTGCAAAGCCCATTGTCTTTCCTTCACCTACTTAGCGCGGTGCTAGCAACTTTCTTTACGATCGTTTTTGTAAACATAGTTTGCGCTTTTCACAAGCGCTACTGTTTTAAGGCAAAATTCCACAGATCGTTGTTTGAATCTGACATGTTTCTAAACTCTTCCCCTGCCCTTCCATCCCGCTGTCTTTGCTCTGGCTTCCGCTCTCTTCCAATCGGCCAACGGGCTCCAGCCTGCGCCAGCATCACAGCAGAGCAGCGGAGTGAGGCGGACAAAGAAGGAGGGCTCTGCTAGAGTGAAAACATGGCAAAACCTTAGGGGGCTCATCTCTACCAACCACTTCCTCAGTGCTGTGCTGGAGCATAACTGTACTGTAATAACTTGCTATTGAGGCGGTAAGGATGGGTTGGCTCTTCGCGTGCATCTGTCTCTCCACAGCATACTGAGGGTCGCATAACACTGTGTAGTCGTCTTTCTACTCTGTCCACTTATACAGCATCAACGTTGGCAGCCGGGCTGCTCGAGTATGAACAGCGTGTACAGTACTCCTCTGCTAGACGTGTGCTTTACGATCAAACAGTAGTGCTTTCCACGTAATCTTGGACTCATTTTAAACTTTTGATTTCAGTCCTTGGTTTAATATGCGAGTCCTGGTGACCTGATGTGTTTGGCAAGACTCAAATCTCATTTTGGGTGTTCGTACAAAAAGCTTAACAAATCCTCAGTCTGACTATTGGCTGACTTTTTTATTCAGACAACTTGTCTGTTATCGTGCGCAGTGTGGACATTAAGGGGCATATTTACGTTCCCTGGCGCATCCCTGCATATCAGCAGGGATGCGCCAGGGAAAATGCGTCACGCAAGTTTACCCTTGCGCCACGTCCGATGCGCCGCATTTACAATGCGGCGCATCGTGGCGCAGGATAAGCAGATGCGTGACGCATCTGCCGGCGGAAGGTTGGTGCAGTGCTGAAGTTGTCGCAAGCGCGAGCGCAACTCCAGCACTGTTCCAACCTTCCCTATCCCTAACATGGTGCGTCAATCCCTACGCCTGCTTGAAGCAGGCGTAAGGATTTGACGCACCAGCGTCAGGAAAAGTGACTGCGTGAAATCTTGTAGATTTCACTACGTCACCTTTCCGAGGCGTTCCTGCGCCGGAACGCCCCCTGCGCCGGTACGCCCACATGAAACCTGACGCAGGTTTCATGTGGCGCAGGGGTTTACTACGTGACATCTCCCTAGATGCGTCACGTTGTAAATATAGCGCAACGCGGCGCATGGTTTGCGTCGCCGCTGCGTCACATGCGTGACGCAACGGCGGCGCAAAAGTGGCGCAAGGGGCTTGTAAATATGCCCCTCAGTATTTAGAGGTAATAGCATAACGTGGATTTCACAGGGGGTGTCAAATTATTATGTTCTCAGTTTGAAATCTTACTGTTTTACGATCAATTATCTGCTGACCTCTTCCCCCAGCGTTTGATTGCTTTCAACGCTATGAAAGTGCTAAGCTTGTTCTTATAGTACCTACAACTAGCATTGCATAGGTGCATAGGATATTTTGCTGCATAACTAAATACTTATAAGGTCCCAAAAGCGAGACCGATTGGCTATGCCAATGCTTGTTTTGTTAATCTTGTGTTTGTTCCACCGATGGAGCCCTGCCTCTTTACCCAACTCTTTGATTGGCTGGTTTCTATGCTTACTCTGTTCACTTTTAGGAAACTTCTTTTCATGCTACACTTTAAACCAATCTTTTGCACTACTTTATTTTTCAATTTGACGTTCCATCTTGGATGAATAAATAAAAATTAAAAAAAAGCACAATGTGGCAGGGGCCACATCATACCGCTGATTTCATCTGCAGTGCGCCGCATACTGCAAGGCCTCAGCCTCCAACTCAGGTGACCTTCATGCTAAATGTGGTGCCATGCTGGAATTTTAAAACAATGCAACGCTATTTACCACAAAGCATCTACCCTTTGCTATGTTTAATTTATTTTTTATTGCATTCGTATACCTGTCCTGTTTAGACAGCAGTATGTTTTATGTTTTTTTTTACTTCATTCTATTAGTGTATCTTCCACATGGTGTTTAGTTTGTGTGTGTGTTATTGTAATTGTGTAAGTGAATGGATGCAAAAATCAGTCCGCAGGTGACTGGATGGATGCTTGAGTCCATAGTGATAGAGTTGCATGTATGACGAATTATTGAGTGCTTATACTCATCAATGACTGAAGAGGCCCTTTCATTTAAAAGCCAGACCTATTGGCATTGCCAATTCTAGTTTCTTTGTAGGTCGTACTCCTTTTAACAAGAGACGTTGAGTGCAAACCTTAGCTGTACTGAAAGAAAGTACACCCAGAGTATTTATTCATCTATTAATAGTAAGGGTGGCTAAGGCCGTGTACATGGATGCAGAAGTTGATATTTTTCCTGTAGACGTGTCGTAGCCCAGTTGGACCTGATAACCTATGTTTTCCTTGGAATAAGACCTTGTGCCGATATTAGCTAGTATGTGTGAGCAGGGCAGAGAATTGTCGCTTTGCATCGTCTGCCCGGGTGCTCTTTTGATCGAATTGCCACTTGGCACCCGTGTTTTTTCCGCCTGCTCTGCAGAAGGCACTCCTACCTCCCCTGCTCCGGGAGAGGACACCAGTGACTCAGCGCTTCTCCAAATCCTGCGTTTTGGTGACGTGATTTATTGAGTCTGAACTGAAGCTCTGCATGTTTATCCTCCCTCCGCACATTCAGTGCTCTCAGGAAGTGCACTTCCCAGCAGGGTCATGCCGTCGTGTTTATTACAGTGCTCTGTGTACAAGATCTAAAAATAAACCAGTATTTGTATGGTTTCTAAAATCCGCTCCGGGAGGTGTGAGAGAATCAGAACTGGGGGGAGAGCCTAGCTCTTTTCCTGGTATGAAGGGTTGCTTCACCCAGTCCGCTTTTAGTGTCAGGTCTATAAAATCACAGGTTTGGATCCTTAGTAAATAAAAGATATTAGACATTCTATCTGGTTTGATGTACTATTTTTGAATAGCGTTATATTTAAGTTATTTGTTCAGTAGCTGGTGGTTGTGACATTGATAGTCCCGTGCTGTGCATCGCAGTGTTCTGTTGGATCCAAGATTTTAATTACTTCTGAAGCACTGCTTGACCTTCCACTTTAGCCCGCAGGGACAGGAAGTTTTCTGTTTTTAGGAGTGCTTTCTGCACTCAGGGTTGCCACTCATCCACAGTCTGATGACGAAGTGGGCCATGATGTTTATAAGACCAACATATGTTCCCGGTTCCGCTGGGGCACTTGCATGCAGTCTATAATGTTTTTCTGATTAATGAATTTCCTTGATAACATTATTAAACACTCGAGGTGTGTTCACGTTGTTCTAAAAACGGATGCTTGCGTTTATATTTCTGTGTGGACTGTGTAGTTTTTCATTTTTGTTTGCCTATTAGCTTTTATACTCTTCTTGAACAACTTGCACTTAGGATTGTTTTTGTAGTTATTCTGTTTCTCGTAGGATTCATTGTTAAGATAGTGCTACTAAACAAATGTCATGTCAGAGCACTTTACAACAGGTGGTTCATTCTAAAGACTGATAAACTCGTTTAGACAGTGATTGATATATATATATATATATATATATATATATATATATTTATATATATATTTTTTTTGAAACAATGGTCCGAGCCTTCAGGAGGCACTCGACCGCTCCCCCATTTCCTCGACATTCCGGTAAGTAGGTTGTTCGCCCTACGCGTTTCGAGGCCGTTTTGCCTCTCATCAGGGGCTGGCTGCTTTCTTCTCTGGCGCTTGAAAGTCTGTTATTTGCATGCATGATTGATTGATTGCACCCGGTGTGGCGCGCTGGGCGCGCTTTAAGACGAATGCACGCTGGGACATGTGGTCCTTAGAGAGTCATTCTTTACCTTTAGTAGGCTCCAAGCGCCAGTTTTTTGGCATATTTATTCCTTAGTAGGAGGGTAATCTCGAGGTAGTGTCCTTAGTAGGTGCTGGGCTCGCTGTGCTGTCCAGGTTGGGCATAGTCTCGACCTTCAGCCTCGTCTGTATTCACGATGGTGCACTCCCACACGCCGGGATAGGCGTGTCGAAAATCTTTTGAAACAATGGTACAAGCCTTCAGGAGGCACTTGACAGCTCCCCCATTTCCTCGACATTCCGGTAAGTAGTTTGTTCGCCCTACGCGTTTCGAGGCCGTTTTGCCTCTCATCAGGGGCTGAATGCTTTTTTCTCTGGCGCTTGAAAGTCTCTTATTTGCATGCACTACCTCGAGATTACCCTCCTACTAAGGAATAAATGTCGAGGAAATGGGGAAGCTGTCGAGTGCCTCCTGAAGGCTCAGACCATTGTTTAAAAATAAATAAATAAATATATATATATATATACATATATTATATATATATATATATATATATATATATTATATATATATATTATATATATATATTTTTTTTTTTCTACTGGCGGTCGCCAGTTTATAGTTAGGACCACGTTTCCATAGGAAAAGCATTTTTTGATGTGCTTATAACTTTGGCGTCGTTTGACGAATCTTTACGAAATTTTCCAAAAAGTTCCTTTTTTCAGGTGAGCTCCTATCCTGAAAGTTTGGGGGTGATTCGTGAAGGGGGCTGAGAAAAATGGGGGTCCCAAAACGTGTTTTCTCCATGCAATTTCCATAGGAAACTTTAGACAAGGCTACAGGTCAAACTGCTGAACGAATTACGCCAAATTTGGCAGGGAGAAAGGTCTTGGTCCAGAAAGCACGCTTTTGTTTAAATGGGGTAAGTCCGTTCAGTAGTTTTAGAGAAATATCAAAATTTACAGATATCGATATTTGAGAATTCTGACATCCGATTGGCTGAGGCGTTACCAGCACGAGAGTGCGGCTCATTGGTTGCGAACTGTTGAAACTAGGAAGTGTTGGCAGCCATTTTGTGACTGAATTGAAAGGCGTAGGGCGAAACAAAAGAGAAAAATTGTATAAGAGGGTATAGTAGGAACACTGTGGTCTTACTTTAAACAGTCTGTAAGGTGCAGAGGCAGGGAGTTTGAATGTTGCGTAGCCCGTGGAAATCACGTCCGCAGAACAACGGTGTGCGGTATTGCGGCAAGGTTGGGTAGGCTCTGGAAATCCCGTCGGGAAAACAATGCGCCGTATTGCGGCAAGCAGTGTGTAGGGTGCACACACAGGTAGTGTGAATGTGCGGTATTGCGGCAATGTTCAGTAGGCTGTGTAAATCATATCGGGAAAATAATGCGCCGTATTGCAGCCTTCCTTTAAAATAATGCGCAGTAATGTTTACTTATAATGCGGTGTTCACTTTTATCACGGACAGTGTCACTTTCTTAGATGAAATTTAATATTTTGTGGGAGGGCGTGTTCTGTTCGTGTGTCTGGAACAAAATTAACGTTTAATTGGCTGAGGTGTTCCAACAACGAGCTCAATGTTCATTGGCTGCGAACCATTGAAAGTAGAAGTGTTGCAAGCCATTTCCTCCCCGTCCGCGGAGTAGCAGGGACATCTTTTTGGCTGACGTGTTCCAAGCAGGACCTTCCCAAGCTTAATGTTCATTGGCTGCGAACCATTGAAAGTACAAGTGTTGCCAGCCATTCCCTCCCCATCCGCGGAGCATCAGGGACATCTGATTGGGTAACGTGTTCCAAGCAGGACCTTCCCAAGGTTAATGTTCATTGGCTGTAAACCATTGAAAGTAGAAGTGTTGGGAGCGATTCCCTCCCCCTCTTCGGAACACCATGGACATTTTATTGGCTAAAGTGTTCCGAGTACAAGTTTGCTCATTATTGGCTGGGAACGGTTCACTGTTGTGAACCATTTTGTGACGCACTTCAATGGAGTACGGGAAAAGAAAGTAGTAGCGGGGAGGGTAGGAACACTATTAACTCTGTACAGTGGTCACAAGGTGTGGTGGACAGGGATTGTGAAGGTAAAAATAGTTTTTTTATACATTTTAAGGGCCATTTATATAATTGGCGTGGGGTGTACAAATCACGGCGGGAAAATAACAAAGCGTGTTGCGGTCTTCTGTTAAGTTTGCGGGTGGGATACTTCCCAGGAGCACTGTTTAGTTATAATGTGGTGTTTACTTTTCTGACTGGGAGCTGTGGTTGCGCAGCAAAAATTTCAGTCTAGGTTTCAAATAGTTTTTATTAAGCAATTACAAATATACTTTCTTCGGAAACTGAAGCTGTATATATCAAAGGGGTGACAAATAAAAACTCAATTCATAAAATATCCCTTAAGCGTGGGCACACCCTCCCTTTTTTTTCTGCTATAGTTTGTAAAAGTGTTGCCCCATATTCTTGATAATATAAGAGGGCATGAGTTACTTTTAGATAAAGTAGAAAAGAAGTGCTACAAGAAACACTCCCGCACTACATCATCTCAGGTCACAAGAACAATAACAAGTAAAAAACAGTTAAAAACAAATCACTTTATATTACATAGAAATGTACGCTTTATCATTTTTTATAATTTCTATTCTGTAGAATTCGGGAAAGTTCGGTCGTAGTGCTTGGAGGTCGCTCACTGCTCCGCTAACAAATCACGTACTCCTTTGAGAATATATAGGATAGTAGCATAATAATATACACTACTGGTAGTATATATTCTATAGGGAGAAGGTGATTAGGAACAGCAACAGACAAAAATAGAAATATCAAAAAAACTCCACTGAGGTCAGTATAAATGTAAATATTACAATATACATACTCACACTATATGATCTCAAGGGAGAAATAGACTAAAAACCAGAAGCTGCTCACGTTACATATAAATCTTTAGTCTTCGCAGTGACGGGTCACAAACTCCTCTGAGATCATAATGTGTGGTTATTATAATATACATACTCACTATATGATCTCAAGGGGGAAATAGACTACAAACTAGAAGCTGCTGACGTTACATATAAATCTTTAGTCTTTGCGCCGACGGGTCACCAACACTTCTGAGGTCAAGAACAGTGTCAATATTATAATATACAAAGTCACACTATATGAGCTCAAAGGAGCCAGAACAGGAACAATGTTTGCTGTATTCTGTCTGTTTCTGAAAACAAGCTGCTGACGTTACATATAAATGGCAAAAACAACCAATAACACTTTTTTCTAAATACAAGTGTTTAAATATTGACAAATAGCTACGTATTATAAATATCTAGTATGCCATAATCAAACAACTCAGGATTATGTTTTGTGGCCTCAAAAGAAGAATCCGACTGCAGAAAAGAGCACCTGCATCACTGAATGTAGACTCGTAAATAACTCGCAAAAACGAAACTAATCAATCAACGGGTGTGGTTTATATACTTTTTGGTTATTGAGTAGTCTATGGAAGGAAGATGCAGCTCCGCCCATTTAGATGTCACGTTTTACAGTTGACACGTGCTCACGTTTTAACTGTTTAACTTGTGCACGTGTTGGGAAAAGTTACAAAATGTGAAGCGGAAAAAGTTTCGATTTCGAACCTAACACGTATAAGGTCCTTAATATGTACATACGTTGGAGAGCTTAAAAACTGTTACCCGGAAAACCGTGTCATTTCCATTCTCATGAGTAAATACATTTATTAATTGCCGTAATTCTAAATAGAATACATAAAAAAAAAGATCTACCAGAATAGAAGAAAAAGAAACCGTGATAATATTTCTCATCACTATGGTTTTAAATTAAAAAAATGAGAGCATCTGTAAAGCGTACAGCTACCCCTGGAAAGGTGTGCCGGCGCTCCGGGGCATCGGAAAGATTAAGCAAGGTGTTGCCCACAGTGACATAGTGGTGGGCTAACGTGCCGTGCCGCTGGAGCCGGGAATCGAACTGTGAACGCTGTTGTTCGAAGTCCGGTATCATAGCTGCTGCGTCACACTTTTTCCACACTTATATGTTAATTACTGCTAATTAAGTTTTAAACATTGTTAAATTATAACTTATAACAGACTACTGTTACAGTTAGTTTTTCACTAGAAAAAGTATGCACGTCTTTTTTAAATTTAGTTAAAAACAATATAGGTTTCAGGGACATTGTAGTTAGAAATTAGCATTTATAAAACCTTTGAAATTCACTGAAAAAACCATAGGTTTCAGGGGCGTTATAGTTAGCTGGACATTTCACTCGTACAAAACCATAGAAATTCCACTGTTATAGTTAGTTCAGCTAACTATAACTCGCGCCCCCGCAATGCACTGCTCATGACGTCCCATATTACATCACTCATGACAGTCAGTGACATCACTGATGACATCATCCAGTGTCTGTTTCTGTAAACTTTAAATATGTTTATATATATATATATATATATATATATATATATATATATATATATATATATATATATATAGCTGTATTGAAGAATGAGTGGGTGTATAAGTGTCTGAATAGATGATTTAGTAGGTGCGTAACTGACTGTATAAGTGAGTGATTAATCGTGTCTTACTGAATGCATGGGTTAGTGACTAAACTGTGTGAATGTCTGTATCAGTCTGTCAGTTGGTGTGTAAGCGGCTGCATGGGTTGGTGAGTGGCTACATGTGTCTACATGGGTTATTGATTGGTTGTCTCAGTATCTGTATGGGTGCCTGAGTGTATGTGTGGGTGGGTGGGGGGTGTGTGTGTGCGCATAGATGTGTGAGTGGGTAATTCACTGGGTGTACGGGTTCAAGAGTGCATCTGTGAAGGGCTGTATTGGTGAGTGAATGGATGTCTCAGTGGTACATGTGTGAGTAACTACATATGTGAAAGGCAGTATATGTGAGTGTTGGACTATATAAATGACTATATGTGAGAGTGAGTGATTGTGAGAGTGGCTTGATGGACGAGTGTGTGCTTGTGTCAGTGATTGTATAAGAGAGTAAGTATGTGTTAGTATCTGTATGAAGTGAGGTGGTGTGTGTATAACTGTATAGGTGAGTAAATGGGAGTATGATTGATTCTTTGCATGACTGACTAGGTGTGTGAGTAACTCTATGGTTAGTGGTGTTGTGTGAGTATCTGTATAGGTGTATGAGTGCATATTTCAGTGGCTATATTGATGAGTGACTGCGTGTATGAGTGACTATGGGTGAGTGGATGTGTGTGTAGACCTATGAATCAGTGAGTGGGTATGTACTAACTGGTATTGGTGTGTCTGTGGTTTCGAGAATGGTAGTCTGTATTTTAGAGGTGGTGTATCAAAGGTTATATTAGGGTGTGAGGAGGTGCATCAGATGATCACGTGGATGATGTCATCAGTGATGTCATTTGAGATGTCATCAGTGATGTCATCAGTGATGTCACTGACTGTCATGAGTGATGTAATATGTGATGTCATGAGCAGTGCATTGCGGGGGCGCGAGTTATAGTTAGCTGAACTAACTAGAACAGTGGAATTTCTATGGTTTTGTACGAGTGAAATGTCCAGCTAACTATAACGCCCCTGAAACCTATGGTTTTTTCAGTGAATATATATATATATACATACATACACCAAACAAGATGTATGTACAAAGCTGTGGTTAAGGTCATCAATGAGATGCATTTACAGGCAAGTCAAAGGGCAGGTCAGAAACCAATATCAAAGGAAACTGACACATTTTACGGAGCAGCATTGTAAATTAAGGTGCTTATTTTAGTGCTTTGGGAATTCAGAAGATAAGGAGCCAACAAATGCTCTTTTAAGTTCAGTTATCTATTGGCAGAGAATAATTCCAATCCAGTATTGCTTGTGAAGGCTGTCCCTGACAGGGCTGGTCACCCAGACATTTTGCCATGTGAGCTTGTGATCGCAGGTTAATTCGTTGACATCTGACAACTAACTCTACTTTATCTGTGATTTCAGAATCAAATCTGTGAATAACGATCTCACACTGGAGCAAAATAGGGCTATAACAAAGATGTTATGTTCTCCAGAGAGAGCGGTTTCAGGAACAAATGATGCTTATTGCTCTTCTATCACTGAGGGCTCTCTCTCCAGCACACTCGCCAACATCCCCCTCTGAAGTATAAACCATATCTCCTCGGACGCAACTTTACAACACTTGGGTCAGGGAAGATGAGCACTCAAAGGTGCAGAGTATGCCTTCAATCATGTTAGCGTTCAGACAAAAAAGTTACTTTATTTGGCACAGCATAGAAACGTTTTACTCCCTTCACCTCTCACCTTAAGCCCTCTCCATAAATAGTCCTATATCCTCTGGTTCATACATGCTCACTCCACCTGTCCTTTAATTGTTCTTCCTCTTAACGTCTACCCCTTTCACTTACAATTTCTCCTCCTATTCACCTCCTTCTATAAAGTTTCACTCCTGTGCTCCCAAAGGCTTGAATTCACAGCCATACTGCCACAGTTTTATTTCACAATATTATCCACAAACATATAGTTGTCTAAATGGAGAGTACAATATTGAATTTTAAAGCACAATATGTAAAGCATAAATATTGATGACATTTGACGTCCTAAATAACTACAAAAATATACATTTTAAAAATATCAACTTAAAAAAATACAATAAAGTGCATACATATTGATAAAACATATTAAACACAGCATATTAAAACATAACCACCATCATATAAATAAAAGCGAAATAAACTTTCAAATCTATGTAGAACATACATTTGTGCTTACCAAATAAGAAATAACCCCACTAAAAATTCTGAAACTAAATATTAAACTAATCAAATTTAAAAGTGCAACAGTTAACAAATAGACAACCACAGCTAATTAAAAAGTTGTTATAAGGTAGCGTCAATGTGGGTGCACACCTACAAAAAAAAAGCCTATTACTCTGCAAGAAAGAACAATTTACAGATTACTAAAAATTACTCTTTTGTGTAATCCGCTAAAATCACTGAAGAAATTGTACAGCTAGCTTAATATAACATCTGTAAGTTCTAGAACTATATTTTTGACTTAAAACATTATCAAAATTCTACTGTAAAAAACAACTTCTGCTACAAAAGAATGAGACTTAGGTTTTTTAATATGTTTTTATTGGCACGTCAAAGATGTACAGACATTGTATACATTCACCAGATAACGTCGTATTATCTCATCCTCTTGAATATACATACACATATACATGCCATTTTTGAATGCCCCCCCCCCGGCTCAATTAACCTAGACCTCATGCGGGTGACTCCAGACTACCTTGTTCATGGGGGAATCCCTGGACGATCATGCCCTCCATCTTATATGTCATTGTGTGTGGGAATTGAGCACATTGAACCCCCCTGCCTCCCAAGACCCCCTATGTGCGACCACGATTCTGCGGCTCCAAGCATCGTTGTCCCCCTTAATCTACGCGGGTAACTCATCTGGAAGTGTCAGTAGTTCCGTTAGCATTGCCGCCCATGCCCTCATATCCTCACTCACTCTTTCACCCACTCCATGATGCCTTCATGTGACAACCTCTGCATTAATCCACTCAGCCATATCTTTCATCCACTCTTCTATCTTCGGATGTCTGGGGGACATCAATCCAATTACAATCCTGCGTTTGGCCATCAGCAGCCCCAGCACCATGAACCGCCTTCTTAGCTTCTTTTTCTTGCGAACTGGAATTAGCCCCAATAAGCACCGTGATGGTTCCCTAGGGGTCTCCCACCCTGTGACAGTATTAAGTTTCAGAAGGACGGTCTGCCAGTATACTCTATATCCAGGTAACTCCATATCGTGTAGGAAGTCTGCCGGTTGCCCCCTACATCCTGGGCACTCCGAGCGCTCCGGATATATGGTTTGCAGCCTACTGGGAGCTAGGTATACCCGATGTAACACATTGTATCGAAGGAGCTTAAACCTCGCGTTTATGGATGTGCTCTTGACCCCTTCTTGAATCTTTTCCCAATCTCTTTCGGTAAGGGTCTTTTCCACCTGTGCCTCCCACCGCTCTTGCACCGCAAGTGCTTTTCTGGGAGCATCCTCCCTCAGGGCCCTGTATATATGTGCGATCAACTTTTTGCCCCCTGCAATCAACAGGATAACTTCTAGTGTTCGGGAAGTAGGTGGCGCGTCGGGGAAAGACAGCCAGATCTCTCGAGTGGTGGCTGCAATCTTTGCGTATTGCAAAAACTGTCCAGATCCCAGCTGGACTGTCTCCAATGCGTCTGTCTGTGATATGAATCTGTTGTTGGGGAAAAGATCTCCCAGAGTCGCACAGCCACCTCCCCGCCATCTCTGCAAAGGCCTAGACCTCTCGATGTTGCGAAACGGGCGTAGTGCCCATATGCTCATTCCCTCTGCGAACGGGACCCGTTTTATCACCGTCCTAACTGTTCTGTCCCATGCCTTACACACCGTACGGACCGTGTATGGCAACCAGTCTGGAGCCCTGGCCCCATCATCAGGACCTCTGGCAGTGAATGTCCACCGCACGTGCCACTTAACATTCTACTCTCCCAACGATCCTCTTCATCCATCCAATGCACCGCGTGCTGGAGCTGTGCCGCCATGTAATAATATTCCATACAGGGTACCTCCAGTCCACCCATCCGCCATTCACGCTTCAATGTCATCCGGCTCACTCGCTTCTTCCCGGTGTGCCAGAGTAGTTCCACTAGCATTTTTGGCAGTTCAGTGAAGACTCGCCTAGTTATATCATACAAAGTGCCCTGAAAAATATATAAACACCTAGGGAGCACTACCAATTTTGCCAGGGTGATTTTTCCCATCAGTGACAGCATGTGTATTCCAAAATTTTATGTTCGGCTTCAAACCGCCTATGACTCTCCCTATATTGGCCTCCTCAAACTCTTTTGCGTCATGTATGACCCTTATACCTAGATACCTCACGAACTTAATCTCCCAGGGTAGTACCAGTATCTGCATATCTGCCTCCGATCGCCCCTTCAGAGTCTCCAGAGGGAACAGCTTAGACTTGGAGCGGTTGACGCGCAGTCCAGTGTGTTCGCCAAACTCCGCCAGAGCCTTCAGCATGAGCGGGACCGATTCACTAGGGCTCTGAAGATGCACCAATGAGTCATCTGCATAGAGCGATACAACGTGCCTGGTGTCCCCAACCTGTATTCCCCACTCATATAATACATCCCGCAAGCGACCTGCAAGAGGCTCCATAGCTATCGAGAAGAGAAGTGGCGACATTGGGCATCGCGGTCGGGTTCCCCTATGCAGCACAAAGCCTCGTGATTCCAACCCACCTATTCGTACCCTGGCTGAGGGTTCTTTATACAATAGTTGCAATAATTGCACCGATTTTATGTAGTGTCCTCTGATGCCCATCTTGTACAATACTTCCCAGAGGAATTCCCAGGAGAGTGAATCGAACGCTTGTTTGATGTCCAGTAACGCCAAAGCGTATTGCCCTTCGCGTAAGGCAGGGGAATGAAGCACCAGCGACAGCCGCCGTAGGTTACATTGTGAGTTCCTGTTTGGGATGAATCCCCATTGGTCATCACGCTATTAATTGTGGTAGATATCCTAACAACCTCGTGGCCAATACTTTACTTAAACTTTTCAGGTCCACGTAAGCGTGGACAGTAAGAGGAGACCACCTGGCTATCTCTATCAGGCTTTGGTAGCATCACTATTATTGCCTCTCTCAAGGACTCGGGGAGCACCCCCCTCTCATAGGCCTCCTGATACACCTCTAGTAATCGCTCAGCCAGTTTTTCTTGCTGACAGCTTGTAAAACTCAGCCGGCAGGCCATCAGCTTTGGCTGACTTTAGTGTTCTGATGGCTGTCAATATCTCCTCCTTTGTAATGGGAGCATCCAAGATCAAACTGTCGTCCTCAGACAGCTGGGGCAATCGTATCCCCTCCTGATATGACCGAATCGCTAGCGGGCTAGTTGCCCTGCAGGTGTTCTGCAGACACTTCCAGTATCGCTTTCTGTGAGGACTTTAGCCTACCCTGTTTGTCTCAGAGCCCTGATATTGGCGTATGTCGGTTCTCACCGCCAATGAGCATTGCGAGCATGCAGCTCGCTTTATCGCCCTCTCAGTGCAACCTCTTTCTATATGTAGAGTGGGAGAACTTATCAAGCCTGTCCCAGGTTTCCAGTATTTCGGCCCTGCACCCCTGCCAGGCCTGCAGACTAAGGGATCGTTCGATCAAGTCTTTCCCTAATGCGCCTAGACGCTTCTCGAGCCTATCTAGATCACTGAAGAGTTGTTGCTTAACACCATACGTTATCCTCATGCACTCCCCTCTCAATACCACCTTCATAGCATCCCAGTCCATTGCCCTAGATGAGGCACTGCTCCAGTTGTCATTAAAATAGCCATCCAACATCCTGGTTAACACGTGCACAAACACCTGATCAGATAACGCTTCCACAATCATTCTCCGTAGCGGGACCGCTGGTATCTGTACCCGCATACAAATAGAAACCAGCAGGGGGGAGTGATCTTTAAAGACCACGTAAAGGCCCTATTAATCACCCCCAGTGTTGACCGAAAGTACATGGCATCCTCTTTGGATCTACCTTACATCAGGGGGCAGCTCCAGCCAGACTCTCTGGTTGTGCATACTGCCCGTAAACATGGATATGTACTGGAGATGCCCCACCCCCTGACAAAGAAAGTAAAGCACGCAAACGGGTGGCCCCTCAATCTGCCACCCGCTGGCTCATCGCAACCTCGGCCGGTCTACACTATAGGTATGGCTGAGCACAGTGGGATGAAATAGGAGACCTGATCCAACACCTCCCGGGTCAGTACAGGCAAAGGGCTCAGGAACTTGTAGCTGAGGGCCCAACCATCTCCAATATGATCATTAGGTGTGCTCTAAATGTGGCCGACATTGCCACGAGGGGTATTAACTCCAAGGTTCTCATCCGCCGACATGCCTTACTCCTAGTCTCTGACTTTAAGCCAGAGGTCCTACAGCATCTGATCAATATACCTTTTGATGGGGAACACCTCTTCGGGCCTCAAGTTGATCAGATGCTAAAGATGATCAAGAAGGACACGGCCAAGGTACTGGCACTTTTCAGTCCCCATGGCTCTGTTGGTCCTTTTGTCGCTCACAATTCCATGGCGGTGCCAAAACAACCTCTCCTGAGGCTTCATAGCAGAGGCAACAGCAGCATCCGCACGCCTCTCGGGTTGTTTCCAGATGTGCCTATTGGGTAAATAACCACAAGGGTGGAGGCGATGAGGCAAAGGGAGCCACCCTTGTCAAGCAGTGACTCTTGCTTACTGCCCCTGACCACATTACACTTGTTGGGGAACGCTTGCAGCAGTTCCTCAAATAATTGCAAAACATCACCTCAGACCAATGGGTCTGTCCATTGTAAAACAGGGCTACTGCCTGGAACTTACTGCTCCATCCGCAACCCCCATCCCCCCAAACCCTCAAACACTTATTCGCAGAACACCAGCGTCTCCTTGAAGAGGAAGTGGATGCGTATTACTCAAAGGGGCCATAGAACCTGTGCTGCCTCACCCACGTGGCAAAGGAGTGTACTCCCTGTACTTTCTCAGGCCCAAGAAAGACTGGCCCCTCAGGCCTATACACTACCCAGGCCCCTCAACAAGTACATCCTGTCGGAGCACTTCCACATGCTCCAGGACGTTATTCCTCTACTGCAGCAAGGCGACTTCATGACCACTCTCGACCTGAAGGATGCCTATTTCCACATCCCGGTCCACCCTGAACAACGCCGACACCTCGGGTATGTGGTAAGTGGACAGCACTTTTAATTCAAGGATCTACCCTTAGGGGTAACTTCGGCTGGCAAAGTCTGTACCAAATGCCTTGGAGTGATAGTCGCTCATCTCAGGAGGAGCGGCTTCCACACTTTCCCGTACCTCGATAACTGGCTGATAAAGAACGCAAGCAGACAGCAGTGCTTGGCCCACACCAAGATCACCCTAGATCTCCTCCACGATCTCTGGTTCACCATTGATGTGGTAAGATCCTCCTCAAACCCTTCAGGGTACATCCCTTTCTAGGGGCAGTTATAAATTCAGTTACTGGTAAGACTTATCCTAGCCTTGCACGGGTCCAATGTTTCCAGCTTCTGCTTCTTCTTTTTCAGCTAGATTGCCATCTAACTGTCAGGACAGTAATGTACCTCCTCAGCATGATGGCCTCTTGCATCACCATCGTTCCCCCACTCTCCTCATGCGCCCTCTTCTAGAGTGCCTGATGGCACACTGGTCACAAGGAGAGGGTTTCGGGGAGGATCTCGTGTAAATTTGGGCCAGCACCCATTGCTCTCTGCAGTCGTGGAAAAGCAACAACCTGTTTCAGGGTGCAGACCCTTTCTAGACCCGGTTCCCCATGGATGCCTCTCATGGGCTGGGTGTGGGGGGCACATTTCAAGATATGACCGTTCAAGGTATGTGGACACCCCTTCAACAGACCTTCCACATCAATTATCTGCAATTACTGGCAGTCCAACTGGCTCTCAAAGCTTTCTTCTACCACATACATCACAAAATAGGCAATTTGACTGCCATGTATTACTTTTGGAAACAAGGAGGCACGCATTCTCCCCAGCTCTCGACATTAGCACAGAACATTTGGTGTTGGGTGATCCACCACAAGGTAAGTCTGCCTGCTGTGTACCTTCTGGGAGCAGACCACAACTTCGCTGACCTGCTCAGCAGGATGTGGCAACAAATCCACGAGTGGGCACCCCACCCCCAAGTTGTGCTCCCATACTTCCAACATTGGGGTTCCCCAATGTAGATCTGTTCACAACCACCGAAAACGCAAAGTGCCCAAGCTTCACCTCCAGATTTCTGCACCCACAGTCCATGGGTAATGTACTATGGATGAACTGGCCAGGGCTATTTGCTTATGCGTTTCCGCCTCTCCCACGTCTTTCATACGTGGTCCTGAGACTATGGCAGATATCCCTTACCCTCATCCTTGTGGCTCCCACGTGGACCAGACAACCCTGATTCACAATCATCCTAGAGTTGTCTGTACTCCCTCATGAGAAGCTTCCCAACCGGATGGATCATTTCCCTCAACACCAGGACTCAGTCATACAACCCAAACACTAGCAGCTCAATCTAGAGTTTGGCTACTGCAGTCTTCCTACTGAGTCTGTTCCATCCCAAAACAGGCTCGCCATCCCATTTCTAGCGCCTGCTAACGCGGCAAAGCTTTGTCCACTACTGCCTACCCAAACACATCGATCCACTCACGTCAGTGGTGCAAGACATCGTCTGCTACCTGTTTCACTTGCTGCGCTCCGACCTGGCTTACGCTACCATTCGTTTGCATTTGGCTGCAGTGGCAGGATACCTACTGAACACTCTTTATTATTCAGAGTCTCCATCATTAAGGCTTTTATGGAGGGACTTAATAGGGTTATTTCACCTAGGATACCCCCAGCCCCCTCTTGGAACTTCAATGAAGTCATCTCTAGGCTCATAGGCGCACCTTTTGAGCCCCTTCATAGTGCCCTCTTCAGTTTCTGTCATGGACAATAGCATTTCTAGTTGTAATCACTTCCCTCAGGTGTGAGTGAGATTCAAGCTCTCGCACTGGAAGAACATTTTTTTAAGGTTCACGTTGACAAGGTAGTTCTTAGAACTAACCCAAAGTTTCTGCCTAAGGTGATCTTCTCTTTCCACCGTAACCAGACAATTGAGCTTCCCGCGTTCTTCCCACACCCAGGCTCAGTAGCAGACTTCACACACTAGATATGAAGAGGACATGTTCTACATGACAGCGTGAAACCATTTCGTAAAACGTACCGTTATTAGTCGCCTACACTATACCTCACAAAGGCAGTGCCATTTCAAAAGCAGCAATTTCTCGCTGGCTTGTCAAGTGCATTCCGACCTGGTATGCCAAGGCCAAAAGACAGCACCCTGCTCCCCCCTAGACCTAATTCTAGATGTATATAGGCAGCTTCCATGGCTACTGTGTGTAACATCCCAGTAGCTGATATCTATAAGGCAGTTACCTGGTCCACACCACACAGAAACTACTGTGTGCATGTACTAGCACATCATGCTCAAGTGGGCCAGGCTGTATTACGTACACTTTTTTATCCTCTAAAACATCCCCTGGCTAACCACCGCTTACTGGAGAACTGCTTTACAGTGGTGTGCAGAGTTTGTACATCTGGTTGTATGACAATACAGTGTATGCATTTACCACGCTTGCGTTTACCAAGCGTCATTTACCACTAATATACTTTACCACACATGCCTTTACCACGCAAGGTAAGTTTATTAAAGATAAATTAAACCCTCACACACAAGCAAACATATATAATTGTAAATTAATTTTATTTATTAATAAGACCCCCAATTCCCCTGTTTTTTTAAATATTATTATTAATGTACATCTTTTCTTTATTTTTCCCAAACCCCCCTTTTTTGCCTTTTTCTTACCCTCTTTTTTAATTTTACCATTCTATACCCCTACCCACTCCTAAACCATCCTCATCACCCTATACCCCCACCTACCCCTAAACCCTAAAAACTGTCCATCCCACCCTATTCCCTTACCCACCCCTAAACCATAGAAATATCCTTACCACCCTACACCGTTACCAACCCCTAAAAATACCCTTACCTCCGTATAACTGTATCCACCCCCAAACCATGTTTGTATGTATGCATA
Organism: Calotriton arnoldi; assembly: GCA_963921515.1. NCBI lineage: Eukaryota > Metazoa > Chordata > Amphibia > Caudata > Salamandridae > Calotriton > Calotriton arnoldi. Next base: position 3,021,781 of record CAWUFW010000025.1, on the reverse strand, counting down.
CATACACATATATATTTGTGTGTGTGTATATATGTGTGTGTATATGTGTGTGTATATATGTGTGTGTGTGTGTATATATGTATATATGAATGTCCCAAAGTTGCCCAGAAAATGAAGCCGCACACCGCTGAAAAGGTAGGTAACAAGCCTTTATTTCTCAAGCATATTGGTTCCCCTCTGGAAAATCAATCCTTTGGCCTGACGCGTTTCAATGCTTTTGTGCATCTCTTCAGAGGCCGACATGGGGAAGGAATTCTCCGCCGCTACACTCCTTCTGCAATGCAAAATTTATTTCAATTACCCTCCGGTGTGCTCGTGACATCACGTTTACTTTCAACATTGCTTGCTGGGGAATGTAGTCTTTTTAGGCATTTTTAACCCTCCAGTGGGTCCAGACCCCATGCCTAATCCAGGATACATTAAACTAGCCCTCCAGTGGGCCCCAGACAGGGTACAATATGCCTTATTCATGAACCTTCAGCGCCGATGCAGAGGGGACGTTACGTCCTGGCCGTGGAAGCGACGCACCTCCTGCAAAGCAAAGAAAGGGCCGAGAAATAAAGGCTTGTTACCTACCTACCTTTTCAGCGGTGTGCGGCTTCATTTTCTGGGCAACTTTTGGACATGTTTACACGGCGGCCCTGGCCGTGGAAGCGACGCACCTCCTGCAAAGCAAAGAAAGGACCGGCCGGGGGGCAACATCCCCTCTGCATCAGCTCTGAAGGTTCATGAATAAGGCATATTGACTGACTGACAGAGAGAGACTGACTGACTGAGAGAGGAAAACCTGCTCTCGCTACAATGAAGCAAAGCAGGATTGCATGTCAGCAGCTCCCCTTGCACAAAAGCAATGCCGGCTCCCGCAGGAGGCGGGCAGCCGGCGGGACCGTGGGGGTATTGGGGCTCCCCCCACTGTCCCCAACACAAAGGGCCGGCCCCGGGGTATGGGGTCCCCGGGGCCAGAAGTGGCCACGAGGCCCCCCTTCAATATTAAAATTTTGAAGGGGGGGCCAATAAAGGCCTAAGGAGGGGGGCCACGCAGCCCCCCTCCTTAAAAAAAAAAAAAAAAAAAGTGCCCATGCCTTGGGGTCCCCGGGGCCGAAATTGGCCTGGCACATTGTAAATTGGGGGATTAAGTCCCCTTCAATCCTGAGGGTCCCTGAGGGCCAACTAGCCCACCAGGTACCTCCAGTAAGCGCCACAGAGCTGCGTTGCAGAGAGGTGGTCTGAGGCCACGCCCCTTTTTACACCTCTCTGCAACGCAGCTCAGTGGCGCTTAATGGAGGTACCTGGTGGCCTAGTTGGCCCCAGGGACCCTCAGGATTCAAGGGGACTTAATCCCCCAACTTAGAACACGCCAGGGGTGTGTTTGCAGAGTGCTGCAGGGAGGGGGTGGGGCCTGATATAACAAGTTAGCAATCCTGCTGTGTGGGACTTATTGGAGGTAATGAAAGGGGTAGTTGGCCCCCAAGGTTGACGTTGGGGGCTAACTATCCCTCCTGTTACTTCCGCTAAATCCCACACAGTGGGATTGCTAAAAGGTGTTTGAAGGCCATGCTACCTTTCTCCACCACTCTGCAAACGCGACTGCTATGTTATAGTTAGAAATTTGCATTTAAAAAACCATAGGTTTCAGGCACGTTATAGTTAGAAATTAGCATTTAAAAAACCTTAGAAATTCACTGAAAAAACCAAAGGTTTCAGGGACGTTATAGTTAGTTGGACATTTCACTCGTACAAAACCATAGAAATTCCGCCGTTATAGTTAGTTCAGCTAACTGTAACTCGCGCCCCCGCAATGCACTGCTGATGACGTCACATATTACATCATTCATGACATGGTCAGTGACATCACTGATGACATCTCAAATGACATCATCCACGTGAAAATCTGATGCACCTCCTCACACTCTAATATAACCTTTGATACACCCACTGTAAAATACAGACTACCATTTTCGAAACCATCGACACACCAATACCAGTTACTACATACGCACTCACTGATTCCTAGGTCTACACACACACACACACACACACACACACACACACACACACACACACACACACACACACACACACACACACACACACACACACACACACACACACACACACACACACACACACACACACGCAGTCACTCACACGCAGTCACTCACACACACACGCAGTCACTCACACACACACGCAGTCACACACACACACACGCAGTCACTCACACACACACTCAGTCACTCACACACACACACACACACGCAGTCACTCACACACACACACACACACACACGCAGTCACTCACACACACACACACACACACACACACACGCAGTCACTCACACACACACACACACACACACACACACACGCAGTCACTCACACACACACACACACACACACACACGCAGTCACTCACACACACACACACGCAGTCACTCACACACACACGCAGTCACTCACACACACACACGCAGTCACTCACACACACACGCAGTCACTCACACACACACACACGCAGTCACTCACACACACACACACGCAGTCACTCACACACACACACACGCAGTCACTCACACACGCAGTCACTCACACACACACACACGCAGTCACTCACACACACACACACGCAGTCACTCACACATGCAGTCACTCATCAATACAACACTATCATATGCACGCATACACCTATACAGACACTCACACACCACCACTCATCCAGAGTTACTCACACACCTAGTCAGTCATGCAAAGAATCAATCACACTTCCATTTACTGACCTATACAGTTATACACACACCACATCACTTATTCAAACAGAAACAAACGCATACTTACTCTCTTATACAATCACTGATACAAGTACACTCATCCATACAGCCACTCTCACAATCGCTGACTCTCACGTATAGTCATTTATATACTCCAACTCTCACATACACTGCCTTTTACATATGTAGTTTTGCAGCGTGAATCTTTCTGGATTCACTATGCTGTGCATTATTCCGCCATCTTGTGGTTGGGTCCGGAATCGTAGTATTTTCTCTCTTTTTTTTGTTGTTGTGGCCCAGGTGGGCGGCGACGTCCCACCATTTGGTGTCCTTCGTGACGTCGACGCGCTTCCTGCGGAAGCTCCCACCTTTGGTTGCCATCTTCAGATGCTTTTTTCCGCCGTTGGGTCTGGATCGTTGCCGAAGAGTTCCAGAACTTTGGAAGAGGAATCAAGGAAAATCGAAGAAAAACGACGAAAATCAGTTTCAACTACACCGGACTACAGGTCAAATAACCGGGACGACGAGGGAGAAGGTTTACAACCTGGATCTCGACGTCCTACAAAGAATGCGCTCGCAGGGGGCTCCCTGAGCGCGGGTATGGACAAAACACAGTTCAAGTTTTGCACCAACTGCCACCACAAGTACGCCCAGAAGGACCAGCATCCAGTCTGCAACCTCTGCTTGCCGCTCGACCACAGCAGCGAAGACTGCAACGCGTGCTCGGCGTTTACACCCAAGACCCTCAGAGTGAGGGAGAGGCAGAGAAGGGCGAACCACAACACGCAGGGGCAGGGACCACCTCCATCGCTCCGAGACCTGGGCCTCTCCAGTGGAGAGGAGGACAACATCGCCGGAGGACTGCGCAGTCGTCGAGGTCCATAAGAAAACGTCGAAAGAGGTAAGGGAGTCGTCGACCCCTAAACACTCGAGCGACACTCGAAAGGGTGAAGCTAAAGCCCCGAGCGACACTCGTAGAAGTGAAGCTAAGTCCTCGAAGGGAGCATTGCCGCCGAAACATTCGACGAAGCGGGCGGTAGAGGAGGCAACGTGCCTGCCACATCGCACCAAACGTTCCAGCAAGGCTATCAAGGGAACAACCAAGGCCAGCAGCAGCAAAACTGGCAGTACCAGCCCCTGGGCCAGTCCTTTTGAGGGCGCGGAAACGGACGAGGACGAACTCGTAGAGGAGGCCAACAGCCCACCTCCAAGTGACTTCACCATCAAGCCAACAACCACCCTAGCAACACCTCGGTGTGGGGGCAAGGACAAACAGAGAAACAAAAACCTGACGTTCCACAAGAAACAGTTCCTCGAACACACAACACCGGTAGGAGGCAGGATAAAGAACTTCCTCAAGCAGTGGAGGAAGGTCACTACAGACAAGTGGATACTAAACATCATACAATACGGATATTGCATAGAGCTGGAAAAACAACCTCCAACAAGAAAACCAAGAAACAAGGCTCACTCAGCAAAAGAACTTTCGCTCTTGCAGCTGGAGGCGAAGGAACTGCTCAGCAAAGAGGCAATAGAGGCAGTACCGCACAACAAAGGGGTTTACTCAACTTATTTCCTCGTGCCAAAGGTGGACGAAACACTAAGACCTATCCTAGATCTGAGATTCTTAAATAAATTCATAAGAACTCAAAGATTCAAGATGACTTCCCTACAGGAGGTAATTCCACAAATACAACAAGGGGATTACATGGCAACTATAGATCTGAAGGACGCGTACTTACACATCCCCATCAACCACAGGCACAAACGTCTACTAAGGTCTGTGATCAACCAGACTCACTACCAGTTCACAGTACTAGCATTCGGACTCAAATCCGCACTAAGGGTGTTTACAAAGTGCCTAGCAGCAGTAGCAGTGCACCTACGAAGGCAAGGAATACACGTATATCCCTACCTCAACGACTGGCTCGTAAAGGCAAGCTCGTACAACCACTGCAAAGAACACATCCAGCAGGTCGTACAAGCACTGAGCCAACTGGGTTTCTCAATTCATTGGGAAAAATCGTCAACCGAACCGGAGCAGATCAAGATATTCTTAGGGTCCGAGATCAACACCATACAGGCCAAAGTGTTCCCCAGCAGGAAGAGAACATTGGCGATACTGAAGGAAACACGTCCTTACCGCAAGGGGCAAGTCCTGACAGTGAGGACGGTGAGCAAGTTAATGGGAATGATGGCGTCATGCATCCACCTAGTCCCAAATATCCGTCTACACATGAGACCATTCTAGGAATGGATTCAGCAGCAGTGGTCACAGGCAACAGGGAGTTGGGAAGATCTTGTGGTTGTCACACACGCAGTGCATCAGGAAATGGCGTGGTGGAACAAGGAAAACATATCACAGGGGAAGCCATTCACACAACCAACTCCAACAGTGACCATCACAACCGACGCCTCCCAGCTGGGGTGGGGCGCACACATGAACAAGCTGAAGGTGAGGGGTCTATGGTCGCAGCAAGATGCGGTCAGACACATCAACTGCCTGGAGCTAAAGACTGTATTCCTAGCCTTAAAAGCATTTCAGAAAGAGCTGTACGGGAACAGGGTGTTGGTCCAAACAGAGAACACAACCACCATGTTCTACATCAATAAACAAGGAGGAACACAATCAGTGGCACTATCAGGGCTAGCACAGGAAATATGGAGATGGGCCATTCCACTAAAAATAGACCTACTGGCAATACATCTCCCGGGGAAGGACAATGTGGAAGCAGACCGACTCAGCAGGCAGATGTCGGCATCCCTCGAGTGGGAGCTCAATCAACAGGAAATAGAGAAGCTATTCTGGAAATGGGGTACACCGCAAATAGACCTATTTGCAACACACCAGAATGCAAAAGGCCAACACTTCGCATCCAGACAACCAGACCATTGGACACAAGGGAATGCGCTATGGATAGATTGGTCAAAGACATTTGCATACGCTTTTCCCCCGATACCACTGATGCACAGGGTACTCAGCAAATGCAGAATCAGCAACATGACACTAATACTGATAGCACCTCAGTGGGCCAGACAGTCCTGGTTCTCACAGATAGTGGAAATGGCACCAGAACCAGCACACAGGTTCCCAAGTAGAAAGGAATGCAATGCAGAACGGAAAGGTGCTACACCCAGAACCGGAGAGCCTCAGCCTAGCAGCATGGCTCCTGAAGACTTAGAATTTGCACACCTCAAATTACCACCAAGTAGCATGGCAGTACTCAGGGAGGCACGGAGACCTTCCACAAGGAAGTGCTACGTAGCAAAGTGGAAGAGGTTCTCCGAATGGTGCATCAAGGAGAATCTACAACGAAAGATCACAAGGGAATCAACGGTACTAAAATACTTAACACACTTGCTACAAAGCGGATTAAGCTACACATCCTTGAGGGTGCACTTGGCTGCGGTAGTGGCCTACACAAGAGGAGAGACGGGGAAAAGTTTCTTCACCTCTCAAGTTGTGAAAAGATTTCTGGAAGGGGCGAAAAGAATCACACCCCCAAAGAGGATGCCAGCACCAGCGTGGAACCTCAACGTAGTGCTAACTCTATTGATGAAGGCACCCTTTGAACCTATTCACAAGACTACACTGCACATGCTCACACTAAAGACAGCCTTCTTAGTGGCTATCACTTCACTACGAAGAGTAAGTGAGTTGCAAGTACTGACACTCCAAGAGCCCTACTTGCAAATACACAAGGACAGGATTGTAATGTGGACGGACCCACACTTCATGCCAAAAGTGGTGTCTCGGTTCCACATTAACCAAACAATCCGAATACCAAGTTTTTTCCAAAAACCTTCCACCCGAACAGAAAGGGCGCTGCACACACTAGACGCCAGAAGGGCTGTAATGCACTATATGGAGAGGACAAAGGAGTGCAGGAAAACAAAACAGTTCTTTGTCTCCTTTGCCAGCTGTTTTCTGGGACGACCAGTCACCAAGAATACGATTGCACGATAGATTGCACAGACAATTCAACTCTGCCACAAGCAGGCAGGACAACAGTTACAAGGAGCAGCTCAAGCTCACTCAACAAGGAAGAAGGGAGCAACAATTGCGTTTCTAACGAGCACACCTATCCAAGACATTTGCCAAGCTGCAACATGGTCTTCAGTGCATACGTTCACTAAGCACTACTGTGTGGATATTCAAATGAACAAGGAAGCGCAAGTAGGACAGAAGGTCTTACAACACATTTTCAGTAACCAATGCTCATCTTCCACCCAGCCACCGCAATAAGGGAAAAACCGCTACTAAGTCTATGCACAGCATAGTGAATCCAGAAAGATTCACGCTGCAAAACGTATAGTTTCTTACCTGTTGGTGTAGTTTTGCAGCTTGACGACTTTCTGGATTCACTAGCGATCCCACCCTCCTCTGCCAGAAAGATGAGACATGAGGACAAAGGAGGCTAAAATTGCATACATAGCTAAAGGGATCAAGCAAAGCGGAAAACAAAAAAAAAAAAGAATCCGAAGATGGCGACCAAAGGTGGGAGCTTCCGCAGGAAGTGCGTCGACGTCACGAAGGACACCAAATGGTGGGACGTCGCCGCTCACCTGGGCCACGGGAAAAAAAAAAAAAAAGAGAGAAAATACTACGACTCCGGACCCAACCAAAAGATGGCGGAATAATGCACAGCATAGTGAATCCAGAAAGTCTTCAAGCTGCAAAACTACACCGACAGGTAAGAAACTATACATTACTTGGACATGTACCACTGAGACATCCATTCACTCACCAACACACCCATACACACACTCACCCACACAGCTGTTTCCACATGCACTCTTGAACCCATACACCCAGTGAATCAACCACTCAAACATCTATGCACAGAGTCACACACCACCCACCCACCCACCCACCCACACTCAGGCACCCATACAAATACTCAGGCAACCAATCGATAACCCATATAGACACTCATGTAGCTACTGACCAACCCATGCAGCAGCTTATACAACAGACAGACAGACTGATACAGACATTCACACAGTTTAGTCACTAACCCATGCATTCAGTAAGACGCATGTAATCACTCACTTAAACAGTCAGTCACGCACCTACTAAATCCTCCATCCAGACACTTATACACCCACTCATTCTTCAATACACCTTGGCATATATATAATGCATATTTAAACTTTAAAGAAACACAGTCACTGGATGATGTCATCAGTGATGTCATCAGTGATTTCATTTGAGATGTCAGTGATGTCATCAGTGATGTCACTGACCATGTCATGAATGATGTAATATGTGACGTCATCAGCAGTGCATTGCGGGGGCGCGAGTTATAGTTAGCTGAACTAACTATAACGGCGGAATTTCTATGGTTTTGTACGAGTGAAATGTCCAACTAACTATAACGTCCCTGAAACCTATGGTTTTTTCAGTGAATTTCTAAGGTTTTTTAAATGCTAATTTCTAACTATAACGTGCCTGAAACCTATGGTTTTTTCAGTGAAAAAAAAAAATATATATATATATATATATTCTCAACAAGGTGCCCAAAAACATTTTTGAAGGGTGCACTCGACATCGCTTGCGCTCTCCGGCCTGATTATGCAGCTTGTCTCCCGCACCAACCATTAATCTTTTTGCCGACGCTTTTCGAGGCTACACGCCTCTTCTTCTCGGGCTGCTGAAGAAACGGCATCACAGGCTCACACAGGCATGATTTCCGGCATCTTTTATTTCTATTAGAGCTTCGTTTCAGCTGCGCTCAGTGCAATGTCATATCAGTGCATTGTGGGATATATAGTTCCCAGTGTGAGTCAAAAAATAAAACCTTAAGTAGGTGTAATGCTCATTCTTATTTAAAAGCTTTTACTTTTCCTTGGTAGGATGTAGAGCACAAAAGACAAGCTAATTTTGCATTTGAAGTGATGTGCTGCGCAGGATTCGAAAGGTTTCGTCCCACAGCCTCTCCAGTAGAATAGAGATGGTGCCCCTCCCAGGACAGGACTGCCCTGAATATAGATTCTCAACAAGGTGCCCAAAAACATTTTTGAAGGGTGCACTCGACATCGCTTGCGCTCTCCGGCCTGATTATGCAGCTTGTCTCGCGCTCCAACCATTAATCTTTTCGCCGACGCGTTTCGAGGCTACACGCCTCTTCTTTTCGGGCTGCTGAAGAAACGGCATCACAGGCTCACACAGGCATGATTTCCGGCATCTTTTATTTCTATTAGAGCTTAGTTTCAGCTGCGCTCAGTGCAATGTCATATCAGTGCATTGTGGGATATATAGTTCCCAGTGTGAGTCAAAAAATAAAACCTTAAGTAGGTGTAATGCTCATTCTTATTTAAAAGCTTTTACTTTTCCTTGGTAGGATGTAGAGCACAAAAGACAAGCTAATTTTGCATTTGAAGTGATGTGCTGCGCAGGATTCGAAGGTTTCGTCCCACAGCCTCTCCAGTAGAATAGAGATGGTGCCCCTCCCAGGACAGGACTGCCCTGAATATAGATTCTCAACAAGGTGCCCAAAAACATTTTTGAAGGGTGCACTCGACATCGCTTGCGCTCTCCGGCCTGATTATGCAGCTTGTCTCGCGCTCCAACCATTAATCTTTTCGCCGACGCGTTTCGAGGCTACACGCCTCTTCTTTTCGGGCTGCTGAAGAAACGGCATCACAGGCTCACACAGGCATGATTTCCGGCATCTTTTATTTCTATTAGAGCTTCGTTTCAGCTGCGCTCAGTGCAATGTCATATCAGTGCATTGTGGGATTTATAGTTCCCAGTGTGAGTCAAAAAATAAAACCTTAAGTAGGTGTAATGCTCATTCTTATTTAAAAGCTTTTACCGTTTCTTCAGCAGCCCGAGAAGAAGAGGCGTGTAGCCTCGAAACGCGTCGGCGAAAAGATTAATGGCTGGAGCGCGAGACAAGCTGCATAATCAGGCCGGAGAGCACAAGCGATGTCGAGTGCACCCTTCAAAAATGCTTTTGGGCACCTTGTTGAGAATCTATTTTCAGGGCAGTCCTGTCCTGGGAGGGGCACCATCTCTATTCTACTGGAGAGGCTGTGGGACGAAACCTTTCGAATCCTGCGCAGCACATCACTTCAAATGCAAAATTAGCTTGTCTTTTGTGCTCTACATCCTACCAAGGAAAAGTAAAAGCTTTTAAATAAGAATGAGCATTACACCTACTTAAGGTTTTATTTTTTGACTCACACTGGGAACTATATATCCCACAATGCACTGATATGACATTGCACTGAGCGCAGCTGAAACGAAGCTCTAATAGAAATAAAAGATGCCGGAAATCATGCCTGTGTGAGCCTGTGATGCCGTTTCTTCAGCAGCCCGAGAAGAAGAGGCGTGTAACCTCGAAACGCGTCGGCGAAAAGATTAATGGCTGGAGCGCGAGACAAGCTGCATAATCAGGCCGGAGAGCGCAAGCGATGTCGAGTGCACCCTTCAAAAATGCTTTTGGGCACCTTGTTGAGAATATATATATATATATATATATCATCTTTTGCCGCTTGACTTCATTCCCCATCTCCGAAATGTTTAAAGCAGGCGCGGACCACGTTTTTGTGCAACAGTTAGTTTATTAACTTTCCTTTAGTCGGCCATGACGCGTTTCGGTCCCTCCTGGACCTTGATCACATGACAACGCTCCTCGACTTCAGCTACCATTTTATACTTTTTAAAGTGCCAGTGCATAGTGCAAAAAAACAGCAGATTTGGCCCAATGGACAGTGAAGACATACTAGAATTAAATACCGTAGATCATTGCAATGCTTGTTAATACAATACAAATGTAAATATTTTGAATGTTCTCAATATCCTTTTGTTAATCACTGTTGGCCAAGTTATTGAATATATAAATAAATAATTTAAGTTCAATAAATAAATACATGCTAAAAATGCATTAACAATAAAACCTAATATTCTTGCCCATTTTAAGAACCAATTTTTACAATTCTTAAAAAATTATTATTAACAAATATAAATTGTATACATGTTAAAACTTAATATTACACATACAATCATTGTAAATAACACAGCAGATTGTTTTAAAATTAATTGCTTAAATGCAGCTAGTAATTGATCTGTAATATGCTATTTGTTAGTTCTGTCCAAGCCGTATTTTACTTAAAGGCAAATTTACTGTATTTGTGGTGCAAGTGCTTAAATCATTCTGCTTCCAGAATTAGTTGGTTTGAATTTTGGACCTATTAAGTGACCTAAAAAAGTGAATACTTATCCACCCTACCCTGTTACGTGTAAATAAAATATTGATGTGAAATTTAAAAACCATGATGGTTGATGGCTAAGGTCAGGTGGCAGCCCCTCTCTCAAATGTTTCTTAAATACGAATATTATTATATAAAATGTACTTATTCTGTATTGGCAGCTAACAAGGTCACCATGATAAGCAAAACTAATGTAGGGCCAATAAGTGATTGAAAGGTATAAAAACACTGATGTCTCAAAAAATTAATGTTATATTAATTAAAACAGAGTGTTAAAACCTACATTTTATATAAAAAGAACGGATCATCTAAATACACGTGTAAAGGTCTTCAGTGGTGTTTAGACCTCCCGGAATTTTGCTGTCGAGGTTGATAATGTATCTTGTTTCCAATTTACGCAGAGTACCTTCTCTATCACCACCTCTTCTATTTTTTTGGCACAGAGTCAATAAGGTAATAGGACAAGTGTTGTAAATCAATGTTGTGTATTTCTTGGAAATGTCTAGCAACTGGGTAGGTGGGATCTCTATTTGTAATAGCTCTGAGATGTTGTAATATTCTCTTATTTGCAGGGAGTTTTGTGCTGCCTACATATCTAAGACTACATGTGCATTCAAGAATATAGATAGCATAATCTGTTTTACAATGTAGGGCTCGTGTTATTTCTATCTCCCTGTCGCTAAACAGTGTTTTGTACGTTTTTTTGTTCACGCCATACTGACAGGCTTTGCAATTTTTACATTTCGTGAACCCTTTTCGTTGTGTTAGCCAATTCTGTGTATCTGCGACCTCAGGGCTACTTGTTACTAAGCTATTGCTCATGGAGGGTGCCTTCCTATATGTTGTTCCCAATGATTTTGGAAGGAGTCCCCCTATGATCGGATCGTCTAATACTATAGGCCAATTGCGCTGTACTATATTTCTGATTCTTATGTTGCAGATTATATGTAGTAATAAGGCGCAATTGGTGAGTTTGCTTGTCCTTTTCTAGTTTATTTTCCTTGGGTTTTAAAAGGGTGTCTCTATCTAGTCTCATTGTTTTGGTAATTGCTGCGTCTATTGTTTTGCTGTTATATCCTCTGGCTAGGAATCTATTCTTGCTTTCCAGTTGCGCGGTTTTTAAATCTATTGGATTGCTGCAAATACGTTTAATTCTTAACATTTCCCCATAGGGGATACTGTTTATCAAATGTCGTGGGTGGAAGCTCGTAGAATGGAGCATCGTGTTTCCGCTGTTTCTTTTCTAAAGAGTCTCGTTTCCAGTTTCTCTTTTTTCACTAACACCTCCACATCTAGAAAATTTATATTCTGACTGCTAATAGTTGAAGTGAAGCTTAAATTAATCTCATTGATGTTAATATTTCTTACATATTCATTAGCTTCGTCTATTGAGCCATCCCAAACCACAAAGATATCATCAATGTATCTTAGAAATAACTTTACGTTTTTAGCCATTTGAACACTGTAGATCGCGTTGAGGACCAGCTCCTCCCACCATCCCATATGTAAACAAGCGTAACTGGGGAGAAGCTGGCCCCCATAGCAACGCCACGTATCTGTTGGTAAACTGTCTTATCAAATAAAAATACATTGTTGTTCAGACAAAATTGAGTTAGATTGCTTATCATCATACAGTGAGCAGAAAGTCTGGATTTGCCTTTACTGAGGAAATGTTCTAATGCCCTTATACCTTCTCTGTGTCTAATACTGGTATATAATGACACTACGTCTAGAGACATTAAAAGGTAACCATCTTTCCATTCAAAATTATTAATTTTATCAAGAAAGTCACTCGTGTCTCTGATATACGTTGGTAAGGAATGTACTAGTTCTTGTAAAAAATAGTCTATATATTGACTAGCATTTTCCAATAGACTGTCTTGTGCGGAAATAATGGGGCGACCAGGTGGATTTGCTTTGTCCTTGTGTATTTTTGGAATAAAATACATGTTAGAGTACCGTTGGATTTTCTTTCCGTATAAATCTGTACTCGTCCATTGTTAATATTCCTGCACTTCTCCATGCCAACAGTTTCCCATACAGATCATCTTGTATTGTTTTTAGTGCACCCCAATTGCTGATTTTATAACATGATCTGTCGTTTAGTTGTAATAGGGCCTCTTTCAAGTATTGTCTGTCCCACAAAACAATATTACCTCCTTTATCAGCATTCCTTACAATCATATTTTTGTCGCTTTGTAGCTTTGTAATTAGCTGCTTGTATAGTCTATCCTTTGGGTGCCATTTTTGTTTTGTTTGCCATGTTTTGTAGTTCAACTTCTTGATTTCATTGATTACCTGGTCATTAAAGATATCAATACTGTCTCTGGTCATAATAGGATTAAATGTTGATTTCTTCTTAAAAGGTGTAGTTTTCATATCAGGCATATACTCATCCAGAGGTGAAGTTGCTGTCTGTGTTGTATCGCCGAGGTTATGAGGACAAGATACTGTATTTGTGTTGGCCCCCCTCCTAGTAGAGGATTCCGTTTGTAACTCCATGAGTGTATCTAATAAAGTTGTATCGCCAGCCTGCGATGTTTCCATTTGATTGCTTTCAAAATTGTTTTTCTGCCATTACTTTTTCTTTTGTCATTTGTTTTTCTTTTGATAAAGCATGATGTTTTTTAAGCTTCAATTTCCTTATGAATCGGTATATGTCCATGCGGGTGTTGGCATGATTAAAATTTGATTCAGGGCAAAATGAGAGACCTAACGATAAAATTTGTTGTTCTGCTTTAGTTAGGGTGGTTTCCGTCAGATTAATAATTGTTTGGGCATGATTTATATTTGTTGCTTGTTCCACCAGCCTCTCCCTCTCGTGTTTTTGTTGTATATTGGCCTCCCGGTTTACTTTCCTCCTCTGTCTCCGCTTGTGGTTGCGCCTCTTCCTCTGGTGCTCTGCTGTATCCTGGGGCGAAGAGTCGCCCTTCGTTCCTCCACTAAAAAATTAATTTCTTCCCCTGGTGATAATTTAGGTAATGTTTGTCTTGGAACTGACTGTTGGCCGTCCAGTTCCGCCTCACTTTCCAGGTTGGAACTTAAATCTGAATTGGATACATATTCATAAGTATTTTTATTGGTGGATGCCTCAGTGCTAGTTTCACTCTGTATTTTCATTTTATTGGTTTTCATAATGTCGTATTTTTTTGAAAAAGTAAAAATGCGCCCTGTTTCATAGTCCACTCTGTCACGGTGAAACTTGAACGCTTTGCGTTCTTTGATTTTGTCCTCCTCTTTTCAAGCGCACTATCATTTCATCTCTTAATTTTTTCTCTTCTTCACCTTTATTTAGTTGTTTAATTTCCTGATTGAGTGTTTCAATTTTTCCCTGTAATGTTATTCGGTCTATTTCAGCGTATTTCACTAGAATTTCGACCAGCCTTTTGGACGATTCCAAATTGCTTTGAGCCCAATCTCTCATCATATCAGGGTTTGGCTGGTCGTAACTGGGGGCTATTAGTATCCTTAGCCCCCTCGGGATTCTGCCCACATCCAAATAGCGCTGCAAAGACTTATGCTCCCACCACTTGCCCTGTTCTGATTTTGCCAGTTTTTCTAGTGTCCTGAATTTTTCTTTGATATTCGTATTTACTGGATTGACAGCAACTTGCGATGTTCCTACGTTGCTTTGCGGTGAATTGCTAAATATTTCAAAGGCTGCCGCCTCTCGGTCCCTGAGCGTGTCCTCCGACATACTTTGTGGATTACAGTACTCTGAAAGCAGTTCCAGAGACGGGTGATTCAAAATAAATCCCACTATCCCCGCTGCTTGCACGCCACACACCCCTCAATGCCAGTCAACTCCTACCTTAAGCGTAACGGTCCCCTTCCGGCGCGTCCTCCGACACAGCTTTCCGAGGAGTTCACTCCAGGCGGTTGGTTTGTTTTGGCCGAGGGGGGGCCGACGACTTGTATCCTTACGGGGAAAACAATCCAAGTACCTCCGGCTGATTGCACGGAAGTGTTAGCTTCCGAATGTCGTCGCCTCTTTCTGCGTGGGGGTCCGTGCTAGGCTGTCAGAAGCGTATACAGCCAAAATATCATCTTTTGCTGCTTGACTTCATTCCCCATCTCCGAAATGTTTAAAGCAGGCGCGGACCACATTTTTGTGCAACAGTTCGTTTATTAACTTTCCTTTAGTCGGCCATGATGCGTTTCGGTCCCTCCTGGACCTTGATCACATGACAACGCTCCTCGACTTCAGCTACCATTTTATACTTTTTAAAGTGCCAGTGCATAGTGCAAAAAAACAGCAGATTTGGCCCAATGGACAGTGAAGACATACTAGAATTAAATACCGTAGATCATTGCAATGATTGTTAATACAATACAAATGTAAATATTTTGAATGTTCTCAATATCCTTTCGTTAATCACTGTTGGCCAAGTTATTGAATATATAAATAAATAATTTAAGTTCAATAAATAAATACATGCTAAAAATGCATTAACAATAAAACCTAATATTCTTGCCCATTTTAAGAACCAATTTTTACAATTCTTAAAAAATTATTAACAAATATAAATTGTATAAATGTTAAAACTTAATATTACACATACAATCATTGTAAATAACACAGCAGATTGTTTTAAAATTAATTGCTTAAATGCAGCTAGTAATTGATCTGTAATATGCTATTTGTTAGTTCTGTCCAAGCCGTATTTTACTTAAAGGCAAATTTACTGTATTTGTGGTGCAAGTGCTTAAATCATATATATATATATATATACGCACACATACACTCTCACTTACCTTAAATGCACTTATCTTGTGTTGTAAAGCTATATCCGTGGTAATCCATTCGTTATGAATTTATTTCCCGTGTATCTACAGCTACACATGCCATGAACGGAAAATGTTGCTTACCATGTAAGCGTCTGTTCACGGCATGTTACATTGTAGATTCACAAGTGCCCACCTGCCTCCCTGGAAGCCTTTTCTTGTTGCAGATATGTTGCTTTCCTTTCCTCTTCAACATTCACTTGCATGGTCATGTTGTATCACTTATGTGCTCCATTGCCGTCCTCAACCCCCGTGCCGGAAAACAATCTAATGATGGAGCGTATGCCCATGTGCCTTACCAGTCATGGGAGGAGTCACTGTGCTTTGTGACTCAAAATACTTTCTCAAAGAAACACAAGTCGTACACGTCTGAGCCCAACACTAGATGGCAAGAGTCTGGAGAGCATGTGAATTTACAGCACTATATGCCACGAACAGATGCCTACAGGGTAAGTAACATTTTTCATGTATAATGACACAATTCCGTATCAGACCCAATTAGGTTCATTTGTAAAATCTTTGCTCAGTCCTGGGTAGTTGTGGCACAGAGAAGTCAGGCTTTATCAAAGGAACAAGTGTAAAGCATGAAGAAGTACCAAAACAGTAAAATTAGAAGAAAACACAATAAAAATCTGACACCAACTTAAAAATAGGTTATGTTTCTTTCAATAGACACTTGAGCGACAGAAATCTACTGGAGGGATCCGTAGATATGATTTTTAAAAGAAATAAATCACTACTTTTTCACTCTTTGCAGTAAATCTCTGTAATCGATGTGATAATGGTTTAGGGTTAGCCACAACAAGCAAGTTGAAAACAGCTATGTGGGCACTCTTGGGGGTGCCAACTTCAACAGGGAGCCAGTCACAAGGACCAAACAGGTCCAGGGGTACAGGTACTTTTCGATTTTAACAGTCTCCAGTCCATTTCCATATTCTTAAGCAGGACCGCTATTGAAGACAATGGAGTGGTCCTGATGCAAGGGATAAAGGATGCTGAGCTGGTGCAGTGGACCTTCCTGTGGCCACCTCTTGGTCCTTGGGCTTGGGCTGTTGTTTTTGGAGTCAGGGAATCTATCTCCAACAGGGTTCAGGCAAATTCCAGGCCAGATCCAGTTGTTACTCATCTCCGGTTATAGCAATACCAGTGGTTTCCTTTATTTGCCAATAACTTTTCATTCAGAGTGACCAATTACCATTATGATCTCTGATGGCTTTCACAGGTCCAGTGAACTCGGGGGCACCTTGTGTACCTTGTCTCCCAGCCTTCACCTCGGTATCCAGCAGCGGTCAGGCTTCTTGGGGCTGAGCTCGCAAAAGGACAGGCTTCTCAGATTTACCATATTAAGCTTAATATCGAGTCTCACATTTTGCCTACCCTTCAATGTCTTTATGCTGCCTGTTGTGGATGGCTCAGCATGCCATCCTTTGCAATGATTTCTTCAGGATTTATCAGCACAAACATCATAGTGCTATCACACTAGAGCGGTTTCATCTAGCTTGCTTCCACTCTTGTCTATCAATAATCCCTGATTGGCAAAAGTTCCTTCTTGTTCAAATGGGAAAGATATGGAACCCAGTCCTTATTCGAATACAAATAATTTTCAAGCATTTGAATTCTGGAAAGCATTAAAATCTGGCCCTTCCTCTGCACAGAAGTACTTAACTCCTAAATAAAATGATAGGTGCACAACTATTCTTACACTGTTCCTCATCACCGTGTACACAGTTATACTGCTGCAGTATGTTTGGAGCACACCCAGTGCCTCGGACATTGGTCTAACTATAATCAACCCTTTCATTATGCATAATAGAGGTCCCCAAGAAACCAATGCAGATCAGAATGTTCATGATTCTGTTGCAAGTATGAAGCGCAAAAAAAAAAAGCAACAACTCGATACAATGATCTGGACCTAGAGCTCACTAGATATTCCCCAAAGAGTTTTGAGTATTTGGGTATTCCTGAACACAAGCGATTTGATGGAAGTTCTAGGAAATAAGGGAGTTTCTGTTAGGTGTTGTGATTGTTTTTGGAGTTTCTACAGCTTTATCTGTTCTTCTAGTCAAAAAGACTGAACTGTCATCGTATCGGGTCAGTTAGCCAATCTGAACTTGCAGTGTTTGCCAGTGTGTATTATAGCCTTGTACTGCACCCAAAAAAGCTTCTAAAGGTAAGTGCCCATTTTTAGATTTTGCCTAGACAGTACATGCACTGTTTTTTCGAGGCCTTTGCTTTCTATCAATGGGCTTAGAGACCGCCCCTTGCTTACTATTGGTTGGCTTCATTGTCACTGTCATTTGCTTGCTTCTTATTGGTCAGCTGCAGTAGGCTTCCTTCCTCTTTGTGTGTTTGTCCCTCTTTTGGAGTATGGATGTATTCCTTAAGTCCTATATCTGCTCATTGTTTTAGGCACTGCTTTTTTCTTTTGATTTAAGCACTCCAAGTGCATCTTTTTCAGCTGGCTCCTTAGTGTACTTCTACCTAGATGAAACAAGCGATATTATGTGCTACATTAGAGAGTCAAAGCCACTAAGGAAGACTGAGCAGTTCCTTGTGGTAGAAAACAAAGTCCTCCAAGTATCAAAGGGCGCTATAATGAGACCGCTAGTGCAAAACATCCAAACATGTCCCGCCGTGTTCCCCCCCCTTTCTGTTTGTCCCATTTGCTCTCCCTTCTTTCGTTGTCTGTGGTGCCTTGTCCCCCTTTCTTTGTTTGTTGCCTGTTGGACTGCCCCCACCCTCCATTCTGTTTGTTGTCATTGTTGGCTTGCTCCCATTCTCCATCCTTCCGTTTGTTGTTCCTATTGGTTTTCCCCATTCTCCCTCCTTTTGTTGTCTGTGATGGCTTGCTCCCATTCTCCCTCCCTCCGTTTGTTGTCTGTTGGCTTGTCCCGGCCCTGCGCTGCTGTACAACATGGATTAAAAAAAAAAAAAAAAAAAAGGACAAAGCCAATACTTTGCGTAGGCATGACTTTTTTTGGCTTTGCTAATGCTTTTTTACATTTGTCTGTCTGGTGTACAGTCGGGTACAGCATTGCTATGAAAGATTCGAATTGAGCAGGATTCTGAATCCTCTTCCCCGGAATCAAACAAGGCTTTGTGCATTTTTCTTTTTTGTGAAAGACTTACACATAATGTAATCAAGAAATAAATGTTAGAATGAAGAAAAATATTGTTGTGTATAGATATCGTGTGGATGCCGCATTGATGTAATTTATTAATGTTCTAGTAAAAATCATGAGCCATGTCGGTGGTATTTGAAGTTAATTTATTACAGCTCCGAAAGCACTGCCCAGTCTTCTATGCCTCGGTACATTAGCTGATTGATTTTCCTGCCTGTTGTGCTGCACCGTACTCTCTACCTCGCTGTTGTAGATCCTGTTATTCATTTGATATCTGGTTGATCATCATTTCCTCTTTCTCAAACTTCTCCTCTAGACTCCCTATGGCTCAGGACAGAACGCGACCACGCTTGTGTACCCACAAGCGCCTCAGACTATGAGCACCCAGCCTCAAAACCGTTCTCCAGTAAGTGAGCAATTTGTCTACCTTTTGTATCATGTACCACTTTTGGTATAATGATGCCTCTGTTGCATAGATGTCAAAAGTGGTTTATTCAGAACCTTGTCATCAAGTATGATCAACAATGTCTAGATTATACAATTTCAGGGTTCTTTGGTAACTTGATGTACTGATATTTTATTGTTATCCACAGGGCCACTGGCCAGAATCCGTGATGGGACTGTGATACTGTAGTGATTTTATCTGCATTAATGAGTGTATGTTTGTCTTCCCATACTACACACACACAGGGCCCCCGATAGGGAATGGGACATAGAGACAGGACAACAAACCTAGGAGGGAATCGAAAATGTTGGTGGGATAATTGTGTTTCCTAAGTTGCTTCAACTACAAAAAGGTCTAAAGATCTCCATTATGAAATTATCTTTAATGTTAATATGTAGTAGATTGTTTGCTTTTTGGTGGGATCCTGGAACACATTATTTAATCCCTTAAAGAAAGCATGTTTGTATGAGCTGTCAGGTTCTGTATTGTTAAATCAGAGCTAATTAGCTATGAATTCAGTCACTTTATTATGCTATGGTAGCAGCGTACCTGAAGCAGCAAGGGATAAATGTCTGTGCTTATCTAGATGACTTTATAGACCTGGCAAACTCATTTCTACAATAAGTGAAACGCATAAAATGTGTAGGGACATTATTCACTTCAGGGGTCTCAGTAACTGTGATAAATCATAGATCAACACATCCCAAGATTTTCATGCAGGTGGACTTAGACTCCTTGAAGCCCAAGCTTTCCCCATTCTAAAAAGGGTCCTAGCATTGACGGAACAAGTTCACGTTTATCAGAGATGAGAAGAGAGTGAGAGCTATTATGAAGATGTTAGGAATTAAGGTATCCTGCTTCCCTCGAATACCCTTTACCAGGTTCCATTTTAGAGCAATACAGGAGGGGCTCATCAACCAGTGGTCTCGAGCGATGCGATTGGAGCAATCTAGTGTTTCTTACATTGTAGAAGGAATTAAAATGCATAGTAAAGAAGAGTAAAGATGAAAGGCAGATATTTCAAATGCCCGATCCCCACACAGACGATCACATCGCACATAGGTGGGATTCACACATGGGAAATCTGAAAATCAAAGATTGATATACCCATGAGAAAGGATCTAAGCACATCAATGTCTAGGAACTGAAAGCAGTGTTCCCAGCCCTGAACATATTTCACAAAGAAGTGGTATGCAAAGTACTGCAGGTACTTTACAGACAACGCAACAATGATTATCTACCTAAACAAGTAGGCATGATATCAGATGTCCTATCGAAGCGAACACAGGGTATGTGTTGATGGGTTGTTTAGAAGAACACACTTATGGCAGCAGCACTCTAACCAGGGGAGCAAAATGTAGAGTTAGTTAGACTCCGCAGCCAAGAAGGAATATCATGCAAATGGGACCTAGATGAGGGTGTGGTAGACACAATTGTTTTGACTCGAGGAAGATCACACATCTTTTTGCAAAATGTACTTGCAAACAAAATAATGCAAAGGCTTCTCACCCTGGGTTCCACACCCCCAGTTCCATTAGAATATGCAGTCAATAGATTGTTTAGAAACATTTGATTATGCTTTTCCACAAATCCCACTGATCCTAGTAGTGATAAACAACTGCAAAGAGACGCAATAATCTCAGTAGCCCAGTAGTGGTCTCAACAGACATGTTATTTTGACTTGATGGTAATAGAAGGCAACAGACTGATAAAGATTTAGTGTTTTCCTAGTCTATCATTATAATGCAGAACAGCATTCCACATGGACGCAAGCAACCTTAGTCTGCCAGCTTAAATCTTGGCCTATCGTAAAGATGTACAGAGGTAATCTGGAGAGGCAAAAACAAAAAACCGCCTTGCACAGTTTATGTGCAATTCAAGACTGGATTTCCCATTATCCATCTGCACAGGAAGTGACATCACCGGATTGCCCATCATTCATCTGCAAAACTGCAAAACTTGTTTTAAAAGAAGATTTGCAAGAGGACTGAATTTCATCTCATCAGCAGCTGTCTCCTACTTGATCACCCCCTCACATGTCTACAACAAAATCACTGCCATTTAAAGCAACTTCAACCTGCAATTGGACCCGACAGACCTCTCCAAACACCTCCCGATCTTATCCAAAGAGCCAATGCTAACCACATGAGCAATCCTCACCCCAGAAGAAACCGTCACCAACATGAAGTCCATCCACTCGGGGGGCCTCATGGTTCCCCCCCTCCCACCCCATAGATATCCAGAGGACTGCAACCCATCAGCGCCATGCTCACACCCATTCTGAATGCCTCCACCTCTTCTGCAACCTTCACAGATGCTTGGAATCACGCAACTGTCCTCCCATTGCTGAAGAAACACTCTGTGGACCCTTAAACAGTCCCCCACCTACAGAGCGATCTCCCTGCTACCATTCCCAGCCAAGGTCTTAGAGAAAATCATCAATAGACGCTTCACCGAATACCTCCGTAACAACCAACTCCTCAACACTACTCTGTGTGGTTTCAGACCCAGCCACAACAAGGAAACAGCCCTCATTGCAACAACGGATGACATCCGCATGACTTTGGACAGTGGAGACACTGCAGCCCACATCCTTCTGGATTTCTCTGCAGCGTTGACATGGTATCTTACCCCATCCTCCTCCAACGCCTACATGACATCGGTATCCAAGGACACGCACTCCGTTGGATTTGCTCCTTCTGGACTGAAAGGACCCGGTCAGTTAGCCCGACAGCTTGAACGCATGTGACCTCATCTGCTGAGTTCCGCAAGGATCCTCAATGAGCCCAACCCTCTTCAACGCATACATGATTCCTCTAGCCACCATCATCTACTCTCACGACTTCAACCTTCTCTCTAACACCGACGAGACACCGGTCATTCTCTCCCTAATTGACAAAGAAGCCCAGTAACTGTATTACGTTCAATGCCTGCTTAACTGAAATTGCCTACTGGATGAAGACCAGCTGTCTGAAGCTGTATACTGACGAGACCGAAATAATCTTCAGGAACAGCACTTCACTCTGGCGTGCCAGCTGGTGGCCAGCAGAGCAAGAACCAGCACCGACATCCACCAACCATGCCAAGAAACTCAGGATCCTTATCCTTCGCAAACTAGACATGACCGTCCAAGTCAGCGCCATCACCGCCTCTCATGCTTCCATACCCTAAAGATGATGAGGAAGATTTTTGAATGGCTCCCAATCAGCAATTGGAAAACCTTCACACATGCCCTGGTCATAAGGAAGCTGGACTATCGGAACACCCTTAAAGCTGGAATGAATAGAAAAACTCAATAGAAGGCTGCAGACTATTCGGAACTTAGCGGCCTGTTTCGCTTCCAGCCTTCCATGCCACACTCACGTCATACCTGAAGGAGCTCCACTGGCTCCCCATACACAAATGAGCACCCACACTTTAAGGCACTACACAACTCTAGTCCAGCATACCTCAACAATCGCATCTTCTTTCACAAACCTTCCAGACAGTCTTCTCGGCCGGACTCCTACTTGCACACAGCACACGCATATGGAAAACCTTGATCCGTCAGCAGAGCTTTCTTGTACATTGTCCTAAAGCGTCAGATGACCTGCTTCTACACATAAGAGCCGCCTCCTCACTTTTTGAATTCTGCAAGAAGCGGAAGACCTGGCTTTTCGAGTAGTCCCACTGGCCCTAGCTTTGGCTAGACTCTCACCTGCTCAGCGCCAGGATACCCTTTTGGGTGATAGTGCGCTCTGCAAACCTGCATAACATATTTGTGTGCTAGAATACAGAGATAAACCTTCTAGATAATGTAATAGGAGACAATAGAATAATCAAGTACCTGATGTGCTTAGTGGATTCTAAACTCATTTATGCTCCTAAATGGGAACACCTGTCTGCAATAGTTGCATATAGCATGGGAACGATGGAAAGAACTGCTCTGCAAAACCAGTCCTGAAAAGATTGCTCAAAGGTAACAGGAGAATTTGTCTGCCCGATCAGACCCTACTCCCATGTGCAGCCTTAACCTATGACTAGCTCTTCTCGTCAGACATCCCTGGGCCGATATACAAAGCAGAGCCAAAATACTTCTCATTAACCACATACAAGAGACAAAGCCAATAAGGAAGACTGAGCAGTACTTTGTGGTACAAAGCATGATCCTCCAAGTATCAAAGGGAGCGATAACGAGACTGATAGTGCGAAGCATACTTGTTTCACATTGGAAGAGAAGAGTCTGGATCAGTAACCAAAAGCCCATCCTAGGAAAAAGGGAGTGACACTGATTTTTCTAGCAAATGTTTCAATAAATGATAAATGTATTGCAGCAATAGTTATCAGTAAACACATTAACAAAAAAACTATTGTGTGAATAATAATTTGATATGGAAGTTGCATCAAACCCACAATTGTCGATGGGAGGAATGATTGCAATTAGTCCAACCACTCGCAGTCGCTCAGGTTAGCTTTTCACCTATCAGTTCTTTGCCTATCATGCCACCTCAGGTTAGACTCCACTATATGGAAATCAGCCTTCTGCATGCTCCAATAGGAACAGTCCAGCCTGATCTGCCAAGCAAGGTCGTCTGTGAACTGTAAGATTAGCATCCTATTTGTGTGTATTCGGCATTTGAAATGGGTAGCACAAGTGAAATAGAAATTTCTAAAACCTCTTTTCGTAACCACCTCATACATCTAAAACCGCTACTTTATGAATGCACAACATGTGAATCTAGAAGAGATTATGCTTTCCACCCCAGTGATGAGCGTTTTATTTTTTTATGTTTGGGGCACTTTGCGCTTAGGCCTTCATAGCTTTTTTCCCCCACAATTGCATACCTTTTTTTTCAAACCTACTTAAGGTACCCAAGGTTTGTGTATTTCCTAGTGGGAACAGATAAAATAGCCAAAATGTAGTTAAAATTTATGGGATTGTTTTTAATTTTTTTGCTAAAAATGGGGATAAAAGTGCTGTGCAAGAAAGCGTCTTATCTAAAGATGACACCAACAAAAGGTTTGGTTTGCTAGGATGACAATCTTCCTTGCTTTAAGGAGCACAAACATTTTTTTACCACAGTTTTTGCAATTTATTTTAAGAGGTAGTCCATTTTTCCTAATTTTTATGGTTTCAACCTACTTGCAGCTTGTGGTGAAAACTGGTGAGAAACCTATGGGTGATCCCAGAAAGCGAAACATTTCTGAAAAATACACCAAATTCTGAATAAGCAAGGGTTAATTCGTGTGGATCCCTCAACGTTTTCCCAAATAAAGCAATAGTTGAAATCAAAATAAATTATGGAAATGAGTTGCAAAAAACAGCCATCGGTGACAACGTTTTTGTCTGTAATTTTTTGTCACAATTTCAAGTTTACAAAAGCAAAATACTGTTACACCTGATGGACACTTCTGGTCATACGGATATATACGGTTTTATAGGTTCTCCAAAAACACGCGATCCCCCAAGCCAGTGACTGAGCTGTAGCTTATCATAATTTTTCAATGTGTACCAGCCGTACTGCAATTTTTAGGTTAAAATATAGTGAATGGCAACTGAAAATGAAGGAAACCTAAGTGTTGGAACAGAAAAGTCCCCTTCATGTTGTGCACCCCTGTCTGAGTGCCCAGCTATATTGATGTCTGGAACCTTAATACTTATATTTGTTGTCGTAGGCAAACATGCATGGTGCCATGACATATGCTTGTCTGATGGATAGTGGTCTTGTTATACCTGGAGGGGTGCCCAAAAGTCTACCCTCATAGTGGGCCGAAGCCTGTGCGATAATGTTGCGGTGACCCTCTATGCCATGAGGGGCTGCCGTGGTAAAGACCGCCTGTAGTAAGGGCCGAAGCCATGTGTACCAACCTCGTATGCCATGAGTGGCTGTCGGGAATACTGCTGCCGCAGTGATCAGGCTGGAGACCTAGACTGTGAGCGGTGTTGACCTGTAGATCACAGGGAGCAAAGAGGACTGCGACTAGTCCGACCCTGTTGAGAAAGTGAGGACGCTAAGGAAGCATTGTCACCCAAGTTCGGGATCGAGGGATGGAGTGTCGATCGCAAATCCCATCCGAAAATCAGAAATGGAGAGACACTCTGCAGGAGGAGTGCAAGAATCCTCCAATTGCTGCAGGAGCCCAATCATGAGAGAGAGAAAGCCTTCACATGCCGAGTGCAGCCACTGAGTCCACATGCAGCTGATTCACCTTATCAGGACCGGAGCCACTGCGAGTGCCTGCTTACGGAGCACACGCCAGGACTCTGCACTCTTCACTCCTACTGGAGCATGTAAGACATGTTTGGGGCCTATCTGCTTCGGATGAACTCTCTTCTGAGAGCACTGCGGCGCTAGAACACTTTTGACTTGAATTTAAGTTTAGAGTGGACTCTTGAGACACGGACTGCTAATATGTAATTCCCTGGATGTTGCCAACAGTGAATGGGGAATAACCACAATCGTGAACGCGAGGAGGGAGTGGACCAGGGAATTGCCATTGAAATACTAGAGCCCTGACTTCAAGGGGGATTGTGTTTGTGAATTTTATATTTTTCCTTTGTGTCAGTAGACCTAAAATACTTCTCCTTTTCCATAAAAGTGAGTATTTGGCTGAACATTGACGTGCTGCTGTTGCGCGCATTTTGGGTTGCGAGTCCGTGTTCAGTAATCTGTATACACACCTCCCATTTCCCTACCACCTCCCAACCTTGGACTGTGTGACCACGTTTACCACTGAGAGTCATGGCCAGAAGGGGTTTACTTGGCCCTGTTGCTCGGACTCCATAATAATACCGAAAACAATGGTCCTTACAAACAGAAAGGATAGAACAATTCAACTATCCTGAATCAAACTTCAAAGCGATAAATAACAGGGAGGGAACAAATGAGTTGAACAATCATCATAGATTGCAATAGTTATTCCAAAACATAGTTATCAATTTATATTAGTGCTATACATCCACTATATTCATACATTGGTTGCTCCAAAAACCATAGTAATGTGCTCATTAGAAAGTGCTTGTGCGTAAAAGGTAGAAAAGAATCGAAAGACCCATAACATCTATAAACTTATTTCAAGATGGCCTGTTTGTTAAACATTTCATATATTCAAGGTATCTTTTGGCAAAATTAGACAATACAGGTAGTTCAAAATATGTCAAAGTTTTGACCCGGCGGGGTAGAAGGGGCCAGTCGATAACTCATTAGCGAATCTTCTCCTGCCCATGCCTCTTGTTTGCTTACTAAAGAAGAGGGTAGGGTTTAGTCCCTTTGTGCTTCTATGGCACCCGGTGCGGGGTCCACTGATCTTAGTTAGAAAAGGTTGGGAAGGAACCTCAGAGTCTCCACAGAAGGATGTGGTGGACTATGTGATTGACCTTAGGAAGTTGATGGCGCAATACATGAGTCAGGCAAAAAACCTTCAGGCCTACCAAACGCTGATGAAAAAATGGTACGACCTGAAAGCTATGGTGGCTGGGTATCAGGAAGGTTAGGAGGTGTTGGCTTTAAAGCCTGTTTGTCCCAGGGCTTTTGAGGACATATGGCATAGGCTATACAAGGTAGTTCAGAAGGTGTCCGAGCTAAACTGCTTGGTGGAAATAGGTGCCACAAGGGAACCCAAGAGGGTGTTTCATGTGAACAGGCTGAAGCCTTACCTCTGGAGAGATTACACAGTGAATGTCATGGCTATGGCAGAGGAAGTAGACAAAGACAGTGAGCCTCTTCCTGACTTGCTGCATAGTGACATGAATTATGGCATTGTGGAAGGGGTTCAGTTAGCCCCTGAGTTACCGTCTGAGCAGCAGACAGAGTGTAGAGAGGAGTTGAGACGATTTGCCAAACTCTTCTTGCTGACTCCAGATTTGACACTTGTCTGTGTGCATGACGTGAAAACGGGTGATAGTCAGCTGGTAATGGGCAGAATGTCTTACCGGGTTCAGGGATGCATTAAGGCGGAAGTTGCCAAAATATTGGACCGGGGGGTCATTGAGAGGTCTTCTAATCCTTGTTCTAGTCCTGTGGTTCTAGTGCCAAACCAAGGTTCTGTTGACTTGTGGTTTTGTTTGGACTACCGAGCCCTGAATGAGGTAACCAGTACCGATGACTATCCAATCCCAAGAGCAGATGAGCTTGTGGATTGGTTAGGTGCAGCAAAGTGCTTTAGCACCTTGACTCTGACCAATGGATATTGACAGATCATTTTGGGACCAAATGACAAGGGGAAGATTGCATTTTCAATGCCATAGGGGCTATATCAGTTTAAAGTGATGTCTTTTGGATTGAAGAATGCTCCTGTTACTTTTTAGTGCCTGGTGAACCATGTCCTCGCAGGGTTGGAAGAGTTCTGTTTGGCTTACCTAGATGACATCGCGGTGTGCTACAATTCATGGCAGGACCACCTGAGGCACCTATGACAGGTGTTAGCAAGGATACAGGAGGCAAAACTAACCATCAAGGCAACTAAGTGTCAGGTGGGGGTAGTCCTCTGAAGTCTCCCTTGGGCATGAGGTGGGGAACGGAAAGATTCGCCTGTTGGATGCCAAGATTCTGTCTGTGATGGAGGGAGAAGTGCTCACTACCCAGACTGAAGTGAGGCCTTTTTTAGGACTCACCAGTTAATACAGGAACTTGGTGGCAAACTATGGGAGTATAAATGCCCCATTGACTGCTTTGACCTCTAGGAAGCAGCCCAGGAAAGTGATATGGACTGCAGTGTGTCAGAAAGCATTTAGGGAACAGAAGAAGGCACTATGCATTGCACCTACAATCAGCCTTACATTGTACAGATGGATGCCAATGACAAAGGAGTTCGAGGGGTGGTAGCTCAAATGTATGACAAAGGAAGAGAGCGTCCAGTAGCCGTTATCAGTAGTAGATTACTACCCAGAGAACAGAATTGGGCTGCTATTGAGTACTTTGCCATAGTGTGGACCTTGTGTAAGTTCAGCCCCTATTTTTTTTAGCAGAATGTCTGTGGTGCAAACGGATCATAAGCCACTGAAATGGTTGATGGCTATGCAGCTAGAGAATCCCAAGTTGTCGAGATGGTCTGTTTCTTTGCAAAGATCACACTTGGTAGAGCAGCATAAAGCAAAATACAGCCATGGGAATGCTGGCGGATGTTTTCGCCGGTTCTACTGATCTGACCACCCAACCTCTCCAGTTTAGGAGTTGGTTCGTAGTGTTCTGATCTGAGAAGAGCATCTTTTGGGATGGGAAAGTCCTCTTCATGGTAATGTATGTGCACCCCTGCTGTTAGTGCTCAACTGTACCGATGTCTGGATCCCTACTGGTGATTTTTGTTAAACGCAAACATAGATCACCGGCCTGTCTCACGCATTGCATTCTTGTTGAACCAGTAGGGGCACCCAAAGTGCTACCCTCATAGTGGTGTAAGGTTACTGCCTTCACCAGGAATTTGGCAGCCCGAGTGCTGTGCAGCAGCATACTACGTAGTGATCAGTAGAAGTGAACAGGTCCTCTTCAACCTGTCACTGGAGTGAGACCTACAGGCTCACCTGCTTTTTAAAGGTTCTGCTGCTTTGTGTTTAACTCACCCTTGGCCTGCATCGGTTTGGTGTGAAATGCTGTGTAGCGCAGAGGGGTCTACCTGTGCTGGGTGTAGATGTGCCTGGGTAAGGTGCCATATAGGGATAATGCAGTTCTAGTAGTGCGTGCAGGGTGTATGCATGTGCTGGTAGAGTATGTGTTTGAGTGGTACAGTACCTGAAAGATGTAGTGCTGTGCAATGCTTATAGGATAAATGCAAGTGCTGTCTGTATGTGTACCTGTGAGTGATGCAATACATGAAGGGTATAGCGCATGCATGTTAAATGCACATGCTTGAATGTATGTGTGCCTGTTAGTGGTACTGTACATAAAGGATACAGTGCTCGTCAGTGTGCGCATGTTAAATGCATATGCGGGATGTATGTGTTCCTGTGAGTGGTACAGTACATGGAGGATACAGTAATGTGTACTGTGTGTGCTGTGTACATGCACTCGGGTATGTGTGCCTGTGGTTGGTAAAATACATGGAGGGCCCTGGGTTCCATTTTCCGAGACCCAGGCCTGCACGGTGAAACATGGGATGGAGGTAAAGGGATTCCTCTAGGCAGATTTATGGATTGCTGCATTCCTGTAAGATGTGTGGGTCACCCCTGTATACTTCAAAGGGTTCTCTGTGATTCAGTGAGAGGTCACAAGGAAGGGGCCTGGGCACATCTCAGATGGGAAATGGGACTGATAGGAGAATCATAAAGAGTAGGGCTAGAGTACCTGGGCTAATCC
The DNA here is from genome assembly GCA_963921515.1 of Calotriton arnoldi. Lineage (NCBI taxonomy): Eukaryota > Metazoa > Chordata > Amphibia > Caudata > Salamandridae > Calotriton > Calotriton arnoldi. Next base: position 2,992,173 of record CAWUFW010000025.1, on the reverse strand, counting down.
TTTGATCAACATATTATTGAGGCTGACATCCGCGTGTGAACTCTACTCACTCCTATGGCCTGTATTGTGGAACTATCAACTTTGGAGACATCCCTTCTGTGGCGGACTGCTTTTCAAGAGGGAGCATAGGAGCATGCACTTCAAACATAGAACCCCAACTTAAAACTTCAAAGACTTGGAGCTAAATCAGATTTGGTGTCTGGAAATGGACTGTAAGAAAGGGAGGTAGAGACCCCAAAATTTGTCATCTGCCAAGCAGTCAGACCGGCTGTGTGAGGTGGGGAAACTATGCAAGACTTCTGCCTGTGACCAGGACTGTGGGCAAAGGCCTGCTAGTCTCCCTGCTGAGTAAGGGGACATCACTCAGGAAATCTAAGACCACCTGTCCTGGAGCTTCAGCGCCTGCCTGCTTACCAAGACCAGTGTGCCCTGTGAGAAAGAGGTCGTTAGAGGAAGCAAGGTCCAGTACCAAATAGACATTTCTCAAAACAAGCCCCCCTGCCTCCTTCACTCACCCCTCACTGCCCCCTGGGAATCCAGGGAGATGTGCCTTGTGCCTCTACCTTTTCTTACCTACGATGCCCTGCAAACCTCCGACTTTGCCAAAAAGCACACATTTTCCTCACATTTCTGTGACAGAAACTTCCAGAATCTGCAGGAATCCATTACATTTCTGACCACCCAGCATTTCCAAACTTGTGTGGAAAAAACGATACCCTGTTTGTATGGCTTTGCCTATTGACAGCAGTGGATCAAACCAAGGACAATGGGAGTCCTCATGAAGGCATTACAAGACCAGAAAAAATAAATCAATCTCTTGACACAAGAGAACCTCTTCCCTCATGTCCTAAGTAGGATATCTGAAAAGAAAATGCCTCCGATACTTTAATGGGAAGCATTTTCTTTTCATTGACCGAGGGCGACCTGTTGGTATCCTCGGCACTGTGAAGTTAATGCAGAGGATGTCAATTGATCGTCATCCGCACCGAAGTGGTTAATTACGTGTAGCAGTAGTTTTGCAGCTGGAAGCTATTCTAGATTGACACGTGACCCTCTTTCCTCCCCAGTGAAGGAAGTTTAAAAAAAAGCAGTGGTTTAAGACAGACTTAGCAGAAAAAGTCTGATGGCGATTACCTAGTGGGCCATTTTGAACCTATGTTCAGCATCATAGGGGTCAGCGTGACTCCTCAAACCATTTTTACCATTATTCTTCCCCAGTCCGTCATCGCTAGCAGAATGGTCTCTCTATGCTTTCAACATCAAAAGACCTGTAAATGATTGTAATAACAATGAATGTACATGGAAATCAAAACAACTTTCTATGATTTATGAGTGTATGCTCACTGGTTTAGCATCCACAAGGTAATGCATAGCTGGCAAGATTTCAACATGCATTATTGCTTTTTAGCAAAAAAACTGACCTTTTTCACGTAGGTCCATGGCTTCCACAAAAGGAAAGACAGCCACTGCTGGCTTTAAGAGAAGTGCTCCTGTCGCTGATATCTTCAGAGTCGCCAGCTGGAGGTTGCTGCACTTTTTGCCAAACATTGCTACATTGACCAGCTTCAAAACGGACAGCTTAGTGGGTTGAGGCTCTCTGTGCAGCTTCTTGCATGGTTGGATTCCTTTTGTGCCTCCTTTTCTCTATTGAAGGGGATGGCCTTGCTCTTCTCCTCTATTGTGTATGAATACCAAAGATTAAAAATCTTGAGATTGAGATTAAAAACTATTTGTGTAATCCCAGTTCTCCATCACAGGTATTGATTTACTTTCTGAACATCCATTTGTTATGATAAAAGTAAGTAAATAAATTTGCAGTGAAGAGGCACGATTCATCAGCTCACTTAAGATGTTTTTTTTATTTCATAGGTCCATTAACACTCCAAGAGGAAGCAGTACATAAGATACAAGCTGGCCATTAGACAACCCACCAGTAGCAAGGACTTATTAGGTCTCGCCTAGGCAGCGCTTGCGCTGTCTTATCGAGACATGCTGTATTCAGGATATGGGCATAAAGCTCCGCCCACTTTCAGCCCATCTTTTTAATTGGCTCCTGTCCCTGTCCTTTGTAAATGGTGCCTTTTTATTGGTCAATAGGCTTAGTAGTCCCTCCTTAGTACTGCCTTGTCTCTTCTTGCAACCTCCCATGAGTACACCCCGGTTACATATGTTGTTACTCCCTAGGTTTTAATTACAGCCTCAAGGCACTATTTTCCTAAATGGCTTCAGGCAGGACACACACTTGGTCCTAAGCTAGACTGGCAGTGGTTACTTCACTCACTAGAACATCTCACATTTATGAGACCGTCTATAAATTTCCCTTCATCAGCTCCACACAGTACAACCTAATCCGAAATTAATGTAATAATTCTTTTGTCACATTTCAAAGCTATTATTTGTATATTTGGACATAGCTATTTGAATGTACTCGTAGTACTGTCTTGCATGCAATGCATTATGGGTAGGGTGGATTTGCCATATCTTCTGCAGGGTGCAGTACCATATATGACCAAAAGAGATCCCCTTTTGGCTACATATGGCACTGTACCGTGCAACATGACTAGGTAAAAAAACATTGCCATTTATAATGCCAATAACTCCAACTTTGTAGACATGCAGTGCTGGTGCCTTGCTCACTAGGGACCTCTAGGAGCAGCTTGTGGTACTGCACCTAGACATGCAGTGCTGGTGCCTTGCTCACTAGGGACCTCTAGGAGCAGCTTGTGGTACTGCACCTAGACATGCAGTGCTGGTGCCTTGCTCACTAGGGACCTCTAGGAGCAGCTTGCGGTACTGCACCTAGACATGCAGTGCTGGTGCCTTGCTCACTAGGGACCTCTAGGAGCTGCTTGCGGTACTGCACCGAGACATGCAGTGCTGGTGCCTTGCTCACTAGGGACCTCTAGGAGCAGCTTGCGGTACTGCACCTAGACATGCAGTGCTGGTGCCTTGCTCACTAGGGACCTCTAGGAGCAGCTTGCGGTACTGCACTGAGACATGCAGTGCTGGTGCCTTGCTCACTAGGGACCTCTAGGAGCAGCTTGTGGTACTGCACCGAGACATTCAGTGCTGGTGCCTTGGTCACTAGGGACCTCTAGGAGCAGCTTGCGGTACTGCCCCGAGACATGCAGTGCTGGTGCCTTGCTCACTAGGGATCTCTAGGAGCAGCTTGCGGTATTGCACCAAGACATGCAGTGCTGGTGCCTTGCTCACTAGGGACCTCTAGGAGCAGTTTGCAGTACTTCATCTAGACATGCAGTGCTGGTGCCTTGCTCACTAGGGAACTCTAGGAGCAGCTTGCGGTACTGCACTGAGGCATACAATGCTGGCTCACTACGCAAGCATTTGCAATGCACTAGGTCTCGCATTACTGAAAGTATGAACTATTGGTGGTGCATAATTTGCAACGCCAATACCGCAAACTATCAGTAATGCGAGACCTATTGCATTGCAAATGCTTGTTCTCCTTAGTCTCCAGACCCCAACTGACTCGTACACCCAACATTCCACACTTAACATTCCATGCATGCATTTCCACACATACAGGCTGAGCAATAACGTAGACAAAGGGCATAGATATATTTCCTTTCCTTATAAGAATTACAAAGATAGGGAATGCAGCCAGGGGATTTGACGCCACAGAGCCTGAAACAGTCACTACTTATGACAAAGAAGCAAGTAGAACAACTGTTGCCCACCTCAATGGTCAGCTGCACATTGACCATACATTAACACAACTATATACAAAAGAAGAGAGGCAACAGGAACAGTTGAAGAAAACATTTAGTAAAAACGGGAAATCGTGAGTCTTGAATGATGGTGCAGAATCTTTATTATATATTCTCAAGATAGCGCAGCCAATGCATTTCACCTTATAAAAAAAGGCTTCATCAGGGCCAGATATTTGATCAACACATTTCACCTTACAAAAGGCTTCATCAGGGCTGCAAATACGAAAAATACAATTGTATCAGAGATTCTTAAAATGTAGAAGCTATTAGATAAAGTGCTACTATTTTATAAAAACATATTAGCTATACATGACTTTACAGATGTAATGTCCTATTTACACGAACCAAGAAGACATGAGTAATGAACAACAATCGCTCAGTCCTAATCATTGGAAGAGTCAGAAAGTTTCAAAACTCCTACTATATCATCCCAATGCCATTATTCCTCTTAAGCAACATAAGCTGCTTGGGCCTGTGGAACTGTAACCTCAAATGCTTTGAAACCCCAGAAAGGAAAGAACCGTAAGTGCAGAAGAAAGAAAGATACGTGAAAGAGTAATTTAATATACAAGCATGTGTACACCCAAACCCTATTCAATGGTTTTGAGGTAAAAAAGTGTTTTTAAAAGAGCCATCTGTGAGTTAGATCTAGATCGGCCCCATGCTATTATTCATGCAGTTTGTGCCACGAAAAGGAGAAAAGGATCAGATGTATAATGGGGTCTCTTACCCAGATATTTGATCCACTAGGGACACGAGACACCTCCAAGTAAAAAAGGCCATAACAGTGTTCTAAAAGTCCCTACAATCAAAATAGGGACTTCTCAAACTCCATTTTGTGCTACACTAGAACAAAGTGGCAGTGGTAATAAAGAAATGGTCAGCACCTCCGTAACGTTTGCAATACGTTTGATTCTTAATGTATAAGTGTGCTCAATGTAAACACTGTGCCACCCAACCAGTGTTACCCTGTATACGAAAATAGGATTTTCCATATACTCGTGAGATCAAAAATTGTAATACAGAGCACAGCATCAAGGTAGTTTACAAACTGACCCTGTCGTCAGTTAGATTTAATCACAAGTACAACACCAAGGAAAACAAGATGGACAAGATGATACAGTCCAAATACAAGTATAACATTGTATAAGCTCCTGATATTGTTGACACGAAGTTGTAGCGTGGATGCAGACAGCCGACACATGTTTCGTCGTGTAGACGACTTTCTCAAGGCTCAAAGTTAGACTATTTAAGCACAAATATGGCCCAGAATCCCCTTGTGTTGGGGAGTTGAGACAGCAGTAGATAGAGTCCCAACATGTACCTTGGGCAGGAGGTACAGACCAGGGAATCTTGAGTAGGTGACTTTTAAAAACTCAAATTCAGAAACAGTAAACCAATCTCCCTCCAGTGTGTTAACTTCTCATTTATTCTAAGTGTGGCACTTGTATATGGGTTTCCATGTACTCTCTTGTAACCTGCAGGGTTATCTAGTTGCCTGTAAACCTCCTTCTCATAGTCATATCGATTCATTAAAACAGCATTCCCTCCTTTGTCTACCTCGAGTATAGTCACTGTGTGCCATTTCTAAGGCCAATTAGAGCAACTCTTTCTTCTTTTGATAGATTGTCTGGATGATACATACTTGTCAAAGTTTCTATTCGTTTTGTCCTCTAGATGGAAGAGATCCTCTGTGACCTGTTTCCAGAATACATTTATACTATTCAAATGTTTACCCTGTAGTGTAAACCTACTTCCTTTATGGAGTCCACTCTCGATTGTGTAGTCTAGTTGTATCTCAAGATCATTTGCCAACCTATCTATTGACACAGCTTCATCATCGTTGATTGATAGTAACACAGAAATTTATTTTAGCTGCGCAACAGATAAGTCTGGTAAAGTAGGTCTACACTCAGGTTGTCTTATGAAATTCATTAAGGGGAAAATGACATTTTAATTTGGCCTTATGCACAAACTTAAAAACATCAGTATGAAGGTCTGAAAAGATGCCATGATTCGCAGGGCAAAACCCAAGCTCTTTATTTAGAACAGATCATTCAAAATCATTCAGGGTACAGTCTGACAGGTTAATAACAAAATTCTCCTTTGGCCTCATGTTTTTATCAATAATCACCCCGTCTGCCAGCCCTATTTGTTTAGTCTCTTCCTCTGGTTTCTGGTCAGCACTCCTTCCTTTCGATTTTTTTTCTCCATCCACCCCTTCTTGTCTTATATATACAGAAGTCCTCGTCCTCTCCCCCCTCAGCATGGGACATCACCTGGTGGCCCACCACCCATGGAAACCCCCCCACTCCCATAGACCATGCCCAAAACCTCGCCATCATACTCGACTCCTCCATCACCATGACCCGACAGATCAAGGCCGTCGCCTCCACCTGCTTCAACACCCTCCGCATCCTTCGCAAGACCTTCAAATGGATCCCCCCCCGAATCCAGAAAGACCGTCACCCACGCACTCATAACAAGCAGACTTGACTACGGGAGCGCCCTCTACGCCGGAATCAACAAATCCCTGCTTCACAAACTCCAGACCATCCAGAACACCGTGGTCAGACTCGTCCTCTGCATCCCACGACATGAACACATCACCCAACACCCGCGAAAGCTCCACTGGCTCCTCGTCGAAAAGAGAGTAACCTTCAAGCTACTCACCCACGCCTACAAATCCCTCCACAACACCGGACCTCAATGAAAGTCTCCCATGTACCCAAGAGAAACCTCGGCTCCGCGGACCTCGCCCTTGCCAAAACCCCGCGCATCCGCAGAGCCAGAGCCGGTGGAAGAGCCTTCTCCTACATTGCGGCAAAGACCTGGAACGAGCTCCCGATCGACATCAGACACTCCCCCTCTCTGCACACCTTCAGGAAGAGCCTCAAGACCTGGCTCTTCGGCTGACTCAGAGCTGCAATCACACACCCCCGCGCCTTGAGGACCTCACGGGCGAGTAGCGCGCTTCACAACTCCCCGATTGATTGATTGATAACGGTCTTCCCCACAATGCAATAGCAACATGATCAGCTCATATAAGCAGGTCTCAACCCTATCTGTGTCTCAAAATTAGATACTTCACAAGTATACTCATGGATATCCTAAAGGTTCACTAAATAGATATTTTATCTTGGGTCACTCTTTGAAGAAGGTCTAATTTGACTATAGTCTGTACCAAGGTGCATTTAGTGCATTACGCTTCCAATTTGATTAACTCAAATTAATTTGGCGCAAAAGGATTTAGTTTTCTGGGTGACAGTATTATTGATCTTATTATTGTTCTATACCTTCTCCAATCATTTTTTTTGATAAACAAATTTTTATTGATTTACTGAAAGAAAACACCAGCCATTCAGCACTACACCGTGCAAATCTAGGATTACATATGAGTTTGCGCTACCCAGTTTACAGGCACTAGTAAAAACGAAACAGCATACATTTGGACAATCCCCTTATGACTAAACCACGCCCCCCAACCTTTTCCCCCAAACTCTACGATATTTCTTGGGACATCCACGTGCCTCATACATGACTTTCTCCTGTGTGGCGCACCAGTCCACCCCTGTCCGCCATCGCCCAACACTCTGGGATTTAGGGCATTTCCAGGAGGCCGCAATGTCCCTCTTGGCAACCACCATAGCTGTAGTGAAAAACAGTTTCTCATTCCGAGACCCATCCAACCCATCGGTGATGCCCAGGATCGTGTGTTTTGGGTCGTGGGGGACCTCCCACCCTAAGACCTCGGTGAGTTCGTCCTCGATTTCCCCCCAGAACCGCGCCAGGTGGGGGCAGGTCCTTACCATATGGAGGAAGTCAGCAGGGTCGTAACCACATCTAGTACAAGCAGAAGTCGGGCTGGACCCCGCCGGATGAAGGCGCACCGGGGTGAGGTATGCGGCGTGTAAATAATAGAGCTGCGCCAAGCGCAGCTTGGATGCGGTGACCATTCTGGGGGCCATAAGGGCGTCACGCCAATCCTCTTCCTCCAGGGGGCCCACCCAATCCTCCCACTGAGCCCGCAGTCGGTCTAGGGAAGTAGGGGTATTATTGATCAATGCACGATAAATGCGGGAGATGCCACCCTTCCCCAGGTCCCCAAACATAATCTGAGCCTCAGGCGGGCTGTGGTCAGGAAGCCGTGTACCTGTTGTAAGGTGCGTGTGGAGGGCGTGTCGCAGTTGCAGATACCTATAGAATTGTGATTGATGCAGTGAGTATCTGTTCTGGAGGTCGCCGAAGGAACGCATGTGGTCCCCCACCCATACATCGCCCAATTGTGAAATACCTATAAGGTCCCAAGCCCTGCAGCTCATTAACCTCTTTGAGCCAGGTCCCCTGCCACAAGGGTGTACATTGGGTCAGTGTATTTAGTGTGCCGCAATGCAGCCCGCCAGGCCAGTAACACAGAGCGTGTCACCTCTGGTATACGAGAAGGAATAGGGGCCCCATACAACATGGATTGAATCCTGGTGAGACCCAATTCCCCCAACTCGAGCCTGTAGGCCGGGGTCAGACCACCCCCCGCTGAACCAATCATGTATGGAGAGAAGTCGCGTGGCAAGGTAATATAAATAAAGGTGGGTCATCCCTAGACCCCCATCAAACGAGGGGTCCTACAGACATTTAGCGCCAGTCGGGACCTACCTTTCCCCCACAGGAACTTGTTGGCCATGCTGTCCAGTTCGCGGAACCAGGCCCTAGGAAAGCACATGGGGGTGTTTTGAAGTACGTAAAGGAAGCGGGCAAGCACCATCATTTTAAAGAGGGCTACCCTCCCCATAGGATTCAGGGGCAATGACTGCCACTTCTGGAGGTCCGCCTTGGCCCGTTTCACCAGGGGGGTGACGTTGAGGGCCCAGCTGAGTTCGGGGAGCAAGGTCATCCATATCCCCAGGTATTTGAAGGATTGACGTCGAAGAGGTATATCGGATTGCCAATCGAAACATTCACGGGATAGGTGGAGGGGGACTAGAACCGATTTGTCAGGGTTCAACCGGAGGCCAGAGGCACGGTCGAAGGAATGCAGAATGCGGAGACAATGGGGGCCTGACCGAGCGGGATCTGCTAAATAAATGAGGACATCGTCCGCATAGAGGGCGATTTTGTCTGGCTCGGTGTTGGGCCATTCCCATCCCCGCACGTGTTTGCATGACCACATCAAGGACGCCAAGGGCTCTGTCACCAAAGCGAAGAGCAGGGGGGAAAGGGGACAACCCTGCCTCGTTCCCCTGCAAACCGAGAAGGGCTCAGACAGAACCCCGTTCACCAGAACACGAGCCCGAGGGAGGGCGTAAAGAACCTTCACAATAGCCCGAAAGCGGGGACCAAGTCCCATCTTGTCAAGGACATCTTCAAGAAACCCCTAATCCACCAAATCAAAGGCCTTCTCAAAGTCTACAAGAAGAATCGCAAGGTATGGGATGAGGAGATGACAGTGGGCCAAGGCTGATTGTAGTCTACGGAGACAATGCCGGATGCCGCGTGAGGGCATGAACCCGCATTGGTCAGGATGAACCAGCGTGGACAGGTGGGGGTTTGAGCCGCTGGGCGAGGATTGTGGCGAACAGTTTAATCTCGGTATTAATGAGGGAAATAGGGCGGTAGTCTGCACAGCGTGACGAGGGCGGCAGGGATTTAGGAAGAACCACAATGGTGGCCATGTCCGTCTCCTGAGGGAAGGAGCCTCTTTCAACAGCTTCCCTAAACAGTTCTGCAAGGTGCGGGGTGAGGATATCCCGATAGTGCACGTAATATTCTTGAGGGAGGCCGTCCGGACCCGACGTCTTGCCGGAGGAAATAAGGGCAATCGCCTCCCTGATCTCCTCACGGGTGATTGGGCGATCTAGATCAGCTTGAGTAGCAGGGTCTAAACTCGGAATGCGGCTGCCCCGACCTCCAGCAGGTCCGCGAGAGAAAGGGTTGGAGTTCTAGCCTCGTATAGTTGGCGGTAATAGGTGGCAAAGGCACGGGCCATCTCCACTGGAGAACGGCACATCGAACCGTCCTGCGCCACGATCTCGGGAATTATACGGTTCACCCTGGGGTATGTGGCAAGGCGGTGGAGGAGTGAGCCATTTTTATCGCCCCAACCATACACCCTGGCCACAGAGGAGCGCCAAAGGAGTTTGGCCGCTTTCAGCGACAACTGCTTGTTCTCTGATCGGAGCCGGGTAAGAAGTCTCATCGGAAGCGTCTGGGGATCGGGCTGAGGCACGCTCAAGGCGCAGGGCCTGCGCCTACCGTGTAGTAATTTGTTCCAATTGGGCCTGTCGCTTGAGTTGGCCCTTGGCGACCCCTCTAATCGTGGCCTTGCCCGCCTCCCACAAGGTGCCCGGGGAGGAAACGGATCCGTCGTTAGAAAGAAAGTAATGTTCAAGTTCCCACCCTACCACCTTCCGAAACTCCCTGTCCTGAAGGAACCAAGCGTTTAGCCTCCACGTTTGCCGCATAGAGGCGGGGTGGGGGGGGTCCTGTGCGAATCATTACCGGGGAATGGTCGGAGATACCTCGTGGGAGGAGTGCGACATCCTGAATTAGGAGGCAGTCCGTCGATGGAACAAAGATGGCATCAATACGTGCTTGTGTATGGTGTGCCGCCGAGGTGTGTGTAAATTGTTTAGAATGTGGGTGTCATATACGCCAAGCATCACATAGACCCAAAGATGCGGACCAAGTCGTCAGCTGTTTTGCCTGTGCGATTCTAGTGGAGGAAGGGGGACCGGTCGTATCAAGGTCAGGTGAGGAGACCGCATTAAAGTCGCCCCCGAGGAAGGTGGGACCCAGGGGTAGGGATGCCAAGAGGTCAGCGGATTTAGTTAGTGTCGCCGTCAGCATTGATGGAGGAGAATAGAGTGACACGAGATTGAGGGGGCTACCATTTAGCGTGCCACTGAGGGCCACGAAGGTGCCCTGGGCATCAAGGATTGTCTGCATAGTCACAAGGGGAAGGGAACGTTTCACCAGGATCGCCACCCCGAGGGAATCCCGAATGCCAAATCCTGTCATATCCGTAGCGTGCTAAAAAGGGGCAGTGATTACCCATCAGATGTGTCTCTTGCAACAGTAGAATGTCCACCCCAAGGCGTTGTGCATAACGTAAGACAGCCATGCGCTTAAAACTGTCCAGGAGGCCATTGACATTCCAGGACAGGATGCACAGGGAAGTGCTTAATAAAGGTGTGTTAGACATAGTGGCGGTTGTGGCAGTGTGGCAGTAAGTCCCAACGGGAAAGTCTGGTAGCAAAGAGGGACGTCAGAAGGCCCAGTGAGGTGTCCAAAGGGACGTCTGCGTGTCTCCCCGGGTGCAAGTCAGGGTGCCATGTGAGTGCTCGTGCGACACAACTAAAGAACAAAGGAAACAAAACTAAAGAAAAAACTCGGGACAACGGCCCCCCCCACCCCCCGCCCTACACTTCAGGAACGGAAGCATCTGTCGCCCTAACAATAAACAAGTGAATGAACAACCAAACTAAAACGCTTGGGAATGGGAAAGCATGGAGGACCCCTCCTCATGACAGGATGTGCATAAACGAGTCCATCAGGAATAAAGGAATATGTTGAGTCTAAGCACAGCCGCCGGCTGCGGAGCCAAGCCCGGCAGGCAGAGACGAGTTCAGGCAGGGTCTTTCAGGAGTATCGGGCTACGTGAGAGGTCCGTGTCCGGGAGGTCAAGCAAAGAGGGCCGGGGCGAAGCACCTCCGCGGTCCAGGTGGCCGGATGAACCGGAGCGCCTCCCGGCCGAGGATTCTTCAAAGAGCAGTATTGGTAGTCGGGAGTGGCCCGGCGGGGAGTCCGACCGGGTCCGTCTTTGCCCGCGGCGCCTGCGGTTGCGGGGAGGCTGGGGAGCGGAAGGTGCGAGATGGACAGGTCCACCATCCGCCCCCCCCCTCCCCCGGAGTGGAGTTCAGTCAGCATTGCGCAGAGGGCTCTCCTCCGTCGCCCAGGTCCAGGCCTCTGTAGGAGTGTCAAAGAACAAGGTCTTGTTAGCGAACTCGGAGGCGTGCCGGGAAAAGGAGCCGATACTGGATGTTGAGTGCCCTCAGTTTTTGTTTAACTTTACCAAAGGAGCGGCGCTGACCCTGGACCTCACGGGTATAATCCGGGAAAATCATGATTGCGCGGTTTTCGTAGTGTAGCCGCTGTTGTTTGCGGGCTTCAGACAGGAAGGCGTCGCGATCCACGAAATTAAGGACCCGCATTATGACTGGTCGGGGGGCCGCACCCGGTGGTGGTTTAGGGGCAGGTGTGCCCGCTCAATCGCGAACCATGGAGAGAGAGACCTCCGGGACCCACGATCGTAGCCACTTTTCCAGGAAGTCCACCGTGCGGCCCTGCTCCGCTCCCTCCGGGAAGCCCACCAGGCGGAGATTGTTGCGCCGGGACCTGTTTTCTGCATCCTCCGCCCGGCGATGCAACTCCTGAGTGTGCGACTGGAGACGGGCCACCTGCCCCTTAAGTTGCTGGACGTCATCCTCCACGGTGGAGATTCGAGTTTCAGTCTCCTTGATCCGGGCTGTGGCGTTTCGGAGGTCCTGCCGGATGAGCGTCACGTCCACTCGCACCTCCGCGATCTTGTTTTCCACCGAGGTTTGTGAGACATGGATGGCTTGTAAGATAGTGGACAAGTCCGCGGACGGTGGAGGCCCCTGTTCCGCGGCACCCCCGGTCGCCCCCACATCCGAGGTGGTGAAACGATCCATTTTTGTTTGGGTGTCAGGGGTCTGTGCCGATCTGCCCATGGTGACACTCCGCGGATCTGTGGAGCCCCGGAATCCCCGCAGGAGGACCTCACAGTGGGGGGCCAGCCGGTCCTCCCGGATGGGCCGAGATCAGGCAGGGGGAGCAGCCAGCGCGAAGGTGTGGCTCGGACCAATCCGCCGCCGCCCGATATGTGCAGCCAACTCCGCTTCTCCGGGTAGGCTCTTCATGAGCAAAGGAGGGGGGGGGGGAAGGGAAGGAGAGCGTTCTGAACCAGGGCCGCAGGTAGGTCCCTGCCCACCAGGGCCACAGAGCGCTCCGCTAGGGTGGCAGTGGGAGAGTCAACAGGCAGCTTCACCCCTTTAGGCCGCAACACCAGCGGGCAATGTTGCGGGGGGGGGGCCACTCCAGAACCACAGCCCCAACAAGAGGAGCCCGGGGACACAGGACGGGGGCCACCGATGGAGGCCCTCACACGCAGTCGGGCGCCGCTCGATGTGTGCGGCCGAAAGCCCCCATCGTCGGGTCCCCGGTCGTTGCTGTAATTAGCGTGAAACCAGGATGTAGGGCACGGCCAGGGAGGGCTCCCACCCGCACCAGCGCAGTCCTCAAACCAACGGCGGTAGGTCGGGGGCCAAGGATGCGAATAGGGGGCTCAGTCACGGGCCTCCCGCCGCTTGGTGTATGCGGCCGAAGATGATCTCTGGGCTAACCCCAGCCCAGGGACCGCCGCGCGGCCCGAAGCGCCGCCCCGGGGTGCTCACAGGGCCCGGGTGAGCCGGTCCAGGTATCGCTCGGCCAGGGGAGGGGAAGGGAGACCCGACCGGGCCAGATGGCGAACAGGGCCGCTCGGGGCCGGCCCCCACCCCAGGCGGCCTCCTCCGCAAAGAAGTTCAAGATGCTCACTCTTGCTCAGGTCTTGTCTGCTCTCGACCCACAAGACTGGATGGTGGCGCTGGACTTGCAGGACGCCTATTTCCACATCCCCGTCCTGCCAGCCCACAGGCGTTCCCTACGGTTCATGGTAGGGCAAGAGCACTTTCAGTTCACCGTGCTCCCCTTTGGCCTTACCAGCGCCCCTCGGTGTTCACCAAAGTGATGGCGGTGGTCGCAGCTCATCTGCGCAGATCAGGGGTCTCAGTCTTCCCCTATCTCGACGACTGGTTGTTGGAGGCGGGCTCGCCCCAGACTGTCGTCTCCCACCTCCAGACTACGGCCGACCTCCTGCACTTGCTGGGGTTCTCCATCAATGTGCCGAAGTCGCACCTGATTCCTTCTCAGAAGCTCCTCTTCATCGGAGCGGTTCTGGACACGGCGCAGTTTCGGGTCTATCCTCCCGAACAGCGAGTCTGGGATATTCGGGCTCTGATTCCCATCTTTCAGCCCTTATCCCGGGTTTCGGTCAGAGTGACTCTGAGGCTGCTGGGCCTCATGGCCTCCTGCATCCTGCTGGTGAAGCATGCCAGATGGCATATGCGGGCTCTGCAGTGGGACCTGAAGTTCCAGTGGGCGCAGCATCAGGGAAACCTGTCCGATCACGTCCAGATCTCGGAGGGCACTGCACGACAATTGCAGTGGTGGCTCACGAACCGGCATTGGGTCAACGGCAGATCCCTCTCCCTTCCCCAACCGGAGCACACAGTGGTGATGGATGCGTCCCTCCTGGGATGGGGCGGCCACATGGGAGAGGCGGAGATCAGAGGCCTCTGGTCTCCAGCGGAGTCCCGGCTCCTTATCAACCTTTTGGAGCTACGGGCGATCAGGCTCGCACTGAAAGCATTCCTTCCCTCTGTCAAGGGGAGGGTAGTGCAGGTGTTCACGGACAACACCACCGCCATGTGGTACTGCAACAAACAAGGCGGGGTGGGGTCGTGGACCCTCTGTCAAGAGGCTCTGCGTCTCTGGACATGGCTGGAACATCAGGGCATGTCTCTGGTGGTTCAACACCTGGCAGGTTCTCTGAACGCCAGGGCGGACGAACTCAGCCGCAGGTGCATGCTCGATCACGAATGGCGTCTTCACTCGGAGGTTGCGCAAGGTCTCTTTCAGCAGTGGGGAGAGCCTTGGTTAGATCTATTCGCCACCGAAGAGAACGCGCAATGTCATCAGTTCTGCGCGTTGGAATTTCCAAGGCGGCACTCGCTCGGCGACGCTTTTCGTCGCGAGTGAAGTTGCGGTCTGTTGTACGCCTTTCCGCCTATACCACTTCTGCCCCGAGTGCTGAAGAAGATCAGGCACGACCTGGCCCAAGTCATTCTTGTGGCCCCGGACAGGGCTGGAAGAGTATGGTATCCCTAGCTACTCGGTATGAGCATCTACCCCCCCCGATCCGACTGCCTCTTCGGGAGGATCTTCTGTCGCAACAGCAGGGGTCGGTCCTCCACCAGAACCTGTCCAGCCTCCACCTCTTTGCGTGGAGATTGAGCGGCGGCAGTTGATTCCCTTCGACTTGCCTCCTGAAGTTTGTGTCGTTATTCTGGCAGCCAGGCGCCCCTCTACTAAAGTGGTATACGCCTGCAGGTGTAACAAATTTGTGGCATGGTGCACAGCAAAGGCTGTGGATCCCCTTTCTGCCCCTCTTTCTGAGATTCTACTGTTCCTTCTTTCTTTGGCCCAGCAGGGCTCTGCTCTGGGCACTATCAAGGGCTACCTTTCTGCTATTTCGGCCTTTCTCAGGCTCCCTGATCAGCCCTCTCTTTTCAAGTCCCCTGTTGTTAATAGGTTTCTTAAAGGCATTACTCACCTTTTTCCTCCTATTCCTTTCGTGATGCCTCAGTGGGACTTGAATCTAGTTCTAACATACTTGATGTGCGCTCCCTTTGAGCCAATTCACAACTGTCCTCTTCGTCTCTTGATGTTAAAAACTGCTTTCCTGGTAGCCATCACTTCCGCCAGGCGAGTGAGTGAGCTAGCTCCAGGCTCTTTCCTGTAAGCCTCCTTTCCTTTCAGTCCATCCGGACAAGGTTGTGCTCAGGCCCCGTCCGTCCTTTTTGCCAAAAGTGGTTACGGCCTTTCACATTGGGCAGACTATTACCTTGCCCACCTTTTTTCCGCCTCCGCATCCTTCCAGAGAGGAAGAGCGGCTCCACCGTCTGGACCCAAAACTTGAGCTTTCTTTTTATCTTAACCGCACACAGCAGTTCCGGGTGGATGACCAGCTTTTTGTTGGCTACGTTGGCACCAAGAAAGGTCGGGCGGTCCATAAGAGAACCATCTCCCGCTGGGTTGTCTTGTGTATCAAAGCCTGTTACTCTTTGGCTAAAAAAGAACCTCCGGTGGGGCTGCGTGCTCATTCCACCAGAGCTACTGCAGCCACTACTGCATTGGGACGTGGTGTCCCCCTGCAAGACATATGTCAGGCAGCCACGTGGGCCTCGCTGCACACGTTTACCAAACATTACTGCCTCGACAGCCAAGTCCGGAGAGACGGCTTCTTTGGCCGTTCTGTTCTCCGTGACTTCCTGGTGTGATCTTTGTTCGCAGACCCACCACCGGGGTTGGTATTGCTGGGGTATCTATTCTAAGGTAAGGAATCTATCACTGTGTTTCTTTCAGATGCACAAGTTACTTACCTTCGGTAACGATATATCTGTAAGAAACATTAGTAGTGATAGATTCCTTACCGCCCCACCCATCCTCCCCGTTCTGCGAACTGATTACTAGGGTTAAGGTCATCCCTTTCAGGGCCCTAGTTTCATTGCACCAGTGGTCAGTATCTTGCATGGCTCTGCGTTCCTGGCGCGGAAAGTCGTGTACAGAACTGACGTCAGCACGCGTGGGCGGCGTCCAAGTAGCGCCCGCGACGTCATCTCGGTGACCACGACGCCAACGACGGACTCTGAGTCGCATGACGCCCCTACCGACGCGCAGGGGTACTGCTGACGAAAACTTTCCGGATCCAGTCTGACGCCTGGGGATATTCTAAGGTAAGGAATCTATCACTACTAATGTTTCTTACAGATATATCGTTACCGAAGGTAAGTAACTTGTGCATTCAGTCTACAAATCCTTTCTTTGAAATTTATGATGTCTGACAAAGAGAAGAAGAGTCTCTTCAGAGCCTGTGCCACCTGCTCCAAGGAAAGACTTCATACTGATGACCCTCCCAGCGCCTGCATCTATTGCCTGTATCCAAACCACAACGCAAAAGATTGCAAAGTATGTCGTACCTTATCTACCAAAACGTTAAGAGATTGTGAGGGGCGCCTTCTTATTTGGCTTCAAAAGTTGAAGGCCAGGAAGGAACTACTTTCAAGTGACGATGGTGATGAGGCGTCGTCTTCGTCAACTAGAAGATCTCACAAGAGAGAAAGATCACAAACTCACTCATAATGTGAACGCCATGAAAAAGCCTGAAAAAAGACCACTTGCGGATCTTAAAGGCGTAGTCCATCTAAATTTCCTCACAGAAGTGAAAAGGAGAGAAAAGGGCGTCTTTCAGGGGACAGTAAAACAAAAAAGGCAAGTTCTGAGCCGCCTACAACACCTTCTCAGGGGAGGCAAGTTTTCAAAAAGCCTGCGTCTGTACCCCCTTGCGGAGAACCCATCAATGAAGGCTTCACCGCCGATGAAAATTTAGTCGATGACACCGCAGAAAAAATCCTCGTCATTGACGACGCAGAGCGCTGTCCTCCATTCTTCTTCCAAAGCCAAGGAGCCGTCATTGAGTTCCGCTCCACCCACTTGGTCAACGCCGACGACACCATCGTTGTTGAGGGTTTCACAGTCATCGCAGACCATTCTTCTGCGGACGCCCTCAACGTCGACGGCATAGAGAGTGTCTACGTTGCCGCAGGTATTGACAACGACGGAAAGTCGATCAACGACCGTTGACGGCCTCGTCGACGAGGGGAAAATCACCTAAACAAGGTGAAAAAAGATAAGTAGACATCCGACACCAGAGGTCACTTCACCTAGTAAAGTGAATCCTTTGCTTCCTTCACATCTCCTGGAGGAGCAGGATTCAAATGAGGATGATGGAACTTTTGGATATGCCCATGTCCCATTGCAGTTGCATGTGAAATGTCAGGAGGATGACTATGAAGAAGAGTATGAGGAACAACATTATTATATGCCTCAACAAGAGTACCAGCAACAATACCAAGAAGAGATGGTTTGCATGCCATCTTCATTGCTCTCGGAATTACAGTTCATGCTTTTGGACTGTGAGAAAAGGTTCAAGTCAGTGTCTGTTCCTCATGAACATTATGCATTGTCACCTCGGCAACTGTTGGTCCCTTCCACTCCACAACAGGGTCCAACGTTACAGTCTACAGTTCCTCCACAATCACCACGGCCTTCCGCTCAGCAGGATCCAGTAAGTACGGATGATGACCATGAGGAGGGAGACCTTCCAGATCCGCACCAGGAATGGGACGACTATCTTATACCCACACTGTCTTCTCCCTCTCCAGTTCCCATCGATTCACCACCAGAGAACATCAGTGGATTTCACAATTTACTGGCAAGAGCGGCCAAGAGGTTTGACTTGCCAATGTCAACATCCCAAACGGAGTGCTTTCTTTATGACTTTAAAAAACCTTTTAGGAAGTCGGTGCGAACCATTCTGATTAACTACATATGGGAGGAAGGCCTCAAAGTCATGAAGTCCCCAGCCACGGTGACTCCGGTTCTTCCCAGATTGGAGAAAAAATATAAATCTCGAGAGGATGCTCCCGCCTACCTTGTGTGCCACCTGAAGCCTGACTCTGTGATCTCTCAGGCTGCACAGAGGAAGTCTAAGAACCCGTCTGCTCCGATTACACCTCCGGGTAAAGTAGGCATACTTCCTGATAATGCCGGCAAACGTTTCTCATCAAAGTCAGGTGTTCTGGTCAGGGCCGCTAATGCTCTTGTGATCTTAGGACGCTATGATCGTCAGATGTGGCGCGATCTAGCTCCATACATCGATCAGCTTCTGGATGACAGTAAGACAGAAGCCAAAAAGATCCTCTAAGAAAGTGAGCGGTCATCCTCATAGGTTATAGACTGCGCAATGGACATTGCTACCATAGCCTTTAGATCGCTGGGAGGTGCTGCAGTCTTACACTGCCAGGGTTGACTCAGGGCTGCATCTTTCCACTCGGAAGTACAGAACAAAATTCTTGATCTTCCCTTTGATGGAGAGGCCCTCTTCGGGAAACATTGATGAGGCACTCCAAGACATAAAGAAAGACACTGATACAGCCAAGTCGTTGGGGACGCTTGAGTACTGTAAGGTACCCTTTCGAGAAGTGCAAGGAAGAGGTCCTCCATCTCATAAAGGTGGATACCAACAATATCGGTATCCCTCTTACACCTCCTGTTTTCAACCATATCGGCCTCAGTCCAACTAGCGTCAGCCACAATCTGCAGCATATTCCAGATCTTCCCCTAACTCCAGATCTTCCCTTAGGGGAAGAGCGGGGTGTTGAGGGAAGGATTCCTCGCGCCACCAATGACAACTTTCAGGCTCTGGCTGTCCCTTCCCCCTTTCTTCTCAGGTCACCTTGGGGGGGAAAGGGCTCTACACAACTCCAACATTAGTGAAGCATAACAGACCAGTGGGTTCTCAACCTAATTCAGTTTGGCCATACTCTGGAGTTTCTTCAAATTCCACCATGCACTCCGCCCCGCTTACAAGCGGTGAAACATCTACATCTCCTGCCTTTGGAGGCCCTTTTGATGCTCCAGAAAGGGGCAATAGAACCAGTTCCTACATCCCAGAGAGGGAAAGGGTACTACTCCGGTTTCTTTTTGGTATGGAAGAATTTCAGGCAGTGGTGATCTGTTCTTGACTTGAGGACTCAACATCTACCTCAAAAAACTGTTCTTCCGCATAGGCACATTGCAAGACATTTTATTACTTGAACTACTATGAACTACCAGCATTTGTAAAGCGCACAGCTACCTCCTGAGAGGTGTCCCGACGCTGGGGGCCGTCGGGAAGATTAAGCGAGCGATTGCCCAGAGTCACATGGTGCTGGGCTAACCTGCCGCCGGTACCGGGGATCGAACCATGAGCCCCCGTGTTCCGGAGTCAGCCGCCCTGGCCGCTGCACCACACTTTTTAAACCTAGGAGATTGCTTTGCCACTCTCGACCTACAGGACGTATACTTCCACATCCCCATCCATCCCTCCCTATAGCCAGGAGCCACTACCAATTCAAAGTCCTGCCATTGGGCCTAATGTCGGCACCAAGAGTATTCACCAAATGTTTGGCTCCGGTGGCAGCCTTTCTGAGGAGACCATATCATCAGGTGTTTCCCTACTTGGACGACTGGCTGATGAAAGCACAATCAATACCAGCAGCCCAGTCATCCACGGCGGCTTGCACAAGGCTGTTCGCCAGTTTAGACCTTACCTTGAACAAAGAGAAGTCCGTCTTACACCCTTCCACAATCATCACCTTTTGGGGGGCAATTCTGGACACAACTCTCAACAAAGCCTTTCCATCTCTTGAAAGGCAGACAAGATTGATATCGCTGGCTCCGCTTAGCCTAAGAAAAAAATCACTTCAGTTTACCATTACAAGTCTCTCCTAGGAACAATGTCATATTGCATACCTCTTACTCCCTTTTGTCGTCTAAGGATGCGTCCTCTTCAGGAACAGCTAGACTTGCAGTGGCATCAAGCGGAAGGGACTTTCGAGGATGTGATTACAATAACACCATCAATGGTACAAACCATCTCTTGGTGGACCCACTGGAAAAATATTTCCATAGGTCTCTATTTTCTCGCCACGCCTGCTCCGCTCATAATCACCACAGATGCTTCTCTAGACAGATGGGGTGCCTTTCTGCAGGATCTCCAGGTCAGTAGCCGTTTGCAGCAGCAACATTCACTTCTCCACATCAACTTACTGGAGCTCAGAGCGGCACGTTTAGCCATGCAAGCATTCCTGCCTAAAATAAAGAACTATGCAGTTTTAACCAGAACAGACAACACAACGACGATGCATTATGTCGACAAGCAGGGGGGCACCAGATCTCATCTCCTTTCTCAGGAGGCATCTGGAAATGGGCTATCCGAAATGGAGTCTCTCTAAGAGCGGAACACCTTCTGGGAGCTCAGAAATCAACAGCAGACATGTTAAGCAGACTCAAGTCCTCATGCCATGAATGGAACTTGCATCAAGGGACACTCGACAGCATCTTTGTCCAGTGGGTCAAGCCAACCATATATCGGTTAGCGACTCCGGAGAACAAGAAATGCCGGTACGTAGCAAGTTGGCATCACCCTCCAGGATCTTGTTGGAATGCATTTTTGATGGCATGGTCAGGCACTTTTGCCTACGCTTTTCCGCCCATTCCCCTCCTGCCAAAGTTACTGATGAAGATGAAGACAGAATCCTGCTGGATCATCCTCATAGCCCCATCTTGGCCTTGCCAGCATTGGTACACGAAACTCCTACTGCTTTCGGAGACACAGCCCATTCTCTTGGATCCCATTCTGTCGCTTCTGACGATGTCCCAGGGACCAGTGCTACATCCGGCTCCCAAATTGCTTCGATTAGCGACATGCCTGGGCACAGAGCACAAACAAAACATATAGAATGAAGTTGAAACGATTTTGCCTGTGGTGACAGGAATCGGATGTACATCCTTTCTTTTCACCACATGAGATCCTCTGAGATCCTCCCTTACATCCTTATTTTGGCAAAATCTGAACTTGCTCACGCATCCATTAATGTCCATCTTGCTGCAATATCTCGTTTTAGAAGGACCTCTTCATGGCCCTCTTTATAGTCAGCGAGAATCATTAAACAATTCATGAAAGGGCTATTTAGGGTTTTTCCACCTCTCAGACCTCCTCCACCCCTCTGGCATCTTAACGTGGTCCTGTCACAACTCATGAGGCACCCTTTCGACCCTATCCATAAACCGGATCTCAAGTACGTTTCATGGAAAGTTGCCCTGCTTCTAACGTTGACATCTGCTAGAAGAGTCCGTGATATTCAGGCTATTACTATCCAGGAACCATTTCTTCAATTCAGGGATGACGGAGTAGTCCTGCGTATCAACTCCAGGTTCATTCCCAAAGTTTCTTTGGACTTTCACTTGAATGACCCTCTTATCCTCAAAACCTTCTTTCCGCAACCTGCAGCTCCAGCGGAAAGAGCTCTCCATTCACTGGATATACAGCGTTGTCTTAAATTCTATCTTCAAAGAACTAAAGCCTTCTGGAAATCACCTCAGCTCTTTGTTGCCTATAGGTCCCCTCGGAAAGGCTATCCTCTCTCCAAGCAGAGTATTGCACAATGGATCTCAAGTGCTAATCAGTATTCCCATAAATCTGAAGGAAAGCCCTGCCGGGCCCGAGTTCGTGCCCATTCTACAAGTGCGGTCTCAACCTCAATCGCTCTATTTGCCGGAGTACCCATCCAGGACATCTGCAGAGCTGCTACCTGGAAGAGTACCCACACCTTTACCAAGCACTACTGCTTGGACTTCATGGTTCGCAGTAGGCCAATCGGTGCTGAGAAACCTGTTTCAGTCACTGTGAGCTTTCTCCTTCATCCCTCCTTCCTTTTTTCTTTAAGACTACGCACATTTTTTCATTACTAATTTACTCTTTTCTTCACTAATTTACTCTTTTCCTCCTGTTCCCTATTACTTAAAATATATATATTTTGTATTAGCCTATTATTTCTGATTGTTACGAGTTATATCTCTTACAAAGGCTTCCAATTGAGAAGATCATGATTTAAAGCATGTCTTGTTTTTTAAGGTTTAAAATGTAAATGCTTTAAAATAATCTATGGACCAAAAAATTAGCTAATAACTGCTAGCTACTCTGTTTCAAGCATGTGAATCTATGAAAGTTCCAATACTGGAGTAAGAAAGTAAGTTACTTACCTGTAACTATAGTTCTCCATTATTGGAATCATTCATAGATTTACATGCAACTCGCCTCCTCCCCCGAGAAGCTCAGCTTTCGAACCTTTGCAGGTGCATGTCTTGCGTTAGTGCTATGAAAATCTGAAGGTCTGAGGTTATCTCAGAAGTGTTCTAGAGGGTAGGGTATTCTAACTGTATGAAACCTATGTTTGGTCTCGTTTACAAAACAATGGAGATATTTTACAAAACTGAAATGGGCCTAGGCCTATTTGCTAGTTTGTTAACTTTGCATTGCTATTTTGATATACCGGGGACTCCCACCTCGACAACTGGGAATGATTCAAGCATGTGAATCTATGAAAGATTCCAATACTCGAGAACTGTAGTTACAGGTAAGTAACTTATTTTCTTTTGCCATACCTCAGTTTATTTGGCTCAAAACAAGCCTCGTTGGTGCCAAAGTCTTTGAAGAATATGATTTTCACCTTTTGAGATCCAAGCACTAGAGCATTGTGCAAACATTCAATGTTGAAAATTCCATGTTTTCCTTTTTGGCTTTAATGTTGCTTCAATGTAGGGATGACTGTAATAAGCTAGAAGCGCCATGAGTAACTACTGTGCAAGACACTGGCTCGCCCACATAGTACAACAAGGAGTATGAAGAGGATTTAGAGCCACAGGATAACAGTGCAGACAGGGTATGGGGAGAGTACAAAACTGAACCACCCTATGAAGAGACAATTTAACCTGTAAATTCCTCACTGCGTTTAACATATTTAAAACGGCTGCTAGGAGACTTCCAAAACCTGCTAAAGGAATCATTTTGACAGCCGCTATGGTCAGGCCTGTCCATAAAAGAATAGAAAGTTAATATAGAGCAGGACCCCGCTGGCCGATGGACCCTGTTCTGGTTACTGGGATAATGGAGTAGAGAGAGAAGAAGATAAAGTAATTGAGCACCACTGGTGACAGGAAGAAATAATTACACTATAGATCTGGATCACCACACACAATTTAGTAAAATTCAGCAGCTCCAGGAAGACGTACTAAACATAGGTAACCCTACAATCATACGAATTGTACAGGCATCTTGTAGAAACCTTCATGGCTGAACATATTGGAGTTTAGACCAGACACTGGTCCTCAACATGCTATTTGATGGTAAGACTCTTTATGTTAAAAGCTATGAATAGCCTCCTGTTTTTTCCATAAACAGTAACCATCAAAAGAAGTTTAAAGAACCCAACAAATCAAATAAGGTGCGTTATGTAGTAAACAGTTGAAATAAATTGTGATAGGGAATGCCAAAGGAAAACCTGTAGAGCTATGCAGCCTAAGTGGTGCTGCAGAGGTAGAACCTCATACAATAACTCACAGGCTCAGACCAGCAGTTATCAGATACCGACTCTGATAAGAAACAAGATCACAATGGGTAGATGAGTTACTGTATCAAATTAGGCAAACAAAACCAAGACTATTCACCTAACTAAAAACACATAAATCCACTTCAGATTCAGTTGCATAAAGAAATTAAAACCTTGTTAAAGAAAGAGGCAATGTAGGAGCCCCCCCGCCCCCGAAGCAATCAGATCAATGTGTATACACTACTTGGAGGAGATTTTAACTTGTCTCTAGATAAAGGAATATCAAGCTATGCTAGTCAGTTACTTTAGTAACTGTTAGCATCTTTGCCTGAGAATACCTTGCTGTTCAAACTTAGTCCCAGGATTTTTAAAGGGTATGTCAGAGTTGTAGGTGTTCGGCCATTGAGGCCAGTGAATCAGAATTGAGTTTGGTTTTCCAGTGTTAATGATTTTGATTTCGAAGCTGGTGGGGACTGGATTGGTAGCTTGCATCCAAATGTGTCTGTCTTTAGACAGATTGAAATGCTGTTGACCTTGCATCTTGAGATGTCAGTGGAACCATTGGGCTTTTCCAGGCAAAGGCAGAGCTGTGTGTAATTCATGCAGCTCTAAAACTGGCTGTAGCGCTGAATGACTTGAGCGAGTAGCCTTGAGCAAAATCTGAATTAGAGAGAGAAGAGCGGCCCCATCTCACTTAAACTTTCAGTGGTGCACAAACAGTCACTAACAGGCCGAGTTTGAATTTCTGCGTATGATTACATCCATGCCAATGCCTTATTCGTTCACCGCACTAGTAAGGTACCTGGATAGCATCTCTTGCTAGATTATGGTATCATAAGCAACGGAAAAAATGAAGAGAGCCAGACATGCTTGGCTGGTCAGTTTCCAGAGCAAAGGATTTATTCTCGAATGGTGAGTAGGGCTACATGATGGGCTGAGTCAGATTAAGTGGCATCCACTATGGAGTGTTTCACATTGGGCTTGAGGTTGCTGTGAAGGCTGACTCTAGAGTAGTTTGCCAATGGAGGAATATTGGAGACTGATCTACAGAAGTGCATAATCAAGTGACATTGAATCGTTTAATTTATTTTTTTTATTTTGGAGGATGGTTGCAGTTGCTTGTTTGGAAACTTTTGTTCATTCAATGGAGTAGATCGTTTGCATCATCAGCTTAATTGTGAAAGTGGGACAGGAGGGTATTGAAAGGCACATCTTAAGATTCAAAACATTTTTATTGCCAATTTTTTTTAACTTAGAACATTATAAGAAAGAACATCTCCCCACCCCTAAATCCTTCTTAAATCCTGTTTTAAGGATGTTGGTGATTGGGGCCTGGGAAAAACTTGAGTTTTGCAGCGTGAATTCTTTTTCTGGATTCACATGCTGTGCATTATTCTGCCATCTAGTGGTTGGGTCCGGAATAGTCCTTGTTTGCTTTTTTAAATTTATTTTTTCCTCATATTTTGGGCATTGTCGACCACCATTTGGTGCCAGGTACGTCCCCTGTGTGACGTCAGACGGCGCCCTGGAGGTCTTTGTGCATGGTAGCCATTTTCGGATTCTTTTTTGCGCCGTTCGGTCTGGAAGCAAGACGGGAGGCTCCGAAGTTTTTTCAGGATACACCCCGAAAATAGAAGAAAAAACGAAAAGTTCCAGTGAAGTTCACCGATCGACACTGCGACCGGAGATAAGAACACTACTCCGGGATCCACACAACCTCGAAGGTCCACAAATGGCGAGGTAGGGGCCATGGAAAATACCCCCTTCAAGTTTTGCTCCGAGAGCCACCACAAGTTTGCGCAACACGACATGTGCAACCTCTGCCTGCCCAAGGACCATAAGGAGAATGACTGTGAGGCGTGTGCGGCATTCCAGCCAAAGACACTCAGGACTCGTCGAAAACAGAGAGAGGCCCACTACGCCACGATGTCTCAGACCTCGAAGAAAACTTCCCTTAAGGACCTGGGTTTTTCCAGTGATGACGAAGACCAGAGAGTGCCAGCAGAATCGACGCACGAGGGATCGGACGTCGAAATTCTGGAAGGGGACTCCGAAAAACCGCACACCCACAAGAAGGCGAGCGACACAGGGAAGAAGACGGATAAGGTAAGACACCATACACATCCGTTGGAACCAAAGGGCCACGAAAACAAGGCGCAACCTAAGGCAGCCCCGACGCCGAAGAAAAAGGCGATCGAGGGTCAGCCGCGATCTAGAGAACCCCACGGAACCCTGCCAAGAGACACCGAGGAGGGAAAACCAAGGGTCGAGCACGAAACCCCGAAGGGAAGCGCACCGCCGTCGAAACCAGAGGCAAGCACGCCCAAGAAGAGAAAGTCTCCGGTCTCCAAAGCCAAGAGAACCCTCGAAGTCGAAAAGAAGAGGAAACGACTCGAGGCCGAAATGGCGGCGCTCCTCCATAAAAAGGAGTTCGACGCATTACAAAGACTTTCGGATTCCGAAAGCACCACTCACCGAACCGGACAACGTCGACGCCGAAGAAGTGGAAGACGCCGAAGGGGAAGACTAGGAGATCCTCGAATCACCACCAACCCCCGAACCTCGCGAGGAAGATCTCGAGGAAGATATAGACGCTCCTGAAGAGGAGGAAGCCTCTGAAAATTTTGAGGACACCTAGAGCGACCTCGACATTGAAAGTCCAGAGAAGGAAATGTGCTGCATCACCACCAGATGATATCGCCTTCCACAACGGGCTAGTTAAGAGGGCAGCAGACACTTTCGGGGTCCCCCTCGAGGAGGAAAAGGGAGACATGTTTCCTTCTAGAAACACTAGCCCCAGCCAACAAGGGGACACAATACTTACCGATGTTACCAAGCATCCTAGACCAGGGCAAGGAAGCCTTTAAGGAACCAGCCTCAAGCAAAGGGGTAACTCCAAGGGTCAAGAAAAAGTACAAAGCCTCCTCCAAGTACCCTAAATATATTCAGGGGAACTCGGTGCCTGACTCACTTATCGCCACCACAGCCAGGAGAAGAGCTAACACACTCTCTAACACTGGCCTCCACCAGAAAAAGAAAGCAAAAGAATGGATATGGTGGGGCAAAAAATGGAGGAGGAGGCAGCGACGCAGTGGCGCATCGCAAACTCTTATGCCCTATTGAACAGATACGGCCACCAGCAGTAGGACGACATAGAGGAGCTCATTAACAAGCTCCCCGAAGAGGACAAGAAAAGAGCAAAATCTATTGTCCAAGAGGGCAGGAACATCGCAAATACTTGCCTTAAATCTGCACTAGATGCAGCAGACAAATGTGCATAGGCACAACCCTCAGAAGACATGCCTGGCTCAGAATTTCAGGGTTCAAACAAGAGGTTCAAACCTCCATCATCAACAGGTCTTTCACAGGGGAGGCACTGTTTGGAAAAGAGGTGGACGAATCCCTCAAACAAATCAAAAAGGATAATGAGACTGCAAGAGCGATGGGAGCCCTGCAGCAAAGGGGTTCCTTCAAAAGAGGTGGCTTCAACAACAGAAAGCCCACAGGAAGAGATACATTTGGCCAAGGACAGCAAATGTCACAACAGCAACAAGGCCAAGGTAATGGACAACAAACTAGCCAACAAACTGAATACCAAGGTTGGCAGCCACAACCGAAGCAGCCCTTTCGAGGAAGAGGCAGGGGCAGAGGCCAACCCTCTAGAGGAGGAGTAAATGGCTCAAATTGTCTCCCACACGGAGAAGGACCCAAACAAAACACCAGTGGGGGGGAAGAATATCCCAATTTTTACAACACTGGCAGAACATCACAACAGACAATTGGATTTTAAATCTAGTAAAATACGGGTATTGCATAGAGCTCACAAAAACACCACCTGCAAACCCACCAAAGATAAGAAAATTCCTAAAGTCGGAACTCATACAGTTAAATTCGGAGATAAAGGACCTACTCCAAAAACAAGCAATAGAATTGGTACCAAGACAATAGCACTTCAAAGGAAACTACTCACCATATTGCCTAGTGCCCAAACAGGACCTATCAATAAGGCCAATACTGGACCTAAGGTTCATAAACAAGTTCATTTTAACACAACATTTCAAAATGTCTACGCTCCAAGAGATAATACCGCAAATACAAAAAGGAGATTACATGGCAACAATAGACCTCAAAGACGCCTACTTACACATCCCAATAAACAAAAAACACAAAAAGTACCTACGGTTCCTACACAAGGGAACACACTATCAGTTCAAAGTACTCCCTTTCGGAATAAAGTCAGGACCACTCGTCTTCACTAAGTGTCTAGCCGCAGTTGCGGCACACCTGAGAAAGGAGGGAATACACGTCTACCCTTACCTGGACGACTGGCTCATAAGGGCAAACACAAAACAAAGATGCCTCAGTCACATTCAGACAACTATCCACACGTTACAGAAACTAGGGTTTTCAATAAACCACAAGAAATCATCCACAAAATCAGAAAGAGAAAAGTCTTTCCTAGGTGCAAGACTGAACTCAAAGAACCCGCAGGTGTACCCGACGCAAAAGAGGATACAAGCAATTACACAAGAAACCTCCCTCTACCACAAGGGTCAATCTCTGACAGTGAGGAGAGTTATGAAACTTATGGGCATGATGGCATCATGCATCCCACTCATACCTCATGCTCGACTACATATGCGCCCATTCCAGGAATGGCTAGCCAACAACTGGTCTCAAGCCACAGGGAGTTGGGAGGATCTAGTGATTGTTAAACACAAGCTGCAAGCAGAGATACAATGGTGGGGCATCCAACAACATAACACAAGGGAGACCTTTCAGGAACCCAACTTCTTCTGTGATAATCACTACAGACGCATCCCTCAACGTATGGGGAGCGCACTGCAAACAACTGAAAGTATGTGGTCAATGGAACGTACAGGACTCCATAAAACACATAAACTACTTGGAAATAAAAACTGTTTTCCTAGCACTGAAAGCGTTCAAGGAAGAACTGTCTTGATTCAAACAGAAAACCCCACAACAATGTTCTACCTCAACAAACAAGGAGGTACAAAATCATTCCCACTGAGCAAACTAGCACAGGAAATCTGGCAATGGGCAGTATCTCAAGCAATCAATCTGCAAACAGTTCATCTGCCGGGAATAACCAACACTACAGCAGATCAACTGAGCAGACAAAACAACTGCTCTCACGAATGGGAGTTGAAACACAAAACAGTACAATACATCTTCAATCTCTGGGGAACACCAATGATCGACCTTTTTGCATCAATACAGAACAAGAAATGCCAGTGCTTCGCCTTGAGGTTTCCTCACCACCTGTCAAAAGGGAATGCCCTGTCGCTCAACTGGTCAGAGACATTTGCATACGCTTTTCCACCAATACCCCTAATACAAAAGGTACTGGAAAAGGCAAGACCACCAGGAACAAACCTAATTCTCATTGTCTCGCAATGGCCAAGACAGACATGGTACTCAAGTCTACTAGAACTGTCCAGGGGACAGATGGTCAAAATCAAAACGGACAAAGACCTGTCGACAATGCAACAGGGCCAAATCTTTCATCCAGAACCAACGACGCTACATCTAGCGGCTTGGCGACTGAATACATAGTTTGGCCACCTCAACCTGCCTCAACAAACTATGGAAATTCTAAAAGAGGCAAGCAAACAAACAACAAGAAAATGCTATGCCACAAAATGGAAGCGATATATCACCTGGTGCACAGCTAGCAATCAAATGAACTCAATCAACACACAAGAAACAGTTATCATATATCTGACTCATCTCCTAGACAGTCACATCAACTACTCAAGCATAAAGGTGTACCTTGCTGCCATCGTAGCATACACCAGAGGAAAAACATGCAAAAGCTTCTTTACAAGAGCGGTCATAAAACGATTCCTGGAAGGATCTAAAAGAATTGCTCCTCGTAGAACAGCTCCAGTGCCCATGTGTAGCCTAAACACAGTGCTCACACAACTGATGGGAAAACCTTTTGAGCCCATGCATAAAGCAAAACTCAAACAAATTGCTTTAAAGACAGCATTTCTCATTGCTGTTATATCTTTACGGAGAGTAAGTGAGTTACAAGCATTAACCATACAGGAACCATACATGCAAATTCACAAGGACAAGGTTATTTTAAAAACAAATCCACAATTCCTGCCAAAAGTGGAATCCAAATATCACTTAGATCAAAATATTCTCCTCCCGGTTTTCTTCAAAAACCCAAAGACTAAAGGAGAAAGAAGCCTCCATACCCTGGATGTAAGGAGAGCACTACTGTATTACCTTCAGAGAACGGAACAAACACGCAAATCCAAACAGCTGTTTGTGGCCTACTCACATACCAACAGAGGAACACCTGTCTCAAAAGCAACAATCTCACGATGGATAATCCAAACCATCCAGCTATGCTACGCCACCGCTAACAAAGAATTAACGGGTCGACCAACAGATCACTCCACTAGGAAAAAGGGAGCAACCCTGGCATTTATGGCCAATGTGTCCATTGACACTATATGTGCAGCAGCCACATGGGCATCACCACACACATTTACCAAACATTACTGAGTGGACATACAAATGAATAAGGAAGCGCAAATAGGACAAAAAGTACTGCAACACCTGTTCGCAAAGTCTTCCTCTTACCACAACCTCCCCAAGACGGGAGAAACCGCTACGTAATCTAATGCACAGCATGTGAATCCAGAAAAGGATTCATGCTGCAAAACGAAATGGTTACCAGTAGGAGTAGTTTTGCTGCTTGAACTTTCTGGATTCCCACCCATCCTCCCCTGCGAGGAATACAAACTGGTGCAAAAACAAGTTACAATATTTATCTCAAATGACCATCCAAAGGACTACAAACTAAGAACACAAACAGAAAAAAGAATCCGAAGATGGCTACCACGCACAACAACCTCCAGGGCGCCGTCTGACGTCACACAGGGGACGTACCTGGCACCAAATGGTGGTCGACAACGCCCCCAAAAAAAAGGGACTAATCTGAAAGAGACACGTTAGTGACAGATTCCTTACCTTCGAATATCCCCAGGCATCAGGCTGGTTCCGGAAAGTTTTGCGTAGCAGTACCCTTGCGCGTCGGTAGGCGGCGTCGTGAAGCTCCGCGTCCGTCATCGGCGTCGAGATCGCCAGGATGACGTCACGGCCAGTACTTAGACGCCGCCCATGCGCGCTGACGTCCGTTCTTTCTTTTTCCGCGCCAGTAAGCGCAGATCCGGAGCGAGCAGTGCCCCAGTCATTTTTTGACTGAACTTTTTGTGATTTTTTGTCACTGTTTTTCTCGAGTCGTTCGACTCCAACGGTGTCAGTAGGGATGCCCGGCTTCAAGCCATGCAACGCCTGTGGTCGGATGATGTCGATTACGGACCCGCATCGAGACTGTCTCTACTGCCTCGGGCACGACCACGACTCCAAGTTGTGCCCTGACTGTCGGGCCTTGCATCCGAAGGCTTTGCGAGAGCGGTCTCGAAAGCTCCTCGAAGTCCGGCAGTCGGCTCCGCGCCAATCCAAGCCCCGGTCACGAGAGAGGTCGAGGGGCCGGTCGCGGAGTCCTCATCGTTCTTCGAGGTCAAAGTCTTCGCACTCCTCCGGTAAGTCGAAGCACAAGAAGTCGAAGAAGCGTCATCGCTCGACGACTTCCCCTCGCCGGTCGCGCGACTCGGCTGAGGGTCCCGTCGGCACCTTCCCCGCGGCTCCGGGAGGGCCTGTGGAGCCGCCGCCGCATTACCCGCCCTACCCGGGTTCGGCTGCGACTCCGGCCGAAATACAGGAGTTCCTGTCGGCCATGGCCTGCCTCTTCGGGCCTCAAGGTCCCCCCGGTGTGCCTTCGGGCCCCGCGGGCCCTAGTGGGGTTCCACCTACGGCGCCGCCAGCGACTCCGGTCCCAGCGACCCCAGCCCCGGTGCTGCCACAACCCCTGTCGACGCCCGTTGACCTAACGACACCTCCACCAGCGTCGCTTTCACCGGTGCCGTTCAGGACGCCGTCCGGGGCTCCGGGCGGCGTCGTCCCCAGGTTCTCTCCGGATCCGGACTCGGCGCCGGACCGACGCCGGCGCCGATGAGACCTTGGGTCCCACATGTCCCTCCTCCTTACATTGACCCTGATTTGGAGGACGAAGAGAACTGGGAGGGGTCTGAGGACCCTCTCACTGCCCAATGCGAGTATGATCAGGACTGGGCTGAGGAACTTGGGGATGCCAGTGGTCTGGACACCTCTCCTGACATTGGCATGCTGTCCCCTCCTTCCGTAGCAACGGAGGAGGGAGCAAACTTTGCTACGGTGTTGCGTAGGGCAGCTGAGGCCCTACACCTCCAGTTACCTACAGTGGCTGTCAGGACTAACATCCTGACGGAAGTGCTTCAGCCGGCGGCAACCTCCTCGGTGCCACTGCTGCCGTTCAACGAGGCACTTTCGGACGTTCTTTTGGGCACCTGGTCCTAGCCCCACACAGGGGCTCCTGTGGATAGGAACGTAGCCCGACGCCATCGCCCTGCTCCGGCGACCCCCTGTTCCTTTCCCAACACCCCACCCCTGAGAGCTTGGTTGTCCAAGCCTCTGCCTCTCAAAGCGCCTTCCCTACCGCTCCCCGGATAGGGAATCCAAAAACTGGACCAATTTGGGAAGAAGGTTTTTCTTCCACCAGTGCTGGCTTGAGGTCTGTCAACACCACTTGCCTCTTGGGCCGATATACCCACTCCTTGTGGGATTCGGTGGCGCAGATCCTGCCCCAGTGTCCTGAGGAGGCCCAGGCACTGCTTTCCGCGCCATTGCGGAAGGAAGAGATGCAGCAAAATATGCCATCCGATGTGGCCTAGATACCGCCGACTCGGCTAGGCAGATCGCTTGCGACGACAGTGGCGCTGCGCCGTCACGCCTGGCTGAGGACCACTGGTTTCTCGGGCGATGTCCAAAACACACTTATGGACATGCCCTATGATGGTGTCGGCCTTTTCGGCAACAAAGCAGACCACGCGCTGGAGCGCTTTAAGGACTCGCGGGCTACAGCCAAGTCCCTGGGCCATTCTGCTGTGCGCCCTCCGCAACAGTCTGCTTTTCGCCCCTTTCGTGGCCACGGAAGGGGCGCCCAGTCACATCCGCTGCCCAGCCACCGGCCCGCGCAGCAAGCGTCTTCGCGTGGCCGAGGACGTGGCTCCCGCCGAGGCGGGTCGGGTAACCAGCGTGCGGGTCAGGCCACCACCTCCGCCCCGTCCGCGGCCTCCAAGCCCTCCTAGTCCATCCTTTCAGGTCCACAGCACGCCAGTGGGGGGCAGGGTCCGCCATCACCTTCACCACTGGCGTGCCATCACATCGGACAAGTGGGTCTTGGACATTGTCCGAAGGGGCTACTCCCTCCCCTTCGAGACTACCCCCCCAGCCATGCCACCTCAATGCCACCGCATGTCGGGGGATCATTTGGTGCTTCTTCAAAAGGAAGTTGCGGCCCTCTTGGCCAAGGGGGCCATCAAGCGCGTTTCGACCCCAGAAGTAGGGCGTGGTTGTTACTCCCACTACTTTCTGGTGCCCAAAAAGGACAAGGAGGACATGCGTCCTATCTTGGACCTCCGGAACGTCAATCGCTTCCTCCGGAAGGAGAAGTTCAAGATGCTCACCCTAGCTCAGGTCTTGACTGCCCTCGACCCTGGAGACTGGATGGTAGCGTTGGACTTGCAGGACGCATATTTCACGTCCCCGTCCTGCCGGCCCACCGGCGTTACCTGCGGTTCACTGTAGGCCTCGAGCATTTTCAGTTCACCGTGCTCCCCTTGGCCTTACCAGCGCCTCGGGTGTTCACGAAAGTGATGGCGGTGGTCGCAGCTCATCTGCGCCGGGCAGGGGTTCCAGTCTTCCCCACGTCGACGACTGGTTGCTGAAGGCGGGCTCGTCCCAGGCAGTCGTCTCCCACCTCCAGACTACGGCCGAACTCCTGCACTCGCTGGGGTTCTCCATCAACGTGCCGAAGTCGCACCTGATTCCTTCTTCATCGGAGCAGTTCTGGACACGACGCAGTTTCGGGCCTATCCTCCCGAACGGCGAGTCCAGGATATTCAGGCTATGATTCCGATCTTTCGGCCTCTATCCTGGGTTTCAGTACGGATGACCCTGAGGCTGCTGGGCCTCATGGCCTCCTGCATCCTGCTGGTCGATCATGCCAGATGGCACTCAAATTACTTTCATATTTCACCATACTAATTCACCACTAATCCTTTATGGGTTTCCGGAGTAGCGTGCTACTCGCCCAAAAAAAAAGCAATTCAACACCCCATCAGGGGTTAGAAGCGCTATATATATGCAAACCTTTTTTCCCTCTTCTATCCCTCCGCTATCCTTCTGAATCCAAATAACTGACTAACATATCCACCACTTAAAATTTACTTGCATGTTTCACTATACTAATTCAACACTAATCCTCTATGGGTCCCGGAGTAGCGTGCTACTCGCCGAAAAAGCGCTTCGACGCCTCGTCAGGGGTAGTAAGCGCTATACAAATGCAATTACAATACAATACAATTACAATATGCGGGCTCTGCAGTGGGACCTGAAGTTCCAGTGGGCGCAGCATCAGGGGAACCTGTCCGATTACGTCCAGATCTCGGAGGGGACTGCAAGACAGTTGCAGTGGTGGCTCTCGAACCGGCAATGGGTCATGGGCAGATCCCTCTCCCTTCCCCAGCTGGAGCACACAGTTGTGACGGACGCGTCCCTTCTGGGATGGGGCGGTTACATGGGAGAGGCGGAGATCAGAGGCCCTCTGGTCTCCGGCGGAGTACCGGCTCCATATCAACCTTCTGGAGCTCCGGGCGATCCGACTTGCACTCAAGGCATTCCTTCCCTCTGTCAAAGGGAAGGTAGTACAGGTGTTCACAGACAACACCACCGCCATGTGGTACTGCAACAAACCAGGCGGGGTGGGGTCGTGGACCCTATGTCAGGAGGATCTGCGTCTCTGGACATGGCTGGAACATCAGGGCATATTCCTGATGGTTCAACACCTGGCAGGTTCCCTGAACGCCAGGGCGGACGAACTCAGCCGCAGGTGCATGATGGATCACGAATGGCGTCTTCACTCGGAGGTGGCGCAAGGACTCTTTCTACAGTGGGGAGAGCCTTGGTTAGATCTATTCGCCACCGAAGAAAACGCGCAATGTCATCAGTTCTGCGCGTTGGAATTTCCAAGGCGGCACTCGCTCGGCGACGCTTTTCGTCGCGAGTGGAGTTGCGGTCTGTTGTACGCCTTTCCGCCTATACCACTTCTACCCAGAGTGTTGAAGAAGATTCGGCGCGACCGGGCCCAAGTCATTCTTGTGGCTCCGGACTGGGCTCGAAGAGTTTGGTATCCCGAGCTACTCAGTATGAACGTCGATCCCCCGGTCCGTCTGCCTCTTCGGGAGGATCTTCTGTCGCAGCAGCAGGGGACGGTCCTCCACCCGAACCTTTCCAGTCTCCACCTCCTTGCGTGGAGATTGAGCGGCGGCAGTTGATTCCTTTCGACTTGCCTCCCGAAGTTTGTGATGTGATTCTGGCAGCCAGGCGTCCCTCCACTAAGGTGGTATACGCCTGCAGGTGGAACAAGTTTGTGGCATGGTGCACAGCAAAGGCTGTGAATCCCCTTTCTGCCCCTCTTTCTGAGGTTCTTCTGTTCCTTCTTTCTCTGGCCCAACAGGGTTCTGCCCTGGGTACCATCAAGGGCTATCTTTGTGCAATCTCGGCCTTCCTCAGGCTTCCTGATCAGCCCTCCCTTTTCAAGTCCCCTTTTGTTAACAGGTTTCTTAAAGGCATTACACACCTCTTCCCTCCTGTTCTGTTTGTAATGCCTCAGTGGGACTTAAACTTGGTTCTTACCTTTTTAATGTGCGCTCCCTTTGAGCCTCTACATAACTGTCCTCTTCGTCTTCTCACTCTGAAGACAGCCTTTCTGGTGGCCATCACCTCCGCTCGGCGGGTGAGTGAGCTCCAGGCTCTTTCGTGCAAACCCCCCTTTTTGTCTGTCCATCCAGACAAGGTTGTTCTTAGGACGCGTCCGTCCTACTTGCCAAAGGTGGTTACTGCCTTCCACATTGGGCAGACCATCACTTTGCCCACCTTCTTTCCGCCTCCGCATCCTTCCAGAGAGGAAGAGAGGCTCCACCGTCTGGACCCAAAACGTGCGCTTTCCTTTTACCTCAACCGCACACAACAGTTCCGGGTGGATGACCAGCTCTTTGTTGGCTACGTGGGCGCCAAAAAAGATCGGGCGGTACACAAGAGGACCATCTCCCGCTGGGTAATCTTGTGTATCAAAGCCTGCTATTCTTTGGCTAAGAAGGAGCCCCCTGTTGGGCTACGTGCCCATTCTACCAGGGCAACAGCTGCTACCACGGCTTTGGGCCGCGGTGTTCCGCTACAGGATATATGTCAGGCAGCTACGTGGGCCTCGCTGCACACGTTTACCAAGCATTACTGCCTTGACAGCCAGGTCCGGAGGGACGGCTACTTTGGCCGCTCTGTCCTCCGGGACTTCCTTGTCTGAATCTGTTCGCAGACCCACCACCGGAGTTGGTATTGCTGGGGTATCTATTCTAAGGTAAGGAATCTGTCACTAACGTGTCTCTTTCAGATGCACAAGTTACTAACTTGTGTAACGATATATCTGTAAGAGACAGTAGTTAGTGACAGATTCCTACCGCCCACCCATCCTCCCCGTTCTGCGAACTGATTTCTAGGGTTAAGGACATCCCTTTCAGGGCCCTAGTATTTTTTCAGACACCAATGTCAGCTTCTTGCATGGCTCTGCGTTCCTGGCGCGGAAAATCGTGTACAGAACGAACGTCAGCGTGCATGGGCGGCGTCTAAGTACTGGCCGCGACGTCATCCCGGCGATCTCGACGACGGACGCGGAGCCGCGCGACGCCGCCTACCGACGCGCAAGGGTACTGCCACGCAAAACTTTCCGGATCCAGCCTGATGCCTGGGGATATTCTAAGGTAAGGAATCTGTCACGAACTACTGTCTCTTACAGATATATCGTTACACAAGTTAGTAACTTGTGCTTCCGGACCCAACCACTAGATGGCGGAATAATGCACAGCATGTGAATCCAGAAAATTCTTCAAGCTGCAAAACTACACCAACTGGTAAGTAACCATTTCGTTATATAATCGGCCTGGGTTAGTCGATTAGTGGCGTTCCCAGTTGTATGGCCAAGGTGCCCTACTTCTAAGGGGATGTCTTGAAAGAATACACAGTATCAGAAAATAATTATGAAGTTAGAGCTGGTGGTGGTGCAGAAGGTGTTGTAATGTTTTTGACAACAGTGTGCTGGTGTTGGCAGCTCTTTCACTACATTATATCTAATGTGTGTTTTATTTTCTAAATGTAACCTCGTGGTGCCTACCTACCTAACCTAACTAGATTCTGTCAGCTGCATTATTCTCTTGAAGTCAATGCGTTCCATTTTTGCTCAAAAGATTTTTAGTTCATTTCAGAGCCATTAGTTGATATTGTTTTTGCTGGTGCTCTACAAAGGATGGGATGTGCAATGGTGTCCAAGGTGGAGGTGATGGTTTCAGTGCATTTTCAAAGCAAAACATCCGCAGAGCTGCTGTTGGAGTTAATACGTTTATTGGGGAGTTACTTAATGTAGAAGATTTCATTGATGTTCCTGACTGAGGCTTGATGCTTGATGGAGAAAAGGTTTTCTTGATTTATCTTGACTGGTGGAAGATAACTGCAGGTTTAAGAACAAGGCCCTGTATGCACCGGACCTTTAGAACACTGGTGAGACCATAATTGTCAGTCCGGTATAAAAGGGGTTTAGCTACTTTATTGCAAATAATGTTAGCTCAGATAATGAGGTCTTCAGTTAATAGGAATTGTCAGGCTGGCAATTAACTTATCTGTAAACATGTATTTTTAATGTAGAAATTAGATGCATAGTTCAGGGGGTCATTAACATACCTGTGGCTCAAATGAATCATTGCAGTGGCACCTATGATGAAAAGTTAGTAGTCTGACATAGCCAGTTCCACCAGGTAACAAGCATTGGCAAAGCCAATAGGTCTCGCCTTTTGGCTTTGCAATGCTTTTTGCTGACTCTGTTCCGTGCCCTTCATGTTGCCTCAAGCGACGTGATGCTAGCGTGTTTGGCTCTTTAGAAATCCTGTGCTTTATGAAAGGACACATATGGCGCAGATAAGTAAATGACAAGCAGCTCAAGAGCAGTGGTGGGGGCGGGCACAGGGAGACAAGGGGGAGTGGTGCAGGGGAGACAAGGAGGCACTGCAGCTGCCGCCCTGCGCGCCGCTGCTCACTCCCGCCAGCAAAACGCCGTGGGAGTGAACCTTTTCAAAAGAGGTGGGACATGCACCCACCTTTAGCCATTTGCAGGCTACGATTACAAAATGACACACGCAAAAGCCAACCCAATGCGTGGGGGGAGTCAGACCCACACAGAGTAGTTTAGAGTAGTTACAAGAAGCCTCGCAGAGCAGTGCGCTGCGCTAAGCTCGACCTAAACAGGGAGACAGTGAATTATGGCCACTCCACCCTCTGATTGGGTTGGTAGTTTTTTGGGTAGAAGTTTGTCAACTTGTAATGGGTACTTGAGAATGCAGCGTCTCTATTGCTTAATCGTTAAAAGCCATGGATTGATATAAGTTTATGGATGTAAGTGTGTTTCAGTACAGATCTCGTGTTAATAAGCCCATTGATTGTAGGTGGGCACAGTGTGATGAATTGCATGATACTGGGAGGGAGTGGGCAGTGAGGCCTTTGTGCTATGTACTTGAAAGTTTGTTTAATATGCGACCCACCAGTGGAGAAACATAGGTAGTATGAAATTGAATAGTTCGGGTAAAAAATGTCAAATGTTGGTTTGAAATAATCAGTGGGTGGTATATTTAGGTCTATGAAATCTGTCAGTGGGAAGGTTTGTTGGCAAATTGTTAGCAGAAGTTTGAGCTTACTTGGTTTACATTGGGTGAATTGCAGTCTTTTTAAAAGTGGTTTTTACGATCTTCTCAATGAGGTACGTACCAATAAACAATATTGGAGAGAAAGGAAACAAAAACACATACCATTGGAAAACCATTCTTTACCTCTACAGACACCAGCTGATTAGCAACCCTATTAAGCGAAGCATTACTTCTAAAAGTTAGGCTCTCTGTGGGGAGGGAGGCAGGGGGAGGTCGTAGTCCTAGATATCCCAAAATCAAGAAAGAGGGAGGAAACGTATCCCACTAGTAATGAACCAACCTCAAACCTTGTAACGGAGGCGATGAATGTTATCAACAATATCATAACATTACCAGTTCACACAAATATTGTTTTATGTCACTTGCATCACCATGCTGCCAGACAGGATTCATGTCTGTTGGCTTGGATTTCGAGGCTCACCCTTACACCCGCCCTCCCAATCAATCATATATCATGAAAAGCATCAGTAAGAACTGATTGTTTTTGGGGCCCAGCGACTGTAATCTGATGAGTGAAGACCAAGGTGCCGCTCCTCTGGCATCCCCCTCCACTCCTGCCAGCAGCGGCTAGGCAGCAATGTTGAAGGGCTATGTAATGTGCCTATTTCAAAGTGTAAGGATCTTGGGAGAGTCCCTCCCACCTTCCCAGTAAGGTCTTCTGATGGAAATGCTCTTCTTAAGCATTCCTCGATCTGGAGGGTGTCTTTCCAGTCCAGTATAGAGGTTCCACCACCTCCCGAAGTCGGTGTGCCACAGAGTATCCTGAGCAGGTCCGCATGGAGTACCATTAGAAACCCATGGGCTCCCTCAGTACTCAGTGGTGCTTTCACGCTCACAGCGCTGGCCCAGATTCGGATCCAGGTGAGGTGTTTGGATGGTAGAATCCTTTGGGCTTCAGTAGCAATCAATTTCAGTAGCTTCAGGGTTCATGAAGGTCTTGTTGCTGCCACTGGGAATCAAATGACAATCAAATGTCACACCGCATATTCACTGTTGCTTCATGGGCTGGCCACTGACCTTCCACAAGGAGGATTCAGTGGGTTGTTTGTGTGGGCATTAGGGAGCTCCTGGGATTTGTCTTGTTGACTCTTCACATGGACACGCCCCCACAATTTCCCGCTTTCTAGATCTGTGAGTTGTGCAAACAGGTTGGCCCAGATTTCAATTGAACAAATTGTCTTCTGAATTCAGAATATCATTGTAATGACTGGTTCCGTCTTGAAGAAGATGAGCAGAAGCTACAGTTAAAAAATCAGGAGCATGGTGAAAGTGATTTGGCAGTGGAAAGGTTACAGGCCCCCAAGGGGGGGCGTATACTGTGAGCGAGAACAGAAATGAAATATAATTGCTAAAGGAGTAGGATTACAGCATATACTGTTTTTGTGAAGAGGCTCACTGGTGAGTTTTGTACCAGTTGGAAGGAGGGGAGCAAACTCCCATGAGCTGACTGAGGAGGGATTGAAGTTCGCCGGGCATGCTAGTGTTGTAACAGGTGCGTTTAGAATTTATGCCTGCCGATCACAAGGGATGGAGCATTACAGAGGAAAGCTTGTTGCAAGGGTGGTGGGGGGGAAGGGGTGAGGCACCACTGAGAATCTCATGTTTCCTTTGCCCTTATTTGTTCTTGATTTAGCTGAATGTTTTCTGCAGCACCACAGAGGGCCAAGATAGTTTGTATTCTTTATTATGACTTGGAAGTATGGGAGCAGAGCCTTAAATGCCCTGAAAGGTCAGGGATTGAACCGTAAATTCTAAAGTCTTCAGAATTCGCTTTCTAGACGGGTTGACATATGTTGGCCACCCTGTTGCCTTCATTTGGGTCTTATGTTGAGATAAAACTGAAAGAATTATTAATAGCACAAAATTTAACCTCTCCTCTGGATATAATCTATTTGCTAAATGCTGCAGGTAAAAATGGTTTCCTCTTAGATAGTTTACATTAAGTACATATAGATTGCCTCAAATCAGCCCTTTTAAGAGTGAAAGATAAAAACAATTGAATTCCATCTAGCCAATGGACCTCCACACGGTAAGTACCCTTAGGTTGCCCTCCTTTACATAAGTGTCCTCTTCATATTGCCGACTTTTTTATTCTCCTTATTGAGCTTGCTTTGTAAATCTATCCAAAGCACTCAGATTCCGTGTTCATAGTGCAGACTACTACACAAGCTGTGCCATGTCTACGTTACTGATCACCTTGAGCAAAGTAATGCACAGATAAGCCACTCTAGAACGTACCCTTGCATGGAGCACAAACTTTCTGTTTAATATTGTGTTTAGAGTTCCACTAGATTGTAAGATACTTACTGGAATAAAGATGCTAATCTATCCCACCAACACTGGTAAACTCCTTGTGCTGCAATAGGAGGTTTGATGGAATTTACCTCCAGAACTAGTGCACTTTATCTCAACTCACTGAAGTATGCCATTCCCTAAAAACGTTATTTATTGTCTGAATATGATGTGCCCTGCATTTGAAAATAGTGCACCCTTCACATTTGTCGTTTTCATGTGGTTGCCAGTATTGTTCTCCCTCTCCCAGAAGAACTTGACTTTCAGTTGCAACTCAATTTTTCCACCACACAATTGTTTTCCCCATCCTGATAAGTTTTGTAACCTGCTAGCAAAGATAATTTCTTCTGTTACATTTGCTCCTTTGAGTTTTAGTTTCTGATTTTATATACTCTTTGCTTGAAAATTATTTGATATACATGTCATGGAATGGCATAAAAGTAAGTGGGCACGTGCCTTTACAAAATGCTAATAAAATTGTTAAAGCTATTGCTGTGTTTCAAGGGGTAGGGGGGAACAGTAGGATAAAATATTCTATTCTGAGAGAATGGAGGCTGTGGGTCTTCTCAATTCAATGTGCTTGCATAGCTTGATTGTAAGAATCAAGCAGTGTATTTATATGACAAAGTGAAGATTTACGTAAGGTCCTTCGTATGATGTTATGATGTATTATATGAATGTGTGATTTTATGACTTTTAATTTTAGAAATAATTTGATTCTTTTTTTAAATTCTTTTTTTAAATTCTTTTTTTAAATAAGTTTCACATGCAGGATGTGCAACAAGTAAACACAACTGTGAGATATACCAGTCATCATACAGTATTGACTTTATTCTATAGCACTTTATATATATATATATATATATATATATATATATATATATATATATATATATATATATATATATATATATGCAGTGGAGTACAAACAACTGCCCCATATCGCTGGTGTTGCCTGCCCTGCCCTACCTCCA
This sequence comes from Calotriton arnoldi, assembly GCA_963921515.1. NCBI lineage: Eukaryota > Metazoa > Chordata > Amphibia > Caudata > Salamandridae > Calotriton > Calotriton arnoldi. The sequence goes on along the minus strand of CAWUFW010000025.1, from coordinate 2,950,342 downwards.
CCTCCATCCCTTTCTCCGAGACCCTCTTTTTTCAATTGTACAGTGGTGGCGTAACATCTTTAGCGGCTTTCCAGGGTCCCGATATTTTCTCAAATTTTCATGGGCATCCCCTTGCTTGGTACACTAATTTCTCATCCCCCAGTCCACTTTCAGTTCCCATGCACGTACCAATGGGATTCTGTCCTGCCCCCAATTTCTGACCACGTCTAGTCTCGCCACCGTAAGGGTGACGTTGCAGAACAGAAGTGTATAGCAGTGCAGTGTTCCCCCCACCTTATGCCCAGGGTGATCAGTTGCGGGGGAGGTTCTACTGTGACTTCTCAGACTACCGAGATCTTGTGCCTCCCCAGAACACCTGTATTTTGAGGCAACCCCACAGTGTGTGGATCAGGTTACCCCTCTTCCCACATCCCCTCAAGCAGAGATCAAGTCGATTCATCCTATGCAGAACAATCTGATCCTTGTATAATGAGATCTATTCAGAATTTTTAGGTGGATTAGGCAGAAGCCAGCTCTAATGGCCACCTCCCGGGGTTAGCAATGTACCTCCCCCAGTCATTGTCTTCCAACGTGCCCAGGTTGCACTCCCATTTATCCCTGAGTCCCTCTAGGGAAGCAAGGCTGCAAGTTAGGAGTACAGACGGGACACCGCATGACTTTTTGGGGGAGCCTTCAAGAGTCTGAATTCCAATGTAGTCTCCTGTAGTATCTCCCTTTGCTCTTGCAGGAGAAAATGTAATTGTTGGTACCTTAGATACCGGCTCCTTGTCAGCTCGTATTGTTGCGGTTCCAAGAAGGGAATCATATCAGTCCCCCGCCAGACATCTCCTACATTTGATATCCCCAACAGGTCCCATTTTCTAGGGCCCACAATTCCTTCAGAAGCTCAGAATCACGCAGCGGGGTTTCCAAAGTCAATTTGTCTTTCCAGCCTAGGTTCCGGGATGCTTTGTGCCATATCCTGACCACCACCGAGATAAAGGTAGGCAGGGCCTACAATCCCTGCTCAGTGTAGAGGCGACGTACATATCCCTCTGGGTCCATAGCTCTTCTATCTGCAAGTATTATGGCTCCTGCTGGGAGGCAAATGCCTAGTCATTAATAACTTGTAGCTGCAATGCCCAGTAATACAGCTTCAGGTCTGGTAGAGCAGTTCCGCCCTCCAGGAACTTTGTAGTGAGGGACAACCATGATATCCTCTGTGGTCCCCCATCCCACCGCAGGCCTTGCGTCACTTCCGCCACCGCCCAACTGAAGGTGTCTGGGACTTCAAATGGTGTATTTTGCAGCACATAAAGGAACTTTGGCAAATAAATCATTTTTTAAAGGGTTGCTTTGCTCATTGGAGACATGGGGAGTCTGCCAGCGGGCCGCATCAGCTCTATGTGACTCCAGGATTTTATCTAGATCTTTCTCTGTGGAACAACTCTCGATCTTGGGTTATGCAGATTCCCGTGTACTGTAATCCTATAGGTCTCCACTTCATGGGTTGATTGCAGTTCCCCACCGCTGTCCCGTCTGTCAGAGGGAATGCAATGGATTTGTGCCAGTTAATGCGGATCCCCGAGTAGGAGCCAAATACCGTCAGCATTTCCAGCATTCGAGGAATGGAGTGTTCTGTATCAGCCAGGTACAGCAGAACATCATCCACATGGAGGGAGACCGCATCCTTCCATCCCCGTCCCATCGAATGCCCCTCATCGGTGCGTCCTTCCATAGCCAGCAGGCCAAGGGTTCGATCGCCAGCGCAAAGAGGAGAGGGGACAACGGACATCCCTGCCTGGTGCCTCTTCCGAGTTGGAATTCTTTGGAGAGAGCCCCATTTGCCTTAACTCTTGCAGTGGGGTCTGTGTATAGCAACCTCACCCAGGCCAGGAAGGAGGGGTCTATCCCCATTTTTTTGGAGCAGTGCCATCAAACAGGGCCACTCTACCGAGTCTGAACGCCTTTTTAACATCCAGCGAGAGCAAAATAGCTGGCTTCTCAATTTGGTCACACTGAGCCAGACAACTGACCAGTCTACGCAAGTTGTGCCATAAAGTCAGACTGGTCCGGCGCCACCAGCTTGTCTACCACCTGCATGATGCAGTTGGCTAACACCTTGGCCAACACTTTAGTTTCAATGGTTAGGAGGGAGATGGGCCTATATGAGGCACAGGCGTCGCACAGCTTCTCCTTCTTAAGGATCATGACTATAGTTCCATGTCGCAGATCTCGAGGCAGAGCGCCCTCCACCCTTTAACATTGCCCAGATCATTATTTGAATCTTGGCTTGGGTGGACCATTGGTCATAAATGTTTTATACACTGAAGGTCCTAGGAACAATATTGTGTCAGTTGTCCAAAAGACCTATTGCTCTTCAAAACATAACCTTACTCACATTGCACTCCATTTTTAGTTCTTGCTTGAAGACCGCTTTTAGCTATTTGTTCCACAAGACCTCCTGTGGAACATACCAAAAACTTACTGTCGGCTCTAACTCACCATTGGCTAGCTTTATTGTCACTCTCATTTGCATGCTTCTTATTCAGTGGCTTTCCTTTCTATGCTGGTGTTTCTCCCTTCCCTGGAGCTTACCATCTTTACCATCCTTTTGATTGTATATCCTTCCGCTGATCACATTTTGGGAGCTACTTTAAACATTTTCTTTTAGCACCTGATAAGGGTGTGTGTATGTGTTTTCTTGCTCTCTCCCTTGCATGTTGCTTACTCTATTCCCACGTTTCAGCCTGTTCCCTCCTCCTCACATGCCTCTTGTGCTGCTTTTCCCATTCAAAACCCATGCCCTAACCCCACACGCTTTGTGTTGCTTCTTCTTCCTCCACTCTGTCATTTAAAAAAAATTATTTATTTGTCACTCCATCTGGCTAATGTCAATTTGTTTATTGCAGCACCACCTGAGGCTGATCTGGAGCTCCCCTCCAATCTTTGTTAATCTTCAGTTTTTCCAAACACCACACACAAGAGGACGGTCATTAAACTTGCATCTAGTGCCAGAATAGGTTATTACATCCTAACAAGGGGTGAAGGACAATTAAAAGCCCAAACTTGTGAACTGATGTTGAAATGTGAGACTAGATTTAATGGCTGTAAAGGCATTATGAAATTAAGTTTGAGAAAGTATACATTTAACAATACTTTGGCTATTATCTAAAACCCCCCATGGCAGGATATAGCTGTGTACTCGATGAATTAATAGAATGCCTCTTAGTTGAGATAGTGTCAAATTTTACTTTTCATTGGAGATGTGTAGAAATTGGAAATTGTTTTTTTAGAAAATATGCATTTTGCGGATCTTTTGTTAAGTAAAACAATTGATATGATGCAAATTGTGTAGCTGTTAAATGGGAATTACATGTATAGATTAAAAATAATTAGGAAGAGGCATTGAATCAGATTAATCACAAAATCAGTCTTAAACCGTTTGTCTTGGGTGCTAAAATATAGAGTTCAACTGCCAGCGGTCCATTTAGGGCAGCTTTTTCATATCTGCTAGAAGATCCAATGACACCCTGTTTACTACATTGTTTTTCATTTATACAACCTACATTAACTAGCTTGATTCAGCCAAACCTGTGGTGTGAGCAGAGTCTCTTGAATGGAAAACGTAACCTCCAGTCTAAGGTAGTAATGCTGTTGGTCTAGGCGTAATCTGTTGTAGATACATGAAAATAAGCTTTTAGTAAATCAAACCGAGAGCCCAATCATGATGTTCTGGAAACCCCATAGAACCAAAGTTTGCAAAAGTCATTTTCAACTGTACTTCAGGCTGATTAGATGTCATCATTGTAAATCATGGTAAGGGAAGCCTAACTCTCCTGGTGAGAGTAACCCTGTCTGTCAAAACATTCAGTTTTTCAAATCTAGTAGTAGATGTTGCACTGCACTTTATGAAGTGAAAAAAAATAAGTTCCGTGTCCTACTCTTGCATGGGTTAATGTCTGCCCCTTGTATCACTGAAGCAGCAAGTTATTGCATGTTCAGTGAGGCGTACAAGAGGTAGTTTTGCTGATACTATGAAAAAAAGGGAGAATAATAGAAACATCATCCTGTTGGTAAGGTAAGTAATACTTTATTTGTTGATTAATAAAAATCATTACAATCAAGAGTAAAACACAATCGGTTAAGAGCATTTTTTTTTTGCCGATAGAGCACATATACAACTTTATACATCCTGTTGGCTAATACTTTTATAGAAGATCATTCATCTGCTGGAAAACTTACACTAATCTAAAAGTGTTGGATGTTGCAAACAAAAAATTTCAGTGGGTCTGGCGGGAACACCACATGGAGGAGATCTCTAGCACTGAAAAGGATGTGTGCTACAAATATACTCTTCTTAACCATTATATATGCTAACTTGAGTAGTAACTGGTCATATTTGGTAGCACAGCATGTTGCAAAACGTTGTGTGGATGCTGAGAAGTGTAAAGGCTCTGTAAGGGGCTACATCCTGTGGGAGGTTTCTTTTCTTTGTAAAATAATCCCAGAATGAGGTCATGGTTAAGTGAGAGACCCTAATGACAAAGCTTCAGCAAAGAGTGCTGCCAGTTATGGAACATGAGTATCAGGAAAAAGTTACATTTTTATGATTGATAATCAATCAGATAACTTTTTCGATTAAGAAATATAATCTTAAAAGTATAAGCAGTACAGAAATATAAAAATAATACACAACATTAAAAATGCATGCTATTGCAACAGCAGACTCTACTTTTTAAAAAGAACCAGCAGTAAAACAGGTGCATGATTTTTTAAAGTCTGCAGAAAAATAATTCCCCACTCCCCACCACATATTTTACGGGATCAGGTCAACGCGGCTGAAATACGCCAGGCAATTCAATCATACTTTGAAATAAATGACCTTTCAGCCACTAACGGTCATGTACTCTGGGACGCTTTCAAGGCAACCTTCCGAGGCGTTATTACCTTAATTTCAATCGCCCGAACGCGTGAATCTCGCCTGGCCGAAGCTGGCCTCTCTCGCGATATTAAGGTATTGGAGAGACAGGAGCATTTTGCACCCTCTAGACAGCGTCACAAACGCTTAGCCTCGCTCCAGGGCAAACTAAAAGCGCTCCGGGGGAATAAAGCTGAGCGCTTACTCCTCGCACTGAGACAAACGTTTTATGAAGGGGGGACAAGGTGGGCTCCTTACTAGCTCGTCTGCTCCGCACACGCATCTCTCGGAACCATATCTCGAAGATTGAGATCAGTAAGGGTCAATGGGCCACATCTGAAGCGGATAAACAACGGGCCTTCTGTACCTTTTTCTCGTCCCTCTATGACCGGGGCGAGGTTGCCAAAGAGGAGGTTGAGCCATTCCTTACCTCGTGCACTTGGGAACCGTTAAATCCTTCTTATGCTCAGCAACTAGAGGATCCGATTACCCCAGAAGAGCTTCTAAAAGCATTAAAAAGCTTGCCGCTGGGGAAATCTCCAGGGCCCAATGGCCTCACGGTCTCCTTCTATCGTCTCTTCCTCCCCCAGTTACAGGCTCTGATGCTTCGGTTATTTAACTCTTTTGCCGACACTGCCAGTGTGACCCCTATGATGGCCGAGGCGGAAATAGCTCTTATCCCTAAACCGGGGAAAGACCCAGCATTCTGTGCCTCCTACCGCCCTATTTAACATTGATGTCAAAATATTTACAAAAAGTTTGGCACATCGTCTGGCCCCATTCCTCCCTGGCTTGGTTTATCCAGACCAGGCCGGTTTCATTCACCAAAGACAGGGGGCAGATAACATCTGGCGGATAGCCCACTTGGTGGAGAAAGCTCACCAGCGTAATATTCCAGCATTTTTGCTCTTCCTTGACACTGAGAAAGCGTTTGACAGGGTTGATTGGACTTTTCTCAGAGCGGTACTGCTGCGGATAGGGCTGGGACCTGTCATGACAGCTCGCATAATGGCCCCTTACACGTTCCCTCGGCACGAATTCGAATTAATGGCCTACTCGCCCCCCCGATTCAGATTCATAGGGGAATGCGTCAGTGGTGCCCTTTGTCGCCCCTGCTTTTTGCCTTGGCCATAGAGCCCCTGGCAATTACAATACGCCAGTCATTGGCGGCTAGGGGCATCCCATTTGCGGGAATTGAACATAAGGCTGCTCTCTTCGTGGATGATCTGCTCCTGACTCTCACCGACCCCCAGGGCTCTCTTCCTGCCCTGCTTCTCATACTCTCTCAATTTGAAAAGGTCTCGGGGCTAAAAATTAACATGAACAAATCACAGGCATTGAACCTCACACTTTCCCCTCAGGAGATTGTGGAGTTAAGTATGCATTCCCCATTCCAGTGGGCCCCTCACTCTATACGATACTTGAGGCTTAACCTCACAGCAGCACTGGACTCTTGGACTCCGGCAAACTGGCCGGAGTACAGACGTTCTGTTAGAGAGGACCTTAGACGATGGAAATCGCTCCCCATATTGTGGTTAGGCTGTCTTAATGTGGTGAAAATGTCTATTCTGCCCAAACTACTGTACCTCTTCCAGGCACTCCCGACCTATATTCCCCAACGGGACATTCTAAGCCTTCAGGCTGAGGTCAATTCCTTTATTTGGGGAAGGCCGAGATTTTCCAGCAAACTTCTAATGTCCCCAAAAGACAGAGGGGGTCTTGCATGCCCCAATCTCCTTGTTTATTATTGGGCATCACATCTGCGCGTTATCTCGGAGTGTGTAGTCCGCGAAAGCGAAAAACATTGGTTTCGCATGGACAGGGCGGTGACCTGTCGCCCCCTATGGTACCTGGCCTGGCTACCAAGAAGAGCGCGTCCTCGTAGTGCCTATATCGCTACCCCCACAAGAATGGTCCTGGAGATATGGGACAAGGTAGCGATCAGTCACGGACTTACCTCATTCCCCTCCCCTAACACACCTCTGGCCCGCAACCCCGGCTTCCCCCCGGCCCTACAACCTAAATCTTTTCAAGCTTGGGAGGTCGGTGAGTGCCGCACTATAGCGGATCTCTTCGTGGGAGAGACCTTTAAAACATTTGACCAATGTAGACAAGATTATCATGTCACCCCCCACCCCCCCTCCTCCCCTCCCCCGGGTGCACCTTCAGTATTCTCAAATTAAGCACTGGCTACATACTACTGAAAATACACTGGGAGCCATGCGCCCACTGACCCCCTTTGAATTGTTAATACGATCATTCTATGGTTCGCAGGGCCTGATGTCCCGAACATACAAGGTCCTGCAACGCTCCCGCCCCCTGCCTCTCCACTCTTATCAACGGAAGTGGCATATAGACATTACGGAAGATGCCCCACCTGAGCATTGGGAGCAGTTATGGAGAGACATTCCTAACACCTTTAAAAGTATCGCACAACAAGAGTCAGCCTACAAACTGATGACACGTTGGTATTATACCCCCCTGCACCTCCAGAAAATGTTTCCCACTTCCACAGCTCTGTGTTGGCGATGTAGGGCAGACACGGGGTCGTTCATCCACATATGGTGGTCCTGCCCACTCTTGATGATCTTTTGGAAAGAGGTGCTGAGCCACATCAAAGATGTAATAGGGTTTCCCATTCCGAACACTCCTAGGGTGGTGGTTCTGGAACTTCGACCGCAGGCTCTCAAGGCCATGACCCACTCAGACTGGCGTTTGATACTCCACATGTTAGGAGCAGCAAAACAGACCATCGCGCTCCACTGGAAATAAGCCCTAACTCCCCTGTCTTCGCTGTGGCTCACCTGCCTTTGGCATGGAATGGCGATGGAGCTCCTCTCCAGTCGCCTTGTGCAGGCTGATGCCAAATTCACACGTATCTGGCAACCCCTTGTACAGCATCTATCCAAATTAGAACACGCTTGCTCCGTTCCCCGCTGTCCACGGGCTCTCTGGTTGTTTGAGGATGCTTTGCCTCCCAAGAGGGGAGGACCTCTCAGAATGAGGCGGAGCAGATAGAAGATTTACTACACCATCACTAGCCCCCCTCCTCTTCCCCGCCCCCCATACGGGGTAGGGCACCTCCTGGGGCCAGAGTTGGGGAACATCTCCAAACAAACCATTGTGCGAATTACTCCCTCCCCACCCCCCCTTCTGTCCCCTCCTCTTTGGGTTTATGATCACTTTTTCTTGTGCTCTTCTCCCCATTTTGTGGTTATTTGTTTCCTTTTTTATAGAACTGTCGTACAAGGAGAAGAAAATGTGTTACTATCTGTTATTACTTCATCACTGGCTTAACTCTTTTTTCACAGATAGTGTACATGCCTGTTAGCCGGCGAGCCCGGATGGACATTAGCGGTTCTTAAAGATGATGGATAAGCATTTCTGATGCGACACAGACTGAAATATCTGTAGTCTCCTTGCTTGACGCTTATGTTATTATTGTAGCCGTTCTATAATAATGTTTGATTGTAAAAAATAATAAAAGAGATTTCAAACAAAAAAAAAGAAAAAAAGCATTCATAAGCGAGGATTTATCAGACTTGGTCACACTGTTTGGGTCGGTAAAGGGGGATGGTCAGCCCAGTTGAAAAACGCAATATTTGACATAAGACGACCATGGGATATTCATCCCCAAGTCACAGCTAAGATAGTCCTTGATAACCTGCTTGTTAAGAAATGCTCAGGGGACTGCTCCTGATAGACAACCAAAGTATCAGAGGAGAATGTTTAATGAAGGTCAATCCAAATTCTTCATGACTGAGAAAAAAAAGATAACCAGGAGGCTGGGATAGGAGTCCACGACAGAATTGATTTTCTTCGATTTAGATACTAGCTACCGTGGCACAAACTCATACTCCAGTACCGTACATTGCAACTGGTACATATGGTGTTTTGTAAATTTCTAACAAAGCTGCAATCCGTTGTACCCCCCCCCCCCCCACCAAAGGGATCAAATGAAAAGAATGGCAATTGAATTAATACATTTGTGACATCTAGTGGCTAAATTGGAGTGTCAAAGTCCCCAGGAATGAAACTGCACCCTCAGGTAAACGAAGCTAATCACCTTTGTCAGCTTATTAAAATTAATAATAATTGATCACAGGCTATGATTCTTGGGCCACATGCCATGATAATGCCATAGAAATTTGGTGTAATTAATGTCCCTGTCATGTCCCTGTCTAGGCCCTCCATAAAGTTGGCAAAGCTCAATAATAGTTGCAACTAACTCCTCGGGGTGCATGCTAACAACAACGCATCATTGACCTAGAGAAAAGTTGGAACGTGTAAATTGCTGATCAATGGTACGTCCAACCCACAACCAGTGAATTGAAGACTCAGATCTTTGATATAAAGAAAAAATAAAAAGACGCCAAAATGCATTCTTGCCAAATCCCTCTTTCTAGGCCGAATGACTCATTGCACTCACTGTTCTGTCCGAATCGAACATTAGCAAATCGATTGTGATGAAAATCGGCCAGGAATTTGTCTAGGACAGGATCCATCCCCATATCAAGTAACATTATATTCAAATGGTCGGTCATTAAAGTCCAACATGATGGTGTGATGAAGCCATGTTAGACTCAGTGGCAATTAAAAATAAGGAAGCCTTATGGATCTCTTTTACTTTACAAAGATAGTCTGATGGCACTTGAAGAAATGCTTTCTTGCTCTAGAATTAAATTTTTGATTTACACATTTTGTAGGATTCCAAACAATCCTCTTTGTGAGTGTTTGGCCTGTGATATTTTCTTTTCCCAGACACGTTGCTTTGCCCTGCCAGTTCCCTGACTACTGCTTTCAGAGCTTCCCAAAATGATAGCGACAAAACTCTTGGGCATAGGTGAGCATCTAGGACGCCTCAATTCCTTTAAAGATTCTCCAAAGTCATGATATTACCTTGTAGCCAGCTTTAGTCTTCATCTTAGAGTAAAGCATGGTCAAACAATGTGATGAATAGATACAAGCCTGTAAGTGAATTCTCTTAGGATTCTCTATCTCATTAAAATTCTTCCTGTGATTGCCTTAGAGCGGAGTTAGAGAGCCCATAACGTATCAATATGAAAATTAGGTTCACCATGGTCTATCCACAGGGGTGTGACTTGTGAGCCAGCGATGGTGGACTTGTGAGCCGAGAGCTCCGCGCCGGCCAAGCAAATTATCCTGTCTATCTCTGCGTTGGCCCGAGCCCAGGGGCGTGCCAGGGGGGGGGGCCCTGCTCACCGGAGGTGCCCCGGAGCATGCACCGACCCCTCTGAGGCCGTGAGGCGATGGGAGGAGCAGAACAACACAAGTCTGTGGGACGACATGACCCGGGCAAGATGGCGGCCTGAAGCCAGAGGGCTTGAATGTGGAAGAGGCGAGCCCGGACTGGGCGTCTGAGCGGTAAGAGGAGCAGCACCGGAGGCCCGTGGCATAGCGAGGGGCCGAGCTGGGGCCGGGGGTGAAGCGGATCGGCCCTGGCTGCAAGCCTGAGCGCTGGAGACTCGCGCTGATATCCCGCGGCTGGGTGAGCCCGAACGTGTCTGAGGGTGCTGCATTGCAGACCGCCCTCAAGGTGCCTACCAGTACCGGAGCAATTTGCGGCACTTAGATAGGAGGAGGCCGATATTGCACCCCCACCAGACACCAATACGGCGAGAGACGCTGGGACGCCCTGCAACCCTGGTAGGTTGGAGGCAATCCGCTGGCTGTGAGCCTTTTCCCGGTTTTATCGCTGCGCAGATTGGGGCCAGAGGAGGCGCCGACGCGGACCCTGTCTGCCGGAGGTTCCCTACGACGCAACCCTTCCTCTTTGACGCCGGGGGGGCAGAAGGTAGAGCGGAGCGGCGAGAGTACGAGAGGTGCCACGGCCCGGACAAGATGGCGGCTTGAGGCCTTGAGGACCTGGCAAGGAAGGCGGCGAGCCTAGGCTGGGCATCGACAAGCCACTGCCAGAGGAAGACCACCAGTGGAATGGAGAGAGGCCTGCGACGTCGACGGGTACTGCACTGGGGCTGGAGAGTTGTGAGGATTGGCCCTGGCTGGGAGTCCTGAGCGCAGGAGCGCCGCACCGGTATCCAGACACCAGGTGGGTCCGATCGAGGTGGGGGACGCCGAGGTGGGGGATCCCCACCTGAGGGCTGCTCGGTATTGGAATGGACTGTAGCCTCCAGCTACCGGGAGTCTAGTGCAGAATCTCTGGCAGCCACTGGCGCGCAGGGGGCGCTGCAGCAACCAGTGGCCCCGGGGAGACGAGGGCGACCTGCGTGGGGTCCCTATCTGGGCCCGTGGAACGCAACTTCATTGCGTGGCTGACACGGAACTGCACCGGGAAGATTGGAGAAGTGCTGGAGAAGTGTGAAGCCCTCTTTGAATTCATCTGGGGGAGAAGGTGCCGATTGTGTAGACGGGAGTTTGGGCTCTGGTGCTGCCCATACGGGCCATTGTCGTGGGGCATAGACAAAGGGAGCCGGCCCGCTCCGCATGGTGATACTGGAGAAGAGACCGAGTAACCAACACAGGCAGTGGAGACGAAGTAGGCCGCAGTGAATGCACGGTGGCTTGGCCCTGGAGGGGTGCGTAGAGTGGAACTGGGCTGAAACCCTTCTAATCGGCGGCCCGGAGAAGGGCGAACCAGATTCTTAGGTGAACACGATTACCATTTGGAGATGGGAAAGCCCGGAGGAAAGCAGACGGGGGCTCCCCCCGAGCAAGAGGAAACCGCACCAGACCAGACACAGAAGGGACCCTGTCGTGAAGCCTTGGAAAACCCAGTCCAAAAAATTCTAGAGGCCATTGCCGACACCAAGGCGACGCTACATCAGGACATATGTAATGTGGCAGTGGGCCTGGCCTCCTAAGAGCGGAACACACCAAGCTGGCAGAGAGGGTGACACAGACCGAGTCCTCTCTGGCAGAGATTACACCAGCACAACAGGCCTTGTCCAAACAGATGGGGGAAATATCTCACAGAGTCAATGTTCTGGAAAAAAGAGCTGAGGACGCCGAAGGGCGAAATCGGAGAAATAATGTTAGGATCTTGGGTTTTCCGGAAAGAGTGGAGGGCACCAACATGATCCTGTACCTAGAGAGTTGGCTCCGTGATGTGGTGGCGCCGGAGGGCTTGTCCCAGTTTTATACTTTGGAGAGGGCACATCGAGTTCCTGCTAGGCCACCGGCCCCGGGGAGGCCCCCGCGCCCCGTGGTGGCTAGACTGCTCCACTTTAAAGATAGGGACACATTGTTGCAAAAAGCACGCGCGGATGGGCCCTTCATGGTTGAAAACAGTAAAGTGTCGCTGTTCCCGGATTATACCCTGGAAGTCTAGAGGCGTCGCACCTCCTTCCTTGAGGTTAAGAGGGCCTTGCGGGAGGAAGGGATTCAATATTCACTGATGTTCCCGGCCCGACTAAGGATAATGCTAGAAGAGCAGTCACACTTCTGTGATGATCCCAAAGCAGCTTGGGATTGGATTGAAAGCTACAAAACAGAGGGTCCACCTGCAACACATAATCGGACGGCTCAGCCCGGAGAACGGGAGTTGGGGAAGAGACTTCGGAGACTGCAACGGCGTGGTCTTCCAAAGAAGCCGAGCTCATCGCAGACGGAGAGGGAGAGAGCGAAGGCATTACAGGCAGTGGCGGCCATGATGCAGGGACGAAGATCGTCTTCGGAGATAGGCTCTGGATCAAAGAGAGGGACTGGCGGGTCGGACTCAAACACATCTCAGAGCGGCAGTATTAAGATGCCAATTGTGACCCCGAGCACAGCTGATGAGATTGCATAATTGGACACTTGCTGGTCTCTCCTCCTGTCTCACCCCCTCCCCTTTTTCCCTTTCTCTCCTCGCTCATCTGTGTTCCCCCACACCTTAGAGACCCTCTTTTTTCCTCTTTGATTGGGGGGCACCGAGGAAGGAGGGCGGGGCGGCCGGGTGCTACCCTGGGAGAGGGTGGGATCGGCCATCCTGGGCCGATGCGCCTTGGGTTAATACCGAAACCACTGTAGGGGCACCTTTGGTGGCAGCCGCACTCCCTCGCACCCCTGTAACCGCTGGAGGACTCTGTGTATTTAGATACAGTTTGGATGGGGACTAGTTTTTCAGTACCTATCCTGGGGAGGGGGAGTTGGGGGTTTAGTTTAGTTGACCGGTTATTTGGGAACAGGCGTGTCACAGTGGAAGCACTGACTGGAGGAATGCTTAGCTTAACGGAATGGGTACCCCATTTGACTTAAAATGTATTTCATGGAATGTGCGGGGGATGCATTCAATGTTGCGGCGCCATAAAATACATGCATACTTAGTCCGAAGGGGGGTTCAAATTGCACTGCTTCAGGAGACCCACATAAAGGCGAAGGAAGGAGCGGCGCTACAACGCCGATGGAGAGGCCAGGCGTTTTATACAAATTACTCGGCAATCGCCAGGGGAGTGCTGATTTGGGTAAGGGCAGGTGTACCCTTCCAATGTACGAATCAAATCATAGACCCGGAATGAAGATATGTTGTAGTGTCTGGGAGGCTTGATGGTAGAGATATAGTTTTGGGGAATATTTATGCCCCCAACATAGAGCAACCTGCCTTTTTGTCGCAGCTTTCTGGGAAGTTGGCACCCATACTGACTGGATCGGTAATACTAGGGGGCGACTTCAACTGTATTTCTGATTTTGTCCTGGATCGCTCCCACCCTCCACTCCCTGATGCACCCATACATAAAATAGCGGAAGCAAGGCGGGATTGGCAGCAAAGATTGGGTTTAGTGGACACTTGGAGAGCACAGCACCCAGGGGCTAGGGATTACTCCTTCTCTGCTCTGCATGACCTCCATGTCCGATTAGATGCCGTTTTGTGCTCACCTGATGTGCATGAGGGGGTACAGAGTAGTGAATATCTCACTAGAACAATATCGGATCATAACCCGATCCTGCTAAGGGTGCAGTGGTCTCGCACAAGGCCTAAAATACGTACATGGCGCCTATGACCTGACGCCTTAGAAGATCAGGTCTTCCACAAAGCAGTGGGCACTGGCATCACACAATATTTTCAAGATAATGCTAACACAGCGACAACTTCCTCAGTAGAATGGGATGCTTTTAAAGCAGTCAGGGGACGTTGTATTTCATAGATGGTGGGAGTGCGTAAGGTGCTCTTGCGGGACATACAGGTGGCAGACCAACGCCTACGAGAGGTAGAGCAGGAGCGCCCTGAGAGACCTGATAAACAGGGAGAACTCATAGAGGCAAAGGAGGCAATGGCAGTGCAGATAGAACGCCTGCGTTGCTTTGACTACAAGAAATACATCACTCGAGCCCACACTGAAAGAGACGAATCTGGGGCCCTCCTGGCTTGGCTAGCTAACCCGGCCAGAAGGGGTACGGTAATTTTGGAGCTTGAAGGACAAACTGGGGAGGTATGTTATAACCAGCAAGGCATTAATGATTTGTTCCTTGATTATTATGCGGACTTGTACAAGAGTAGATCGACCCTAGAAGAAGAAAACATATATAGGTTCATAAGTGAAGTGGAGTTGCCAATCCTGGGTGAGGAACAGGCGGACACGCTGGGTCGGGATGTGGAAATTGGAGAAGTGAGGGGAGCTATTAAAAACATGGCTAGGAACAAGACACCGGGGACAGATGGCCTACCGATTGAATTTTACTTAGCATACACTGAGCTGCTGGCCCCTAGACTTGTAAAACTATATAATAATGCGAAGCAGGTGGGGCAGCTGCCTGCAACAACTCGGGAGGTGATCATTATCCCGCTGCTAAAGCCCAGGAAACCGCCCTGGGACAAATCCGCATACCGCCCGCTTTCTATGCTTAATCTAGATTACAAGATCCTGAGCCGTATTTTAGCCACCCGCCTCCTTCCCTATATGACAACGCTAATACATAAGGATCAATCCGGGCTCATCCCGACCAGGAACACGGCTACTAATGTACGGCACCTCCTGCGGGTCTTGGAGGCGGATTCCTATCGGAGAGATGAGGCGATTACCTTCGCAGTGGACATAGAAAAAGCATTCGATAGTCTTGAATGGCCTTACTTGTTCCAGGTAATGCAAAAATTTGGATTAGGGGATAAATTTGTAGGTTGGAAAGCCCTACTATATAAAAACTCCACTGCAAGGGTTAAAACAGGTGGGTTAATATCGGACACCTGTAGCATAGGCCGGGGGACAAGACAGGGATGCCCGCTTTCCCCCCTCTTGTTTGCCTTGCCCATGGAGCCACTCGCGGCTAGGGCCAGAACGGGGCAACATTATCAGGGCCTCAAGGTGTATGGGTAGACTCACCACATTGCGCTTTACTCAGATGACTTACTAATGTTTCTGGCGAACTCGAGAGAAGCGCTCCATGGTGCAAAGGAACTGCTCCGAGACCCCGGTAGAGTAGCGGGGCTCAAGGTAAATTGGGCGAAGTCCTGCCTATTCCCGATAATTGACAGAGCTGGCCCACAAAAGTCTGAAGGGGTGAAATGGGAATACAGGTGCTTAACATATCTAGGAACGCAAATATACCACACTCAGGGGGATCTGTTGGAGGGCAATATAGGTAGAGCCATCAGGGGAACGAAAGTCAATTTTGACTTCTGGGGTTCTCTGCCTCTGTCGGTAGCTGGCTGGGTGGCCTTACTTAAAATGGTGACCCTCCCGAGAGTTTTGTACTATTTTGGGACATTGCCGATTTGGATACCGGCAAGATTTTTTACCCAACTCAAGACCATGATTACGGGATTCCTATGGGGAACTGGCAGAAGGAGGGTAGCGCTAGGAGTTCTTATGAGGCCACGGTCGGAGGGGGGTCTGGCCGTGCCCGATTTTGAAGCTTACTACTTGGCGGCTCAGTTACAATGGCTCACGCAGGAGGTGGCGTCCCGACTTAGAGGGATGGAAGAGCTAAGAGATGGTGCTCCGACACTACGAGTATTGTCTCAAATTGTTCTGAAGTTGCCCATCTGAGCCCACACTGTCCCGGGGGAATGAAGAACAGCACAGCAATGCTGGAATAGGAGTTTGAGACGGGCACGGATTAAATATCCCTTTGCTCCTGAAATCCCTCTGTCTATGTGTGAAGCTCTACCGCATGGGGGTACCTGGAAGCGGCTGGCGGTCTAGAAGGAGCGGGGGATTGTCCACTATAGGGAACTTATATGAGGACAGACTTATGATTCCCTTCAATGATTTACAAGAACGATATGACCTGCCTAGAGGGACTTCTTATTACACTCTGCACTCACTGCGGCCATTCGAAAACACTGGAGGGAGGGACTCACTGAACCACAGACGTCGATGGGGTGTCAATACATAGTGACGGCGGCAGGAACTTTTAAGCGGTCACGTGTCTATATAGGCGCATGACACAGGAAATGCTAGTGCCCCTGACTGAACTACGGCTAAAATGGGAAGCAGACTTGGGGGGGGGGGGGATCTTGTGGAAAGGGCGTGGAAGAGTTCCAGAAATACCAGATTCCAACTGGTGCATTTTTATGTCTTACATAGGGCTTACCTCACCCCGGCGAAGATTAATAAATATTTCGAAACCCAAACAGCAGCATGTCCACGCTGTAATAAGGAGGGAGCAGATTTTCGGCATACGTTTTGGGATTGCCCGCAACTGGATAGCTACTGGGAGGAAGTGACCATTATTGACCGACATCACTGATAGGGAGTTGGAGCCAGCTATCGGACCCTGCCTCTTGCACTGGTTCCCCCACACGGCCAAAAATAAAATTACAAGCAAATTCTTAGATATGGGGCTATTGCTAGCTAAACGAGACATCACTATGCATTGGAAAGCAAAGAGGGGCCCAAATGTAAAAAGATGGAAGAAGGAATTAATCAAATAGGCAGAGTGTGAAGGAATAGTTAGGCTGCAACTAGCAAAAAGAGCGGGAAGTGAGAGAGCATTAGAGGCAGCGAGAGCATTAGAGGCAGCGAGAGCATGGGAAACACTAGTGGTGCTACTAAAGGTCCTGGACGATAATGGCAATGAGGATCCCATAGCTGAAGCTCCGAAAGAAGTAGGCTAGGTTGCTTACCCCTGTGCACCATGCGAAATGGCGGAACCAGACACTGAGCATAACACGCCCCCGCCCTCATTGAGGGGTAGATCCCAAAGTACTACCTTGGTTACCCCTGCAAAACTAGATCCCAGTGACCGAAGTCCGCAGATCAATATGCTGATTATAAGTGACACGCCTGGTGGGAGGGATGGGTGGGGGGTAGTTATGGGAGAGTAGAACTGATTTAAGATACAAGGTACTAACGAGATGCGCACCAAACGATAATTGATTTGTATATGACTATTAGATTGCGGGTGGGGGGGGGATGAGATTCTATCTGCAGCCAAACTATTTTACTTGTATTTCATGTAGCAGCGACTTCGCCAATTGAATTATATGTATTTTGGCACTTTTGAATCATTGAATGTACCTGGGCAGTTATGTAAAACTCAATAAAATTTGTTTAAAAAACAAACAAACCATGGTCTATCCACCCCATTGTCCTTCCCCACTGGGTCAACATACTTTTGGGCATTTATGCAAGTTAAATTCTTTGTAGGCACTATAGTGGAGGGAAAAGATAGTGAATATTTTGTTCCCTCCATTGTTTTGCACATTCATCAGGGTCCAATTGTACTTCATGGAGATTAGCTGCATCACATAATTCAGAACGCGTTGCAGCTTGGTAGTCGACTTGGAGAAATCATATCATTTACAGAAACCAATTTTACCATGTCTGTTGCTGTGTAAGCTTCCAGGATTTTTAGTTGCCAGAGTTTGATTTCTTCAGCATTAGCGCTTTCAACCATAAACACTGGGTTTGAGAGCAGGCAGTCTCTATAACAAGTTACATTTCATTGTGTGCCTTTTGGGTATAGGAGTCGTTATCGCAATATGCTACTTCTGCTGAGAGATTAGCTTCTGTTGCTTTGTGGCCAGGTGAGCATTGTTGTACGAAATTTAAGTAATAGGTGGGTGGTGTGTATGGGGGTGGGGGAGGGGCGGTGAAAATCCGCCAAGTAATAATCACAATCCTTGTCAGGGTGAACCACTAAAGTCACTAATTAAACCTGTGCTTAACCCTTTGGTAGCTTGGCAGTCAGGCTTAACTTGGAGGCAACATGTAAAGTATTTATGCAGCACTCAAACAGTAATAAAGTGAAAACACAATACAAGAAAAATCCCAAACCAATTTTGGAAACGTAGAGTTGATTTTAATGAATAAAATCACACTGAAAATCCAGTAAGTAGAACCAAAGAAATGAAGTTTTAAAGTTTAAATTAAAAATAGTGCCAAAAAGCACCAACCGCGGCTATCTGGTCTTGCTAGGCTGGGCCAAAACTTAAGGCGGACCACAATGGAACACAGGGCTGATACAGGGACCAGGTGTGTTTTGGTGGCAAATTTTCCTTCTGACTTAAAAACCTTTATGAAGAAAAGGCTGTCCCCAACGAATGGTTGAAGGGGGGCAAACTGGGTTTGAAGCAGGGCTCGAAGACTTCAGGATGCCAATGCTATCGCCTGCGAAGGCAGGAAAGCTCCAAGGGGGCACTGTCAGTGCTTAGGAATGCCTTGATATGTTGCTGGCCGTCGGTCCAAAAATAGCTCTCAGACATAAACTTTTTTAGAAGCCAGATCTCCATCAGCAGGGCGAACCAGAAAGCTGAGGCTGACCATTCGACAGCTGCAGCTTCGATGGCGGTCCCACTCCTGGAGGTTCTGCAGGCAGAAAGTTGGCAAAAAGTTACCAAGTCCCAGATATTGCAGTTTGGAAACAGAAGGACTACACTCTTAACACCAGCCAAGGGCCCAGGACCTGACGGGCACCACTTGGGGGGTAGGACTCACCCCAACAAAAGCCAGAAGCAGGGTCCGGGGCAGTTTTAGTTGGTACGAGTCAGCTGAGCAGTTGGAGGAAAAGGGCATCTTGAAGCTTGTTTTGTCCCTGTAGCTCAAAAAGGTGGTCAACCAACTGACCCTGGAGTAATTTATTGGGTCCTGGGTTCAAGGCAAGCAGGTCCGAACTTCTTCGGATTCATCAAACATTATGGCAGTCCTTCATCTGATTCCTCGCAGGTTCAGGAGTGTTCTGGGGATGGTGCTGTGGATATCACATTTATTCCCAGTGCTAGCCTATGGTGGGGGTAACTCCTGACCACTCTCTAGAGATTGTGGTAAAAGTTCTCAGGAGTGACCCTAACCACTTTTTCAGCATCCCTTTCTACCTGAATCCAACTTGGCAGAACCTTTCTTCCCCTGGTCAGAGCTCCCACTGCCCACCAAGAGGTGTGGCAATGATAATGGGAAACCCTTCCCTTGTCACTCCACAGCAGTTCAGGTAGCTCCCCTCTCTCACTGGGCTTGGAGCCGAGCAAGCTAGCAAGACAAAAGGGAAGCAGGCCCAGGTGTGAGCTACATCTGCTGGTGAAAGGGTAGGCATCCTTTGAAGCTAAGGAAGGGGCAGGGCACAGCCCCTAGGCTATCCTGCTCAAGGAGGAAAAGCACCTCTCTGCACTCAAGCCTTATGCCCACTGCCTGGGAGCAATCCACATATCACTACAGGGGAACCATCAGCGGTCAGGTGATACTGGCATAAAGGCCATTTTTGGCTTTGACAGGAAAATGGCAACTTTGTAAAAGTATCATTTTCAAAACAGTAATGTAAAATCCGACTTTAAATTGGATTATAAATTACTGTTAAAATGAGTCCTTGAACCATTTTTCAAAATGCTCCCAAACTGAAATTAAGCACTATAAGTTGTTATAGTGTAACCCAGTGTTTTTCTATGGGAGAGCCAGCCTTTCTACAGTGAAAAACGACTTAGGAGGTTTTTGACTGTCTGGGCACGGAAATGTTAAATATACCCTACTTTTTAAATGCCATGCACCCTGCCCTATGGGCATTTAGGGCATGCATTAGTAGAGGCATTAAAAAGGAAGATTTAGGCCTGACAAAAGGTTTGTTTTGGCAGGGCGAAATGGTCGTTTTAAAACTGCACATCCAGGCTGCAAACCACAGTCACTCTTGTGGAGCGGGTCATGGCCGGAAATATTCCCCAGGTGGTCACATAGCACTCTAAAATACAAATTAGTAAAGCTTTTGTATGCTCAGGCTGCAGCTGTTGTAGCTAGCTCCCCAACACCATCAGAAAGTCATTCAGTATCCATTCTTTCTAGCTTTGGACAACCAGCCAGTGTTATCTCCAAAGAGCCCAGGCCCCTCACCCTGGAGACTTTGACAAGGGTGCTGATAAATCATATTCTGTATCAAGTTCAAGTTTGGGTATGCTGTACAGCATCGCTAACACCCATTGGCAAAGCCAAAAAGGTCCCAGGTCTCAAAAGACGAGACCTATTAGCTTTACCAATGCTTGTGATTGCCCTAATCTGTTAACCATTCTTCTAACTGTGATCTTTTTCTTGCTTCTTGATAATATTCAAATATTCGCTCCAGGTTTACATTACATAACACATGGCATTGTGTTTATACATGGCCATGTTATCAATTTCTTTAAAAAAAATTAAACTGCTGATCTTGAGACCTTGATGAAAATACGGAACATTTTTGGAAAACAAAGTGTTTATCAACTTCCAAAATGCATATGCCATTTGCACTTGCTCTGACAGCTTATTGGTATTCAGTACCAATTTTTCAAAGAAAGATGAACGTATTTCGCGTTCTTTCTATCCTAGTTTCATTACCCATCTGTATAGGTCATGCAAACATTAAGTGAAACCTTGACGATCCCCCCCACCTCCCCAATGAGTGTGTTCAGTCAAGCGATTTGCAGTTCAGAGGCTTGTTTAACATCCCAATTAACCTGGGAGGCTTATACTTATTTTTGTTCGATTGTTTTATATAATTTTGTGTGTATTTGTAAATAGCACGATCAACTGCTAGGGTATCCTGGCGCTGAGCAGGTGCATGCCTAGCCCTGCCTATAGTAGGTTAGTTAATTGAAAAGCCAGGTTTTCCGCTTCTTGCGGAATTAAAGAAGAGAGGAGGAGAAGGTGCTGATGTGGAGTTAGAGGGATGTCCTACTGCCATATCAAATTGGCAGTCAATGGTATTAAGGGATGCAGCATCAAAGGAATAGCAAGTACTTGACTTTGGCTCCCCGTGGGGACTTGACTTGGACGCTATTGTCTATTTTCCACTCACACTTTGAACTGCCCTCTGGCAAAGCCACCACTACAACTCTGGGACGTCAGCTTAATTTTGTTCTCTAACTGAACGCTTCTAAATTTACTTGGGTCTCTGCCGACCATCACCCATTTGAACTCTCAGGTAATGTGAAATTTTAGAAAGCTTATCACTTTAGTATAAATGCAAAAGTAGAACTATAGGTGCTGTAAAAAACGTTTAGTCCCGTCCAGAAGCAGTGGCAAAGCCAAAGTGTCTGGCGTTGGCTGCTGACCTTTTGCTTTTGTCAATGCATATTTTGTTTGTGAATTTTTTCATGTTAAGGCACTCATTGTATAAAACATGCATTGTCTAAAAGCCAAAATCTAGAAGTGTTTTATGTAAAAGTTCACATTGTATTATGGGGCCCTGTCATTGAAAGGAACAATTTTTTTGTGCATATTGTGCAAGAGCAGCATGCTGTCAACCACAGTTAGGTAAGCCTGTGGCTGAAGTAGACTGACTCTGTTCCCCATGCTGTATGTTGTGGTGGGTGGAAGCAAAATGTGAATGGCACTACAGCAGACAAGCTGATGAAGAGGGCTGACTGAAAGCTCCCGTAAGTATTTGCATTTTTATTAAAAACT
Organism: Calotriton arnoldi; assembly: GCA_963921515.1. NCBI lineage: Eukaryota > Metazoa > Chordata > Amphibia > Caudata > Salamandridae > Calotriton > Calotriton arnoldi. The sequence goes on along the minus strand of CAWUFW010000025.1, from coordinate 2,928,685 downwards.
AAAGATCTAGACTAATGCAAAAACCTAAAAAAAGATTTGGCATAATTTGGGTGTATGAACCATAACGGGCCAGTAAAGAGAATTTTAACAAAAATAGGAAATATTTTGAGGATTTATATGGCTCTGCATAATTGAGTAGCGGAATATTGCATATTGGTGCACAGTGAAAATAAAAAGCAATTATTATGCGTGCAACATAAAACTCAAGTTGAAAGCCTGGCTTGAGCACATATACCCAGTTAAGCTTCTTGAGAACAAATTAATGCACCTTCAACAATCTTGAATGAAAAGTCACACATTACCTGCATAAAGAACATTCGAATTACTCTCTGGCTTTTTTCATTGTTAACTTTTTATTTTAAATCTTGAGCTTCCATTGCATGAAATATAAACAGTAATCCAGAGACGAAAACGACATTCCTTCCTCTATCCTACAACATAGTCAGACATTTTAGAAGACTACAGTCAAATGCACGCGACCAATGTATATGGAGTAAGTGAGGTAAACTGTAAAGTATTAGGCCAGTTGTGCAGCAGTTTATAACTCATTTAAAGTACTTGATGTCAACTAGCCATAATGAAACGTTATGGATATGTTTTGTGACAACCAAGGACACTCAGTTGAAATTTGTGAAGCCATTTATCTATTAAAAAAACAGTTGAGTGGCCAGATTGCATGGGAAGTGAATGGAACTTTGGATCGAATTAAATATATATATATATATATATATATATATATATATATATATATATATATATATATTTTATTGGAGCGCTTTACTTGAGCACCAGTTACATTACACAAGGACCCATTCATTTTTAGTAGGAAGATCAAATAATTTGCCAAGAATCACAAGATGTTGAGCTGACGCTGAGACTTGAACCTGGGACCCCCCTCTCTGTAGTCGGCAGCTCTGGCCGTTATGCCACATCCTCTCGTGTTCTTATTGAGTGATGCGGATGAGTTAGTATTCATTTGCCATTCATGAAGTGTGAATAAGGAAAACTGAGTTGAATGTGATCAGGTTTAACCATTTTTGTGTTAGTCTAGGAATTCACATTTTATTTTTATTTTTTATCATTACATTTTTATTGAGTTTTGACAATAAGACATACCCACAATACATACAGTTGTCGACCATTATATAGCTCTTGGTCAAAAAGTAACTAATATGTCTAGAGGCCAATTTATAGGGAGAGGGGGATGATCATGTCATTACAGAGCTAGTCAAGGATTCTATGCCTCTGCACTAAGCCCAATAAACATTAACTCAAACAAGCAAAGTAACCAAACCCTCCAGGTACAATGCCATTGCGCTGTCTCAAGTAATAGATAATTTCCCTAGTTGACAGTCCTGCCATTCTCCAGGGTTAGGTGGAGACCTCTATACATTGGTGGCATCCCATATAGGAAGCTATATAGGAAACCTACTACATCAAATCAAAAGGAATCAACGAAGTTATGAGACTGAGTGCATGAGGGTGATGATTTAAGAATGATATTCTGTTTAGGGGACTGCGTTAAGTGATATAGTAATGACTTAATGGATGTAGCAACCCCATAGTTGTAATAGGGATATTGCTGCACCTGTGACTCGTAAGATACCCAACTAAATCTCTTTAAACGGAATTCTCCTTGAAGATGGTTGCAATTAAACTGCAGTTTCACTGATTGTAAACCACACTCCTGAAATCTGTCCCAACTTTGTTCTATTATTTTTTTTGGCCAATAGAATGCATCTCAACCTACAAAACCGTTTCTCGGACTAGTGACTTTCCCTGGTGTATTGTGTATTAAGACCTTTAATAGTAATGAATACAGAATTTTCTAGCTATAGTAAAGCAAAGTTTATATTCTATTAAGAACACGGAGGCAAGGATTAAGTCTCTTTCCACCTTATTTTCTTAACAGCCCAACATGATTATTTAGCATAACATTGGAAAAGGACTTAATGTCCCATTAGTCCAAACAGAACTGGAACAGTATGCAGCTATTCATTTTTTTTTGCCCATAGAACAATTCATTAGGAAAAGCACTTTCTCTTTCTCTGTTTATTCATTCTTATTTTGTTGGTAATGTTTCTGTTCCGACCCTATTACAAATAAAGGTTTAAATCGTTAATTTTCAAACCCTAAATAATAAATTGTTTGCAATGCTTCACTCATAACATTGAATCCCTAAATAATGTAAAGTAATTGCTTGCAGTGCTTTACTCATAACATTGAATCCATGTCAAAACTGCTGCAACATTCCTACATACATATAATATGCTTTACATTAATAGATTATTCTTTCTTCTGGGCGAGAAGTAGAATATCTGCTGCCTTATTGGTTGGGATAATTCTCTCCTCTGTGATCTTAAAAGTATTGAAACTTTCCTTCACGATAGCTGCAAACTGTTGCCTTCTTTGTCCGGAGCAGATGCTCATATTATACATGTTTAAGCTTACTAACAGCCTTTGATGCCACCCACATAACAGGTTCATAGTAGAATTTCTTAAAGGTAGTCTGACGATTAGTTCGCTGCATTGAGTATGTCCTGTAGTCTACTCCCCAGAGAAAAAGCTTTAGAAGCCTTAGGTCCTCTGGTTGAATGAGGTGTAATGATGGATGTATATATGCCTATTTCCAGCATAAGCCAGAAAACCCACCAGGCAATGGTGGTGGAAGAGACTGGTTTAAAAGATTATTTTTTAAAGCAGTTAGGAGTCTAGGTCTACCTGTATGTCTAAACTCCTCTTTAATAGCCTCATAAGCTCGGATACATTTTACCACACACTGGCTAGTTGCAGCAATGAAACCCTCTTTTTGCCGAAGGTATTTTTAAATTCCTGTCTGATGGCCATTTTCCTATAAGGGAGTTTCAGAGTTTGCTGTCGATCTGAAACCCCAAGAAGGGAAGTCTTTGCAAGGGTTTGATATCGATGTCTGCTTGATTATTAGAAACCCCAGACCATGGATGAGTGAAATCGCCATCTGCAACTGATCCTTCAACCAGATCTGGTCCTGGTATATCAATAATATGTCTTCCAGGTAGACTATAAACCTGATGCTTCAGGATCTTATCCACTCTACCGCTGGCTTCAACACCTTGGTGAAGCAACAAGGTGTTCATGTAAGACCGAATGGCTGTGAGACCGATTTGTAGATCTGATGCCGCCACATAAATTGGAAGAATATTCTGTGAGATCAGAAGATTGGGACAGTGAGTTTTGATCCTTCAAGCCCAACAGCACCATTCAATCATTTGGCAATAGGAATTCCCTGAGGAAGGTGCATACTTTCCATCTTGAAGTGGCAGTATACCTGCCATGTGTTGAATTTCTTTGAATTTATTTACAGGGACAGTGCCCTTTGTCTTTCTTCTCCACTAGGAAGAGATTGCTGTGATCACCCCAGGGGGTGATTGCTCCCTTCAGGAGGGTGGCCTTTGCCTCGTGGTCTACGAGTAGTGAGTCTGCATGTGAGAATGAGAGGTAGTACGGTCTTATTCCCTGCTTCAGTGTCCCAGAGAACTTTGTTCGAAACCCTGTAATGTTCTGAAGCACCCAGGTTCCCCGGTTATTTATCTCCACTTGTGCTTGAACCATTTCAGTCTACTCCACCCACTTTTGATTGGGGAAAAAAGTATATTCCTTACTTGTGGCGGCTTCTGGTGTGTTGCTGGTCCCACGGGAGACGACTCTGTTCGTCCGGCCTCTGCTGGTCCCTCAGGTTGGTAAGAAACCCCCAACTTCCTTTGGTCTTCCTTCTGAAAGAATTTCTAGGACTGGTATTTTTGGGGAGCTGCAGTGTAAGGACGGCCAGTCAAGTGCCCCCTGCCTCTGCTGCCCCTCTGAAAACATTTTGGCCTAAGACCATGTGCAGTATCAATGATCCAGCTGGAGCCTTCCTACAGAAAGTTAGAGGATATTATGGAAAAGATCTTGTGGGACCTGCAACACAATCTGCAGTGTGTAATTGCGTCACTCCCTCCCAGTCCAGAAGAGGAGACCAGTGAGACGTGCTCTGACCACTCAAAGCTCTCCGGCACCCTCTAGTTGCATCTGATAAGCACCACACTCTGTAACTGTGGCTCATCTAGGGCCACCCACACCGAAGGAATGCTTTCTCCCCCACGGCAGAGTCTGCACCCCAAAGCCGCCGTTCTGTTGACTTCTTCTGAGAAGACCGCACTGAATCACTGCTCCCTACAGCTACAGACATGCACTTGCGCTTCCTGAGAAGCCGACCACCTCCCGGTCAAACACTTAACCCAGAACACTCAAAGAATAGCAAAAAACGGATCATAAGCTACTCCTAAATCAAATAATCGCATCACAAAGTTATGAATCCCAATAGTTCCCTATAAAGCAATACACGAGAAAAATCACTTAGCTTTCTGTTGAGCAGCTAAGAAAGGTGTGCTTTTCCTGGTGGATTGGTTTATGGGCAAAGAAGGACTGTGATTGGCTGCATACTGTTGACGTTCTATCCGATAGAGACTTCTAACCGCAGATTCCTTACCTTAGAATTATCCCCAGGCATCAGACTGGATCAGGAAATGTTTTGTGAGCAGTTACCTTGTGTGCCGTTAGGTGACATCGAACTGCTTTGCATGGCGTTGTCTGCGCCACCCCAGCGCGCTGAGGTCGGTTCTTTTCTTTTCGCGCCTCTCAGCGCAGATCCGGAGAGAGCTACTCCCAGTTGCGCCTGTCAGCACAGATCCGGAGAGAGCTACCCCCAGCTTTTTTTGACTATTTTTTTTTCTGACCTTTTGTTGAAGTTTTGTGAGACTTGCCTCCTGGTGGGGCAGGGATGTCAACGAGGATTACTGGATTTTCATTCTCCGTCACTCTTAACTTTATGCGATCAACAAGGATCATAAAAGTAAAAACAGATACATATAAAACATTGTGGCACATCTAAAATGAACTACTCCATACTTCTCAATAAAAGTGCCAATACATTCTGGTTTAAAGGGAGAACGAATAAAATCACATAAAAATCCCTTGAATTGGCTACAAAAACAAAGAGGTTCCAATTTAGCAGCATGATAACTCTTCCATACCCTCCCACTTCACCAGTGCAAAACCGCATTTTCATTTCATACTTAGAATCGAAGAAAAGGGAAAAGAACTTATGCACCCTCATTTAATTACAAGACCGAAAAGAGAACAGCACCACTAAGCGAAATTTGTACAAGGATTAGTTCAAATAATATACGATACACATACAAAAGCTTAACACATCGCAAAATCAACGGATCACCAGTTCCCTCCTATATGATTAGCATATCGGGTCCATATCATGTGCTCGGATGCACTTAGATCACCAGATCCAGGCAGCCAAAAGGTACTTTGCAACAGCGAAGACTACCAGCCTGGAGCAGTCAGTTCTTAAAATTCTAAGTGCATCCAAATACTTTCTTACAGCTATGATCCTGCACAGCATCAAAAGCCATCTTCTACTCTGTGGGTCATATACTGTACAAAAATATAACAGATGTGATCTAGTTTATGATGGCCCTCTGCACACCGGACACTCATCACTGTTGTTTTTCACATTGGCCCATTTAACACAATAAGTTCTAATAGGGAAACTCTGGTACCTGAATTGGAGGAACAATTTCTGAGCTGGAGGAGTGGGTAATCTCATCAATCGTCATCTCATATCTTGGAAAGATTTTAAAAATCATAAATTTGAAGGTAAGTAATGCCCACACATCTCCGAACAGATTCCACAGATACCTGCTCTCAATAGGTTTACTTGATAGCCATTTTAGAGACGGCACCAAACTCCTCCGGGGCCACTCAGAATTTCTCCATCCCCAACTTTCTGAGCATAGACCTTACATGCATAAACCATGGTATATCTTGGGTCCTAGATAAGGACAGGAGATCCTTTAGGAATTCTCTATATGCTCCTAAATCCAGTGAGGTCCATATCCAATAGCAATGAAGTATTGGCCTTAACTCAGATTTCCAGTAAATTTCCCTAAAAGGAAGATCAAGATAGAACAGGATCAGTGGCGTATTCTAGGGGAGGGCAAAGAAGGACCTGATAAAGCTGTTTTCCGTTGGTGTTAAAATATTAGTTAGCATGGCCCCAGACCTCAGCACCATACAAGACATCTCCCAGTGTTTTTACATTATAGATCTCAATCGCCAGGGCAGCTTTCTTGAGCACTGTTCTATTAAAAATCTTGGTCACTCTTGCCGAATAGCGAGTCAGTGAGCAAACCGATTTTTGGACCTGCATTGACCAATCCAAATTTGGTGTCAATCTTATCCTAAAGTAATCAAAGTTAGAGACCTGCTCTATTTACTCTGAGTCAAGGTACAGTGCACATTTGTACTTTTTGCTTCTTTTACGGTTGAATAACATACATTTTGTTTTGTAGCTATTGAGTTAAAGCCCACACTCTTTGCAAAAGAAGTTAGTTATCCAGGAGTCCATTAAGTGATTTGGAGATCAGGAGAGTGTCATCCGCAAAGAGTAAAGCGGGCACTCCCCTGACTCCCACCCTGGGTGTTTCACAACCATCCTTGTCCAACTGATTTACTACATCGTTTATATTCAGTGAGAATAGAGTGGGGGCCAGGGTACAACCCTGCCTGACCCTCTGCCGAATACTTCTAGAAGAGGCGAGCTGCCCCTGCTCCCCTACCTAACTCTTGCATAGTTATCTTTGTGCAACCATACCAAATTCACAAGTAGGTTGGGAGGGATGCCCATCCTATTTAACATGGACCACAGCATAGCCTTGGGGACTAAATCAAAGGCTGCCCTTAGGTCAACAAAGGTGGCCAAAAGACAACACCCAGTAACCACTACAGTCTTCCAAAAAAGGCAAAATGAAGTATCTAATCAGCCGTACTGGTACCACTTCTAAATCCTGCCTGGAGATCAGATAGTATATTTTTTTCCTGGATCCAATCCAGGAGATGTACCAGATTTTGTTTACAGAAGATCTTCTGTGTAGCGTCTATCAAGCTGATTGGTCAATTGTTGCTTGGAACACTATGTTGGCCCTTCTTGTGGATTGAAACAATCCCTGCAGTACGCCAGGTTTTAGAAATTGGCATGCCTTTCAAAATGGCATTCGAAAGATGGTTCATGTAGGGTCCCCAGATTTCCAAGTTAGATTTAAGAAGGTCATTTGGAATCCTATCAGGACTGAGTGTTTTTGCTGATGAGCTAGCTCTAACAGCCTCTTCAGTCTCACTTAGTTAGAACACAAGAGTATTATGTTTCTTTAAATTGACTGCCAACTTGGGGTCGATGCCTAGCCATGGTATTACATTATTACAGGAATATAGGTTACTAAAATGGGATACTCCGTCCTCCGGTTGCACATGGTACCCAACTAACTTCTTGCCACCATTATTCCTCAGCGCCAAGGACGCCCAAAAGCTTGCATTATCATTTGCCATCATGGCATGAGACAACTCGTCCCAGAGTGCATCATCCCAGACTCTTTTAGCAATCTCCAGTTCATTTTTATAAAGTGCACTACACACCACAAGCTGAGACCTGTCCTTGAATTTGGCTGCTGCAAATAGTTGAGGTTTGGCCAGCCGACAGCCTTTGGAATACCAGGGGGATTCTTTCTGGATTGTGTGATTTTGGTTGATGTCTTGCGCCAGGCGATCCCTTATACTAATAAAGAACGCCTCATGAATTGTTGTCAGTAGCAGACCTCTATCCACTGGTGCCAAATTATCCAAAACTGCTACAAGCTCTTTAGCCTCGGCAACCACTTCCACCAGAGTCTCTGGATGCATTTCTACCCATCCCAATCTAATTATTTTTCCATTCTTGGAGATCTCTACACCCCCAACTTGTACAAAACCCTGGATTGGTGAAATGTTGGCAATGGTACATAGAATGAAAGGCTTAGAGCGTGGTGATCACTGTCTACCCTGTCAGTGACCCCATGTCCTATATAAAAGCCCAGCCCTTTTAGCCAATTAAAAAGTAATTAATACAGCTAGTATAGCCTTGCCTATTAAAAGTATGCTTTCTTTTAATATATGATAAGGTTCTACCTTTTGCTGCTCTAAGATTAAAATTCAGCTTTAATACAAGTAGCTGTGCAACCCTTGGGAACATTTTACAGTAGGCAAATTTATGGGTTGAATTCTCCATTTTGCATCCTCCTCTAGTAACATATCTTGATCAAATGACATAAAAGGTTCAAGAGTGGAGTTTAAATCACCTTCCACTGGGATCCAACCTTTACCCTTGTAGTCAGAGAGAAAATCCTCTATAGTACTTATGGCTTGGGTCTCCTCTTTCCACCCATCAACCTGATTATACACATTAATCAGCACCATAGAGTTGCACTACAGATGCCCACCCTTATAACCAGCACATCCTGTAAAGTAACTGGTAGGATAACCCTATTGCATTCACACAGAATGAGGTATACCCATTCCTAGCCAGAGGAAGACTGTGTTCAAGTCTTGCAGTGCCTGTCACTGGCAAATGTCGGTAATAGACCCTTAACTCGTCTGTCTCTGGTGCCTTGAGCGTGACCACAACACCAAGACCTGCGCTGATTGTGGTACCATGCACCCCAAGGCCTTGAGGCATTGATCTGTCAAGCTTCTTGACTCTCGACGTGCAACGCTGCAGCGGTCTCTATCCCGGTCGAGAGGAATGTCCCAGAATTGATTGTGGAGCCATCAATCTTCGTTGTAGTCAAAGTTGTCCCACAAGAAGAAGAAGAGCAAGAAGTCGAAGAGGTCTTTGACTCCCAACACCCACCCCCATCCGTCGAAGTCATCTTACGAGATGAGGGAACGTTGTTACTCAAAGCCTGGCTCTGCGCTTGGCCCGCCTCCTTGCCTAGTTTCTGGGACCCGGAGCAACCTCTGCGAGCTCCGAGAATTCTGTGAGGCCATGCACCTCATATTTTGGCGGCCCATCCCCGCTGGAGCGCCTTCGGGCCCCGTCGGTTCGGGAGGGGACCCTTCTGGTTCCCCGCCAGCGGGTCCACCCTCAGCACCAGTTGAACCCAATGGATCTACAGATGGATCCGGACCAGCACCGTTGGTGCCACCTCAACCTTCCCCGACGATGGTCCCACTGTGGATGCTCCCGGCACCGGCCCCATTCTTATCCCTGACTCAGACATGGCCCCGGAGGATTGTCTCCTAACTCCGGTTCTGACTGGAGTCATTCCCTCCAGGCTGGAGGCATTCCCTCCAGGCTGGAGGCTGAGCCCTATTCCTATGGGCTAGGACTTGGGGAAGATTGGGAGGGGCCACTGTTCCTTGAAGAATACCAGCCCCTAGACCCTTATATGAACTGGTGTGACGAATTGGCAGATGCCAGTGGACTGGACGCATTCCCAGATACTGGCTTGGTCTCTCCTCCTACCCTGGCAACGGAGGAGGAAGCCACATTTGCTATGGTAGTGAGAAGGGCGGCTGAGGTCCTGGACCTTCAGCTGCCCTCCGTGGCTGTCAAGACAACCATCTTGACAGAGATGCTTCAATCGGCAGTCACCCCTTCAGAACCACTAGTCTCATTTAATGAAGCCCTCACTGACTTCTTCCTCCGGGCATGGTCCAAGCACTGCAGAGGGGCTCCTGTGAACCATGCAATTCCCTGCTGCCATCTCCCCGCCCCAGGGGACCCCTCTTTCCTCACCCAACACCCCAACCCGGAGAGCTTAGTGATCCAAGCCTCCACTTCCAGAATAAATATTGGTGCATTCCCTGCCACCCCATCGGATAGGAAATACAAAAAGCTGGACACCTTGGGTAAGGAAATGTTTTCTTCCGCCAGCCTGGCATTGCGGTCTGTGAACACTGCATGCCTTTTGAGCTGTTACTCCCATTCCCTTTGAGATTCGGTTGCACAGGTTCTGCCTATGGTCCTGGAGGAGGCCTGGGCCATACTCTCCCACGCTATGGCTGATGGTAGGGACGCAGCTAAGTTCACAATCTGATGTAAACTGGACACAACTGACTCGCTAGACAGAGCGGTTTCTTCGTCGGTGGCCTTACGGCACCATTCCTGGCTGACGACAACTTGCTTTTCAGGGGATGTCCAAGCTTCACTTACGGATATGCCCTTTGATGTCTTCCGTCTCTTTGAAGACAAGGCGAGCTTAGCGCTGGAGCGCTTCAAGGACAGCAGGGCTAGGGCCAGGTCCTTAGGCCTTTCCATGGCTCCACGTCAACACCAGTCCGCTTTTCACTCCATTTGTGGTCACGGAAGTGGCTTCCAGCCACGTCTCTGCCCTCCCATCCACCACAGCCTGCTGGCTTCCAAGCCCCTGTGTGGCCGAGGACATGGAACCCACAGACCCCATTGGTCAGGCAGCCAGAGGTTGGCCCAGTCCTCCACCCCCCCGGCAGCCGCAGCCGAGCCTCTTTAGTTTGCTCTACATCCATCATAGGAAACCAGTGGGTGGCAGGATACGCCATCACCTGCACCACTGTAGGTCAATAACCATAGACCGCTTGGTTATCCAGATTGTCCGAAGGGGCAAATCCCTCCCCTTCATGACTACCCCTCCACCCATGCCACCCACTCACAACAGGCTGGCGGACCATCTCTCCGTACTATGCGAGGAAGTGGTGGCTCTCTTGGCCAAGGGTTCCAGCATCAAAAATAGGTTGGAGTTGCTAACCCAGCGACTTCACTGTTTCCCAAAAAGAATAGAGGTCTTCGTCTTGTCCTAGACCTACACCCTTTCAATTTCTTACTGAAAAAGGAGAAATTCAAAACGCTAATACTCGCACAAGTCCTGTCTGCCCTGGACTGGAGAACTGGATGGTAGCGTTAGACTTGCAGGATGCATACTTCCATATCCCTGTCCTGATTGCCCACAGATGTTACCTGTGTTCCACAGTAGGTCACCAGCACTTTCAGTTCACCGTGGTTCCCTTTGGCCTTACCAGCACCCCTTGGATGTTCACCAAGTTGATGGTAGTGGTAGCAGCTCATCTGCAGAACTCAGGTATGCCAGTCTTCCCCCTGGCTCGACGACTGGCTTTTGAAGGCAGGCTCATCCGAGTTAGTCATCACCCACCTCCAGACTACGGCAGACCGCCTGCACTCGCTGGGGTTCACTGTCTGCTTGCTAAAGTCACGCCTTACCCTTTCTCAGACTCTTCCTTTCATTGTAGCTAATCTGGACACAGTTCTGTTTCGGGCTTATCCTCCTGAACGGCGAGTCAAGGATATTCAGGCTATGATACCAATGTTTCAGCCTCTATCCTAAGTTTGCTTGTGACACATGCCCGCTGGCATTTGTGGGCTCTGCAGTGGGGCCTGAAGTTCCAGTGGGTGCAGAATCAGGGTAATGTCTCCAACATGTTCCAGATCTTGGATGGCACTGCAAAAGATCTGTAGTGATTGTGTCAGTGGAAGACTCCTCTCCCTTCCCCAACCACCAGATCCGACAGTAGTGACAAATGCATCACTCCTGGGCTGGTGCGCCCATCTCTGAGAGGTTGGAGATCAGAGGCCTCTGGTCTCCAACGGAATCTCTGGGGGAATCCGGGCTGTACATCAACCTTTTGGAGCTCCTGGTGATCCGACTGGCATTGAAAGCCTTTCTACCCTCCATCAAGGGAAGGCTGGTGCAGGTGTTCACAGACAACACCACTGCCATCTGGTACTGCAACAGCCAGGGCTGGGTGGAGTCGTGGACCCTTCGTCAAGAGGCCCTGGGTCTCTGGACATGGCTGAAAGGTCATGGCATTTCCCTGGTGGTTCAACACCTGGCAGGCTCTGAACGCCAGAGCGGACAAACGAAGATGCCTAGCGGATCACAAATGGCGTCTCCATCCAGAGGGCGGTGCAAGTTCTTTAAGCAGTGGGGAGAGCTAGATCAATTCACCACCGCAGAGGATGTGCAATGTCAGCACCTTTGCGTGCTGGAGTTTCCAAGTTGGCTCTTTCTCGGAGATGCTTCTCGTCTCGAGTGGAGCTCTGTCCTCCTATACGTCTTTCTGCCAGTACCACTCCTGCCCAGAGTTTTCAAAAAGATCAGGAACGACTGCGCCCAAGTCATCTTAGTGGCTCCGAACTGGGCCCAGGGAGTTTGGTATCCGATTAGGCTGCCCCTTCAAGAGGGACTTCTGTCACAGCACCAGGGGAGGGTTCTCCCCCATCAAATCTGTCAAGGTTCCGCCTTCATGCGTGGAGATTGAGTGATGACAGCTGACAGTTTTCAACCTTCCGCCCGAAGTCTGTAATGTCATCTTGGCAGCTAGGCGTTGTCCCTCCACCAAGACGGTATACCCCTGTTGTTGGAGCAAGTTTGTGGCATGGTGTGCAAAAAAAACCAGGTTGACCTCCTTTCTTCCCTCCTATCTCAGGTCCTTCTGTTTATTCTCTGACTTGCCCAGCAGGGCACGATAGAATATGCTATTCCAGGGAACAACTTCTCCGTATAGGTGAGAGTGAAGTCGGGGGGTCACAGGAAGTCATGGCTATTGACAACAACACTGCTGTAGACGCCCAGACCCCGGGCAGAATAAAATGTGGCCTGATCAACAGCAGGTCCTTAGTGAAACATCACCAAGAGGTGTCAACTATGTTAGAGTGCCTTGATTTAGATGTTTTGTTTCTAACTGAAACCTGGACTAATAGTGACTCCACTGTAGAGTTAGGATTCGCATGTCCAGAAGGTTATAACATTTTTCATAAACCCAGGCTATTAGGGAGGGGAGGGGGGGTCGGGATGATCTTTAAAGAGAAATGGGATTTCATCCCGCTACACGTCGACGATGTTGAGGGCATTGAACTACTAGGCTTCTCACTGCAAGAGGAAAGGTACTAACAGGAATAATATGCTATAGGCCCCCGAATCTAAATACCCAATACCAAGTCCTGTTTGATACCCTCATTAACCTGACCCTAACACATTCAAGGATGATCATATTGGGGGATTTCAATCTTTGGGACAATGGGAACTTAGGGCCCCCTCTTAGAGACTTGAGGCAAATCTGTGAGAGCCTTAACCTGCACCAATTGGTGCATCAGCCGACTCATCAGACATCCTGCTAGACAACGGAGAAACAGCAGCCCTCATCCTCCTGGACCTATCAGCCGCCTTCGACACGGTCTGCCACCACACACTACGAACACGCCTTCACGACGCCGGGATCCAAGAGAAGGCCCTGTACTGGACCACATCCTTCCTTTCCGGCAGAACACAAAGCGTCCGCCTCGCCCCTTCCGATCCAAGGCCACCAAGATCATCTGCGGCGTACCCCAAGGCTCCTCCCTCAGCCCAACGCTGTTCAACATCTACATGGCACCCCTCGCCCACGTCGCCCGACAGCACAGCCTCAACATCATCTCCTACGCCGACGTCACCCAGCTGATCCTCTCCCTCACCAAAGACCCTCACACCGCCAAAGCCCACCTCCACGAAGGAATGAAGGCCGTCGCCGAATGGATGAGGACCAGCCGCCTGAAGCTGAACTCGGACAAGACGGAGGTCCTCCTCCTTGGTTCCAACCCTTCAGCCTGGGACGACTCCTGGTGGCCAACATCACTGGGAACAGCCCCGCCACCCACCGACCACGTACGCAACCTAGGGGTCATCCTCGACCCCACCCTCTCCATGACTAAGCAGGTCAACGCCGTTTCCTCATCCTGCTTCAACATCCTCCGAATGCTCCGCAGGATCTTCAAGTGGATCCCTACCGAAACAAGAAAAACAGTCACCCAGGCCCTCGTCACCAGCAGGCTGGACTACGGAAACGCCCTCTACGCAGGAACGACAGCTAAGCTCCTGAGACTGCTGCAACGCATCCAGAACGCCTCTGCACGTCTTATCCTCGACATCCCCCGACGCAGCCACATCACACCCCACCTGAGAGACCTGCACTGGCTCCCTGTCAACAAGAGGATAACCTTCAAGCTCCTCACCCACGCACACAAAGCACTCCACAACTCCGGACCAGCCTACCTCAACAGACGACTCAGCTTCTACACCCCCACCCGCCAGCTCCGCTCGACCAGCCTCGCCACAGTCCCCCGCATCCGGAAAAAGACCGCCGGCGGCAGATCCTTCTCCCACCTCGCCGCCAAGACCTGGAACACCCTCCCCACCAACCTCCGACAGACCCAAGACCTACTGGCCTTCAGAAGACTCCTCAAGACCTGGCTCTTCGATCAGTAGCAGCACCACCCCCCTCTTCCCCCAGCGCCTTGAGACCCTCGCGGGTATGTAGTGCGCTTTATAAGTGACATGATTGATTGATTGATCGATCAGGGAGGGCACACCCTGGATCTTCTGTTTGCCAATCGAAGTGAGACAGAGGTGATTGAGGTATTACCTCAATGTTGGACTGATCATTTTCTAATTCATTTTAGGATAACATTGCCTAGCATAGTTAATAACACAAACCGGTTAGTAACTTACCGCAAGGGTAGAGAATGGGCTAAGCTAGTAAAAAATAGACAATACCCGACATTCCCAGAACAGAATTCTTTTGTGTCTACTAATTCTGTGGAAAAAAACTATCAAATCTACTGTGACTACATAAACTGTACCCTAGATCAGTTGGTTCCAGCAAAAAGGCTGAAGAACAGAAAGAAACCCTCAGCCCCCTGGTATAGTGAGGAATTAAAACTGATGCGGAAAAAACGCAAACAGGCTGAGAGGAAATGGAGAAGGTCGTATGTGGAGTCAGACAAAAAAGAGCTGAAACTGCTGCAGGCCTCGTATAAGGAAGCCATCTCTAGGTCCAAAGCAGAGTACTATGCCAAAACCATCTTGCAGGCGCCTAATAGTACAAAAATGCTCTTTAATATTATAAAGGACCTATCCAATCCAGCTTGTATGGGAAATAAGGTGGACGCGACGCAGAAACTTTGCGATGATATCGCTGCCCATTTTGATGAGAAGATTCATAAGATTGTTGGGGGTTTAAATACCAACAAGAACAGTTGTCTGAATGAGGAAAAGGAACCATCTCAGACATTAGTAGAAGAGCAACAGGCAGAGGCATTTCATAGCCTTCAGTCACCTGCTTTAGAGCGCTTTCAAACTCTTACTGAGGATACATTCAATAGCCTTGCCCGAAGTGTATCCTCGGGCTCCCCTCTGGACCCTCTTCCACATGGGATATGGAAAGAGTTTCAGTTAGCAAATCTGTCGCAGCCAGGGGAATAGTTCTGTCAGTCACTGGAAAAAGGAACTGTTCCTGTAGCTTGGAAGCAGGCAGTGGTGACTCCGCTGCTTAAGAAACCGTCTCTGGATCCTAAAAGCCCAATGAGCTTTAGACAGATATCTCTCCTACCATATCCAGTAAAAATTCTGGAGAGGGCAGTTAGTAAATCCCTGTCCTCATATCTAGAAGAAAACCATTTGCTAGATAAGGACCAATTTGGGTTTCGACCAGGGCACGGAACTGAAACAGCCCTGGTGACTGTACTGGCCAACCTGAGAATGCGTGCCGACAATGGTAATCCATCTGTACTAGTGTTACTAGACATGTCGGCCGCATTCGACACAGTGAATCATAAGATACTGCTTGAAAGACTAGAGAATATAGGAGTGAGAGGACGGGCACTGAAGTGGCTGCAATCATATTTGATGGGCAGACAACAGGTAGTGACCATCTCACTGTTTACATCTCCAAAAACACCTGTGCGTCACGGGGTGCCACAGGGCTCGGCAATAAGCCCTATTCTATTCAACATCTACCTGCGCCCTCTGATCCCCATTATTAAATCTTTTGGAATAGATCTAGTCAATTACGCGGACGACACACAATTGGTGATTTCCATGGAAGGAAATCAAGCAGTATCCATAGAAACATTTCAGGAGTGCATGTATCAGACCTCCAACTGGCTCAGGACAAACTCCCTACAATTTAATGGAGGAAAAACGGAGGTTGTATACTGTTCTCCGGCCAAAATGATGCGGCCTCTGCCGTCTGAGTTCATCACCCCCTACGGACAAACCACTGGTTCCAGTTAGAACAGTGCGCAATCTGGGGGTTTTAATGGATGACAACCTCCAAATGGAGTCACAAGCCAATAAAACAGTTAGCACTTGCTTCTCATTGTTAAGAGCATTATGCCAGATTCTCCCACTACTGCCTAGTGCTACTAGACCTTTAGTAGTGAGGAGTATAATTTTAAGCAGACTGGACTACTGCAACTCTTTGTATTTGGGAGCACCACATTCAGTGCTATTGAAGCTGCAGAGGATCCAGTCCATAGCAGCCAAACTGGCGTTAAATAGGCAGCGCAGGTCTTCAACGACGGCAGCATTAAAGGACCTCCATTGGCTACCCATTAAGGAGAGAATTCAATTTAAATCTCTGTATCGTGTTCAGAGCAGTGCATGGTCTGGGTCCAATGTCCATGCAGGAGAAACTCACCTGGTACAATCCTGGGAGAAATCTTCGCTCTTCCAGTGCAAGTCTGGTAACCACCGCTAAATTTAAGAAGACCAGGATGGGCGGCAGAGCATTTGGTATAGCAGCCTCACGACTCTGGAATGATCTCCCTTGCATATCAGACAAACTAACTCGCTGCTCCCATTTAGAAAAGCTTAAAGACTTGGCTCTTCCCTAGGGATGAGTAATATGAGCTCTCTAAATCAGCGTAGTGACAACTTGGTAAGTCGCAGCGCCAGGATACCCGCAGGGTGACAGTTTTTTGCGCTATATAAATCTATGATACAATACAATACTTTAAAAGGCCCTCGTTCTGCCATTTCAGCATTTTTGCAGTGTCTTGATCAGCCATCGCTTTTCATGTTCACTATTGTTCATAGGTTTCTGAAAGGTCTTTAACATGTTTTCCCTCCTTCACCCTTCACCATGCCTCAGTAGGACTAAATTTAGTTCCGACTTTCCTGATGTGCGCTCCTTTTGAGCCGCTCAACAACTTTCCTTTTGAGCTTCTAACTATCAAGACAGCCTTTCTAGTGGAAATAACCTCTGCCCAGAGGGTCAGAAACCTCCAGCCTTTTTCATTTAAGCCCCCCTACCTCAACATCTTCCCAGACAAACTGGTTCTTTGCACTAGAACTTCCTTCCCAAAAGTGGTCACTCCCTTTCATGTAGGCCCGGCCATCACAATGCTTACCTTTTATGCTCCGCCTCATCTCTCTAAAGAAGAGGAGTGACTCTACAGGCTGGACCCAAAAAGAGCATTGTCATTCTACCTTGACCGCACAAGAGTTCAGAGTGGATGAACAACTCTTTGTATGGTATGTCGAAGGCCAGAAAGGGGAGGCGGTACAGAAACGGACCATCTCCCATGGATCGTACTGTTTTAAAATCTGCTATGCATTGGCCAAAATCAACCCCCTCAGAGGGTTTGCACACTCATTCCACCAGAGCCAAGGCTGCGACCACTGCGTTAGCACGCAGAGTTCCGGTTCTGGTCATCTTCCAGGCAGCAACTTGTGCATCTCTGCACACGTTTACCAAAACGCTGCTGCCTGGACAGTCCGGCCCGTAGGTATGGGCAGTTTGCCTGTTCGGTCCTGCAGAACTTTTTAGTGTGAAGTTGTTTTTCAGACCTACCTCCGGAGAGGTGTTGCTTGGTTATCTATTCTTAGGTAAGAAATCTTTGGCTAGAAGTCTTATCAGATGAATAAGTTACTTACTTTCGGTAACGCCTTATCTGGTGGAGACTATCTAGCTGTAGATTCTGTACCTCCCCAACAATCCTCCCCACTCTGTGAACGGATTTCTATGGACAGGGCTGTTCCTCCTTTCAAGGCCTTAGTTTTCCTCACCAGTGGTCAGTGTTCTTCGTCGCTCTGCACTCCTGGCAAGGAAAGTCGCGAAAAGAAACTGACGTCAGCAGGCTAGGGTGGCGCCTAATTAGGTCCCACACACGTCACTGCCAGCGCAGACAAAACCGCACAGCCGAACTACACAACCTACTGGCGCTGAGGGATACTGCTCATGAAATATTTCCGGATCCAGTCTGATGCCTGGAGATAATTCTAATGCAAGGAATCTGCAGCTAGATTGAGTCTCTACCAGATAAAGCTTTACCGAAGGTAAGTAACTTGCTTGTTTGGACTGATGAAACATGTAGTCCTTTCCTAATATGTTATGATAAATAAACATGTTGGTCTGCTGAGAAAATAAAGTTGAAAGAGACCTCCGTTATCTGACTCTAGGGTTCTACATAGAATAATAGCTTGGGGCTGCTAATGTAGAGATTAAGGACCGTTGTGGCTTGAGCTCTCCCAAGTCAGTAGATGGAATCTTGATCAGACAATGATGTCCAAACGCAGGGGGATCCCTAGCTCATATGAAGGATATATTCTTGTACTATTATTTCATCACATTGTAGAATTTTGGGCAGCTTCTGTGCCATGTGTAAGGTGCAGAAATTAGATTTTTTTTTTTTTAAAGAAAAGCGACTATTACCAGTACTTTTCTTAAATACTTTTTATTCGTCCTTATCTGTTTTTCTGTAATATTGTTTCTGCAAGTAGAGTGTCCTTTTTACCTATTTTCTAATATACCATTATTTTTCAAGCTATTGCTTTGTACTTTGAAACCTTGCAGCAAGCGATTTAAGCTAGTTAGTGATGCAGACTTGCTCAAGTCAGTCGGTCTTTAAATGTACAGATATATTCCGTTACTGATAGGAAGCAGTGAACAGTCTTCTCTAAAAGCAATAAGATGTAAAGTTGAGTAATGGTGCCTCATTTCTGTGGGTGAGTTTTCCTAGACTCTTTTTGTTGTGATAATAACACTTTTGGAAATTTTGGTCTAACATTCAAGAATGCCAGTTTGTTCATTCTTTGGTTCTTATAGTTTACAAACAGAAGCTGCTTCCAACTGTGAAGCTGTGTTTTCTATCTCACGATAAGTTTACAGAGTTTAATCAAGTTTATTTCTATGAAGGTGTTTACTGTTCCTCAGCAAATTGATAAAGTTCAAGCCACTTGTGTACTTAAAAACAACTCCAGCAATTTAACTTTACTACAGATGTTCATATACAGTCGTAACCCGAATGTTTCACAAAAATTCTTTCTTATGCCCTCCGCTCCTGTGCAAGTTCCAGAGATTCATTTGAGGGTTCTGCTTTTCTGCCTTTGAAATTCAAAGTCTGGTTTAATGTCCATTTGTGTTTATGGTCTAGCTTGACAATGCAGCTGTCTTCTGACAATTATGTGAGCATCACCAGAGAGGGGGTTTGGCTTCGCCCACATGTTGGGAGTCAGGTGTACATGTTTTGATTGGGCAGACGTTTTTTGCTTCCACAAAAATTGATTGCCCGCCACTGCAGCTGTGATAATTTTATGTATCCAGCTGGCTGAGGTTTAACTTTCAGGGGCACACACATGACATTGTAATGCTGTAAAAGTGTCTTAGATACCTAGATAATTTACTGTTTGTCTTTCTCTGGCAGCAGCACAGATGGGAAGAGTGCAGTCGTTTAACCAACATAGATTTTTAGATCTCGCTTGTCAGTGCAATTGTCACCTAACTTTTTAACCTACACCAATATTAGTCTACAGTTCTTTGCTTCCACACAAATGCATATTGATTCCTTTGCTTTTTACTTGTAATGCTTCACATTACAATACAGCATTCATTTAAAGCCAGACCTATTGGCATTGCCAACGCTTCTTAAAACTTTTAGTGCTCCTTTTTCCTCATTACTTGCCTTAAGCATATCTTCAGCAAAATGTATGGAGACTTTAGGCCTAATGAACTCCCTTCAGTTGCAGCACTATTTAGTTTGCTCGTGCTTTGTGTATGCATGAGCCGTCTAAAACCTCTTTACGGCCCATGAAATGCCTGATGTTTGTAGCAGCTCACCATGCCTCAAAGGTACAAGAATCGAGGGAGGATGATTAAGATTCTAAATATCAAGATGTACTTTGTGTTTCTTGATGCTCTCTCTTTCAGGCAGGTTATTGGTTCGTCGTTTCAGTAGGCTATGGTCGAGGCATGGTGTTATGATTGCTCAGCAACCTTTGTGGTCCTACAGATTTGCAGTCTTTTCTTCTCAGCTGACATATCAAGTATGGACCAAAGATGTATGTTTCCCTGTTTTCTTTTGAGCACTGCATGAATGGGAATCTAGGGTCCTGCACCTTCTTGCCAAGGTTTCTGTCTGTCTTTTCAAAAGCAGTTTAGAGATCACTTTTTGTAGTTGTGTTTATTGGAGATTCGATTAATCAACCAGCAAAATGAAACATCCTACTAAGCCCAGGAAAAGATCCAGACCTAGGTCCTTCAGTGTCATTTGTACTCTGTCTCACCCCTTTTAATTATTTGAGAGAGATCTGGTTTGCTATTTTATTGCTTTACAAGTAGCGCACAGTGTACTCTTGTTGAAAGAGTTAGAACTGGCTTTGGTCCAGCACTAGCTGACCGTTTTTGTAGGCTGAGTCAACAATGGATAAATGCAACAGAGGTGGAGGGGGAAAAACTGTGTTGGAAAGAGGATGTCCAGCAGATGCTCTGGAGAGCAGTGGCTGTGAGGGGATTCTACGTTATATGTAAGTAACTGGGCCCTTTACACTTAGCAGTAACTACAAAGAAGTGAGTGCAAGTTTTGAAGCAGAAGACACTTGAATTAAGCACAGGTATGCTGCGTTCATATCACAGATGAAAAACCTTTTTACCTGGCACACTGCTTTTCCTGTTGTAGTGTGTTAAAACTATTGGATCTTCGCACCTGTCTGTCACTGTCCTGCGGCATAGCTTGCAGTGTTTGTTGTGTTCTTATTTTGCGCATTGTTGAACCTGTTGTTCTTTGTTTATTCTTTTTGCAGTTGTTGCTGTGTTTCTGACTCTCTGTGCCTTTTCCTTTTGTGTTTGTCTCTTGTTCTTTCCCTTAGTTTGCTGCGGGGCCACGACCAACCCATCACCAGGTATGATATGCTAACCCCTTTATTAGCACCCTAACCTACCACGATCATACACTCTACTGAGGAGTAATAGCTGCCCAGAAGCAGCCCAGGATGCTTGGGCCTACGGTTATTAAAAGTCCAACAGGCAGGTGGTGGGCATAATAAACGCTTTGGAGGCAATGCTACAATACATAACTTCCATAAGAAGCATATTGGAGATAAGAGTTCCAGGGGCCTTTGCTACCCCGCTAAAGTTTTTCGAATAGTTTTTCATTTTACAAAACGTTTTCGTTTCACTGACTTGTTTACCGATTATTGCAACAAGAGAATCCATTTTCGGGCATCTGTAGATCTAATGTCACACTTAAGCAGCACGTTATATTGCTTCGACAACAGGAAACCTTATAAAAGCATTTAGACCTATGTTTTGGGGCAGCAAAGTACGTCCAAGCCTTCCTGCTGTGCTTCTCGATGGAATCCCCCACCCTTTGAGTGCAGGTGAGATTAAGTGCTGTAGTACAGTACATTTCTCTAACTGGTGACACGTACCTCGTTCATTCTCCTTTCATCTATTTCTTTAACCATGGCTCATCATCATTATGATGTTTCATATCAGCCTTTGTGGCAGTTTTAAGAGCTTTTGAACCAGATTGGCAAATAATCTTAAGTGCATATGCGTTCTTGCAAGAAGTGCTATTTTCATATTGCTGCTTTTGGTTCCAGTTTTACTCTTAAGGTTGTTTTCATTTAGCGAACAATGTTCACGGAATACTTGAAACAATGGTATTAAATGTAAATAAGCTGCTGTGATGGTTCTGAGCTTTCAAGAGTCACTCATAAGGTCCAGTTGACAAAGTGGCACCCTCCCATGATGTCTTTAAAAACCTTACACTCATAACTGTTAAATTGAGCATCTCTGAATACGTTCTTTAGATTACAAGTCTTCAGTGCATGAGCCATTTTGGGCAGCATGATGTTCAGTTGGATCATGTGACTTTCGTTGTGCATGAACTTACCCACTTGAAAAATGCACCGTTTTAACCTCGAGTCAACACTGACACTGTATAGGAGGAGGAATCCCCCCCCCTCCTCCTCAAGACCAGCAAATTTCCAATGACAAGGCTAGTAGATGTGATTGACTACATAAAAAAAAAAAATAGCAGTGTAGAGAGCTTTTAAGGCTCTGATTTTGTTATATCGGAACACAAGAAATCACCCGTGCTGTTGGAGTGTGGTGGTGGTGGTAGAGGGTGTGGGGGGGTGGGGGGGGGTTTGGAGGTCGGAGGTCGTTAAAAGCATTGTTTTTTCCACATTGAACTTACTCTTAGTTGAGATAGACATTCTAGCTTCGCACAAAACTTGATATTTTTAATAAAAGGAATTGTGACATACTGCTTCCTGTGGAATTTTTATAGATTTTATTTTCGGCAAGGAAACCCCAAGAAGAGCTCTTTCTTCTCCTTGTTAACGATGAGTGGGTACCCCCCAATTAAATTACTTTCCGTGAACGTGCTTTGCATACTCTTTCAGGCTTCATTTTCTGGGTAAACATAGTCATTTCAGTGTGCCATTTTCTTGCTTTGTTGCTCTTCAGAAGGGTTGATTATAATTCCTAGGTATAATTTGGTCACTTTAGAGAAGAAAACTGATCCACGTCTATCCATTCCATTTATTTATTTTTTGTTCATTGTCATTTCCTGTTTGGAGCAAAGTTAGGAGTCTAAAAAAAATATATTTTTAACCTTTTATTCTCTTTTCCTCTTCTTGGAAAGGAAACGGTCTCCGTGATCCCTGGTGGCATCTCGAGTTTGTTTGAAACTTTGCTATAACGCCTAATGGCATGCCGTTTTTCATAGAGACAACCACTGATGAGATTTATATAATATCATAGAATTGAAGCTGATACAACCTTTGATAGCAAGACTTTGCAAGGTAATTCCTTGCCCTGTTTCTTTGGACACTTCGACAATGATATATTCCAGGATCAACATGAGACACTGGCTGAGAAAATAAGTTTTTAGCAGCAATGACTAGGTGTTTTCACTGGATCTTCTGAATACCTTCTTTAATGTACCCGTTCTGTGGAAACACAAGAAGTACCTCCAGATCTGGATGGAAACCCCACTGAAAAGAGTGTAAAGGAACACTGATGTCTCAATGGTGCTCTTTTTGTCTTTGCTAAAATCTTGTCCCTAGTGGGATTATTGCTGCATTGGCTGAAAGTACACTGCGCACCATGTCTTGATGACTAATTTGAGCAGTGTCAGTAACATTCAGAGTCCAGTCTTGCCTTGACACTCCTAGACTTTCTACAAACTTGGATCTCTTCCAACTACCCCAAATCCTTCTTGATAACATCCATCGGGAGTCCCTTATGGAAATGTTGGATTCCAGACAGGCAAATGCTTTTCTGCCTCGGAGAGGTTAACGTTCATCAGTCACAGATTAGGTCATTTCGAGACCTACACGACCCTTTATTACCCTGTGGCTTCGAGAGGCTTGTATGATGACTCCATGAGGTCGCATAGTGGTGGTACCACTTATAGTTTAACGTGTGTTCCTGACACCTCTAACTGGTGGAACACAGGGACCAGCTGCGAAAGCCTAATCAAAGCTCTTCTCAGTCCATCAATTTTTGTTGCTAACCTTAGGGACATGGCGTCTCTTAGAGGATGCCACTTCAGCCTGTCCCATCCACTGCTAGTGGTCACCACCTACTCTTTAAAGTACTGGTGGGTCCACATCGTGTGCACTCTCCAGTAGTGCCCTGTGGGGCTAGTCAGGTACATCCTTGCACAAATTTGATTTGGAGCTAAAAGCAATTTTCTTGACATTAAAGGCTTTTCTACCAGTGTTGAGATCAAGTTTGGTGATGGCCCAGACCTCAGCAGAGCTCCCTTATGCATTTGAAAGCAGCAGGGCAAATACGAACTGAACTTATGCTGACTAGCAGTAGCTATGTGGGAGTCATTCTTTACAACTAGGCATATTCCTGCTATCTCCCACTTTACGGGGATCAACACCACCAGAGCAGACATCCCAAGCAGGCCTCATTTCCTCTTGCAAAAGCCGACAGGCCTCATTCCCTCTTGCCAAAGTTGGGGATATTTCAGGAAATCCTTGACCCAATCCTTGATTGGTGGCGTCCATCCATAGACTACTTTGGAGCTCACCTCAACTTTCAAGTTCAAGATTATTCATAATTTGGAACTCCGTGGAGGTCCACACAAAACAATTTCATTCAAGTTAAAACAGATAAAAAAAAAAAAATCATAACATTCATTTAAAACAAACAGATATTGTCGTCACTAAACCAGTATTCACACTAAAATCAGTATAAATTTTAAAAGCATTAAAAAAAGTTAAATATTCAACAGCAGAACAGTTCTTTAGGAGGATCAAACAATAACTGTAAGGCTTCTGAGGCTAAACGTACCCACAATTTAAAAAAGATAGGTCCTAACCATTTACGGCAGTGCAATATAAGAGCAGAGCGATACAAAAGGGGAGGTGGAGTGAGGAGGTGGAGTGAGCTAAAGAATGATGATGGATTAAACCCAGATCAGTTGACTGGGGGTGAGTGTTTGATTGGCTCAAACGTTCCGTCCATCATCCCCTTTTGTATCGCTTTGTTCGCCCTAAGTTGGCGGGGGTATGCCCAGACGTGGGTCCCTTGCTCACTTTGCCACTGGATTCAAGCAAGCCTGGCTGATGACAGCTGGAATGCCAGAAACCGGTCCTAGGATGCTTGTTTCCGGTCCAGGGAAGACATGGCTTGGCAGTTCGGGCTGGACTGTTCCCATGAGGCACAGGGTCAGACTGATTTGCATATGGCCATGTCTGAACTGGGGTGGTGGAGTGAGCTAAAGAATGATGATGGATTAAACCCAGATCAGTTGACTGGGGGTGAGTGTTTGATTGGCTCAAACGTTCCGTCCATCATCCCCTTTTGTATCGCTTTGTTCGCCCTAAGTTGGCGGGGGTATGCCCAGACGTGGGTCCCTTGCTCACTTTGCCACTGGATTCAAGCAAGCCTGGCTGATGACAGCTGGAATGCCAGAAACCGGTCCTAGGATGCTTGTTTCCGGTCCAGGGAAGACATGGCTTGGCAGTTCGGGCTGGACTGTTCCCATGAGGCACAGGGTCAGACTGATTTGCATATGGCCATGTCTGAACTGGGGTGGTGGAGTGAGCTAAAGAATGATGATGGATTAAACCCAGATCAGTTGACTGGGGGTGAGTGTTTGATTGGCTCAAGCGTTCCGTCCATCATCCCCTTTTGTATCGCTTTGTTCGCCCTAAGTTGGCGGGGGTATGCCCAGACGTGGGTCCCTTGCTCACTTTGCCACTGGATTCAAGCAAGCCTGGCTGATGACAGCTGGAATGCCAGAAACCGGTCCTAGGATGCTTGTTTCCGGTCCAGGGAAGACATGGCTTGGCAGTTCGGGCTGGACTGTTCCCATGAGGCACAGGGTCAGACTGATTTGCATATGGCCATGTCTGAACTGGGGTGGTGGAGTGAGCTAGAGAATGATGATGGATTAAACCCAGATCAGTTGACTGGGGGTGAGTGTTTGATTGGCTCAAGCGTTCCGTCCATCATCCCCTTTTGTATCGCTTTGTTCGCCCTAAGTTGGCGGGGGTATGCCCAGACGTGGGTCCCTTGCTCACTTTGCCACTGGATTCAAGCAAGCCTGGCTGATGACAGCTGGAATGCCAGAAACCGGTCCTAGGATGCTTGTTTCCGGTCCAGGGAAGACATGGCTTGGCAGTTCGGGCTGGACTGTTCCCATGAGGCACAGGGTCAGACTGATTTGCATATGGCCATGTCTGAACTGGGGTGGTGGAGTGAGCTAAAGAATGATGATGGATTAAACCCAGATCAGTTGACTGGGGGTGAGTGTTTGATTGGCTCAAACGTTCCGTCCATCATCCCCTTTTGTATCGCTTTGTTCGCCCTAAGTTGGCGGGGGTATGCCCAGACGTGGGTCCCTTGCTCACTTTGCCACTGGATTCAAGCAAGCCTGGCTGATGACAGCTGGAATGCCAGAAACCGGTCCTAGGATGCTTGTTTCCGGTCCAGGGAAGACATGGCTTGGCAGTTCGGGCTGGACTGTTCCCATGAGGCACAGGGTCAGACTGATTTGCATATGGCCATGTCTGAACTGGGGTGGTGGAGTGAGCTAAAGAATGATGATGGATTAAACCCAGATCAGTTGACTGGGGGTGAGTGTTTGATTGGCTCAAACGTTCCGTCCATCATCCCCTTTTGTATCGCAATATAAGAGCAGGGCAGACAAATAAAACCTGTTTCAGGTCTTGAACGCCATTTTGACAGAAATTGCGAACTTCAGAGGTTCCATACCAATTTAAAGGCAACATATCCAATCTCAGTGTCCAGAAACGTCTGACCCCATGGGGCATATTCCATGTTACATACGGTTGGGCTTTTTTCATTATAATGGTATCTTTTATTCTTTGATAGCCCCTTTTCTTATCACAAGCCTTGTTGTCCAAGCAAAACAAGCAGGCCTTTAATTGGGAGGCAGGGAGAGAAAGTACTGAACTTTGGTCAAACCCAAGTTGGTCTATGGCAAATTTGTAGTCTCTGTAGAATAACGTTTTTTCTTTGTTCTCCTTGAGTATTTCCTTTCTCATATAGTACCTTAAGGTATCCCCTTTGCTCTTCTCAAGAATGAAGCCCACCAAACAATACCCGCCAAACCTTGGTCATAGGCACTTTTAATCCCCAACTCCAGCGTTAGTGCTGCCACGGATACTGAATTGTTACAAGAAATAAGACTTCTCAAAATCTGCCCCTCTACTTTATTTAAAGAACACCATCTAGAAATAACTGTAAACTCCACTGCATATAATAGAGTAGCGCAAATTTTGGCCCAATAAACGGATAGAAGATGGGAGAAATGTCTTCTACCTGTAGCCTTATAAAATGCTCCCTTAAAACATATTTGAAATATGATCACTATCACTCAGGTTAATGCACATTATTTTCCCAAGAAAGATAAATGTCACAACCACTTCCAATTTTTGAGAACCCAAATACCATGGGAAGTCTGCATTTTTGGCCTTTTTCTTACCATGGATGCAGGGAATTTTGCTTTTAGAGGAATTCATTTGAGATAGTGTGTGTCAGCGTAATATTACAATGCCCTTAATCAACTGTTAAGACCTTTTGGGGTAAGATCCAAAATCACTATGTCATCTGCATACATAAGACATGAAATTGGCCATCCCCCAATATTAGGTGGTGAACCCATACTTGGTGAGAGGGAGACGGGCATGTTTGAAATGTAAAGAGAGAAAAGAAGTGGAGCAAGGCGACAGCCCTGCTTTAAACCATTCTTTGTTGGGATCACCCGAGAGAGATTTCGATCCACACCTTACAAAACTTGGCACCATGTGGCAAAGTGGAGGGCAATAATAAGGTGCAATAAGGTTCCGGGAGTGCCACGATCTGACAACTTCTTCCACAGCACCTCAACTCCCAAATGCAATAAGTTTTGGTCTTACATGGGGAGGGACCCAGGATTTCTTGGGATGGCCTGATCATGGATTAGATATTCACATCCAACTCAGCCTCCTGAAAAACCTCCCTACTCAATAAGACAGGGAGAGTACTACATCCATCTCTGTCATTGCTCAGCTTGAGCCCATGGTTCAGAGAAAACCTACATTCAACATCCAGGTATCTTCTCACATAAAATGGGTCCCTGCTGGCTGACAAGGTCCTCCTCTAGAACAGAGTACAAGAACAAATGGCAGAGTTCCTGTCACTGGGCACTAACAAAGAACATTGTCCTTCTTACTTGCTTAGTAGATGTGATTTCTTTTTTATATTTGCGCCTCCTTGCTTAAACCAGGATGCAGCTTGGATACCTGGAAGACCATCCTTGCAGCTAATGTAGTATACTGGAACAGAGACGCAGAATCCTTCTGTATGGCTACCAATACGTTCAAGTGATATTTGAGGGACCCCATGCAAATGTTTCCTTTGGTCAGGTGTCTCTCTGACCCCTGGGTCCGGAATATGAATCTTCACAGAGTGATGTTAAAGCCTTTTGAGAAGGTGGCATCCCGCAACAGGAAGCTTGTGTTGTGGAAGATAGCATTCTTGCCGGTGATAAAATTAACCAAAGGCATAGGAAGGGTAGGATAAAGTTGCTTTCATCGTAACTCCATTGCTGTTATCCTGTCGGCTCTTTACCATTATCAGTGCCGCCTCGCTAGTCCCTCTGACAATGGTCAGAAAACTCACCAATCAGCTCCTTATGTTAAAAGGAAATGGTAAGGGCGTGTACGCCCGGGAGTGGGTCCTGCTGCATATTGACTCATGCATATATATGCTTTACTGAAGCTCGATGTCTTTTACTAAAACACCCCACATTAGCGCAGGGGTATCAACAGGTTGATATTGTGAAAAGCCTACGAACTAAGAGTAAAGGAATCACCATAAAAGTAGCTTTATCTTTCTGAAGTGCTGAATAGGCACAGGATTACTGGTAGATTACAGGGTTCATTACTTTTCCCAAGGGATGAGATGATATAATAAATCGGGACCACACAATGAAGTAACTTGGCAAAAGCTGAAGCTTTGCTTTCACACCTGAAATGCTGAGTTTGTGTGACTATATGTTCCTTTTAGGACCCTATACCACATCTTCCCCGCTCCTATGGTTTTAAACCACTGATTTAGGACTGGTCACTCACAGGGCAAAGCAGTGCACGGTCTTAAATATTTTTGCATCAGTAAGACGTCTCTTTTTTAACCAGTATATTTTTCTTGATTTAAATTGGCAATGAGATTGGATTAAGATATTTTTTATATCTAACACGCTTTTTTTTCAAGCAAGAACCTTTTTCTAACCTTTTCCTCAACAGACCCATGTGCACCATTAGAACCTGCTGCCTCTGAAATTTGATGCCATGTTATTTAGTATGTTTGAACAACACCCAAAGATTCCTATTGCTGTATCCTACCAGTGCACCAAAGTATCTCAAAACACCTGAGACACACTGTACCACATGTCCTGTGCACAGATTGGCAAACTTGACTGATGGCAAGTAATGCAAATTTACCATACTATGAACGTGTGCAAACTGTAAAATAAGCACAGACACCGTAAAATGGACTTTCCCCTATTGGTCAATAATTGTAGCTTTGAGTAATTTGCAATGACTGGTACAAAACGGCGTGAAATTTTTGAATATTTTCTTCCAAATACAAACTCTATCCTCAACACTCAAACTTTTTTGTCTCTTTAAAGATTTGTGGACCTGTACAAGAAGGATGTTACGGTGCTATAAAATGTCTACAATAGAAGTGGACGAGAAGCAGTTGTAATAGATTTTCTATAGGTTTCCTTAGTTTCTGTCTTTCACTGATCTGTGCTTCCATTTCTATATTCTGCATGACTAGGGTGCGCATGACCATCGAGGTTCATGTAAGTGAGAATCAGGTCAACAAAGAATTAAGTCAAATGTTGATGAATGTACTAATATTTTGGATTCTCAAGAGTGAGGAAATTGGTTATTGCACAGAGGCTTTAAGTTGTGGTATCCCAGTAATAATCCAACGGTTAAGAAAACTTTTTCCCAAAAACGCTTCTTTGAGCATGCTTTGAGAAAACAAAAACATGAGAAGCCGTGTGGTCACAGAGGTTCCTTTTAGTTATTTCCTTCTTGCATCTGTAGGAGACATTGTGATTTGTGAAAACTAAGGCCGTTTACTGTTCGTTCTGTTGGGGCTTGTAACATCTTGAGTATCTTTCTTGTCTGGGTCCCTCCGGTTGCAGGCTCAATACGGGCCCGAGGTACCGACGGACAGAGCGGTGCCTCCATCCTGAGCTGTTGCCAGGCTGAGGTAGAGTTCTTTACCTAGCTTATGCGGGTTTCTTTACCGTCCGGAGCATTTGGAGCTCTGAACACATTCAGTTCTTGTATCCTTTATTTGTATTTTCACTTGAGCACTGGCGGCAGCATTGTCTAGGTCCTGAAGAAAGCCTTGCCCGATTATGGGGGCATACAGGCTGAAACATGTCGACCATTAATTCATCATACATTACTGCGACTTACATTTATGTCGCTGTTGCACTATTGTTTTTAATCCTAGCAGAGGGTTCCCTTCAATAAAATTCACACATGATGCCGCCTAGCTAGTTTTATCTTCACTTTTCTCTACACTATTTTTCTTGTTTTGCACTGCGTCCTCATTCACACTAATTTACTCGTCTATGTGGATTTAGAATATCCTAAACATCAGACATTTAAAAACATCCCTGAGCTCCTCCCTCTCAGAGAGGGGGTTGTAGCCCTCGAAGGAACTAGGTTTTTCCTTTGAGAGGAGAATCCCATATGATGAAGCATGTCACCTTATGGTGAGTGAGGGATTTCGTCCTTTAAAGGGAATCTCCCACAGTTTCTTCTGTGTGGAATAGTCTATGGCTTAATGATTGTTCTTTTTACATTATAGACCCAAGGATTTTCTATTGTCTTTATCCCTTCTGCAACACCCTGATGTTAGCAAGATGGGGCATCAAGTTTGAAGCCCTGCTTAAGCCTGCCTAAAAAAGCCTTCCTATGTTGCTTTCTGTTGGCTGTAGCATTGTTCTGACTAGCGTTATCAGTTTACTTTCTACTTGTTAAAGATATTCCATCCTGCACTCCAGTCTCTGTCCCCAAGAGCGTATGGAGTCCGTGACCATTCGTAAACAATAACATAAAACCATGTCTCCATAAATACCTGCTTTACATTCACTAACCAACTGCATGTTTCAGTAATGTACCTGATATATATTTCTAATCTAGAAATCTAAAATTTTGTTCTGGTTTGTTTGGGGTGCGTGCCATTTATAGACTTTTGGAATGGTGGTCATACGGTGGGGTTAAGAAAAGGTTTCATATGTGAGGACGTATTCTCTGTTACTTGGGTAACCATGCAGACTTTGCTTTTGAAGATGTAAGGCATGTGAGCCCTTCAAACGTTTTGTCTGGACTTCAAAGTTTCAGCTACGCAAACAATATATGTATTGTACTGTTAAAATGTACCATTGCACAGACCGCAATACAGCTCTTTTCAAAAAGAAAAATATATCTGTAATTTAGGAATGTATGATACAGTATTGTGCCGAATATATTTGAAAAAGGAAGTGTTTTCTTTACAACAAGGGTGTTCATCTTGTGTTCAGTAGAGTCGTATCCATGCCAGATTTTCATGAGAGATATTTGTTTATAGTGAATCGTAAAAGCACTCATTTACATAGTCAGTGGTGATACTGAAATCTGGCTTGGGCACATCCCTCCTTGCCATACATTGGACGCCCATGGTCCAGCACTAGCTTGACAGATGTTGTTCGTGGTTTGTTTATTTTACCATTGAGCTTTGGGGAGGAAGCTAAATTGATGGACCTTGTGGACCTTAATTTATACTAGGCATGTGAAAGCCATCTGGTTAATTGTGGCCCACTGTGAGCTTTAAATAAGATATCAAGTCAAAATTTGTATTTTTGATTTTTAAAGTTATATGAAACAACCAGCTTTGTGTGAAGTGCTGCTCATCCTTGGTTGCAGGGCTGAGCCTTCTACCAACTCTATCCATGTGGATTACCTTCCAAGAAAGTTTTTTCAGAAAACCCATCCCGTATAGTTTGTTGAGATGTGAAAGTGGCGCTAATGCTCTGCCAAATGCCTAGAAGTATTAACGGCTTCCGATCAGTATATAGAATGTGGACAAGTAAAAGCTGGCTATCACTGCTACTCCCGCTCTTTACAGGACCTGGCCTGTCTGCGCCTGTGGCTGACCAGCACTTTCACACATGGTTTATTTACAACGACCTCAATGGCAATGCATATGTGCATGCAATAACATAGTATCCTGTTGATGGCAGTTGGCATTCATACAGCACCTTTTATCCACACAGGATCTCAATGCGTTTTACAAAACAACAGGAATCCCATCACAGCCCCTGAAAGTCCAGGCTCCTCTGAATTACGTCAAGGTTTTCCACTCCATCTTTCTATTGCATTGTTCTGTTTTCAAATTGGCATGATACTGTTATTCAAAGTTTGTTCAGTATATTAGCTTTCACTGTCACCTCCAAGCAAATGCCCTTATGTTTTTTTTCAGTTAAGCAAAAATAGTGGTGATCTCTATTCTATGCATGGGCAATTTTTTGTCTCAACTTGGCAGCATGTGATAGTATGATGATTACTAGAGCTGTATAGTGGTGTACTATGAATAACCTATAGATATCTATATTTAGATATATGTAGATCTATCGAATTTGTATGGGTTGGAATTGAAGATTGAATTTCGAAGGTTCCTGTAGAACAAATTATGCAAACTATATGGAGAGTTAACTTGCATCCTACCCTTCTTTTCTCCATACTCGTCCAATGTCCGTATCAACTGAGGATTAGACATTTCATGCATTAAGGCAGATTAACTAAAATAGCAGCTCCGAGGCATTGAGGTCCTACGCACAACTGATATTCACCTCCTAAAACAGCATTGGCTTCTGTACCCCATTTTATTTTCTTCTAATTGGGCTGAATGTTTAAGCACAGGTCACAAGTAGCGTCCATCTATTTGTAAGCGCTTCTTTGATGTCTTTTAACTGGCTACATTTCTCTTTACTATCTTCTTTTCTGTCTTTGCCCTGAATCTCATCTCCTATTTGTGCCGGTCTTCCTAGCTGCAAGGGCTGCTGAGATGGCACCTTGCAGTTTTGTGCAGCTCCCACTTCCAGATTGTGCTTACAGCACCTGGCGCTGTAACATCCCTAAATACTTGTTCTGTGATTTTCCTACAGTTAGGTTTCTTGACAGGGTGGCACAAATAGGTGGGCATTTTTGTCAGCCCTTCTCTGTGGGATTTTCAAGACGTTTGGAGGTAGCAGAGGGTAAGCTGTTTCACTCCCACTTATACCAATCCTACACTTCCAATTGATATTGTTTCCGGACAAGCGATCTTGTGTTAGGACGGACATTTTGAAGTCCTCTGTAGGTTGTTCTTCCACTTGTTAATGCTGGAATTAGGTCAAGGTGTGATCCAGCTTAGCACTGGAGCTTTCTCTGAAGAGTCTTCAAGACCTATCATTGGGGCATTCCCTGAATTGCCTATGCAGATGCATACTGGAAATCCTCAGCTTGTCTATGCAGCCTTCACCAAGGTCATAAGGTGATTTCTGAGCCGAAGTATTTTTTTTTTTTAATAGTAGTTTGTCAAAAGCTTTTTGGGCACAGTATGGGGTTGCTTCTACAACTTGTACTGGATCCCAGTTCTTTTAAACACTGATACAAGGCAGAAAAAACCATATTGTTTAGGTTGCCATGATTCTTTTTCCTGAGTCTTGTGAAAAAGTGTCCAAGCTGCAAAAACAAATTGTGTTCATTAATAACCCCTGCAGGATCTTCCATAATGTTGGATCCAGCAATGGAGACACTTCAGCCTCTCTTGAGTCACAATGTGGATCAGATCCTAAAGCAATCGGTCTCATCTTCACCTAAAGCTTGTCTTTTTGATGCTGGACTGCAAGTGTCTTGCAGGACTGGGCAGAGTACTTGCATCACACTCTGCATTTGTGGGTCTGCTCCCTAAAGTATCTGCCATGCCTGAAATATGTAAGCAAGGCCTGCTTAGCATAATGTGCCTCCTGTGTTTATCACATAAAAAAGGGATGACTCCATAATGTAATTTGTTTTTGTAAATTCTCCTAGCATAGCTCTAATTGCCCCAGTGGCTTTGGTTAATGAGTGTTCCCCCAATTGAGGTAGGTTGTTGATAGATCTGCCCATTCAGGTTGTGTTATGTCTCCTGTCAATGCCAGACGTTTGTGACCCAAAAGGAGATGAAGCATTTAGAGCCCTTGGTGGAAAATCAATCTGTCTCCTCACACTTGTCAGCAGTTTCGTGTGGCTGGGCAAAACTAAGGCACATTTCCTGCTTCATTTAAAAAAAAATGTTGTTAGGAAATGGACTGAATCAAATAACTTCTAGATGGGATTTGGCTAGGTACTGCATCCTTAAATTTAAGCCGATTAAGCTAAGAACCTCTGATGGCATACACTCCTAGACCTAGAATGGAATGGCAAAGTTCCAGAGGTCTGTTCTAAATAGGTTGAAAGATTTTGGTGTGAGCTTCTTTGAGACAAAACAATCCTTGTAATTCTTCGTGACTGTGCCCCGATCTATGTGTATTCTTGCTTCAGAGAAATTACTCTGGGTATTGCAGTTTGCTGAAATGAACATTCACTATATTTTTGCCTATCACTTTATGTACAAGAGAGTTTTTGGAATGAGCTTGCAGCATTCTTGGATGGTGAGCTTTGAGAAACAAAGGGCTTTGAAGACTAGGTCTATTATTTTAGTTTGTCACCATCTAACTGCCTTTAATAGGTGAATCCAAGGCTGAATGGTGTAGATATTTACATGGATTTGAGACTTCTTTAATTTCAGAGCTCCTTTAGAATAAACCCAACACAAGCTACTGAAGAGGTTCTTTATATCAGCGTCCTTTGTTGACCACAAGGAGCACAGTTGACTCCCAAATCCCTTCATTCAGAGACAACCATTTTCTTGTAAATGGGATTAGGTGGAAAGCGTCATAGGAGTTGAAGATTTCCTCCAGGCTTGGAGGTGGATTAGCTAAAAACACTTCGATGCTGTTTTGCCATTTTTCTTTAGCCATCATAAACTCACCAAATCTTCCAAGATGTGGTGTTCAAGGTCTACAAACTCCAGGTTGGTTCCCTTGTAGTGCATTACAAGTATGTTACCCACCCCAGAATACCAGAATTATGACCGCAGTAGTAATGGTTTACATCAGTATACCAACCTACCACCTCCTTGTTTACTATTGCTGAGAGCTTCTCCCCCTCTGGCGAACACGGCTCCCCTCCTAAGGGGCAGTGCTTTGTTTAATTTGTACATCTTGTCGAACAAGGTGAAGTTGGAGTTGATCCATCATAGCAACTTAATTCATAGGAACCATTCTATCCCATACAGGGTTTTTTTGTTCTC
This sequence comes from Calotriton arnoldi, assembly GCA_963921515.1. Taxonomy (NCBI): domain Eukaryota; kingdom Metazoa; phylum Chordata; class Amphibia; order Caudata; family Salamandridae; genus Calotriton; species Calotriton arnoldi. Next base: position 2,893,837 of record CAWUFW010000025.1, on the reverse strand, counting down.
AAATTGCGAGCAATAAGCTAAATGTACAGTTTCCCAGCATGGACTATGATGCTGATGGCCCCCTATATTCATGTAGTTTTATAAAGACCTCTCTTTATTTTGTATGCCCTGCATGCAATTTCATTTAGTTTGGCATTAAAATCAAGAGACAAACGCCTGCACATTGGTGATTCCAATCCCCTTGGAAATTAAGAATTTAGTGGAATGGTGGCCTTCAGAAAACATCTCACTTAGCAGTGAACTACATTTTTTGCTTATGACACATTTGCCTTAATACTGTGAGAAACATTTCTTATGGTCTGCAGAGGACTAAGCTGTACATATTGCTGTGCTTAATTTGAAAGTCATTTTTTGAGCATTGAAGGCTTTTTTCCTGTCTGCGTGTAACAGATGACGTCAATTCATCACCAACAACAAATACTATAGTGTTTTACAGCCAACCCAACAGATACAGTTGTCTGAACTATAAATTCCATGGGTGAGATCGCAAATAAAACAATCTTGAGTACCTGACTAGGAAGTTGTCTTAATGGTTGTCATGTATGCAGCTGATTTTAGAATAGCTTTGTACTGTAATACGAGGCCTGTGGCATTTTGGTTGTCCAACACGTTCTCTCAAGTAAAATATGTAAATGGGGACGCTATACTAGATCTTTTTGCCTCCAGTTTCAATGCAAATTTTGATCTGAGCAGATGGACAAAAATGCCTTTGTGGAGTATGTATTAATCATCTGACCACTCACCCCTCTTCCTCCCCCACCCTCTTGTAACCCAGCCATTCATATATCCCTCTTTAACCAGATGTTTAGTTGTCCAAACTTGCCCTTTACCATTGAAATGACCATGTAATTTAATTAGACATTAGTTTGTAATCATCTTGGGTTATTTCAAAAACCTGTAGTCTCTCCAAGTGGATAGAAAACAGTCTGTATAAGACCCATTACCTGTTCTTATTGCCTTTGATTATGTGTCGTCCTTTGCCTCACACCCAGCGAAATAATTTTCTAGTTCGAACTGCACAAATCCTGTCAGGCTATTTTCAGCATCTTTAAGGATTTCAATTGGGAAAGTTTTTCCTTCAGTTATATTTATAAGTAATATTTTCATGGCCAGATTCGTTTGAAGACCACATGTTTTTATTATAATATTGTTTCAACTATTCTGGCTTAAAAAGCTACTGAAACAATGACCTTTATTGACATGTTAATCACCTTTGTTGGAGTTAAGCCAAGCATTAAACTGCACAAGCTGTGGCCTTTTTTTTCTGGTCTCCTCCTAGTACATGGCCAATGTGGCAAGATAGATATTTGAAGTTATCCTTCTTTCTTTCCTGAAGTTTCCTTTGAATTTCCTCTGAATCAGGAGTTGTTTCTCTCTGCATTCTTTGTGAACCCTTCCTTGCATACCAAACAGACCCTCCACAAGCTGCCGTGGACCCTCACATTTTACGTGGCTATCAAAGACTGTCGGTGTTTTCATACCTGTAGTCCCAATCCAGGCATACAGAAATCTACCTTGTAGTGCCACACTCTGTCTTCCACGTGGCATATGTTTGCACACTGCCCATACCTTGCCACAGTCATGTGCTGATGATGTGGTAGGCAGCCACTTGATCTGTTTCCTACGTTCTGTATACGTTGTGCCTTAGTTTCAAATCACAGGTTCAGTTTTGTATAGCCATGTCAAGAAATCTTGGCGTCTGCAGATCCCATCATAGCTGTTCCCCTCCCCGCTTCTGGATTTCCAAGAGTTTTTAACTAGTTGTGATTTTTTAGGGTGGTCGATTGAAATGCATGCAATCTCCTTCCTCCGAATGACCCATATACCAACATTTGCCTTTCTTGTATATCTTAGTGCAGGTAAACTGATGTAGATCAGTGGATTGGCCATTTTTAGTGGGTAGGACCCTGGTTCTGACAGGGGCAACACACGTGCATCAGATTCCAATGGAATCGGTTTTGGGTGTGCAAACTCTGGCCTGTCATCTACTATTGGTACAAATGTACCTGTGAGTCTGGAGGAAAGTTCTTTGTGTGAGTAAGAACACAAAAGACATGGCAGTGAGTGCTTGGGCTAATTACCACTTCAATTTTAAAGCTCACTTTGACAAGCTGGGATGACACATAAGGCACAGGAAGTAAACATCACCTTCATCCTTGCTTCCTCCAGTTCTCAAAAGGAAGAATCGGAATCATCCAATCCTAGTTTCAGTGCACAGCAAAAGACCCCGAGGGGTTCAAGCGCCAAACATAAACAGGTTTAACAAACTTACTATATTAAAGAAAGACTAGACTCTAACGTGATATCGAAATATGTTGTATTTAGTACATTAGAAGAACACCTCATTTTTACAAGGCTGAATTTCAACGAAACATGAATAATGCAACCTCAGTGCAAAATCTATAAGACGAAACCAAAGATTAACTTCATGGAATCATTACTGCATGATCTTCAGAACACTTTGTTACAAAACAAGTTCACAAACACCCAATGCATTTCGGGTCGACATGCAACCCTTCTTCAGGGGTAATATGATGTAACATGTATGTGTTATACATAAAATCTAAACATGAGATGAAAGGGAATCAAGTCAGCCGCCTGAGGATTCATTCCAAAACAGTCCGTGTATCTTTTCTGTTCAGAGCCTGAAGCCCCGTTACATCTATGTCCCACGGAATGATGAACTCAACTCCACTGCGCCTCCTTGCAAAAGATACACGGACTGTTTTGGAATGAATCCTCAGGCGGCTGACTTGATTCCCTTTCATCTCATGTTTAGATTTTATGTATAACACATACATGTTACATCATATTACCCCTGAAGAAGGGTTGCATGTCGACCCGAAATGCATTGGGTGTTTGTGAACTTGTTTTGTAACAAAGTGTTCTGAAGATCATGCAGTAATGATTCCATGAAGTTAATCTTTGGTTTCGTCTTATAGATTTTGCACTGAGGTTGCATTATTCATGTTTCGTTGAAATTCAGCCTTGTAAAAATGAGGTGTTCTTCTAATGTACTAAATACAACATATTTCGATATCACGTTAGAGTCTAGTCTTTCTTTAATATAGTAAGTTTGTTAAACCTGTTTATGTTTGGCGCTTGAACCCCTCGGGGTCTTTTGCTGTGCACTGAAACTAGGATTGGATGATTCCGATTCTTCCTTTTGACTATACATTTGTTTAAGGGTGGGGCAGAACCCTTGTTTACAGTTGCACGCTTTTGATGAACATATGTATTGTCTAAAAATTGCCTAGCATACTTAGTTAACTCAGGAGTGCGTTGCAAACACATACATTTTCACTTCCTCCAGTTCTCACCATCTTGGATTGTTCCCAACATCATCTTTAAAAGGTTTGATCTTCAACTTGCTGTCCGTGCCTAGTGTTACCGCAGTTTGATCTTTAGAATGCATTCCATAGCAGACAGTGATCAGTTTGCCTTGCACCATCATACCACGTGTCTTAGCTGCCATTCTGTTAGTTGTCTTTTTCTCCTGTAGATAAGTTGAGCATCCTTGATGGTGGAGTATTTTTACGTACACTGGTTTTTGCATGAGGTTTGTTTTCATGCAGAAGGCTGTAGCAACTTTGTTTTCCTGTGCTCTTGGTACTTTTTTTTGTTTGTTAGAAAATGCAATTCTGTCTCGAAGTATCTAAAAACTTTTGTATTGTATTATATAGCGCTTACTACCCCTGATGAAGCGTTGAAGCGCTTACTACCCCTGATGTAGCGTTGAAGCGCTTTTAGATGAGCAGCACGCTGCTCCAGAACCCAATGTTTGTATGTATTTCCTTGGTTGTGTATTATAATTTCATACACCGCATGAAGGTTTGCTTAAATGCATCAAATTTTACTACTCATACGTTCTTTCAGAGTTATTTTTGCAATGATTGTAATTTGAGTACCTTGTTTTTCTCCAATTATTCGTTTTCCCAGTCTCCTCTTTAACAGTCCATTGATTGCAACCTTTTTTGCAGCAGCTAACCTGTGGATTGATTGCCTCCGAATCAGTCTAATGTATCTTATGTAGTCATCGGGATTTTATCACAAACTTTATCCATTTCTGTGGCCTTGCTGAACTCTTAGCAGGCTGGGCTGTTTTTGACTGCACTTTTCGCAGTGTCTTACTGAATTGGGCCACAATAGTCTTGCCCCTTTGTCGGGTCTCTGTAGCGATACATTTGTTCTGTACTGCCTTGTACGTGTTCATAAGTTTCCAATTCTCTGTTTGCCAAAGTATTTACCCTTGAGTATTAAGAGTAAAGCATTGAGAATCCTGCTTTGTGAAGTTTAGATCTGCTCTTCATAATTCTTTTAAAATTCAGGTTTAGGCTTTTTTACTGAAGTTCCTCTTAAATTTTTAAAACTTTTACCGATGACAGGAAGTGAAAAAGATTTTGAACTTGATCACTGCTTGTTTAATGAAGGAGAGGTTGCCTGTCTCACCTTGTTTCGTTAGGGTGAGGTTCATCTGGCAATCAAATCTCTGCGTGCTATTGTAGTTATCATTTCCGCTTCAGGACTTCTCAAGGTTTTCTCTTCATTGCGGAGAGACGATGACTGTGGTCGGTGCTGGCAGAATGGACGTCTTGCACTTCTGTACCGTTTTTGGAGTCCTTTATTGATCATGTTATGCAGGTTTGGGTGGTACCAAGTATAACACAAATTAGTGTTTCGAAAACGTTTATTGAATATTTTGGGTCTGTATGTGAAAAGTGGTGCTTATGGACATTGCTTGCTGCTGAAGGGTGCAAGAGTAGTTAGTTAACACTTGAGAATACATTTTCATTGTTTAGCAAGAACATCACGCCTGGAGATTTACTAAGCAATAGTGTGCCTGTATCTATCTATCTATATATATATATATCTATATATATATATATCTATATATATATATATCTATCTATATATATATATATATATATATATATATATATATATATATATATATATATAGAATGGTGAAACCTTGCTTGCATAACCAATAGAGGAAGCATGAACAAACCATATTTCATTGCTTATGCTCACCATACCCTTCAAAAATATCCCTTTACCAGGGGCGATAACTGCTGAGTGCTTTAAGTTGTAACCAAGTAATAACTAAGCCATTGGTTAGAAAGCGGTAAAGTGCTAGAATTTCAGCTACCATGACATGCTAATGTCATATTGTCTGCGGGATAGGGCTGTCTTTCAAGATGGTGATGATATAAAAAGCGCTTTCATTAAAACATTGCAGGTAAGTGACATTTATTTGTATTGCATGCACTGTATTTTGGAGGATTTGTTTCATTACTCTGTCGGCATGCACCTATAATAATGATTAGGCTGGAAACATTTCAGTACTTATAATGAAATGAGTGATATTAGCTTCCTGCAAACTTCCTTCCATTATCTAAGGAGTCTTTTTATGATTTTTGTTGGTCCTTCTATAAACATTGGTGCTATTGAGATACAGAGAACAACATAAGTTGTAATTGGGTTTCTTCGCTTTTAATCCAAGATGCAGTGGTTATAGTGTCATGAATTTGTAGCCGGGATCAGTGACTAAATGTTATTGGAAATGTCAACCTAAAACTGATAAAAGTCACATTGGTGAGAGGAGTAAAACTGTGATGCTTTTGGAAGTGAGTGGGGAAGAGCCACACACGTACTTGGCCATCCAAAAGTCATGTAGCGGTTCCTATATTTAGGGGGTACCTTTGCTTTAGTCAGCATGAGGACAGACACCTCTTAATCACACATGTAGCACATAGAAATACATAGCACATTCTGTTTGCAAATGTGAATAGTCTAGAGCAGATTTTACCACCCTCTCGCCGTCTTCGATTTTGCCAAAGATATTTCTTCCGTTGGTTGGGTGGGCTAGAGGGAATGCTCCTGAGAAACCAGTCCAGAGACAGTAGGCCAGGAATAAAGGGTTGAATTTATATCATTTCTAAAGTTGATTGTCAGGAGACTACTTTTATGGCAGACAGTTGCTCAGGTGGACAGACATTCTTTTGGTTACACTCTGAAGTATTTGCTCTTTAAAATGGATTGCCCTCTATAGCATAGTTGAAAAGGTGTTTGAAAGCATTCTTTGTTCAGTCTGTTAGCATGGCACCAATAATTCTTGCACGGAAGAGATTGTGGTATGCACATAGTTATTTACCAGCACTTAATGGTAATCTACGTCCCCGAACCACAATTATTGACCCTCGTCCTTAGGAAACCCTGCCACCTGAAGCAAGATCAAGGAGTTTTCCTTTTGTCATTTTCTTTTTTAAATCTGCAATTATTTGTAGATTTAGTAGACCATAGAAAAATTGTGTGGTGAAAACGTCCTCCTGAGGTCTTTGGGAAGTGCAGTGCTTATTGTTTTTACTGAAATTAGTGTTGTAGCAATGTATGTTTGTTTTTTGTTTTTACTGTGAAGCTCCTTCTCTTGAATGGTTGCTTTCAATGGTCCATGGTCATGTGACCCACTTTGTACTGAAGAGATTCTCCTGTGGATAGGCATTGGAGGTGCCCTACGTTGTAAACAGCCGTAGACACCATTCAGCAGTGTAGGTGTGTGTTAAAGTGATATTGAGACCCCAGTGTCCCCCCCCCCCCCCGGTAGTTTGCCAGATTGCTGATTAACAAATCTTGAATTACAAGGAAGACATTTTATCTAAAAAGTTGGGTTTTTAGCACTTTCTTTTTATATTTTTTAAATCGGGTTTATTGATTTACCATAGTTTTAATTTCTAGAAGAAGTACATCTTCTAGATTCCTGAGAGTCCAGGCTAAGAGTTGTGAGTAAAGATAAGAAACTGCTGCTTCATTCTGTATGATCTAAGGTATGTTATGTATCTGTATTTTTATAGTGCACTATCACCCATGAGGGTATCCTGGCACTTCGCAGGTGAGTTGAGCTAGCCCTGTGGGGACTTACTTGAAGAGCCAAGTCTTCAGCTTCTTTCGGAATCCCAGAGGAGCGGAGGAGGCTCTAATGCGGTTGGGAGGGCGTTCCATGCTTTAGGGGCAATATATACGAGAAGGCTCAACCTCCCAATCTGCTTTTGTGTATTTGTGGGATATGTGCAAGTCCCGCTGAGCGGCGGTGCCTGGGGGGTTGGTAGAAATGTATGCGGTTGTTACGGTAGGCAGGGCATGTGTTGTGCAGTACTTTGTACATGTGTGTGAGGAGTTTGAACTGTGTGCGCTTGTGTATGGTGAGCTAGTGGAGGTCCCTCAGGTGAGGTGTGATGTGGGATCGGCGTGGGAGAAGAGGATAAGTCTGGCCGCAGCTTTCTGGGCAGTCTGCATATTTTCGTGAGTTGCTTGTTGATACCTGCATAGAGATGGTGCCCATAGTTCAGTCTGCTGGTGATTAGCGCTTGGGTGATGGTCTTTCGGGTGTTGTTTGGTAGCCACTTGTAAATCTTTCTCAACATTCTCAGAGTATGAAAACAAGCAGTAGCGACGGAGTTGAACTGGATGGACATATCCAGCTTGTTGTTGATGATCCTGAGGTTTCTTGCTTGTAGGCGATGGGTCGGAGTGCGTCCTAGCTCTGTAGCTGGAGTCCCATGGTGAGGCATCTTTTCGGAAAATCATCACTTCGGTCTTGTCCATGTTCAGCTGGTGGCAGTTGAACTTTATACAGGTGGCCACTTCAGTCATGCAGGTGTTGAAATTGTTCCTTTTGCGGAGTGTTTTGTCCAAGAGAAACAGTAACAGTTGCTTGGCATAGGTAAGTATGTCAATGTTGTGTGCCCAGATGACGTCGTCCAGTGGGGTCATGTAGATGTTGAAGAGGGTTGGGCTGAGCTATTAACTGGTAAATGAGTAGGGCAGCATGTTGACTGCCTGGGTTCTTCTAGTTAGGAGTGTGCAGCTCCATTTGAGGGTGGGTCCTTGGATGCCAGTCTCATGTGGTCATCTTATCATGCTGGGGTGAGAGACTGTGTCGAAGGTTACTGAGAGATAGGGTAGGATGAGAGCCACAGTTTCTCCTCTGTCCAGGATTATCCGGATGTCGTCCGTTACTGCGATGAGGACTATCTCAGTGCTGTTGGGTCTGAATCCTGATTGTGTGTCGTCAAGGAACTGGTAATCCTGATGGTCAATCACAAAGCTGCTACATATGCTTCACAACCTGATATTAGAAGTACACATATGAGCCATCTTAAGGTGTCTTGCTTATGGATTCAGATCGAGGAAGTCACAGTTCTTGTTAAGGGTCCATGTCCAGATACTGTAGTGCTACAAGACCTGTTCAACCTGCTTATGTTATTACTGGTGTTTAACCTAATTTCTGTTGCATTTGGGGTGACTGGAATGCTGGAATAAAAAAGCTCATTTGCTAGAAAGAGCAGCAGAAGGCTAGAATGCTGGTAATAGAGGTAAATAGAATCTGATTGAAGACCACTCTTTCACATGGACTTGGATGACTTTAAGAACCTGTGTTGGTTTTCACATTCAGCGAATCTCCCTGGTAAGGGAAGGCTGACCATTTTACCTCACCAAACCCCTGGAACCATCGATTATTCAATTTAACTAGGACGAGCAGAGACCTTGAATTACCATTTGTCCTGAAAAGTTAAAGAAGAGTTGCACCTCTTTTTTGTGCTTGGGATTTTGCTTATCCTCCAAAAATTAATGTCAAATTTCCACTTCAGATGTAGAGTTTGTTGATATTGTACCCTCTATCTGAAAGTCTGTTTCTTTACATGCCTAAAGTAGAAGTTGGACTAAAGTGGAGGCTTCGATACAAACTATGAAGTCTAGTGTACAAATTGTATGAGTTTATAATGACATTGAGACTGCAACTAGTTCAGGTTCATAGAAGAAAATTGGTCTCGGGTGTCTTAGTTTTCATTAACTTCCTTAGTATACTTAAGGTTACTAGGATGAAGACAGTTACACAAAAGAGGGCCACGATGGACTAAGTGCTTGCACTCTTTATAAGAATATTTCTTGCAGGTACTTAGTTTAAGAGCATGTGTCAGTTCACAAGCTGGATTATTCCTTAACTATGTGTTAATCTAATAAGAGGCTGTGAATTAAATGTCTGTTTTGTAAAGCAGGACAAGTGTCATAAAAGAGAAAGATGAACTTCACTGAAAGCTAGGGATTTTTTGCCATTGTAATGGAAATGAGATTCATTGGCTGAGGTCATGATTAAAACTTGTAGACATAGTTTATATATCATGAAGCCTAAAGGACAATACCTTTTTTATAAGCCAACCACCATTTCCTGAGAAAACCCCTTTCTTTAAAGCCTCTAAATTTGGGTAGCTTCTTGCACTTGGCCATTCTATTTTGTGAAGGCGTGGGAGAGAAACACATTCTTTCCTTGTGAGCTGCACTATGAAAACTGAGCTTATCTGGCAAAGAAGAAACTTGTGGTCTTTGTTCTTTTCCTTTTCCCCTTGTGTGCAGAGAAACTTTTGACAGTCCATGTGCTGCACTTGTGTGTCTATGAAGCTCTTGGAATACCCAGGCGGTTGAAGTACTCCATATGAAGGAAGCTTGCACTGCTAGTGCCTATGTTATGTCCAAAGTGTTGTAAGCAAGCTTAAAACTGCTGCCTATACTTAACTATTGTGAGGAGGAACTGAGATCTCTTCTTGGCATTGCCACAGCCCCCAAAATTTGTAGTGCTGTGAAAGCTAGGAAAGGTAGTTGTGAGCTGCATGTTGGGCTGCATGCACACACTCCCTCTTTTGATGATTTGTAAAGTTATTTCCTTGGCTCTCTGTCTCCTGCTGCTTTCTTGCTTTCGTTGTCAAGAGAGGATTCAGACCCATTCAGGTAATTTACACTTTTAGATCTGCATGGCATAGTTATACTTCTTTGGCAGAATTTATTGTGTCCATCACCATGTGGACATGTATCATCATGAACAGCATTGTCAGTCAGCATCACTGTTATTTTTTTGGGAACACCTGCTGACAAAATGTGTAATTCGAATCTCTTGAAAGCTTAACTCAGCTGGCATCAAATGCTGACCTTCTGAGAATCTGCCAGTGCAGAAGAAAACATTTAGCTTTCTAAACTCTTTTGCTTTATATATGTGACAAGGTTTGCTTAAGGTAGGATTCTTTTCATTTTTTGTATACGTTTATTTAGAAGGTCCCGCACAGCACTTTTATTTATTTCGTCAGTGAGTTGAATCAGAAATTTCTCAGTAGTGTTCTTGTAAGTTATGGTAAAGGCATCAATTCTTACAAAAATGTTCGGATTCATCAAGGTGGTATACATACTCATTTGCTATTAAGGGCAAAAATTGTGGGTATTTTTCATTTGACTTAAATGGGTTTCAATATACAACTAGAGAGGAATCCTAGAAGTGCACAGAGATAAAAGTATCAATTGACTTCCCTTTTCTCCTTCTTTCATATGGATTTTATCAATATTGATGCCATTATAAGAAGAATTAGGACCTGCAGGGTTTCCCGTAAGAGAGGTATAAACACCCTGAAGAATATTTTTGCTAAAATCACCTATATTAGACACAGATGTCCATTTATGCCTTGGCAAGTTTTCAGCTTTTTTGTTGGTCTCGGAACACCACCCACATACTGGAAACAAAGTTCTGAAAATAATGAATTTCGTAATTTGCATTTAGTTTTGTTCTAGTACCAGAGCAAAAATAATGGTTTGTCGTAAATCATTTTAATTTCACAAATATTTTTAGAAATTTTACAAATGTTTAGGACTAAACTGTTTCTGTAGATCTACATTCGCCTTTGGGTGGATTCTTAAGATCCACTATCTTTCTCAGCTGCACTCCACTGTTCAATAATTTGTTTATTTTTGCTGTTTTGTAAAACACAGTTGGTCACTTTTTCACGAGCTTCTGAGCACAATCCATAAAGAGTATTGTACAGTTTTGCACCCTGAAGTAATAGTAAGGTGACATCAAATGCTTTCTAAAACTTACAAATAAGTAGAAAAGTTCCTATTGGGCTCAGTAGGAACTTGAGTACTGGTGACATTCTTTTTCTTGGAAACAGGCCTGTTTCAGTAATCCTAATGACCTGTTATTTTCTTCCATTTATCTCACAATACCAGTTTACGCATTCTTGCTATTTAATGACAGCCTAGCACCCCAAAATAAGAGCGTCAACAGCACGTTGCAGAAACCTTTATACACATTTCCCCCCAAGTTAGGCCTTTGTGAAATGGTATATCGATCCCAATCTCAGTACTGTAAATTCAGTAGGGAAAATAATTGCATTTTCACCATTGTTTGGTTGTTTTCTGCATTGGTACACGGGGAGACGAGCAACTGTGTAGAATGTTAGACCAGTGAACGGATGTAGTGATTGGCCAAATAGTACTGACCAGTCAGCATACTTAGGTGTACATCATTTCCTTTTCAATATTGTGGTGTTGGTATTAATAACTGCATTTGTTTACCCATGCGCAGAGGTGGTAGTATTAAAGAAAGGAGAAGATGTTTGCTTTATTTTATTGCAAGGTTGCATTTTGTGAGAGTTGCAATTCAAAGCCCTAAGTATTTCACTGAATTACACACAACAGATTATAAATGAAGAACTGTTGTGATGAAATGTAGCTTATCATAGGGCTAACAACTTGAACTTGAGCAATATGTGATAACACATGTGAGTTGCAACTGTTTCAGAAGTGATGTCCTTCATCAGATACTTATGATAGTGCCTCTTTTCCATAAGGGATTTAGAAAGAAAAGTTAAGATATGAAGTACTGGTCACACAAACCTGTATGTGTTCGAAGCAATACATTCTGGCCCCTTAACAACATATTAAAACAATATTTTAGTTCAATCTATACTTGATAGAGCAGTGCTTCACATTCATGACTAGGTCAAGCCATCTGCATTCATTAAAAAAAGCTAAATATAAAATCCACACTGTAACTACCTTATTTAGTACAGGGCTTTGTTCTGTACTGTCCACATGTTTTCCCGGTACAGTTAATACAAGTGTTTATGTGCTTTTTATATGTCCATACTTTGAATGATTAGTACACATAGTTGTTAATGTTTTCCTGATTTGCAGTGTATTTGGCATTAGATTACATTTTGGTTTACATACTTTTGATTAAAATCTTTTGACTAATTCTTATGTGGCCTGTATGCACTAACGACAAATTTGGCACTTTTTAACTTTTCACTTCCATCTTTACAGTTTTTCCAGAGGCCTCAGTTACAGCCTCCACGCGCTACCATCCAGAACAGTAGCCCTACCATCCGCCCTGGGGCCCAAACACCGACGGCAGTGTACCAAACCAACCAGCACATCATGATGGTGAATCATCTGCCAATGCCGTATGCACTGCCTCAGGGTCCCCAGTACTGTATACCACAGGTAAGGTAATGCCATAGGGAAGCTACACACCCACTTTTAGGTAACAATACACTTCTGCAAAGGGCATCAAATATATGGTATGTTTCTGTGTTGACCACTTATTTTCCTTGACTAGTTTCCTAATAGTTCCCTCCTGTCATAATGCATGGTGGATTACAGTCTGTCATCTGTGTTCAAATTCATCATGTTTGTAAGTGTGACTTGCTAGCCTGCGGTATTCCTCTGCTTCAGATGCTGTTACGAATATCTCACACTATCAGATGCGGGATCCTGAAACAAAATCCTTAATTGAATCTGTTTTGTAGCTTCTCAACTGTACGAGGCACAACTATTTTCCCAGCCCTGATAACATTGAAATTATATCATGAACCTCGCTCTCGTTGTTGTAAATAAATTATATTTGTCTTCTGTGGCAAAGGAGTTTTTGAGAGACAGTTGTTTGCTTTGAGCCCTTAGTTATTTTACGTTTTTATTTAAAGAGTTTTCAATTGTTTTCTTTCTATAGTTACCTTGGTTGCTTTTTTCTTAAACTCCGTTTCGATTTACGCAGGTTGTGAATATTGTTTTTCCTTAAATTTAGTATTTTTCTTTTGACACAAGTGATTATGGAGGCAAAATCTGTTAAATGTTGCCTCATTTCTCTTCCTGAAATTGCCACAACCTCGTTGAAAAATTGTGGTTGTCTGTAATAGCTTTCATCTCAACCAGAAGTGCTCGTGTTCTCTTCTCATAAGAAATGTGTACATCATGACTCTAAAGAGAAAGACTTTGTGGATTTCCATGCTTAAAAAAATGGTTCCAGCGGGAGGGAGGCAAAATGGCGGATTGACGCCGTCTCTGAGAACCAGCACACGGAGGAGCTCCCGACGCTAATGATTCTGTGTGTTCTTAAACACTATGGGAACGCTATGAGAATCGAGGACTAAAAACTTTTTACACATAACTACTTTATTCTATTCATTCATTAATCGCTAATGGTCAGCTAAGCGGTTAACGGCGATACAGCGGTACGGACTCACGGACTTACGGGTTGGAGGATTCGTCGCGCTGAATGCAGGCGATTGTGCAAATTGGCTTCAGGCGCTTGCCTTCCACGTATGTGGCTGTGCGTTTGGCAGCTCGACGATCTCCATGGAGCCTTTGTTTCAGTTCTATCCCGTGGCCACAGCCGTATCTGAACTCTGAAGCACCCCGGATCATGGCTCTGCCGAAATCTACAGCCAGAAGTACTCGGGCAGCTAATCGTCTGCCGGTGAGTTCAGCAGTGACTTCAGGGGGCAATCTGGTTGCGGGAGGTACGGAGGTTCAGAGGGTGGATTCCTCTAGCCATACTACAGGGCTCGGGAAGCTTGGGAAGCCGGTATTACGCTTCCTACAGTCAAGGAAGTCAGCAGATCTATTTACTTCAGAAGCTACTACTGAAGCAAGTACTGGCAACAAGTTAGCAGATATGGTTAGTCATGCCATTTGTGAGCTACAAAGTGATACGGAGCTTGTTTCCCCCGGCTCTAGTAAAGTAAACAACTTACAGAAGCCTCATCAGTTTCAGCCTCAGGTCATGGAAACGGACAGATCTGATAGTGGAAATTCTGTCAAGATTTTTGAGGCCACTGTGAGGGAGGTTTCTGATCGCTTTGAGAGCCACGAGGAAAGTCTGGACACTACTTTTAGTAATCTGGATCAATCTGCTATGCTTGCCGAATCTGACGTTACCAATAAAGGGAAGAATGAAGTGTTATCTTCAGACGTTATGTCAGGGGGATCGGGCTTGGAGGAAATGCCGATGCCCATTGCTACATAAACAGAATTAGCATCTCAGCCTGTGTTTCTTGAAGATAGTGCAGCAGAACCGAGACTAGTAAGGGGAAATGTCAATAGTGCGGGCTGCAGGACTTTAGAATAGACTTCAGAACAGAATAATGTGTTATCTGAGTACAACTCTCTCATCTCTGAGGAAAGTACTGCCCCCACTGGTGACTCAATGTTGGGCATCTATAATATCTCGTTTTCTAATTCTGGGAAACTTGCCACGGATCAAAAACAAAAGAAGGGTCAAAGCCCCTTAGTACCGCAAGAGGGCCGGCAAAATCCAATCGGGACAAGGGAAAAGCAAACCCCACACCCAGCGGGTGTCAGAAAGAAAAACTTCAAACCTAAAACAATGAAGGATGTGAAAAAGGTTCTTAGTGGGCCGGACCAGGCGTTGGGCAATGGGAGGTCGACCAATCCAAAAATGTATCAGCGAACAGTCCCATACGGCGGTGGGTCCAAGCAAAAGGTGGGGTTAAAACTATGATATCCAGGTTGTCGGATGTCGGCTTAACGGATGATGTCTGTGGGGCTCTCAGTGGCCGGGGTAGACGACATGGAATCTGGTTTGGAGGCAGCTCCAAGAGTGATGTCTGAGGAAATATGTGCTTCAGGGGATCACAAGGGGTTTCCGGTATCTGGGCCTTCTCAAACATCTCATATGTCACGCGTGGAAGAAGACCTTCAAGGCAAAGGGGCTCAAGGATGCGAAGCTCCGATGCTATCATTGATTCTTCAAACTCTTAAAGACCAAAGAGAGGAAACGCGAGAGCTCTTCGCCCAAGTTAGGGCAGATAATCACGACATTCAGCAGTCTCTGAAAGAAGTAACGTCAAAAGTTGGGATTCTGACAAATGAGATAACGGAACTACAGCAAAGAGTAGTCCGCACGGAAGAAGCTACTTCTAAAGTAACTAGCACAGTTCAGCAGCATGATGACCTGTTAGTGGTAATGCAACTCAAAATTGAAGACTTAGAGAATCGTCAGAGGAGACATAACTTTAAAATGTTTGGAATTCCGGAAGGGCAAGAAGGGTCAGACCCCAGAGCCTTTATAGTACAGATATTACAGAAGGTTTTCCCGGATTTTGGGTACTGGGATTGGGACTGCCAGATACAAAGGGCCCATAGACTGCCATTGGTGCAACGCAGACAAGATACTCTCTACCCTCGGCCCTTCCTGATTTATTTCAGAAATTTTCTGTTACGTCAAGCTGTTTCTTTGAAGGCTAGTCCTAGATCACCAGTTGCTGTTGAATCTTTTTCTGTTTTGTTGGGCTCGGACTTCTGTAAAGCAACAATGGATAGGCGATGGCAGCTCAGACAGTTGATTGATTCACTAAAAGCTACTGGGGCGCAAGCATTCTTGCAAGAACCGGCACGCCTGAAGGCTGTACGGGGAGGGAAATCATATTTTTTCTTGTCTGAATCAGAAGCGAAGGAAGCACTCCATAGATGGCAGAAAGGGGGGGAGGCATAAAGCTTGAGGTTCTGGGCCTGCTCCTATCTTTAAAGATGTTTTGTTGTTGCCATTCAGTCAGGTAATAGGGTTTATTGGGACAAATGGTAAAGTCCCCGAGTCATGGAATGTGACGCAAATTGTTTTAAAAAAAATAATAATAATAAACCCGCGGAAGAGTGTGGGCCGTATCGGCCAATTTCACTCATCAATGCCGATGCAAAAATATTTGCTAAGATTCTTGCAAATCGCCTTGCCCCAGTAATGCCTAGTCTGGTCTCCCCTCATCAGCATGGGTTCATTCAAGGGAGAGACACTACTGCTCACGTTAATATGGCAGTGGGAGCCTTCGATGTGGCAAATACAAGGTCAACCTCACTCGGTATGATCTTGCTAGACGCTGAAAAAGCGTTTGACCGAGTGGGGTGGGACTTTCTCTGGGCCACACTTTTAGCCTTCGGGATTAAGGGTCAATTCAAGAATTGGGCACAAGCCTTATATGACAAGCCCTGCGCCAAACTAGCATATTCGGGTTTGCAGTTGCCTATTTTTCCGATCCTCTGTGGTACTCGTCCGGGATGTCCCCTCTCACCTTTGCTATTCGCCCTATATATAGAGCCATTTATCTCGGTCTTGCAAAATAATCCACAAATTTGTGCTTTTACATTAGGAGCAAGCTCTCTCAAGGTCATCGCATACGCAGATGATATAGCGGTCTTCACTACAGAACCAGGAGAAGCACTAAAAGTGATAACAGAAGCAGCTGGTGGGTTTGGTTCAATCTCAGGCTATAAATTAAATGTTAATAAGACCCAAGTTCTTCTTAATTATAAACCGTTAGTCTCTGTACAGGGGTTTGCTCTGTCGCCACTTACTTGGGGGTTAGGATGTCGGCACAGATAGACAGGATATTTTCTTTAAATTATGAAGTACTGCTAAAAGACACATTTAAGTCTCTTAAAAATTGGCATAAACTTCCCTAGGTATTATTGGTCGAATCAATATTATAAAACATGAAGATCCTGCCCAAATTTCTCTATCTATTTCGCTCTATTCTACTACGGGTTCCTAATTCATTTTTTAAACGATTAGAAGGAATGCTAAGTAGCTTCATATGGGGTTACAAGAAAGCGAGACTAGCGATAGATTTGTTAAAACTTCCTTTCAGCCAAGGTGGTCTTGAGTTCCCTGATTTTAAAACATACTTTTGGTCAGCTTTTTTTGGCCGTCTTCGTAGTCTCAGCAATCCTGCTAGCACCATTTTCTGTCACGAGTTTGTTAGGAGTAGAGAGCAATATGTTTCTTTATAGAATTAATGACCCAAATTATTTTAAAAGGGTTAAATTCAAGACTATACGGGATAGTATATTCATTTGGCGCGCTATTTTGCTTAGATGCAATATATCTTTTTATCATGACAAGTTTCCTCTTTGGTATAACCCAGGCCTGCCGGAGATATTTCACGATGCCGTGGGCAAACGTTGGGTAGTTGTGGAGTTGCATGCCTAGGAGATCTGTATGACTACAGTGGCTTCGTTTCTTTTGAGAAACTTCAGATAAAGCATAAATAACCAGACTACATGTTGTTTAAGTATTATCATATCCGGGACTACTTTTTACGACCTTTAAATTTGACGAATATATCTGGCTCTGATATATGGGACTTTCTGCATGCAGTAGAGGTAAAATCTCTGATTAGGAGGGTGTACAATTGGTTAAGTAGCTATACATGAGACTATTGTGAGAGATTAGCTGATCGCTGGAGCAAGGTGTTAGAGACGCCGGTTGTGGCTAGTACTATATCACAAGCTCTTAGTACTATAGATAAGGTGGTGCACTCTACCAATTTGCGATTGCAGCAATATCGTACGATATGTCTTCTATATTATACGCCAGAAAGAATAGCTAAGTGGTCATCTAATAACGTAATCAGCGATCGGACAAAATGCCCAAGGTGTGATCTTTATGCGGCCGACATTAAACATATGTTCATAACGTGCCCAAAATTGACAATATTCTGGCAGAAGGTTGGTCAAGTTCTGTCTCAGAAGCTGGGGATAGAATTACCTCTGTCGACCATGGAAATTATGCTGGGGTACAGGACTCCGAGTTCTAAATGTAATGGCTTACTTGCTATTTTACTGGTTTCGGCAAGATTAACAATTGCCCGGGTGTGGATCTCACCAAAACCTCCTTCTGTCATTAATTGGTGGCTGTTAGTAAGACAAACGTATGATCTGGAACAAGCGCTGGCTAAGACAAGAGGCATTCGCTCTGTAGTGCAATGTAACGCAATCTGGGGGTCTTTGCTCTAGTGTGTATAATCAGTCTTATATGGCATCCAGTTTGGTTTAATTATGCTCTCCGACTTATGAATTTATTAATTTCTCTTCTTTTTAAAATTTGAACTTGCTTGGTTTATTCTTACCCTTTTTTTTTCCCCTCTCTTTTCAAGTGTGTAATTATCTTCCTTGATATCTGTATGTATTTAATATTGTGTTTTCTTCTTTCTGTTCATCACCCTCTTGTTGACAAATAAAAAACAATAAAAAAAAAAAAAATGGTTCCAGCTGATGTTGCAGCTCAAAAAAGGCACACCTACCTCAAAGATTAATTTTGTCCAATACATATTAGGCACCATCTGGAAACAAGAGAGAAAGGGATTATCTTCAGTTTAAATAGTTTTGACATTACAGGTCATGAAAACTATTGCTTAAGCTTGGTTTTGGCACTGCCTCCCATTTTAATCACACATATGCATCACAATCTTTATGCTCAGATCTGCATCTCATTTCCATTATGGCAAGGCTGAAATGAAACTTTGAGCTGCCCTGATCCAAGCTTTTTTTTATTGCGGAAGTTTCACTTGGTGTAAAGAGAATTCTTGTCTCAGAGAAACTTAAACCTGTTGTAGATTAAAGATTAAAGCCAAAGTCAAAGTAAGTTTTATTGTTTAGTTAGTTAAAACCTTAACAATATGAAAGGACATATAAAACAATCAATAAAATTTGCCAGTTTTTAAAACGTAACATCAATGAGTTGCTGATAAAATATAAACACTGTTGATTAAACATTCTCTAATTGTTACTCCAGATCCCAGTCTATTTACATTGGCAAAAACCCAACCATTTCAGCAGACTTGATCTATTGTTTAAATATTTGAGTCGCTTGCTTTACTTCTGAGGAGACAAAATTGCCACCTTCTAGCTGGATATTTTTGAGTCAATTTTCAGGGCCTGTTCGAAGACGTTAAGGAATTTAATCAATTTGCAATTCAATTGTGGATCCGATGGGTCTAGTCCTGAAATTATTGCAGCTCTGCAGGTCCTGATACCTCTAGCGTTTAGAGCTTTTCTAAGTAAAGTGACTCGTGCTTTGTGAAGTTTAGAGCATGTGCAGATTATATGGATAAAGTCCTCTTTATTGCTACCGCAAAGTCGACATGATTTAGGCCCTTTGTGCACCCAGGTTGGCTGGTCCGCTATTGACGGTAGTTTCCCAAAACGTATAGCCATTAATTGTCTGTTTAAGTAGATTGAGAATGTAATGCTCAAGTAAGGTGCTGGTGCAAGGGTCTTATAGTTATTAATCACCATCCAGGCATGCGACCTTGAGCTGAAGATAATTTTATCGAACAGTAGTGAGTGGAATTTTGCTGATTTGTTTATTACTTGTTTGAAGGACTGATATGGCAAGTTTTTATTCCATAGCTCGGTCGTGCAGGTTGTTAACAAGGATTTATAAAAATATTGGTTGTATGTTGATTTTTTTATCCTCATCCACTTCTGTCCAAAGGGCTTTGTTAATTGGTGAGTTTACCATGTTCTGTTTCAACCGATACCAAAGTTTTATTGTAGTATACATTCTCCCTATTGTTTCATTTAAAAGACCAAATTCGAGTTGAACCTGGGCCGGTGAAGCCGAGCGATGTATCTGGAAAACATTTTTATAAGTTGAGACTAATAGTTTGTTTAAGAGGTCTGAATCTTTGCCGTGTAGAGAGGTACTGGCATACGTTAGTGTTGGAATCATTTTAGCCGCCATCACCGCTAGCAGAGGTTTGTATGACCGACCCTTCCGTTTTTTTGCCAGTATCTTAAAGTCAAATGTTAGTGCACTGGTTCTCTGTGACATGTACATTTTTTGCTCTAGATGGTTTTGTCTGTTATCAATATAGAACCCCAGATATTTGTAACTTTTTACTTCCTCTATCTGGTTGCCCTCGAGCCAGATGTTCTGCTTGCTTCTCCGGTGATTACCGATCATCATTGTTTTGGTTTTTGATGTATTTATTTCTAATTTGTTAGATGAAATATATTCTGACATCTCGTTGAGAGCTCTTTGAAGGCCGGTCTTAGTTAAACTCATTAACACCACGTCATCGGCGTACGAGAGATGTGTTAGTAATACTTTACCTATTTGCGGAGGATGGGAATTAATGCGATCAAGCCTTTGTGCAAGGTCAGACATAAACAAATTGAAAAGATGTGGCGCCAATACGCAACCTTGTTTTAGGCCTTTGGTTGTAGGCAACTTCCTGGATAGTCTAGAACCGTCACCTATCTTGATTCTTATCCATGTTTGAGAGTAGAATTGCAATACTCCTCATAGCAGCCTCTCCGGAATTTTCCAGGCTCGCAGTTTTTTCCATAGGAGGTGACAGTCTACGCTGTCAAACGCTGCCTTTAGGTCTATAAAACAGAGGTGAAGTTGTTGTTTCCTCCGCTTGCATTTGTTTGCTATTAGTGAGAGAGCTAAGATGTTCGTGATCGTCCCTATGCCTTGCCTGAAACCTGTTTGATTGACTGGAATCAGATTAAGCTTATTTGACCATTCCTTCAGGTCTTCCAGAATGAGTGAGGCAGGATATTTAGCTTCCACATCTAATAGGGCGATTAGCCTGTAATTCGATGGACTTGTTCTATCTCCTCCTTTAAAGATAGGTGTCATTATCGAGCCTTGCCAGTTCGGTGGAATACAATTTAGTAGCTCTATTTCTTTAAATAACATGGAAATATGCTCGCTCCAGAAGGATGGATCGTTCTTAAAGATGGCTTGAGGAATGCCATTAGGTCCTGGAGCACCGTCTCCTCTGCCTTTCTGTATTATACGTATTATTCCATCAGCCGAAAGAGGGGACTGATCTATCTTTACTTTGAGGGAACTGATGCCGTATTTGCCATGCAGTTTAGTGTTTTCCTCTGTTGGGTTAGCACCAGAATCCATCTTTACTGTTGAATTGCTTGTGCTGTCCTCTCCTAGTTTGCTAGTATCACCACAAGATTAAAGCATTCCACTTTACCGAACATATCTGTATCCCAGAAATCTAGCTAAGAAGCAGAATATGGTGTGATGTCATAATGCTGATTTCTTTTGTTGGGGAGTTTCCTCACAGAGAGCACTTGTGACCTAAGCATGTATCTATTATCACCGTGTACAGTGCATGGCAAAGAAGTCTCCAGGATGACAAAACACTCTTATCAACTGTTATTGCTACCTTTTTATGTGAATGTGGCGATGATGAAAACTTATGCTTTTCAGGCATGCATCCCATTGTTAGGCAATTGGCCCTGAAATTGAGGCAGTCCACATATCCAGCATCCTTACCTTATGTATCTCTGAACAGGTACAGTATGAATTTTGTGGGACATAGTGGTAAAATCTGAGGCAGCAGCTCGTTGAGATTAATACAGCTGGCAATCAGTACTATTGGTTGCATGTGACAGATGATAAATCTTACTGAATACCCTTCTAGAAAACAAGCTAGAACAGGCTCCTTTGCTCATGGACTGTGCAAGTCTGCATTCACTCAAGTAATTACTACGAATGATAGCACTTCTAGGAAACAAGTATATATGAATCGACCTTTTGAAAAACACTTTTTGGGAGATTTTTGATTTCTTCCTCATTTAGAAGGCAAAGGGATGAAGTGACCACAAATATTTATTAAAGAAGAGTATGGTGGCAGCTAACATGGCTAAGGCAATGGGTACATTTTACCGTAGGTCATTTCCATAACAACCAACTTCAGAGAGTTATATTCCCCATCGTCAATTAATGAAGGCCTTCGCATCCGACCATAAATCACCAGGCCAAGATGGTGTCAAAGAATTGTGGTTGTAGTTCAGAGTGAAACCACCTTCCAAGACCCTAACGATTGTTGGATACAATGACATGCCTGCAGAAGGCAATCCAGAAAATGTATCCGCAAGTTCTAGGTTGCTTTTGGGATATTTGAAGTATCTGATACTTGCAACAGTCGAACAAACCTATA
The DNA here is from genome assembly GCA_963921515.1 of Calotriton arnoldi. NCBI lineage: Eukaryota > Metazoa > Chordata > Amphibia > Caudata > Salamandridae > Calotriton > Calotriton arnoldi. The sequence goes on along the minus strand of CAWUFW010000025.1, from coordinate 2,871,971 downwards.
AAAATAGAAGAATCCATAATATTATATGTGCAGCTTGAAATAGTTTTCCTTCTACATGTACATCTTTGGCGAGATTGCCAAAGCACATATGTCTTCTGCGAGTGTTATATAGTCAATAATACCTGGTCCACATTCTTGTTTTTGATCTTTTCTTCTTTTAGTAGATTAAAAAGAAAACTAACCACCCTGCATTACTTTTGGTCAGAACATTTTCTCTAACAAAGTTTAAAATGTGTTCTTGGTTAGTAGAATGTATTGCTTTAATTTATATATTTTTTTATGTTGTAATTTAAAAAAAAATCTTTTTTATTAAACAAGCTCATCATACAGTATACAAACAGAGTTCACTGCGAACACCATGTTACATTACAGCATATATCTTCCCATGGGAGTGGTCAAAGTATGGAGATCAAATGAGTCTTGGTCGTCTAGAAATTCCCAAATTCGTGTGGGTCTGAGGCTGCCCTTGTAAATCTATTTTGCTATATAGTGCAGTTTCTACTGTACTTGGGTACGTCATGACCCCAATGTTGCTCCTCTGTAGTTCTTACATGGGGACTGTGTTTTCTCCCACTTTCTAGGGCACCCTCTTGCTTTATAGATCACTTCCTGTGACACCAATCCATGTCAGCTTCCCACTCCGCCTCCGACGGGGGAAGTGAGGCCCCCTGTCACCTCCCGCCAGTAACTGTGGATCACGGGGCACTCCCAGAGGGTATGATAAAATTACCCCTTCTGTGTACATCCTCTTGCACATTGGGGTGTCTCCACCACCCCCAGTTTGTGCAGGAGGGTTCGTGGATAGTAAAAGCGATGTAGGACTTTCCGCTGAAATCTGGCTCTGATCGCTGTGTCTCGGGGACTTTGCAGGGCCTCTACCCATTCTTCGTCGTCAATGTCAGCTGCGTCATCAGTCCAGGTGCGTCTGAGTTGTCCCATGGGGTCTAGGGAGTTGTTCATCAGTTTTCTGTAGATCACCGATATCCCCTTTTCTGGGATGGGTGTCAGCCAACAATCTGTTCTCTAGGGGAGAGAAGTCGGGGAGGTCCGTGCCCCCTCGAATATGCTTCTTGAGGGCGTGTCCGAGTTGGAAGTAGCAGAGTTTCTGTGTGGGGGACAGGGCATACTCTTGACTAAGGTCCCCAAAAGGGAGTAGCAAACCATTTCTCTATGTATCCCTCAGATGCTCCATTCCTATCCTTGCCCACTGCGCAAAGCCCTGCAGTCCGGACACTTCCCTCAGTTGGTCGCTATGCCAGAGGGGGGTCATGGCCGTTCAGCTAGAGTGCCAAGCCAGGTATCGATTAGCTTCGGTCCAGCACCTTACCACTGTCTCTGTATGTGGTGGTAGCACTATTTTCCCATTGTGAGCATACAGGATGGCCTCATAATTACCGGCAGGCATTGCTGGCCTGTCAACTCTGTATGCCTGCTCTCCCCAATCTGCATATACCCAGTCGTGAACCATCAGGAGTTGTGAAGTCCAGTAGTAGTTTGTAACATCTGGGATTGCCAGCCCACCATCATAGATCCCTCCCTGCAACTTGCGCAGAGCTATACGTGGCGCCCCTCTGCTGGAGCAGTTACCGCAGCGCTTGAGCAATTTGCTTAAAGAAGGTAGGTGGGACCAGATAGGGCGTATTTTGCAAGGCATGTAATAGTTGCGGAAGGGCCATCATTTTATATAAGGCCTCTCTTCCCATTAAGGATAGGGGAAGGGTGCGCCAATGCATCACATCCGCGTGGAGGCGAGGTAGCTGCAGGATGAGGTTTCGTTGCGTAAATAAGTGTTGGTCCCGTGTCACAAAGACCCCGAGGTATTTGAAGCCATAGGTCACAATCGGTGCCAAACACTTCACCGGGAGTCTCAGCAAAGGACCCGACAAGGGAAATACCAGTGATTTGGCCCAGTTTATCTTGTAGCCTGAATAGCTCCGTATGGAGGCATACGGTCTGGAAAAATAAAGGACTATGTCATCTGCATATAGGGAGATGCGTTCCTCCCACCTGCCCGGCGATGGAATGCCCCATATCAGCAGGTCGCCATGTATCCAGACTGCCAGTGGCTCAGGGGCAAGGCAAAGAGCAAGGACGACAGCGGACATTCCTGTCTGGTACCCCTGTCCAACGGAAAGACCCGGGACAATGCTCCTTTGACCAACACCCTAGCCAGCGGGGCTTGGTACAGCAGCTTGACCCATGCGCAAAATGTCGGACCTAATCCTAGTCTGGATAAGACGGCAATTAGGTAGGGCCATTCTATTCTTTCAAACGACAAGGAGGCATCTAGTGCAAACAGTGCGATCTGCTGGGTTGAGGACGTGCTTGTCAAGTGCAGAACTCCGTACATTCTGCGTAATTTGAGTCTTGTGCTCCTGCGTGGCATGAAGCCAGACTGGTCAACGTGAACAATATCCGGGAGGACTGCAGAAAGTCTAGCTGCTAGGGCTTTTCGCAAGGACCTTCGCCTCCACATTCAGGAGAGAGATCGGCCTGTAGGAGCTACATTCCTCAGAGGGCTTCCCAGTTTTCTGTATGACCACTATCATGGCCATTCATTGGTCTTCCTGCAGGGATCCAACCTCCACTGTGGCCCGAAACATCTCCAGCATCGGCCCTGCGATTTTGCCCGACAACCCTTTGTATAACTTGACCGGCAGACTGTTATGCCCCGCAGCCTTCCCGGACTGTAGGGATCTGAGGGCCGTTGCTATCTCTTCCTCTGTCAGCTCAACTTCAAGACTGTCCCTTGCTTCACCTGAGAGCATCGGAAGGAAGAAGTCACTCAGGAGCTCCTCTTAGGTTGTACTTTTTAGGTCTCACCTGAGCCAGTGCGCATGCGTTGCTCTGCGAGGCTTCTAGTAAGGACTTCCAACTGGGACCACACGCTCGTGCGTGTGTTTTTTTTTTTTCTTCCTCACACGCTATTGGCCTTTTCGTGCGTCTTTCTAAGAAAGACAGCACGCAATTAACAAGGCGGGATGCATGTCCCGCCTTCTCTCTCCCCTGGCCTAGGGAGCTCGGGAGCGAGCGTCCGCGTCACTCGCAGGCACCCACATATGTTTTGTTGCATGCTTCAGCGCAAAAGCTCCCCGCCTCCATTTTTTAAAATAACTTCACACTATTCAGCGCGGCGCCCATTTCAGGAGCGCCGTGCTTTCAACTTTAAAGCTCCATCTCCCCATAGGGTGCCCTCCCTCCCACCACCAAACACAGGCTGCCTATGGAACTCTCATCCCACCCCTGCTGCAATGCAATAGGTCTCGCTTAAATCGGAGACCTATTGCATTGCAAATGCTTTTTTTTATTATGTTGTTTTCCGCCTCCCCGCGTTCTAAATAAACTTCTGGAAGGCTCTGATTCCAGGAAACTCGGCGGTTGAGGGGTTGTTGAGTCATCCCCCCTCTCCTCTCCCAGTCTGCCGCGGGCCTTTGTGTGAACAAAGGTTAAAGTTCTCTCACGAGCCTGCTCCCTCCCACCCGGAGTGTGGGGTGCAAAGAGGGTGGTGGTAGTTCCTTACTTTAATCTGATGTTTTGGGTACATTACACCACACCCAGCGCCACAAACAATGAAAACACTCGTGTCAGGCTCTACAAAAGAGGAAACGCGGGTTGCCTTTTACAAACAGTATCTCGTTTTGCTTCCTGACATTGTCAATTCGACCGTTTTCCATCCCACCATTACAGCGTGTTATGTTTGTTTGCAAGATGAGTTAACAGGCAGTTGGGTTACCAAAGTAGATATCATTAGATACATCTCAGTACTGCAGTGCGAGGGCTTCTGATAACTTATCCCCATTCATTTTATGGCCTCTTCTGTATTTGGTATTGCCCTGAACTGGAGAACAACAAAGTGTCGGCAGACTGTAGGCTCTGTTCTTAGCAGAAACTTGTCGTCATCCAGGCTTGCATTGCTTTGCCATTTCCTTCTCCACCCGGGGACACACTGTTTTGCAGTTTAATATGGTCGAACGTGGCCTAGAGGCTTTAGAACGTGTTACATAAGCACCAGCATACCTTGCAAGAGGTTATACATTTTATTTTGCGGTACATAAAGTGTTTTGGCCAGAATCGCAGGGGTGGAGCCGACGCCGGGGTTCAAACCTGCTTCCCAAGTTACAAAATTGCAACTCTGGCCTTTAGGCCACGTCTCCCCACGACTGTGAGTACTGGTACACCGTTGTGACTACCGATACCCAGACTTGTGGTTATTTTCTTTTCAGGAGATGGTATCCTTTCCTCCTGCTCCCTCCTCTTTTCCTGAGTAGTAGTCACATGATTGGGTTGTGTATAGCTTACTGTTGCAGCATTGTATGGCATCGGTACGTGTGAAGCGTGTATCTAACTGAGGAACATCGAAACATGATCACCCCTCTAAAAGGGCTGGTATAAGGTTAAAAAGGGTGGACTATTTTCTGGTCAGAAAATAGGAGACAATGTTACATCGAAACGGTCTTTGCTTTTGCCTGTGGTTGATAAAGTACATATTAAATGCACTTTGGGCTTAGAAGAAACTTAGATTCAGAGTTTGCTATATACGAGCAAAATAAACATAAAGTTCGCTAGATTTTTTTTAAAGCATTTTTATTTCCTAAGTGCATACAATCACATGCAACACAAGCAGGATAGAAAACAAGCATTGGCATAGCCAATAGGTCTCGCCTTTTGGACCATATAAGTGTTTAGTTTTCCAGCACAATATCCTTGGTGCAACAACATAAACTGTTGCATGGCTAAACACTTATAAGGTCCCAAAGGCGAGACCTATTGGCTATGCCAATGCTTGTTTAATCCAATATTTGCCAAACTGGGATTGACCCCTGTAGCCAATTTCACCTACTCCACCCCCTTCACTATGTTAATCTTAACCATACAAACTTGCACTTAACATTTATTGCATACCTCTCTCCCTGCTATGCACTTTACCTTCCTAGTGACCCATGAAAAACCCCTTTGTGGCCTCTATTCCATGCATCTAATTTTCTCTCACTAGTTCTAGTTCACTGATTGTTTCATTAGTTCCTTTATTACCCAAAGCTGCATGCAGTTAAGCCACCCACCATAGCAAAAGGCATTGTTTTAGGTCATATGATTATCATTTTTTATGTAAATTATTCACTGAGTTTGATCGTTTTTTTTTTTAAGAATTGTTTTGCAATAAATTTGTACTTTTTGAAATTCATGACTTAAATTTTTTTTAAAATAATTACCATTTTGTTGAAAGGAACAAGAATAGCACAAAGCAAAGTAGAAGGTAAAAATTGCGTTCACTAGAATTATTTACAATGCATGCCCACGTTGCAATATTTTGTGGATACGGTTGGTGCTAATAGTTGCGGCAAGTTTGGTGTAATGCCTAGACTAAGGAATGTTCCCATATGAGGAACAGGTAGACAGGCCATCAGTATCAAAGGGCCAAATGCAAACCGTAGAGCACCAGAACTTAGGAAACGCAACAATTCAATGTATTAAGCTGAAAGGATAACAATGAAAAAGAAGCAACTGAATTTAAACGCACAAAGCTGGAGCAAACAGTATGGGGAGGGTATGGTCTCAAGCCAACGTATGACAAGGTGACTAACGAATGAGCGCACATTGGGCTACGAACCAAGGGGTGCCATGGTATAGTGGACTAAATAGGGGTTGTTTGGCTTGGCCTTCTCTGCAGGATTACCCCAAACGTTTTTGCCTTGAACCCTCCTGCTTTCTGAATTTTGTTTTTGCTGGTATTAGGAATCTGTGCACTGCTAACCAGTTCTAAGGTGCTTGTGCCTTCCCCTGTAAACATGGTAAAATTGGCCTATACCTGATTGGCACATTATATTTGCTTATGAGTCCCTTGTAATATGCTACAATATGGTCCCAGGTAAATTAAATGCTACCAGTGGGCCTGTACCACTTATTGTGCCTCTTTCTTAAGTAGCCTTTAAAGAATATTTACAGACCTGGCATTGCAGTCTGTGTGCAGTTTTAAACAGCCAATTCGACCTAGCAAAATAACCCCTTTGCCAGGCCTAAACTTTACTTTTTAAGAAATACAAGTCGCCCCTAAGGTAGGTCCTCAACAGCCCATAGGGCGGGGTGCATTGTATTTAAAGAGTTGGACATGTACTTCTATGGAACAATTCTTTTTATTTGAGTTTGAACAAGCCATAACACAGCTTACGCCTACAACCACTGGCCGGCAGCGAATGAAATGCGAATGAAGGGTACACAGCATTATGCCAACAACCCGAAGGCAGGCAGCGAGTGTCGTGATGAGATAGTTCATGCCTTTGACAAGCGGTGTGCAATGTCAGTGAGATAACCATATATAACTAATAAATAGAAAAGAGAAACAGCCCAAGAAGAAGATCCCACTCTAACCCACCCCCTTTTCCCTCCCATTCCTCCCCCGCACCACCATGTGTAATGCACAGAATCCTAGGCCCCCCTAGGGGGGGTAGTGTCTCAGTGTGGAAGCATCAGTTGCTCCTCACCGTGAGTCAGTGGACTCTTCTTGCTTGTTAGATGTTAGACGTAAAATTTGTAAGTATTGGGGACAAGTCACCTCCCTAAACTCTTTCGCTAGGATTGTGATAAATGGTGCCCATAATTCAGAATAGGTTTGAGCCCTGTTATCAAGCATCATTGATATGCGCTCCATGGCTAATGCAACCCACAGTCTCCTCAGCCATGCCGTATGGTCTGGAACTATCGCTGTTCTCCAGTTGGCCAGAAGGACCTGTTTAGCTGTGTTTAGTGCTAAGGCTTTTTGTCTCCCTCTGATTGAGCGCAAGGGAAAGGTCAGGGGATTGGAGAGGCCCAGGAGGGTATAGGCTGGGAAGGGTGGGATACTAGTGCTAAAAGCTTCATCTGTGTCGTTAAGGACCAGCTCCCAATATCTTACCAGTTTGGGGCAGTGCCATAGAAGGTGCATTAGGGATCCTGTCTGCCCGCAACCTCGCCAGCAAGACTCGGAGCGATCTTTGTTCCAGTCGTGTAGTCAGGCCGGTGTTGGGTACCAATAAGACGCTACTTTGTAAGCTGCCTCTGTGCTCGGCATGTTGTGTGGTGGATTCTATAGTGTATGTCCTGCCAGTCTTTATCAGATAGTGCTAGTCCCAGTTCTACCTCCCATCTCAGCTGCCCCCTGGAGGTTATAAGCCATTTTTCAAAGCGGGTCATTGGGCAAGAGGCACCGGGGCTCATTTGTGGGGAGGTCACCCAATGTACTGTCTGGTTGTAGGGGAAGAGGTCAGATGTCTGTAGCGAATAATCTCTCTGGAGTTGATCGAAGGGAATGATTCCCTGGTGGTCGAACATTGAGCCTGCTCTTTTGCATCCCTTCTCACGCCACCGCTGAAATATCTCTGACCCACATCCTGGAGGAAAGTCCGGGTTATCAACCATAGGCATCATCGGGGAGGGGAACGTTGTGGCGGAGCGCCATTGCATCCCTTACCTTTAAAGTGGTTGCCGTAACTGGGGAAGAGTAAAGCCCCCACGCTCTGTTTGCGTGGGAGCCAAACCTCCCTCCAGATGTTTACTCCTGCGATTGTTTGGTCCATAAAGGACCAATGCTTCTCTGATAGGGGACGGTTCAATTCTAGTATGAAGCGTAGTTGCGACGCTTGGAAGTATCTTGAGATCATGGGTACCCCCATCCCACCCTCCGCTTTGGGTTTAGCGTTATGTTGGAAGCTGAGGCGGGGTTGCTTGCTGCCCCAAATTAAGCTGTTGACAGCGCGCTGCAGTTTCCGCAGGGTCCGTGGGGACGGGGACAAAGGGATGGCCTGAAACACAAAGACAATGCGCTGTAAGATTGTCATCTTGACTGTGGCTATGCGCCCAGCCCATGAAAGGGCCGCCCGGGACTAGGTAGTTAAGGTCTTAGTGGTTTGGTCTAGTAGGGGGCCGTAGTTGGCTACCAGCGTCTTTTTGGGTGTTTGAGCCAAGAGGATGCCCAAGTAAGGAATCGCGTCCTCGGCCCATGAGAAGGGAAACTGCACACGCAGTGACGCTGCCAAGGGTAGGGGGGGCAGAGAGGTTTAGGATCTGGGAGTTTGTGAAGTTAACCTTAAACCCGGAGACGGCGCCAAAGCACCTAAATTCTTCCACGCGGGCGAAGAGTGAGATCGTAGGGTTAGTGAGGGAGAGGACCACGTTATCCGTGTATAAGCTTATGGTATGTGTGTCTGCCCCAAGTTGGATCTCCGTGATCAGTGGGTTATCTCAAATTTTTTGCGTAATCGGCTCCATGTAGAGCACAAAGAGCAACGGGAACGGGGCAGCCCTGTCTTGTCCCTCGGTGTATGGGAAAGGGCCTGGAGGAGAACCAGTTGACCTTGACCGATGCTCTAGGGGCGCCGTAAATGCAGCGAGTCCAGGCCAGGAGCCTGTCCCCGAACCCAAACCAGCCAAGTGTGCTGAATTCGAAAGGCCAGTTTGGCTCTGTCAAACACTTTTTCCGCGTCGACAGAGTGGAAGAGCTTCTTTCCGGGACCGGCGGATGAGATCCGTGAGATGTATAATGGGTTTTGTGTTGTCCACACATTGCCTTGAGGGAATAAACCCAGCCTGATCCGGGTCGATCAGACCAGCCATGAGGGGATTGAGGCGCGCAGCCAAAATGCTCGGGAAAATCTTCGCGTCCGTATTGAGTATCGAGATGGGGCGGTAGGCCCCGCATTCTAAGGGATCCTTGTGGGGCTTTAGGATAACCAAGATGGATGCCTCAGATAGCGACTCAGACACCCTGTATCGAGAAAAGAGTTGAACAACCGTGCCAGTAGAGGGGCTAGGATCTGGCAATACTTTTTATAAAACAAAGGGGTGAAGCCGTCTGGGCCCGGTGCTTTGTCGAGTTTAAGGCGAGTGATTGCTGATATCACTTTGTCGACCTGGATGAGGTGATCCAACTAAGAAGCTATCGCAGCTGGAATCTGAGTCAGCCGAGCTTCCCGAATTTAGGAGTCTGTCGCCGGAGGGAGAGTCCTCACCGCATACAACCTGCTATAGAAAGCTTGGAAGGCCTCTGCAATCTCGGGGTCTGAGCATACTTCTGTTCCAGAAGGGGTCTGGATCGTTGCAACCGATCCAGAGGTTTCCTTGTGTCGCAGTCTATGAGCTAGCATGCGGCTGGAGCGGTCACCGCTACTATAGAATTTATGCCGGAGGCGCAGCAGGGTGTATTCCGCTCGGTCAAGGTCGAGGCGCCGTAGGACCAGACGCTGTTTTTCCAGTTCCCTCCACACATGGGGAGCGCCTGTACGCTTATGGATTGACTCAAGCTCTGCTACTGCCGTCTCAATCTGTTTATGCTTTTCTGTGCGCAGCCTATTCTCTGCCGCGGCGGCTCAGAGCCGGCAGAGAAGACATCCTAGCCGCTCGCCATCTTGGCCACGCCCCCCTGTACATGTACTTCTACGTTTTACATGTCCTGCTAGTGAAAAAATCCTAATTGTGTTTTTCACTACTGGGAGACCTACCTTTCCCAAAGTATAACATTGAGTTGGCTTATTAAATCACATAAGTGGTAACTTTTGTTTAGGGATACGTAGAAATGTCATGCTTGCTCTATAAAGAATTGTAATTTAAAATACTCTTTCATGGTAAAGTTGGATGTTAAGTCACAGGTCTGAAAATCCCACTTTTAGAAAGTTGGCATTTACTTTTCCTTGCCATTTGATGCCTACAGCCTGTATCCTGTGTCACATGGTTGTGATTAGCATTACAGATGGCCTTTGTCTATTCCTCCCAGACAGTGAGACAAAGGGGGACTAGGTGTTGGCTTGATGGGCCATCCTGCCAGGGTGGATGGGGCTGAGATGTTCCCTGCCCCACTTACATTTCAAAGGAGCTGCCTCAGCCCACTGACTCAGAACTTCGCACTAGACTTTTGTCATCCCAGACCACTTGGAGCCTGGGCAGGGAGGAAGGAAATTCCAGAACCATCTGTGGGGCGAAAACTCTAGAAGTTTCTCCCACTTCAAAACTGCTACCAGGTATAAAAAATAAGACCCTACGATCCACTCTTCAATTCATTCCTTGACCCGCGGAGGACACTCAGAAAGCCTGCCCTGCTCTTCAGATAACTGATGTATTTTTTGAGTGTGCTTTGTACTTCAGAGGACTACCTTTGTGCTGGAGTACTGCCATGCTCCTGGAGGACTGCCTTGCTGCTTAAACCCATGACTACCTGATCGACTCAAAGGGCTAGTTGGCTGGTCGCCTCTTCTGAGCTACAGGGGCACAAAAAATGTAACAATTTGAACCCTGCACTTGGAACCTGTGTGAATTAAGTCCTATCCTCTAAGTGGTGTCAACCCAGCTCTGGACCTTTTGGAAGTGGTGCTAAAAGTACCCAAACAGCTTAAAACCAAAACTTGGGACTTTTAAAAAATGTTCAGTCAAAAAGTGACCTGAAAACTGGGAGAAGACTGGGACTTACCTGCTCGCCGGTTAGCCTTACCTTGCAGTAGCTCCCACTAGGTTCTTCTCTGCAGCAGCAAATCCTGTTCAGTGGCTCCTTGCAGAAGGGGTATCTGGCCTTGTGGTGCCGTCATACACTACAGCATATAGCTTTGACCCCCTGGAGGTTTTCTACTCCCAAAGAAGAGACTAAATCAGAATAGAGAAATCTTCACCTTAGCTCATTCCAGCGGCTCCCCAATGATGATGACGCATCTTCGGACACCGCCAGCTGCCTTGCTCCACTGAACATTACGGTCTCAGACATTTCTTCAAAATGTCATTTAAGTCCGAAGGTCAGCGGAGAACGGGCCCAATCCACCTTGTGTATCCAAACCCCACTCCATCGTGGTCGGCCATAACTTAGGACTGCCCAGGTCTCGCCCAACTAGATGTCCGTGATTGGCACATTGATCTTTTAGGCACTCGTTTTTACTAAATTCACAACTCTGGTTCTACTGATTTTGTTTTTGTCGGCTGCTTTTGTGCCGAGCTACCAGAGGCTTACGCACAGGTTAATTTAGTGAATTTTTATGGTTCACCCTGACAAGGATTGTGGTCGATGCATGAGGAGGGCTCACACCCCCTCTCAACAAAAACCCCAATTTCTTATGGGGCTAATCCGGCCCGAGGGTTGGGTCAGTTGGCCCCATCTAAAGGAAGGAAGGATCAGAAGGAGGGGTCCTAATCTTTAGCTGTGTCAGTTAGAAACTTGGACATCAGGGTAGCCTAATCAGCAGCTAATGGCCTCTAGCCTAGTCCCATGGGCTCCGCTTTATGGAGGACTACACTTTCCGCCTCCACCCATAACTTGAGGGACCGGCACCAAATTGTGCTGAGAGGGAAATGAGGGTTCTTTCATTGAGTGATAATGTTCATTTTTAAATTTTTTTTTTTGCAAGCGCCAGCATGAAGTTAAGGAAGCAGGAGGCTACCTTCTGTTTCTTCGGGCGCCGATGTATGCCTAATGCAACCACCTCCCAAGAGTTCAGTTCAGGCAACCCAGTGATTATCTTGAGTTGCCCTATCAGCTCTGGCCGATCATTCCAGAGAGAGGGGGGAATCCTAAAGAATGTTTGAAATCAGCTGGTGGACAGTTGGTTCTGTCACAGGAGTCTGATGCCCCCGGGAATATCCTACTAATACAAGCCTGTGAAAGGTAAGCTCTGAGAAGGATGTACAATTGGATACGTTTCAGCAGTGCATTGTGGTAGACTTTGTGCTGGAATTCTAACGCCCAAGTTCATTCCTTCTCATGAAGGCCCCTGCCAAATTCGTTTCCTGTGTGGCTTGTAGTGATACCAGTGTGTTGTGATCAAAGGCCCCATTGAGCCAAGTAACAAGCTTGCAACCCATTCCCATGTTGTATAAGACGTTCAACAGTTTGTGCATGGGTGGTTCCGCATCCACTATGGACCAGATCTGTCTAAGGGTGTTACGTATCAGACCATAAGTAAGGAACCGGCTAATATGAAGACCATATAGTTCCACCAGGCCTGGGATGGGACCGATGCCCATCCCGAAATAGATTACCCAGTGTTATGTCAGCCCAATACCATCGGGATAACTCCCTACTCACCAGATGTTTTGCAGGCCTGCGTATGCCCAGCATCTGTCTCACAGGGGTGCAAGGGGCAACATTTAGTGATCAAAAGGCCTCTAGCCAGTCATCGTGATGCCATCAGACAAGGTATAGAAGGTCTGTGCGAAGGGATACGTTCTGAACCAGGGGTACTAGAATGTTGCCTGGGGTAACAGGTGGGGCCAGAGTTCAGGGGTCATCCAGGGAGCATCCCACCATCCAGCGAGCCAACCACTGGAGCTGATCTGCCAGGTAGTAGTATTCAAAATTGAGAGTACTCCATCCTGCTCCACTGGAAATTATAGCTTAGACAAAGTGGCGTGGCAGCAAGACCCATGCTATATAAAGTCTCTGAGGTGTCGGTCTAAAGCTTGGAAAAGTTTCTGGGGGAGGGACACCGGTAGCGAAGTGATATAAGAAGCGAGGTAACTTAACCATCTTGGAAACCGCTCTGTGCCCCATTAAAAACAGGTGTGTACACCAGAATGCAACTTGGGCATGGAGGGACACAACTGCTGAAGTCTGGTTCCCATCCAAAAAGTTCGGATGGAGAGGAAGATACCAATACCCAGGTAGCGGAAAGAGGCTCCTTTCAAAGGAACTGGTTTGTCTCCCAGGGTAAAATGTCGAGAAGGGGTCGCAGGATTGAGGGGGGAGGAAAACTGGACTTGTTCCAGGTGACTTTAAGGCCTGACACTGCCCCAACCAAACTTTGCAAGGAGGAGTAAAATGAGAATGGTTGCGTGCTAGGTCTTTGAGGTAAAATAAAACATCAGCCTCATAGAGCAAGATCATGTGGAGCCTGTTCGGTAGAGGGATACCCCAGGTTTGTCCACTCATGCACAGCTGGATTGCTAGGGGCTCCATAGCAAGCACAAATAGAAGGGTTGGGGGAAGCCCTGTCTGGTGCCCCTGTGCATCAGAATACATGCTGATATGTGCCCCTGAAAATGAATCCGTATTGTGGGGTCTGCATATAGAAGCCAGACCATTTGTATATTTTGGGCTACGAATCCAAAACGGTGTGGAACCAGGAAAAGGTATCAAGACAAGGATTTAATATGGTTTTATACTTTTTTTTATTCATATATTTAAATAGAATGTGTATCTTTTTGAATCTTTACATATTCATAGCATATGTGGCTGTAGATACATATGCTCTGCATACTCCTGCCATTTAGTGTTGGACTAGGATATTTGCAACTTGTTTATCTCTGAAAGTCTTTCGAGTCACGAGATCCTGCAAATCCTCCTTTTATAGGCAATGAACATGGTCATTATATCTTCATATTGTTTTTCTAGACCATCGGGCTTGAACATCCTCGTCAAAGCTGGCTCATGTCGTACCTTTATGAGGCCTTTAGGCTCAGAGAGACACGAATCGTCGCCAAATATTCAACAGCAGAAGTTTAAGAACATCGCAGATGAGTCTCGACTCCAACAACTCATCAGTTACTCAGCCCCTTCCAGATTGCATCAGAGATTGGTCCGAGATGGGTGATGGAGAGGACCCCATTCCGAAGTGCCCTCAGTGCAACACAGAATACCGGCCATGATCAAGTATGCAATTTGTGCCTCTCCCCCTGAACACAGCGAACAGGATTTTGAGGCGTGGCAACAGTTCAAGTTAAAAAAAAAAAAAAAGTTTATGCCATCTGGCCCAAACACCTTGCCCACTGCCTGGTGACCACCGCGGAACTCAAAATATCGGGGGGAAAGGAGACTATCATCGCGGAGGAGAAAGAACAGGATTATGGAGCCCAGATGGCAGGTAGTTTGCACTACGTCAGCTCCGGAGACTCCGACAACGGAGATGAAGGCCCAACCAGCTATCTTCTTCCGCGCGAAACCAGTCATCAAACCAGAGAAGACAAAGACTACTCCAAGGGCCGTGAATACGTTTACCCCTCAACAAAAGCCACGACTGGAGGACATACTAGACCCACGAACTAGGGTGATTCGACCTAGCAGCCCAATACAACACCAAGCTCTTGGTGCTCCACAACCAAGTGGTTCTGGACGATACCGAGACAGGGGTTCGGAGCTAAAAAAGGACAAGGCGCCCCTCTGTCCCGATCGGGCTGCTAGCCATAAAACCAAGCATGTATTTGAGCCGACAAAGACTACCAGTCACCATGTTTACCAACACAGCCCTCTGCACCAAAAGCCTCTGCCTCGATGGAGCTATCGCCGAAAGCAAAATCTAAAACCCCTGACGAAAACGCCTCGGAATCAAAGTCAAACTCTGTACGAAACATAATGTTAGCGAGGAAGAGAAGGAAGAACCTATCCTTGAGAAACAACAGCACGTCCTCGACAAAGGTAAGCAGGCAATTGACCCAAAGACTGGGAAACTCACCACTCCACTAAAGAGAATACTGGAGTGTGAAGAGTCATTGATGTTGCCATCTAAGAAGGAGGCAATGGTTCACAAACGCACCAGTACACCACCATTACCTCCCCATTGCACTCGCCTGCAGCACACTCCACATATTTAAATACAGGGAGTGTGGCCCCCAATTAACCAGAGGAGGATTGAGGGGCTGCATCGGATTTTCCAACATAGCCCTTATAACCCCTGGGAAAGTTACAATATGTGGATTATGAAATAAATCCACAGGACAATACAGACTTAGAGGAAGTTCCCACTAAACCATCCCCAGTGGATGACGCAACTAACTACCATAGTGTCATTTAGAGAGCCGCAGCATACCACAAGGTGGAAATCCATGGAAGTCCAGAAGAGGAAGGTTTTTAGTGGAAACTTTATCTGAAATGGTAAGAACTGTACAATATTTACCAGTGACAAACTCTCTGTTAAAACTGTGTATGGACATTTTTAAAGACCCAGTGTAGGCCAGAGTACGTACTTCTGAGAGAGAGAGAGTGAGCCATCACCCTCAGAACTACTTTGTTAGGGGACACCCTCTATCTGATTCTTTAGTGGTAGCCACCGCAAGGAAACGAGCTGCAACGCAGGCAACAGGAGATGCTCCTCTGCCTGATCAAAACAATTGATGCTGCAGAGAAAAGGGTGGTGGTGGGCTATGCTAAACACTGGTAAATTGGCAACTCTGTGGGACTACTCTTGAGATATAACGGAGCACAGTGGGCCGAGATGGAGGACCTCTTCCAATATTTTACAGACAATATAAAAAGAGAGGAGAGGACCTGGTTAATGAGGGAAAGCTCATATCCAATGCAACCATTAAATGTGCACTGGATGCAGTGAACACCGTTGCCAGAGGTATTAACTCAGCTGTTACTTTGCAAAAGTATGCGTGGCTACGCATATTTATTAAGCCAGCGGTGCAACAGCACTTGCTTAACGCTCCTTTTGATGGCCTAACATTTGTTTGGCTCTCAAGTTGACACAATGTTAGAAAAAATAACAAAAAGAATACAAACATCTAATGCAATGGGTGTACTACAATCTGGCACACCGCTCCATTCCTTTCGTAAATAGCAAGGTAGAGGAGGAGGTAAACCATCCACCTCAGATCAATATCAAGCATATTAGCGATAACAACCGGCTTACCATCAGCAGGGAGATAGAGGTTACGGCAAAGGTTCATATAGAGGCAATGGAAGCAGAGGGAAAGGTACAGGCACTCCAGACAAGGGTGCCACTACCACTCAGCAGTGACCTACCTCAAGGGTCCCCGACCAAACACCTGTTGGGGACAGGCTTGTAGGGTTCAAGAAAAATTGGGCAAACATCACATCCGACCAATCGGTGCTGTCCATATTGCACGGTTATTGTCTGGAACGCAGATCAACCCCATCAAACATATCTCCATGTAGACACATCCTCTGTCCCCAACATTTACACCTTCTAAAAGAAGTAGTAAAGTCATTTCTTGCAAAGGGGGCCTTCAAGCCATTTCTAAGGGAGTATCAAAGCATAGAAGTGTATTCTCTCTGTTTTTTGTTTTTTTATTCTTTGAGTTTTGAGCATAGAATACAATACTTAAGAAACAAACATTACCACTTAACAGTTTCGACGATGCAGGTTGACCACTCATTCAGCATCAAAATATCATTAGCACTGTGTATGAACCGACCACAGCCTCGCGTATGCGACCAACTTGAGTTTTACCTTCCAGACATAATTAGGTGCCTTAGGAGTCAAAACTAATTTCATGTGTGAGCCCCGTCAACCGTCCGGCCGAGGTTCTACATCTGCGTCATCGGTGGCAGCTTGCTCCAGGAGGTACGACTGGAGGGCAGACCATATGTCACGTGGGCGGGAGGAAGGCGGTAGGAGCTCGGCATAAGCGTGCAATTGATCTTGGCAATATATAAGGTCATTCAGCCAGTCTTTGAATTTGGGCGCCCTCCCTCTGCCCCATCTGCAGACGACTCGCCTCTTAGCTAGCAAGAGTGCCTGGGAGATGTATCTCCGCATTGAAGCGGTCAATTCCCCGGTGTATCCAAGGAGCGTAACAAGGGGATCGTCAGGAACGTGCAGTCCGGTCATTTGGTCAAGCGCCACCAATACCTCCGACCAATAGCGTCGGATGGGAGGGCAATCCCAAGCTAGGTGTCTAAAATCCGCTACCTCACTCCCACAGCGGTCACAGCGGTCGGTGTCTCGTAGGCGAAGGCGCGTGGGTGTATAGTAGAGACGATGTATGTATTTATAGTGAATGATGCGCAGCCTGCTGCTGGCAGATATTTTCCCGGTCTGTTGGCAGCAAAAGGACCACTGGTCATCCGTGAGGGGGGAGCTGAGTTCTTCCTCCCAGCGTGTCCTGGCCGAGGGGGGGTCGTGTGTGCAGTCTCTTTGGGTAGTGCGGTACAGCAGCGATACAACATGTGTGGGGGTAGTTTTCAGCAGGAGGGCGTGTAGCGGAGTCATGGTGGGGGCTCCTGTGGGAAGCACGGGGTGAGGGCCCTAACGTCTTGTCTCATTCTGATGTAGAAAAAGCGTTCCAGGGGGGTAGGTGGGATATCACCGAAGAACTCTTCACTGGTACAAAATTTGCCATTAACATAGAGCTTACCCCAGGTCTCGATGGAAAGCTTCCGGAGGAGTTGGCGGCAGCCTCCTTTCTGCGTGACTGTGGGAGGTCAAGCCTGCCTTGGAGGGGCAACAAGGGGGAGTATAGTGTGGTCGTATGGAGGCGACGGGCTAGGTCTCGCCAAGCGCTGGTGGTGCAGTCTACTGTGGTGGAGGCAAGGCGTCTCGGGATGGCAGGTGCGCTTAGATAAGCGGAGCAAGGGGTCGGGGTCATATAACCGTCTTAGATTGCTAGGTGAGGCATGTAAGGGGGGGGTCCATCCAATACGCCGCGTAGTGGGCCTGTGCACAGCTGAAATACAGTTCCGGGTCTGGAATTTCAAAACCCCCAGCACTAAAAGGCCGAGTGAGAGTGTCCCAGCGCAATCTAGATTGTTTCCCTCCCCAGGTAAGACGGATGAGTTGAGTTTTTAGGGCTTTAAAGAAATGTCTGCTCCGGGCATAGGGGATGTTAATGAAAAGATAGAGCAATTTGGGCAGGATTACCATCTTGATAAGTGAGGCTCTCCCGGCTAGCGAAATTGGCATGGCAATCCACCTGGTGATTTTATCAGTAAGGAGGTCTAGTGCGCGCCCGTAGTTGGCTGCCATCAAGTCGTTCCGATTTCGTGTGATTACTATTCCTAGATAGGTGATTGTGTCTTCGCACCACGTGAGGGGGTAGTCTGGTGTGAACTGTGTGGTGGCGCCTGTGAGGGGGAAAATCTGGGATTTTCCCCAGTTTATGTTGACCCCAGAGAGATGTCCAAAGAGGATGAGCAGCCTTAAAATGGGGTTGAGACTGTCTCCCGGGTTGCGAAGGTAGAGAGTGAGGTCGTCGGCGTATAGGGAAATTAGTATTTGCCTTTTGGGGTAAATGAGGGCATGTTCGCGGTAGTGTTGACGGACCTTGGCAGCCAGGGGCTCAATTGCTAGGGCAAAGAGGAGGGGAGATGGGGGCACCCCTGCCTGGTACCTCTGGCTATTGTGAAGGCGGAGGATCTGGTGCCATTGACCAATGTGCTAGCCTGCAGGCCTGTGTATAGCAAGTGAATCCGTGACAAAAACGGAGCGGGGAAGCCCATGCGGTGAAGAACAAATGCTAGATAGTCCCATTCCAGGGAATCAAATGCTTTGGTGGCATCAAGGAAGACAGCCACCGCATTCGTGTCAGGGTCGATGTCCTGCAGGACAGCAAATAGGGTGCAAAGGTTGTGAGAGGTACCTCAATAGGGCACAAACCCCGACTGGTCAGGGAGGACAAGGGCAGTCATGAGGGGGCTAATACGGTTTGCGATCAGTTTTGCTAAGATTTTAGCATCCACGTTTGAGGGAGAGGGGCCTATATGAATCGCATTGTGCAGCTGGTTTCCCTGGCTTCCGTAAGGATATTATGAGCGTCTCTCGCTTTGTCTGGGGAAGTATGCCCGTCTCATGAGCCTCCTCATAGACCTGTCGTAGAACAGGGATGAGTATAGTGCGGAAGGTTTTATAAAATTCAGCCGGGAGGCAATCAGGGCCAGGGGCTCTGCCAGACTGCAGTTGCATTATAGCGGCAGTAATCTCGTCTTCCTCGAAGTCTGCGAGGAGAAATTCTCTTTGGCTGTCCCCAAGCCAGCCAATCGCAGTGTCTTGAAAGAAAGGGATGAAATCAACAGGTTGTGTCCTGTGTGAGGTGTACAGGGCTTTGTAAAAGCGTTTAAAGGTGGCAGCTATGTCCGAAGTGTTTCTGTGCAGGTGGCCATCCTCATCAGTGATTTCGAGGATAGTGTTGGAAAATCTGGGTGGGCGAATAAGGGCTGCGAGCGCTTTGCCTGGTCTCTCACCCTCCCCATAGCGGCGGGCCTGGTGATATTTCCCTCTGAACTTGCATTCCCTATTGGCTGTCTCTTGATATTTGGTTAGTAGTTCCCTCAGGCGTGTTTGTAACTCTGGGGTGGATGTGGTTTGCATCTGTGTTTCGGTGTGCTTAAGTACTGTCTCCATTAACAACCACAGGGGCAGCCCTGTACACCTGAACCAGGGGCAATCAGAATTTAGTCCAAACAACGGTCCAAGGTCTTTAAAAAGTTCAATTTTTCACAAACAAATAATAACATTCCAAGTGCACATAACAAGAGTGAAAATCAGAGAAACAGAAAAAAGCCCTTATAAGAAATATTTTTAGAAAAATATACAGAATTTATTCAATATGTGGATAAAAACAAATTATTAACATTACGCTCAGGAATATTTACTGGTACACATAACAATTATTATACAATACAATACCAGACAAGTGGCAAACAGAAAAAATTACAAAGACAAAGAAGTTTTCAGAACAACACTGAAATGACAAAAACAAAACAATGTGTCCATTAATTGCGGCCACAGTTGCGTCGACGGCGTTTCGACCTTTGTCATAAATACATGGTCATCATCACGACATAAATTTGCTGAGCATCCAAGAAAAATCTATAAAATGCAAAGATAATTTACAAATAAATATACATTTATAAAATTCCATAATTCTAGAAGGGCAGAAAAATAAAGATCAGAAAACCAAAATCCAGAGATTGAATTTTATTAAAAGAAAATCTCAGAACGTGGACAGAACCAAAAACCCAAGAAACTCACTAGCCTTGAAAAGAAACGACCAAAACACCAATGTGTAAAAAATTGAACACCAGTGAAGAAAAAAGGAAAAGTGATAACCATCTTTTTCAAGGTCATAATAATGGAGTATAACATAACCTCCACTTACTTAAAGTCACACGATAAATGGGTGTGGCAGATACCAATAATTTGGCACGTCACCAATACCTAATGGAAACTGAAAACGAAACGGAGAGTCAATCCAACAGATTACTCCAATATATACTTGAAGCCAAATTACAACCAAAATCAACTTACGTTATGATACCATGATGCAAGGTTGAAAAGAGGTTCATTCATAAAATACTCCTCATAAATTATTTTGTTTTTGTTACTGTTACCCCAGTGGCTGCATAAATAAATTGGCACGATTCACCACGGGCAAGGAGAACCAATCTCCTTTGTTTCATTCACATGTGGTGGCTAAAAATAAAGGCAGAGAATATAATCGTAAATAACCTGCACCCTACTTTCATGAAGAAAATAAGCATCAGACCTAATTATTTATGAGCACTGAGAGATAACACCAGAATCGAAACAATTATTGCGAGCATTATGATAGTTTACAACAGTTTCCAAAGTTCCCTCCGGTCTATAATTACTATGACCGTAGTAAAAAAACCCTAACCCCCATATAATAATCTATACAAATTATTTTAATGGCAAATGGCGATAACCATCGAACCTAATAAATTTGCTGGCATTACAATAGTTAACCCCACATTGCTGGTTGCCAAAATACCACGCGTTCTCTGATTGCTCTAACTGGAATAAAACCTCTATCGGCGTGCTAAACAAGAAGCCATTCCATTCCACTCACCGTAAAACGTCCCCCACTTGACATCAAAGTACGGAAGCAACGATGGCCTCACCGTACCGGCTTTAAATACAATCAGAAGAACCCACGACGGAAACCGGAAGCACTCATCAGAGGGCAGATCGAAAGAACTCATCGGTACAGACCTCCCAGTCCCGCGCCATCTTGGAGTGGTCTCAAACTCAACTTGTACCACATCCGAAAGGTATCAACGAGTAAAAATAACAGGGAAGGGAAATCACAATTGCCGCCGATTAGTACTATGCGGCAAACTTGTATCGTCTTTCTATGGCAGCTCGAAAAAAGAGACGACCTCAAAAAAATATATAAATAAACATCCGCGCCATCTTTAACTGGTGGAGCGGAAATGAATAAATCAACAAAAATAAGACGGAAAGTGAAGAAAAGACCTCAGATATTGCCCAAATAGAAAATAAAGAAAAGGGGGAGAACCATAACATTTTTCTTTCTTTATCAACATTTACTTAATAACTCATATTTGAAATTAGTCGAAACTTTTTAGCAACCAAATTGCTCACAAATAATTAAACAGAATCCTCAATCAACATATATCAACCTTATTACATTGACATGGCACATCGTTAATATAGATCATAAATAGCAATTCAATTTGCAGTTCAATAAGATAGTCATAAAATTCTGTTAATACTCCATATTTTGTTGAAGGTTAATTCGATAAATACCTATACATATACCACATTTCAATTTACCAAGCACAAATCGTTCTACTCTTCTAGTGCTTAAAAAATATACCAATAGCCTATGCCACGTACTTTTAGCATCAACATACATACAAAAACTTTTTGGAAGATTTAGTTTTTCACAAGTCTACATTTCAAACAGCCAGATAAATAAGTGTTCTTCTCTATGACTAACAAAAAAGAGAAAAAAGAACACTTAATATATAGCTGCAATTACTTAAAGTAAATCAAACATTCCGGTACAAAATAATCTACCCTCAATGATTTCCTAGTTCATAAATGAAAAATTACCAAATGCCATTCCAAGATTTAGTTTTTTCAATTCTAACATTTCAACCAACCTAATGCATAAATGTTATCTATAGCTAACACTTCATATGAAACTGCAAGTAGTCATAGATAGTCAATCACTTCTGGTACAAAATAATATACCCACATTGATTGGCTAAATTTTAGCTGAAAGTTACCGAATGGCATTCCTCCATTGTGTTGAGACCCTTATTGATACTATCACAACGAAGGATCCAACGACACTCACTTTTATTCAAGATGTTAGAAATATTTCCACCACGCGGCGGAATCCGTATAACCTCAGTGACCTGCCATCGTATGTCAGAGGGCGCATGATTCAATTCCAGGTAATGTGCTACTAAAGGAGCATTCTCTGTTTTACATCGAATGCGGCTCTTATGTTGGCCCAGACGTAGCTTAATTTTCTGTGTTGTCTGCCCAACATAAATAAGATCACAAGGGCACCAGATTGCATACACCACATTTTGAGTGTTGCAATTCGAGTAATCCCGCAAATCATGACAGATGTTTTCATGAATAAATTGTTTAGTATTGAGGCTCGAATCGCACATAAGACATCCACCACATTTATAATGTCCTACAATTTTGTTCAACCCCCAGATAGTTGTTAAACTCTGGGGTTCAGAACGGGGCAATGCTGCTCGGACTAAATAATCTCTCAAATTTTTTCCTCTTTTATATGAAAAGAGGGGCTGTTCATGTGTGATTCCTGTAGACATAACCAATGGCCAATGTTTCTTAATAATTGCAGAAATGCGATTACTTTGTGTGCCAAAGGTAGTGACACAGGGAATCCTCTTGGTTTGTTTCTTTACTTTAGGAATCAGCAAAAATTCACGGTGGTTGTACCATGCCCTCTTCATGGATCTCTTAATCAATTTCCTTGGGTAACCACGTTTACTTAATTTCTCAGCTAGTTTACCTGCCTCTTGAAAATAGTCGTCTCTAAAACAACAATTTCTACGAATACGTAAAAACTGCCCAAATGGCAGACCATCCCTCAAACCTCTTGGATGGTTACTTGAGTATTCAAGCAATGTATTGCGGACAGTGGGTTTAGTGAATAGTTTCGTTGTTAATCCACCATCATGAGGAAAAATCGTCAAGTCTAAAAAATCAATTTGGCTATTACTTGAATGTGAAGTAAACTTCAAATCAGAAGAACAAAAATTAAGCCAACTCAAAAATTCAGTCAATTCAAAACTAGTTCCAGTCCAAATGAAAAAAATATCAATATAGCGTCGCCAATGGCGTACGCTATTAAAATAAGGATTTTTACTAGAATCATAAATAAACCTTTGTTCAAAATTATCAACAAACAGAATAGCAAAATTGGGGGCATAAGAAGCACCCATAGAAGTACCTTTGGTCTGTAAATAAAATTGGCCATCAAATTCAAAATAATTACGTGTTAATGAAATTGTCAATAAATCAATAATAAATTCAGTCGGAACCAACACAGGAGCCGAACGTGTGTCAAGAACTTGTTTGATTACTTCAATGCCTTCTATTTGGGGAATGTTGGTGTATAAAGACTCAAGGTCCAGACAGACCAACAACTCAGAATCAGGACAGAATGACATTGCTTCTAATTGTACAATGATATCGCCGCTATCTCTCACATAACTACGAGTAGTCATTGCAAAGTCCTTAATAAAGATGTCAATATATTTGCAAAGTGGCTCCAGGACCGACCCACAGCCAGAAACTATGGGCCGGCCTGGAGGACTTTCCATATTCTTATGCACCTTCGGAAGTGTGTACAACACCGGGGTTCTTGGAGTTTTTGAATTAAGAAAAATAAACTCTTTGTTGCTAAGAAACCCTGCCGATTTGGCATTTGTTGTTACAATAGTGATCAATTTCTGAATCTCAGGCAGGGGGTTAGTTCTAAGACTCCGATAGTGATCAACATTATTAAGCTGGCGATTAATTTCCAGTTTATATTTGTCGATGGATTGGACAACAATCCCACCGCCCTTGTCGGCAGATTTTATAATCACCTCTTGATTTTCTTTCAATGTTTTTAGAGCTTGACGCTCAATTAGGGAAATGTTATAAGGTATAAATTCAAACTCTTTATTTAAACCTGAAACTTCTTTGAGAACCATATGTAGGAAGGTGGAATCTGACTATATGGTTGCCCCCACTTTTTTTTATGGTGTTTTGCTGGTTTATGACTTAGTTGGACTGGGATCCTGCTATTCAGGGCCCCAGTCTATCTGCTTTCTCTGTAAAAAGGTTTCCATGTGCCTTAGGCACATCTCTGATTGGAATCTGGAGTGCCTTATAAGTCCCTAGTATATGGTATACTATGTACCAAGGGCCTAGGTACCTCAGAGGCCTACCAGGGGCTGCAGCATGTATTATGCCACCCCTGGAAGGCCATCCAAACTGACACCACAGGTCTGCTACTGCAGCCTGGGTAAGGTGGTGCATGCACCCTTTACTGTGATATAGGTTACCTATATCACTAAATACATACACACATATAAACCTATAAGTCACTCCTATGGCAGGCCTTATCAATCCTGAAGGCAGAGTGCGTGGTTCCTATGTGAGAGGGTGCCCCTGCATGAGCAGGGCCCCTCTGCAGCGTTCGGAGACCCTTCTCTGATGCTGTTTGTAGTGCAGCCTGACCATATACTCTTAAGCGCATTATAACCTTGCGTTAAATGCTAACTTTGGAATGGCTGCACCTAAACATGTCGTGTTTGGTGTCAAACATCTTGGAATACTACCCCCCCGCCAATTCTGGCGGCGGGGGTAGCATTCCACCCTTCTAGAGGGAAGGACATGTTAACTCTGGCTTGCCCGGTAACTTCTTTCCAGAGCCCTGGCATCACAAAATGGATGCTGCTGCCACAGACACAAGTCTGGCCTCCTGCTGCTGGATGAAACTCCGGCTGGGGAGGCCTGGACAATAGGTTTCCTGTTGCAGGGAGGTGTGACCACCTCCCCAGACAGGATAATGTGTATTGGGGCTGGGCGGGAGCACCCTCTGGGTGCTTTGAAGTCCTGCACTGGGGGCACATTTGGTGTCCCTGTGCATACCCCAGTTCAAACCGGATCAGGGGCTTTCAGCCCCTGCTTTGGCGCGAACTGGACAAAGGGAAAGGGGTGTAGCCACCCCTCTGCCCTGACCCACCCATAGGTGGGGCCACAGAGTAGTCCAACCCCTAAACTTGGTATAAGTATAGGAACCCAGTCCTTAGGACTTTAGATTATCCCTGGACGAAACTCTGAAACTGAATCCTGGACCTTCGACGCTCTACTCAAGATTAGAGGACAGAAGAATCTCCCTTGGGGTCAAGGAGTGACTCCCCTGCTTGGCAGGCACCAAAGACTCATCTGTCCGGTCTGCATTTCTGAAGCTCCCGTCGGACGCCGAAGTCTTCGCATCACCAGAGGTGGATTCTCAGACTTCCCCGAGGCTACCCTGAGTCCCCAGCAAAGCTGAGGCCCGTAGCTATCGTGGGTGACGTGAGACCGTGACCCCTGGACACCGAGCACATTTGCAAGTGCATCCTCTTCTGGGTCTCCCACAAAGTCGTGCTTTGGGCTCCGAGTAGCCCTAGCCTCCAGCACCAACTGCACCGAAGATCACTGGCCTCCACTCCACGAGTGTCCTGTGAGCCAGATCCACGTGCGACGCTCTCGAGGCTCCTTCGCAATCGCTAGCCCGTTGGCTAGTAGCCCTTAACGAAGGCCAATCTTTTTCTTATTTGGCATCCTGGTTGCTCCAGGCCTGCCCTCACTTACCCTCGCTGGGTGAGTTCCCCAGACCTTTCTGGTCTACACCATCGACGATCTTCATCTTCATCGAGACTTGCCGTTGCCAAGGCTTGTTGGGTCCAATCCGGTCGCCGACACCTCAGCACTCGACAGACATCGTGTACCAGCCCGAATCCTGCTCCTGGTCGCCGACAACGCCTCCTGGACCTCGTGGCTGAAGAGTCAAGACGACCGTCAACGCACCTGAAGCACTCGACATCGGTGGGCATCTGTCCATCGCCTTCCTGGTCACTGGCTAGTGACCCAGACTCTGTCCCCTCTGCTTTCAGGTTCTTCAGATCTCCGATCCACTCTTGGATCCACCCGGACACTTTCCACTTGGTCGCCAGCAGCACTTTGCAGCAGATCGCCATTCAAATCGACGACGAAACCCGACCCCGAAAGGCACCTATGCACCCGGCTTCCCTGGGTGAGGTAACACGAGTACTCCGGTGCTCCCGTGGGTAGAGACTCTTCAAAGTACTAGTTCTCAAAGGGTTTGCTCCAAGTCCTCCTTTAAGTGTCCCTTTTCTTTAATTTCCTGATCGCGACTTTCTCCATAGAAGTCAACGGCGTATCGCGGTTGTGTATTTACACTGCACGCGTCCCCCGTGGGTCCCCTGTGTCACTACCTTGGGTGGTTCCTTGTGGTCCAAGCACTTCTAGAGGCTCTAGGCCTAGTGTCTAGATTCAGTCGTGGTTCTTATACCACTTTATTGGTATATGGTTTGGTACGCCCCTAAGGCCCAAGCGTGTATTTGTGCTATTACTGTGTTTAAATAACTTCTAACTTATGTACTTCGAACTCTAGCCTCATAAAGAGACTAGAGGGGTGTGTTTAGCAATAAATACATATATTTTGAATATATACCTGGTGTGGTGCTCTTTCATTTGGTCACTCAAGAGATTATAGACTGGTAAAACAAGCTGCTTTACATTCCTTCAAGACTTAGCCTGAAGGCTGCTCTCCATAGCTACCACTAGGATAGCTTTCAATAAGGTTGTCTTTAACCTATCTCCAATAAGGGGTTGTTTGGACTGGTGCAAGGTGCCCACTATAATTAGTGGACAGCATATGCCAGGCCAACTTCTCACACCATAGATTCAAACGCTAATAACTCCACTGGCATCTTATTAGTTGGAGGATTAAAAGTTGAAGGGGGCCTCAACCCAGAGGGGTTAAAACTGTCATTATTCGTATGTTCCAAGAAAAATGCCTTCAAACGCAATTTACGAAAAAATTGCAAAAGTTCCAATTGAATTTCAAAAAGACAAGTCGTCTCAGTAGGGACAAAACTCAACCCTTTACTCAAAAGGGAAATCTCGGCCACAGAAAGAGAATAATCAGATAAATTAAAAATAGGAATAGTTTCTGCATTATTAACACCAGAGTCCAAAGTTGTTATTGGGCTAGGGAAGTGGATGACTGCAGATGTCATAGTTTCTACTGGGGCGGCCCCCATCGGTAGAACTTCCGGCGGGTCTGTCTCTCGCCTGACTGGAAGTTCCACCGTGGTTGTGGGGGCGATGGTCTGGTTTTACCCGCCCTCTCGTCCCTCGCCCACGTTGTTCTAAAAAAGAAGAATTATAACCTGAAGTTGAAGTGCCGGGTCTCGAATTTATATTCCCTTCAGATTCATCGCCAGAACTTGCTGACGATTCTGAAAAAGTAATAGCATTGTTATTTCTGAATCGACCCCATGTAGGGTAATTCTCAGAATATTGCTGTTTGGGCTGAGAATAGAATTCATCCTGTAAATATGGATGAGCCTTCATTTGGTTAAAATTGGCTATATCTTTCTGTATCTTGTTAGTTTTTTTGTTACGTTCAAATTTTTCAAATTCAGCAATTGTTCTGTTGACTTTGTCAAGAGCGGCTTTAGCATCATTGACCACATCGCCTTCATTCAAACGTCTTTCCAAATCAGCAATAATTTCCAGTTCTTTTTTACTATGCTCTAGAGCCGTGTCAATGCCATGGACCAGCCAATGGCGCGAACAAGTAACTCCTATGTGACTGAAGCCTTTCCTAAACTTAGGGTCATTTATAAAGATCACTGGGACATTGCGTACTTGCAGTCCCACCGGTATTACATCTTTTTTCAAATATTCAGTCATCATTAACGCATGCAAGGTGGTTCACACATGCTTTTTCTTGCACTGCTCTAGTTCATCCAGCAATGCTTGTGATTCACTCACAATTGGTTGCAACGCTGTAGATCCCAACAGCGATGGACCATTCTTAATCCTAGAAATATACTCCTCTGAATAAGTAGGTGCCTCAGCATTAGCCATAATTATTTAGGCAAAAATGTAGAGGCACAAACAACGGAGCCCTCACAGTTAAGCAACTGTACTAAAATCATTAACAACCACAGGGGCAGCCCTGTACACCTGAACCAGGGGCAATCAGTATTTAGTCCAAACAACGGTCCAAGGTCTTTAAAAAGTTCAATTTTTCACAAACAAATAACATTCCAAGTGCACATAACAAGAGTGAAAATCAGAGAAACAGAAAAAAGCCCTTATAAGAAATATTTTTAGAAAAATATACAGAATTTATTCAATATGTGGATAAAAACAAATTATTAACATTACGCTCAGGAATATTTACTGGTACACATAACAATTATTATACAATACAATACCAGACAAGTGGCAAACAGAAAAAATTACAAAGACAAAGAAGTTTTCAGAACAACACTGAAATGACAAAAACAAAACAATGTGTCCTTCATTAATTGCGGCCACAGTTGCGTCGACGGCGTTTCGACCTTTGTCATAAATACATGGTCATCATCAGGACATAAATTTGCTGAGCATCCAAGAAAAATCTATAAAATGCACAAGATAATTTACAAATAAATATAAATTTATAAAATTCCATAATTCTAGAAGGGCAGAAAAATAAAGATCAGAAAACCAAAATCCAGAGATTGAATTTTATTAAAAGAAAATCTCCAGAACGTGGAAAGAACCAAAAACCCAAGAAACTCTCACTAGCCATGAAAAGAAACAACCAAAACACCAATGTGTAAAAATTGAACACCAGTGAAGAAAAAAGGAAAAGTGATAACCATCTTTTTCAAGGTCATAATAAGGGAGTATAACATAACCTCCACTTACTTCAAGTCACACGATAAATGGGTGTGGCAGATACCAATAATTTGGCACGTCACCAATACCTAATGGAAACTGAAAATGAAACGGAGAGTCAATCCAACAGATTACTCCAATATATACTTAAAGCCAAATTACAACCAAAATCAACTTACGTTATGATACAATGATGCAAGGTTGAAAAGAGGTTCATTCATTAAATACTCCTCATAAATTATTTTGTTTTTGTTACTGTTACCCCAGTGGCTGCATAAATAAATTGGCACGATTCACCACGGGCAAGGAGAACCAATCTCCTTTATGTTTCATTCACATGTGGTGGCTAAAAATAAAGGCAGAGAATATAATCGTAAATAACCTGCACCCTACTTTCATGAAGAAAATAAGCATCAGACCTAATTATTTTAATGGCAAATGGCCGGTTTCCGTCGTGGGTTCTTCTGATTGTATTTAAAGCCGGTACGGTGAGGCCATCGTTGCTTCCGTACTTTGATGTCGAGTGGGGGACATTTTACGGTGAGTGGAATGGAATGGCTTCTTGTTTAGCACGCCGATAGTGGTTTTATTCCAGTTAGAGCAATCAGAGAACGCGTGGTATTTTGGCAACCAGCAATGTGGGGTTAACTATTGTAATGCCAGCAAATTTATTAGGTTCGATGGTTATCGCCATTTGCCATTAAAATAATTTGTATAGATGATTATATGGGGGTTAGGGTTTTTTTACTACGGTCATAGTAATTATAGACCGGAGGGAACTTTGGAAACTGTTGTAAACTATCATAATGCTCGCAATAATTGTTTCGATTCTGGTGTTAACTCTCAGTGCTCGTAAATAATTAGGTCTGATGCTTATTTTCTTCATGAAAGTAGGGTGCAGGTTATTTACGATTATATTCTCTGCCTTTATTTTTAGCCACCACATGTGAATGAAACATAAAGGAGATTGGTTCTCCCTTGCCCGTGGTGAATCGTGCCAATTTATTTATGCAGCCACTGGGGTAACAGTAACAAAAACAAAATAATTTATGAGGAGTATTTCATGAATGAACCTCTTTTCAACCTTGCATCATTGTATCATAACGTAAATTGATTTTGGTTGTAATTTGGCTTCAAGTATATATTGGAGTAATCTGTTGGATTGACTCTCCGTTTCATTTTCAGTTTCCATTAGGTATTGGTGACGTGCCAAATTATTGGTATCTGCCACACCCATTTATCGTGTGACTTGAAGTAAGTGGAGGTTATGTTATACTCCCTTATTATGACCTTGAAAAAGATGGTTATCACTTTTCCTTTTTTCTTCACTGGTGTTCAATTTTTTACACATTGGTGTTTTGGTTGTTTCTTTTCAAGGCTAGTGAGAGTTTCTTGGGTTTTTGGTTCTTTCCACGTTCTGAGATTTTCTTTTAATAAAATTAAATCTCTGGATTTTGGTTTTCTGATCTTTATTTTTCTGCCCTTCTAGAACTATGGAATTTTATAAATTTATATTTATTTGTAAATTATCTTTGCATTGTATAGATTTTTCTTGGATGCTCAGCAAATTTATGTCCTGATGATGACCATGTATTTATGACAAAGGTCGAAACGCCGTCGACGCAACTGTGGCCGCAATTAATGAAGGACACATTGTTTTGTTTTTGTCATTTCAGTGTTGTTCTGAAAACTTCTTTGTCTTTGTAATTTTTTCTGTTTGCCACTTGTCTGGTATTGTATTGTATAATAATTATGTGTACCAGTAAATATTCCTGAGCGTAATGTTAATAATTTGTTTTTATCCACATATTGAATAAATTCTGTATATTTTTCTAAAAATATTTCTTATAAGGGCTTTTTTCTGTTTCTCTGATTTTCACTCTTGTTATGTGCACTTGGAATGTTATTTGTTTGTGAAAAATTGAACTTTTTAAAGACCTTGGACCGTTGTTTGGACTAAATAAGTACTGTCTCCAGCTTATGGAGTGTGGAGCGAATGTCCCTCAGGATTACCCCACTCTTGGCGATGCAGGTTCCACGCATGGTGACTTTGAAGGCCTCCCATACAGTGGAGTATTGTGTGACTGAGTGTTCATTGCGAGGGAAGAAATTGACAATTTCTTGCTCAAGTTCGGTCCTAAATACAGGGTCCAATAGGGCATGCGTGCTCTCTGCTTTTTAATTCCAGCCTCTCAACAGATACATCGTATCGGAACATTTTATTATGGTGACCCTTCGGGATGTCATCCCACTGTTCCAAGAAGGCGACTTCATGGCAGCCTGCGACCTCAAAGATTCATACCTTCATATTATCATTCATCCTGCTCACTGCACATACCTGAGGTTCATGGTAATTGAACATCATTATCAGTTCAAAACTCTACCCTTCAGGGTCATGACAGCTCCAAGGGTGTTCACAAAATGTCTGGCGATAGTAGGCGTACACCTGAGAAGACAGAGTATTCTGGCTGAGAGTGCGACGGGGCCAAATGTGTCAAAGATTCACAAACCACTATCAACCTGCTCCACAGGTTGGAAATCACAATAAATACCACCAAATCACATCTGGAAACACTCCATATTCATTCTTATCTGCGATTGTCAACACTATCATAGCCAAAGCCTATCCCAAATCCCAGAGGGTACACAATTCCCATAACCAACTTGCTCTTTTTCAGGCACATTGTCTCCAGCCTATCAGGACGTTAATGCTTCTCCTACACATGATGGCCTCTTGCATAGCCATTGTACCCCATGCGAATCAACGTATGCACCTCTTACAGGAATGTCTTGAATCACAGTGGTCAGAAGTGGAGGTAAATCTTGAAGATCTAGAGTTGATTCAGCCCACAGTACATCATTCTCGACAGTGGTGGAACAGCAACGATCTGTTGCAGGGGAGGGCTTTCATAGACCAAGATCCACAAGTCACAATTATGACAGATGTATCATTCACAGGTTGGGGGCATGCATGTTGATAACAGTCCAAGGAATATGGACTACTCAATATAGAGCACATTACATCAACTTCTTGGAGCTTTTGGCAATAAGGTTGGCGCTCAGATCTTTCCTCACACATATTCGCCACAAGGCAGTCCTCATAAGAACAGACAATATGATAGCAATGCATTACTTTCAGAAACAAGGAGGCACTCATTCTCCTCAGCTATCCCAGCTAGCACAGAGCATATGGAATGGGCAATGCAACGTCACTTTTACCTCCTGGTGGACAATAACTTAGCTGACCTCTTAAGCTGGACGCAGCAACAAGTCCGTCCTCGAGTGGGAACTCAGCCCTCAAGTCTTGTTGCCAAACTTCTGAGAGTGGGGAACACTAGACATATATTTTTTCGCCACAGTACAGAACGCAAAATGCCAACACTTCACCTCCAGGTTTCATCACCCAGAGTCACATGGCGATGCACTATGGATCAATTGGTCAGGGATCCTAGCTTGCACGTTTCTGCCTCTCCCACTGCTTCCGTATATGGTGAGGAAGCTCAAACAAACCTCTCTCACCTTAATTTTAATAGCTCCCCATGGGCACGGCAACCATGGTACACAACACTACTAGAGTTGTCAGTAGTCCCACATGAAAGTCTCCCCTACAGATAGGACCGTCTCACACAGAATCACAGGACAATCAGCCACCCAGATAGCTCAATTTAGCAATCTGGCTTCTGAAATCTTATTTAGGTACCTAATTTGGGTACGTAAACTTGCCCTAAGAATGTATGGACATTCTTAGAGAGGCCAGAAGACCTACCACCAGAGCATGCTATGCTGCAAAGTAGAAAAGATGTGTACTCTATTGTGTAGCGCACTGCATATTGCCCCTATCAAATTTACGGTACAAACCATGGTATTTTACCTACTAAATCTACAACAGCAGACTTAGCGTACACATCTATACTCCTACATCTCAAAGACATTGCTGCATACCTGCAAAACAGAGAACAGCAATCCGTTTTCAAAATCCCAGTTAAAGTGTGTGTGGAAGGTTTAAAAAGAGTAATACCTCCAAAAACACCATCTGATCTAGTACGGAATCTAAATGTGGTACAAACTAGACACATGGGTCCTCCTTTTGAGTTGTTGCATTCATGTCCACTTCGGTATCTTTCATGGAAAGTTAAATTTCTAGTGGCAATCATCTCCTTCAGAAGGGTTAGCGAAATAGGTCTCACCCTGCTAGAGCCTTTTTTTCCCAAATACACCAGGACAATGTAGTCCTATGTACCAACCCAAAATTCTTGCTTTAAATAGTGTCATCTTTTCACCCTAAACTATTGAGCTACCAGTTTTCTCTCCCAATGCAGACTTGGTAGCAGAAAGAGCGCTTTACACACTAGAGGTTAAATGAGCATTTTTATACTACTTTGACAGAAATAAGTCTTTTCGAAAGACGCAGCAATTGTTTGTGGCTATTTTCAAACCTTGGAGAGGGCTATGTGATATCTAAAGCAGGTATTGCTAGATATATAGTTATATTCCTCCAGTATTGTAACTTTCATAGATTCACATGCTTGAATCTTCCCTGTTGTCATGGTAACAGTAATAAAAGCAGTGCTAATACACAAGCATTAGGAATCGCATTGAGCGCAATAGACATTGCTAGCCGTTTCACATTGTTTTAATGCATCCAAACTTTAACCAATCAGAGTAGAGACCCTTAAGCACTCCTCTCCTGCAGAGCCACCATGCATCAAATTTCTTACCGCACGTCATGTGTTAGAGAGTCTCCCTGAGCTCTGCTAAGTCAGTGTTGTTCTTGTCAGTTTTTAACCTGTCAACTTTCCAAACTAATCTATGACCTTCAAGCAAAATCTAAAGTACAGTCTTTTGGGATTGTTTCCCTGTCTCCAGCATGCCAGAGGGATCTTAAAAAAAAAAAAGGCTTTCGAGGCCTCGTAAATCCTGTGGGAAGCCAAGACTTTTCCCTGGCGATCCCCACAAGGAATGCCTTTATTGTCTGTACCCTCACCATCAACCAAAGGAGTGCAAACATTGTTGGACCTTCTCAGCCAAAATCTTAGAAGACCGTAAAGCCAGGATCCTCCTTTGGCTCCACAAAAATAGGGCTCACTCTGATTCTGACGGTGAAGAAAAGAGTCATTCCCAAGTCCTATCCCTAACCATCCGTATGAATCCAAAAGAAATACTACTGAATATCTCCGGCAACTAGCCCCGACCAAAGTATCACCAAATATGTGTTGCCCTAGCCCTAGGGGTAGCGAAGAGGAATATAGCTAGAGCATGGGGTAAGATAGAACCTTCAATGATACAGAAATGGATGTCAGACCTAGTTTGGTAACAAAATGCAGAACAAGTAATATATAAAGGATGAGGATGTCCAAAAAAGTGTGAAAAAGTTGTGGGGACCTTGGAGAAACTATAGCTGTATTGGAGACTCCAGCCAAAATTAAAGGATATTTACTGGGACCAGGGAGAAAAGCGGACGGCTCCGTGGTCTCGACTCTGAGCAAGGCTGAGCCAAAATAGGTTAAGAAATGTTAAATAGCATAAACTGATTGCTGCTTACCACATGAGCTCTCGTTTGCTTTTATGATCCAATGTGTTAATGAAGCCGGAAGATAAATACATGTTTCTGCGCTAAATGTAATGATGCAAGCTATAATAAAAAGAGTTTTTTTAAGAAAAGAAAAGAGGCATTCTTCAAGGAAGCGCAAAAATGAGGTGTCATCCTCAACTAATAAGGACTCCAAGAGGGCGAAATCCCATATCAGAGATAGCAGTTCTGAGAGAGCTGGGAGTAAGGAACTAGCTGAGACTACTTCCTACCACAGAAAAGCTCCTTCTTCCCCTTCATCAGTTCCTGTGACAGCTTTTAAGGAACCGTCAATGACGAAAATCCGCCTGCCGACAAATTATCCATCGAGGATCATCCTGTCGACAGCTGAATTGACGACGGGGAAGGCGTCTGCAGTCCCCTCCATGACAGTGACTCCGACAACATCTTCGTTGTCGGCAAAGCTATTGACAACAACCACATCATTGTTGACGAGACCGTTGTCGATGGCAAGCATATCACCGGCGCCACCGTCGACGTACTCAGTCCCATCTAAGATAACCACACTCCAGTTGACAAAGCGTCCATCAGGCAATCGTCTTCGACTGCCCTTTCGATGGCCATAAAAGAGACTATTTTCATCTCGGATGACAGAGTTCCAACACCCATACATCAGGATCCTACCAAGGTGTCTCCTCTACTCCCAGCGCGCCTTCTGGAATGCAGGAGTTGGATGATAAGTGTCTATTTGGCCCAGTCTACAGCCCTACACAGCTCCGTGTTAAATGCTAGGACACTGATGAGGAAGATGCTGATCAGGACACTTCTAGATACTCGGAAAGTGACTTATTTTTTGTGGGAAAAGCGTCAACAGTCCGTTTAGGGTTAAGACACCTTTTATGATCATAATCCATACGATGACCATTACGAAGAGGAGCACTGCGAGCTAGGGCACGCATGCCTCATTGGTCATCCTCACCCTGACTCTGCCATTATGCAGGTAGCCCAACAGTGCTCTAAAAATGCTTCTACT
Source organism: Calotriton arnoldi (assembly GCA_963921515.1). NCBI lineage: Eukaryota > Metazoa > Chordata > Amphibia > Caudata > Salamandridae > Calotriton > Calotriton arnoldi. The sequence goes on along the minus strand of CAWUFW010000025.1, from coordinate 2,837,017 downwards.
CCTTGCTCTTCCCCTCCAGATAAGGAGGGTAGAAGGTTCGATAATAACGATAAGTGATTCTCCACTATGGCAGCAACATCTAGCAGAGCATCCAATGTACCGGCCATATTGAGGAGATATGACTGTCAAATGTGGTGGGACATGTCGGCAATTCTGGAATTTCTCCAAGAGGATAAAAAGAAGGAAGCGAAGGAAGTTCTTCAAGAGGGTGAGCAAGCCTCCTAGGAAATCAGTGATGCTACCATGGATATCTCCTCCACAGTGTTCCGTCAGATGGCAGAGGCCGATGTCCTACGTTGCCAGGGTTGGCTAAAGGCCACTTTTTTGGCCAGAGGTGCAGGAGAAGATAATTGACATGCCATTTGATAGCGAAAATCTTTTAGCGGAAAGCGTGTGGCGGATGCCTTGCAATCCATAAAGTCAGACACAAAAACTGCACGGTCTCGGGGCACATTGCAGCAGCAACACTTTCAGCCCTTTCAAGGAGGTAGAGGGCAGTTTCTGTCCAGAGTACCTTACCAGCAGAATAGGTACCAACCATATTCTCAACAGGGGTATCGCTCGCAGTACTCTTCTCAGCAGCAGTACAGAATGGCAACAGTTTCATTGTATGCTCGACAACTCTCTGGGATATTCCTCCGACTGGAGGAATATCCCAGAACGCCTCTAAATACTAAGTGATGCTTCACAGGCTCCAGTCACCTCAGTCTCACATCAACACCAATTCGGAAATCCCTCTTTCAATTTTGCAGTCAACGGAAGAACATCTCTTCCGACAAATTGGTGTAAGACTTAATTCAGCATGGTCACACCCTGGAATTAGTTGAAAAGCCTCCTATTTTTCCACCTCGCAGAACATCCCATCGTCATCTGCCTTTGCTGAAGCAGGAGGTTCGTTTGCTTCTCTCCAAGCATGTGATAGAGTTGGTTCCGTTACTTCAATGTAATACAGGTTTTTTCTCCAACTTCTTCCTCATCAAAAATAAATCAGGAAAATGGAGACAAGTGATGGACTTGAGGCTCTTAGAAAAATACATAAAGAAACAACCTTTCAGGATGCTGTCCTTACAAGAAATCTTACAACTCATGAATACAGGGGACTATATGACATCACTGGATCTACTAGATGTGTACTTCCAGATCCCTATACATGCAAAGCATTGAAACGTTCGAGGTGGCAGTGTGCCATTACCAATTCAAAGTGCTCCCTTTTGGGCTACGCTTGGCTCTGAGTCTTCACGAAATGCATGGTCCCAGTGGCGACCCTCTTGAGAGATGGGCACCAGGTGTTCCCGTATCTGGACGACTAGCTTATAAAGGGTCCCACATTTCTCTGAGCAAGAAAATCTACATGAGCCTGTCTGCCGCTGTTCTGGACTCTAGGCCTCCAGCTGAACAGAGAAAAATTGGTAGTAGCTCTGTCCAGTTCAGCAGTTTTTCGGGGGGCAATTCTGAATGTGAATGTTTCCAAGTCTTTCTCAACTGCGGAGAGAGTTTTTTGCCTCGACACTAATGGCTTCCTTCTCTGGAAGAAGGTTTACTTTTGTCCGGAAGTGCAGGTCAATGTTGGGAATTATGTCATCTTACATTCTGTTGATACCAAGCTGTCGTCTTCGCATGCGACAGTTGCAGGAACATCTAGATGATCAATGAGTTCAATGCCAGGGAACCTTTGAGGACACAATATCAATTACCTCGACTATGAAGTTGGCAATGGCTTGGTGGAAGGACACAGCAAATATTTCTCAGGGCCTAGCGTTCATTCCTGTGCAGCCCCATATCATGACAACTGATGCTTCCCTGGAAGGCTGGGGAGCTCATTTGCAGGACTTGGAGATTCATGGAAATGGTCTGTACAGGAGGCATTGTAGCACATAATTCTTCTGGAATAGAAAGCGGTTTTCCTGGGCCTCCAGTCTTCTCTTCCCCAATTCCTCGGTGTTGGTAAGAACAGACAATACCACAGCGATGTTCTATCTCGCCAAGCAAGGAGGAACTAGATCCAGTGGCGGCCGGCATGACTCGCAGGTAGGGGGGCGGGGAGGTGGAGGTCACGCGGGTTTTCTGCGCAGGGGGGATGGGGGGGGGGGGAGGCACTCAAGTAAAAAAAATTAAAACTTACCTTACCGGGTTCCGCGCCGCCTCAGCTCCTGTCTGGGTCCCGCGTTTTCCTGCTGCTCGCCTGCTGAACAGAAAGCAGCCACAGGCAGCCTCCCCCCCCCCCCTGCCCTAAGCCAATCACAACGCTGCAATGACAGCGCTGTGATTGGTGCGGATGGCACCCAGCCGGGCACCTGTAGAGAGGCCATTTTCTCTATGTAGGCTGCATGCAGCCTACATAGAGAAAAGGCAGAGTGCGCATGACTGGTTTGGTCGGCCCCAGAAGGCCGAACAAACAGTCAGGGCCCACAACATTGGGCAAGCCACTCCTCCACGACCCGCCCGCCCCCAACCAGGCATACCCTTCTGCTTTCTCGCAGTGCGAGAAGCGGAAACATAAACGGTATTTAAAATACCATTTTATGTTTCTGCTTCTCGCACTGCGAGAAAGCAGTGGGGCAACGCTCCTCCGCCCTAATGGAGGAGGCTCCCCTGACGAGATCTTGTCTGCTCAAGCTCAGCAAATTTGGGAATGGTTGTTTCTCCACAACATCACTCTGAGAGTGGAACATATTCCGGGAGTAGAGAAAAAATGGGCAGATTCCTTCAAGAGAACTGAGAAACAGTGCCATGAGTGGGAACTGAATTAGCGGCAGTTACTGCAGGTGTTCCATCAATGGGGTACCCCAAATCTGGATCTCTTCCCCACCTTTCAAAACAAAAAATGCAGAATGTACGCCAGCAAGTTTCCACAGAAATGGTCTTTGGGAAATGCGTTCCAACTGGCTTAGACCGGAATGTTCGCTTATGCTTTCCCTCCCTTTCCGCTGATTCCCAAAGTCATTCGCAAGATGAAGGAGGAATCGTGCCACCTCATTCTGAAAGCTCCGCATGGCGATGGCAGTACTGGTTCAGAGTTTCTTCTCCTATCAAAGTGTCTGCATACTCAGTTCCAGTCGACGGAGGATCTTCTCTCCAGGAACGAGGGTTTGGTGGTCCATCCACAGATATGTTCGCTCAGCTTGTCAGCTTGGTCCTCACCACAATGAGTTTGTCCAACAGACTAAAGAGTTTGGGAGGCCTTTTTTGGGTCTACTCTCCTTTGAAGACTCTCCCTGAGGAATGGCAACTCAACACAGTCTTGCCTCAGCTCATGAGAAGTCCTTTCGAACCAATTCATAAGACAGACATGAGATATGTTTCTTGGAAAGTGACTTTTCTATTGGCACTTACTTCTGCTAGGAGGATAAGTGATATTCACGCCTTGACAATTTATGAACCATACTTACAGTACTGATGGATACATCTGCCTGTGGATTCCTCACCTTTTGAATTATCCCAATGCGCAGCATTCCACAGAAACTTTTCTCCTCAGCTCTCCCACGTCGACGAGGAAGTCACAATGGATTGGCTCCGCACGCGACTCCGCGTGACGTCATTGGAGCTATATGAAGATCTCGTTGGTGTGCTGACGTCCGTTCGCTTTCTTCTTCGCCGTCGCTGCATAACGTTTTTTTCCCAGGCTCTCCATTTCTTGGAGTTTCCTTGTTTCGGATTGTCTTAACTTTGCAAAGATGATCAGGTTTTAACCCATGCAGAGAATGTGGGAGTCAGATGTCCGTCACTGACCCCCATGAAGACTTTTTATGGTGTCTTACGTCGGACCACAACATTAGGGAGTGTACTTCGTGCCAGCTCAAGAATCCTAAAGCACTGAAGGAGAGAGAGGCCAAATTATTCATGGCCAAGAAGCAGAATGGGGGGTCGCTGGAGGTCGAGGTCCTGCTTCAAGTTGCCGACTCCGCATACTTCTAGGTCGTCGAAGAAGCATAAGAAAAAGCGGCGCCATGGTTCTTGGCGTCCCTCGCCAAAGGATGCGGCTCCGAAGTCAGTGTCTCCATGTCCCAGACGTCATCAAAGGGATGAGATCTCTGTTTCCTACATCTGAGGGGATTCTGGCCCTGTCGCCGTCTTCGAGAGCAGTTACTCCACTGGTTCCAAGAGATGCAACGCCTCTACTGTTGCCGAAGCTAACCACTCCACCTCTGGCTCCTGGGTCTCTGGCTCCTCAGCCGAACTTGCTGCCTCCCGACCGGCTTCAGTGCCTGTAAGTACCAGATCCGATGTATCCTGCTTTTCCGACTCCGGGTATAGATCCGTTGCATTTTTTAAATGCGATGTTTGGCTTGTTCGCCATAGCAGCAAACCCTACTGGTGCGCCTGTTGGCCCCATGGGTTCGTTAGCATACTCCCTGGGAGGTTTGACACCTCACTTTCCTCAGGCACCTCTCATGCCTTTTATGCCTATGGCTCCAGGAAGTTGGCCTCTTCCGACGCCGTTACAATCTTTGGAGGGGCGAGTGCCACTGGATGGTTCATTCCTGGCGCCGTCTGGTTCTGAACCAGTGTCAACTCCTGTTCCTGTAGACCTCCCTTCGACGTCGATCCCGAAGTCACCGCCGCCACGTCTGGTGCCTCTGACGCCTGTTCCGAGGATGAGGTCTGGGAGAGAGTTACAAAGGCTATTGGAGGAGGAAGAGTACCAGGAAGAGCATGGAGAGGCTGAGGGAGGGGAGATTGTGGATCCTGATCCGGATTTTGAAGGCTTATAAGAGGCTAGTGGTCTGGATACCTCTCCTGAATGGGAGCTTTCATCTCTAAAAGGTCTGCCGATGCAGGAGGTGACCACCTATCATGCTGTGATCAGGAAGGCTGTGGACTTCTTGGAATTGCTCCTTCCCACAGCAGAATTAAAGTCTAATATCCTGACGGAAGTGCCCCATCCTCCTTCCTCTATTTCAGAGCCTTTACTTCCCTTTAATGAGGCTTTGACAGAGCCCATTCTTGATGTCTGGCAGAAGCCGATGTGTGCTCCGGCGATGTCCAGGACCGTGGCAAGTAGGTATAAGGTGGCTCCGCGGGAGCCTGCTTTTCTGTCCACCCATCCTTTGCCGGAAAGCTTAGTCGTCTAGGCTTTGTGCTCCTCGAGGCAGTCTGCAGGTTCCTTCCCATCTACGCCTGCAGATAGGGACTCGAAACGCATGGAGCAATCAGCAAAGAAGGTGTTGTCGTCAAGGAGTTTGGCCCTCAAGTCAACAAATGCCACGTCTTTTGGGTTGCTACATCCACGCCCTCATAGACTCTGCCAGGGAGATGGTTCCAAAATTGCCCAAGGCTGTGCAAGGGCATTTCTCATGCGGTGCTGTTGGATGCCAAGTTGCTGCCCACCAGGTGATAGTCTGGTCTGGACACTGCTGATTTGGTAGCCAGGGCGATGGGATTGTCTGTGCACTTGGTTGCGTGGTCCTGATGTCCAGGCTACTTGACTGGATCTGCCATTTGATGAATCTCGCCTGTTTGGGGCGAAAGCGGATTCAGCACTGCAGCGTTTTAAAGACAGTAGAGCCACAGCAAGATCATTGGGACTTCAGTCTAAGCCCAGGAGCTTTGGACAGTTCCGCAAGTTTCATGGCTTTGGGAAGAACTTGTCCTTTTGTGCCAGGCAACAGCTGCAGCAACAGCAGGCAAATTCCTTATACAGATCCTATAGGGGAAAGGGCATAGGTCGTCTGCAGGGTGCTGTGCGACAACAGGTCTCCTCCTCTTCTGCCCCCTCCAACTGGTGCGGCAGGGAAGCGGCTCTAACTCCACCATCCTAGAGCATACTTGTCCTGTGGGAGGGCGGGTGTCCCATTTTTTACAACGTTGGAGGTCTGTTACTACAGATCTCTTGGTGTTGAACATAGTAGAGAATGGGTATGCCCTACCCATCCGGGAGTTCCCTCCTCCTTTCCCTCCCCATCGGGGCTTGTGCTTGGAAGAGCACCTTCTGCTTCTCCAGCAAGAGGTTCTGTCATTGCTGCAAAAAGGTGTGATCGAGGTGGTTCCGGAACAGGAAAGGGGTCAAGGATGCTACTCAAGGTACTTCCTGATTCCCAGAAAGGACTGCTGTTTGAGTCCGATCCTAGACCTCAGGGTTTTGAATTTGTACCTCAAACAGGAAAAATTAAAAATGTTTACCCTGGCTCAGGTTCTTCTTGCGCTGCAGAAGGAAGACTGGATGGTGTTAATTGATTTACAGGATGCGTATTTTCACATTCCCATCCTGAAGTCTCATTGCAGTTATCTCCGTTATATGGTGTGGTCTCAACACTACCAGTTTGCGTCCTTCCATTCGACCTTACTATCGCACCTCGGGTCTTCACAAAGGTGATGGCGGTGGTGGCATCACATCTCAAGGTCGGGGATTCCTGTTTACCCCTATCTGGACAACTGGCTGCTCAAAGCGAAGTCGCCAGAGATGGTCTTACATCATTTGAAAATAACAACTCAACTGTTGTTTGACTTGGGGTTTTCGATAAATGTACCGAAATCTCACCTGGTGCCCTCTCAGCGCAACCTGTTCATAGCGGCAGTACTGGACACTACTGTAAGCCGTGCCTCTCTGCCTCTACAGAGGGTTCAAGACATCCAGGCTATGATGACACTTTTTCAGAATAGAGCGGCTGTTCCAGTCCTGAAGGTCTTGCACCTGCTTAATCTGTTTGCTTCTTGCATACTGTTGGTCAACCATGCACACTGGCATATGAGGACCCTCCAGTGGTGCCTCCGCAGATAGTGGTTTCAACACAACGGAGATCTCGGAGGTGGTCAAAATCTCCAAAGAGACTGCAGCTGAGCTGTTATGGTGGAGTGTTCCAGGCAACCTGTCTCAAGGGAAGCCATTTCAACCTCCTCCGGTGGTCACAGTGATAATGGATGCCCCCACTCTAGGGTGGAGAGTCCATCTGGGGGATTTGGAGGTCAAAGGCCTTTGGTCTCCAGAAGAAAGATTGTTTCATATCAATCTTACAGAATTGCGGGCGATACGTTTGACTCTCAAGGCCTTTCTTCCCTCCCTTTGCGGTCAGTCGGTTCAGGTCCTGACGGGCAAACACAACAGTGATGTGGTACATCAACAAACAGGGAGGAGTAGGGTTGTATCTTCTTTGCAGAGAGGCTCTGCGACTCTGGTTCTGCGCTCCGGACCATCAGATTTGCGTGATCGCGAATCATCTGGCTGGAGAACTGAATGTGCTTGTGGGCAGTCTCAGTCGGCAGTATTCGGCCGATCATGAGTGGCGTCTCCATCCGGAGGTGGTCCTTCCCATTTTCAGGATGTGGGGTTTCCTCAGTTGGACTGGTTTGCCACAAACGAGAACACGCACTGTCCGGCATTCTGCAGTCTCCCGTATCCGATGCGGGGAGCGTTGGGGGACCCGTTTCAGTTAGATTGGGGCTCACAGCTTTTTTACACGTTTCCTCCTATACCCCTGATTCCTCGAGTTCTGAGGAAGATTCGCCAAGACTGGGTTCAAGTCATATTGATCGATCCCCGGATTGGCCGCGAAGGGTGTGGTACACAGACCTTCTTTACCTCTTATTGCACCCTCCTCTCTGTCTCCATCTCAGGGCAGACCTCCTCTCGGAGTCGCTGGGGCAGGTTCTATACCCCCACCTCCAGAGCCCGCACCTTCATGCCTGGAGATTGAACAGGGCAACCTGAGCTCTTTCTCTCTCCCACCGGATGTGGTGGACGTTATATTATCAGCCAGAAGACACTCCACCAAATCTGTCTATTCTGGTAGGTGGGCCAAGTTTGTTAAATGGTGTGGAGAGAGATCGATTGATCCTGTGCAGTCCCATTTGTCTGATGTTCTGAGTTTCTCTTTCCATAGCACAACAGGGTTGAACAGTAGCTACTGTTAAGGACTACTTGTCTGCCTTGTCAGCTTTTCTCTGTTTACCAGATCAACCCTCGTTGTTTAAATCTCCCATAGTTATGAGATTGATTAAAGGTCTCACAAATAGGTTTCCTCCCACTCCTTTTATCATGCCTCAGTGGGATTTGAATTTGGTTCTCACTTTCTTGATGAGTTCAACCTTTGAACCATTACATAGTTGTCCCTTGAGGTTCCTAGCGTTTAATATTTTTGGTTGCAATCACTTCCGCTAGGAGGGTAAGTGAGTTGCACGCTGTTGGCGCCAAGCCTCCTTTTCATCATTCCATGCGGATCAGATGGTTCTTAGGACCAGAGCTGCTTTCCTGCCTAAGGTGGTCACTTCTTTCCACCTAGGGCAGTCCATGACCTTACCCACTTTCTACCCTCCACCTCACTCTTCAAAGGAGGACTTCATCGCCTGGACCCCAAGAGGGCGGTCCGCTTCTACCTGGACAGAGCCAAGGACTTCAGCTTGGACTATCAACTCTTCTTCGGAAATGTGGGCAAGATGAAGGGCAAGGCTGTCCACGAAAGAATGCTGTCCAGGCGGATCATCCTCTGTATCAAGATCTGCTACATCTTGGTCAAGAAGGAGCCTCCTAAAGGTATTCGAGCTCATTCTACCAGAGCTAAGTCTTCGGCTTTAGCTAGAGGTGTCTAGACATCTGCAAGGCGGCAACTTGGGCCTCCCTCCACACTTTTGCGAAGCACTATTGCTTGGATTCGGAGGTGAGGAGGGACTGTCATGTTGCACATTCTGTGCCGCAGGATTTTTTGGTTTAGGCAGGCACCGTCTGCCGGGAGCGGGACTGCTTAGGGATTCATTTCAACAGGTGAGGAATCCACAGGCAGATATGTCCATCAGAAGAACAATTTACTTACCTTCGGTAACGCTTTTTCTGGTGGATACAGTATCTGCCTGTGGATTCCTCACTGATCCACCTGCCTCCCCGTTGCCTCTCTGCTTATACTGAAAATTAATCAATGTATATCTTGTGTGATTTATTGTTGGAATCATGTGATGCTTGGCACTAGGAAATATCTATGATGAAGAATTTCTAGTTTTGGCTGTGTTTCTATACTGTGTATACTTGTGAAATGTTATCGGTTCACCCATTCGCCTCAAAGGCACGGAAAAAATGGGTGGAACTTACGTCAGCACGCCAACGAGGTCTTCTTATGGCTCCGATAACGTCACGCGGAGTCGCGTGCAGAGCCATTCCATTGTGACGTCCTCGTCGACATGGGAGAGCTGAGGAGAAAGGTTTCCGTGGAATGTTGCGCTTTGGGATAGTTCCAAAGGTGAGGAACCCACAGGCAGATACTGTATCCAACACAAAAAGCATTAGCGAAGGTAAGTAACTTGTTCTTTCGGTATGACAGAGTCATTACAAACTAATCCTAAATTCATTCTGAGAGTGCCAATCTAGTTTCACCTAAACAAACTTATTGTGTTGCCAACATTCTCCAGAAAACCTTCGTCTGCAGCGCAGAGAGCTTTACAGTCTCTAGATGTCAGATGCTGTCTCAAGTTCTACCTCGATAGAACCAAGACTTTTAGGAAATTTGATCAACTCCTGATTTCACAGAAAAAGGGTCAGGCTTTATCACAGACAAGTATTGCTCATTGGGTCTCTGCAGCCAGCACCTTTTGTCATGAGAAAGCAGGAAGACCATTGACTGCACGGGTGAAAGCACATTCTACAAGAAAGGTTGCTGCTTCTTCAACCCTGGTTGCAGGTGTATCGTTACCAGACATCTGCAGGGCGGCTATGTGGGCTAATGCCTACACCTTCACGAAGCATTATTTTCTGGATTCCGTGAAGAAGGCAGATGATGCTGCTGGGCAGGCGATGTTACTTCACTTGTTTCATTAAGGTACACACACTTTTGGTTATCTTCAAATGCTGTATGTTTATGGTGCTTTTTGCATAAGTATGTCACAATTGTTATGCAATGCTTTTCATAGATTATTCAAAATAGTGATATTGATCTTAAATTTTGTTTGTTTCATGGTGGAATGGTTTCCTTCCTTACCGCAATCTCTTTGGTACTGCTTTTTAGTCTGTTTCAAGCATGTGTTTCTATGAAAGATACAATGCTGGAGAAGAACAAGTTGCTTACTTGTACACTGTGGTTCCCCAGTATTGATATCGTTCATAGATTCACATGCAACATTCCCTCCTCCCTGTTAAGGCTCACCACTCTCTATACCTCTTATTTTCCTTTATTTGCACTAGTGCTCGAAATCTGAGGTATGGTGGCTCTGCAGGGGATGAGTGCTTCAGGGTCTCTATTCTGATTTGGTTGAAGTTTGAATGCATTAAAACAATGTGAATTGGTTAGCAATGTCTATTGTTCTCAATGCGATTCCTAATCCTTCGGTATTAGCACAGCTTTTATTACAGTTAACGTGGGACTCCCACCATGACGACAGGGAAGATTCAAGCATGTGAATCTATGAAAGGTATCAATTCTGGAGAACCACAGTGTACAGGTAAGTAACTTGTTTTTTATTCAAACAGGTTACATCAAGGCCAAAAGCACCATGCCAGTTCCACCAAAATCACATTCCACTAGGAAAACAGGTGCATCAATGGCTTTTTAAGGAAGCATTCCTATAACTGACATCTGCAAGGCAGCTACATGGTCAACTCAACACATATGTACTAAAGACCTATTGGATGAGCAGTACTAAAAATTCTTTTGTTTCAAACATCTATAACATTTACTGGCTAGCCACCTCAAGAGAAGTACTGCTTAATAGTCTATGCAGAGTATGTGTCTCTACAGCCACACATCTATTCATTGCATGTAGTGCTGTAGATTCACACGTGCCCACCAACATCCTCGGAAGTCATTGGTTGTCACAGATGCTAATTACAACCTACATATATTGACTTTCTTAGCATTCACATTGCATAGTCAACACTATGGACTGTTTCTAGCTCAACCATATATCCGAAAAACAATCTGAAGGTGGAGGCTGTGACTATGCACATTACCTACAAGAGCCACAGGATCTCGTGACTCAAAGGACTTTGTAGAAGATGAACATGTTGCAAACGTCTGAGCCCAACGCTTGATGGCAGGAGTATTCAGAGCATGTGATTCTACAGCACTACATGCAACAAATATATGCTTACAGGGTAAGTAACACATAATCCTTTCAATTTGATGATGGTGAAATTTAAAAAAATGTCAGTGTTGCCCATTGGGAAATCGTTTGTAATGGTATGCACGCTCTTAATGAAAGTTTTGACAAAAGCCAGCTAGAACTCAAATCAGTCATTTTTACCTACAACTCATTTATTCAAGTGAACTCAAAATGTCCTTTATATTTTGAATTAACACTGCAGGTTTAAACCTATTGAAGAAATCTGGAAGGGCACAATATCGCTCTCCTTCAGATCCAGGTTTTCTGATATATTGCAATCACCAGTGGAAGTAGCCTCTTGACAGAATACCTCACAAGAGAAAAGGAGAAGTGGGAAGATCTTGACCGCTTCCGGGTGACCAAAGTAGAGGATTCAAAAAAGAACCTTTTACATTGGTGCATTCCTCATATAGATTGGTTGGCCACTTCCGAAAGCTTAAAATACAAATCTATTGTATACATATTTCTGAAAGAGATCTTCCTATGGAATATCTATTCCAGAATTTGGTGGTGAAAGATGCTCTACCCTTTTATTCCTCTTTCACTAATTGCTAAATGTTATAGCAAATTCAGCTAGTTGAATTATCATTATGTTCCTTATAGATCTAGCCTAGAGCTAACATTTTCGGTATTTAAACCCAGTTTGTCCTTCAAATACTTCTTGCCTAACAGCCTGAAATCCTTTGCTGGATGGCAAAGTACATTCCCCATTGAAGTTCATTATTACTGAAATTGGGGCTTATTACATGAAGCATTACTGCATTGCAATCCAAGCCTGCAAGACTACATATCTGAAAGAGACACGTTAGTGACAGATTCCTTACCTTAGAATATCCCCAGGCGTCAGGCTGGATCCGGAAAGTTTTTTGCGTAGCAGTACCCTTGCGCGTCGGCAGGCGTCGTGCGGCTCCGCGTCCATCGTCGGCGTCGTGGTCGCCGGGATGACGTCGCGGGCAGTACTTAGACGCCGCCCCTGCGCGCTGACGTCAGTTCTTCTTTTTCCGCGCCAGTAAGCGCAGATCCGGGAAGAGCAGTGCCCTAGTCAATTTTTGACTATCCTTTTTGTGATTTTTCACTGTTTCTCCAAACGAGTCTTCACGACTCCTAAGGTGTCGTAGGGATGCCCAGCTTTAAGCCCTAAGAGGCCTGTGCTCGCATGATGTCGATCACGGACCCGCATCTCGATTGTCTCTTCTGTCTCGGCCGAGACCACGACACAAAGTCGTGCCCTGACTGCCGGAAACTTCATCCAAAGGCTTTGCGAGAGCGGTCTCGAAAGCTGCTCGAGGTCCGGCAGTCGGCTCCGCGCCGCACCAAGCCCCGGTCCCGGGAGAGGTCGAGGGGCCGGACGCGGAGACCCCACCGTTCGTCGGAATCCAAGTCTTCGCGCTACTCCGGTAAGTCGAAGCACAAGAAGTCTAAGCGGCGTCATCGCTCTAAGACTTCGCCTCGCCGGTCTCGCGACTCGGCTGAGGCCCCAATCGGCACCGTCCCCGCGGCCCCGGACATGCCTGTAGAGCCGCCCCCGAATTACCCGTTCTTTCCGGGGTCGGGGGCGACTCAGGCCGAAATACAGGAATTCCTGTCGGCCATGGCCCGCCTCATCGGGCCTTCAGGTCCCTCCGGTGCGCCTTCGGGCCCCGCGGGCCCTGATGGGGTTGCCCCGGCGCCGCCGTCGACTCGGGTCCCAGCGCCGCTTGTCCCACCAGCCTTCATCCCGGCCTCGGCTCCGGCCCCGGCCTCGATCCCGGCTCCGGTGGTGCCGCAACCCACATCGGCGCCGGTTGACCTAACGACGCCTCCGCCGACGCCGATGTCCCCGGTGCCGTTCCTGACGCCGTCCGAGGCTCCGGACGACGTCGTTCCCCGGTTCTCTCCGGCTCCGGACATGGAGCCGGACCGACGTCGCCTGACGCCGGTTCCGGCGCCGATGAGACCTTGGGTCCCAAATGTCCCTCCTCCTCCATATTTTGAACCAGAGGAGGACCAGGAGAGCTGGGAGGGGTCTGAGGACCCTCTCACGCAACAGTGTGAGTTTGACCCGGACTGGGTTGAGGAACTTGGGAATGCCAGTGGTCTAGACACCTCCCCTGACACTGGCATGCTGTCTCCTCCCGTGGCTACGGAGGAGGGGGCTAATTTTGCAACGGTGTTGCGTAGAGCTGCTGGAGCCTTACATCTCTAGTTGCCTACTGTGGCCGTCAGGACTAACCTCCTGACAGAAGTGCTTCAGCCGGCGGCTTCCTCTTCGGAGACTGTGCTGCCGTTTAATTATGCACTCACTGACGTTCTTTTGGGTACCTGGTCCAAACCCACCACAGGGGCTCCCGTGGATAGGAACGTGGCCCGACGCCATCGCCCTGCTCCGGGCGACCCCCTGTTTCTCTCCCAACATCCCACCCCTGAGAGCTTGGTTGTCCAAGCCTCTGCCTCCCAAACCGCCTTCCCTACCGCCCCTCCGGATAGGGAATCCAAACGCCTGGACCAATTTGGGAAGAAGGCTTTTTCTTCCTCCAGTGTTGGCTTGCGGTCCGTTAACACCGCTTGCCTTTTGGGCCGATATACCCACTCCCTGTGGGATTCGGTGGCGGCTGTTTTGCCGCAGTGTTCTGAGGAGGTCCAGACACTGCTTACCCGCGCCATTGCGGAAGGGCGAGATGCGGCTAAATACACCATCCGTTGTGGCCTTGATACCGCCGACTCGCTGGGCAGATCGCTTGCTACGACGGTGGCGCTCCGTCTCCACGCCTGGCTGAGGACAACTGGTTTCTCGGGTGATGTCCAGAATACACTCATGGACATGCCCTTTGATGGAGTCGGTCTTTTGGTTCAAAGGCAGACCATGCGCTGGAGCGGTTTAAGGACTCACGGGCTACGGCCAAGTCCCTGGGCCTTTCTGTTGTACGCCCTCCGCTCAGCTCTGCTTTTCGCCCCTTTCGTGGCCACGGAAGGGGCGCCCAGTCACGTCAGATGCCCAGCCACCGGCCCGCACAGCCAGCGTCTCACGCGTGGCCGAGGACGTGGATACCGCCGTGGCGGTTCGGGCAACCAGCGTGCGGGTCAGGCCACCACCTCCAACCCGTCCGCGGCCTCCAAGCCCTCCTAGTCCCTCCTTTCCGGTGCACGGCACGCCAGTAGGGGCAGGGTCCGCCATCACCTTCACCACTGGCGTCCCATCACCTCGGACAGGTGGGTCTTGGACATTCTCCGAAGGGGCTACTCCCTCCCCTTCGAGACCACCCCCCAGCCATGCCACCTCAATTCCACCGCATGTCAGGGGATCACTTGGTACTTCTACAGAAGGAATTCACGGCCCTCTTGGCCAAGAGGGCCATCGAGCATGTTCCGACCCCAGAAGTAGGTCGTGGTTGCTACTCCCACTACTTCCTGGTGCCCAAAAGGACAAGGAGGACATGCGTCCTATCTTGGACCTCCGGAACGTCAATCGCTTCCTCCGGAAGGAGAAGTTCAAGATGCTCACCCTAGCTCAGGTCTTGACTGCCCTCGACCCTGGAGACTGGTTGGTAGCGTTGGACTTGCAGGACGCTTATTTTCACATCCCCGTCCTGCCGGCCCACCGGCGTTACCTGCGGTTCACGGTAGGCCTCGAGCATTTTCAGTTCACCGTGCTCCCCTTTGGCCTTACAAGTGCCCCTCGGGTGTTCACCAAAGTGATGGCGGTGGTCGCAGCTCATCTGCGCCGGGCAGGGGTTCCAGTCTTCCCCTACCTCGACGACTGGCTGCTGAAGGCGGGCTCGTCCCAGGCAGTCGTCTCCCACCTCCAGACTACGGCCGAACTCCTGCACTCGCTGGGGTTCTCCATCAATGTGCCGAAGTCGCATCTGATTCCTTCTCCACAGCTCCTTTTCATCGGAGCAGTTCTGGACACGACGCAGTTTCAGGCCTATCCTCCCGAACGGCGAGTCCGGGATATTCAGGCTATGATTCCGATCTTTCAGCCTTTATCCTGGGTTTCGGTACGGATGACCCTGAGGCTGCTGGGCCTCATGGCCTCCTGCATCCTGCTGGTCACTCATGCCAGATGGCATATGCGGGCTCTGCAGTGGGACCTGAAGTTCCAGTGGGCGCAGCACCAGGGCAACCTGTCCGATCACGTCCAGATCTCGGAGGGGACTGCAAAACAATTGCAGTGGTGGCTCTCGAACCGGCATTGGGTCATGGGCAGATCCCTCTCTCTTCCCCAGCCAGAGCACACAGTTGTGACGGACGCGTCCCTTCTGGGATGGGGCGGTCACATGAGGCGATCCGACTTGCACTCAAGGCATTCCTTCCCTCTGTCAAAGGGAAGGTAGTGCAGGTGTTCACAGACAACACCACCGCCATGTGGTACTGCAACAAACAAGGCGGGGTGGGGTCTTGGACCCTTTGTCAGGAGGCTCTGCGCCTCTGGACATGACTGGAACATCAGGGCATGTTCCTGATGGTTCAACACCTGGCAGGTTCCCTGAACGCCAGGGCGGACGAACTCAGCCGCAGGTGCATGATGGATCACGAATGGCGTCTTCACTCGGAAGTGGCGCAAGGACTCTTTGTACAGTGGGGAGAGCCTTGGTTAGATCTATTCGCCACCGAAGAGAACGCGCAATGTCATCAGTTCTGCGCGTTGGAATTTCCAAGGCGGCACTCGCTCGGCGACGCTTTTCGTCACGAGTGGAGTTGCGGTCTATTGTACGCCTTTCCGCCTATACCACTTCTACCCAGAGTGTTGAAGAAGATTCGGCACGACCGGGCCCAAGTCATTCTTGTGGCTCCGGACTGGGCTCGAAGAGTTTGGTATCCCGAGCTACTCAGTATGAGCGTGGATCCCCCGATCCGTCTGCCTCTTCGGGAGGATCTTCTGTCGCAGCAGCAGGGGACGGTCCTCCACCCGAACCTGTCCAGCCTCCACCTGCTTGCGTGGCGATTGAGCGGCGGCAGTTGATTCCTTTCCACTTGCCTCCCGAAGTTTGTGATGTGATTCTGGCAGCCAGGCGTCCCTCCACTAAGGTGGTATACGCCTGCAGGTGGAACAAGTTTGTGGCATGGTGCACAGCAAAGGCTGTGAATCCCCTTTCTGCCCCTCTCTCTGAGGTTCTCCTGTTCCTTCTTTCCCTGGCCCAACAGGGTTCTGCCCTGGGTACCATCAAGGGCTATCTTTGTGCCATCTCGGCCTTCCTCAGGCTTCCTGATCAGCCCTCCCTTTTCAAGTCCCCTGTTGTTAACAGGTTTCTAAAAGGCATTACACACCTCTTCCCTCCTGTTCCGTTTGTGATGCCTCAGTGGGACTTGAACTTGGTTCTTACCTTTCTTATGTGCGCTCCCTTTGAGCCTCTACATAACTGTCCTCTTCGTCTTCTGACTCTGAAGACTGCCTTTCTGGTGGCCGTCACCTCCGCTCGGCGGGTGAGTGAGCTCCAGGCTCTATCATGTAAACCTCCCTTTCTGTCTGTCCATCCAGACAAGGTTGTTCTTAGGACGCGTCCGTCCTTCTTGCCAAAGGTGGTTACTGCCTTCCACATTGGGCAGACCATCACTTTGCCCACCTTCTTTCCGCCTCCGCATCCCTCCAGAGAGGAAGAGAGGCTCCACCGTCTGGACCCAAAACGTGCGCTTTCCTTTTACATCGACCGCACACGCCATTTCCGGGTGGATGACCAGCTCTTTGTTGGCTACGTGGGCGCCAAAAAAGGTCGGGCGGTTCAAAAGAGAACCATCTCCCGCTGGGTAACCTTGTGTATCAAAGCCTGCTATTCTTTGGATAAGAAGGAGCCTCCTGTTGGGCTGCGTGCCCATTCCACCAGGGCAACGGCTGCTACCACGGCTTTGGGCCGCGGTGTTCCGCTGCGGGATATCTGTCAGGCAGCTACGTGGGCCTCGCTGCACACGTTTACAAAGCATTACTGCCTTGACAGTCAGGTCCGGAGGGACGGCTTCTTTGGCCGTTCTGTCCTCCAGGACTTCCTTGTCTGATCTTTGTTCGCAGACCCACCACCGGGGTTGGTATTGCTGGGGTATCTATTCTAAGGTAAGGAATCTGTCACTAACGTGTCTCTTTCAGATGCACAAGTTACTAACTTGTGTAACGATATATCTGTAAGAGACAGTAGTTAGTGACAGATTCCTTACCGCCCCACCCATCCTCCCCGTTCTGCGAACTGATTTCTAGGGTTAAGGACATCCCTTTCAGGGCCCTAGTATTTTTCAGACACCTATGTCAGCTTCTTGCATGGCTCTCCTGGCGCGGAAAGTCGTGTACAGAACTGACGTCAGCGCGCAGGGGCGGCGTCTAAGTACTGCCCGCAACGTCATCCCGGCGACCACGACGCCGCCGACGGACGCGGAGCCGCACGACGCCGCCTACCGACACGCAAGGGTACTGCTACGCAAAAAACTTTCCGGATCCAGCCTGACGCCTGGGGATATTCTAAGGTAAGGAATCTGTCACTAACTACTGTCTCTTACAGATATATCGTTACACAAGTTAGTAACTTGTGCGTTACAAGAAGCTATTTCTGTTTGGACGTTATCTGCATCCATGATGTGAGCAATTTGTGTGCCCCTTAGAAGCAGCCCCCGCTTGTGTACTTTATCTAATTAATTAAAGCGGACTTCATCACGTACGCTCCCTTGGGTTCGTCTCAACTGTTAGGCTTATCTGCTGTTAACCATTGCTCCTTCAGTGAAGCAGGCGTGGCTTAACTCTTCTTAGATGTACTTAAGAGATTTGCTGCAGTCCTTATCCAATTCTCACTCATTCCAATTTATTTGCAGAGTTGATGCCTCCCTCTCACCTCATCCCTTGTGTGCCAGTGTAGATTTGCCATCTTAAATACCCACATTGGAAAGCAGCCTTTAGCACTCCTCTTAATTGTGGTTGCAGTAATGTGCTAATGTAATTTTTGCTATCTTTGCTACTGTAGGGTGTTACATGTGTTTTAGGAATAGAATAGTTCTCAGGATTTATCTCGGAATGACACATTTTGATATTAACAAGTGATTTGTGTGCCTGAAACTTAAGTTTTTGGGATGTACACTGTTCCTGTCAGTTTACTTGCTTAAAGTTTCATCTGATTAGACTTTGTATACTTTTAATGCCACATAGGCACTTCAGTACTTTTGGAAAGAATGATATATTTCAGTGGACCGGTATTTTTTTGTTGCTTAAGAGTCTTTTCACTGCAAAGAGAAAATGGCAGTCTTGACCTCTTGATAGATCGTTTCTGCTATTGAATACTGCAATCAGTATGGCTATCTTAGAGGTAAAGAACATATTTTTCTTGAGGTCACTCCCAAAATAACACACATTGATATCGGCAGCCGTGCAGAAATCTACAAAGATGCTAGATGAGCAATAGTTGACAGTATTTGGAGCTATTACTGCAAGGATACCAGCCCAAGTGCTGATTTGAAGCGACTAATCACGTGTGAAAAACCTCTTTAGGAGGTCCTATGATTTTTTTAAATGCAGCTTTTTCTAGGGTGAATTTCTTTAATTGTTGCTATTACACTGTAAATTACAAGCATCCTCAAAGAGGATCTGATGCTGCAGGAAGAAAATAACTTTTAACACTGATTTTTATTTTCTTCTTTCCTCTGTCATGGATCTAGTAGGAATGTAAATTGAACATTAGGAGAAATAATTGAGACCTGTTAGTGCCACTAGGACCAAAGAATTATATACTAATTTATTATCCTCCTTGGGGAATGTGCTGTATGCATCAGACGTGCCGTTTAATAATGAAGTGGAGTAAAATAATTGTGCTTGGAGAGAGAATTAGTGTGACTGCCCCAATTGAAGTAGAACAATAAAATCTGACAAACATACCATGGGATAATAACCTGATTCTGGATCACTGTTTTTTCCAAGCAAAATACTAATGCTTGAGAGCCTAGTCTGTCTTATAATTTCATAATTATTTCTGATGGATACGTCTTCCAGAAGAAACCTTTTTTTATGAATAGCCGCCATGCGCCAGTCCGGATCAGAAGCTATTTTCCCAGCAGTAGCTCTCCGGCATCACCAGGTGGCACCATGTGATTTCAGCCATGACACTGCCTGCCAAATGTGAAATTGGAGTATATCAGGTGCCCACAGGTGCTCTGGTGTCCATTCGTGTTTTTCAGGGCCTCTTCAACAGAAGTCTGGAGCTCTTTCAGGGAGTCAAAAACGGCAGCATATCAAGTTCCCTCCATCTTTGCTGGCTCGGCTGCCTCAAAGCCACTCTGATTCCCCACCTTCCTCCCCTTTAATTCACCACCTTCTAGTGGGGTGGTGAAGGTTCTCCCATTTTTCCACCATTTGGGAGAAGATCACAACGGATTGCTGTCTCATCCAGCTAATACACAAGGGGTATGCTTTTCCTAATCTGTCGTCCCCATTGGGCTACTCTCCTACCACCCCATGTTCTCCAGCACATGCATCAGTTTTGGAGGCAGATGTTCTTCCACTGCTGAACAAATGGAGGCCACAGAGGTGGTGCTTCTTGAAAGAATGGGCACACAATTCTATTCCCTTTTACTTCTTAGTTCTTTGGAATGAGAGAAGTCAAACCCATCCTTGACCTTTGCTTTTTGAACCTATTCATTCAGCAAGACAAGATGTTGTAATTGAGCCAGGTGTTGAACGTGGGGATTGTCTGGCTCCCCTGGGCCTCCCGGACACCTACTTTCAACTTTCTGTCTTCCTGCCCTCAGACGTTACCCGAGGTTCACAGTGGGATCTCAGCAATCAGTTTATGGTGTTATAGTTTAACCTGACAACAGCACCAAATTTTCTTTTTTCTCTTTTAAAATTTTCGTCATTAATATGAACCATGAAAACTGCTACAGAATTAAATAAGCCTGACATTTTTCCACTGCACAATCACACCGCATTTCTTCTTGAAAGTGCCGCAGTTGTGGCAGCTTCACTACAGAGCAGGAGTGCATGTTTTCCCATACTTGGACAACTGGCTGGTGAAAGCAGGTTTCCTGTGCTGGTCAAGGATCATCTTCAGTGTACTATAATTCTTTTCCATGACTTGGACGTTACCATCAACTCCTGGAAATTTCTCGCAGAGCTCGACTTTCCTTTGGGCGGTGCAGGACTTGACCTACATGAAGGCCTTTCCTTCTCGGAGGATAGTTGAGATTCAAGAAAAGATTCTGATGTTTCTAACTCGTACACAGATCCTGGTTCTGCAAGTCCTAAGCCAGCTGGGCCTGATGGCCTTGTGCGTACTTTTGGTGCTACTCACCATATGGCAGATGAGTCCTTCAGTGGCACCCGAGAAAGCAGTGGTGCAGCACTAGGAACGCCTCTTGGCTCGCGTGTAGCTTTTCCAGTCAATTCATCAGTATTTGCATTGGTGGATGATCCACTCCTACCCTTTTGGTGACTTGTCTCTTCAGCCCACCACAGGCACAGGCTACCACAGTGATGGACGGCGATTTGCTTGGCTTGGGTGCCCATTAGGGTGACATGACAGTGCAAGGTCTTTGGTCAACATCAGAGCATAGCCTGCTTATAAACATGCTGGAGCTGCAGGTGGTCTTCCTTGTGATGCAGCAATTCTCCCTTGCATTTCAGGTAGCACCATTCAGGTTCTGTCAGATTAACACCACCACTGTCCATTATATTAACAGACAGGGTGGTGTGGGGTCAAGGACCATATGTTGAGAGGTCATTCGCCTGTGGCAGTGGGTGTAGTGATGGGGAATTTCCCCCATAGCAGCTCATCTTGCAGGTTCCCTCCGCATGAGAGCAGATGTTCTGAGTCTCCCCTTTGAGGACCATGAGTGAGAGCTACATTGCAAAGTGATCAACATGATACTCTCCACACTGGGTGTCCTTACAAGCAACTTTTTTCCGGGACAGGAAATGTCCTCAGTTTAGTGCCATACACTTTTGTCCAAATTGGGTCCCGGAGGACGGCTTTAGATTCAGTTTGCCACAAGGCTTGAAATACGTCCAAGCACAAGTATAAGAAAGTGAAGCAGGATTCGCCTCACCACTTACTACAAAGACACGGTGCAAGGGTGTCAAGATTTCTGCACTCCCTTGTGGTCCCTGGCCATGGGACCAATTCCTCAGCTAATCCTAATTCGCCAGAGTTTCCCTGGTCATTATCTACCCTGCAACAAATCGAGGCCTTCAAAGAGGCCATTCTGCAAATCTTTAGTGTGCTTCCAGCTCGATCTGGCACACCTTTGGGACTCATGGAAACGCAAAGGCTTCCATTTGGGTTATCCTGCACCTCTGTCCTGTGGGACCCATTACTTGGACCATACCGACTCCAGTACAGACTTCCACTCCAGCCTACAGATCTACACTGGTCCCAGATGCCATTACTGACTCCATCGATACCGCTGCCGCGACACCAGTACTGACTCCTCTGGTGCTGGTTGATGATCCAGTGCTGAAGCCAATATCTGGTCCCTAACCAACATCTGCCGGTGTTCAAGCGTTGCTGAGCTACACAATTACAAATGCGCAACCAATTATCATACTGCCTAACTAACCAGTGCCTCTACCGCATCACAACTATCAGCAGAGGCTTCATTTTCTTTTTGTTTGTGAGTTTGATCCTGTGCCAAAACAAGGTACACTTCAGGATACTAGTGATGATGGTGAGGGGCGTGACACATACTCCCTTAATTATACCGAAGATGCTTCCTCTAAGACCAGAGCTTGGCTCGCCACATAGGCCACCAATGGAAGAAAGTGTCTCGTTTGCTGTGGTGGTTTGGAGGGCAACTGACGTACTAGAATTACAGCTGCCCTCCATTAAGACTTAGATGAATGGTCTAATAAATTGTGGAGCCTGGGCCAGAAGCATCAGAGCCCATGCTTCCTTTTAACGAAGCCCTCACAAATACTTTGGTACCTATTTGGTCGAAACCATGTTCTTGCCCGCCTATTGACAGGTAGCAGGTATCATAGGCAATGCCTAATGAGACAGATGTTCTCACCAAGCACTCTGCTCTGGAGAGTCTGATTGTACTGACTACGAGTAAGGTGAATCCTAATTTATTTCTGACCATATCCCTAGATGGAAACTGATTGATGACTTTGGCAAGCATATGTTTTCTCCTGCCTAGAACTGAGATCCGTAAACACAATATGTCTGATGGGCTAATATACATTTGCCCTTTGAGATATGGCCAGAGAGATCTTACCAATGGCCCAGGAGGACCTTAGGGTCTCTTTGGCTCAGAAGATTTATGACTGGCAGAACATAGAGAAGTATGTCATCTGTACTGGCTTGGATACCTGGAACTCCATTGGCAGGGCCTTGAGTACCAGTGTTGTGCTTTGCATAAACATGTGGATGTGATCAACCGGATTTTGCATTTAATAGGTCTTTCTTCTTTGGACACAAGGCGGACGTCACTCTGGAATGCTTTAAAGATAGTAGAGCTGAAGCTCATTCCCTAAGGCTGTTGACCCCTGCAAAATAAGTTCCCCACCAATAACAAATATTTAGGGGCTTTTCCAAAGGGCTGATGTGTAGGTTAATGAGAGGCTGCAGAGACAGTGATGCACCAGACAGCCCAGTCCTTTCGGGCTGGGGTCTCTGAGTCTACAGAAAGCGCACAAGCCAGCAGGAGCACCAGTTCTCCAACTCATCTTGCCCTGATATAATGGATATTGAACTGTGAACTGCTTTAGCTTGTCCATCGTGGCTCATGCCCAGCGGGGTAGAGGTGCAGGATGCAGGATTCAACACTTACTCCCAGGGTGACAATACACATATTGAAGATTGGTCTTGATTATTATTCAAAAGTGCTGTGCCCTTCCTTTTCTCGCCCCCCTCCCCCCCCTCCATATTTCTTCTGCACTAAACAAATTTTGTGAGAGCATTTGTCCATCCGGCTGCAGGAGGTATGTCTGCCTCTTACTATCCAAGTGTTCCATAGAGTGGGTACTGGATTTGGAGAAAGGTGACGTTATTCCTGCTATTTCTTCATCCTGAAAAAGGACGCGTGACCCCTGAATTCAAAAAGTTCACTTTTGCCTGGATGCTTTCTACTCTGGTACTGGACTTGATGGTGTCCTTGGACTTGCGAGCCACGTATTTTCATTTATTCATCCTGCAGTCCTTCAGTCGTTACTTGTGGTTCAAGTTCGGCCAGGAGCATGCAGTGGTGGCTGCCCATCTTCGGAGGTCAGGAGTTCCTGTATTCCCATCATTCTTTCTGGTAGATACTGTATCTCCAGATTCAGCATTGCCTTCCCAACCATCTGTGCTATGGAATGGCATCTCTTTAACATCTAGAAAGGTTGCAGATTAGTGATCAGCACACTTACCAACAATTGTTCATGTTCCACGTCTGATGTTGTGGAAAGGGAAAGAGACAAGAAACTGATGTCCACTATAAAAGGTGGCGCTTATATGGTCCGTCACTTTTGGGGCAATATGGAGTTAATGCAGATCCACTGGACATCACCTATTGGTGGGTAGGTGCATGCTACAAATTTCTCCACATCCAATCTGATGCCTGGGGGCTAACTTAATGTGACAAGTCTGCGGTTGGATAGAGCACCCACCAGAAAGAGCATTACGAAAGGTAAGACACCAGTTTGTTTCAGTTGTGCTCTCTGTATGCCTTGGAACAATTGCGAGCCTCTGACACCACCATATCAGTTGGTGCCTATGATGATTGATGAGGTGCTCCTCTGACATAATGGTGGGATTTCTTTGCATATTGTGTGCATTTTTTAATAAAACTGTGCAGATACTTCACAGTTGTAGCACAGTTTTCTTGGAGACAGCAAACCACAAACAATAGTGAGTGCCAGGCTTGTTTTTTTAAACATTTTGTGTCAAAAGTTCTACGTAGATGAGCATGTCGGAGCTTTATCGTATGAACATTTGTAGAGTGAGACATCTAGGCAACCTGCATCAATTTTATCCCATTGAAACAAGAACATAATAAATAAACCTGTTGTGCCATGTTAACAGTAAAGTCACGTGTAAGGTCTCCCCCTGGACATCTTAATGGGTCAATCTTTGAATTGTAGCCTGTTATGTGTTATGTTATAGAAAATTTCTAAAGTGCACGCACACCAACAGGTCTCTTGGCGCTGAGTTAAGAAGTCACCATTTGTGAAGGTTCGTGTTTAACTATATGCTTGGGTGAAAGCCATGTTTTCAGTTTTTTCTAAAGTACATGTAGTCTGTTTATTGTTTTATTTTAATGGGCAAGGAATTCCAAAATTGGGGTCCTTGTATGGAAAAACGCGACCCTGCCGTTTACGTCTGAATCTGGGGACCACCAATAGACTCGTATGCGCAAATCTAAGAGTGCGCTGCGGGGAGTATCTATGAATCCTTGAGGATATGTACTTGGGGCCTATGCCGTGAATAGCTTTAAAAATGATGCAGCCCGTCTTAAACATGGATCGCTGCTCCACCGGGAGCCAGTGAAGCTCCTTCATCAGAGGCCTAACATGGTAGCACCTAGGTTGTTGGTAGATGATTCTGGCAGCTTGGTTTTGTATCAGTTGTAATCGATAGTTTTGGTTGCACGGAAGACCTAAAAAATCTTCTAATTTTCCTAACTTTCCGTAATTGGAAAAAACAGGAGGAAGTGACCGAACTCATCTGGGATCTCATGGATAGGTCTGCGTCTGTTTGAATGCCGAGGCTCTTTATCGTGCTCTTAGGAATAGGTACAGAGCCTAGCTCCAGAGGCCAATGATCAGGGGTCCAGTGGATGAGTTTATTATTGGGGATAATAATCTCGGTTTTCTCAGAGTTGAGTTTTAATTGGTTTCGGTTTATCCAGTTCCTAATGTACAACATGGTGTTCCTTAGAGACTCTTTGGAGTCAGCTGAGTCATTGATAGTAAAAATCAGCTGCATATCATCTGCATAGTTATAGATTTTTACCTTCATTTGTTGAAGCGTGCGTATTAGGGGACGAATATTGATATTGAAAAGATAGGGAGACAGAGAGGAGCCCTGCGGTACTCCCCAGTTCATGCTAACAATAGCAGATCTGTGGGGCAATAGCCAGACAGATTGCCTTCAATCCTTTAGAAAGGATTTCAGCCAATTTAAGGCAGCACCTCTAAGACCCGCTGCAGCAACACGATCCATCAGGATGTCATGGTCGACGGTATCGAATGCTGCAGATAGATCCAATAGGATCAAGGCCTGAGTGCAGCCCTCATCAGCCTTTCCTTTTAGGTCATCCATAACGGATAGGATGATAGATTCAGTGGAATGAGAGGGTTGAAAACCTGCCTGGTGGGGGTCTAAAAAAAAGGATTTCCTCTGTGAAGGAGCTTAGATGTTTGGCTACATGTGTCTCTAGGAGTTTGGCCGGGAAAGGGAGAAGAGATATAGGCCTGGAATTATCCAACTTCTGGCGGTTTACGCCTTGTTTTTTATGTAGTGGAATTATCACTGCTTCTTTAAAGGCTGACTGCACAATCCCTTGAGTTAGGGATGAGTTCAGTAAGGAGAGGAGAGTCTCTGGAAAAGCTGTGAAAATGGGTTTTTGTATATATGGGGGGGCAAACATCTTTGGGATAACCCAATTTAACTCTGTTAAGTAGTTCTATAAGTTGTTCTTTGTTTAAGTAAGGGAAAGTGGCCATGTTATTAGGGTGGTTGGTTTCTAGAAAATTCTGCATATCCTTGTGGCTAGAACCTATGGATTCTTGTATTTTCTTAATTTTGTCTAGGAAAAAGAAATTTAGGTCGTTGGATAATTTCTGTGAGGTAGAAATAAGGGGGGTTACTCGATCAGGGTTGGATAGATCCCTTACTATGTTGAAGGTGTCTTTAGTTTTGTTGTCAGAATTTAAGACTTTGTCAGAAAAAAAGTTTTTCTAGCCGCTAGGATGGCCTTTTGTAGGCTTTCATGCTGAAATTATATATCTCTTTGGATTCTGGCTATTAAGATTGAGTTTAGAGATTTTTAAATCGGCGGAAAACCATTTTGATGCTTCATGTCACCTGGTACGAGAAGTTTGAGTCTGTGGAGGGGCATGAATATTAATGGCCTTCAATTGCCAGTTGGAGATTTATTTCTCAAGATTGTCTACGCTATCTAACACAGTGGGTAACTTGAGGGCCAGGGTGTTACAAAGGGAATTCGAGTTTATGCGATTCCAATTTCTGTTCGGACCTTTAAGGGAGGTCATGAGTTTAGGCAGATTAATATCATTGGTATGCTGTCCCTCCGCCCTTTCACCCTTACATTCCTGTGTCTAGTATCGGGGGCAATGGGCTCCAGAAAAAGCCCACGATAATCTGCCCATCTCTTCCATATTTTGGGGGGGTTCTGCGGACACCCCCTTGCTTTAAATATGGGGATCTCCAGTCCCATGCAGAAGTCAAATCCCTTTTTCCAAACCCCCAGGGGAGGGGGGGCACTGCCTTCCAGGCCTTGGTTATGTCTCGTGTCAGGCTTGTTGAACACCCAATGTTTTCACATTGGTTAGTTTAGTTCATAGCTGAATCAGCATAATGCCACATGGTGACACAGACGAGCGGTTGCTGGGGAAGAAGCTTCCAGATCCAGTCCGGTATCTCGAAGATATTCATAAGGAGAGGAATCTGAAATGAAATTATGTATGTACCAGAAATATTGTTGCTATAGTAAGGTACCATTCAAAATAACATTAAGAAGGTTAGGATAGAAGTTTTAAGTTACTATTACAATTAAGCCTAATGCTCATGCCAAGTGACTGTCACATTTGCTTGTCTGTGCCACACTTGAGCCTTCCTTT
Source organism: Calotriton arnoldi (assembly GCA_963921515.1). Classification (NCBI taxonomy): domain Eukaryota; kingdom Metazoa; phylum Chordata; class Amphibia; order Caudata; family Salamandridae; genus Calotriton; species Calotriton arnoldi. Next base: position 2,810,274 of record CAWUFW010000025.1, on the reverse strand, counting down.
AATGTTCTCTTCTGTTTCCCTCCCAGTACCGGCACAGTGCTCCTCAGTATGTTGGACCTCCACAACAGTATCCTGTGCAACCACCAGGCCCGAGCCCATTCTACCCAGGACCAGGGGAATTTGCTAGTGCCTATGGTAAGAAAAGTCTCAGGGAAAATATACTTTTCTTTATTCTTTCCCGTGCCAAGGACAAAATCCATTTTGAAAAAGAAATTGCCATGCCTAGTATTTGTGTAGTAAATAAATTGTCTTTGTCAAGGTTTGAAATATCAGCATATCAAACTCAGCCTCCACGAAATAGGAAAGAAATAAGCTGAATCTCATAGTTGTGAGAAAGCACTAATTAGAAAGACTATCTTTTTTAATTTAGTTACTGTGTAAAATTTATAATAAGACTGAATCACATCTAGTTTAAAAAATATTTTTAAAGCGCCCATTGTGTAATCTTGATAATGGGTCAGTTCTTATTGCAAGCAGCCTACCATCACCTTTTGTGTGTTTCATTTACCCCCGTAAGTGGCATGGGTATGCCAAGATGTGGGTCCATGCTCACTGGAACCAAGCTGTACCAGTTCTTAGTTGCTTTTGTTACAATTCAGGGAGGACCTGTCTTGGCAGTTCGAGCTGGACTGCTCCCATGAGGAGCAGAGTCAAGACTGATTTGCATATGGCTGGGTCCAAACTGAGGTGGCATGGTGAGCAAAAGAACAATGGGTTGGAGTGCTACCCTGAGCTATTGTCTGTGGTTACTTATTGCAAGCAGCCTCTCATCACCTTCTGTGTGTTTCAAGGGTCAGTTCTCCCACCTCCAGTGCAGCCATACCTTGTTCTACCATTTTATAACTAAGAGTTTTTGTTCAACATCTTAAAGGGTAGTCCAAAAAGGGCACATGCAGGTGGGATATCTGAGCTACTGGGTCATATTATTGACGTTAATTAGTGCCATTTCACTAATAGGCGTTAGCCCAAACTCCATTCTTATTTCAGCAGTGGAACGTTTTCTTTGAGTACTATTTTTTAGTTCATCTTCTATTTTATCCAAGTTAGTATTTGATTCCAAGTACCATATTAGATCTGCCTATATTTGAGCTTGTCCTATTTTTACATTAGGAGCTTGTTGAAAAGTTAATATACAGTGACCTCCAAATTTAGCTTTACAACGTTTTAGTCACAAAGCTGTGGTTTCACCTGATTGTTGTAATTTGCCAGAATGTACTTATTCCAAGATATCAATACGTAATAACCATTTGTGTTATATTGCCTTTAATTTTCAAGGTTCTTTTGCCACATTTGGCTTGCTAAAAACTATTAATTCGGTTTTTGGCCATTACTCTAATGCATTATCACAGTAACTGTCCAAAGGTATAAACCCCACTGGAGACCACAACTAGCTTGATTCGTCAGATGGATGTTTTCCTGACTTAGCCTAGGCACAAACAAATGCTTCTTGTTGAAAATGCTAGCCAAATTCCACAACTTATGGTAAGGAGAGTATCCACGTCACATTAAAAGTCTCTGAACTGAAAGGCATCATTCAGGCCCCCAAAGACCTTATTTTTCTAGTCACAGAGCTGGAACGCAATCTTTATCAGCAACAAAGCCACCATTTGTTGACAAATTAGATGGCTCCCAATTACAGCAGCCTGGCTTCCGGGTATTTGAATTAATAGTGGGAACTGGTCCCCACTAATAATGTCGACTAATGTGTTGGCTATTATTGAGAATGATACTTTCCAGATGCAGATCAACCCACTTATCACACTATGCACCACATCCCGCGCAATTCAGATGCAAATGTTTGTTTTCAGCCAAACTGGCCATAACAATTAATATTCCATTACACAACACATTATTTTCATAAACATTCCCGCAAATAAAATGATACAATATAGTCAATAATCCTTTAAAACTGTGTAAATAACTTGATTTACAAAAAGCAGTCTACCATTTTGAAAAACAGTTTCTCTTGATTGAACCAGTGTAGGTGATCATAATACAGGTTCACATAGTAGTGTGTTGAGTTTAAGTTTAAAAGAGGGCAAATTGAGACTCAAAAGCGCACATCAATAAATATGTACATTTATTTTTTATATAAGAGTCTGAAGAAATTATGTTCAGTCGTGATTCAATAGGCCCCTCAAGTGATAAAGTTATCTCGAGGAATGGCAATACATAATTATAATTTCCTGTGCTAAAAATGTCAGCTATTTCCAACACTTTAACAAATCAAGACTATGTAGTGAGTATCAACCCCTCTTTCCAAGATACAATATAAAATGGAAGGTTTTAGAACCAAGCCTACTTAATGCTAAGGCATTTATCTAGTCTAGGTGCCTACTTACAGCAAATAGGACCTGTGTAACCGTGCAAGCTTTACTTGCCAGTCAAGCTGGTAAATAATGTTTAAGTGCTTGAGTGCTATTTTAGTCTAATGTGACTCTGTTAGACATTGTCCATTAAAACTCAATCTTTCTATATACTAAGCACGAAAAGCGGCAACTGGCCGACTGATCACGTAGCCTGTGGCCCCTTTGTGGCCTTACAGACTTGCCTATCTACGTTCAATTTTAAATGTGCTTCTGGTCTTTCCATGCTGCATTAAGGTAGGCTGAGACAGCCACTATGATAGCTCTGTCATCAGTTCTCATACAGAAAACCTCTGCCTCTTTACAAGTTCTGATCTTAAATGTTATGAAGAATGGTCGCAGATAGTATTTGCGTAGGCGGTACAGCAGGAGAAAATGGCACAGCGGGAGAAAATGAGACTGCATCTCTCGACCTCCCAAGGAGCAGAGGCACTGATCTGATCTCTCGCCTGATGATAGTGACCATCTTTTAGTTACTGAAGCCACTGGTAGTGTTCCCAGTCGAAATTTTAAATAGAGATCTTTTTCCTACCGGGTAGATATCCTCAATACAATCGAAAGGGGCCAGATCTTGTTTAAATGAAAAATAAAGTTTTGAAAAGGAACCTAAATGGCTAAAGTTTACTTGGTTCCAATATGCCTTCATTGCCACTTCGAGACTGCCCTTCGTGATCGTTTCAGGATGGAGCCAATATTCTTTCAGGCCAATACTGATCAGAACATCTGACAGATGAATAAACCACTGTAGCTTGTGATAATCTGGCTGCTTCATAATATCTTGTAAAGTGAGTCTGTATGATGGCAGTTCATCCCTAGACCATGTGCGGAACCAATATTTTAGTGGAGCCAATGTAGTACAATCCTCAATTTTCTCCAGACCTAGATCAGTTCTCAGAGCCAACATTGGCATGCTGCAGCCCTGATGTAATAGCTGTCGAATATAATTATTTTCAGTGGTTTGTAGTTCTGTGGTCTTCTTTTGGCCCCAAATCTCAGTGACGTATAGAAAAGCAGCCCTTGCTTTCATTTTGTAGGCTAACATTGCTGACTTCACTGAGTGATTGCAGCATGAATTTGCAATCTCAACACCGCTTTAGCTTTCTGGGCCAGAGTGATGGTCCTTTTTGATAACTGTGGAGACCACTTAACTTTGTCATCCAGTCGGATGCCTAAATAATCGTAGGTGGGTACTTGATTCAAGGGTGTTTTGTAAACCTTAAAAGTGGCATAGCTTTTGCTTGAGAATCATGTATTTTGTTTTCCCAACGTTAATGGACAATTTCCTTGCTGTACAAAAGGACTCAAAACCTTTCAGCAGACATTGCATTGATATCTGTTCTGGCCAACAGTACAGCGTCGTCTGCAAAGAGTAAGATTGGTATTTGGTCGTTGCATAATTTAGGTACATCCAGGTTGAGGTCCTTCAAGGCTGTAAAAATATCGTTTATATAGCAATTGAAGTGGGTTGGTGCTAGAACGCAGCCTTGTATTACACTTTGCTGTATTGGTATATCGGTTATGTAATCACCTCTGGTGCTGTAGCTAATCCTTGTGGTGTTACCAGAACGCAGGGCAATTACGAGCTTCAAGATGTTATCAGGAATACTCATTCCACTTAAGATTTGCCATAATGTGGAACGATCAACGCTGTCGAAAGCTGTTTGGAGATCGACAAAGACCAGGTAAATTGGTGAATTTTTCAGGCACGTGTATTTGGAGCAAATTAGAATCAAACTGAAAACCTGGTCTACAGTGCTCGGACCCCTCCTAAAGCCTGCTTGATATGGTGATATCTGAAAGAGACACGTTAGTGACCGATTCCTTACCTTAGAATATCCCCAGGCGTCAGGCTGGATCCGGAAAGTTTTTGTGTAGCAGTACCCTTGCGCGTCGGTAGGTGGCGTCGTGCGGCTCCGCGTCCGTCGTCTGCGTCGGGACCGCCGGGATGACGTCGCGGGCAGTACTTAGACGCCGCCCCTGCGCGCTGACGTCAGTTCTTTCTTTTTCCGCGCCAGTAAGCGCAGATCCGGGAAGAGCAGTGCCCTAGTCATTTTTTGACTAACTTTTTGGTGAATTTTTCACTGTTTTTCTCGAAGTCTCTCGACTCCGACGGTGTCAGTAGGGATGCCCGGCTTCAAGCCATGCGACGCCTGTGGTCGAATGATGTCGATTACAGACCTGCATCTAGAGTATCTTTACTGCCTCGGCCGCGACCACGACATGAAGTCGTGCCCCGACTGCCGGGCCTTGCACCCGAAGGCTTTGCGAGAGCGGTCTCGAAAGCTCCTCAAGGTCCGGCAGTCGACTCCGCGCCACGCCAAGCCCCGGTCACGCGAGAGGTCGAGGGGCCGGTCGCGGAGTCCTCATCGGTCGTCGGGATCCAAGTCTTCGCACTCCTCCGGTAAGTCGAAGCATAAGAAGTCTAAGAAGCGTCATCGCTCGACGACTTCACCTCGCCGGTCTCGCGACTCGGCTGAGGGTCCTGTCGGCACCGTCCCCGCGGCGCCGGGAGTGCCTATGGAGCCGCCCCTGCATTACCCGTCCTTCCCGGGTTCGGGGGCGACTCCGGCCGAGATACAGGAGTTCCTGTCGGCCATGGCCCGCCTCTTCGGGCCTCAAGGTCCCCCCGGTGCGCCTTCGGGCCCCACGGGCCCTAGTGGGGTTCCTACGGCGCCGCCGGCGACTCCGGTCCCGGCGCCGCCAGCAACACCAGCCCCGGTTCCGGCTCCGGTGCTGCCATAACCCCGATCGACGCCGGTTGACCTGACGACACCTCCACCGGCGCCCGATCTCTCCGGTGCCGTTCACGACGCCGCCCGGGCTCCGGGCGACGTCGTTCCTCGGTTCTCTCCGGATCCGGACATGGCGCCGGACCGGCGTCGCTCGGCGCCGGCTCCGACGCCGATGGGACCTTGGGTCCCGCATGTCCCTCCTCCATATTTTGAACCTGAATTGGAGGACGTAGAGGACTGGGAAGGGTCTGATGACCCTCTCACACAGCAGTGTGAGTTTGATCAGGACTGGGCTGAGGAGCTTGGGGATGCCAGTGGTTTGGACACCTCCCCTGGCATGCTGTCTCCTCCTTCCGTGGCAACGGAGGAGGGAGCTAACTTTGCAACGGTGTTGCGTAGAGCAGCTGGGGCCTTACACCTCCAGTTGCCTACAGTGGCTGTCAGGACTAACATCCTGACGGAAGTGCTTCAGCCGGCGGCTACCTCCTCGGAGCCACTGCTGCCGTTTAACGAGGTGCTTTCCGACGTTCTTTTGGGCACCTGGTCCAAGCCCACCACAGGGGCTCCTGTGGATAGGAACGTGGCCCAACGCCATCGCCCTGCTCCGGGCGACCCCCTGTTCCTCTCCCAACACCCCACCCCTGAGAGCTTGGTGGTCCAAGCCTCTGCTTCCCAAAGCGCCTTCCCTACCGCTCCCCGGATAGGGAATCCAAACGCCTGGATCAATTTGGGAAGAAGGTCTTTTCTTCCTCCAGTGCTGGCTTGCGGTCCGTCAATACCACTTGCCTCTTGGGCCGATATTCCCACTCCTTGTGGGACTCGGTGGCGCAAGTTCTGCCCCAGTGTTCTGAGGAGGTCCAGACACTGTTTACCCGCGTCATCGCTGAGGGTAGAGATGCGGCAAAGTACACCATTAGATGTGGCCTTGATACCGCCGACTCACTGGGCAGATCGCTTGCGACGACAGTGGCGCTGTGCCGTCACGCCTGGCTGAGAACCACTGGTTTCTCGGGTGATGTCCAAAACACTCTTATGGACATGCCCTTTGATGGGGTCGGTCTTTTTGGGAACAAGGCAGACCATGCGCTGGAGCGTTTTAAGGACTCGCGGGCTACGGCTAAGTCCCTGGGCCTTTCTGCTGTACGCCCTCCGCAGCCCTCTGCTTTTCGCCCCTTTCGTGGACACGGATGGGGCGCCCAGTCACGTCCGCTGCCCGGCCACCGGCCCGCGCAGCAAGTGTCTTCGCGTGGCCGAGGACGTGGCTCCCGGCGTGGCGGGTCAGGCAACCAGCGTGCGGGTCAGGCCACACACCCCGCCCCGTCCGCGGCCTCCAAGCCCTCCTAGTCCTTCCTTTCAGGTGCACAGCACGCCAGTAGGGGGCAGGCTCCGCCATCACCTTCACCACTGGCGTGCCATCACCTCGGACAGGTGGGTCTTGGACATTGTCCGAAGGGGCTACTCCCTCCCCTTCGTGACCATCCCCCCAGCCATGCCACCTCAATTCCACCGCATGTCAGGGGATCACTTGGTGCTTCTTCAAAAGGAAGTTGCGGCCCTCTTGGCCAAGAGGGCCATCGAGCGTGTTCCGACCCCAGAAGTAGGACGTGGTTGCTACTCCCACTACTTTCTGGTGCCCAAAAAGGACAAGGAGGACATGCGTCCTATCTTGGACCTCCGGAACATCAATCGCTTCCTCCGGAAGGAGAAGTTCAAGATGCTCACCCTAGCTCAGGTCTTGACTGCCCTCGACCCTGGAGACTGGTTGGTAGCGTTGGACTTGCAGGACGCATATTTCCACATCCCCGTCCTGCCGGCCCACCGGCGTTACCTGCGGTTCACGGTAGGCCTCGAGCATTTTCAGTTCACCGTGCTCCCTTTGGCCTTACCAGCGCCCCTCGGGTGTTCACGAAAGTGATGGCGGTGGTCGCAGCCCATCTGCGCCGGGCAGGGGTTCCAGTCTTCCCCTACCTCGACGACTGGCTGCTGAAGGCGGGCTCGTCCCAGGCAGTCGTCTCCCACCTCCAGACAACGGCCGAACTCCTGCACTCACTGGGGTTCTCCATCAACGTGCCGAAGTCGCACCTGATTCCTTCTCCACAGCTCCTTTTCATCGGAGCAGTTCTGGACACGACACAGTTTCGGGTTTATCCTCCCGAACGGCGAGTCCGGGATATTCAGGCTATGATTCCGATCTTTCGGCCTTTATCCTGGGTTTCGGTACGGATGACCCTGAGGCTGCTGGGCCTCATGGCCTCCTGCATCCTGCTGGTCAATCATGCCAGATGGCATATGCGGGCTCTGCAGTGGGACCTGAAGTTCCAGTGGGCGCAGCACCAGGGCAACCTGTCCGATCACGTCCAGATCTCGGAGGGGACTGCAAAACAGTTGCAGTGGTGGCTCTCGAACCGGCAATGGGTCATGGGCAGTTCCCTCTCCCTTCCCCAGCCAGAGCACACAGTTGTGACGGACGCGTCCCTTCTGGGATGGGGCGGTCACATGGGAGAGGCGGAGATCAGAGGCCTCTGGTCTCCGGCGGAGTCCCGGCTCCATATCAACCTTCTGGAGCTCCGGGCGATCCGACTTGCACTCAAGGCATTCCTTCCCTCTGTCAAAGGGACGGTAGTGCAGGTGTTCACAGACAACACCACCGCCATGTGGTATTGCAACAAACAGGGCGGGGTGGGGTCGTGGACCCTATGTCAGGAGGCTCTGCGCCTCTGGACATGGCTGGAACATCAGGGCATATTCCTGATGGTTCAACACCTGGCAGGTTCCCTGAACGCCAGGGCGGACGATCTCAGCCGCAGGTGCATGATGGATCACGAATGGCGTCTTCACTCGGAGGTGGCGCAAGGTCTCTTTCAGCAGTGGGGAGAACCTTGGTTAGATCTGTTCGCCACCGAAGAGAACGCGCAATGTCAGCAGTTCTGCGTGTTGGAATTTCCAAGGCGGCACTCGCTCGGCGACGCTTTTCGTCGCGAGTGGAGTTGCGGTCTGTTGTACGCCTTTCCGCCTATACCACTTCTACCCAGAGTGTTGAAGAAGATTCGGCGCGACCGGGCCCAAGTCATTCTTGTGGCTTCCGGACTGGGCTCGAAGAGTTTGGTATCCCGAGCTACTCAGTATGAGCGTCGATCCCCCGATCCGTCTGCCTCTTCGGGAGGATCTTCTGTCGCAGCAGCAGGGGAAGGTCCTCCACCCGAACCTGTCCAGTCTACACCTGCTTGCGTGGAGATTGAGCGGCGGCAGTTGATTCCTTTCGACTTGCCTCCCGAAGTTTGTGATGTGATTCTGGCAGCCAGGCGTCCCTCCACTAAGGTGGTATACGCCTGCAGGTGGAACAAGTTTGTGGCATGGTGCACAGCAAAGGCTGTGAATCCCCTTTCTGCCCCTCTTTCTGAGGTTCTTCTGTTCCTTCTTTCTCTGGCCCAACAGGGTTCTGCCCTGGGTACCATCAAGGGCTATCTTTGTGCGATATCGGCCTTCCTCAGGCTACCTGATCAGCCCTCCCTTTTCAAGTCCCCTGTGGTTAACAGGTTTCTTAAAGGCATTACACACCTCTTTCCTTCTGTTCCGTTTGTAATGCCTCAGTGGGACTTGAACTTGGTTCTTACCTTCTTAATGTGCGCTCCCTTTGAGCCTCTACATAATTGTCCTCTTCGTCTTCTTACTCTGAAGACAGCATTCCTGGTAGCCATCACCTCTGCTCGGCGGGTTAGTGAGCTCCAGGCTCTTTCATGCAAACCTCCCTTTCTGTCTGTTCATCCGGACAAGGTTGTTCTTAGGACACGTCCGTCCTTCTTGCCAAAGGTGGTTACTGCCTTCCATATTGGGCAGACCATCACTTTGCCCACCTTCTTTCCGCCTCCGCATCCTTCCAGAGAGGAAGAGAGGCTCCACCGTCTGGACCCAAAACGTGCACTTTCTTTTTACATCAACCGCACACACCAGTTCCGGGTGGATGACCAGCTCTTTGTTGGCTACGTGGGCGCCAAAAAAGGTCGGGCGGTACACAAAGGACCATCTCCCGCTGGGTCACTATGTGTATCAAAGCCTGCTATTCTTTGGCTAAGAAGGAGCCTCCTGTTGGGCTGCGTGCCCATTCCACCAGGGCAACGGCGGCTACCACAGCTTTAGGCCGCGGGGTTCCGTTACAGGATATATGTCAGGCAGCTACGTGGGCCTCGCTGCACACGTTTACCAAACATTACTGCCTTGACAGCCAAGTCCGGAGACACAGCTTCTTTGGCCGTTCTGTTCTCCGGGACTTCCTCGTCTGAACTTTGTTCGCAGACCCACCACCGGGGTTGGTATTGCTGGGGTATCTATTCTAAGGTAAGGAATCTGTCACTAACGTGTCTCTTTCAGATGCACAAGTTACTAACTTGTGTAACGATATATCTGTAAGAGACAGTAGTTAGTGACAGATTCCTACCGCCCCACCCATCCTCCCCGTTCTGCGAACTGATTTCTAGGGTTAAGGACATCCCTTTCAGGGCCCTAGTATTTTTCAGACACCTATGTCAGCTTCTTGCATGGCTCTGCGTTCCTGGCGCGGAAAGTCGTGTACAGAACTGACGTCAGCGTGCAGGGGCGGCGTCTAAGTACTGCCCGCGACGTCATCCCGGGCGGTGCCGACGACGGACGCCGGAGCCGCATGACGCCGCCTACCGACGCGCAAGGGTACTGCTAGGCAAAAACTTTCCGGATCCAGCCTGACGCCTGGGGATATTCTAAGGTAAGGAATCTGTCACTAACTACTGTCTCTTACAGATATATTGTTACACAAGTTAGTAACTTGTGCATCGGATCCATTTTTTCCAGCCATTGGTGTAAACAGGATAGAAGCAGTTTTCCAAATAGTTTACCCGCACCACCAAGCAATGAAATCGGTTGGTAGTTAGTCACAAGGTCTGTAGGACCCTTTTCATGAATAGGCACGATTATTGATTTTCGCCATGATCGTGGAATGTCTCCTAAGGACCAGCTGTTATTAAAGCTACGGGTTAAAACCGGAGACCAAAGAGTTAACTAGTTTAGAAAGACTTCGAGGGAATTTTGCCCGGGCCAGCTGCTTTGTGGAGTTTTTGTGACTTAATTGCTTGTCCGACTTCCTGCTTTTGCCCTCTGATTGTAGGATTTACTAGAGATGTACAGACTGTCATTGAGGATATGTGATGAGATCGAGTGGTTTGGGCCTTCCTAATTGATAGCTGTTAGCTTGGTTTCTAAATTCCTTTTGAAATCTTCACACTGCATTATCCCAGTGGTGCTTTTAGTGCCAACTGTTGTCGCTTGATGTTGTGGTGCTGGGGAAATAAACCCATTGGGCTGGGGCTCAACATCTTTTTTATATAGAGCGCTGTAGTTGTTGATCCAGAGTTGTGGGCTAATGTTCAGCTCCAGATTCTTTGGGACACCCTCACAAACGCTTCTAACGATTTCCCAGAATTTCTTTGGGTTTCGTGAGGATATTGCGTCCAATAGATCTTGCCATAGCTTAAGCGAATAGTACTACTTTTTGTGTTTTAATATCCCCTTATACTGTTTCCTTTTCTCAAGAAAATGCTGTTCATTAGTTTCGCACAGGTGTTGATTCTTTAAGGCCGGAGACAGTTGTTTTTAATATCACACTCCTCGTCGAACCAGTCCTGGCCTTCCTGAGAAGGATTAGCAGAGGCGGGTTTGTTTTATACTCTCTTTCCAGAGTTGTTTCTGACAGCAGCTCCTCAAACTTGTGAATTTGAGTCTGTTGTTGCTCCACGTTGTTCAGGGGTGCTTTTAATGTTGTGCTATGTAATGTTAACGATTTTGAGCTAGTGACGTAAGAGTGTCAGAATCTGGGTTGTCATAAATCCTAGTAATGTTTTTCCTGTTTGAATTAAAGGCAAATTTTTGGCCACTTACAATTCGAGTAGTATTTGATGCAAAGGAGCATGAATTTGGCTGTTCGAAAAGCAGGAGCAATGGATCATGATCACTTTTAAGCCTGCTAATTACTCCCATGTCGATAATGAGATGCCATGCTTCTGTGTTTATTGACATATCGATAACACTTTGTCTGGCACCGGCTCGAAGTGAATTTAGGGGGGGGGCTTATCTGATTTGGTTTGGCCATTAAGCGGGCGCAGATCTCCCTCTATTAAAGCTTTGAATATTCAGCTTTCTATGTCCATTTACAATGATCTATGGGTGGTGGAGGTATCTCCCATGCTCGATCTTCGTCAATTAACAATTTATCCATGAAAAATGCATGCAACTTGGTATTGAAGTCCCCGCAAACCATTTTGCGGTCTTTCTAAGCTGTGAAGTACCTCTCAGCATTGCTTCAAAGTGTTGACGGTTCTTCTGGGCGTATCGTCGAAAGGTGACCCTTAAAAGACACAAGGTCAGGTTTAGGTTTGGCACAGTCGCCTGGTGGAAAGTATAGGTTTTTAATCTCAAGTGCCCATGCTTTGCTTTTTAAGTGAATAATTTGAATATTTTTGTTGGGTATAATGTGGATTGTTTCAGTATTTACAAGAACAGACGTTCTTATCCAAGTGGTAAGGCATCCCACTGGTCTTCCTTTTTGTTGTTTAATTGCTAGTAGGTGATATGTTGAGTAAGCCTCTAAGTCGATGTTATCTATAGACCACGTTTCTTGAAAGCAGTAGATACCTTGTTGGGTTACAAAGGACAGCCAATCCTTATCCTCTACCTTGGATTTTAGACCTGCTGTTCCAGCTCAATATTTTCAGACTTGTTTTTCGACCAGTTTCCGATGGAGTTTATCCTACAGGCATCTACTTTTTTGATTAACCAATGCAGATGATGATAGTGGTCTTGATAGTGGCTGAGGAGCTTGAGGATGTGGGTTCTGGGCCAAGTTGTTTACCATACAGAATTTTATACCTGTTAGATGGAATAGTTTAGGAAGTGACTGAGAGGAGCTCGAAGCATTTTGCAGCACTTTTCTTCTCTATATGAGTAGCCACCCAAGACCAGCTAGAAACTCCTTCTGTGTCTTCAGTTTCTTGGAAAGCAGCTGTAGGTGAATCCCATGTCCATGAACAAGGGGACAGTTTCCTGTTCTCATTGCAGCCAACTCTACTCATACCCTAGGTTCTTCAAGATTTGATGAGATTCTCAAGATGCTAGTGTGAGGCAGTACGCTTTGCTTCTTCTGTGAGATGGATACGACTCTGGTTCCTTGCAATTCGCCTGCTGGCACAACGAGGGTGTTTAGCTCTTCACCCCTACTCTCCTTCTTTTAATGTAGACGCCGGTCTCCTCTGTGTACAAATTTAGAAATGATTCTAGCTGCTTTGTGTGGGTAAAAATGCTTTTTGCCATTCAGTGCTTGCTGAAATACATGTCCCAGATGCGGGCCAATGAGGCTCCCTTTTACCACATGACCTGGAAATGCCTGAAGATCTGGGGCCTCATGGTAGAGGTGTCTATACAAATTATTGTTGTCACTGTGAAGCAGAATCCTTGCATACACATTGTTTATTGGGGCTGATGGTGAGACTTAAAGCGGACAAGTTCATTTGTAAGATTGTTGACGTGACAATGGTCAGAGCAAAAGGGCCATTTCTATGAGCTGGGAGAGTGCACTCTCACCGACAATAATACATGTAAAACTGAACTTGGCAAATTGGCACAGGCACAGTACAAAGTGTGCCAATGTAACAGATAAAGGATGCGAAGGTGTTCTAAATGAGTGGAACTCTTTACTGCTGGCACTGGCTCCAAAATCTGATGACAAGCAACAGTAGATGTAAATGCTGAAGGATCATTAATGTATTGAAACTAAGCAGGGCTGCCTCACTTTTGGCAAAAAGCACCAGTATCTGGGAGAGGCACTTATTTAAGAAGCAAATAGCAACAGTTCATCGCTTTTTGACCTCCACATTTTAAGGTGACAACCCCATGTGATTGAATGTATTTTGTTTTCCCTTTTGTTTAGATTGCTTTTACGCAAAACTTTCACTTGAGCGCATTGTATTGCAGATGTGGTACAGACAATGCACACCGTATGCCATTTAAAACTAATAAAGATATTTATAAAAATAAGTCCCAATTCATTGGTCATAAACCAATTGAGCTAAACTATTGAAACACTTAGAGTTTTGTATTTGTTTTGTTAGAAAACAGGGTAGAGAGAGCAGGCGTCTGTGTGGTTCTTATGTTTGCCCACGAACAATATACACAGTTTTCCTTTGTAACAAAAGGGAATGAATTTTGAAAGCCATCTTAAATTGAAAAGTTTGTCCTTCAAACCAGTGTGAATGGGATGAGAAAAACAAGTTCGATTTTTTTGAAGCCTTCTTATTTGTGTTTGTTTTGAGGCATGACGTTTAATGATTGGTAAAGGGGATGAATATTGTGAGGTTACAAGTGTCCAAAAAGTCATTAGGCTGTTGGCTTGCGTCATTCTTGGTACTGTTAACTTTTAACCATCTGTCTTACATCCAGGAGTCAATACTTTCCAGACAATGATGGAGAACCGAGGCTTTTCACCGAATACCAGTGGTATGAAGATAAAGTTGTCTATCATTGGCGTAAGAGTGCACTAAATGATTTTGTGTATGCTAGTAAAACCTGTTCAAGGCAGGAGTTCATCAAATCAAACCAGAACAATTTGATCCATGGTAAAACTCAGATTTTGCATGTGCCTTGTGATTTTGCTTTGCTGTCTCGTTCAAATGGAAACATTTCAACAGCAAAATCAATGTGATTTTATCCTGAAAACATGGCCCACGTCACAGCATAATGCTGCCTGCTTATAGATTAAAATCAAACCTGTCCAGCCGATGCTATATTCTCATTGGACCTTGTCAAAATGCTGTGATTGTCTCCCAGACAAACAAAAGCAAAGATTATCTAGATTTCAAATTAGCCCTTATATTTGTAGAGAAGCGTGGTTAGGATTTGGATTCTTTGCTTTAAATAATCCTTCATTGGAAACCTTAATTTGCACACAAGTTCTGATTTTATTTTTCTTTGTCCAACAAAGAGAAAACTGCAACATAAAATCAGCGCAAGTCTATTGGGAAAGCAAGTAATGTTGAAACGAGACTGGGGCAGAACAAATCCACTGGAACTGCAGAGTTCGAAGATTGGTCTTATATAGATTGAGTTTGGTTGTACAAGAAAGGATGGTGTTGCATCCTTAAGACATTTTTTGATAACTAATGGATAAGAGGATTTGTACTACAGATGCTTTGGTTCTTCTTGTGGCTAGTTTCGATGCACTTATGAGATATTTGATCTTTCATTCTGTGACAAGATTCACACTATCATAGAGCATCGTTTATGCCAGTATTGGACAAAAAGCAATGATGATTTTTACAGAAAACCAGGCAGGTTCCAACCATATTGTTAGAACATTGGTGATTTGTAGTAGCTCCCGGCCAGGTTTATGGCTTAGGAAGTTTTTTGTTTGTGTTTCTCCTATCTGTGACTTACAGCTCTTACTTAACCTTATATGGCACAAGAGATCTTATTGTGCATTTTTCATTTGGTACCCTATTTGAGGAACAGGATGAGAAGAATAAATGTATAAAGTATAGATGTGACACAATGAATTTGAAGGGACCACAGAGAAAGATGAGCTGGATCTAAGCCTTTGTATGAATAGGAATCAGAAGTGTATAATAGGACAAGTCCCAACTTTTCAGCAGCAGCAATCAAAATCATTGCCTCTCAACCTTATCAGGAAATTGGAACAGCCCTCCTGAAGGCTCATTCCCAGCCCTCCAAAAGCCAGTGATTGCTTCCACATTTTAGTTCCCTATTAGAATAACCAATTTCTTCCAGACCTGGAGGAAACCACAATATTAATAGGCACTGGACACTATCCATATTTCTCCATTGCAGAAGAGTTTTCAACATGACGACTCCTTCAAGATGATTGCAGCATGTGGCGCAAGGAGGCAGTAAACAAGTTCTATGTTGGTATAAAGCTGGAGTATTATCAAGCTACGTACTGCTACATAAGCTCAAGCCCGGTGACTTGCAGCTGATTCTGTCACATAGAAAATGTCAGCTTGCCAGTTGTCACTGCCTTATCAATTCAAGGCCTCTTTAACCAGCTTAAGGTCTGCCCTGAAAGTATTTACAGATAAATGGCAGTAATGGCTGCTCCTCAATAGATGGCATTTTCTTCTGCCCAGTCTTGGACAACTGGCTGACCAGGTTACACACTTTTAAGGGGATCCCACAATACATTAAAATCAAAACATGCCTTCCTAGTCATGTCTGACTGATTTGAAAATTAGGAGAAGTGTTCCTAAAGGACTCAACTACAATGGTGTTCTTAACTGCTCTAGACAGAGAGGAATGCAAGTTATTTTATTCAGAGGACAGATTTGAGTTTCTATTTTGGAGAAACATAATTTCCATGGTGGCATTCGCTCAAAGCAAAATCATTGCAGGCGATGTTGGGTCCCACAACTTCAGTTGATTTCCTGATTCTGTGTGCCATACTTCATTTGATAATGCTTCAAGACTAACACAACGATCAGTGGAACCAAGTAAGACTAAAATGGGAAGACAAATAATCGGAAAACGGCAGAAACATGTACCAAAATAGCCAATGTTCTTAGTGATGTCTGGGTAACCTGTCTAAAGGAGACTAAAGTTCACGGATCCTGGTCTTCAGCAGAAATTATGCTTGACATATGTAAGTTGGAGCCCAGAGTAGTCCACTAGACTGAAGAACTTTAATATGTATGTATGCATGTATTTTTCTGGTCCAGAGTACCCAAGAAAACCACAGTGCAGAGGGGAGCACGTTCGCAATGTATTTCCAGATAATTACATCTCCTAATTCCATGTTTCTGAAAAAGGATGGTCCTTAAAGATGATAACCTTTCAGATTGCCTTGGCACATGTTCTAATCACAGTCCTCTGGGATTATGAGTTGACTTTCAGGAAATAAATTATTATTTTATACCTGAACGTTTATGTTGTCCAGTCTCAGCTACGTTTTCAGAAACGAGGTTTGTGGTGAATGCCGTGTCAGTTGCCTGATGAGAAACTTTATTGCCCTCCTTTTCTTCAGTTCCTCTCATACTGAAGGTACTCTAGAAATTTAGGAAAATGTGCTTCTAATTGCTGCTTTTTGACCCATTCACTAGCATTCCTGGACTTCTAGCTTTCATTCAGCTGATCACATTGGAATCTTTTGTGCTGGTCAGGGCCTGCTTTTCTAGATTCAGGGCAAGATATTCTATGACAATCTAACGTTGTGGAGCTTGCCAGACTGCCACTCTTCAACTCCCAATATCTACACCTAGCTCTTTCCCATAGTTGACTAAATATCTTGAAAAAAGCAAACAGCCTGTCATCAGGCAGTGTTGTGCTTTCAGGGGAACAGGTACTGCATCTGGTGCAGTTGGACGGGGTAGTGTCTGCTTTGATATCATGCAGAAGCACTCTCCCTTATTTGCTACATCTTGCAAAGTCGTGCCTCCACTACATTTATCTTCTTTTACTCCATACAAAAGGCAAAGAGATTAGAATGTTGTGTGAATAATTCAATTAAAAACTTTGTTTTTATGAAATTGATGTCTTTGTTTTAATGGTTTGCCTGCGTCAGACCTTTAGCATTACACAGTTGTTCGCATTTGCGATTGCTATAACTTCAGTGAGAGAAGGATGTGAGATTCAGACTTTTTCTTTTGAGACTCATAAGGTTTTTCATGAGTTATCTTCAAAGATTTTCAAATAAATTAATGAGTTTAGTCTGTGAACCCTACATCCCTGATTGAGCAGGTTCTACATACTATGTAATATATAGAGCTATATCTGGAGAATTACAACTGTCTTGTTTCATGCACTTTACCTCAGGGAGGAAGGATTGGTATTTGAATAAACAATAGATAGCTGGATATTTTCATGCCTTAGTTATTCAAAATGCTAACCACCCTCTGTGAGGGAGACTACAGCTCACTCTCCTAAGCAGAAGGTAGCAATAGCAGATCTGTTTCTGAAAATCGGAGCATTTCTGAAAATCTGCCCTGCTGCCAGGTGAAAATCTACCCATACCTTCTCCAAACATTATTCCTTAGATTCTCATGTTAAGATGCATTCTCAGGTGGCTCAAATTGCCCTTAATAACCAGTTCCAATCAGTGGGATATATATTTTTGATGGATATAACTCTCTGCAGATTATTCACCTTTTGAGTCTTCCTAGGTACCACAAGGGATCCGGAAACAGTTGTGATAACTCCTGTATGCCAGTAGGTGTGGCCACTGGCATCTGTCACTCCTCTTGCCATGACACAGATCAGCATATAGGTACCAGCCCTGCACGCTGATTTTAGTTCCTTTTTTTCTGTGCTCTTCAATGTGTATCTGGGGCTCCACTCCTACCAATTTACGTTCTTCTACTACAGTCCTGCTTTCAGAACATTTGGCATGATGCATGGATATTGCACCCAAAGAGTACAGACTTCAAACTGTTTCACAAGCGGATGCTGGTAACAGACCCTCATGACATCTGTCTGTGGTATCTCGGGACACGACTCCAAGTTCTGCAAGGAATGCTCCATAATTCATTCGGGGAGAGGCTTCCAAACTCAGTATTGCCAAGCACAATAAGTGAGGTTGATCCTTTTTCCAGCTGACCCTCACCGAGTAGGTCTAGGAAAAAGTCTAGGAATAAGTCAAAGAAAATGCTTGAAAAGCTCAAGCAAAGTTTCTTGAAGTCCAGATGATCCAGGGAAAGGTCACCCAGTCTGCATTTGAAGATCGTGACTCTGGCTTTACCTTCCTCTTTGGATCCAGTGCAGACTCTGCAGCTTTTGCGCCTCGAGTTCCTCAGGCCATCATAGACTCCGCAACAGATCGCAGTTTATAAGGAGACTATGTTGTAAAACTTTGCTTCTGCTCCCTTTGGCATGTTTTCGGGCACCTCTGAGCCATTGGTGTCCCCGGTCACACTTCTGCTGACTGATCCCTGTGTGAAACCAGGTCTCTCCACCACCGACAGCGGGCCTTGGCTTATCTCCTCTTTTGCATATTTTTCCAGTTGTTTCTCTAGCTGTGGTTCTGGGTTAGCATGCGATGGCTTCAGATTCAGGCCAGTCAGCTTCTTCAGGCCATTCGACTCAGTGAGAGTTTGCCTTGTGTTGCAATATACCATTACTAAAGCGCAACCCTGTGTTGAGGATGCTACCTCTCTGGGTTATCCTCCTTAACATCATTTTACGAAAATTAAAAGTCATTTTTAGTTGCTAAACAATGTCTTGAATCATTTCCTCATAATAGGGGCGATGATGAGGAGGCAAATAATTTGCTCTCTTCACATACTGGTATATAAATACATACATTTACATAATGTCAGTGGCCTGGATTCCTCGCCTGAATCTGTATTCAGCTCTGGGACTCCTGACTGAATTCAGTCGGGCCTCTGACTCACTCTTGCCACTGACTGAGGAAAGTGTCTCATTTGCGGTAGTAGTTTGCAGGACAGCGGAGGATTTGATCTTGCTGTTCAAAACTGCAAGGTTAACCTCCTTATAGAGATACTTCAACAGTGACCTTTCACTTCTTAGCTCATTTTGCCATTTGAGGCTTTAGTTTTTAGGCTTGGCCGAAACCCTTTTCAGCCTCAGCAGTTTGTCACCCTATCTCTAGGTGTCTTAGGCCTACAACAGAGGACCTAAAACACATGAACATCACTTTAGCTCACTCTCAAGCAAACAACTGTGCCTAGTAGGAGGCCGGATCCAGCAGTGCCTACCTTACTGGTGCTTGATCATGTTAGACGAATAGGTCATACAAATTGTCCAGGTTTTTTACACCTTTTCCTTTCTGGACACTCCTTGCAGTTGAGACACAAGCTTTGGCAGTTCGTATCAGCATACTTTTAAGGAAGCATTGATGTTGCTCGCCTTGAATGCAGTCAAGGTGGCTCCTGAAGTGGGGATGGGGATGTTGTGCAGTGGGAACAGATAATTTTCAATACACCCTCCTACCTTTTGGCCTAGCATCAGCTACTTTGGTCTTTCCGAAGGCCGTGTTGATCATTGCAGCCTATGTCTACAGGTCAGGGCTATACGTATTCCTGTACCTCGAAGACTGGCAGTTGAATGTATGCTCGCCTCAGTTGGTCTTGGATCACCTGTAAAGTCCATGTTGGGGGTTTTCATCAAAGAGTCCTAACCTGATCTACAAAATCCCTTCATCGGGACCATACTGGCCACAACCACCTTCTCTACTGCCGCAGCAAGCCCAGGGCTGTCAGGCTATGTTCCTGATGTTTCTGACGAGAGCCACCGTTCCAGTCCTGATGGTTCAGTGGCTCCTTCCTCTACTAGTCTTATGCATCCTGTTGCCTTAGCTGGTTCAGTGGCTCTTTCATCTACTAGTGTCATGCATCCTGTTGTTGCCTTAGCTCAGATGGACATGTTGGTCCTTCAGTGGATTTTGCGTTTCCAGTCAGCCCACCATTGGTGATGCTTTGCAGACAAGATCCAAACCTCCTCCCAAGCGGGTCAGGACCATCAGTGATGGATAACAAATGCCAATCTGAAGGGTGTCATGCCATACTTATTAGCCTCTCTGGAGGTCACAGTGATGAGGAATGCATCCTCGCTAGCCTACAGAAGTCACCTGGACAACGTGGAGTTCAACAATCTGTGATGGTGCAGCGCTTTCACATAAATCTGCCTAGATCTGCTGTGGTTGTGTGCCTTTTTAAAGCTTTCCTGCCATCCACGAAGGATCCGCCAATGGACAGCATGACTGCCATGATGTAGTATAGTAAGCTGGACGGAGTGGGGGTTACATGCTCTACTTCTAGAGGCGTCATGGTCGTGGCCCTGGCTGGCACTTCAAAGGATCTCCCTGATGGTCATATGTCTAGCAGGATTTCTTAACTTTGAACTCAACAGGTGTCAGCTTGCTGACTATGATTGGCAACTACACCTGTAGGGTGCATAGGTGGCATTGGTCATGTTTGCGCAGTGGGCACACCCTTGGTAGTTTTTTTTGCTACATCCGAAAATTCCTTGTGTCTAGAGTTTTGCACTCTAGAGTCTCCATCAACAGGGTTCTATAGGAAACAGGATTTGCCTGTGGTAGGAATTTTGCCCAAGGCGACCTCTGCTACTCTTCTCAAAGGGTCCTGAAGAAAGTCAAGGAGTACTGAGCACAGCTGATTCTGGAGGTTGTGTATTGAGATCTGAGGGTCTCGTGCTATGAACTCCTGACTGTCTTGAGCTTGACTTTGTGGGAGGATCTGCTGTACTAACAGCAAAGCATAGTGCTACATCCACACCTCCTGTCTGCACATTGGAACTTAAGTGAGACCAGCTGAGAGTTTTCATGTTTCAATGTAGAAAGTGAATGTCATTTGGGCTTCTTGTATTTCTTCCATCTAGTTCCAAATATTCAGGCTGTGTAATCTGTATTGGCAAAAGCAGATTGGCTGCTACAGGCACAGTTGTCTGATTGTTCTTTTGTTCATTTTGTCTTTAGCCTGGTAAAGTTTTGCTTTGTAACATTTAAAGGTTACCTATCGTCCCTTTCAGACTTTGTTTGCATTATCAGCTGCCATTATTCAAATGACTTTAAAAAAAACAACAAAAAAACAACAAAAAAAACGCTTTCTCATGTTACCTCCTGCACCTTTTACTCGAGCTGCAGTTGACCTTAATCTGGGCATAACATTACTGATGTGTGCTCCCTTTGAGGCTCTTAATAGCTGTACTGATACTTTTACCATAGAGAACAATTTTTCATTGCAGTCACTTCTGTACATCACATCAATTAGCTGCAGGCCTTGTGATTCATTCAACCTTAGTACAATCATTTTTTCCCCCTGACCAGCTGGTACTTGGGACCCGTGTATCCTTTCTCCCGAAAGTAGTGTCAGCTTTTCATCGGAGGCAGCCCATCACTTTGGTCTCCACCAATTCAGTCTAAAGAAGAGGAGAGGCTGCTCCAGTTGCACCCTTGTCCTTGGCTTCCATATTGATAGGACTAAAGAGTACTGGGTTGATGATCAGTTTGTGGGGTTTGCAAAAAAAAAAAAAAAAGGAAATGTGAGCCAGAAGCAAACCTTATCCTGATGGCTTGTCCTTTGCGTCATGCTGTTACACCTTGGCCATGAAGCGTCTCGGGGGGCCTGAGGGCTCATTCTGTGAGAGCAAAAGTTACTACGATGAACAAGCGTGGGATCTTTCCCTCTTGGACATTTGTCAGGCACCACGTTTGCATCTATTCATATTTTCACCAGCCTCTATTGTTTTGACTCAAGTGTTTCTGGACTACAGGAAATATTTTAATGGCCCCTTAATGAAAGATTTAGCCCTGATGGAGGAACTAAAATTACAAGTGAATGTAACTCCTCTTACAGTTGTTTTGGGATCCTCTGCAGAACATTTCAAACCTGCATAGATTTAGCAAAACGGCACACAGGCTAGGATTTTCAAATAGATGTTTCAAAAGTTAAATCTAATGTCTAGGAATAATATTCAGTAGCAGTCGTGGTTAAGTGTTTACTTAAGGGGCCAGTGAAGAGTTATGCCCAAGTTTGCAGAATGTATATGGTTTGCTGGACCCAGGTCCCCTTCTCCGAAATCGGGGGATTTCCTTCCTGCTGGTCAGAGGCCGAAACAAATCATTGGCCATAATGCAGGCCCCTTTTTGACAGTATATGAACTCACACACCTTATTTCTTCATTTCACCAGACCAGTATTGGAACGTGTTTGCACAGTAATCACTTCCCCCATGCTCTATTTTTTTCACTCGTCTTTTGCGAATCATTAGCAGGTTCTATTGTCCTCTAATCTCTGTGAATTTTACGTCACTTCAGTGGCGACATACATGTCAGTCTTTTCTCTACAGCTGAGCTGAACTTTGAGCCTACAATACTAGGGCAAGAGCATATTCCGCATCTTAGTTTTGAGTGACTCATATTTGTTCTAGAGCATATGACTTTCAAGTGCACAACACTTTAAATTTTAAGCACCTTACGGACATTGATGGAATCTATTGCGCACAAATGGGAAGCCTATCCAAAATCAAGTGATTTATTCTTACTTTGGCAGAATCCTCTTCTGTCTTGCATCTAGCCAGGAACTATTCTCTTCTTGGATGGTTTGTCCTGGCAGTATTTTGGAACTCTTTTGTGAGCAAGGAGACCTGCACCAATATATCTTCTACTGAACCAACCTCCATGCCCTTCATTGATCTAGTGCCTGAGTTAATTTCAAAGTGTGACCAAGGCCTAAAGTGAAAACTGGTCATATTAATTTGTCTTGTGTGTTTAACTCCTTTGGGTCTCGCTCTGAGAAGCCCCACCGGTAATCGCTATACACTTTACCTGGTTATACCCAAAGGTCTGTTCAGGCATAATCCCCAAGGTGCCACATTTGAGTGCAATCCTGAATTGTTTTTTCTACCATGGGTTTATCTTGAGGCTTACTTAATGAGCTGAGTTGCCTAAACTGAAAAAGGCAAAGGTTCTGTGCTTGATTCTGAATTTCTCACTCACTGATTGGGCCTTAAGGCATGAAACAAGGCTCCTAGCCCAAGTCATGTAACAAGGCGCCTTCACCCTTTCATTTGTAATTTGATCAAAGGGAAGTGCAACACTAATTTCGCAGTCAATATTTTTGTACTTGAGTCTGAACGGTGAGGAACACAAAGTCAGAAGAATAGTTGTCTGGTAGCAAAAAGCTGGAGCAGAATGCCCATAGGTCTTCCAATACACTGGTATCTTTGGTCCGTGCCAAACAACAGTCGGTTCCGGGATAGTGGAGACAAGTTGCTTCCTCCAGTTTTTGGTCAACCTCAACCTAAAACGTCTGATACTCTATTACAACGCCAAGCCTCCTAGGAAAACGTGTCCTTGATCTTTAGGATGTAATTTGATATGAGACTTCCCCCACGAATATAGAGCGAGTTCTCTACTATACACCCCTTAATATCAGAATGTGGTCCTGTGAGCCAGAGATTAGTTTTTTCCAACGCTGTCTGCCACCTGGTGTCCTGGCCAGATCACTGTCCTTGTTTTGTCCATCCAGGATTGCAGGGTGTGCCCTCCACAGATCGCAGCAGTCTCTTTGAGTTGTGTACCTACTATGTCCTGTAGGCGCAAGTCATATAGGCCCTAGGTTACCAGTTCCACAGCAAGTTGAGGCACAAAGTGGGATTGTAGTAACTCATGTTAACAAAACCACTGCCTATTTGTGGGTATTACAAAGGGGAACTGCTTTGCCATATACTTGTAGAAATGGCTGTGTCAGTCATTTTATATGACAGTTGCAATTAAAAGCCATAAAGAGAGGGTTAGCCCTCTGTTCATATTTGCAACTCTTGAATCAAATAGTCCTGACCACTGCGCTTTGTCCTTTTTTAATGGATTTTAAACCATTTACTGCCTGCAGTCTGTCCCTTTTCATGTCATTTCGTAACAGCTTTTAATGGAAGAAAATTTGGTTATTTTAGACCAAGTAGAAATCTGGCTGGCTTAAAAACAATTTATCACATTAAGCCATCCCTGTAACCTCTCCATTGGCTCCTGTTTTTTTAGGTTGTTTTCAAGACCCTATGCATTATGCACATAGTATATCGGGGCAAAGGCCCTGCTATCTTCAGAACCCAGCATGAACTATGCTCCAGCCAGAAACCTGCATACTTTTCAACCCAGCTGATACAACAGCACCCCTTTAAGAGATCTGATTCAAGGTCCTTATGTGGAGTGTTGGATACGAGGTCCATAATTATAGAACATACTTAGCCCTGTCTCCAAACAGAAGGTGGTTGCCTTCCGTTTAGGACACATCTTGAAACTCAAAATGTTAAAGGCTTCATCTAAGTCCAACTTCCACTTGAGAGAGACTGAAGAATGCCAAAGATGGAACCCCACCCTAAGCATCCTGCTGGATGATAACTCTCAGAATCTCTGTACTTAACACTGTCTTGTTTTTCTCTTGCTTGAGCTACTGCTCTGAAGTGGCCTAGATGACCGGTAGTGATAAACCAAACTCTGTATTGAAGACGAAACTGGGGGGGTTACAGACTAGGCAGACAATTTTCCTACATTGGCCATAATGATAATGGCACGGGTAGTCCACCAGTACTGCCAGACTATAAATAGCAAAGTAAATGACTGTCCTAGTGTGTTATGGTTCTTAGTGACATCAACCTAGTTGTGCCTCCCTTTATTCCTTGACCTGCTTTAGCAGTGGCATAAAGCTAAGGTTTTTCATCCTTCTATACGGCAACCTATAAAGTTGTTGGAATTTGAGAATTGTGCCAAGTTGCTGCATACAGATAATTTGAAAGTCCGGTAACTAGTGACAAGTAATTGATTACCTAGAAGAACAAGTTTTAATAATTATCATTTTAGTCTGGAGAGTCACTGTGCTTTGATTATTAGCAACTTTGGGCTTTGTAAACGGTTTAACAAGGAAAAGTCATACCAGATCTCTCATTTCAGTTTCTTCTTCACACTGCACACTTTTAGAATAGAAGAAATTTCTCACAACTTACAAATGGCTTGTACATTGAATGTACGGAATCACTTGGGTCCTTTGCTGACTAATGAGGCAATATCCCGGCAACCAGGCTTCTAAGGTGTTCAGCTGCTGTAAAATGTCTTACATCTTCAAATGCTACTTCATGGTAGTGGCCATCTTCCAGTGAAAGCATTGCCATCGTACACTCTTGAAAAATAGCTAGAGAAACTGAGTTGGTTATGAATTATTCATAATTGCAGTTGTGAAACTGCAGTGTTGTCGCTTTTGTAGTAGATTATGCAGTAGTTGAGAGCACACCAGTAGTATTTAAGTTGGGGAGCCCAGGGCAAGTTGAGACTACTTTTAGCAATGTTGGAACATTTGGGATGATTCAACTGAATTCTTATTTGTGCTTCCCTGTAAGCAAAGTTCGGGTCCTGTTTTGCGATTTCTATGGCTTTTACATTTCAAAGAAGTCGGCACAGAAATGTAATGTGCTTAAATCTGAAATCTACATGAAATGTTTCTTACTGTTCATGTGCTGCTATTGAAAGTAGCCTTGTTCGTAGTTTCCAGGCAACTGTTTTCTGGGTATATTGCAAAAATCAACAGTTATTAGGCAGGAAAAGTAGTCTAATAAGGAATCAGTCAACCAACAGTTCTTTTGGTATTGAAGAATAGCTGGTGGTCTCTGTCCGAGCCTTGGTACAACCCACTCGACCACATTATTTTAAATTCAGGCGACAAATGGAATGCCTTTCAATAATCACAGTATTAGTGCTGAAAACCTTGACCTCTTGTGGGACCTGAATGGCTTTTGATTTCTTCTCTTGTCTTTGTAGGGTCACCTTTCTACCCAAATCAGCCAGTGTATCAATCTGCACCAATCATCGTGCCTACACAGCAGCAGCAGCCTCAGCCACCACCACAGCCTCCTCCACCAACCAAGAGAGAGAAGAAAACAGTAAGAAAGCTGGTTGTCTTGTACATTTGGCTTTAAGTTTATTTTTTTTATTTGGCTGTCTTGGGGAAAACTTCTTGTGTAAGGAGGAGGAAAGCAGCCCAAATGAGGTAACTTTATAACGTTGTGTTATTGACAGAAAAGGAATGAAAACCGATGAAGCCGTGAATATGAATTATGGATCTGATAGGGCTAACTATAAAAAAGAAATGTTACTTTATGGACAAACAGAATTTCACCCACTTGCTCCTTCTTTCAAGATCAGGAGGAAGACGTCCAAGAACAGCTTTGGCATGTTTTAAGCATTCCATTTTTACCTCGCAGTCTAAGGACTGAATGCCACAAAGTTTCTACTAGAGATGTGAAATTGGAAATTTAGATATTTCTAAAGAATTACTTTAGAAGCCTTTAAATATCATCAAGGATGAATTATTTTAAATAGCACAAGTATATGGTTATATACAGGACTCCCAGTTTTATGGTATTTATTTTTTTCACATTTCCGTCTGTATTTATCCATGTTTATTTTTTGGCCATCTTATTGGTGTTTATTCATATTTATTTTGTGTTTTGACAATAAATGAGTTTGTAAAATTGTAAATATATCTTAACATATGCCTATATTTAAGGAAATCTCATCCTGTGTGTTTTAACTGCTCATGATGTCCATCTGCTCATCGGTCAGCCTGGAATTTATGAAGGGCAGCTTGAAGAGTCACTCACAGGAAACATCATTTTTTGATTTTCTCCGCTTTTAAAAATAAATACAGACAGACAACAGATTGTTTTCTGTCTGTATTTATCTGTAAAAATTAGTAAAAACAGAAAACTGGAAGCCTTATTTATATACCATGCGCAACTGATTTTGTTGCACAAAAAGATTGTGGTTTCAAAACTCATATGTTTGAGGCATGTGCGGCTGTAGATACACATTCTGTGCATAATCCTGCTTTCTAGTGTTGTGCTCGTATGTGTGCAAGTTGTTTTTCTTTGAAAAAAGTATTTCGAGTGACAAGGTACTGTGACTTATCCTTTCACTGGTAATGTGCATGGTCATGGACTCTATTGTTAGATTGTTTTCTTCCGCCGTTTGGTTCTGACGTGCTGTTATGCTCCGGTTCAACACAGTCGTGCTGCACTTTTCTTGGTTCATACTTTGTCGGTATTGTTATTGATTGCGGTCCTCTCTCTCTACCATTAGGCTAGACGATTTGTCGGGGCAACTTGCCGTCGACTGCGGCCCCGCGTGGTCCTTAATTCGCTCCTTAGGAGTATCCCCCCCCCCCACTATGTCGACACAGTGATGGAACAGATGCCCTTTTTATTACTGTTCTCGGTGTCACACTAAATAGCCTCGCACCGATCTCCACCAAGTCTGCAATCTGTGCCTCTCCCCAAACACGACGAGGCCAACTGCGAGGCTTGCCACTCCTTCAGGTTGAAGAAGACTTTGCGTGACCATTGAAATATTTCGAAGGAGCGCGGACGACACACAAGACCTCTTCGGTCCGAGGATGATCATCATTCACAGCTGTCGGCTGCAGACAGAGACCTTCTGCCCCATGATAGCTCTGGCTCAGAACTAGAGATCCAAGATCTGCCTACAGCTCAACTAGCCATGAGTACTGTTCCCTCACCATCGATCCCAGCAGACCACCACAAAGTTTCAACTACCCATTCATGAACACTCAAAGCAGATTGCTGGGCTACTGCATTCTGGCCATGGTCGGCACCGACCGTCGTCTTTGGAAATGCCCAGCCCTAGCTCAGTGCTGAAGAAAACAGTGAAGCCGACTGCTTCGGAGCCGACCACTTCCGCCTCGGAGTAGAGCGTCGGAGCCGAAAACTTTGGCGTCAAAGCACAGCCAATTGTCCGCACTGAAATCTGCCCCATTGGAGCCGTAACCTTTGCCGCGGAAAACATTGGTGTCTGAGCAAAGAAGGTTGGTGTACAGCAGAGCTGCTCATGGATCGGGATCCATATAACTCCTGCTTCTAGGACTGCAGGAGGAAATAGACACTCGAAACATTTAATGATCCACCTAGACGCAAGCCGGGTAATTGCTCGCCCTCCACAAACTGTTGCTCAACCTACCAAAAGGCAGCTGTCTTGTGAAGAGGCTTTGGACATACCAACTCTGCCCAAACAGAAAAATAAAACAGACAAGGCCACAAGCCCTTTACACACTAGGCCACCACCCCTGCCTGCTGCACATCATTCACCCTTACCACCTGCTTCGACAGCTGACTCTACACCATACTTACCTGAGCTGACCCTACACCATACTTACCTGAACAGTCAATATATTCATATATAGGGGGCCAAGAGGAAGGAGACACTTTTGATATCCCACCACAGGATGGCTACTGGGAGACATATGACACAGACCCACCAGCAGATACAGACCCTGATCAGTTTCCTGCTGAACCAACCCCCCCCACCCCCCCTCCTCCTCAAATGACACTACAACCTATCATGACCTCATTGGTAGGGCTGCTACTTTACACAAGGTACAATTAAACAAGGAGCTGGTGGAGGAAGACTTCCTCTTTGAAATGCTTTCCTCTACACAGCGTTCCGCCCAATACCTACCAATGTTAAAGGGTATGCTCCGCCACACCCCAGATATATTCAATGACCCACTAAGAGCTAGGTTTATAACACAAAGGGTGGACAAGACATATAAAGCATCCCCTAATGATCTGCGCTATATACGAGGTCAACTTCCAACATACTCCAGACTCCTTAGTGGTAGCAACCACAAGGAAAAGAGCTAATTCTTAAGCAACTGGTGATGCCCCTCCACCAGATAAAGAGTAAGAGGATAGATGCTGCAGGAAAGAGGGTAATTGTACAATCAGCCAATCGTTGGCGTATCGCTAATTCTGTTTACCTTCTCTCTAGATACGATCGGGCCCACTGGAACGAGATGGAGGAACTCCTCTAATGCCTCCCAGAAGAACACAAAAAAGAGGCTACCAAATAGCCTTGGAGAGAAAATTAATATCCAAGACAACTATACGTTGTGCCCTAGATACTGCAGCTAGAGGTGTAAACTCAAGTGTCTCATTACGCAGACATGCTTGGTTTCGGGTCGCCAGTTTTAAACCGGAAGTCAAGCAAAATCTACTTGCTCTTCCCTTTGATGGGGACATTTGTTTGGCCGTCAGGTAGATACTTTGTTGGAAAGAAAAAAGATACTGAAACGGCAAAAGCCATAAGAGCACTGCAAAGACCTTCCCATTGTAGCTCCTTTCGCCGGTCATCCTACCACAGAGGGTCCAAAACAACATCTCTTGAAATCTCCACTTCATACCAGTGGCCACAAACTCAAACGACCTCACCTAGCGGCTACTAGTGAGGCTTGTATAAAGGTAACTCCAAAGGCGGATTCACCAAACCATCTGCCACCACCAATAAGGCCTGACTTAACTCTTATTCCCGTGATCACACAATAGCTGTTGGAGATTGTCTAAAAGGATTCTTTCCCGCCTGTCAGGACATCACCTCCGACCAGTGGGTGTTGGATATTATCCAACATGGTTATTGTCTGAGGCTCACTTCCACACCTTCCAGCATTCCACTTCCCAAACACAGACTCTCCCCACAGCACCAAAAGTTGCTCATGGAAGACATACAAGCACTCCTGAAAAAAGGAGCTATGAAGCCTGTTCATCTTCACCAACAGGGTACGGGAGTCTACTCGTCTTCCTTATTCCCAAAAAAGAATGGTTCCTTAGACGAATTTTAGATCTCAGACTCCTAAATTAATACTTTCTCAGAGCACTTTCACATGGTTACTCTTCAAGATGTCATCCCATTATTACAATAAGGCGACTTCATGGCCGCATTCGACCTCAAGGCCGCCTACTTCCATATTCCTATTCACCCGGCACATCACCAGTATCTCAGCTATGTAATAAACAGCCAACATTGCCAGTTCAAAGTGCTTCCCTTCAGGGCCACTACCGCACCCAGGGTCTCCACCAAATGTCTTGCGGTAGTAGCTGCTCACCTGCCCAGAAACAACATACAGGTCTTTCCATTTCTGGATGACAAAAGTGCAACTCAGCAAAAATGTTACCAAACACCCTTCTTCCAAAAATCAAAGGGACAGGGTTGTACTCCGCACCAACCCCAAATTTCTCCCAAAGGTGGTCTCACAGTGCCACCTAAATCAGTCCATTGAACTTCCTGTTTTTTGCTCCTCAACCTGACTTAGTTGCAAAATGGATTCTACCCACACTAGACTTAAAATGAGCTCTAATGTATTACATTGATAGGACTAAACCATTCAGGAAAATACAACAACTTTTAGTTTCTTTCTTCAAACCTCACAAAGGAAGGGCCATTTCTAAATCGGGCATTGCAAGATGGATTGTTAAATGCATTCAAACATGCTATGCTAAAGCTAGTTGCACTTTTCCCATTCCTTCTAAAGCCCACTCCACTTGTTAACAAGCATTTGCAATGCAATAGGTCTCGCATTTACGCGAGTTTGAGCTATTGACATTGCAAATGATGATGCCTTTTATTTTTGTTTTTAAAACATAAATAAAAGGCATTGTCATTTGCAATGTCAATAGCTCAAACTCGCATAAATGCGAGACCCATTGCATTGCAAATGCTTGTTCTCTCTTTTGCGGAGGGTTAAACTCTGAGGATGAGGAAAATATGCGCCGGGGCCCCAAAGTGCCACTGGTGCCAGAGAGGGGTCGGGGCAGAGAGCAGGGAGGAAAGGAAGCAGAAACCTAGGGCAACGTGAAGGTGAATGTGACAGGAAGTGCAGGAGGCAGAGAGCACGTAAAGGGACAGTGCACAGTGAACCCCGAGGGTATAAAGGGTAGAGACAGAGAGCCGCAAGGCAGAGAGGAGAGGTGGAAGAGACCCCAAGGGTAGAACAGGCACGGAGTACAGGGGGAGGGTAGACAGGACAGGGACAGTGAGCAGAGGCAGAGAGCACGTGAAGGGACAGTGCACAGTGAACCCAGAGGGTATAAAGGGTGGAGGCTGAGAGCAACGAGGTAGAGAGGAGAGGTGGAAGAGACCCCAAGGGTAGAACAGGCACGGAGGACAGGGGGAGGGCAGACAGGACAGGGACAGTGAGCAGAGAGAGAAGATGCGAGAGAGTCCGAGGGCAGAATAAACAAGGAGAACAGGGAGGAGCGGGCAGTGAGCAGAGGGCAGAGAGAGAAGGGGCAGCAGAGATCGAAGGAGACAGATGGTGTGAGGGTGAATGTGACAGTAGGCAAGGAGCAGAGGGCGGACAAAGGATTAAGGGCAGGTAGCAGAAGGGCAGAGAGCACGAGAGTACTGTCAGAAGTCAGGATAGGGCAGGGAGCACGAGAGTACTGCAAGAAGTCAGGATAGGGCAGAGCGCACGAGAGTACAGTCGGAAGTCAGGATAGGGCAGAGCACGAGAGTACAGTCAGAAGTCAGGATAGGGCAGAGAGCACGAGAGTAGTGTCATCAGTCAGGATTGGGCAGAGAGCACGAGAGTACTGTCAGAAGTCAGGATAGGGCAGAGAGCGCAGAAAAGTGAGAGGTAGAAGTGAACGTGAGTGGAGAGGGAGAGCACAAAGGACAGAAGACTGTGGGTAGACAGGGCGGAAGCACTATCGGAGACCAGGATGGACAGAGACGAGTGGGGGCAGAGGTGACAACAGTAGGGGGCACAATAATTGGGGCAGAGAGCCCCTCACTGCTCACCCGCTCCTGCCCCGGGGTATCTACAGCCCCTCACTGCTCACCAGCTCCTGCCCTGGGGTATGTACAGCGCCTCTCTGCTCACCAGCTCCTGTCCCGGGGTATCTACAGCGCCTCGCTGCTCACCAGCTCCTGCCTCCTGGGCTTCGCGGCTTTTGATGGCTGAAGGGGAAACCCAAGGTGGGCAGAGCCGTTGGAGGGAAGAGAGACGCGCCTTCTCTTTCAGTTTCATTTTCCTGTCCGCGCTGGGACCGGAGCCAGGGGGAGTCCAGGGAGGAGAGGGGTTGGTGGGGGGCAGAAGAGACAAAGGGGGGTAGGAGAGAGCGAGAGTAAAAGGGGCATGGACAGGGTCGGATTGGGATTAAAATTCTGCTTTAAGTAAGCGCAGCATGTTGAAAGTAATTAGAAGCCTGTAGTGCATAAAGGCGGCGCAAGTAGCTGTGTCACTGCAGATCTCCATCTGCTCGGGGAGAGAGACAGAGGGAAGGGGAAACAAAGTGCTTACCCAGTAATTAAAGGAGACAGGCTAACGCCGCCAGTACACGATCGAGTCCGGATGGGCGGGGCCTAAAAGAGACAGGGCGGTCACCAAAAAGCCTCACTTTCAATCGGAGGCCAGCGTTTACCATAAAGGATGACGCCGGCCAATAGAAAGGATGGGCGGAGCTCCCACTCCACTTCCGAAATCTCCTCTATTACAAGAGGTCTCTCAGAGCGAGCAGCGCATGCGCTGCAACGCTAGGCGAGACCTAAAAAGGGGCTTCAATGGCCTTCCTAGGAAATATCCAGATAGCTGACATATGTACATGGTCTACACCAAATACCTTTACAAAGATTGCTGTGTAGATGTGCTGGCCCCTCAACAAGCCAGTGTGGGCCAGGCAGTTCTAAGTACACTAATTTAAACACCTGTAACTCCCGCAGGCTAGCCACCACTTATGAAGGAGGACGGCTTTACAGTCTGTGCACATCATATATATCTACAGCCACACATGCCTCGAACGGAAAAAGTTACCTATCCAGGAAGCATCTGTTCGTGGCATATAGTGCTGTAGATTCACATGTGCCCACCTTCCGCCCACCTTCCTCCCCGATGCCTGTTCTAGTTACAGTTAATTTCACTTCTTTACACAAACTCCTTTGGCATGGACATTTCCCTATACTATGCTATGCTATACTATGCTTTGCTTCATGTTTCTTCCTCACCCACTGTGTGGGAAAACAATCTAACAGTGGAGTCGATGACCATGCGCATTACCAGCGAAAGGAGGAGTCACACTACCTCGTGACTCAGAAGACTTTCTTCGAAGAAAAGCAACTTGCACACATCCAAGCCAAACAATAGACGTCCGGATTATGCACAGCATGTGAATCTGCAGCACTACATGCCACGAACAGATGCTTACTGGGTAGGTAACATTTTCCTTTACATGTATGATTTCCTGCCAGTGATATAAAAAATATATATATATATAATTTACGGATATGTCTGAAGCAAGGATGCCAGCGGTAATCTCGCCATGAATTGATGATTGTGCCTCAGGCGGCGAGACTGAGGATCTGGTGAGTGATGGTGGTAAGTTTGAAATAGACTCCTGTGCACTGTGGTCGTGCTGGAGGTGGCAATGGTAGGAGATGCCTACTCACCTCCTTACTCAAGCTGAGGAAAAATTGAAGAGTGAACCAGTGGTGTGTCTTTATATGGGTTATGTGGGCCCACCAAGATCATGTAGGGTTTTGAGAAATTGCCTACCTTCGCCCGGTTGACTGAGGGAAATTACAAGGTTTATAAAATTGAGGCAGTAACAGTGAATGAGGGAAAGACCTGGCAAACCCTTCACATGGATCTTCTATACAGCCGTGAGACATGAAGCTCCACTTTGTAATGGCTAGGCTGGAATTCTGTGAGCTATCATTAGGGGCAGGGAGTGTGCAAGGAACTCCATTTGATGCTCCGTTTCCCTTCATCTAACCCACTAACTCACTTTGCCTTTGAGTCAAAGGCCTCTGTGAAACTCTGGCATGAGTGTCCATATATGCTGCCCCTTTCTGAGGGTATGGTATGGTATTTGTCACTGCCCATACACCTGATAGCTGTCTCAGTATAGGATTATAGTTTGAGTTTCTAATGGACCATGTAGTCACACCTATTTATTTTGTGTATATTGCACAAGTTCATTTTAAGCAGAAAATGTACATATCTGTGTTTGGCTCTTCGGTGATAGTGCGCATAGGCAGCGGCTCCATTGTTAGATTGTTTTTTTCCGCAATCGTGTTTGGACGTGTATTGCTGTGCTCCGGTTCGAAACCGTTCTTCGAGTTCCCCTCGGTGCGCAATCCACTCTACCCGCGTCGGTATTGTTTCAAACGCGTATCCTACTTCTCCGCGTATCATATCCGTCGAGGAAAACCTCTATTTCATTGGGAAAACTTCGGGAAGGCCGTCCGGCCTAACCACGTGGGTCTACCTCAGTCGATGGAACGGACTCCATTCAAAATCTGTCCTTGGTGCCACGCCAGGTATCCGCGCACCGACTCACACGAAGTGTGCAACTTGTGCTTGTCTCCGGAGCACAACGAACAGGACTGCGACGCATGCAGATCGTTTCGGTCGAAGAAAATGCTCCGTGATCGTCTGGCTCGACGTCGCGAAATGCAGAGTCAAAACGTCGAATACACGCTGGACATTAACGGTGAAGGATCTGAGCACAATTCGCGGAACAAGGGGCCGAGGAAGAACAAGAAGAACTTGCATCTATTCCGGAATCGGACTCTGAGATGGAAGAAGACTTGCCACAAGGTCAACATCCTGTAAGTACCGAACACCCCTTGCCCCAAAATCCAAATCAACCCAAACAAGAGGCTTCGGTTCCACCCCCGCCTTTAGGCCAGGGTCGGCACCGAGAAGATGTTTCTGACGCCCTGCCCTCCGGCTTGGCACCGAAACACGTCGCTAAGCCTTCCGGCTCAGGATCGGGTTGGCCAAAGTCTGGCATCAAGCCGAAACCTTCGGGCTCGAAGCCGAAAACCGCTTCGGAGTCGAAATCTTGGACACCGAAATCAAAGACTGCTTCGGAACCGAAACCTTCCGTGCCAAACAGTCATTCCACCCCGGCACCGAACTCCTCAGTGCCAAAACCGAAAAATGCTCCTCCGATTTTCGATGCCCCAACACCTTGTCCTTACTAAACCGCCTCAGAAACGCAAACCTGAGTCAGAGGACACACTTTATCGTATTCCTTTAAAGAGGAAGAATGTAGGTACTAACCCCTCTCCTCCTCCTTCTCCACCACGTTCCCCTTCACCACGTTCCGCTTCACCACGTTCCCCTTCACCACCTTCCCCACCATTGGAGCATTTACTCATTACACCAACTAATTCTCCACTTCCATCACCTGATGATGATAGGGGGGGGGGGGGGACACAATATTTTACCAATAGATTCCTGGAAGTATTACAACACTGATTCACCCACAGATATCGACCCAGATCTTTACCCTGCAAAGCCTTCCCCTCCTGTCGACATAGTAGGGTATCTAGAACTACTTGCTAGAGCTGCAGAATATCATGGTGTACAGTTACACAACGAATCTCTAGAGGGAGATTTCTTATTTGAAACGCTCAGTAGCACACAAAGGGCTAGCCAGACTACCTATGCTCAAAGGTATGATGAGACATGCCGATGATATTTTTAAAGAACCTGTGCGCGCTCGGATTCTCATGAGTGGGAACTTCATCCCCAGATTCTTCTCCTCTACTTTCAGATATGGGGATTTCCTCACATAGACCTGTTCGCCAGAGCTCAAAACACAAAATGCCCAAGCTTTGCCTCCAGGTTCCCACACCCGCACTCCAAAGGCAATGCCCTATGGATGAACTGGTCAGGGATAGTTGCCTGCGCTTTTCCGCCTCTCACTCATTTCGTTGGTAGTAAGGAATCTAAGACAAACCACCCTCAAACTGATTCTCATAGCTCCCTCGTGGGCATTTTAACCTTGGTTCACCACCCTGCTGGAGCTCTCAGTAGTTCCACACCAAAAGCTGCATCTCACCTCCAGTCTTCTCACTCAGCCATGAAGAAATCAGGCATCCAAATCCCAAAGAACTTAACCTGGCTATCTGGATCCTGAAGTCATAGAGTTTGGATATTTACACTTACCACCAGACTATATGAATATCCTAAAAGAGGCTAGAAAGCCTACTACAAGAGCATGTTATGCAGCTAAATGGAAACGGTTTGTTATCTATTGTAGCAATAACAATATCAATCCCCTTGATGCTTCAGTGCAAAACATCATCTGTTATCTCTTACACTTACAGCAATCCGCACTATCCTACACATTCATTCGCTTGCATCTAGCAGCAGTAGCTGCATACTCACAAAACAGACAACACTTATCTCTATTCAGAGTACCAGTGATTAAGGCCTTTATGGAAGGATTAAAGAGAGTGATACCACCAAGAGTCCCACCTGCACCAGTATGGAACTTAAACATAGTCCTTACAAGACTAATGGGTGCACCTTTTGAACCAATGCACAGGTGTCAATTACAGTTCCTCTCATGAAAGGTTGCTTTTCTCATTGCATTCACTTCCCTAAGGAGAGTTGGTGAACTTCAGGCTCTAACTATACAAGAACCTTTCTTTCAGCTTCACAAAGACAAAGTGGTTCTTCAAACCAATCCCAAATTTCTTCCTAAAGTAGTTTAATATCAATCAGTTGAGTTACCTGTGTTCTTTCCTCAACCTGATTCTGTAGCAGAACGAGCTCTACACACACTAGATGTTAGAAGAGCTCTACTATATTATGTGGAAAGAACAAAAGATTTTCGCAAGACAAAACAGCTTTTTGTTGCTTTTTTGCCACCTCACAAAGGTAATCCGATATATAAATCAGGCATTGCAAGATGGATCGTGAAATGTATCCAAACATGTTACGCGAAAGCGAAAAGAACGTTGACAGTACCCCCTAGAGCACATTCCACCTGCAAAATAGGGGCTACTATGGCCTTCTTAGGGAATATTCCCCTAGCTGACATCTGTAAGGCAGCAACATGGTCTACACCGCACACATTCACCAAGCACTATTGTGTAGATGTGTTAGCGAGGCAACAAGCTAATGTAGGCCAGGCAGTAATTAAAACACGGTATCTGAAAGAGACACGTTAGTGATAGATTCCTTACCTTAGAATATCCCCAGGCGTCAGGCTGGATCCGGAAAGTTTTGCGTAGCAGTACCCTTGCGCGTCGGTAGGCGGCGTCGTGCGGCTCCGCGTCCGTCGTCGGCGTCGTGATCGCCGGGATGACGTCGCGGGCAGTACTTAGGCGCCGCCCCTGCGCGCTGACGTCAGTTCTTCTTTTTCCGCGCCAGCAAGCGCAGATCCGGGAAGAGCAGTGCCCTGGTCAATTTTTGACCATACTTTTTGGTGATTTTTTCACTGGTTTTTTCCAACTTTAAGGTGTCGTAGGGATGCCCGGCTTCAAGCGATGCGGCGCCTGTGCGCGGATGATGTCCGTCACCGACCCGCATTGGGAGTGTCTCTTCTGCCTCGGCCGAGGCCACGACACCGAGTCTTGTCCCGAATGCCAGGCCCTCAACCCGAAAGCTTTGCGAGAGCGGTCTCGAAAGCTCCTCGAGGCCCGGCATTCGGCTCCGCGGAAGCCCCGGTCGCGTGAGAGGTCCAGGGGTCGCTCGCGGAGTGCACACCGGTCGTCGACTTCTTCGTCCGGTAAGTCTAAGCACAAGAAGTCCAAGAAGCATCGTCGCTCTCGGACTTCGCCTCGCCGGTCTCGCGACTCGGCTGAGGCCCCTCCCGGCACCGTCCCCGCGGCCCCGGACTTGCCTGTGGAGTCGCCCCGTCATACCCGCCCTTCCCGGGTTCGGGGGCGGATCCGGCCAAGGTACAGGAGTTCCTGTCGGCCATGGCCCGCCTCTTCGGGCCTTCAGGCCCCTCCGGTGCGCCTTCGGGCCCCGCGGGCCCTGATGGGGTTGCTCCGGCGTCGCCGGCGGCTCCGGCCCCGGCGTCGCCCGAGCCTCCAGCCTCGATCCCGGCTCCGGCTTCGGCCCCGGCCTCGATCCCGGCTCCACAACCCCCATCGACGCCGGTCGACCTCACGACACCTCCGCCGGCGCCGATGTCTCCGGTGCCGTTCTCGACGCCGCCCTGGGCTCCGGGCGGCGTCGTCCCCAGTTCCTTCCGGCTCCGGACATGGACCCGGAGCGACGTCGCTCGACGCCGGCTCCGGCGCCGATGGGACCTTGGGTCCCAAATGTCCCTCCTCCTCCTTATTTTGAACCAGAGGAGGACCAGGAGGACTGGGAGGGGTCTGATGACCCTCTGACACGCAACTGTCAGTATGATGAGGACTGGACAGAGAGTCTAGGGGAGGCCAGTGGTCTGGATACTTCTCCTGACACTGGCATGCTGTCTCCTCCCGTGGCTACGGAGGAGGGGGCCAATTTTGGTACGGTGTTGCGTAGGGCTGCTGGGGCCTTACGTCTCCAGCTCCCTACTTTGACGGTCAAGACTAACATCTTGACAGAGGTGCTTCAGCCGGCAGCCTCCTCTGCGGAGACTGTGCTGCCGTTTAACGACGCCCTCACGGACGTTCTTTGGGCGCCT
This sequence comes from Calotriton arnoldi, assembly GCA_963921515.1. Classification (NCBI taxonomy): domain Eukaryota; kingdom Metazoa; phylum Chordata; class Amphibia; order Caudata; family Salamandridae; genus Calotriton; species Calotriton arnoldi. The sequence goes on along the minus strand of CAWUFW010000025.1, from coordinate 2,772,420 downwards.
GGTCCAAGCCCAACACAGGGGCTCCTGTGGATCGGAACGTGTCACGACGCCATCGCCCCGCTCCGGGCGACCCCCTGTTTCTTTCTGTCCACCCCACTCCTGAGAGCTTGGTTGTCCAAGCCTCCGCTTCCCAAACCGCCTTCCCTACCGCTCCTCCGGATAGGGAATCCAAACGCCTGGATCAGTTTGGGAAGAAAGGTTTTTCTTCCTCCAGTGCTGGCTTGCGGTCCGTTAACACCGCTTGTCTTTTGGGCCGATATACCCACTCCCTGTGGGATTCGGTGGCGGATGTTTTGCCCCAGTGCCCTGAGGAGGTCCAGGCACTGCTTTCCCGCGCCATTGCGGAAGGAAGGGATGCGGCCAAATACACTATCTGTTGTGGCCTTGACACCGCCGACTCGCTGGGCAGGTCGATTGCAACGACGGTGGCGCTCCGGCGCCACGCCTGGCTGAGAACCACTGGTTTTTCAGGGGATGTCCAGAATACTCTCATGGACATGCCCTTTGATGGAGTTGGTCTTTTGGGTCCAAAGCAGACCATGCGTTGGAGCGCTTTAGGGACTCACGGGCTACTGCAAAGTCCCTGGGCCTTTCTGCTACACGCCCTCCGCTGCCTTCTGCTTTTCGCCCCTATCGTGGCCACGGTAGGGCGCCCCTTCACGTCAGCAGCCCAGCCACCGGCCCGCGCAGCAGGCGTCTTCGCGTGGCCGAGGACGTGGATTCCGCCGTGGCGGATCGGGCAACCAGCGTGCGGGTCAGGCCACCACCTCCAACCCGTCCGCGGCCTCCAAGCCCTCCTAGTCCCTCCTTTCAGGTGCACGGCACGCCAGTAGGGGGCAGGGTCCGCCATCACCTTCCCCACTGGCGCACCATCACCTCGGACAGGTGGGTCTTAGACATTGTCCGAAGGGGCTACTCCCTCCCCTTCGAGACCACCCCCCCAGCCATGCCACCTCAATTCCACCGCATGTCAGGGGATCACTTGGTGCTTCTACGGAAGGAAGTCACGGCCCTCTTGACCAAGAGGGCCATCGAGCATGTTCCGACCCCAGAAGGAGGGCGTGGTTGCTACTCCCACTACTTTCTGGTGCCCAAAAGGACAAGGAGGACATGCGTCCTATCTTGGACCTCCGGAACGTCAATCGCTTCCTCCGGAAGGAGAAGTTCAAGATGCTCACCCTAGCTCAGGTCTTGGCTGCCCTCGACCCTGGAGACTGGTTGGTAGCGTTGGACTTGCAGGACGCGTATTTCCACATCCCCGTCCCTGCCGGCCCACCGGCGTTACCTTCGGTTCACGGTAGGCCCCGAGCATTTTCAGTTCACCGTGCTCCCCTTTGGCCTTACCAGTGCCCCTCGGGTGTTCACGAAAGTGATGGCGGTGGTCGCAGCTCATCTGCGCCGGGCAGGGGTTTCAGTCTTCCCCTACCTCGACGACTGGCTGCTGAAGGCGGGCTCGTCCCAGGCAGTCGTCTCCCACCTCCAGACTACGGCCGAACTCCTGCACTCGCTGGGGTTCTCCATCAATGTGCCGAAGTCGCATCTAATTCCTTCTCCACAGCTCCTTTTCATCGGAGCAGTTCTGGACACGACGCAGTTTCGGGCCTATCCTCCCGAACGGCGAGTCCGGGATATTCAGGCTATGATTCCGATCTTTCGGCCTTTATCCTGGGTTTCGGTACGGATGACCCTGAGGCTGCTGGGCCTCATGGCCTCCTGCATCCTGCTGGTCAATCATGCCAGATGGCATATGCGGGCTCTGCAGTGGGACCTGAAGTTCCAGTGGACGCAGCACCAGGGCAACCTGTCCGATCACGTCCAGATCTCGGAGGGGACTGCAAAACAGTTGCAGTGGTGGCTCTCGAACCGGCAATGGGTCATGGGCAGATCCCTCTCCCTTCCCCAGCCAGAGCATACAGTTGTGACGGACGCGTCCCTTCTGGGATGGGGCGGTCACATGGGAGAGGCGGAGATCAGAGGCCTCTGGTCTCCGGCGGAGTCCCGGCTCCATATCAACCTTCTGGAGCTCCGGGCGATCCGGCTTGCACTCAAGGCATTCCTTCCCTCTGTCAAAGGGAAGGTAGTGCAGGTGTTCACAGACAACACCACCGCCATGTGGTACTGCAACAAACAGGGCGGGGTGGGGTCTTGGACCCTTTGTCAGGAGGCTCTGCGCCTCTGGACATGGCTGGAACATCAGGGCATGTTCCTGATGGTTCAACACCTGGCAGGTTCTCTGAACGCCAGGGCGGACGAACTCAGCCGCAGGTGCATGATGGATCACGAATGGCGTCTTCACTCGGAAGTGGCGCAAGGACTCTTTCTACAGTGGGGAGAGCCTTGGTTAGATCTATTCGCCACCGAAGAGAACGCGCAATGTCATCAGTTCTGCGCGTTGGAATTTCCAAGGCGGCACTCGCTCGGCGACGCTTTTCGTCGCGAGTGGAGTTGCGGTCTGTTGTACGCCTTTCCGCCTATACCACTTCTACCCAGAGTGTTGAAGAAGATTCGGCACGACCGGGCCCAAGTCATTCTTGTGGCTCCGGACTGGGCTCGAAGAGTTTGGTATCCCGAGCTACTCAATATGAGCATAGATCCCCCGATCCGTCTGCCTCTTCGGGAGGATCTTCTGTCGCAGCAGCAGGGGACGGTCCTCCACCCGAACCTGTCCAGTCTACACCTGCTTGCGTGGAGATTGAGCGGCGGCAGTTGATTCCTTTCGACTTGCCTCCCGAAGTTTGTGATGTGATTCTGGCAGCCAGGCGTCCCTCCACTAAGGTGGTATACGCCTGCAGGTGGAACAAATTTGTGGCATGGTGCACAGCAAAGGCTGTGGATCCCCTTTCTGCCCCTCTTTCTGAGGTCCTTCTGTTCCTTCTCTCTCTGGCCCAACAGGGTTCTGCCCTGGGTACCATCAAGGGTTATCTTTGTGCTATCTCGGCCTTCCTCAGGCTCCCTGATCAGCCCTCCCTTTTCAAGTCCCCTGTTGTTAACAGGTTCTTAAAAGGCATTACTCACCTCTTCCCTCCTGTTCCGTTTGTAATGCCTCAGTGGGACTTGAACTTGGTTCTTACCTTTTTAATGTGCGCTCCCTTTGAGCCTCTGCATAACTGTCCTCTTCGTCTTCTGACTCTGAAGACAGCCTTTCTGGTGGCCATCACCTCCGCTCGGCGGGTGAGTGAGCTCCAGGCTCTATCTTGCAAACCTCCCTTTCTGTCTGTTCATCCAGACAAGGTTGTTCTTCGGACGCGTCCGTCCTTCTTGCCAAAGGTGGTTACTGCTTTCCACATTGGGCAGACCATCACTTTGCCCACCTTCTTTCCGCCTCCGCATCCTTCCAGAGAGGAAGAGAGGCTCCACCGTCTGGACCCAAAACGTGCGCTCTCTTTCTATATTGACCGCACAAAACACTTCCGGGTGGATGACCAGCTCTTTGTTGGCTACGTGGGCGCCAAAAAGGTCGGGCGGTGCACAAGAGGACCATCTCCCGCTGGGTTACCTTGTGCATCAAGACCTGCTATTCTTTGGCTAAAAAGGAACCTCCTGTTGGGCTGCGTGCCCATTCCACCAGGGCAACGGCTGCTACCACGGCCTTGGGCCGCGGTGTTCCGCTGCCGGTTATCTGTCGGGCGGCTACGTGGGCCTCGCTGCACACGTTTACTAAACATTACTGCCTTGACAGTCAGGTCCGGAGGGACGGCTTCTTTGGCCGTTCTGTCCTCCAGGACTTCCTTGTCTGATCTTTGTTCGCAGACCCACCACCGGGGTTGGTATTGCTGGGGTATCTATTCTAAGGTAAGGAATCTATCACTAACGTGTCTCTTTCAGATGCACAAGTTACTAACTTGTGTAACGATATATCTGTAAGAGACAGTAGTTAGTGATAGATTCCTTACCGCCCCACCCATCCTCCCCGTTCTGCGAACTGATTTCTAGGGTTAAGGACATCCCTTTCAGGGCCCTAGTATTTTTCAGACACCTGTGTCAGCTTCTTGCATGGCTCTGCGTTCCTGGCGCGGAAAGTCGTGTACAGAACTGACGTCAGCGCGCAGGGGCGGCGCCTAAGTACTGCCCGCGACGTCATCCCGGCGATCACGACGCCGACGACGGACGCGGAGCCGCACGACGCCGCCTACCGACGCGCAAGGGTACTGCTACGCAAAACTTTCCGGATCCAGCCTGACGCCTGGGGATATTCTAAGGTAAGGAATCTATCACTAACTACTGTCTCTTACAGATATATCGTTACACAAGTTAGTAACTTGTGCTTCAAACAGCTACAACAAATACAGGTTAGCCACCGCTTTTGGAGTATACTGCTGTATAGTCTATGCAAAGCATGTGATCTACAGCTCACATGCCTCGAACGGAAAATGTTACTTACCTAGTAAGCATCTGTTCTTGGCATGTAGCCCACCCGCTTCCCCAGGTACCTATACCTGTTGCAGTTTCTTACTTTACATACATACGCATGTACATTTCTATTCTACACTTACTAACTCCATTCTCACCCTCTGCGGGAAAACAATCTAATAATGGAGCCGATGCCCATGCGCACTATCACCGAAAGGAGGAGTCACCTACCTCGTGACTGGAAAGACTTCTTCGAAGAAAAACAACTTGCAAACATCCGGACCCAACACTAGATGGCAGGAGTATGCAAAGTATGTGAATCTACGGCTCTAATGCCAAGAACAGATACTTACTGGGTAAGTAACATTATCCTTATTAATCGCTGCCATAACAAGATGGTGTCACTATTTAGTTTGGAAGAGTCCTATGTAAGGGTTTGGAATATAGTCTCAAACACAATAGATGCAAGGTTAAAGTTGGTGCAGGTTTTAAATGAGGCCCTGATGAATAACAATAAAGATAGGAGAGCAGTTGAACTTTAAAAAATCTAAAATACGATAGTCTTTCTCGTAATCTTACTTTGTGGAATAGTGCGGTAAATAAATAAAACATTCTTTCTTGCCTGGTTTCACAACACAATGTTTGTCAAGTTGCCTAAGCTTTCCAAAAGAGTAATACATGGAGCAGGTGAGCCGCAGTTGCACTTTGCCATTGAAAGGAATAGATGCTACAACCACTAGGATGTTATTTCTGGACTCTTGTGGATTTCTACTTGTATTGGGAGTATTTTTCACTGGTCCCGAACAGTAGATTGTTTTTTTTCCCTATACACATGAAAGGCAGGTTTAACTATGGAGGATTTTTAAAACTATGCGCTTAGTTTGTGGCTAAAAGCATGTAGTCAGTGAGTCATTACCATTTCCTTTTATTGGACTCGGGTTGAAATCGTGAAGTGCCTTCTAAGGTCAGAATTCCAAGGAACTTGTGAGGTCTAAGGTATAGTCGTTTGTGATGGTTGATAATCAGGAGCTTATCGAGGTGCAATATTCCTGTCACTAATTGGTGCTAAAGAAAAGAAGGGGCAGTAAAACAATCCACATAGGAGCATTTTAACCCCACACCCTTAGAGGAATGCCAAATATCCCTACATAATGAGTCCCTCCAGGTTTCAACGTGTGTTGCCTCTTCTGTTATATTTTGCTGGCAAGTTAGCTCAGAACAATGCCAGCATTTTAGTCACATATAAACTAAAGGAGCAAGTGTCTACCTTACTAGCTAGCCCATGTCCGTATGAAGCAGTATGCTGTTGGATGTTGAGACTGTAAAACACAATTAACGTATACAAAACAAAACCACACAATGTTTGTTCTAGTACCTCTTCTTTAGTGTCCCTCACTGTTTAAGGAACATTATGACTGGCCATATAAAATTGCTTTCCGTCAGACATGTAATTGTGACCGTCCATTCTCCTGCCTATCCGGGCTTTTAGTAGTATTGGCTTGTTGGAGAAAGCCTTCATGTAGCTCAGCAAACTTGTTAGGAAGATGTGATCTAGTTGGTCATTGTAAACAATCACTGGCTTACTAGGGTAATAATCAAAAACAAGTCATAGTGCATATAATAAATATTTGAAGGACTAGTCACTCATCCATTTGACAACAATAAATGTGCTCATTACTTACAGGAACAAAATTATGCATTGAGACCAGATGTGCTTGTTGTCTATTTTAGAATTCCTGTAAGAGTGATAACTTATTTTGCCCCAGTTAATGTACATCTTTTATGGTCTTCTGATATATATCAGCACTGAGCACTCTATTTGGTTAAAGTATATTAAACTATCTAGTGATCTGAACTCTTGTTTTTGGCTTTGTTCCTGTATGTACTGGGCTTCTTTCTATAAGTACTGAGCACATGAATTGTCAAATGTACACATTACTAGTCCTTCCAGTGTTTTATTGAGTTGACCTGAACTAACCTCCAGAGGATTGCATTGGCTGTAGGGCGGCCTGTTGAATTGAAGTATAGCACTTTGCTTCTGAATTTCATTATGGATCATATTTTTAAGAGTGCCTGTTAGTGTACCTGTTAAAGTTCTTTTTCTAAAGTTAACACTTATTGAACACAAAGGTTATTTAAGTGTTATCTACTGTGTTCTGTATTCTGAGTTAGTTCTATCCACCTACACCTGCTGGTGAAAACCTTGGCTGCTCACTCACACTACCAGGAGAGAATCAAGTGGGAAAAGGAGTCTTTTGGCTATCCTGTTTGGAGTGCAAATGTTTTGTGGCCCTGGCACACCAGTGATAAACATCATCATCTCCTAAATGGTAATGCCATGTAGCATCTGATGGCCCCGGGACCTTGAGAGGAGTCCTTATAGAGCACTAGATGACGGTGGTCGGATCATGGATAAAGTCCTGGTCTACGGATTAACCTCCTTTGTATGGTCCTCGGACTATAACTTTACCTTCAAGTATCTTGGTGGCCTTATCAACCTAAATAGGAAAGACGTTGAAACATTCTGGTACTATCTGCTGTGTTAAAAGTAAATGGGCATTGATATTTTGTGCAGTGATTAAAAGATGTGTTGCTTGCGAGCCATAGAACAAAAGTATAACTGCAGAGTTGAGCAAACATAGAGATGATACTGGGTAAGAAGAGCCACTGAAAGCAAAATATAGCACATTTTAAACATTCCTGTTTTTAATTGTAATCTTAGAATGAATATATAACCTATTTTCCACATATATTAAAACAGCAACCAATCAGGACTCGGAGCTCCCTGTCACCGACTGCATTTAGGGATCAAGCATTTCTCTCCCAGTAGGTGTACGCCAGAATAATGCACTTGGAGGTCAAACAGTTCTTCCTCCTTGGATGTTTCACCAGACTATCTGCTCTGTTAACTCATGGGTGCCCTGTGTTTCTCCTCTGGTATTGAAGTTAATCATTCTTCAAGCAGATATTTTTATCCCTGGCATAGACTGTTTAATCTATGTCGATTGAGACAGTGAGCGTGCCATTAGAGAATGACAGGCATTTATGCATTGGTGGCTGACGATTGTGTCTATAATGCACACAAGCAATCCAGCTGTTAAGTAATTAACCTTTTTCCAATGTCAGCTGTTTGGCTCAAGCACAGTTTGAACTTACCTGAGAATTAGCAATGTGGTAATAGCTCGGTGAACTCTCACCTGTGCCTATTTTCTCCTACATTCAGATCACTGAGAATTTACCATATGTATTTTGGGAAGAGCACCCGGAAGTGGGAGAGGGCCTCTATGAAAGTGTAGTCCTCTAGGTCAGATCATATATGTTGTAGCTGTACTCCCATCTAATGGTGTAATATTTATTTTTGCTATAATATTAAATTACTGTATTTTAGCAAAGACAAGCCCTGGGCTGGACAGTGATTTATTGTGTCTCTAACAGTTTGAGTCCCGAGTCTGCCCACCTCACTACCTCCCTTTAAAGCCTTTAAATTCTCACCCTCACTACCCAGAGAGTCGAGTGTGGACGGGCTGTACTAGGCCCAGTTTTCAAATCCATAAATAGAAAGGACTGCAGTAGTAAATGACCCAGTCCCTGCAGTTGTGGCCCAATATATCCTTTTTGCATTCTGCCCCTCCCCCCAAACACTGGGTCAGACAGTTAAATATGCCTGCTCAAACTGTTCTTGTAGTTCACTGATTGCCTTTACAATTCACACACTGCTCTTTAGGGTCTCTTCATGCTGTTCCTATTGATTGCTGCACTTCCTTAAACAAGACTGTCTTTAAGGTTTTTCTGATGACAGATGAGGAGGGACATTAGTAGAGTTAGATGAAAAGAATTCCATGTGGAAGGACCATAAATATGAAGAAATATTCTTTATTTTATTTTCAGTAACCTTTGTAATCACATACTGGCTGAACGCTTTGCATCTTGTGAACCAAATGGAGTGGCTCAAGGACTTAAAAACACAAGTAATTTAAGCCGGTGACACCTACTCTGTGAGCTGCCACAGGAAAGAGCCTAGCCTTTATGCACAGTCTCTATTGTTTAAGTGCAATACTGCCCAAGCAGCAGCATACTGAATGCTGTGGAATCTTCGATTTGGGTTTGTGGAGGACCAGCCGAAAGGGTTTTCTGTAGTTGAGGTAGTAGTTCATTTAGCAGGTTCAAACAGCATACGTTTAACAGCTATATTATCCTCTGTGATGGGTGCTGCTGTGTCTGCATGCTTAGACGAGCTTTGTTGTGCATCTCCTTTTTCCATTTGGAATCTCCACATGTATTGGAATGGCCATTCAAGGGAAATCAGTGTTTTCTTCACTGACCGATGAAACATTGCAGAAGTGCTAGGTGTGCTCACTGCCTACTCTTTGTTTGCAAGCACTTCTATGCCAGTTAGAACCTCATTCTACCAGAAATCGAAAGTTTCTATTGGTTACAAAAAACACGCATTTCCAAAAGCAAAGATGAGGACAGTCCTCACAATCGAACATTTTGTATCACACCCAAATCCTGTTCAGAGCTGCTCATGACCACTCAAAGAAATCCGCTTGACTCCTTAGTCTGTCCAGCTTCAGTGCTCCCTACCCTCTTTTTGCTCCCAGTTTATTTGAACATATACGTATTTTGGCTTCCTTACGTTAACACCCTTGGTGCTCCACGTAAATGCCTCAACTCTTCGTTTGAGCTTCCTTTAATGTTGCTTCCTATTATAAGGGTAATTTTTTTAATTGACAATTTTTTATAATTCCTAATTTTATTCCTTGTGATACATAAATCATGTTTGATCTAAAAAAAAAAAAAAAAGGGGTTAATTATTAAGATTGTAAAACACTTTTATTGTGATTTCTAATTTGAGTTCTTTCAGAGGGTAAATTGGTTTTAGGGACCCAAAATGGATGAAAAGTTGCTTTTGATTTTAGCAGTAAATTCACTTCTAATAGGCCACAGAATACAGATTTCCTCCCACCCTATGTGCATGTTATCTTTATGAAGAAGTGCCTACGATTTCTGAAAGCGGTTTGTTCCTGTTTTCAAAACTTTGGACATAGAGATAATTTGTAAGCTGAGAGTAAGGAAAGAAGAGGTTGTGGGTTCCCTGCTTGTGCCAGAGCTGAAATAAGGTTGGAGCTCAAATATAGGTATGATGGGGGTTAAACCTTAAACAGTTGATGCTAAATTCTGTGGAAACGTGCAAGACATTTTAAGGAGATGGTTGGGCCAAATAAATATGTTGAAGTCATAAAAGAGAAAATTAGAAGTTGACAGGATATTACTAGGGATGTGGGTCAAAATTATAAAATGTTTGTTCTGGACTCCTTAGAACAAAAGGTTTCATTTTATACTACCTATTTTTTCATCAGCTCAAGTGGTTCCTTCCTTTTCATAACGGAAAAGTTGCTTTCTCTATACACACAATCCAGCAGCAGCACTCTACTTGAACAAGCAAGGAGGAACTTGGACACATCCCCTTTGTCTTCTGGCAAGTTCACTTTGGGACTTGGCTCTTCTGAGCAACATTTCCCCTGCTGCATCCCCATTGGAGTGGAATGAGAATGGTGAAGCCTATGCACGGACCTGTTATTTTCAAGCTTAGTAAGTGAGTAGTTAATCACTCAATAGTTTACAAAGTTTCAACCTTGGTGCCTCCCTTACTTGGACTTTTTTGGGCCACAGAGAGCATTTCTCACAATTAGTTTCGCCTTTTCCAAAAGGAAAGGATCTCTAGAGGACACTTTCCTTTTAGATAACTTTGGCATGTTCTATATGCCACCTTTTCAAATTCCTTCTAAACCATAGCACTTCAGGAACTAGTTCTTGCTGCTGGACCAACTTCTTCAATTCCTGAAAAGCTAGCACACGTTCCCTTATACATGCATATGAAACCTGGCACCTGTGAAGACAGTACTACTTTCAGGTACAACTAAAAAAGATTATACCACATAGAAAATATAATACCAGATGGTTGAAATTTTCTTTAGGCCATTCAGGAAAACCCTGATCCTCTTTTGGCTCCTTAAAATGTCATGTACTTTTCATCATCTGTTTGATAAGTACTGAAATTCTGTTAACTTACTTCAAATGTCGACTGCCAATGTGGCCTATCCTAAATGATTACCAAGGATATTTCTGTAAAGAAAAAGTCTTGAAAGGGTCAGTTTAAGAGGTTGTTACATCTGCAGCTTCACTTTAGAGATAAAGAATGCAACTGACAGCATAATGATTGAGTATACCATACAGATGTAAAAGGGGCGCTCTTGCATTCTAAATGAAACGTTTCATATAAGGCGGGAATATACTCCCAAGTACCCAATAGCATTAGGAGAGGGAAAAACTCCTCTGGGTGTATCAAAAGTGTGCTCTATGTAAATTTTAAAGAATTGTAATGCAGTAAGCCTTGCAGATAGCTACGTTGTCTAGCCAGACCTAAAAAGAACCCCTTCAAGTATGCAGTGGAACAATACAGCTCATCCGGTGCGGACACTGAAACTGAAGTGCTCCTGGGCGGGATAAATGCGAGTCTGGGGAGGAAAGCCATTGAAACAAGAACAGAAAGATGACTGAGATAGACAACAAAGCCCACCCTCTCACGTGCAGAGCTCATTCTAAATAATGTTGTCGGAAACAATAGGTCTGCCTACCCCCTCTTTGGGGGAAAGAATCCATGAAAAGTGCCCCACCAAGGACATCCACCAAGGTAGTGCAGAAGAAGAAACCTACGGTTTCCTGAATTGGATTTATATGGCACAGCGCTTGCAGCTACCTGTTCAAAAACTAAACCTGCAGCTGGAAAATAGTGCAGAAGAGAAGATTCTCTTTCTGCGCAAAAAACTGCCAGAAAATGTAATTCAGATGGGGGCCAACCTGCTACTGAAAAGAGAAAACTCTCATAATGCACTCCATCGACAACACTGTCAATAGCATCAGGCAATTCTCCCTTACCACCATCATCAATGCCGGTAGTTTCAACAACTACAAAGCCTTTGATGTCAACAACGACGTTAACAGCAGCATTAACATCTACATCATCGACTTCAAAACAGACGGCGAGAATACTGTTGACAACAACATTGTCTACAACAGTATTTGCTGAGCCAGTTTTTTTGTCATTATGGGGGACAACTTCGCTACTTTCCGAAGTTCCGGAGCCAGACCAGGAAGAGGATAGCAATGACCTTGCATCTCAGACCGCATGCAGTCCAACGTAATTCAGTGTACGCTATGTCCTGGATTTTGAGGTTGTAGTAGGCGAGGACAAACCATACATAGCATAATTATGGCTACCATAAATGAGTTACTTACCTGTAACTCCAGTTTTCCAACGTTGGAATTTTTTATATATTCACATGCGACCCTCCATCCTCCCCGGTCAGACGCTCATTCATTACATACTCTTCTCACACTAATGGTTTTAGATCTGAGCTATGGTGGCCTCGAGGGGAGTAGGGGAGCTGACACTTCTACCTCATTTGCTGAATTCTGGGTTGCTTCAAATGAGGTGGATGTGCTACTAAACAAGCACTGTTATCGAGGCCTATGGCCATTTTAACTCTGTTTGCTGGTATTTAAATATACTGTGGATTCCCAACTCGATGAGGAATGATTCAAGCATGCAAGTATATGAAATATTTCAATGTTGGAGAACTGGAGTTACAGTTAAGTAACTAATTTCTTATTACAAGTTTCAGTAGGAAAAATGTGTTTGCTTCGCTAATAACTTTGGCACTGTAGGAAAGTGCCCTTTCTGCATGGTTGCCCCTAACACTTTGCCAGATAACTGATGCAATTTGACTTGGTGTGCCCTGGGTCTCTGCCAATCAGGTTCCCAGGGCCTGTGTTCTTTTCCTAACCTGTACCATTGTTTCCACAATTGGCACAACTCTGGCCTACCTGTAAGTCCCTTGTAAGGGGTACCTATGGTACCAAGGGCATGGTAGCCAGGGAAAGGCCTCTGAGGGCAGCAGCATGTTATGCCACCCTCAGAGACCTCTCACCACAAACATACACCACTGCCATTGCAGCCTGCATGTTGTGCAGCTAAAGGTGAAGAGTTCACATGGCACACACCCCTGTGTGCCATGCCTGCCCAGCACTACATGAGGCCTAGGTAAGTCATCCTTAAGGCAGGGTGCCCTATACCTCATGTGAAGACCTATCGGCAAGAGCAGACCGGTCCCTTTAATATCTAAGGCCATTGTTAGATATTATAAGTGCCCAGTAAAGCCATCCTGAGTATATGGTCTAGAAACTGGTCATTACAAGTTTCCTAGCACCATACAGGCTTTACTGAATTCTAGGATGTTTGGTATCAAACATCTCAGAATAATAAACCTGTACTGATTCCAGTGTCAGATTTATTATTCCATGCACTCGGGGGTCCCTTCTAGAGGGGGACCCTGACCCAAACCGACCACTGGTGGCTTCCTGACTGGTGAACACTAGTCTGCCACCACGAGACAGGTTTCTGGACCCCTGGGGTGGGAGCCTTCGCTCCCTGGGCCCAGAAACAAAGCCTTTCCTCGGCAGATGTCCACACCTCCCCCAGGTGAGGACAGGGGTGTGGAATTTAATAAAATATCTACTTGTCCATGGGGCAGGTTGCTTCATAAATCTACTTGTCCTGTAACAAAATCCACTTGCCCCTTTTGTGCCATGTAATGCGGCAACAAATTATGGCAGCAATCTCATTGTATAAGAGCTCTGATATAGTCTCTCGCATTATGCCAGGGCTCATACCATAGTAGAGTTTGAATACTAGCAATTCCCTTATGTTGCCACGTTTCCGCAGAGCTACATACTGGGGCTGAAGATAGTGGTAAGTAATAGTTCCATGGTTGGAATGCCCTTTTGTGTCTGTGCAAACCTACTAACTTGCATGTTTTAAGGGTTTTCACCAACTCTTGTCTAATCTTTTCCCATACTGAGAAAGGTTGGAATTTACACCTGACAATGGCAGACACAAAACTTCTTCCAGGGTTGGGAAAAAAGTGGTTGGAGGGAAAGTGAACTTGCAAACACACAGATTTTCGCATGAGCACATCTACACATGCATATTTGCTCATGCTGAAATGCAGTTCACAAATATTCCCTAGGAGTACTATTTCTTGGCCTACTTCTGTAAATTCTTGTGAATTCACGAAAGTCGTATATCTGCTCTTATTTCAAGGACATATAGCATGGGTGCACTTTTGAAACGTACTTTAATAATTGGGCACCCTGATTAGGTCTAGCGTTAACCATGACCTTTTGTGTTGATTAAACTTCTGTCTCTCTCTGTCTATCAGCTGGCTTCACTGTGAGTGACAGCATACTTCTCTTTCACAAGGAGCATATCAGCACACAAAGTAGTTTTGTTCAGTGCCAGGAAGTACTGTGGCAATGTGTGCTTTTTGAGTCCAAAAACAATTTTTGCTTTTGCCAATGTTTATCATGGTGAGGGCCAGGCAGCTCCCACACACCAAAAAGGTTTTACAAAAACCATGCCAAAACAAGTCACGTATTGACAAAATCAAAAGGCTAACCACCAATTTCAGACCTACTAGCTTTGCCAATGCTTGTATATTTTTGTTTCCCATAATCTTATTGAAACTGGTTACACTGATTTTCCATTATGAATATTGTTGGGAAACACTAGCATACATCAACACATTTTACTAATTGATGCCGCAAAGAAATGGTACCTAAAATTTTACAGTAGTTTAGCGAAATTTTTTATTATTTTCCTGCTTGCATTTTTTTGTGAATATTTTTTTTTGAAAGCAAAGAATCATCTTTTTTTTGCTGAGTTTTATATAGCGCGAACTTGACCTGAAGCTATCTGGTATCCGAGCGCTTTATATGAGCACCAGTTATGTTAAGCAAGGTCACATTCATTTTTGTTAGGCACGGGGAGATTACGTGATGTGCCCAGAATCACAGGATGTTGAGCGTCATTGCCAAGACTCAAACCCGGTTCCCCAGATTTGAGATCAGGGTGCCCTATATCTATAGCCCGTTAGGCCACATCCTCTCCCAATCATCTAGCTTGCTTTCAAGCTTCTGCAAATATTTGCATCTAATCAGAGAGCATTCTGGGAGCATTATACATAGCCTCATATTGCTAAACTTTGTAAACATGTGTACACATTTCTGTACCGGAACCTCTGTCAGTAAGGCAATCCGAGCTTACAACTCTTCCTTCAAGTGCTCACCCTAATAATAAAGGCTTTGCTTTAATGAACCATAAATACAAGCTTGAACACCATTACCACATGGATGCAAATATTACCTTAACTGCAGACAATGCCCTTCCCTGATCTATAATAAGGTACTGTAAACTGGAAGGCAAAGGGTTTGTGCTGTAGGGGGTTGGGCCTACTTGTCCCAAGGACAAAATACACATGAAAACTTGTTGCCCCTGACCCTAAACAATATGTCCTGGGCGTTGGACTATAGGAATTCCACATCCCTGCATGATGTAATTTGAGAAGTCATCAGTGATGTGATTTAACATGCCATGAATGATGTAATGTGTGGTCATAAGCAGTGCATGGCCGGAGTGCAAGTTATAGTTCGCTCAGTAAATCATAACTGGTGAATTTCACTGGCTTTTTGTTTTTTAAACATTTATTTATTCACTGAAAAAACTGATATATATTAATATTCACTCAACAAAAGGAAAACTCTGCACTCCAGAAACTCCAAATATTTTAATCAGATCTTCAGACAGACATGTTTTGACCAACACAGTCTTTATCACGATTAGTGAGTCCCTCGTCTATTTCCCTTTATATTTACAAGCCCATCCCGTTCATAATGGAGCATTCTGGGAAATGTAGTATGTAAACAAAAAATGTGATAATAGATTTTACACACAAGTTGAAACAGCAATAAATTAAAGCACATTTACTCAGTTATTGTATCTCACATTTCTACGCATTTTTTATTTTCATGTTGGACTAGTCACTCAGGGCTGTTGCGATCGAGTTGGCCAGACATACTTGCAAGTTCCTTACTACTAAAGTTATAGATATAAGCTTAGTGCTCTATGTGCAGTAACTGCATTCTGTTAGTGCAAAGCACATTAATACAATCCCATTGACCTCAGTGGTCATAAAGTATGTGTGTAACAGCACAATCATTTTTATATTTAAATTTGAATATTGACCTCATGGATCAGTGTCTTCGCTGATTTTTATAGATTAAAATATCTTGAAAATTTGGAGTTCCTGGAGTGCAGTGTTCTTCTTTTGTTGAAAACATTTGGGAAGGCTGGTCTACCTTCCACCCTAGCACCAGCAGCCAGAGCATGCCGCCAGAGACGCGTTTCGGCTTACTTGAAGCCTTTATCAATATATATATATATCTTCCAAATGAAAATCATGCCAAACTCACAGCATAAAAAGCCCTCCATTCGAAAAAGCAGGTAAAAGGTGATTTTAAAATCAACTTTTACCTACTTTTTCGAATGGAGTGCTTTTTTATGCTGTGAGTTTGGCATGATTTTCATTTGGAATATTTAGGCGGTGACGTCGCCAAAAAAGCCCGACCCGCCTGGAAGGGCGCCTCTCTTGTCAAAGTTCATATGGATATATATATATATATATATATATATATATATATATATATATATATATATATATATATATATATATATATATATATATATTCATATTCACAACAAGAGAGTAGGAGGTCCATTTACCACAAACCAGCCACAAAAAGATGCAGTGATGGTGTAGATCAGGGGTTTCCAACCTTTTCTGTACTGAGAGCTGCTTATGTTCAATGAAACTCATTGAGAGCTATACTTATATTAGTAGTGTTGTATAATTAACTCTTCTCCCTCTCATCTCAAACGTGTCGAGGAATATGAGGCAGGTATCTATGACACTCCTATTAGTGACCGCAACATCGCCTAGACAATCCTGATGCTCCATTTTGCTAGAGATGTTCATCAGTCCCCATGAGAAGCTTCCACTGAGGACAGATCTTCTCACTCACTGTCACGGTCAACTGGGGCTCATAGACCCCAAACAGCTCAACCTAGTGATTTGGCACCTGAAGTCCTAGAGTTTGGCAATGTGAGCCTCCCAGAGGAATCCATGCTTCTACTATGTGAGGCGCATAAATTCACCAGGTGTCTATGCTACGTGGCCAAGTGGAAAAGATTTGCCAAATATTGCATCTCCAAACAAATAGAGCCCTTTAAGGTCTCTGTACAAGATATTATTTGTTACCTTCTACAGCTGTAAAAGAAAGGGTTTGCATACAACTCCGTATGCTTACATTTAGCTGCAATTGCTACGCATATGCAAAATAGGGAACATTTGCCCCTCTTCAAAATTACTATAGTGAATGCCTTCATGGAGGGACTTAAAGATCAATTGTACCTAGAACGCCTCCTGCTCCCGTAGTCCTCACTTGGCAATAGGTCGATCCTTTGAATCCTTTCACTACTGTAGCTTACAGTTTCTGTCATGTAAGATGGCTTTCCTTGTAGCAGTAACCTCAGTCAAAGCGTATTAGTGATGTTCACACCCTACCTATACAGGAACCTTTCATTCAAGTCCATTAGTACCGTGTGTTCATTAGGAATAAGGACACATTTCAGACCAAGATAGTCTCACCTTTCCACGGCAGTCAGACCATTAAACTGCACATCATTTTCCTACAACCAGACGTGATAGCAGAAAGGTTCTTGCACCCTCTCAACGTAAAAAAGAGGGCTTACGTGCTAATAGACTGGACCAAGCCCTTTTGCTAAATAAATCAGCTCTTTGTGGCCTTTGCCAAATCCCTTCAAGAGGCACCTAATCTCTAAACCTGGCTATGCGAGATGAATTAAGCACTTTTAGACTTGCAATGCTAAGATGAAGTGTGCACTTTCATTGCCCCCAAAGCCACACTCAACTCGTAAAAAGGATGCCACCATGGCTTTCCTCAGTAACATGTTCCCAGCTAACGTCCGCAAAGCTACCAATTAGTGAACACAACACACATTCACTAAACACAACTGTGTGGACATTTTAGCCTGTCAACAAGCAATGGTTGGCCAAACTGTACTAAGGACTCTGTCCCAAACATCTATATTATCTGCCCACTAGCCACCGATTTGAGGGACACTGCTTTAAATTTCTTGCAGAGCATACCACACATGCTACATACACAAAATATTATCCTGTAAGGTTCTATCCGTAGCAAGTAGTACTGTAAATTCACATGCACCCACCCTCTTCCCTGAAAGTCGGCAATGATAACAGATGTTTCTCTTTTCATTACCCTTATGTATCACAATGCACAGAACGCTTCTCTACAGCACCACAGTCCACTTCCACTACTCACATTCTGGATGGAAAACGATCTGACGTGTAGCCTGTGTCCTCAAGCATTTTGGACTATGGAAGGAGTGACAACAGGTCTTGTGACTCCTAAGTTCTTCGAACAAAAACAAGTCTGCGTAGGATGGGTATGGACAGACGTGGGTCCCTTGCTCGCTGTGCCACTGGATTCAAGCTAGCCTGGCTGAAGAGGGGTGATACCCTGAAACTGGTCCCAGAATACCTGTTTCTGGTCCAGGGAGGACCTGGCTTGGCCTTTCGGGCTGGACTGTTCCAATGAGGGCAGGGTCAACACTGATTTGCATATTGCTGGGTCCAAGCTCGGGTGGCATGGTCAGCAAAAGAACGATGGATTTAGCCCAGATCTCTTGACTCGGGGTGAATGTTTGATTTGTTCAGCAGTCAGTCCATCATTTGTTTGCACAACCAATTTGCGGAGTCACGCCTTTATGAAACTGTACAGTCACAACTAACTTGTTGAATCCTCATGCTTGCAAAAAGAAATATTTTTGCCTAAAGATGTATGTACTACAGTGATTGGTATAAACAGCTTACAGTTAATAAAAAAGGAACTGAAAGTTAGATTATATTAACAAAAATGGAGCAGGAAAATTGAACAAAACAAAAGCAGGGTCACCTTAGTCTCTCTTGGAGCCATTCAGAGCTGCAAGATGCAACAAAGGAGGGAACACAGCAGGTGATCAGACAATAGAAAGACACTTGGTAAGAAAGAATAACAAAGGAAATGGGGTGTCCGATAAATGGGGAAGGAAAAAAAGGCCCACTTTTGAAAACATGAAACTTATTGTGGAAAAATCTTAGAACACTATTGAAACTTTTAGAGGTTGTGTGGGGCTGCCGCTGAGAAGAACGGAGCGGAGTGTTAAGAAAGGAAACAAATGAGAAATATTCAGTACAGTTTGTAAAGGTACACCATTTTCCTTTAACCCACTCCCTTCATTCAATATCCCTTTCTTTTCAATTCTCTTCCCATATCCCCTTCCCATGCACATCTCTCCTTTCTCCCCACCCAGTCCCTTTTTGCCACCCAACCCCCATTTTCCCTACACCTATTCCTTTCTTACAGTCAATCAATCAATCAATCAGGGAATTGTGAATTGCGATACTCACCTGTGAGGGTCTCAAGATGCTGGTGTGGAGGGGGGGGGAGCCGGGGGAGGGGGGTGCTGCTCCGAGTCAGCTGAAGAGCCAGGTCTTGAGGCTCTTCCTAAAGGTGTGCAGAGTGGTGTAGCGTCTGATGTTGATCGGGAGCTTGTTCCAGGCCTTTGGGCTAGGTCGGCGAAGCGGAGGTTTCTCTTGGGTGCGTGGAAGGAGACTCTTTCGCTGAGGTAGTTTGGTCCGGTGTTGTGGAGTGATTTGTAGGCGTGGGTGAGTAGCTTGAAAGTTACTCTCTTATCGACGGGGAGCCAGTGGAGGTCTCACAGGTATTGGGTGATGTGTTCATGCCGTGGGATGCCGAGGAAGAGTCTTGCTGCGGCGTTCTGGATGGTCTGGAGTTTGCCTAGCAGGGATTTGTTGATTCCAGCGTAGAGTGCGTTTCCGTAGTCCAGTCTGCTTGTAATGAGTGCGTGGGTGACAATCTTTCTGGATTCTGGGGGGGATCCATTTGAAGGTCTTGCAAAGGATGCGGAGGGTGTTGAAGCAGGTGGAGGCGACGATGTTGATCTGGCGGGTCATGGTGAGGGAGGACTCGAGTATAATACCAAGCTTCCGGGTGTGTTCCGTGGGTGTGGGGGGGTTGCCGAGGGTGGTGGGCCACCAAGCTGAGGGTGTGGGCCCGAGGACGAGGACTTCTGTCTTTTCTGAGTTGAGCTTCAGACAGCTGCTGCTCATCCAGGATACAATGTCTTTCATTCCTTCCTGGTAGTTGAGTCTGTTGACGTCGGGTTCTTTCGTGAGGTAGAGCATGAGCTGGGTGTCGTCGGCGTCGGGTACTATGCTGAGTCCATGCGGTCTGACGATGGCGGCGAGGGGGGCCATGTAGATGTTGAAGAGCGTGAGACTGAGCGATGATCCTCGGGGTACTCCGCAGTTGATCTCTGTGGGTTCGGAGAAAAAGGGCAGGAGTCTTATCCTTTGGGTTCTGCCGGCGAGGAAGGAGCGGAGCCAGTCGAGGGCGGTTCCCTGTATGCCGGCGTCGTGGAGTCTGGCTGTGAGAGTGCGGTGGGAGACTGTGTCGAAAGCTGCGGAGAGGTCTAGTAGGATGAGGGCCGCGGTGTGGCCTTCGTCGAGGAGCTTGTGGATGTCGTCTGTGGCGGTGAGGAGGGCGGTCGTGCTGTGGTTGCTGCGGAATCCGGATTGGGAAGGGTCGAAGATGACGTTCTCCTTGATGAAGTTTGTCAGCTGGGTGTTGACGATCTTCTCGGTGACTTTGGCCACGAAGGGAAGGAGAGAGATGGATTGGTAGTTTTTCAGGTCCGTCGGGTCTGCAGAGGGTTTCATGAGGAGGGGCTTGACTTTTGCGTGTTTCCAGTCAGGGAATGTGCCGAATTCGAAGGTAGCGTTGATGGTGTGTCGTAGCTCGGGTGCTATGGCGGCGGCAGCTCTGTGGAAGATGTGCGGCGGGCAGGGGTCCGTGGGGGCTCCTGAGTGAGTGCTCCTGAGTGGTCGTGGCGTTATCTTCAGTGGTGACCGGGGTCCAGGTGGCGATGGTAGGCTGGCTGTCGTTGCTGGGGGTAGGAGTGGTTTCTGGAGCCTGTTCCATACCCTTTCTTCCCACCTAAGTCCCTTGCCTGTCCTGTTTTCCACTACTAGTTTACCTTCATCATTCTCTTTTTCTTTTCCCCTTCTAATTTTGTGCTTCACTCTTTCCGAGTTCTCTTTTCTTACCTACTGGGCCCTTCATCTTACCACCTGAGCCTTCTTTTCCTCGTTCCCCCTACAGCAGCTCAGCTTATTCTCAACCTTTTAACGTCCTTATCTGCTTGCCATACTTTGTTTTTCTTCACTTGTCTGCCTTTCCTCACCTGTCTGCTTTTCTTCACCTTTCATCTGTTCTCCAGTTTGGTTCATTTCCTACCCATAATTCTGTTACCAAATGTCTGCGTTCTCGTTTTAGACCTCTTTATACATTGAAGTGTTTATCACACATTTGTTTTTGGAACTGTTTTTACAGATCAGAATCCGGGATCCTAACCAAGGTGGCAAAGACATCACAGAGGAGATCATGTCTGGTAGCGGGGGCAGCAGAAACCCGACCCCTCCCATTGGAAGACCTAGTTCCACTCCAACCCCTCCTCAGGTAAAAGGCCTGCTCACTAATAATTTTTTTAAGAGAATACTGTGTGAATCATCACTAATGTATAAAGAGTTCCAGCATTAAAGGGCACCTTCATAAACACCTAATTGAAGATTTTGTATTAAAAAAAATTAAGGCGGCTTCACATTTTGGGTCGGGCTTCACCACCATCTGTTTTATGACGAGGTATTCTGCAAAGGGTGGCATAATTGAAAAGTTTGCACGTTCAAGTATCATACACAAATACCTCTGTGAAATGTATGCATGGGAATTTGGTGCACACAATTCACATTCCTAACAAGCGTGTAGAAAAGTGTCTAATGTAGGCTCCTAGCTGTTAAGTGTGTGAGAACAGTTCTCTCTCTGTCAAGTGTGCCAGTGGAGATACCACATGAAAGCCACATCACTACAAAGTGCAGCAGATGCAGTTTGAAATATTTATCTGGGTTTGTGAAAGTAAGTTGCTAAAACTTCACATAGAGATGTGAGAGAACAGTTATTAAAGATACTCAATGCTTACCTGTACTCTACCAGAACTTCTTATAGATTTCTACCGCACACCAATTGGAAAGGGATTCCTCCAAAACTCTGGGAAAAACTTAAGACATCTCCCATAAGACTTAATACTTTTCTATATTTCTCCTCTCTGTGATTTTTTTTCTGTTAATTGAATTGCTACATACACCCCCAAGTTGAATGGAGGAGGATATTTTACAACATTGCTGATCCATGGGAGGCTACCTGGTCCCTTAGGAGGACTGATGTCACATTTCTCTGACCGATTTGCACTTTGACCATGGTGGAAAAATCCTCAAAATCTAGAAAATCCCTTTTGAAATTTTGCCAATCTGTGGGCCATAAAAGATCTTCTGTGTTGAATCGCATGTGCCAGAAAACTGGTGCGCAAGCAAGATGTTTTCCTCTAAAAAGCTCCTAGAAAAAAATGCAAATAGATTCTGATACCTTGTTGATAAAAGGATCAAAGAAATACCTAGTCCTGCTGAGGATTTGAGACTGCCACTGCACTGCAGCTGCCACTGCTATGGATTCCACCACTTTCACTGACTTGTACTGGATAATAGTTCTGTCTCTTCATAGTACCCTTTCGTGACATTTCTCTCTTATCCTAGGCTTTTTCCAGTCCTGAGAGGGGCTGTTTACTGTTAGCTGGAGAATTTCTGGTCTGCCATTGGCATGCCACTGGTTTGTCTCTGCCACAACCTGTATCTGTTTTTTGATCTACTTCACTAGTCTGATCTGCTCACCTTTGGGGAGAGGTAGGGAGCAGCTGCAGCTTTGGGAATGGAGGTCCAGATGAATCTATTAGCTAGGTCTGTTGGTTTGCTCGGTCTGCCCATTGACTCCTGTGACTTTGTGTTTTTTTTTCAGTTTGTGTCACCCTCTTCTCGGTACTTGTCATCTCTTCACTGGTAATTGGGAGTAGTATTGCTTGTTGGGGCCAGAGGGATCATACTGTGGCTCAAGGGCGGCTAATTTTGAGACACATCTATTATAACAAAAACTATTACCAACTGTGAGGCACATGAAGTTTTGCCACGTGAATCCTTTTCTGGATTCACATGCTGTGCATTATTCCGCCATCTAGTGGTTGGGTCCTGAATTGTCTTTGTTTTTTTTTTTTTTTTGGTCGCTGCTGACCACCATTTGGTGGCAGGTATGTCCCCTGTGTGACGTCGGACGGTATCCTGGAGGTCGACGTGCGTGGTAGCCATCTTCAGATTCTTTTTTCCGCCGTTGGGTCTGGAAGCAAGACGGGAAGCTCCAAAGATTTTTTCGATTCCCAAAAAACGAAAATTGCAGAGAAATATCATCAACATCGTAACCGGAGACAGGAGCAGAGCTCCCGTGTTAACACCACAGAGGACCACTTCGGTCCACAAATGGCGGGGTAGGGGTCATGGAGAATACCCCCTTCAAGTTCTGCCCCGAGTGCCACCACAAGTACGCTCAACGCGACCTACACGACGTCTGCAACCTCTGCCTGCCCGAAGATCATCAGGACTGTGAGGCCTGCGTGGCATTCCTGTCGAAGACACTGAGAACACTCCGAAAGCAAAGACAGGCCCACTACGCCACAATGTCGCAGACAACAAAGAAAACTTCTCTCAGAGACCTGGGTTTCTCGAGCGACGAGGAAGAACATGGAGCACCAGTGGAGTCGACGCACGAGGGATCGGACGTCGAGATCCAAGAAGGGGACGCCGAAAAAATCCACGCCAAGAAGAAGGCGAGTGATCCGAAAAAAGAAATCTGAGAAGGTAAGACACCATAAAAATCCGTCGGAACCTAAGGGCCACGAACATAAGGCGCCCAAGGCAGCCCCGACGCCGAGCAAAAAGACGATCGAAGGTCAGCCGCGATTAAAAGAACCCCACGGAACCCAACCAAAGGTTACCGAGGAGGGAAAATCACCGAAAATGCCAAAGACCAGGGTTGAGCACGAACCCGCGAAAAAGGGAACAACATCGTCGAAGACTAACGACGCCGGGAAAAAGAGAAAATCTCCGGTCTCAGACACCGAGAGGGCCCTCGAAGTCGAAAGGAAAAGACTCGAGGAAGAAATGGCGACGCTCCTACTGAAGAAAAAGGAGTTTGACACCTCGCTGAAAGATTTTTGCATCCCAAAGGCACTGGTTGCCGAACAGGAGAAAGTCTATGCCGAAGAGGCAGAAGACGCAGAGGGAGAAGAAGGTATCTTCGACTCCCCTCCAACTCCTGAACCTCGAGATGATGAACCCGAAGAATACGGAGACATACCTGAAGAAGAGGAAGACTCCGAAAATTTCGAAGATACGTGGAACGATCTCGACACCGAAAGCCCGGAAGAAAAGATCTGCAGTTACCCTTCGAAAGCTTCGCCTCCAGATGACATAGCTTTCTACAATTGCCTTGTTAAAAGGGCAACAAATCAATTTGGAGTAGCCCTAAAGGAAGAACAAGGGGACACATGTTTCTTACTAGAAACCCTGGCACCAGCTACAAAAGGAACTCAATACCTTCCTATGCTGCCCAGTATTCTGGACCAAGGCAAAGAAGCCTTCAAGGAACCAGCTTCAAACAAGGGGACAACCCCCAGAGTGGAAAAGAAGTATAACGCCTCCTCGAAAGACCCTAGATATATTCAGGGAAATACAGTACCTGACTCAATTATTGTCTCCACAGCCAGAAGGAGAGCTAATTCAGTCTCCAACACTGGACCTCCACCAGAGAAGGAGAGTAAGAGGATGGATATGGTGGGGAGAAGAATGGAAAAAGAGGCAGCAACACAGTGACGTATTGCAAATTCAAATGCCCTACTAAATAGATATGGCCACCAACAGTGGGATGAGATAGAGGAAATTCTTAACAAACTCCCTGAGGAGGAGAAGAAAAGGGCAAGATCTATTGTCCAGGAGGGAAAAAACGTGGCAAACACCTGCCTTAAGTCAGCTTTAATTGCAGCAGATACTGCTAGTAGGCAGATGTGCACAGGAACCATCCTGAGAAGACATGCCTGGCTCAGAATATCGGGGTTCAAACATGAAGTTCAAACCTCCATCATTAATAGACCATTCAATGGAGAAGCACTGTTTGGAAAGGAGGTAGATGAATCCCTTCAACAGATAAAAAAGGACAATGAGACAGCAAGGGCAATGGGGGCCCTACAGCAGAGAGGTTCCTTTAAGGGGGGGTGATTCAATAACAGAAAACCGACAGGTAGAGGCACCTTTGGACAAGGACAATAAATGACACAGCAACCTCAAGGGCAGAGCCCAGGTCAACAAATGGGTCAGCAGTCAAGCTATCAAGGGTGGCAACAACAACAGAAGCAGCCCTTTCGGTCAAGAGGCAATGGCAGAGGAAGAGGCCAACCCTCTAGAGGAAGAGGAAATGGATCCAACTGACTCACTCACAAGCAAGGATCTACACAAAACACCAGTGGGAGGAAGAATATCCTTATTCCTCAAACAATGGAAAAATATCACAACAGACAATTGGATTTTAAATTTGGTAAAATACGCGTATTGCATAGAGCTGAAAAGAAAACCACCTGCAAACCCACCCAAAACAAGAAGATTCCTGAAATCAGAGCGCATACTGATAGAGGCAGAAATCAAAGAACTATACCAAAAACAAGCAATAGAATTGGTACCGAAACAAGAATGGTTCAAAGGAAACTACTCCCCGTATTTCCTAATACCCAAACAAGACTTAACTCTAAGGCTGATCATGGACTTAAGGTTTATAAACAAATTCATACTGACACAATGTTTCAAACTGTGTACTCTTCAGGAAATAATACCACAAATCCAAAAAGGAGACTATATGGCAACAATAGATCTCAAAGATGCCTACTTACATATCCCTATGAACAAAAGACACAAAAAGTACTTAAGATTCCTGCACAAAGAAACACATTACCAATTCAAGGTCCTACCTTTCGGAATAAAATCAGCTCCACGGGTATTCACAAAATGCCTAGCCGCAGTAGCAGCACACCTCAGAAGAGAGGGAATCCACGTCTACCCTTATCTGGACGACTGGCTCATAAGAGCACATTCAAAACAAACATGTTACAAACATGTTCAAGCAGTGATTCAAACACTACAAAAACTGGGGTTTTAAATAAACCACAAAAAATCATCAACAAAACAAGAAAAGGATAAGAAATTCCTGGGAGCCATTTCGAACTCAACAAAGGCAAAAGCGTATCCCACACAAAACAGGATACAAGCTATCCATCAGGAGACAACGCTCTACCAGAAGGGTCAATCTCTGACAGTGAGGAAGGTCATGAAACTAATGAGCATGATGGCATCATGCATCCCACTTATCCCCCATGCACCCTTACACATGCAGCCATTACAAGAATGGCTAACCAACAGCTGGTCCCAAGCCACAGGAGATTGGGAAGATCTAGTGGTTGTAACACAAAAGGTGCAAGCAGAGATACAATGGTGGGCATCCAACAACATAGCACAGGGGAGACCTTTCAGGAACCCAACTCCATCTGTGACTATCACCACGGACGCATCCCTCAATGGTTGGGGAGCACACTGCAACCAGCTGAAAGTACGGGGACAATGGAACAAACAGGATTCCATAAAACACAACTTCATTCCAAAGGCACATTCAGGGGAAGACTATCCTGATACAAACAGACAATACAACAACAATGTTCTATCTGAACAAACGAGGAGGTACAAAGTCCTTTCCCCTCAGCAAACTAGCGCAGGAGATCTGGCAGTGGTCCACAACATCAATCTACAAACTGTACATCTGCCAGGAGTAGACAACATTACAGCGGATCAGCTGAGCAGACAGAACAACTGCTCACACGAATGGGAGTTGAAACGACAAACAGTACAATACCTTTTCAAAATCTAGGGGACACCAGTGATCTGTTTGCAACAATGCACAACAAGAAATGCCAGTACTTTGCTTCGAGGTTTCCACACCACCAGTCAGAGGGAAATGCACTTTCACTCAACTGGTCACGGACATTTCCACCAATACCCCTGATGCAAAAAGTGTTAGAGAAAGCAAACAATCCAGAAACGGACATGATCCTCATTGCCCCCTCAATGGTCAAGACAAGCATGGTACTCAACCCTTCTAGAACTATCCAAAGGGGAGACGTTCAAGATCAAAGCAGACAAAGACCTGCTAACAATGCAACAGGGCCAAATCTTTCACCCGGAACCAGCAACGCTGTATCTGGCACCCTGGCGCCTGAATACATAGAATTTGGCCACCTCAA
This sequence comes from Calotriton arnoldi, assembly GCA_963921515.1. NCBI lineage: Eukaryota > Metazoa > Chordata > Amphibia > Caudata > Salamandridae > Calotriton > Calotriton arnoldi. The sequence continues at coordinate 2,745,734 of CAWUFW010000025.1, read as the reverse complement.
CCTGCCTTTACAAACAATGGAAATTCTAAAAGAGGCAAAAAAAGCAGTCCACAAGACTATGCTATACAGCAAAATGGTAGCAATATACCACTTGGTGCACCGCTAACAATAATATTGGTTCAATAAACTCTCAAGAAACAGTAATTACATACCTGACTTACCTCCTAGATAGTAATATCAACTACTCAAGCATAAAGGTACACCTGGTGGCCATAGTAGCATACACAAGAGGAAAAACTTGTAAAAGTTTTTTCACAAGGCCAGTGATTAAAAGGTTTCTAGAAGGGGCGAAAAGAATTGCTCCACCGAGAGCAGCTCCAGTACCTACATGGAGCCTAAATACAGTACTATCACAGCTTATGACAAAACCCTTTGAGCCCATGCATACAGCTGACCTCAAACACATTACTCTAAAGACAGTCTTTCTCATCGCTATCACATCGCTACGAAGAGTAAGTGAGCTGAAAGCTCTAACAATACAGGAACCATATTTACAAATACACGAGGATAAAGTAATCATAAAGACGAACCCACACTTATTACCAAAGGTGGTATCTAAATATTATCTAGATCAAAATTTCATCCTATCAGTCTTCTTCAAAAACTAAAGGAGAAAGAAGCCTCCATCCAGTGGATGTAAGGTTAGGGCGTTACTGTATTATTTGCAAAAAACAGAACAAATCAGGAAAACAAAACAATTGTTTGTCACCTACTCACATACCAACACAGGATCACCAGTCACAAAGGCAACCATTGCAAGATGGATAGTACAAACCATCCAAACATGTTATGCCAATGCCAAAAAAGAACTAACAATTCAGCCAACAGCTCACTCTACAAGAAAGAAAGGAGCAACCTTGGCTTTCATGGCAAATGTACCCATTGACTCTATTTGTGCAGCAGCAACATGGGCATCACCACACACGTTTACAAAGCATTACTGTGTGGACATTCAGATGAGTAAGGAAGCTCAGATTGGACAAAGGGTGCTTCAACACCGGTTTGCAAAGTCTTCCTTTCACCACAGCCTCCCAAATACAGGAGAAACCGCTACATAATCTAATGCACAGCATGTGAATCCGACTACAAAACAGAAAAAAGAATCCGAAGATGGCTACCACGCACGTCGACCTCCAGGATACCGTCTGACGTCACACAGGGGACGTACCTGGCAACAAATGGTGACCCAAAAAAAAAAAACAAAGACAATTCCGGACCCAACCACTAGATGGCGGAATAATGCACAGCATGTGATTCCAGAAAATTCTTCAAGCTGCTAAACTACTCCTACTGGTAAGTAACCATTTCGTTATTTTGCTCCCTGCTGGTTTGGAGCTCTCTGTTGAACCTACGTAGGAGGTGTTTTTGCCTCAGATGGACTCTTGCAGGAGATAATTGCCTGGATTGGGCTGTGGGTATGCATTTGATAAGGGTATTCTAACTGTTTTGCCCCTTCTCTAATCTCTCTGGCTTAGATATTGGTGTGATTGATTTGACTCTGTTTCAACACACAGCACTACATGATAAGTGGTGGTCTTTTTTTGATATAGTTGCAGCACAACCATTAATTCACTGCACATCAAGAGTGAGTTTTATCCCTGCCACAGTATTGTGGTAACCTTTGTGCATGTTCTTTAATTTACATTTCGTCAGATTTTTAGCAGACCACTGGACATCTGCATGTCCAAGGAGGGTAGTGATCCTTTGGAGAGCAGGAAGGCCAGAGGGGTTAAGTTGCACAAATAGAAAATAGCGATTAGAAGCAGCCTAAGGAAGGCCTTCCTAATGTGCCTTTGCACCTTTCATAGTTTTGAGCATTATAATCAATCAATCACAGTTTTGTAGAGCGCACTACTCACCCGTGAGGGTCTCAAGGCGTTGGGGAGGGGGTGTGAGCAGCTCCGTTGGGGTAATTCGAAGAGCCAGGTCTTAAGGTCCTTTATAAATTGGTGCAGTGCCGGGCTTCGTCGGCGGTGAAGGGGGAGTTCGTTCCAGGTCTTGGCTGCGAGGTAGGAGAAGGATCTTCCACCTGCTCTGGTCCTGTAGAAACGAGGTCCGGTGGCTAGGGGAGGTCGGCTGAGCGGAGGTTTCTCTTAGGGGCATGAAAGGAGATTTGGTCGTTGAGGTATTTGGGTCCGGTGTTGTGGAGGGCTTTGTAGGCGTGTGTGAGCAGTTTGAAGGTTATTCTTCTTTCGACGGGTAGCCAGTGGAGGTCGCAAAGGTGTTGGGTGATGTGGTCATGTCGTGGGATGTCGAGGATAAGTCTGGCTGCGATGTTCTGGACGGTCTGGAAATTGCGGAGGAGTTTTTGTTGATTCCGGCGTAGAGAGCGTTTCCTTAGTCCAGTCTGCTGGTGATGAGTGCGTGGGTTACGGTTTTCCTGGAGTCGAGGGATCCACTTGAAAATCTTGCGAAGTATGCAAAGGGTGTTGAAGCATGTGGAGGATACGGGGTTGATCTGGCGAATCATGGTGAGTGAAGAGTCGAGTACGGTGCAGAGGTTGCCTGCATGATCCGTTGGGGTGGGTGGGTTTCCGAGGGCGGGGGGCCACCAGGTGTTGTCCCATGCGGAGGGGGTGGAGCCGAGGATGAGTACTTCTGTTTTCTCGGAGTTGAGCTTCAGACAGCTGTTGCTCATCCAGGTCGCGATGGCTTTCATCCCTTCTTGGAAATTGCACCTGGTGATGTCCGGTTCCTTGGTGAGGGAGAGGATGAGCTGGGTGTCATCGGCGAAGGAGACTATGTTGAGTCCCTGGTTTCTGACGATGGTTGCGAGGGAGGCCATGTAGATGTTGAAGAGTGTGGGGCTGAGGGAGGATCCTTGGGATACTCCGCATCTTATCTGTGTCGGTTCTTAGAGGGAGGGCGGGAGTCTTATTCTCTCTGTTCTACCTGAGAGGAAAGATCTTATCCAGTCTAAGGCTATTCCTTGGATGCCGGCGTTGTGTAGCTTGGTGGTAGTGTGCGGTGGGAGACGGTGTCGAAAGCTGCTGATAGGTCCAGGAGGATGAGGGCTGCCGTGTGGCCTTGGTCGAGGAGGGCTCAGATGTCGTTGGTGGTGATAATGAGAGCGGTCTTGGTGCTGTGGTTGCTGCGGAATCCGCATTGAGAGGTGTCTAGGATGCTGTTGATTTCTATGAAGTGTGCTAGCTGGGTGTTGACGGCCTTTTCAATGACTTTGGCTGCAAAAGGGAGCAGTGAGATGGGCCTGAAGTTCTTGAGATCCGTCGGGTCTGCGTAAGGCTTCTTTAGGAGGGGGTTGACTTCGGCGCGTTTCCAGTCGTCGGAGAATGTGGCAGTCTCGAGGGAGCAGTTGATAGTTCGGCGTAGCTCGGGTGCGATGGCAGTGACGGCCCTGTGGAAGCTGTGCGGTGGGCAGGGGTCAATAAGTGCTCCAGAGTGGATGCTCCTCATTGTCTTTAAGATGTCTCCTGTGGTGAGAGGAGTCCAGGTGAGAAGGGTCTGTTGGATGGCGTCGTTGGGGGTGGGAGTTGAGGTGGTCATTGAAGTTGTCGTAGAGCGTCTTGATCTTGAGGTGAAAGAAGGAGCTGGGCTTGTTGCAGAGGTCTTGTGAGGGAGGGACGTCGGTTGTTTCGCTGTTGGGTCTGGCGAATTCCTGCATGATGTCGAAGAGTTCCTTGGAGTTGTGGACATTGGAGAGGATTCTGTCTTGGATGAAGTTTTTCTTTGTTGATTTGATGAGTTGGTGGTGTTCTGTGATGGCTGCTTTGTAGGTGCTTCTGGGGTTTTGCTGTTTTTCCACGTCTTCTCCAGACGTCTGCAGGAGCGGGTGGATTCTCGGAGATCCGTGGTGAACCAGTTGGCTTTCTTGTTGTCGTCTCGTGGTGTTCTGGAGGGGGGCAACAGTGTTGGCGCAATTGGCGATCCATTGGTGGAGGTTGCTTGCTGCTGTGTTGGGATCTGTCGTAGTTGGGGGAGGAGTGCAGGTGAGGGCGGAGGTGAGGAGTTCTTCAGAGACTTTGTTCCAGCTTCTACATGGAGGGCGGAGCGTGCGCTTGTGTGCGGTGGGTTTCGTGAGAGGGAAATGGATACAGTGGTGGTCTGTCCAGAGCAGTTCTGTGGTGTGGCTGAAGTGAATTTTGTCGAGTGTGTCCTGCTGTGTGAGTGGGGGTGGAGACAAGTTGCTTCAGCCCTATGTTGGTGAGGTTATCCAGGAGGGCTGTTGTGTTGGGATTGCTGTGGTTGTCCAGGTGGAAGTTCAGGTCTCCGAGAAGTATGTAGTCTGTAGAGGTAAGGGCGTGGGGTGCGATGTGGTCTGTGATGACGTTGGTGTAGGGAGTGCGGGGTCCGGGAGGTCTGTAGGCGAGTGTTTCGCGGAGTGTCGTTCCGTGGTTGGGCTGGATCTGGAAGTGTATGTGTTCCATGGGGGGCGAGGCGTTGTCCGAATTGGTGGTTGTGAGTCGGAGGGAGTTTTTGCGGACGATGGCGAGGCCTCCTCCTGGGCGGTTTTTCCTCAGGATCTTGTATCCTTCGGGGATGGCGATGTCAGGTGTGGAGCTGGCGTTGGTCCAGGTCTCTGTGAGGAAGGTGACGTAGGGCGTGTGAGTGTAGAGGAGGTCACAGATTTCTACGGTGTGTCTGTGCAGGGAGCGTACGTTGAGGAGGATGCAGCTCCAGTGGCTTGTGTGCGGTGGCGTCCAGTGGGTTGGGGGTGACTGCCTGGGTCGGCAGGAGATCGGGCCTAGGGTATTGCTCGGTGTCGAGAGCTGGCAGTTGTTGCGTCTGGGGTTGAGTGCGTGTAGAGTTCTGTGGTCGTAGCGGCGGGGGGTTGGGGGACCAGGGTCCCTGGCGCTGGTCGCCGTCGGGTCGAGGACGGGTGCAGACGGGCTTGCCTTTGGCACACCTTCAGGACACTAGTGGCGTGCCCGCTGCGCACGGCTGCCATTAAGTAGGGGTCGGAGGAGGGCGGTCAGCTGGGAGGCGGGAGCGACACACTGGGGGGGAGGGGTTGCCGGGGCAGCAGCAGCGGGGAGCGCCTTAAGAGGGAGCGGGAAAAAAAGGCAAGACAAGAGGCAAAAAAGACATAGGCAAAACAAGAGAAGCAAGGAACACAGAACAGAGCGGAATAGCAGACGAGCAGAGTGCAGGTATGAGGCACAGGCAGGAGCCTGCGGGTGGAGGAAGGCCTCAAACACCTACCAGAAGAGCTCAAGCTGGCGCTGAGGGCAGAGCCTTAACGGTGGAGCTGCGCGGGGGAGAGCATTGACTGACCAGCAGCATACTTACGCTTTGCCTAGTCGAGAGCCAATGCTTTATCTAACCCCGCTGAATGCTGTATCGAGTGATATCAAGAAAAAGTGAGCATAGATTAGCAGTGGTTTTATGAGATTGGGATAAAAGCATCATGAAGTGAAAAGAAAACAAAATCAGAAATGTTGGCAAAAACTGTAAATGAAATACTATAGGTGAAAGGGGGATAATTGTTTTTGCCAGCCACAGCTAAGCAGAGTGCATCATAAAAGAAATACTGCAGAACCAAGTATGTTGGGAGAAAGAAATAGAATATAGTGGCACATGCTAAGTTGGTAATGGAAAATCATAATGATTTCAGTCTGGTTACCTTCATTTCTAGAGCTACCATAGTGTTTATGACTGCCACAGCAGCATCAGCTAAAGCAAGTGTTCTTCCCTTTTAGCTTTCCACTCCTTTTCTGCCGTTGCTAAAGTTGGGTACTGCTTTTCAAGTACCACCACATCAGGAGGTATATGGAGGCCTCAGTACTTTTCCTACAAGTCCAGCTGTCAGTACTTTATAAATGTGCCATCAGTCCCAAATGCCATCCATTGCCAAGTTGCTTCATGTTTTTCTGGCCCCTGCCTCGTTCTTTGAGTAAATCCCTGTGGCGCTTCACAGTTTCAAAACGTGGAGATACTGATGACTTAATAGGGTTGGCTCACAGCTTTTCCTCTGACTGTGAAGTTAGAACTTCGAAGCTGGCAGGTATTGGTGTAAACATTTTGAGATGGTAGTTTACGGGCAATAGTAGCAAAAATCTGATAAATATTGGGAAAATGTAAGTAATTAGAGCACACCAAGATAAAAATTCAGTATTCCTGTCACTTCATGGACAAGCAAGTAAGGATGAACTGCTTAGGAAAAAGCACAGCTTACATTGATAGAAGCACAAATGCTATTTTACAGGTTGAGAAATTAGAAGAGCATATACAAGACGTGCTAACGAACTTAGAAAATAAATCTAGAAGGACTCAGCCAAGAATTTAAAGTTTTTATAATCAAGCTATTAAAGGGTACTTTACTGAAGGATGACTTGCCTACTAATCCAGAATTGGAAATGCATAATGCTCATAAGGGTCACTTAGTTGAATATTAAGTACTAAAAGCCCAGTAAGATTTTTGTTAACTTTCTCCGCTAATCAGAACTAAGCACTCGAGTGAATCTGGCTCCAGTGGGTGGCTTTAGTTATGTTATTTACTTTGATTTATGCAGGAATAAGCATGACGGGCAGTAGGCGTTTGGACAAATAAGTCTTTACTGAAATTGTGGCATCTATTCAGCGGACCTTTCCTGCCTTGCTTAAGATAATGTTGTAGAGTAAAATATGTACAATTCACAGTTCTGAGGACAATGAAGAGTTGGTGCTTATTAGAGGCCTTAGCTGTTACAGGGACGGTCTCTAGTTATACCTTTTTCTGTAAAATTGAGTGCCAGTGAACTGAAGCAAACGTGCTGCTGGTTAGTGATTGAGAGGCGTTTGGTGGAAAGTTGTGTTTAGTATGCATCTGGGAGTTGTGCTAAGGTTTGACTAAGCCTGCCTATCACACTTAATTGAGGTAGTGAGTAGGGTAAAGAGGGGCAGAGAGTGGGGAAGGTAACACCATCAGATAAGGTTGGGATCTGTTCTTGTAATAGTTACATTATGCAGCCCACTAAAGTTGGACATAAGAGAGAATTTCTCAAGTGTTTGGAAAAACATTTTACTGGGAAGTAACAAACCTGCACTAAATATAGTATATAATACAGGCTTTTCATATCAGTGTGCAATTGTATGAGTGTCTGTTGCTGTTAAAGGACCTATGTGTTTTTGGCAGTAGATTTAGACACCCTGAGATGGCTCATGGCTAGGTGAGTTTGGGCAGTGTATGAATAGTTCTAAGAGTATATTATGGCCCAAACGCCCTTTCACTGACCCACTAGATGCTTCAGCACTTACACTAGCTCAGGTAGGTATGACCCCATGAAGTTGATTGGCAGCTTCAATGTTGCCCATAAACCTCTCCAGGAAAAATTATTTCTGTCTTCAAGTCTTCATTAATGACTATTGGAAAATGTCTTTAGCTCCTTCCAGAATTTAAAGAGATTGGTTAATGCTCTTTCAATGCCTGGGATCAAATCCACACTCTAGGTCCTAGAATGAAAAATGTCCTGCCTCCCCATTTTCAAACCTATATTTAGGGATGGCAAATAAAAAAAACCTTTCATTTCAGTAGATGTGTGGAGAGTGTGCTTCCGTTAATTTCTGTGAGAGTAAGGTTGGATTGTGACTATAGTAATTTTTGTGCAGTATGTAAGCAGGTTTTAAATGTATTTGCTTGTGGATGGCACACCAAGGAAGTTCTTTTCTATATTCTAATACATAATCCAACTTCAGATTGAAAAGGATTGAAATGATGGTACTTTAAATGCATTTTACGGTGCTAAAAGCTAGTTTTTATCAAATCAAGGTAAATGGCATATATGCTAATGAACAATGATAACATTTGTCGGTGACTTAAGTGCTTCCTTTGATACACCCCATAGCAGCGCTCATGGTTGCGAAGTTTTGCAGGGGTACAGATTGGAATCTGGCAGAAAAGGAGTAGACCCATTTTAAAAAGGTCCTTCCTATAGCTAAACTTTCGAGTCTTTGTAAAAGAATGGAATGGAATCCAAGGCAGCAAGGTCGGGAAGAATCCATATTCACTCATCACCCATCAGTCATAAGCCGTCCGATACTAAGTCCGGTCCTTTTCCTGGTCTAAAACTGGCTTGCATGGGATGAAGAAGGTTTCTAGACTCCATACATTCTTGTAGTGGAGAATTAACCTGTTTGTGTAAGATTTTAGCGATGTATGTATAAGAGTGAGGCTTGTATTTAGTGGAATTGTCAAGATCGAATAAAGGTGTTTTTTTTACACTAAGTCTGAAATTTACCTTTTAAAAAAGTTTTGGGACTAGTCCACTAATAAAGGAGGTATTAAGAGTGGTTGCGTGTGATTAGGCTGACTTGCGGGTTCGTTTGTTTCCAGTATTATCCAGGAAGCAGATCTCTTTTCCAATCAAGTCTTTATTGCTAAGCTTAAAATCTGTAAGCTGTGGCATGGGCTTCAGAATTGCGTAAGTAGGTAATAAAAAGATTTGACCAGAGGCCCATTGATCTCTTAATCGTCTTCATTTTTATCAGTGAAATAATTGCCTGATTATTACTCCTGATTTTGTGAGAGGATGTCCTTGTCAGAAGCAATTAATTTAAACAAATTAACCACTGCAAAAGTTCTTTTGTTGTATTAAGGTTAGTGATGATATTGTTTAAATCATGCAGGTTTCATTAAGGATAAATACTTGTACAACCAGCTGTTACCCAAAATAAACTTCTTGTCTGGCAGAATATAATTTTGCTTCAAATCTCTAGTAATACTGGTTAACTCTTAAGCATATGGCATTTGAGTGTTTTGGGCTTTTCTAAAAAAGCTATAAATTTCGGTTCTAAATGGTGGTTGTGAAATTCCTGACTTAAAGTTTTACTGTTTGGCTATATGTCTAATGTCGCAAATATGCTTTTTGGGAGGACAGGCCTACCTTAAGGGGACTGATCTTCAATATGAAATTGTTAAAAACCTCAGACTTGCTCAAGGTATCCACACATGTTGAAGAAGTTTAGGTTTCTTAGGTTAGTTATATATAGGACATTGCATACTTAGACCTAGAAGATTAGTAAAAAGATTGCTTGCCCATGATATTCATCCAAGCAACATTGGATTTCCTGTTGCCTTTGTATGGCTCATGGCCTGACCTTGAGGTAGGTATGTGTTTTAACTGTAAGTGACTTGCTAGTTGAAAATTGAACTGCAGTTTGTCCTTGGTGGTTGATTGACTACTTACAGGAACATCCAGGTTATGTCTAGATTTAGTTTTAAGATCAGAAATGAAACACCTTTATAGATGGAGTTGTAAAGACTGCTTGAGGATCTAAATGGCGGATATAACAAACTGGCTAAAATCTGTAAGGCTTTCATGGGCGTATTAGAGCCACCAAAGTGTCAGCCATGCAAGATCTAGTAAAGGTGGTGCCATGACTCACAGTTGTAGATACACATGGAAAGTATCTTTTAACCTACCACACTGATTTTAGAGCAGGTCTGTTTAAAAATTAACCAATTTTATACCTTTAGCAAATTATTTATGTCCATGCCCTAAAAGAACAAAGTTAAACACTGAAGTCTTCAGCTGTCCTAGATACAAGGGCCCTCTGTAGATGATCGTCACAATTTCTATAGCTGCACAGACCTTAAACAATATTGGACAGCATAGAATGTGAAATGAAATGAAAAGACCATTTATTAAGCGCGATAGCTACCTTAAGGCGTCCTAGCGCTACAGACAACGCGTGCAGGCGTACAGTTAGAGACTATTCAGATTTATTGAAGAGCAGAGTTTTTAAGAGCTTACGGAATGGGAGCAAATTGGGCTCTGTCCGCAGATGGAGGGGGAGAGCGTTCCAGAGCTTGGCCGAGTTATAAGAAAAGGAGCGGCCACCACATCTAGCTCTTTTTATCCTGGGTACTATGGCGAGGAAGGAAGATGCTGATCTAAGCTGTCTATTCGGGTGGTAGGGGGTAATCAATGATTGATTAATGGCAGAGCCCGTCTTCCAAAAGGCCCTGTGGGTAATGCACAGGGCCTTGAATTCAATTCTTTCCCTGACTGGGAGCCAATGGAGGTTCTTTAATCCAGGTTTGATTGGGAGTCGACGGGGGATCTGAAGGAGTGTTCGGGCTGCGCAATTTTGGATGACCTGGAGCTTGCGCAAGGTGGACTGAGGGGCTCCTAAATAGAGGGCATTCCCAAAGTCCAGGCGTGATAGGATGAGACCCTGGACCATAATCTGTTTCGCCTGGAATGGAAGTAGGGGAAGAATTTTTCGGAGTAGCCTAAGTAGACCATAGCAGGTGGCTGCAAGTTTAGCTGCTTGATTGTTAAAGTTAAGGGAGTTATCCAGCCAGATGCCCAAGCTTTTGATTGTGTCCTTTGGCACTGGAGCCGGGCCGAGGCAGATGGGCCACAGTGAGTTAATCGTGAGCTTGGGGGTGTTACCTAAGAGCATAAGCTCAGTTTTGTCTCCGTTCAACTTTAGACAGGAGAGTGTCATCCATTTGGTCACCTCCTCCAAGCATCCACTCAGGTTATGGGCGGTGTTTGGCTGGTTAAGGGCCACCACTAGCTGAGTGTCGTCGGCATAAGTGATGATTTTTATGCCGAAAGGACGGACAATCTCAGCTAGGGGGCTCATATATATGTTAAATAGCATAGGGCTCAGGGAAGAGCCCTGAGGCACACCGCAACCCAATGGCTTGCTGGGGGAGGTGATATCGCCCTCAAAAACCTGGAAAGAGCGGTCTGCCAGGAAGGATAAGAACCAGGTGACGGCATTTCCTGAAACTCCTAAGTTGGTAAGTCGGTATATTAGTATGTTGTGGTTTACAGTGTCGAAAGCGGCACTTAAGTCAAGGAGGATGATTGCTGCAGAGCCTCCTTGATCCAGGGTCTTCCTGGCCTCTTCAGTTACCGCGAGAAGGGCGGTTTCGGTCCCATGCATGGGACGGAATCCTGTCTGGGAGAGATCGAGCAAATGGTTGTTCTCCAGGAACTCTACCAGTACTGTGTTGACATATTTCTCCAGGATCTTGCTCAGCCATGGTAGCAGGGAGATTGGCCGATAATTACTGGGGTTATCTTGGTCAGGTTTTTCAGGAGGGCCTTAACCATGGCGCGTTTCCAGGGGGGAGGGACAATGCCGGAGGATATGGAGGCATTAAGCAGGTCAAGTATGGTGGGAAGAATGTTGCCGATAGCTGGCAGCAGGGTGCGTGGGGGTGCCGGGTCTTGGGGGGAGCCAGATTTCACCTGGTGCATAATGGATTCTAATATGGAGGGATTAAGAGGGGGGAAGGATTCCAGGGTGGCTGAAGGTTGGGGTGCTGCGTTTGAGAAGTTGGCGGAGGTTATGTCGAACTGGATGGGGGAGAAGGAGGTGTAAATAGTTTGTATTTTTTGGAAGGTTGTTGCAGCGGGTTTGTGCGTCAATGGTGTTCGGGGGCTTCTCAGGGAGTTTAAGGAGGGTTTTCGCGATTCGATAGATTTCTTTAGGCATGTAGGCAGCTGCTTTAATTTTTTTCTTCAAAAAAAGTCGATTGTGAGGCTTTTTGATTTTTATTGCCTCCCTGTATGCAATTTTGCTGGAAGGGGAATAATCCAGTCGCCATTTCCTCTCTAATTTTTTACAATATCGTTTCCTTTCCCGTAATCTGGAGGAATACCAGGGTGCAGTAGCGGCGCTGCGCTTTATTGCGGAGCATTTCATGGGGAGCACGGAGTCTAGGGAATTGTAAATCCAGCTATTGTAGTCCTCGTTGGCTAGAGTGGGATTAGGGTTGTTGGGTGGTATTGAGGTTTCAAGGGCCGTCAACCAGCAATCCAGGGGGAGTTTAGACCAGTTCCGATCCCTACGAATGGTTGTTGATGGGGGAGTGGGGGTCGGGAGTGACCCAGGAAAGAGGGGTCAGAAAGTGGTCCGACCACGGGAGAGGGGAAGGGGTTCCCACTATGAGATCTGCACAGTTGCTAAAAACAGGATCGAGTGAGTGACCTTTGGTGTGAGTGGGATTGAACACTAGTTGTTTAAGTTGTAATGCGGAAAGGCTCATGGTAATTTCTATGGCGATGTGATCCGAGGCATCGTCGAAGTGGATATTAAGATCCCCTAATAGTGTGAAATTAGACAGCCTACATGCCAAATCGGCTATGATAGGGGGGAGGGTGTTAAGAAATTGTCCCAGGGCCCCAGGTGGACGATATGTAAGTAGCCCAGAGAAGGTACTTGTGGGGGAGAAATCAATGGCAAAGGAGAGACTTTCGCAGTCTGGTATCAGGTTGGGGGAGCTGCGGCACCTATAACAGTCTTTATGGATGACCGCTAGGCCTCCTCCTCTACCCCCTTTACGTTCTTCTCGTATTTGATATCCCTGAGGGAGGGACTGGATGAGATCCGGTTCTGACTCTGCATTGAGCCAGGTCTCTGTCAGGAATAGAGCATCCGGGTTGAGTTCTTCCAAGAGCATGGCAATTTCAGTGGTGTGCTTGGGGAGTGACCTACAATTTAGGAGGTACATACTTCGCTGGGTTTTTTTGGTAGGTAGGGCAGGTTGGAAATGGAACCCACAGTGTGTGCAGGTAGTGTGTTTGTCTGCCACGTTCCAAGAATGCTGGCAGATAGCGTGGGTTGCTCCTCTCAGGTTGAGGAGGGAGTTGGGGCTATAGCTCCTAGGGTGCGGGGGAAAACGGGCAGTGGTTGTGGCCCCTGGCCCCGACCGGCCGCGGACGGGCGCAGACAGGCTTGCCTTTGGCGCGCCTTCGACGCGCCACCGGCTCGCCCGCTGCGCGAAGCGTGTGGCATCTGAATTTATGCTACTGGTGAGGTTATCAGCAGCCAATGACACTCCGCCCCCCTCCCCTCTAGCCCGGAAGTGATGGAATCTGCCGCGCCTCCCTCCACAACAATCGGGAAGGTTCCCGTGGTGGACCGGGGAGAGTGCTCAATACCGGGTGTCAGAGGTATGCAGGAGAGCGTGATAGTGCCTTATAAATTTGCTTTTTGTGATTTTAAAAAAAAACACAATTTAAAAGTCAAGCGTCGTAAGTGGGGTTAAAAATAAAGGATACCATCAGGAGCAGAATAGCTGTTCTCGCTACAGTGTGCGTCCGCTGCGCGAAGCGTGTGGCATCTAAATTTATGCTACTGGTGAGGTTATCAGCAGCCAATGACACTCCGCCCCCCTCCCTTCTAGCCCGGAAGTGATGGAATCTGCCGCGCCTCCCTCCACAACATAACAATGTAACCTGTTCAGTAAGATCATTGGGAAGGTAATGGAGATTCCCATCTTATTGATGTTTTAAGTATTGCTAATTGATACTAGGAGTTGTAATAAAATACAGTTTTTATTTTCAAGTTACTGCCATGTTCACATAGCCTTAGGAAAACATGGCAGCAACTCTAAGACAAAAACAGAGGTTTTTATTACAACTCCTGCGTGTGGGCGGGCAGCTTTCTCTATACGCAGAGGAAGATAAAGTGTGCTATATGAGTGTGTATATTTAATATGTATGTGTGTTTGTTGTAAAATCTATAAACAGAGGAACAATTGCAAAGAGTCGACTATCTGCTGCGTCCGACAAGTCTGATTACAAGGTACAAATGTTTTAGGGAATTAATATAAAAAATTTATGATGAGTTAGGTTACAATTCTGTCAACATACACACACATTACAGATAGAAGTACAAGGTTGACAAGGTATTGTGTCACAGAGTAGTGTTCCGTCTGAATTTCCGTGGCATCTAGAACTCAGTTATCCGTAAAACAGTGCCCGCCTTTCTTGAAATGTGTGTGAAAGGTAAGGACTGGATCGTCTTCAGAATGTAAATTCCCACCCCCCCCTTCCTTGGAGTTGTTCAAACTTAAATTTATACCTGGTGTGATGAGTCTCATTTACGTTCAACAGTTTAATGCAAGCTGATTAGGAGGGCTGAGTGCTGTTTTGCTAGGGTGGGGAATAGTATGTAATCCCTGTGATTATCATGTCATTAGGATGACCTGGGGGTGGTGAGTTGTGGAATGTTTCATAAGTGAACTGGAGGTTCAACCAGTGTATAGGTTTGTGAGGATTATTTAATGTTTTGTTTGTGTTTTGTAACCATATTGTTTGTAAGAATGTTCTCTGGGGAAACCAGAGTGTGCAGTGCTGTGGTGAGCACTCTTTTCAAAAGCAGCCACGAAAAGCACAAAACATGCATCACTTGCCGGCGTAACCAAAGATGCCGAGATACCAGGAGCGCACAGATTTTCGATGCCTTAGCAGCTTTAAATAATAACCTGACCCAGAAGTTAATCTTTGCTTGCTAACATCTGACTGACCTGCAAAGAAAGGCAGACTCCCTTGGCATTGATAATGCTTCCAGGATCAGGCACATCCCAATTTCTCTGACACTAGCACCTTTTAATTTCTGATACAGCCATTGTGGAAAATCTTAATTAATTATTCCATGCTGCTTCATGCAGTGTAATAAAGTCTGTGTAATTATGACATTTTACAGTCATTACCAGGGCTGATGGCTCGTATTTCATCATCAGCCGGACCCAATGGCTTTTAGCCACTCGATTCCCCTTTGATGAACTCATCAGGACCACACAATATCCAGGCCTGGCTTCTGTACATGTCGGTAAGCAAGTTTGCATAAATAAAGGTAAAACATAAGCAGACTGTACCCGAAACCTACGTTCTATGCCTCCGTGAGCAATTGAGCAAGCGCCGTAGGAAGTAAAGTGCATCATGCACTACTGAGTAGTGTCTGAGGTTCACGGCATGTTCTTTGGATGGTTCTGGCAGTTGTGTTGTTTACGGAGAGTAAGGAAGTTTTGTCCTCGTCTTGGCTGCCAGTTTGTAGTAAAAAAAAAAAATCTCTTCCACCAGTGACGCTCTGCAGAGGAATGCTGGTTTATTTTTTCAGCGTGATTCACACAAGATGAGTAAATAAATGTGCACATGTTTGAAAAATGTGTTTCTTTCTGAAGTGGACAGGTAAGGGATCTCACGCCCACTAACCCCTTTACTGCTCTTCCTTCCTCCACGCTGCACAGATCTCTTCCATTCCGAGCTGCTGTCTCTGCAGATGGGACCGCAGTTTATTTCTAGTTCTCTCCCAGGGGATACTTCTCAATAGTCATAAGCACTGAATAGTCCCGCCCACATGCTGGAACCCCGGAGCATGAACAAAATAAATGCATATACACACACACACATATATATATATATATATATATTTATATATATATATTTCCACACAATCCTTCAGCCAGAAGGAAAAAGGGGACGTGAACAAGGTTTTGTAAAACCGAAACGCGTAGATCGTTCTTGCTATCCCGATGAATGAACAACTAAAGGAATAAAATCATTGTTGCACTGAACTACGGGAGTGCGTCCCCTTTTCCTTCTGGCTGAAGGATTGTGTGGAAGTATTGAGCGGCGTGGTTCTGCCGCAGGGAGCCGCACCCGTGATGAGCGCTGCACTTCCCGGTGTAAGGGAACCGTTTTGGAGGAATATATATATATATATATATATATATATATATATATATATATATATATATATATATATATATATATATATATATATATATATATATATTTTCTGCTCCAAAGGTTGTCCACCTGGTGAGTAGCACTCGATCAGCAGCTTTGTTTATGATTGGCAGGGACGAGGATCCGCTTGTAGAAGCTGCTCCGTAATGGAAATGCCTGACGCATTTCGAAGCTCCATATGCTTCTCTTCAGAGGCTTGAACGGAGACAGTGTGTGCAAACGCTGAACCCACTTCGCCATTTTCATATTGCACACCCACCAATGGGAAGCTCGAATGAGACTGTGCATTGTGGGAAATGTGGTCCGGATAGCACACAAATCTTGTCCTGTATGGACCCTGCAAGTGGACTCGTCCTCAATCCTGTTTGCGGCTGCTGGCCCACGTGGCCCCCATAACATTACGGGGTGGTGCACACTCCGCGGCAGGACGGCCGCGTATTACATTCTGCTCCAAAGGTTGTCCACCTGGTGAGTAGCACTTGATCAGCAGCTTTGTTTGATAGGCAGGGACGAGGATCCGCTTGTAGAAGCTACTCCGTAATGGAAATGCCCGACGCGTTTCGAAGCTCCATATGCTTCTCTTCAGAGGCTTGAACGGAGACAGTGTGTGCAAACGCTGAACCCACTTCGCCATTTTCATATTGCACACCCACCAATGGGAAGCTCGAATGAGACTGTGCATTGTGGGAGATGTGGGAAATGTGGTCCGGATAGCACACACATCTTGTCCTGTATGGACCCTGCAAGTGGACTTGTCCTCAATCCTGTTTGTGGCTGCATTACGGAGCAGCTTCTACAAGCGGATCCTCGTCCCTGCCTTTCATAAACAAAGCTGCTGATCGAGTGCTACTCACCTGGTGGACAACCTTTGGAGCAGAATGTAATACGCAGCCGTCCTGCCACGGAGTGTGCACCACCCCGTAATGTCATGGGGGCTACGTGGGTCAGCAGCCGCAAACAGGATTGATGACGAGTCCACTTGCAGGGTCCATACAGGACAAGATGTGTGTGCTATCCGGACCACATTTCCCACATCTCCCACAATGCACAGTCTCATTCGAGCTTCCCATTGGTGGGTGTGCAATATGAAAATGGCGAAGTGGGTTCAGCGTTTGCACACACTGTCTCCGTTCAAGCCTCTGAAGAGAAGCATATGGAGCTTCGAAACGCGTCGGGCAATTCCATTACGGAGCAGCTTCTACAAGCGGATCCTCGTCCCTGCCTTTCATAAACAAAGCTGCTGATCGAGTGCTACTCACCTGGTGGACAACCTTTGGAGCAGAATATATATATATATATATATATATATATATATATATATATATATATATATATATATATATATATATATTTCTAATCTACACACATGTATATAAATATGCAGCCCAAAAAATAATTTTAGGCTTAAATATGCCAATATTGCATTGTATTTTTCATTTGAAATATGTAAATCATATAAAAATAACATTTCCATAATACAGAGAAATGTACCTCCAACTTGTTTTTGAATATATCCTTTATTTTCAAAGGAAAAGGCAAGGTAATAGCCAGATTAGCTGAGAAGGCTGCATATAGAGCACTCAGAGAAAACTGGCGCTGTGCCTTTAGGACCTCAAGGACCTCCAGGCTCCCATCATGCCCCACAGGGGACAGTTAGGTCAGTTCTTTTTTCCGGCTTCTTCTGTGAGGATCCTGGAGCATTGAGCTAGTCAGTTATTGGTTTTTTGTCACCAATTGGTATTTTCAAGTGAGATTTCTTGTCTTCACTCTACGTTTTTAGTACTTATAGTACTATTGCCATCATTTTTTCTGACTTTCCAGCTATTTTTCCTGTCAGAATGCCAGCCTTATTTAATTAGTGCCCTTCCTGTGGGGGAAAAAATGGCGAAGTCAGATCCGCACTCGGTCTGTATTGTGTGCCTACCATCTTCACACAGACTTGACAAGTGCTACTACTGTCAGCAGTTTTCAAGAAGAACCCTTCATGAAAGGGAGAAGATCAAGCTGCATGCCATGCAGGATAGAGGAAAGGAGTCTGTAAGTGGCCTGGAAGGACATCCCTCTAAAGAGCGCTCCTCTCAAGTAAGGTCAGAGCACAAGAAAAAGGGAGAAAAAAGAAGACACCGGTCGAATTCGGCGTCGAGGGAAAGATCGACATTGAAAATACCCTTGTGCTCTCCTTCAGCGTCGAAGTCTCCTGTGCCGCAGTCGGCCTCGAAGACTCGTTCGCCGTCGAAGCGAACGACTCCGGGTACAAAGTCTAAATCTAGACATGCGTCAGCGTCCCATTGGCCGACGTCGATGCTATCTCGTAGACGGTCCAAGTCCAGCTCGCCTATGACGGCGGAGGGTAGACGCTCGACGTCTAAGACTCATCACTGACTGGTGCGGCCGACGTCGAGGACACCACCGACGTCGAGGGGCACCTCAGACATCGGCGCCAAATCCGACGCCGAAGACCCCAACGTCGGTAAGACTGGTTCACAGTCGATCGGCGTCATCACCGACGGCAGGGCGAACCCGATCATCGCCTTCAAGAAGATCGCCTGCGAAACGATTGCCGTCAAGAAGGTCGTCGTCGAGAGGGTCGCTGTCGAGAGCGGTGCAGGAGAGAAGGTCTCCTACGACGTCGAGAAGGTCATCTTCGACGTCAAGAAGGTCACCTGCGAGGAGATCGCCGTCGAGGAGGTAGATGTCGAGACCTACATCCATCCACAGGTCTCCTGCCAAGAGAGTGAGGACAGATCAGTCTCCAGTACCTACGTCGAGGGACCCTTCGACGTCGAGGGAAATCTAGGTTTTTATGTCCAGGAGTGCTTCATCCTCCCCGGAACTCCGGATTGTTCACATCATGCCGGAAGGCTCTCTGGCTCCAGAGCATCCAACTAACCTCTCCCCGAGATGGTCTGAGAGCATAAAGGACTGGAAAATGAGGAAAATCAACCTGGGCACAGAAGATTCACAAATATATTCTCCTTCTCATTCTCCTAATAGGCAAGAACTACATGCCACACCTCAAAAGTCCTCAGTTTCGAGGAGACATAGATCAAGGTCTCCTCTGAGTTGATCCAAGTCAAGATCTCGGCACGGTTCGCCTAGAGAGCGAAGATGCAGGTCTTCTTCATGGTCCTCTGACTCCAGATCCTCGAAGGCTGACTATTCTCCAACTCTATCATCTACTCCACCTATTAGGGTATCGCCAGTGGATGATATTGTCACTTTTAACGAGGTGTTGTGTAGAGGGGCTACAAAGCTCAACATCGAGATGCCTTCCTCTGCACCTTCGACGTCTGTAATTTTTGAGACGCTGCATCACAGGTCCTCCTCTAGACCTCTACTCCCTCTGGTACCTGGGTTAATAGAACTGGCTCTCCACACTTTTTTCACTTGGACGAGTGGATCAAAATAACGCAGGACAAATGGGTACTCATTATTGTGAGGAATGGGTACTCAATCAGATTAAAATCACCTCTGTCTGTACCTCCTCAGAAAACCCCAGTGCATTGGATAAATCTGCTGCGAGAAGAGGTCTCCATCCTGCTGCAAAAACATGCCATCGAAAAGGTTCCCTGGCAACAACATCGGCAGAGAATCTACTCCCGTTACTTCTTGGTCCCAAAGAAAGGTCCAAACAAGGAGTTCAGGCCTATACTCGATCTCAGACTCTTAAACAAATTTGTCCTCAAAAAGAGATTCAGAATGTTGGCATTACACCAAATCATTCCACACATTCATCAAGGGGACTGGATGTGTTCCATAGACTTTCAGGATGCTTATTTTTACATCCCAATTTCTCAGAAGCACCAGACGTTTCTACGATTCAGAATACAATTAGACCACTTCCAGTTCAAAGTCCTGCCTTTCGGACTCAAGTCGGCTCCTGCGCACCTCCTCAAAATGCATGGTGGTGGTAGCAGCTTTCCTGCAAAAGAAAAAGATCTATTTCTATCCTTAACTAGACGATTGGTTATTCAAGAGTGCCTCTCCCAGCCTCCTGCAGGAACATCTGAGATGCTGCATTCAACTCTTAAACCTGTTGGGCCTGTGCGTAAACGTAAAAAAATCTGTCCTCAGTCCAGCACAGAGGATACACTACTTGGGCGCTAATTTAGACGCTGCAAACGCAAAAGCGTTTCCTTCGGAGGAGAGACTATTATCAATACTCCACAAAGGTCGTACTCTCCTGCGAACACCTCATCCCACGGCCAGGCAGGTGTCCTCTCTGCTGGACTTCATGGCGTCATGCATATTCATTGTTCCGAATGCCAGGCTACTGATGAGACCCTTACAGTACGCTCTAGAGGACCAATGGTCTCAAGCTTCCAACTGCTGGGAGGACACTATAACTCTTCCTCACGCAGTCCAAATCTCAATAAGATGGTGGAAGCAACGGTCTCATCTTTTGAAAGGAGTTCCTTGCCACCAGGGACTCTCCAAACAATCTCTCGTCACAGATGCGTCCCTTCAGGGCTGGGGTGCTCACATGGGATCTCTTCAGGTCCAGGGGATGTGGTCAGAAAAGGAGAAAACTTACCACATCAACATGCTAGAACTCAGAGCGGTACAACTGGCTCTCAAAGCGTTCTTTCCCTCCATAGAGTCAAGTTCCCTGCTGGTTCAGACGAACAATACCACAATGATGTATTACCTGAACAAACCGGGAGGGACCAGATCCAGACCCCTGTCTCTGGAGGCTCAAGCGATCTGGAAATGGCTTCTGGCAAGGAACATGTCTATGTGCAGTTCACCTTCCAGGCGCCCTCAATGCACAAGCGGAAGACCTAAGCCGAAACTTTGTCGAAGCGCACGACTGGGTGCTAAAAGACGAAATAACATAAGACATCTTTCGGAGAAGGGGCTCGCCAGACATACTTATTTGCGGACGCAACAAACGCAAAATGTTGCGCCTTCGCATCCAAATACCATCAACCAGGCTCCAGAGGGAATGCATTTTTGATCGACTGGTCAGATAAATTACTCTGCTTTTCCACCAGTCCCTCTCATACCACTGGTGATCAGCAAACTCTACAGATCCAGGACAGAGATGATCCTGATTGCACCAGAGTGGCCTCGCCAGTGGTGGAACCCGGACCAGTTACACCTGTCCAAGATGCCACACAGGAGATTGCCATGCCATCCGGATCTGTTGACCAAGTCAGAAGGGAAGGTTTTTCATCCATACCTACCGTCACTGAGATTGACAGCATGGCTCTCGAGTTCCTCCAATATGGCCACTTAGGCCTCTCGCAAGACTGTATGCAGATCCTAAAGGAAGCGAGCAGACCTCTGACGAAAAAGTCATACGTTTTCAAATGGAAGCGATTTTATCTGTGGTGTACAGCTAATGGTCATGACCCTATCCGGGGCCAAGAACAGGTTATTTTACCTTATCTGTTGTACTTAGCTAAAGCAGGTTTACAGTTCTCTTCTATTAGAGTACATCTGGCAGCAATTACAGCGTATAGAAAGTCTCCCTCTCAGGTTTCTTTCTTTCAAATGCCAGTTGTTAAAGCATTCCTGGAGGGGCTGAAAAAGGTTTACCCCCCAATTAGGTTACCTTCTCCTGCCTGGGAACTTAATGTGGTCCTCTCTAAATTAATGGACCCCCCATTTGAACCCATTCACAAAGCTTCTCTACAGCACCTCTCTTGGAAGGCCGCTTTTCTAGTGGCAATTACCTCTGCTCGCAGGGTGAGCGAGATTCAGGCCTTATGCTCTACAGAGCCTTATCTCTTTTTCTATGCTAACAAAGTGGTTCTGAGGACTCACCGAGTTTCCTTCCTTAGGTGATCTTGGATTTTCATATTAATCAGTCGATCACTCTACCCACATTTTGTCCTAATCCTACCACGCCTCCTGAGAGGGCATTGCATTCACTGGATCTAAAAAGGGTGTTAAAAGTCTATCTGACTAGAACAAAGGGTATAAGAAAGTCGGACAGCCTTTTTGTTAACTATGGTCCATTACACACTGGTTTCCCCTCTTCTAAAAGGTCCATCACTCGATGGATAGTATCTTGCATCATATTATCTTATCAGCTAGCTCACAAGCAGCTCCCTGGCAAGCCAAGGGCTCACTCTGCGAGAGGTAAAGCTTCTACTACGGCTCTGCTTAAAAATGTACCTATCCAAGAGATATGCAAAGCAGCTACATGGCGCTCAGTCCACACCTTTGCCCGCCATTACTGCCTAGATTCTGATACTCAGGCGGATGCTCAGTTTGGGCAAGCATCCTTGAGAAATTTATTTGGATAACAAATGGTTGAAAAGAGGTTTGATATGCAGGTATTCATCTGCAAGGTTCAGGGATGGGCTTGCAACTCTATTCAGTGCTTATGACTATTGATGAGTATCCCCTGGAAGAGAAGGATAAGTTACTTACCTGTAATCCTAGTTCTCTTCCAGGGGTATACTCATCAAAGTCATAAGCAACCCTCCCTCCTCCCCGGACGAATACCGTGTCTATAACAAAATGTCTGTTCCTCATGTTATTTATACAATGTAATACGCCGTCAAAAAGACCTGACCTAACTGTCACCTGTGGGGCATGATGGGAGCCTGGAGGTCCTAGAGGTCTTAAAGGCACGGCGTCAGTTTTCTCTGAGTGTTTTATATGCAGCCTTCTAGGCTAATCTGCCTTCTATCACCTTGCCTTTTCCTTTGAAAATAAAGGCTATGTTCAAAAACAAGTTGGAGATACATTTCACTGTGACATGGAAATGTTATTTTTATATGATTTACATATTTCAAATGAAAAATACAATGCAATATTGGCATATTTGAGCCTAAAATTATTTGGGCTACATATTTATATACGTGTGTATATTAGAAATATATGCATATTGTGTGTGTGTGTGTGTGTGTGTTTTGTTAATGCTCTGGGGTCCCCGCACGTGGGCGGGACTATTCAGTGCTTATGACTTTGATGAGTATACCGCTGGAAGAGAACTAGGATTACAGGTAAGTAACTTATCCTTCACTCTCCCTTCCACCCCTTTCCCTGCAGTATGTAAATTGAGCTGACATCAGGTGGGAAGAGCTGTCCGCTATATTATTGGAACAGAAGCATGGAAAACAGAACTCGCACAAAGCTCCTGGATGTCCGTGACGTAGGCACGCACCCAGTGAATTTACTGATTTGTCACTGATGCACTACCAGGCTCATTGTAGGTCTACGCTCAGGGTTTCACACCTGTCTGTGCCACTAACACTAGGCTCAAGGCAGGTCTGTGCTGAAGCAGTGCCGACTCACGGAATTCCGCAGAGTTTTTTGGACACTCCGCGGAATCATGTGGCGTGGAACTCTGCGAGCTCCACCCAGGCCTAATATTTATGCCCTGCCAGCCTGAACAGTGTGGTAGTTGTAGAAAGTTGAGAATACCACATATTTCATCATGGAATATGTGTATGGTGTTATCAAATGATAGGGGTGTCATTTGGAAGCAGGAGGAGGATGGGCAGAAATGATATCCTCTACTTCTACCAATGAACCTTGAAATTATGTATTTATACTTGTGGCCTTTCCTTGCTGCAGGACTCCTGAGTGATCCGCTTACATCCTTCTAACCACATACATCCTGTCTACCCTGTCAATATAGCAGCCTAGTGCTTCAATAATAATGATTTATGAGCTTGGTTGGGGGCATGCGTGGGACCCCCTCCCCAGAGTTCCTTGAGGCCCGGGGGTCCCATCCCCTGGACTGGTTTATACAGAGCCCCAGCCAAAGAAAGGAGGAGAGGGAGCATCGGCAGGGGCACCCGGGGGTGAACTCCCTTTGCTGCCCCAAGGAGTAAGAACGTTGGGATGCCTTGGTGGGGAAAAAAGGAAAAGGTGCAGACCTGCATGCTTCTAAAGAAAGCAGTGGAAGCTGCTCAACAAAAAAATGTGTAACTCCCTGGAGGGAGCGCCCATAATGCTCTGCGGGGCTTGGAAATGTTGTCTCTTATGGTACCCCTGGAGAGCCGGGGCACATCCAACATATGTCATTGGGGCTGCAGAATGCCCAGCAGTTCCTCGCCCACAGAGTATTTCTGCAGGTGACCAAGTTTCTGGGGTCATGAAAAGCATGACCCTCAAGCTTTTCACAATTGATCATTAAGTACTTGTAAAGTTGGAACATTTGCTCTTCATCTGGGAGTGCAGCACCCTCTAAGAGTTGATTCTGTGACTTCATCTTATGTTGCTTAAAAGCATTAAAGGAGGAAAAACACAAGTTATGTTGATTTTAAATGCTTTATTAGCAATACATGGCTGACACTATTTTTTTTATTAATGATTGCATTTAAACATGACTATTAATTATGGTGCCATAGTGGTGTATTTTGTGGATTATTTGTCTTTTAATATGGTGAACCTTTGATAAATCCAATAGGCTTGTCTTATATGTTGTTGTGATGGGTCCTGACAAAGCCAATAGGTCTTTTTTATTTGAAGGGATATCCCCCTATAATGTTTTATCTGGTGTAGGTGGGATGGGGGGTGGGAGGAGTGTAGTGTGATTTTGGGGACCATGACCCAGTAGTGGTAAAATTATTGTGTAACCAACGTATTTTTAATTTGCCCGATGTATATATTTGTACATTAATGTGTAGTATTTAATAGTGTGTGTGTGTGTGTTACAGATCTAAGTTTCCTTTTCAAAGAAAAAGCACTGACTCGGCAATCATTTATTGAGTGTTATTGCGTGCCAGTGAATGGTGATTACTAGCTCACACCACCTCCCCTGAGTAGGCCTTGAATTGCTCTGATTCACTACACTGAAAAAGTCAGGTGCTACAATGGGGTGCTGGGCTCCTAGTAAATGGAAAATTGTGAACCTATTACTTGCATAGGCCTCGCATCCTGCACAACTAATGACCCAATTTATTACAAAACTTTGCTTCTCTTGTAGGATGTTCTTCCCCTTACACGATTAAAGGTTATTTCAGATTTGAAGAGGATCCCTCCCATCTGGCATCTAAATCTGAATTCCCTACCTCACTTGAACTCAGTGTAACTAGATCAGGTATCTAATTAAAATGTTCTTCCTTTTTATGCCTACATATGGCATCCTATGAGGACATTTTCTGTTCTCTTCCTTTCCCATGTGAACCGTGTTTAGAAGACTGCTTCACTAATCTGAGGCAATAACCAAAGCTTAACGTAACCTCTGTCCAGCTAAATTCTTGTCATCTCGGAAATTTCTCTTTGGGATGAGGCTTTGCGTCCTCTGACTTGTGGTTTGCAGTTAACTCACCTTCGCTTAAAAAAACTTTCTGTGGGCCCTTCTGATTCAGTCCATTTCTTGCCTTCCCATACAAACTTACGGTGTGTAGCCAAAAGTCAGCTTCAACCTTTTGAGGAGAAGCACAGTCATCTCAGATGTTCTTATGCCTGAATTTGTTCTAGCCTCACCATTGAGAGGTCCATGCTCTTTTCTTGTGGAACGCTGAATGGAGAAGCAGGAATGTGGTATGAGGATTTTGATCCTCTTTGATTTTCTTGCTTACTTTGTCACTCTCAAATATTTCCTCTTGTAACACATCGACCCAATCTATCAAATACACAGCAGTTAGAAGAATTAATTATTTTCTCTGATTTCAAGTGATCAAAAGGGAGGCAGCCCTTTTAACAATAAATCAGTATATTTCAGGTGGTGAATTCCTATGGACTCTGCCACTTAACCACCTCTGTTGAATTTTTACTTGCAATCTCTCACGTGTACATGATGTAAAATACTGTATGGACATTAACAGCACACAGCTTTTATGATGGTTTAAAGATGAAGGTACCAACCAGTTATTCAGTTCCCTTCACTATTAAGTGGAGGATACCCTACCATTTTTTAAACTTGTCTTTTCACAATCGGAAAGTCTCCTCACTACAGACGAGACCTTTTTCAGAAATTTCTGTTTTTGACCAGAAACTGCAGGCAAATGACTGACCTCTAGTTGAGATTTAAAATAATCTCAGACTGGTGGTTCATGCTGACCTTTCCCCAGGGCCCCACTTTACCTTTTTCTGTAAAAGATGATCTTATAGAGACTTCTAGCCAGCGCTGATTTGAGAAGACCTACCCTGTCAGTCACTTTTTGACTGGATTTAAAAAAAAAGTTTTTGTTGACAACTTTTGAGGTTTTTCTCCTGGTGTGGCAAAGATGTCCTCCAAGAAGGCCAGTTTCAAGCCCTGCGGTGCCTGTCATCTACTGATGTTGGTGAGAGACCCGCATTTGTATGCCTGTGGTGCCTCAAGCGCGACCACAACTAGAAGTCGTCCCCCGACTGCCGCGCCATGAATTTCGAGGCCGTGCTCAAGCTCATGGTGGCTTGGCGTGTGAAGCCATGATTTTCGAGGTCGCAGGAGCGGTCGTGGAGTCCAAGATCCTTGTCGCACTCCAAGTCGTCGGGACACTCTGGTAAGTCCCATCACAAGAAGAAGTAGTCAGAGATCTTCGACTTCTCCTTGTCCGTTGGCTGGCGAGAGAGAGTGGGCATTCTATGTCTGGCTCTGCAGTAGAGCCTGCGCCTGGTCCGACTCCATGCCTTTCCAACTTTCCGGGGGCCGGAGTGATCACCGCCCACCTGAGAAAATTCTATGAGGCCATGCACCTCATTTTTGGGTGGCCCAACCCCTTTAACGCGCCTTTGAGGTTCGAGGGGTCAGCAGGGGCCTTGTCTGGTTCCCCGCTGGCGGCTCCGGTGGGGCCGCAAGGATCCACTCCTGCATCTAGACTTGCGCCGGTCTTACCAACCCGACCTTCCCCGACGCTGGTCCTGATGCCGATGCTCTGGGCACCACCAGCGCCATTCCTATTCTGATCCCGGACTACGATACAGACTCAGAGGGGCGTCGCCTGACACGGTATCCACCGCCTGACACGGTTTCCACCGACCATCTGGAGCTTTGCCTCCTATATTGGAGCCTGAGCCCTAGTCCCTTGGATTAGGACTAGAGGAGGAATGGGAGGGGTCGCTGGACCCTGAGGAA
Organism: Calotriton arnoldi; assembly: GCA_963921515.1. Classification (NCBI taxonomy): domain Eukaryota; kingdom Metazoa; phylum Chordata; class Amphibia; order Caudata; family Salamandridae; genus Calotriton; species Calotriton arnoldi. Next base: position 2,719,334 of record CAWUFW010000025.1, on the reverse strand, counting down.
TACCAACCATATGAAGAAAATGTTAACATGGACTGGTGTGAGAAGCTAGTTGAAACCAGTAGCTGGATACCTCTCCAGATACTGGTATGCTTTCTCCCCCTACCGTGGCTACGGATAAAGGAGTCTCTAATGCAGTGGTGGTGCCGAGGGCGGCTGAAGTCCTTGACCTTCAGATGCCCTCAGTAGCAGTGAAGACTGTCTTGACGGAGGTGCTGCAGCTGGGAGTCTCCCCTTCAGAACCTCTACACCAGTTAAAGGAGGGTGTCACTGGTGTCCTTTTGGACACCTCGTGCAAACCCAACAAAGGGGTTCCTGTGAATAAGACGATCGCCCGTCGCAACCGGCCTGCCCAGGGGACCTATATTTTCACACCCAACCTCTGAGAGCTTGGTAGTCCTAGCCTCAGCGGCTGATGTAAGTCCTGGCACAGTCCCTACCGCCTCCCAGACAAGGAATCCAAGAGGCTGGACTCTTTAGGGAAGATGTTTTTTTCTGCCAGTCTGGCATTGCGGTCTGTGAACACCGCATGCCTATTGGGCCGCTACTCCAACGCACTGAGGGACACTGTTTCGCAGGTGCTGCCAACGGTCCTGGAGGAGGCCCGGGCCATGCTCTTAGGCTCTTGCTGATGGGAGAGATGCAGTGAAGTTCACTATCGGTTGTGGACTTGGGATGACCAACTCACTAGGCGGTTTAGTCGACGGTCTTGAGATGCTCTGCCTGATTTAGGACAACTGTCTTTTCAAGGGATGTCCAATCCTCTTATGCACGTGCCCTTTGATGGCACCCGTTTCTTCTGAGACAAGGCAGATTCGGTGCTGGAGGGCTTCAAGGACAGTCCGGTTACGGCCAGGCCCTTTTCTGTGCCCTTCTTGATCAATCTCCTCGGATAGCCTCTCTCGATCAATCGATTGCTCAAGTCATCTGATTGGTCCATGTAGTCGGTTTTCTTACTGCAGTTCCTGCGAATCCGCAGGAACTGTCCGAAGGGTAGATTGTCTCTGAGTCCTCTGGGGTGGTAGCTGTTATATCTCAGAAGGGAATTTCTCTCTGCCGGCTTCCGATATAACGTAGTGTATAGTTTGTTCTCCTCACTCCTGATGGTGATATCCAAGAAGTCAATTTGTCTGTGATCTGAGTGTATGGTAAATTTGATGTCAGGGCTCCTTTCATTGAGCCAGGAGTGGAAACATCCCAGTTCGATGGAGTCACCTGTCCAAATCAAGAGTATATCGTCTATATATCTCCGCCACAAGGATACCTTCTCAACGTAGGGATTCAATTCACTGAAGACAAATGATCTTTCAAAGTGGTCCATATAGATAATTGCCAAATCAGGGTCGAAGGCCGCTCCCATCGCTACTCCCTTGGTCTGGAGGTAAATTTTGGAGCTTAGGCCCATTCATTAAATAATATATGAATCTTCAGTGGCGGTGCCATTTTTAAGGTTTTCATTCTTTGTCCCTAGGTCCCCCCTTTTCCTTTCACCTATGTCCTGATGAAGACCCCGACGTAAGGGATGTAATAACCTACATATCTGGGTTCGAAACGTCGACATCTACTTTATTAGCCAGCTTGATCAACAGCGATTCATCACTGTGTTTATTATTATTAATCATGGCTATATTTGTTTTGACAAAACTGTGAACGTTAGGGCTTAAAATATGCGCCCTGTGTACTATAAACAAATTGATTGTATGATTTGCACTTTTCTTCATCCTCACCGATAACACTCCCTACACTTCCACAACCCCTCTCCCTTTCCCGTTTCTAGGGGCACTTTTGTGTTGATTCATTGTGATTACAAACAAATGTGTGCTCAGTGTGATTAAATAACACTGTATGCCAACCACTATGTGTATTTTGAATAATTACTTGAGATTGAGTTATTTTGTGTGTTGATCTATTGTTTACTGGGACCACTGTTCCAATGTACTAGCATATACCCAGGTCCCAGTGACACATATTGGGTTTACCCTTTCAGGTAACTACTCCTCGGATGGGGCTGCCATCTGGGAGAGGTGGAGATCAGAGGACTTTGGTCTACGGCGGAATCTTGACTATATATCAACCTATTGGAGCTCCGAGCGATCTGACTGGCATTGAAAGCCTTTCTACCCTCCATCAAGGGAAGGCTAGGGCAGGTGTTTAAGGACAACAACACCGATATGTGGTCCTGCAATAAACAGGGCAGAGTGGGGTTGTGGACTCTTTGTCAAGAGGCCCAGCGTCTCTGGACATGGCTGGAATGCCAGGGCGTATCCCTGGTTGTTCAACATCTGGCGGACTCTCTGAGCGCCAGAGCAGATGAACTCAGCTGCCGATGCCTAGCAGATCACGAGTGCCGTCTCCACCCGGAAGTGGCGCAAGGTTTCTTTTAACAACGACAGCCTTGGTTAGATCTGTTTGCCTCCACTGAGAACGCGCAATGTCAGCAATTTTGCACACTGGAGTTTCCAAGGCAGCTCTCGCTCAGACGCCTTTCGTCTCGAGTGGAGCGCAGGCCTCCTGTATGCCTTCCTGCCCATACCACTCCTGCCCAGAGTTCTCAAGAAGATCATGAACGACCAGGCCCAAGTCATCCTTGTGGCCCCGGACTGGACACAGAGAGTCTGTTATCCCGAGCTACTGAGCATGGCCATCAATCCTCCTATCACGGTGCCCATTCGGGAGGATCTTCTGTTGCAGCAGCAAGGGAGGGTTCTCCATCCGAACCTGCCCAGTCTCCGCCTTTTTTGCATGAAGATTGAGCAGCAGCAGTTGAAACAGCCCCCCCCCCCCCCGAAGTCTGCAACGTCATCTTGTCACCCAGGCGTCCCTCCACCAAGACGGTATACGCCTGCCCTTGGTAACAATTTGTGGCATTGTGTGCAAAAAAAAAAAAAAAAAATTCTCCTTTCTGCCCCCTCTTTCTGAAGTTCTGCTTTTTATTCTTTCCCTTGCTCATTCTGCTCTGGTCACTCCTAAGGGCTATCTTTCTGCAGTTTTCCGATTGCGTTTCAAGTCCACTATTGTACATAGGTTTCTAAAAGGTCTTGTTCGTCTCTTTCCTCCTTCTCCATTTATCATGACTCAGTGGGACCTTAATCTGGTTGTAACATTCTTAATGTGTGGTCCTTGTGAGCCTCTCCAGAATTGTCCCCTCCGGCTCCTTACAATTAAAACAGCTTTCCTGGTGGGCTTTACGCCTGCTCGAAGAGTGCGTTAGCTTCATGCTTAATCATCCAAGCCTCCTTACCTCTCAATCTATCCTGACAAACTGGTGCTTTGTACAAGAGCTTCTTTTCTCCAGAAAATGGTCAATCCATTCCACATAGGTCAGTCCATCACACCGCCTACTTTTTATGCTCCTTCACACCTCTCTAAAGAAGAGGAGTGACTCCACCGTCTGGACTCCAAAAGAGTGTTGTCGTTCTACCTTGACCACACACGAGAGGTCCGGCTGTGGACCCACCGCCGAGGATGGTATTGCTTGGGTATCTGTTCTAAAGTTAAGAATCTGCGGCTAGAAGTCTCCATCAGATGAACAAGTTACTTTCCTTCAGTAATGCCTTGTCTGGTAGAGACTGTATGTAGCTGCAGAGTCCTTACCGACCCACCCATCCTCCCCGTGCTGCGAACGGATTTCGAGGGCCAGGGATGCTCCCTTTCAGGGCCCTAGTTTTCCACACCATTGATCAGTGTTCTTCATTGCTCTGTGCTTCTGACGTAGAAAGCCATGAAAAGGAACTGACATTAGCACGCCGAAGTGTGGACTGTACTGGTGCCGCGGATGTGTCTTCTGGTGTGGAGGACACACGCAAAGCTGAACGACGCAACCTACTGGCGCGTAGGGGCACTGCTCACGATAAATCTTCCAAATCCAGTCTGACTCCTGGGAAATTTCTAAGGTAAGGAATATGCGGCTAGATCTAGTCTCTACCAGATAAGGCGTCTTCGCAAGGTAACATGTTTGTTTCATCCATTTTATGCTGGTTGGTCCCATCTTTAGTTGGTCCCTCTCTCTCTCACTCCCTCTGCCTCCCATCCTTCTCTCTGGATCCCTTTTGTAAAGGCCTTTATCTTGGTGCTGGTTGAGTACTGCAGCTATGTCTGGCTTCCTGCATGCGATGTACATAGCATGCAGTGTATTCAAAAGCCATCTACTTTGACTCTGCCTAGACTGAGGAAAATAGATATCATGGTACCAGTTTCAACACAGCTACATTGACTCTTTATCTACTTGAAATTGTTTGATATTATCCCAAAAATGCGCTGTCTTAACATTCAATGTGTACGTTACTGCGTAGCCTGCTACTGTACAGTCTGGATCCAGATAGACACACTTTAGATGATCTGCTTGGTCTGAGGAAGAGGGGCATCTTAAAACGTGTTTTTTCACTATTCAGCTGTGAATTAACTGGTATTCTAATTTTTGAGTAATTTTCCCTATTTGAGTAGGTTGTTTAGTCCTCTTTGGTGTCTTTTCCTGTTTAGGCATAAGCTGTAATCACAGTTTTAACTGTGTAATTCAGTTGCCACTTGAAGATAAAATGTTCAGAAGCTTTCGTAATACAGAATTGTGGTACATCAACGTGAGTGACTGAAATAGAGTAAAACGGGGTACAAATAACTAGATTTCTAACATGGAGCATACATTTTGTTTGTTGTTTCGATTTAATTTAGGAAGAGAGTTATAGGTGACGGTTCCCTCAAAGATGTAGGCTTATAACAAGAGGGTCATGTTTACATCTTATGCTTAGACGCACCATTACAGTAACCTTTAAACATGGGTATTAGTTGTATGAGAACATGCATCTCGGCAGGAATTAAAACTGATGTAAATGAGAGCAGATATACCACTACTGCACCCTCACTGTATGTTGCTCAAGACTGGTATTGCAGCAAGACATTATCACAAGCCGCACAACTTTGGTTTCTCACTAATTAAAACAATTGTGTACCATAAAGCAAGTATCGCAACTGTGTGATATAGTTAACATATGCAAGCTCAGCTGTACGCCTATATGTAATGGTAAATATTACATGTGGCTTCTATGATGTGTACATACTTTTTACCTTGGTTTCCTTATGTATGAGGACATTTCATACTAATTATAACGTGCAGGTATTTTCCCAGATCTGTAAGCAAGTATCGTTCACACCGTCTTTCTCCTGTTTCACACGCTTTAAAAACAAGAAAGCCACCCACTAAGCTTTTGTAATGTTCCCTGTAGTTTAAAAATAAATAAGCAAGTTGTATTGTCACTATCCTGCAATTATGATGTCAGCAAGTGTAATACAGCAAAGTCTGAAAGCCTACTCTTTCTTAGGACAACCAGGGTACAGCCACAATGAATGCTGATAAGGTTTGTTCACATTTTTACAAATAATAGAAATTGGATTCATGAAGCTTGAAAAGCTTAGCGAATGTGGGGGCTCCAAGATAAATTGGTCGAGTTGAACGAGATGAAGTGCCTCTTTAGCAGGATCAGGATAGTTTAAATCCTTTTCTTTTTCGTATGCAGAATCACAAAGCTGTAAGGTGTATGTCCTCTGCTGGGCACTTCCGGTTACCACGGTTGTGCAGTTCGTTCATTTTGGAATGTGCAGAAAAGCATATTGAAGCGAGTCTGCAGAATGCCTTGTGGGGGTTGTTTATTTACCACCCACAAGCCCTCTGATGTGAGAATACAAGAAATTTTCTTAGCAAATATTTTGTAATCTTTTATCTGTTGGCAGGAAAGAAAAAAAGTAGTTGACAGATAACGTGGTCCTAATGTCTAATGGCGGGTGTTTTAATGCTTTATTCTAAGGGTTTTCTATTTGTGTCCCTCCTTTTTAAAAAAAATACTACATATCATGCCCTCTGATTTTTTTTTTGATTTTTTTTTTTAACAAACATGATGTATGGGAAATTCGTTCCTGTTCAATATTGTGCATGGTATTTAGATTTTTATATCTAAAACGGCTGAACACTAACAAACGGGACCCACATGCGTTTGTATGTAAATGTTCACCTGGATACCAAGCAAATGTTTATCCAAAAGGCCCTTTTTAAAGATGGAGAGGGTTTTCAGTCTTAATTCATGCTAACTGATTCTGTGGTCTAGCCAGAAGTAAATAGCTTCCAGTTCATCATGAAATACACGAATAGCTTCTGTGGCTGCTCAAAGACAAGTGGTAGAATTGAATTAAAGACCATGTGTGTCCTCCAAAAATATTTGGACATAATGAAAGAAGGGCAGCTGTTGCAATTGTCTTACGTGCCTAAACATCCACAGAAGACTCAATTTTTGGCATAGACTAGTTACTGACCATCACAGTCTTACCCTTCAGTGGTATACTATTTAATTGATACCAGTAGACACCAGTACTGAAAGGAACAAACTTATTTCAAGCGCTGTTAATCTATGTAGGAATAGTTGTTGTCCATTGTAAATGTGAGCGGAGTTTACATTTTTAATTGGAACAAGCTTGGCTAGAGTATTTGAAGTGTCCTGGTGTGGTAAGGGGTTTAAGCATTATGTTGTAGGTAGGTTTTATATAGTTGTGTATCGCTTTATGGAACATTGGATATGTAAGATTCCTTATGCCATGTTTGAGATTCCGGAATGTGAGGCTCAGCTGAGCCACTCTTTACTTGGCTTCTGTCTCCATCAGTCGTGGGTCCTGCATTAGACAATAAAGTTCTTGTTATTGTCTGGAACACAACTTCTGCTTCCTTGGATTATTTCTATATGCCACACTACATATTTTGGCGACGATTGTGGCTTCTGTTTCTGAATTTGCAACAAGAAAACCGGACCCACCGACCTCACAGCATCTCTCAACGCTGTGTTTTCTTTTAATTCTGGACTATTTGGTGTCGGATTTAAGGATATTTGGATTTCTGAAGGTGCGAACTCTGTGAACTACGCAATACTTGTGAGTGATTTTCATGTTTTTGGATCTTCTTCCTACACTTTGCGGACGTGCGTTTATATTTGGGGCCTTATTTACTTTCAACTGGCACCCGCATTCCATCTTACCCGCCCGCATCCTCATGCGCACTGACTCGTGACTACACCTGCTTTCATTTGAATTGGATCATCATTCCACAGCACCAGCATCTGAAGCTCCTGCATCGTTCTTTGTTCCTGATTGCTGATGCTTCGCGCTGCTACGTCATTTCACTTACTGGAACGTGCCCAATCAACTTAAAAAAAAACAGACGTTTCGACGCGATCGACGTCAACGCAGGGCACGTTTTTGGCGGCCATCTTTAAGCATTGGGACATTCTCTATTACATACTAACGTATGTACAACGTTCGTCGGTTCATCGTTGCATCGGGAAGACAATTTCTCTGCTCGTTTCCGTGACAGGCACACGTTGGTTTACTTCATTCCGGCTACCGTCATGGATTACTCTGCTTATATTTCTACAAACTAATTTATCTGCGCATTACTGTTTACTCTAGTAAGATTTATTTCATTTATTTTATTCATTTGTACTTTTACTTTGCAGCACTTATGGCCAATTCAAATAATATTTTGCCTCCTCCTTGCTTCTTAGAAGTACCAGGCAAGCCAGTCACACCTTGGCATAAATGGTTGAGAGTGTTTTCAAATTATTTAGAAGCAATTGACGCTATTGAATACTCACCTTCTAGAAAAAGAGCTCTACTCTTTAACCATCTGGGCACTGCTAGGCAACAACTTTTTGACAACTTACCTTTAATTCCTGCACCCTCAGGTGACGACACTTGGAATGTTTTTACGGAAGCACTTGCACGGTTAGGAAAGCAATATAAGAATGGACCATCGGTGATGGTGGAACGTCATGTTTTTTTTAAACGAAAACAATTACAAGACGAATCTTTTGAAGACTACTTAGCTACTTTAAGAGTTCTTGCCTCTAAATGCGAATTTGGTTCCAATCTTGACATTTCTTTACGTGACCAATTGGTGTTAAATTGTTTCAACAAAAAGATACAAGAGCGCATACTTACATGTAAGAATCCCACTTTGGATGAGGTAATGGGAATTGCTAGAAGTATTGAATGCTCTGTTATCTCATCCAAAATTTTAACTGAAAATGCTAATACTAATCCCACTGTTACTCCCAGTACCAGTGTGGTGACTCTTTCTGCTAACAATAGCAATGAAACTGATATTAATGTTGTTGCCACTTGTTTTAAAAACAAGAAAACGTTTGAACGTAAACCTAATGCATTTTGTTGCAGGTGTGGTTCGAAATTCCACATGGGCAATTATCCTAATTGCCCGGCCCAAGGTAAACGGTGTAATAATTGCAAAAACACCGTTTGCAAAGCTGTTAAAGACAAAAGCAAAGTTAGTCAACTCCGTACTGAAGATGAGTCAATTTGTGATGCCTTGAACATTGACTTCCGCATCCGGCAGTCACGTGATCGACAGACATCGCTTCTACTCCTGCTCCAATGCGGTTCCCGGGCGCACCCGCCTGCTACTCCTTCCTCCGCTTTTCCCGACCAATTCTATAGCGTGCCCTCACTGGGCCCTGCCCACCGCCACCACCCGGACCCAGATATCGTTCCTGGTTACCCACCACCGGGCAGGACTTCGAGACTTAACACCCTCCCATACTGGGACGCCCATCATTTCACTTTCGCTTTCTTTGCTACTACCCGCTCGGCCCTGAAGAGTCACGGGACTACTTCCCACTGTGACGAAACACGTGTCGGCTGGTCGCTTTTCTTTGTTCATCATTAAAATTAATCTTGACTCACAAAACTGATGTCGATCTTAAATTGGGCAACTTTCGAGACTTTTTTCTGATCTATTATCCCAACCACGTGTGCCCCGGATAGTGTCTGTATTACCAGTGTGGGTTGTCGACTCACACAAATCACGGGGGTTATTGGGTACTTCCCCCGACCTGGTAGCACCGTACACACACAATAGCCTTGATACATAGACACGCACGAGTCTGAGCGCCTACTCCCTGATGTACAAAAAACCCTACATTCCTTGAACATTGTTTCACTTTCCATAGATATTAACATGCTCTATGACAAAGCGATTAAAGGACCTACATGTGAAGTACTCCTAGGTTCCATTGCAGTTCACATTATGGCTGATTCCGGCTCACCCATTACCATAATAGCAGACAAAACCTTTCACAAATTATGGGCCAACACTAAATTGACTCCTACTGATGTGAATCCTAAAGCATTTGGGCAGTATGATATTATGATGTGTGGATACTTTAGTGATACCATAAAGTTCAAAGATAGAGAAATTCTTACTAAAGTTTATGTTGCACTCAATGGAAGGGACATTTTAGGGTGGCGTGATCAAGCTAGTCTAGGTATAATACTGAAACCTGGACATCCTGAGCCGGTTGTCCTTGGTTATTTGCCTATATTATCTGTAGAGAATACTAAACCTCATGACTCTACCTTGCTCAAATTGTTTGAGAAGTACAATGCTGTATTTAGTGACAGCGTTGGATTGGTAAGAGTTTTCGAACATACTATAAAGTTCAAGGACAATGCTTGTCCTGTAATTCAAAAATTCAGGCCTGTACCTCTTTCTGTTAGGGAAGATCTGAAGAAACATCTAGATCAATTGTGTCCACAAGACATTATATGTTCTGTTGAATCCTCAGAGTGGGTTTCGGCTGCAGTAGTTGCACGCAAAAGTTCGGGGGACATCCGCTTGTGTGCCGACTTGAGAGTGCTGAACCGAAATATTGTCGTGGACTGCCACCCCTTACCCAGAATTCATGATATGCTAGTGAAATTAGGCCGTAGCAAATTTTTTACCACCATAGATTTACGCTCCGCATATTACCAGATTCCTTTGTCCTTAAAGTCGCAACCTCTCACGACTTTCGTTACTCCATTTGGCGTCTACATGTATAAAAGACTCCCTTTTGGTTTAGCATCAGCAGCTAGCATATTTCAGAGGTTAATGGATCTAATGTTCGATGACATTCCAGACATTCAGGCATTTCAGGATGACATACTCATTCACTCAGAAACCATACACCAGCATTATACTCTACTAGAAAAGGTTCTTAACACATTACAGACACACGGTATGACTGTTAATGCTAAGAAATGTAACTTTCTCACACAAGAAGTTGATTATCTTGGCCACAATATTTCTAGTGTTGGTATCAAGCCCAAAACCTCCTTGCTTGATGCCTTCAAGAATGCTCCTCTCCCATTGGACAAAGATTCCTTAAGAGCGTTCCTAGGCTTAAGCGAGTACTATGCTCGTTTTGTTCAAGGTTATGCGTTGTTGGTACAACCTCTCAGAAATTTGTTAAAGAAACATGCCAAATTTGTATGGTCTGAAGGTACACAGAATGCTTTTACTTCTGTCAAAGATTTGATTATTAATGCTCCGGTAATTAAACCTTTCACACATGGTGTCGAGAGTATAATAACTGTGGACGCTAGTGCCAAAGGCCTTGGTGCGGTTTTGAGCCAAATTGTTAATGGACAAGAAAGCACCATAGCTTTTGCATCTCGCACACTCAATTCTGCTGAACAAAACTATAGCACTATCGAGCGTGAGGCTTTAGCGTGCACTTGGTCAGTAGAAAAATTCAGGATGTACATTTGGGGGACTAAGTTCCAACTATACACTGATCATAAACCCTTGATATATATGATTGGAGATAGTTGTTCCAACAAAGCCTCTTCTAGGCTCATAAGGTTACTGGCTAGACTTCAAGAGTTCAATTTTGATATCAAATACCTACCTGGGGGCAAGAACGTGCGAGCTAACTGCCTTTCACGTCTTCCTTTGCCATGCGTTGATGATTTAATCAAATCTAGAAATGACTTTGAATGTGTCTTCTCCATTGAAGATGTTGTACAAAATACGAAGATCACCCAAGAAGAATGGTTACGTAGTTTTGATGCTGATGATTGCTTGCAGAATGTCAAAAAGTTTTTAATCAAGGGTTGGCCACTTGACAGAAGTCTCTCAGTGGAAGAAAAGACATTCGCCCAAATAGCTCCTGAGTTATCTTTTTCCAATGGCATTTTACTACGTCAGGATACATTCGTTCCACCAAAGGGTCTTAGAGACACTATAATTTCTGTGGCTCACGAGGGGCATTTAGGCATCACTGCAACCATAAACAAAATCAAACTTATTGGTGGCCTGGCATTGATAACCAAGTCAAGAGGCATATTGATCAATGTCCTCAATGCCTTTGTTCAGACAAACACTGGAAGACCTCTAGTTCACCCCTTTGTCCTGTTCAATGGCCAAATGGTGCTTGGCAGAAAATTGGTCTGGATTTTGCGGGCCCGTTTTCTGTTTTAGGTAAAGATAAGAAATTCCTCATTGTTGCCATAGACTACTTTTCCAAATGGATCTATTTTGCTTTTGTCAAAAACGCTGATGCTAACTCTGTTGTACTATTTTTACAGCGTTTATTTTTAATTGAGGGCACACCTAGAGAAGTTATAACCGATAATGGGTCCCATTTTATTGCACAAGAGGTAGATTTGTTTCTCAATAAACTTGACATTAAGCACATTTTAGTTCCATTATACAGTCCATCTTCCAATGGACTCGTTGAACGTGCCAACCGCTTACTTAAAGAAGGTATCCAAACTGCTGTGGCCAATGGTTTGGACATTGCTGTCTTTTTATTTCAGAAGATTTGGAACTATAACACAGCACCACTGGTGTGTCTCCCTATATTTTACTCAGAGGTCGCACACCTATCTCCAAACTTAATCCAGCTTGGTTACTTGACAAGTGTACTCAATCTCCTCTTGATTTGAATGAGGTAAGGGACAAGGTTAAAAAGAAGCAAGATGCTTATAAACGTGATTATGATAGACGGATGCATGTCAAGGACAAACCCTTAAATCCTGGAGATTGGGTTCTCATTAGAAAACCTATTGGAGTTTCCAAAGGTCAATCTAAATTTTCTCCACCAGTCAGAGTTTTGACAGTTTCACGCATGGCAGCTCTACTCCAAGACAAAGGTTGGTGGAACAAAAATGCTTTGGTCAAAGTAACTTGTGAGCAAGCAGCTTTTATCCGCAAAAGTAGAAATAACATTTGTGAAAGCGCCAACGAGGATTGGTATGGTGTTGGTGACATGACCACTCCTTACGCAGCTAACTCTCCTGCTTCTTCTCCCTTATCAGGTCAAGGGGATTGCACATCTGTTCCTTCTAATTCTGCATTACAATCCGATGTGTGTATTCCTGTTAGGGGGGAAGGAGAGGGGACATGTAGGAGCAGTAGCAGAATCAGGACAGCTCCTCTCCGCCGAAGAGATTATGTTGTGTAGTTCTTTCATTTTATGTAGTTCTTTTACTCATGGTGATATTTATACACAAAGTAAATGTTTAGTCTAAAAAAAATAAAAAAAAACGTATTTTTTATATGAAAAGGGGGATGTGTGGTAAGGGGTTTAAGCATTATGTTGTAGGTAGGTTTTATATAGTTGTGTATCGCTTTATGGAACATTGCATATGTAAGATTCCCTATGCCATGTTTGAGATTCTGGAATGTGAGGCTCAGCTGAGCCACTCTTTACTTGGCTTCTGTCTCCATCAGTCGTGGGTCCTGCATTAGACAATAAAGTTCTTGTTATTGTCTGGAACACAACTTCTGCTTCCTTGGATTATTTCTATATGCCACACTACACCTGGTGCAAGTGCCGACTATTTGTAAGCGTTTCCAAAAGCATCTAACAGGAACAAACTTGTGGATATTTGTGGTATACTTGTATATGTTCAAATTAATTTTATCTGCTTGCTTAAAACTGTGATTCCTTGTAATGGACTCTGTCAAAGCGCCACCAAAATAGCACTGTAAAATGAAAGCATAGAAGTGGAGTTCTCTCCTTCTGGACATTTCTCACCAACATTAACACAGGCACAAGTAAACTATAATTACCGGTTGTAGGAGGCTGGCTTAGTATAAGGTGCACACTTATTTAAGTGATGCACCTTGCACTAATCCAGGCAACCCTTATGGTGAATTTAGTGGTCTTTGATAACCATTGAAAGCTCTGTGGTAGCCTCCGGAGAGCAGCCTTTAGGCTGATCTTGAAGGAGTGTTAAGCAGCTTGTTTTACCAGTTAAATCATGTATAAAAATTTCTATTTATTACACAACACTCTCCTACCCGGAGATATCAACACAAATACACAACAATACTTCAATTGAAATAAGGTAAGTAGCACAAAATACAGTGGTCTCCAGGGGGAGACCAAACCATATATTAAGAGAGTAAAATGTGAACTGCAGGAGAGGATGGGACTTGGACCAGAAGACTCCTTCCGACCTGGAGACACAAGGAACCACCCAAGATAAGTGCCCATGAATTTGGAGGCTGTGTGCAGAGCAGAGTGGGAACACAGCCGCGCGCCCAATAGAAGTCAATGGAGAAGTCGCGGTTGCAGTTTTGCAGAAGAAGGACCCTTCCCGGAGGACCCCCAAGAAATTTGGGGGACAGCAGGTTAGAGAGCCACCACACCTGTGGATGCCCCGAAGTCCAGCTTACCTACACCAGGGAAGCCAGGTGCATAGGGGTGAAAAGACATCGGTAACCTCTGTAGACGACAATGGAAGACTTGGAGGAAAATGCCTCTGGAGAAGAAGGTGAAGAAGTCCGGTGGAATCCAAGGGTGGATTCTGAAGATGAAGAACCTGCAAACAGAAGGGACAATGTCTGCCACTCAGGAGTGACCGTGGTCACGGAAAAGCAATGCCCACTGATGTCGGACGGTTCAGACGAGTTGACGGTGACCTTGTCGCTGCAGCTGTGAGGACCAGGCGATGCTGAGGAAGACCAGGAGGCGTGCACGAGCTCTCTCACGTCGGATGACGGTGACCAGGGGGTCGGTGTCCGGCGCGAGGCACCAAAAAGCCTCGGTAGCGGCAAGCAGGAGAGTCGGAGTAGGCCCCGAGCAAGCAGGGGAGCCCACTGAAGCAGGAGAAGACCCTCAGGAGGACCCACAGGCCGAAGGCCACAGGAGTCGCAAGAGGACCTTGAGCAGCTCACCAAGAAGGAAGGCCCACGGTGCAGAGGATGCCGTGAGGACGCTGTAATTGGCAGGAAGAGATGCTGGAGCTTCTTGTAGCCCAAAGATCTCTGGAGTGCAGAGCCAACACGCCTTGGCAAGTCGACGCTGTGCACAGGGGTTTGGTCCCAGCGGTTCGGACGAGGGATACTGTCCTCAAAATTACAGAGTGCTCAAAATTACAGAGTGGACAGGCCAGTCCTCGAGGGAGTTGCAGACCGGTCATCTTTGTTGCGGTGCCTGCAGATGCAGGGGAGTGACTCCTTCACTCCAAGGGAGATTACTTCGGGTGTCCTTGATGCCCACAGGTCTGTTGAAGATCCTGCAAGAAACACAGGCAACGAAGAAGACTTGCAGAACAGCGAGGCCAGGAGCAGCAGGAGTCTTCCTTGGTGCAGTCTCGGTTCCAGGCGAAGTCCAGCAAAGTCCAAGTGTCCAGACGGTCGAAGAGTGACGTGGTTTCAAGCTTGAGTCTTGTCCCAATGCGAATCTAAGGAACCACCCACAGGTAAGCCCTTAAGTATCTTTGGGAAAGGGTTGGAACGACTCGGGGGTCCCTCCCAGATGAGGGGCTGGACAGAGGGGAGAATACTCCCATGTTCTTTGTCCAGTTTCACTCCAGAGCGGGAGGCAAGGGCTCACTGAATTGGCTCAAACTGGAGTATGCAGGGAGGTCACCAAATGTGCCCTTCAAAGCAGTCTGGTGGCTGTCTGGTCACACCTCCCTGTGACAGGAAACCTATTGTTCTACCTTCCCCTGCTCTAGCATGTCGCCGCAGCACGAGGGCAGAATTAAGTCTGTGGTCGGTTACTGGTAGTCAGGGGGGTACCCCAAGGGAGTCCTCAGTACATAGGATCATACTTCCATCACTGGAATCGGGGTTGGGGTGTGATTCCAACATGTTTGATACCAAACCTGACTGGGTTCGGTGCAGCCACTATATAGTTGGACATCTCGTAATGACTGATTTCCACCATATGTATTAAAATGGCTGACCGCACTTACAAAGCCTGGAGAATCGACTCCGGGGTTTATAGGGGTGTCCTGCTTATGCAGGGGCATCTTCACACTTATAACCAAGCACCCTGCCCTCAGGACTGAAGAGCCTGTCATAGGGGTGACCTACATTTTAAGTGTAGTGACCCCAGATATAAGGAAACTTATATCTGTCGTGAGATGTGCAGGCACCAACTCACACAGGCTGCAATGGCAGATGCCTTGGGTACCTTAGTATCATATACTAGGGCCTTACAAGGGTACACCAGTAGCCAATAGTGGATGTACAAAAGTACTTACCATGGCCAATTTAGGGAGAAAGCACAGTGACAGGGGTCCCGATTAGCAGGATCCCAGGCAGACTTGGTCAAAAACACACTGACACCAGGCAAAGAGTAGGGGTAGCCAGGCTAGAAGGATCCTACCTTCCTACACCTGCATTCGGTTTTATTTCCTCAAAGTGTGACACTGATGGTCATGTCAAGCATGAGCAGTTGTTAATGCATTGTTTCATATGAATCTAAACTGATATATTGCTTTCTTCTGTAGTTGTTTTCTTAAAAAATCAAAGAAGCCCTAAATCTTCATTTCCACTATACGCCTGAGTGGAACTGATGTCCAGAATGCACATAATCCTGTCTTATGTTTACCATTAGGCCAGATTTTACACTATGAGGAAGAGAATATCCTAATGTGCCTCATTATATCAACAGAAATATATTATGTAACTGTGGCAGCTGCTTGCATGGGGCCAGATTCCTGTGTTTTTTTAAGGCATCTGTATTTTGACAAATAATTTCTGTCCAAATCCAAGAGGAGGGACTTATTTGTAGGATCCTGCTGTCAAATACATAAAATAACCCAAGAGCAACTTCCTTGTGTAAAAGCGATTGTAAGGTATGATGCAGTGCTTTTGTTGTTCTGCACATTAATGTGAAATGAGATCTATCACATTCAAGCTTTCTGCAGTACTGAGGCAGGGTCCTGTGCTACTGTTTTTGTTGCCAGCATAAGTGAAACCTTTTAAGGTAAATGCATCACGTTTACTCTTTTGACAAACTTATTTATTATTGGTGCTAAGATTTCGCTACCTCCTGATCTTTTAATACATGTTAGACTCCTGCTCCAGGTACTTTCAGTTTTTATCTTACAGATACTATATGTCTTCTATTTAGTTGGCATACTAAAGCACCAATATGATAGACAAGTGCCAAATGGATGAGGGAACGGTGATCAACAATTGTGGGTAGGAGTTTTAATCTTGGGTGAAGAACCAAATAGTCCATGATACTTTCAATAAAACTGTTAACCTTGCCTAAACAATATTATTTCTCTTCCAGGGGATCCTCATCAATTGTCATAAGCATTAGAATATTTCCGCCTACGTGCCGGAACCCTGGGGCACATATTAAATATATACCATATATGCATGTACAGCATAAAATATTAACATAGTACATCTATATATATATATATATCAATCAACTTTATTTGGTCGTTGACCATAAAAGTACAACATGCTCATACTTTCCATTGACCGTAGTTGAATTGGACATGAAGCGCAATTACAAATTCATAAAATACGTATAAAGTTGATTTCCTACAAAGACTAAAAAGTACAAAAGCTAAAATAATAAAACCTGGCATGTTCATAGGCCAGTTAAAACTAATCATTGTTAACAGATTAAAAGCGCTCTAACGGATTCTCCTCAAGTCACACAGTCCGCGCAGCAACAAATAACATGGCCCTGGTCTCTCTGAAGCCCCGAGACTTAAAACAACCAGCATCACAGACCTGAGCAAATCGACAAACAGTGCTATATAACTTTTACACACAAACAATTTTAGCAGTAAAGTGCAAAATTAACAATTTCCTCTTTGCAGTAGATTCCTCCTAATGCCCCACATATGGCCCAGGAACTTTGCGACTGAACAAGCTATAACTTGTCTAGAATCAGATCTTAATATGTGCAGGGCTTCAGTATGGACTCAGGTCCCCAGTTGTTTGCATAGGGGTGTAAGCCACTTAGTTCTGGGGCAAGAATAGGCAGGGCAGGCAAAAAAGATGTGCGCTGGAGATTCAGGTAATGCAGTGCAGAGAGGACAGGACCATGTAACTATGCTAGTATTGCGCCATGAGCCGATGCAAGCGTTGAGTGGAACCGTACCGAACCTGAACTGCGTATACAGCTTCCTATCCAATGGAGTTTTAATGATATCTAAGAGAGGTTCTAAGAGGGGAGCGGACTTAAAGTCCGTAAATTCATTGCTTAACCAACCCTCGTTAGACTTGACAGCAGCTTGAAGGGAAACCCAGCCCCAACACTGCAGTTTTATTTGGTTTTTGGAGGGGAATGATGCAGGGTCCCTGTGCTCCCACAGATCCCCAAACCCAATATCAGCTAGCAGATGCTTTAGATTCTTTAGCCACCCTTGTTTGCTCTGTTTGTCTAATGAAATAACTTCTTCAAGTCCCTTGGCATAGGAGCTTAACTCAGGAGTTGACCATATTCTCTGCCAGAATAATACAGTACGGAGCTTTGCCTTATCGACAATAGATTTCTTGCCCAGGTCTGACCTTAGGGGATGAAGAGGGGTACTCTGGGGAAGTTGGACTAGACTTCTCAAAAATTTGTTCTCGGCCCTAGAAAGGTCATCCATCCTGTCGAACCACCACAGTTCTGCTCCATAGTGGGCGGCGATCACCGCTTTCATTTCATAGATCTTTAAAGGGGCCACCACTGGTTTGCTATGAGAGGAACTCTGTTCTTTACTTATAACCCCAGCTAATTGAGAAATTTTCAGAGTGGATTTAGCCACTTGGTACTTCCACAACATGGTTTCAGAAAAGGTGATTCCCAGATATTCAAAGGTGGTTGCCCTCTCCAGCAAAGTACCACCCAGGGATGGTCTACCCTTATAAGACTTGCGGGGATTGATCATTAAAAACTTTGTTTTGGTGGTGTTGATCTCGAGACCGCGTGTTTCATAGAAATCTTTGAAGCGGGAGAGCAATTTCTGTAATCCCCCCGAACAGGAGTGTCGCGATCCTATCCACACCCCCCCAGCATTGGAGCATCGGAAGGATCCTGCTGCAAAAATTGAACAACACTGTGTGGGAGCTAAGACGCATCCTTGGCGGACACCCCTGTTGACAGGTATGGGATCAGTGAACTGCTCTTAGTTGCCCCAACGGATTTCTGCAAAATTGGTGTCATGAAGGCGAATTACCATGGACAGAATCTCCGGCGGTATCCCCATACCAGCTAAACATTGCCACAATTGATGTCTGGGAACAAGATCGAACGCTGTTTTGAGGTCGATAAAAGCACATATATGCTGGCCCGGCCAATGACCATGGTCTTCCATGAGAGTAGAATTAGTTGAAAGACTTGATCAATTGTTCCCGTTTTGGCTCTGAAACCTGCTTGGAATGGGGATAAAATATTATTCTCGCTGATCCAGGACTGTATCTTATTCAATAGTGCTTGATTGACAACTCTCTGAATAGAGTCATTAAGGCTTATCAGTCTGTAATTGCTAGGGGACGATCTGTCGCCTTTTTTATAGGACGGGATCACCTCAGCACCTTTCCATGACAGGTATACTGGAGCTTCCGCTGCAATGGCATTTGACAGAATCAGACTATAGGCCGACCAGTTCACCTTTTCGTATAAAAACAAGTCACCCGGAATGCCATCATGTCCGGGGGTCTCTGCTTGAACAATTGAATTAATAGAAGTCCGTATTTGAGCTTTAGTGAGAACTCCTTGGTATAGGTCTAGGGCAGGGCGGGCTCGCATAGATCTAAATCTGTGGACGAGGAATCCGCGTACAAAAGTTTAAAATGGTCTTGTCAGACAGAGATTGCTATGTTACTGGCTGGTTGAGGGGGACCTCTGGGCGTCCCCACACAACACTATCTGCCAAAACAGTTTTTGAATCATTGGCAGAACATACCTCACCGATAAGCCTCCACCGGTTATCATCCCACTCAAATTTTGCTCTTGCTTGGGCTTATTTATAGGCCTTTCTCATGTCTCTTACTGTTTTGGTCGAGTTGGATCTAAGGGCAGACTCTAGTTGCTGTTTAAGTTGCCTACACTCCAGGTTGAACCAAACGGTCTGCATTGGTGCCCAGCGGCTGTGCCGTGGGTGAGATAAACGTTCTCTAAAATGAGCAGCCAGTTGTTTAAAGAGGCTGGAATGTCTAAGGGAAATAAGTTCCTGTCCTTCCGGGTTCTCAAGCATAACTTTAAAATCCAGCAGACCCGCAACTAGTTGGTAAATGAGGGCCTGGAGCTTGGCCTCATCTAGAATCACCTTTTGCCACTATATCCGGCGGTTGTCATTCAATGAAACGAGTTCTCTGTTGCTGCGAAAGATCTTTGCTTTATAGGAGTCCCATCCCAAGGTGATATAAGGCTCATGCTTAGAGGTTTGTGGTCGCTGTCTACACTAGAGCCCACAAACATATCTATAAGCAATGGCCAGAGCCTTAGGTCAAGAAGGTAGTGGTCAATGAGACTAGTTCCCTTGGACCTATTAAAGGCATTGGCACATATTTTATCTGACTTACTCCTCCTGTTTGTGGCCCTCAGTCCATGCCCCAGTGTAATGGCTTTTAGCTGTAGTGCTACTTGAGGCCATTTCCTAATTGGAGGTAGGTCAAGTTGGGTGACTAGCCAATAAACATCTTCTCTTTCCTCACTGTCATCCTCCTTCCCCAAGGGTTCAAAAGTGACGTTAAAGTCCCCCGCTAGAATTACGGGGTACATGGGGCGCATTGCCCCTAGGAGCTCCTCAAGATCTTGCAAGGTGGTAGATCTGCCGCCCCCTGGTTCCTCTCGCATAAATATTGAAAATGTCCATGGTACTGCCCGTTTTACCCTTTAGGCGAATAGCCAGAATATCGGGGTTATTACAGGAGAGCTCACGACCCTGGCAGTTAAGCTCTATCTTCACCCGAACTAACAATTCACCTGAAGGGCGGCCAACTTTGTTCTGGTTGGCTGGACGATGGAACGTTAGAAACCCAGGCATATACGATGGAGTGGTACTCCAGGTTTCCTGGAGTAAACAGATATCAAAGGTTTCCATGAATTGAATCCAGTGCGGGAGTGTCAGCTTTGTCTTCACCCCAGCCACATTCCAAGATACCATCTTTAACTTTTGCTTGGCCAGAGGCATGAGGGTGTTGGGAGGGCTAGATCTCGAGATCAACTGCTCTGGATGGTCATGATGGTTACTGGTTGCAGGAAGCAAGGAGCCCCCCACAGGCTGCTCCCTGGGTATAGTCTGAAATAAAACCCAGGGCAATCCTGAACTTACGCCACCAGTGGTGGCATGTCCCTTCTCGGGTATGAAAAAAAGCTGCGGGGTTCCTCGAAGCAGGAGTTAAAATAGGCCGGTTCAGTCAATCGATGGTGGCCAGAGTCAAGTCTTGGCTGGAGTAAGGGGAGACAGGAGGGCGTTGGAACTTGAATTAGATACTGGTATTCCCAAAGGGGCACGATCTAGCTTCCAAGGCAACCAAGTTATGAACCAGCCTGTCATCAACCAGGATCAATTCAATGTAATCAGATGGACTAAGGGAAGGGGATAGCCTTCTTGCTCGTAAGATGTCCTCCTTAATTATTGATCTACAGCCTCTAGTGTACCTGATCCAGTGAATTACTTTGTTTTTAAGCAAATCTTCGCCTTCCCACTTCTGGTTAAGGTTGTTTTTCGGAACATTTGTCATGTATATGCTATTAGGAATATAGGGAGCTCTGTTCTCCTCACCTACTAGAGTATTACTGCGGTTACACCTGGCTGGGTGTCATTACAATAGGGTCGTTTAGTTGTACACTATAGGCCCCCCCGTTTCTCCGAAAGTTTATTGCTCCTTAGCTCACTAAGATTTTGCCTGGGAACTATGCTGCTAGGTCTGGTCGGGCGCTGAAGAGGTCCTTCGGGGGGCAAGGCTGGGTCCACTGCTCTAAGTCTGTCGGGTTGAGGAGCCGGGGGGGTTAATTTATCAGAGGGGTTCCCATTCTTAACCATGGGGAGGCTAACCTGGTCTTTCAGCTTGAGTATTAATAAATTCAGGGATGCTACTTCTGCTCTTAGGTCGATGATAATTGATAAGACATTAGCATCCGGCATGGCTAACTCCCTCTGGACTGCATTCTCTGCACCTTATTCTGCCTCGTTCTCACCCCTATGCTTCCACCCTCTACAGTCATGCCTACCTCTTCATCTTGGGGGTCTTCTAGCAAGGCTGTAAGAGGTGCAAATCTATTGCTAGAAATGACGTCCGAGCCCAGTAGTTTGTGACTGTGAAGTTGCGAGGCTTACTGGGCTTGGCCGTCTTGGTGGATTGTGATATTGGGGAGCCAGGCCTTATCGCACGTTTAGTATTCTTTTTAAAAATATGAGGAATGCGTTTGGGCAGTCTGGTATTTACTAATACAGGTGGAGACTTAGGGCTAGTGGCGCTAGAATTGGCTGGGGGCTCGGGGGACTCTAATATTTCAACACATTCAGACACAAGATTGTCAATTCTATCGAGAACAAAATTCCCCCCGGCATGCTTCATGGCTTTCTTCGATTTTTTTTGACTTTCGGGCATGTTTCCCCAGATCTGCCCTCAACCCCTTTCCTCTTCCCCATGGCCTACTGGAGTGAATATACAAATGTCCTTGGCTGTGAACCTTGGGACAATAAAAGCGCAGTGCCAGGGTGCCAATATAGATAGTACAGTACCTTCAATGTCAAGGGCTTAGAGGGGTAGCCCAGCCCAGCCTCTTCCGGGATGTGACGCGCGGCCTGCGTGTGTACCACGGTGTACTGCGCCGCAGGGCCGCCGGAATCCTTAAGAGTGCCTCCGGGCACAGCAGTGGCGCAGCAGGGGGACTGGGGAGTCTGGGAGGTGTAGTCCTCCCCTGGCCCGGTCTCCAAAGAATGCGGCTTACAGCGGCCTTTAACAGGCTTCTATGCAGCCTATTTAAGGGCTAAAAATGCCCCATGTACATTGACATTTTCCTTTAATAAACCGCTTACCAGACGCAAGCATTTCTGTAAATGGAAACGCCGAGTTCATAAGGTTCAAAACCACAGACATTATTGAAGAGAAAATTGCATGGGAACGGAAAGGCATTAGCCAATAGGCTGCATTTAAAGTATAGCAAGAGAATACTGCAACCATGCCTTTAAGAACTCCAGGACCTCCTGTATCCCAAAATGCCCTAAAGATTACAGTTAGGCCAGTTCTTTTTTCCGGTTCCTTCAGTGAGGATCCTGGAGCATCGAGCTCTCTGTTTTTTACTTTTTTGTCAGACATTGTTTCCAAAGATAATTTTTCTGTGCTTCACTCAACGTCTTTTTACTCCTAGAGTGAGGTGGAATAGATTTCTGACAGTAATTTTGATTTTTTTTCCTGTCATAAAATGCCTTTACTTTTGGACAGTCACCACATTGGCGGCCTCCCGTTATCACTCAACATCGAGGCATGCTACGACGAAAACTCCGACAGCTTCCCTTCGCCACTCGATGTTGAGGCAGACATCTCCATCAGCGGCAACCAGGTGCCGCTCTATGTCGAGGCAGACATCTGTCGCCAGCAACCAGGCATTGCTTGACGTCAAGGTAAACTTCTCTGTCACCGGCAACAAGGCGCCACTCGACGTTTAAACATGCATCTTTGTCGGAGGCATCCAGACGCCAATCATTTGCGAAACACTTTGTAGGCACTCATCGATCGCAGCGAGACGCCTAACCATCGTGATCAGTCCACAAGGCCCCCATCGATGACGGCACCTTGTTGCTTGGCTTCAAGGCAACATTCTTCTGTTGGCAGACCTACCCAGCATGAAAGAGGTTCAACTGAATCTTCAGGCTCCCGCTCCCCTGCATGGGGGCAAACAAATCCCCAACAATTAGAGGCTCAGCAGACACCTGTTCAACTTTCTCCATGTTGACTAGATTGTGTCTGCCACTGGGCGGTGCCGCACAGTCCTGATTTGCAATACTGATGGACCTATTCACCCCACAGGAACTCTGAGTACACCGTCTCCAAAGCCACTCTCGAAGACGACTCTAGCCCGATTAGTGAAGGCCAGTGCTCCAAGGTCCCCAACAAAATTCAGGATGCCTAGAGAGACCACTCCTGACTGCAGAACACGATCACGAACAAGAAGCAGATCTCGACACAGGACAACATCTCCTACACCTGCAAGGAGATCTCGAAGATCTTGCTCACGGCAATGAGCATGTAGATCCCCTACATGGATTACATCCACCAGATCATCAAAAAGGGACTACTCACCAACTCTTACAGACAGTCAAAAAGGCCTCAACAGAGAATTCAGACCCATTCTGGACTTAAGCCTCTTAAACAAATACATAAGAAAGAAGAAATTCAGAATGCTTAAGTCCAGAATGGGTCTGAATTCTCTGTTGAGGCCTTTTTGACTTACTAGGAACTACCGAGAATACAGCCCTACTTCCCTCTGAGAGAGGGGGACTGCCTCTAGGGCCTCTGTGTGAAGTAGATTGAAGACTTGCTCTCCACCAGACATACCCGCAGCTCCATCAGGGGCACTGATGTGTTTCATCGACCTTCAAGATGCCTACTTCCACATCCCAATCACCAGGAAGCATTGGAAGTTTCTAAGGTTCAAACTGGCATCCAAACATTACCAGTACAAGGTGCTGTCGTTCGGCCTGAAATCAGCGCCTCGCACATTCGCCAAGTTCATGGCTGTCGTAGCAGCAGCCTTACAAAGGAAAAGCCTATTTGTCTACCCATACCTAGGCGACTAGCTGGTGAAAAGCTCCTCACCAGATCAAGCAAGGAAACGTTAGCATGTTTGTATTGAGATGCTTCAATCTTTAGGTCTCCTAGTCAATGCTGAGAAATTCATTCACATTCCAACTCAGACTGCACTACCTAGGTGCCACCTTGCCCACACAAATCGCAAAAGTGCGTCCTTCGGAGGAGAGATTATCTTTGATTGCACTAAAATGTTCCAACCTCTTACACACGCCGCACCCGTCAGCCAGACAGATGGCTTCGCTGCTGGGATCAGTGGCCTCATGTTTATTCCTAGTCCCGAATGCCAGACTGTATATGAGGCTGCTCCAACAGACCCTGGAGGATCAATGGAACCAATACACAGACTGTTGGGACAACTGACTCACTCTGTCACAAGCGGCAAAGAGTTCTCTACCATGGTGGTCTCCACGGAAAAATCTACTCACGCTCTAACGGATGCGTCTCTACAGGGCTGGGGGCTCACTTGGGTACCCTACAGACACAGGCCCTGTGGTCTGCCAATGAGCAATTATACCATATCAACAGCTGCAGACTGTCTATCTGTCCTTTATCCCTCCATCCAAACCAATGTGCTCCTGGTCCAAACAGACAGCACAACCACAATCTAAACAAGCAAGCGGGCACTCACTTTCGCCCCCTATCCCTGGAAGCGCACGCCATCTGGAATTGGCTCATAGCGAGGAAGCTGACTATCTGGGCGATTCACTTGCCAGGAGTCCACAACACACAAGCGGATTCCCTCAGCCGAAAATCACGACTGGATTCTGCACAATGATGTCGTGCAAGACATTTTTCGAGAATGCGGGCATCTGCAAACAGACCTGTTTGCAGACGAAAGCAACAAAAAATGCCCAGACTTCGCATCCAGTTTCTCCCGACCAGGAACAAAGGGGAATGCCATTTTGATCGACTGGTCCGGAACATTTCTGTATGAGTTTCCTCCCATTCCCCTGATGCCGACAGTCAAAAACAAGCTGTACCGAACCAGGACCAGAATGATCCTAATGGCTCCAGAATGGCCTCGACAGTTGTGGTACCCAGATCTCCTTCACCTGTCAGAAATACCACACAGGAGGCTGCCATGCAGACCGGATCTCCTCTGCAAGCTGAGAGGGAAGATTTTCCCCTCAGCCTTCACTCGCTGAGCTTGACAGCATGGCTCCTGAATTCCTGCGGTATGGACTCTTAGGCCTTTCGCAGGAGTGCATGGACATTCTTCAGAGGTCCAGGAGGCCCTCCACCAGACGCTCTTTTGCTTTCAAGTGGAATACATTTTACATGTGGTGCATTCAAAATGATTTCCATCCTATTTCGGGTCAGAGGGATGTAATATTAGCTTACCTTCTCCTTTTAGCAAAATCTGTCCTGCAATTCTCATCCATTGAGGTACGTCTTGCAGTCAACTGCTTACACAAAGTCCCCTACACAAAGGTCACTCTTCCAGATTCCTGTAGTGAAAGATTTCTCAGAGGGATTGAAGATGTTCCCACCTGGTGAACTGAGCGTGGTTCTTTCAAAGCTCGTGGGGCCACCGTTCGAACCGATGTATAAGGCAACCTTACAACACCTTACCTGCAAAGCTACTTTTCTGGTAGCTATCACCTCGGTGCACAGGGTCAGCGAAATTCAGTCTTTGAGCCAAAGAGCCTTACACAGTGTTCCATGCTAACAGGGTGGTGTTGAGGACTCGCCCGAGTTTCCTCCCCAAAGTAGTGTTTGAGTACCACATTAGCCAAACTAATTCTCTCCCTACCTTCTTTCTAAACCCTTCCACACCAGCAGAAATTGTGTTGCACTCTTTGGATCTCAAAAGAGTTTTGAAATTTTATTTGAACAAGACCAAAACCATAAGACAGTCTCACGATGTGTTTGTTAATTATGGTTCTATGAGGGCAGGCCTCTCATCCTCTAAACAGTCCATCTCTAGATGGTTAGTATCTGAAAGAAACACGTTAGTGATAGATTCCTTACCTTAGAATTACCCCCAGGCGTCAGACTGGATCCGGAAAGTTTTCGTCAGCAGTACCCCTGCGCGTCGGAAGGTGGCGTCGTGCGGCTCCGCGTCCGTCGTTGGCGTCGTGGTCGCTGAGATGACGTCGCGGCAGCTACTTAGACGCCGCCCTCGCGCGCTGACGTCAGTTCTTTCTTTTTCCGCGCCAGCAAGCGCAGATCCAGAGAGAGCGGTACCCCCAGTCATTTTTTGACTGAGTTTTTTTAGGCTTTTTTTGTCCATCTTTTTCGAGTCGATCGACTCCTGGTGTCGTAGGGATGCCCGGTTTTAAGTCTTGCGAGGACTGTCATCGCATGATGTCGGTGACTGACCCGCACCGCGTGTGTCTCTACTGCCTGGGGCGCGACCACGACCCCAAGTCGTGCCCCAACTGCTGGGCAATGGCGCCGAATACTTTGCGGGAGCGGTCCCGAAAGTTGCTTGAAGCCCGGCAGTCGGCTCCGCGCCGCTCAAGGTCCCGGTCCTGTGGGAGGTCGAGGGACCGCTCGCGGAGCCACCCCCATCGTTCGTCGGGATCGAAGTCTTCGCACTCGGGGTCAGGTAAGTTGAAGCATCACAAGAAGTCGAAGAAGCGCCATCGCTCTCCGACTTCCCCTCGCTCGTCGCGGCTGAGGGTGCGGGTGGTGCCACCCCGCGGCTCCGGCGGAGCCTACGGTGTCGCCGTTGGCCTACCCGCCCTTCCCGGGTCCGTCGGCGACTCTGACCCAGCTGCAGGACTTCCTGTCAGCCATGGCCCGCCTCTTTGGGCCGTCTGGTCCCGCCAGTGTGCCTTCGGGACCCGCGGTCCCGACTCGGGGTCCTTGCCTTCCACTGCCGACTGCTCCGGTCCCGGCATTGCCGTCGGCTCCGGCCGCAAGGGCCCCAGGGATCCAGGCCTGGATCCCGGTCGACACCGGTTGACCTAGTGACACCTCCACCGACGTCGACCCCTCCTGCACCACTTCCGACGTCGCCCGCTCCACCGGACGACGTCGCCCCCGGTTTCAGCCCCGAAGTGGACACGGCGCCGGAACGGCGTCGCTCGACTCCGACGCCGATGGGACCCTTCTATCCCTTTGTCCATCCTCCTTATTTTCGGCCTGTTCATCAGCCTCCGGAGAAAGGGGAGGACTGGGAGGGGTCTGAGGACCCTCTCACCGCCCAGTGTGAGTTAGACCCGGACTGGACAAAGGAACTGGGGGATGCCAGTGGTCTTGACACCTCTCCTGACCTTGGCATGCTCTCTCCTCCTACCGTGGCTACGGAGGAGGGTGCCAGTTACGATGTGGTGTTGCGTAGGGCGGCTGAGGCTCTCCACCTCCAGCTCCCTACAGTGGCCGTCAGGACTAACCTCCTGACAGAAGTGCTTCAGCCGGCAGCTACCTCCGCGGAGCCACTGCTGCCTTTTAATGAAGCACTTTCGGATGTTCTTTTGGGTACCTGGTCCAGGCCCGCCACAGGAGCTCCTGTGGATAGGAACGTGGCCCGACGCCATCGCCCGGCTCCGGGTGACCCCCTTTTCCTCTCCCAACACCCCACCCCTGATTGGTTGTCCAAGCCTCCACATCCCAGAGCGCTTTCCCTACCGCACCCCCGGATAGGGAATCCAAGAAACTGGAACAATTTGGGAAGAAGATTTTCTCTTCCGCCAGTTCAGGGCTGCGGTTTGTGAACACCGCATGCCTCTTGGGCCGTTATTCCCACTCTCTGTGGGATACGGTTGCACAGGTGCTGCCTCAGTGTCCGGAGGAGGCCCGGGCAGTGCTCTCTCAGTCTATCGCTGAAGGGAGAGACGCAGCAAAGTTCACGATTCGATGTGGCCTTGACACCGCCGACTCGCTGGGCAGAGCGATTTCCACGACAGTGGCGCTCCGTTGCCACGCCTGGCTGAGGACTACTGGCTTTTCGGGGGATGTCCAGAACACCCTGATGGACATGCCCTTTGATGGCATTCGCCTTTTTGGCAATAAAGCAGATAGTGCGTTGGAGCGCTTTAAGGACTCACGGGCTACGGCCCAGTCCCTAGGCCTTTCCGCCACGCGCCCTCCTCCGCCTTCTGCTTTTCGCTCCTTTCGTGGCCATGGAAGGGGCGCCCCGACATGTTCGCTTCAGAGCCACAGGCCTGCGCAGCAACAGTCTCAGCGCAGACGTGGGACCCGCCGAGGCGGGTCAGTCCACCTCCACCCTGGCCACCACTGCCTCCAAACCTTCCTAGTCTGGTTTTTCAGGCCCATCAGATGCCAGTGGGCGGCAGGATCCGCCATCACCTCCCCCACTGGCGCACCATCACTTCGGACAGGTGGGTTTTACAAATAGTCCAAAGGGGCTACTCCCTCCCCTTCGAGACTACCCCTCCAGCCATGCCACCCCAGTACCACCGCATGTCGGGCGATCACTTGGCACTTCAGCAGGAAGTTGCGGCCCTCTTGGCCAAGGGGGCTATCGTGCGCGTTCCTGCGCCAGAAGTAGGACGTGGTTGTTATTCCCACTACTTTCTGGTGCCCAAGAAGGACAAGGGCCTGCGTCCTATCTTGGACCTCAGGAACGTCAATCGCTTCCTCCGGAAGGAGAAGTTCAAGATGCTAACTCTGGCTCAGGTCTTGTCTGCCCTCGACCATGGAGACTGGATGGTAGCGTTGGACCTGCAGGACGCATATTTCCACATTCCCGTCCTGCACGGCCCACCGGCGTTACCTGCGGTTTACAGTAGGCCACGAGCATTTTCAGTTTACCGTGCTCCCCTTTGGCCTTACCAGCGCCCCTCGGGTGTTCACGAAAGTGATGGCGGTGGTCGCAGCTCATCTGCGCAGATCAGGGGTTCCAGTCTTCCCCTATCTCCACGACTGGCTGTTGAAGGCGGGCTCGCCCCAGGCTGTCGTCTCCCCCTCCAGACTACAGCCGACCTCCTGCATTTGCTGCGGTTCTCCATCAACGTGCCGAAGTCGCACCTGATACCCTCTCAGAAGCTCCTCTTCATCGGAGCGGTTCTGGATACGACGCACTTTCGGGTCTATCCTCCCGAACGGCGAGTCCAGGATATTCAGGCTATGATTCCGATCTTTCAGCCTCTATCCTGGGTTTCGGTGAGGATGACTCTGAGGCTGCTGGGCCTCATTGCCGCCTGCATCCTGCTGGTCGAACATGCCAGATGGCATATGCGGGCTCTGCAGTGGGACCTGAAGTTCCAGTGGGCGCAGCATCAGGGGAATCTGTCCGATTACGTCCAGATCTCGGAGGGCACTGCTCAACAGTTGCAGTGGTGGCTCACAAACCGTCATTGGGTCAATGGCAGATCCCTCTCCCTTCTCCTACCGTAGCACTCAGTGGTGACTGACGCGTCCCTCCTGGGATGGGGCGGCCACATGGGAGAGGCGGCGATCAGAGGCCTCTGGTCTCCAGCGGAGTCCAGGCTCCATATCAACCTTCTGGAGCTTCGGGCGATCCGTCTTGCACTGAAGGCATTCCTTCCCTCTGTCAAGGGGAGGGTAGTGCAGGTGTTCACAGACAACACCACCGCCATGTGGTACTGCAACAAACAGGGCGGGGTCGTGGACCCTATGTCAGGAGGCTCTGCGCCGCTGGACATGGCAGGAACATCAGGGCATTTCTCTGGTGGTTCAACACCTGGCAGGTTCTCTGAACGCCAGGGCGGACGAGCTCAGCCGCAGGTGCATGATGGATCATGAATGGCGTCTTCACTCCGACGTGGTGCAAGGCCTCTTTCAACAGTGGGGAGAGCCTGTTAGATCTATTCGCCACTGAAGAGAACGCGCAATGTCATCAGTTCTGCGCGTTGGAATTTCCAAGGCGGCACTCGCTCGGCGACGCTTTTCGTCGCGAGTGGAGTTGCGGTCTGTTGTACGCCTTTCCGCCTATACCACTTCTGCCCAGAGTGCTGAAGATGATAAGGCGCGACCGGGCCCAAGTCATTCTTGTGGCTCCGGACTGGGCTCGAAGAGTTTGGTATCCCGAGCTACTCAGTATGACCATCGATCTTCCGATCCGACTGCCTCTTCGGGAGGATCTTCTGTCGCAGCAGCAGGGGACGGTCCTCCACCCGAACCTGTCCAGTCTCCACCTCTTTGCGTGGAGATTGAGTGGCGGCAGTTGATTCCTTTTGATTTGCCTCCTGAAGTCTGTGATGTCATTCTGGCAGCCAGGCGTCCCTCCACTAAGTTGGTATACGCCTGCAGGTGGAACAAGTTTGTGGCATGGTGCACAGCAAAGGCTGTGAATCCCCTTTCTGCCCCTCTTTCTGAGGTTCTACTGTTCCTTCTTTCTCTGGCCCGGCAGGGTTCTGCTCTGGGCACTATCAAGGGCTACCTTTCTGCTATTTCGGCCTTTCTCAGGCTCCCTGATCAGCCCTCTCTTTTCAAGTCCCCTGTTGTTAACAGATTTCTTAAAGGCATTACTCACCTTTTTCCTCCTGTTCCCTTTGTGATGCCTCAGTGGGACTTGAACCTGGTTCTCACATATTTAATGTGCGCTCCCTTTGAGCCTCTTCACAACTGTCCTCTTCGTTTGTTGACTCTAAAGACTGCTTTTCTGGTTGCCATCACCTCTGCCAGGAGAGTGAGTGAGCTCCAGGCTCTTTCTTGTAAACCTCCTTTTCTCTCTGTCCATCCGGACAAGGTTGTCCTCAGGACACATCCATCCTTTCTGCCAAAGGTTGTTACTGCCTTTCACATCGGGCAGACCATCACTTTGCCCACCTTCTTTCCGCATCCTTCCAGAGAGGCTCCACCGTCTGGATCCAAAACGTGCGCTCTCCTTTTACCTCAACCGCACACTACACTTCCGGGTGGATGACCAGCTCTTTGTTGGCTACGTGGGCGCCAAGAAAGGTTGGGCCGTACACAAGCGGACTATCTCTCGATGGGTCGTCTTGTGTATTAAAGCCTGTTATTCTCTGGCTAAAAAGGAGCCTCCGGTGGGGCTGTGCGCCCATTCCACCAGGGCGACTGCAGCCACTACCGCATTGGGACGTGGTGTCCCCCTGCAAGATATCTGTCAGGCAGCTACGTGGGCCTCGCTGCAGACTTTTACTAAGCATTATTGCCTGGACAGCCAAGTCCGGAGAGACGGCTTCTTTGGCCGTTCTGTTCTACGGGACTTTCTGGTGTGATTTTGGTTCGCAGACCCACCACCGGGGTTTGTATTGCTGGGGTATCTATTCTAAGGTAAGGAATCTATCACTAACGTGTTTCTTTCAGATGCACAAGTTACTTACCTTCGGTAACGAGATATCTGTAAGAAACATTAGTTAGTGATAGATTCCTTACCGCCCCACCCATCCTCCCCGTTCTGCGAACTGATTTCTAGGGTTAAGGTCATCCCTTTTCAGGGCCCTAGTTTCAAGGCACCAGTGGTCAGTATCTTGCATGGCTCTGCGTTCCTGGCTCGGAAAGTCGTGTACAGAACTGACGTCAGCGCGCGAGGGCGGCGTCTAAGCTGCTGCGACGTCATCTCGGCGACCACAACGCCAACGACGGATGCGGAGCCGCACGACGCCACCTTCCGACGCACAGGGGTACTGCTGACGAAAACTTTCCGGATCCGGTCTGACGCCTGGGGGTAATTCTAAGGTAAGGAATCTATCACTAACTAATGTTTCTTACAGATATATCGTTACCGAAGGTAAGTAACTTGTGCTTCTTGTATCCTGTTAACTTATCAGTTAGCCAACAAACAGTTACTTGCCAGACTCAAAGCCCACTCTACAAGGGGCAAGGCGGCAACAGTAGCTCTACTAAGGAATGTCCCCCATCTCTGAAATATATAAAGCTGCTACTTGGAGACTGGTGCAGACTTTCACATGGCATTACTGTCTAGATTCCGACACTAAGGCAGACACCTAAGTAGGAAAGGCCTCCTTAAGAAACCTATTTCATTGACGATAACTATGGCTTTTATTATTCCTGACTCGTCCTCAGGGGTGTGAGATGTGCTTGCTTCTGCTAATGCTTATGACTGTTGATGAGGATCCTCTGGAAGAGAAGTATTAGTTACTTACCTGTAATCATAGTTCTCTTCCAGGGGAATCCTCATCAAAGTCATAAGCAACCCGCCCACCTCCCCGGATGAGTCTTGCATGCAGCAGTTCATACAGGTCTCTATTCTGTTTATTCATGTCACCGTAAAAAAAGAACTGACCTAACTGTCACCTTGTGGCATGATGGGATACAGGAGGCCTTGGAGGTCTTTAACTAATCCTTCTAGCTACTTCAGAATATGAAAGACTTAAAGGTCCTGACTGGATTTGCCCTCATCATCTTAGGATACCCACAGATCTTTGTAATAGGTGCATTAACTAAGGAAGCTATCCTGTCAAATGGCTGTTACAGCAAGAAGAGAGTGGCCACGTTAGCCATTTATATAGAGGGAATCCCTCTTTTAATTGTCTGTGTTGCATTAGTATTGTCATTTATTATTTTATTGACCATTGCAAACTAGTTGTTTTATATGGGGTGGCAGAAGACAAGTGAAGCCATACTGAGGGCTTAATAGCCTTTTTGGGTAGGCTTGAAAATAAAGCTGGGAAGAAGTGAATGCAGAAGTCCAGGAAATGGAGAGAAAAATTAATACTCAAACAGGAGAAATGGTGAAAGCTGCTACCAATCAGAACATTTGTTTAGAATTTCAAAACTTCCTGTGAACTACTTTTTACAGCGGAAAACAAGGTTGAGTGCTTTGGCAATCTTAAAGGAGCAGCAAGTGTTAGGGTACTTGACATACCTGTTTTAGAGATCACATATTGAGGTCTCATAAGTTACGCTACCCAAACTCCCATTGCAATATTCTTCGAGTGCCTTCGTTACTTTTACAAACCTTGCCTAATCCCAATTAAAAAGCAAACTAAAGACAATTTCCTGCCAGAAAGTTCAGAGATTTGAGGCTTTAGCCAACTGCTTTCCCATACTTTATTTCTGAGACCATCAGTAAAAGGAAGAGAATTCCAGGGAATTCATAAAAGAAGTTGAAGTGTGACAATCTGCCAGATTAAGCATATTGGCTAAGGAGAAAGTGTTTTTGTTCAGGTGGGTGCTTACTTCGTTTTCAAAGACCAACTGAAAGTGGAAAGATTGACCACATGAGGACTGTTTTAAGTTTCACTTGGTGATTCACTTGGAATTATTAACTTTGATTCTGTGGAAGGTGAAAGGTCCTTAGAGCTTAATTGATGTAAGAAGTTTTAAAGCCTACTTATGGGAAGCAATAGACAACAACTTCTGCATTAAAAAGCACAAGTTCTTTTTGGAAATGCATTTCAGAATAAGTAAGTCGAGTTTGGCCACCTCTTGGCACCGCTGCTATTTAATTGATAGGTTGAGTTTCTTTGTAATGGGGAGGAATATGTGGCTTTTTAAGTTTTGTTGCTTTTCAGTGGTCATTTGATGTGAGAATACAATACATTTTCCAAGTAAATAATTTGTCATCGTAGTTTTATTTGTTCATCTGTTGGGCAGGAAAAGTAAATAAGTAATTAGCCGATCATGAGGTAAATAATACCTGATGATTTTAACACAGCCGTTTTTCTGATTTATTCCAAGAGTTTAATAGCTGTTTCCATTCTTTTATGGTGTGTGGTTGAAGGAGAATTGCTTTTTTTTTTTTTTAAATCATGATGTTAATTCAATGCTTTTCAGTGATGTGTATGGTTTTTAGATTTTTATACCTAAGACAACTGCACAAAGTAATTAACATGACCTGCATGACTTAATCTCTAGATAAATGATCTTCTGGACATCATGCAAAAACTTATCCAAGACATTCCATGGTTAATATGGAGTCTGTTTCCAGGCATAAAGTATGCTGACTGATTCTTGATCCTAGCCAGAAATAAATGCTTTGCAATTGATCCTGAAATATAGAACTATCTACTGTGGTCAGTTATGAATAACATTTACATTCTTGAAACAGTCTCGGAAAATTCCACCCAAGTGCCTTACGTTGGATCCTCAAAAGGCAAGATCGAGACAGCATACCAGATTAGCAGCTCAGAAGAATGTGAAAAAATTGTCTGGAAAATATGGTAATGGAAAGCTTGTGTATCTGGAACCTGTACACCAAGAGAAACTATTGCAAGCTGACACATGGCACAGCGATTTGAGAGTTCAGCAGTAATTTACACATGTTCCAGCACAGATTCAGACTTTAAGCTCTTTCTCTCCCACAATCTGTAAACCCCTGCGTCTCCTAGT
Organism: Calotriton arnoldi; assembly: GCA_963921515.1. Taxonomy (NCBI): domain Eukaryota; kingdom Metazoa; phylum Chordata; class Amphibia; order Caudata; family Salamandridae; genus Calotriton; species Calotriton arnoldi. The sequence continues at coordinate 2,685,316 of CAWUFW010000025.1, read as the reverse complement.
AGCAGAGTATGGGTTTGAACCAACTGAGATCAAACATAGGTGCATAATAATGAGCATGTACAGAAATGAAGCACATCTGTGCAAGTTGAATTGGTTAATGAATGTTAGCGAGAAATGATTGGAAGTATCCTCATTTCTTGAGAACCCCAATTGACGGAGAGGCATGGAAAGTAGGTCCTATCAATGACCACTGTTAGATGTGATTTGGCTAAAGCAAAGGTGAACTACCAACTTGAATGTGTATATGTGAAGATGAGCGCCATTAGGGGAAGCAAAAATATAAGCGGTCAGACACGTACTGTGAGGAAAACCTTCCCTAATAATTGCCTACCTTATCTAATAAATAACTACTGTACTTAATAAAAGTGGACAAAAAGGAAAAGAGGATGAATCTGCTGCCGCTAAATAAAGTCAAAACCAGGAGTCCTGAAAATGTTTACCACATACCAATGAAATTCAAGATGTTGAGTTGGCTGAGGCACGAAACTGGGAGAATTGTTTTGAAAGCATCTGGCTACGATCCCAGTAACGTGTAGCAGAGGCCTGTTAACAACTTGCACTCAGCCAAAATCAGTCTAGCTACTTTCTTCACAACATACAGCACCCCTGTAGGGTAAAGAGTAACCGGTTTCCTATGCAACTGAGCTCAGCGTAGGTGCTGCTGTCAATTTTCATTGCATCATCCTACTAAAACCTGAGACTTTGCTGTTGGCTCATGGTTTTGCTCTATCAAATTAGATTTATTCTTTAAAAATAGAATGTAATGTTGAGGGGTCCAAGATGGCGAAGGAGTGAGATGTGCCTAGTGTCTCCTCTGCCCAGGCAGGAAACCAAGACGGAGGAGATGGGGAGCCTCCTTTCTTGATGGGAGCTCAGTCACGAGGCAGACAATCAGTGGAGGTGGTCGAGGACCCGGATGGCCACGGATAATGAAGCGAAGGCCAACAAAAGTGATGCACGGTTGGTGTGGCCCAGTTAAAATGATGAATCAAAAAAAATAACGGTCAAGTGAGTAGTGAAGAGATGTTCTGCAAGAACCCCAAGTGACAACCACAACCATGAAACAAGTGATAATATAGGTGAGCATAAATGGTATATTGGTTACTTTTACACAAGACAGCCACATTACATCACAACTATTTCCTGGTGTTCATTTATACAAAAGTAAGGTCTGTCTTTGTTGGTGTCAATGCCGTTTCGACTCTTTGTGGATATCAGGGCAAAGATGAACCTGGTGAATGGTGGTGTACAGGAAGGAGTGAAGGAGCCACTCGAGTGTGCATCAGCCAGCAGCTCCAGTTCAAACACCAGGGGAGGATCTCAGTCTGGTGTATGTGATTAGCAAGAAGGCTCAATTCTGATGTACTCATTAGTTGGTACTTAACCCTGAATAGTAGGCTTAGAGAACAAAATATCAACCTACAAGCTCATGTTTAGGACTTGGAAAATAGATCAAGACTGCCGAACGGCCGCATTAGATGTGTGCCGGTAGGTGATGATCCACTGATATTGAAGCATTCGTAAAACGATTGCTCAGTTTCATCCTGGACTGCAAAGGAGAGGAAGTTAAGCTGGACTAAACACATAGAACAAGGCTAACGATAATACAACGTAACCCTCCCTGGACATCTTCACCTGTGTTCATTACTTCAGACAAAAAGAGATCATCATGTCACAATTTTTGAGGTCCGACTTTGTTGATTTCCAGCCTATATCTTATTGGATTTGCTCAACAGGCAATCCTAACCCCTGCATCACTTAGAGGTACACAGATGGTACTTGGCTCTATGTAGGGAACTGCAGGTTGTGATGGTGTTGTGGGGCAGAGTCACAGATTTGGACCCCACAACGGGATTTATCATTTATGCAAGCATTTGGAAATAGAGGACATCTCCATGAGCACTGGGCAAACAAGTGCTGCCTTTGATAAAGTGTGGAGTCCTTTCCCGATTTTTCTTGCAGATGAATTTACAAAACACACCTGTCCCAAATACCACACCACATCACACTACCAATGCACTGGCCAAGGAGGCCCAGAACACACAAATCGGGGAATAAATAGGGTGGACAAGGGGTCAACGTGTAATGGGCACAGGCCTTGAGAAATGATGGACGAGTGTCCTCTGTGAAGGCATTGGTGCTACACCACAATGTGTGCCTTACTTCATGTTGATTAATAAATTGTGAACTCCAATACATCAGCTGTATCTGGGGCAGGATGGAGGAGTTTAAATTGTTGGTCTTTTGGTTATCTCTTCTTTCCTTTCGTAATTGGTTATTATGCCAGTGCCCTTCGGTTGTAGGTGAGTGTATGCGTTTCAGAAAACCTTTAATAAACTGAACCATGAAAATTGAATATAGATCCATATCCATCATCTGCACATGTTGCAATAAGTGCATTCTAAGGAAGTAGTGCTCTGGTCCTCAAGATGCTTAATTGAACATCCAAGATGGAAAATGCACTGTAAGTTTATAACCAAATTCTTAATTACTGCCATTTCAAAATTTACTTTTTTCTAGCTTGTCAAATTCTAGAATTGCCACATGGTATCTTTATTTTAATTTTATTTATGTATTTAACGAGGTTTATATAGCACTGGCAAGACCTGAGGGTATCCGAGCACTTTACCAGAGCAAAGGTATGCACTTAGTCAAGTCGAATGCCATATGTTACATGGTAAAGACTCAGAGTGGTAACAAGCTGTTTACAGACGTACAAAATATATATAAAGGTACAGAGTTTAAAGGGTGACAAATCAACAGTAGTTGAAGGGCTAGGAATTGGAGTTCAGGGGTTAAGGTGTTGGTTGAGGATAAAATCCTTTAGTTGTCTTTTGAAGCTCACTAAGGAAGAGTTTGTTCTAATGGGATGGAGCTCCAGATTTTGGGGGCATTGCCTGAAAAGGAGCATGAGAGGTTCTTTTGTTTGTGTTTCTTTGGCAGGATGAGAGGCTTGGTGCTCCTTAGAGTTCTTGTCTGGCCAGTCTTAACTAATTTGGATGCAAGGTATGTTGGTTTCCCAGTGTGTAGGGCTTTGTGGGGTGAGGCAGGCCATTTTGAAGCATCTTTGGGTTTCGATTGGAAGCCATTTAAGATTTTCCCGGGAGGGGGAGATGTGGTCATATCTTTTTCCCCAGTAACCATCCCTGCTGCTGCATTTAGTGTGGCTCTTAAGGGGGTGAGGTGTGATTTTGTGGTGTCAGTAAGGGTGGCATTCCTGTAGTACAGTCTAGATAGTACCATCGCTTTGGGTGCCGGTTTTTAGATAGTTTGGGGGGGATGAAGGGTTTGATTTTGTGTAGTAGTTTCAGACCAGATTGTAGAATGCGCTTTTAGCTGAGTTCTTTGTGTGGCTCATGCTCAGGCTTGGGTGAAGAGAGATCCCTAAAGAGTTGATGGATTTTGATACCGTCATTTTGCAGTTCATAGCGTCAATGGTATTTAGACGTTCTTGGACCTGGGTAGTTTGTCCAATGTTGGATAGGAGTTGGATTTCTGTCTTATCTTGGTTGAGTGTCAGGTGGTTGAGAGAGCCAGTTTTGGATTTCTTTGAGGGTGAGGTTAACTCTCCGAAGGTCTTCTAGTGAGGTTATTTCTAGGTAGGTCTTGGGTGTCATCTGCATAGAGGTAGCTCGATTGTATGAGAATGGATGTGAGGGGCTCCATGTAAATAGTGAAGAGTGTAGGAGAGAGTACTGAGCCTTAAGGGAAACACCTCTGGTAATGGTGAACGTGTAGGAGGACGAGTTGTTATTTTTATTAGTTGGGAGCAATTGTGGAGGTAGGAGGAGAACCATTTCAGGACCAGGCCGTCCACTCCAATCCTGTTTTGTAGGGATTCTAGAAGCAGCATGTGATTGACCGTATCAAAGGCTGCTGATAGGTCTAGGAGGATGAATAGGCAGCATCTGTCAGTGTGTAGTGGCTTTTGTATGTCATCGGTTATGCTCAGTAGACCTCTTTCTGTGCTGCATCCTTTCCTGGAGCCTGACTGTAGTGTGTAGAGGAGATTGTTGGAGTCCATGTGTTGACTGAGTTGGGAGAGTACACATTTCTCAAGTATTTTGGCCAGGATGGGAAGGTTGGAAGTGGGTCTGAAGTTGTTGAGGTCGTTTGGGTCAGCACCAGGTTTTTTAAGCAAGGGAGTGTTTTGTCCTAGTTTGAGGCAGTCTGGCATCAGTCCAGTGCTGAGGGAGCTGTTTATTATCTTTGTCCAGAGTGGGGTTATGGCATGTTTGAGGTTTTTAGCTAGGGAGGCCGGGAGAGGATCAGCTAGGTGAGAGGAGGGTTTGTAATTTGCGATAATCTTTGAAATGTCTTCTTCCAAGAGAGAGTTAAATGCCTTCCAGCTGCTGGGGGTTAATGAAGGACCTGGGTTGGTGTTCCCTCCATCCGGTTCTGGTGGGTTACTGGTGGATGATAGGGGTTGGTTGTCAAGGGATGGTTAGATCTTCGTGATTTTGTCATTGAAAAATTTCGTGAAATTGTCACAGTGTTCTTTGGAGACATGGGGGTTTAGTTTTGGCAGATTAGAGGTTTGTTGTTTAATGATGTTAAACAGTTCTTTGAGGGGATTTTTTTGCTTTCTCTAGGGCTTTACTAAAGAATGAGGCTTTTTGTTTTAGGATGTGGTTTTTAAAATTTCTGCTTTCCAGTCTGAGTTAATGAAGGTGGGTTGGGGAGGGTTTTGTTCTCCACAGTTTTTCAGATGCTCTCATTTGTCTTCTTTCTGTGTTGAGGTCTTTTTTTTTTTTTAACAAACTTTATTGGGTTTTTCAATTTTTAATACTCTCCAACATTATTCCTCTGTTAAGTATTATGTATCAGTTATGTGGAGTCCGCAGACATATAGCAATATCACACATTTTGGTCAATCCAAATCGGGACCCTAAATATGGTACACATCATTGCGCGAAAGTACATCAAACAATATGTATGACAATAATTTAAACTTCGACCCATCAACTCCCCCCCTCCCTATTCCACCCTCCCCCGGGCTCTGATTACATAAGCTCATAAGTCACATTTACGTCCCTTTCCAACCTCCTTATTGAGGCAGAGCCTCGGTCCGTGTAAAGGGTCCTCCCCCCATTATCATACTGTGTTCCTCCTTACCTCCAACTTGTTTCCGCTCACTATGAAGGTGGAGCATCCGGTATGTCGTCTGGATTTCTTCCTTTAAGGGCCTCCAGTGTTGTGTCCCACTCTAATGATATTGGGTTTTTCCGGAGTCCCCTGGCCTCCTCCCTACGCAAGGCTGCGCTTTCTGCCCTCGCCCAACTGATCAGTTCACTGTGCCATGTATGTAATGAAGGAGCTTTGGCTGATTTCCAGCGCATGGTGATGGATCTTTTCGCTACTAAGAGCGCCAAATCTAGGAAGCGCAACTGGACCTTTTGCGCTGTTCTGCGCTTATGGAAGCCCAACAGGCACTCCAACGCCGCACCTCCTATGGTAAGATGAGTAACTGCCTCAAGCGTTTGTGTTACCCCACCCCAGAACTCTCCTAGCCCCGGGCATGCCCATAGCATATGGAGCAGGTCAGCCTCTAATAACTTGCATCTGGGGCATTGATGGGCGGTGGACGGATACATCCTCTGTAGTCTGTGTGGGGTTAGATAAGCTCTGTGTATAATCATGCATTGTATGTATTTGAACTTTGCATTTCGTGGTATATTCCTTGGGTATTCCAAGATATCTGCCCACTCTCTGTCCGTGAATTCCCGTCCCATGTCCACCACCCACTGCGCCCGGAGAGCGTCAAGGGGGAGCCGCACGTGCACGCGGATACTCAAATACAGCCATTTAACGAGGTTACTTCCTGGACCCATAAAATCTAGAGCTTTAACTAGTTTGTGTGTCGGGGGTTCCGTCCGGTTGGGGGACCATTGCTTTTTAACATAGTGCATTAGCGCAGCATGAGTCACATATAAGGTATTGGGAGCCCCAGTTTCCTGTACAAAACTGTCATGGTCCATGAGCGTCTCGCCTCCGAAAAGTGCCCCAATCGTATCCACCCTTGCATCCAGCCATGGCCCAAGCGCCTGCTTTGTCAGTCTGCCACTCGCCAGCGGTATCCCACTAGCGGGATATTGCCTGCGTAAGGGCTGCAGCTGGATGTATATTTCAAAGCCTTCTTCCAGCACTCTAGTGCGGTTTTTAGCAATGGCGGTAGGACCGGGGGAGTTTTGCTATATGGCAGCAGCAGAGTGTGTAGGAGACCCTGTTCGATGTGTTTCATAGTGTAATCAATCTCCTGCAAGTTACGTCCTGCCGTCCAATAGGATAGCCATTGCAACTGGCAAGAATAATAATGAGCTTTAAAATCCGGTGCACCCAGGCCACCCCCTCGCGTGTCTATCTGTAGTTTCTTAAGGCTTATCCTGCGGCGTCCCGTTCCCCATATAAGGTCCAGTAGAATAGTATCCAAAGTGCTAAAGATAGACGGAGGTACCGTCAGCGGTAGGTTTGTGAAATAATACAAAAGACGTGGAAGCACTACCATCTTAGATATTGCTACTCGGCCCATAGCCGAGAGAGGCAGTGTAGTCCAGAATGCCCCCTGAGATCGTATTCCTCTGATAGCTTTACTTAGATTACCCTCCAGCATGTCTACGTGGGAGCGATATATGTAAATGCCCAGGTATTTGAAGGTGTGCGCAGCCGTCGGTAGTGTTAACCTCCCAAAGTGAACAGTGTCCGGGTGTGGCTGCTCATGAAAAAAGAAAGCATTTGATTTAGATTCATTAATTGCTAAACCAGAGACCCTTTCAAAGTCAGCAAAAATTCTCGGAATTGGATCTAATCCTCGCAGGAGGTCCGACACATATATAATTAAGTCATCCGCGTACGCCTATACCAGATGTGTGGAGGTATCGATCGGGATACCACATTGGGTAGCCTCCATTCGCAATCTGAGTGCCAATGGCTCCAGCGCTAAAACAAACAGTAGTGGGGGACAGGGGGCAACCCTGGCGTGTGCCTCTATGGACACAATATTCTCGCGCGATATGTTTTCCGGACCTGGCCTCAGCTGTCGGGGCTTCATATAATAAACGCACCCATTGTATATATTCGGGGGGTAAGCCAAAGCGGGCTATGGCCTTAAACATATATTCCCAGGACAGCGTATCGAATGCCTGCCTCATGTCCAAAGCAATACATCCAGCCTGCTGGTAGGGAGTTAAGTCCGTTGACATTATGTGATGTAATCTCCGTATGTTTAGTGATGTGCTTCGTGCCGGTATAAATCCACATTGATCAATGTGGATTAGTCTGTTTAAATATGGTTGGATCCGGTTTGCTAGAATTTTACTTAAGATTTTGTATTCTGTGGATAGCAAAGACGGGGCGGTAGCCTGCCATGTCAGCCAAGTCCCTTCATGGTCTTGGTAGGGACACCACTAGTGCCTGAACCGTGGTGAGGGGCAGGCGTCCTAATTCAAGAGACTTCTTATCTACTTCCTCTAGCTGAGGCACTAATATCTCTGAATAAGCCTCAAAAAATTCCACCCGTAGGCCATCCAAGCCCGGTGCCTTATTGCGTGAAAGCCCTCTAACAGCTGCCTTAATTTCTACCCTAGTGATGGGTCCTGCTAGTGCGTCCTGCATGTTCTCCGGGACCTGTGGGTATGGTAAGCCCGTGAGAAAGTTATCTATGTGTTCCATCCAGTGGTAACGGTGCCCCATATAACGCTTCATAATACAAAAGGCCTCATTTATGTCATATTGCGTACATACTGTGTCCGCTCCGGGCAGGTTGATATGGCTAATAATGGTAGTGGGCGGGTCATTTCGAAGTAATTTTGCTAGCAGGGTACCCGAATTATCCGCATCTGAATGTTTTATTTGAGTGTAGGAGCTATAATCAATCAGTCTGAGTGTTTCTAACAACTCTGCATGTTGGATGCATGCCTCCTGTAAATGAGTCTGCTTATCGGGGTCATGCACCGCCTCCCGTTCCAGCACCGTCATCTTATCCTCAGCTGCCTTCAGGTTTCTATGCACTTCCTGTCTCGCACTTACCGTGGTACTAATCGCCGTCCCTCTAATAACTGTCTTCAACGCGTCCCACTGAACTAGGATTGTGGATGCAGTGTTTTTGTTTTCGGAAAAATAATTCTGGAGTGTTGTAGAGAGCGTGTTATGAAATACTGTGTCCTCCAGCAATTGGGGCCAAAGTTTCCATGTAGGAACCGGGGTGGGTATACTGCCCCAGGTAAAAGCAGTCTCTAATGGGTTGTGATCAGAAAATGTCTTGGCCAGATAGGTGGTATGCGTTACCTGGTCAGCAATGGAGCGGGAGCATAAGAGCCTATCTATTCGTTTATGCAGTTGATGCACCGGGGAGTAGAAGGAGTATTCCTTACTCAATGGGTTCCTTTGCCTCCACACATCAATAAGTGACCAGTCGTCTGCCCAGCTACGCAGTGCATCCGCTTGTTTACTAGCTACCAAGCCACTTAGGGCAGGGTGTGATCGATCAAGTCCAATGTCCATAACAGCGTTACAATCACCCCCTATTATCCATGGAAGTGCCTCCCAACCCGCCAATATCGAGTTCAGGCCCAGAAAATATTTGCTTTGATCAAAATACGGTGCATATACATTCCCCAAGACGACAGGTACTCCACCTAATGTGCCCCGTAAAAATATGAATCTACCCTGTGTCCACCCGCTTATCTATGACGACAAACGGGACCCCTCCCCTTATCCAGATTGTCACCCCCCTGGCGAAGGCCGAGTAATTAGTAGATATTACCTGCCCCCTCCATTTCTTTCGCATCTTTGCAGCTTCAGCCTCAGTCAGATGCGACTCCTGGAGAAAGACTACATGTGCCCCACGTCGTAACGATTGTGCATATACCCTATGTCGCTTATATACTGATCCCAGACCACGGACGTTCCATGTAATAAAATGATATGTTCCCAAGTTGTGCATTATTTCCGAATCCTATCGGATATGTCCTGAGTGGAGGACCGCCTAAATTAATGGGACTTAGTAGTTGCATCGTGCCAAAGCCCTTAAACCCCCATATTAACCTTAATACCAGGCCTTGCCGGTGAACTAAACAAGGCCAAACTAAACATAACACACATTTAACTGTTACATAGTAAACAATAGCATTCGCAAAATGGGGATCGGTAGCCATAGCCGTCATGGAAGAAAATCGTACATTCAAGAGCTCGCCCGAGCTGAAAAAAGAGGGACAATTATGATAGACCATAAATTATATGAGATACCAGAGCAAAAAGGATATAATCATCTTGGGGTCCTCGTGCCATCACCACACCGGGCCACGGCGACCACTTAGTTTGAAAAAGTGCAAGACACCTGCATGCCCTATAATCCATCCGCCGTTTGTGGCGTCACACTGGGAATGAGTGTCATACTGTTCTCCGAGTCAGAGCGGACAGTGCTGTGTTCAGACGATTCCAAGTCTCGACGTGCAGTCGTGTCTCTGAAAGTGTGCACAGCTGCCAAAGCCATCTCCCTGTCCCTCTGTGCCTGTTCCTGTGTGGGACCTGGGAATAGTGGCCCGCCTGTGGCCCCAGCAATCCGTTGTGAGCGTCGGCCCTGGGAGCCCCCGGGGCTATGTGGAGGCTTCTGGAGAGTTTGACCGGACAACTGTGTTGGGTCCATAACTTCAATCCACTCCTCTACGTCCTCCGGGAATTCGAAAAAGTATGTTTTTTGGTCGTATATTATCTTCAAACGTGCGTGGAACAATAAGGCATATGTAAGGTTCAGTGTGCGCAACTTTTTCTTTAACGCCTGCTGTGTTGAGGTCTTTATTCAGGCTCTGTAGGGAGTGTCTCTAATATTTTTAAGTTTCCAGGGAGCTAGTTGGTCAAGGATGGATGACATTGTAGAGTTGTAGTGGGGCGTAAGATCATCTGTTGAGAGGTTGGTGGAGGAAGCAGAGCCATCATTCTGTCTTCTAGGTTGTCTAAGGGACCCTGGCTTATGTTGCGGGACCATTGTACAGTTTTTTGAGTGTGAGTGGGGAGTCTTTCTGTTTGGTTGAGGTGAACAGAATGATGTGGTGGTCCGACCAGTCAATTGGAAGAATGCTATCAATACTTAGTGCTTCTTTTTGGGCTATGATGGCGTCCAGCGTCACACCTCTGGTATGAGTTTCACCTTTGCAGTGTTGGATGAGGTGTTTGCTGAGAAGTAGATCGAGTAGGGATTGAATAGATGAGTCTTTCTCATCATTCCAGTGCATATTGAAATCACCTAGGAATACGTTATTGTCGTTTGATAGTGCGCAGTGCGTTATCATTTCCGATAGGTGTTCTATGAAATCGATCGAGCTGCCTGGTGGGTGGTAGAGGAGGTGGAATTTCATTGTTTTGTTAAGTGGGGTAGATGTAGGTTTCTACTATGAGTATGCTGTTCTTGTGGATAATGGCTGTGCCACTCAAGATGCGGTTCTCCTTATTCTTCTTGATGATGGAGACACCTGAGGGGGCTAGTAGGTCAAGGATGGGTGAAGAGGTGTCATTTAGCCATGTTTCTGTGATAAATGTGATGTCGATGTTGTGGGTCAAGATGGATTCTGGCAGGTCGGTTGGATGTTTGGTTGCCGATCTGCATCTTAAAAGCATTCAATTGGTGTTACTGCTGGTGTTGGGATTCAGAGGGGTTGAAGCCAGGGGGACTTTGATGAGTAGGAGGTCTGTTAGTTGTTGGAGTGATGATTTCTCTTCCGAAACCGGTAATCACCTGCATCTTGGAGGTGGGATTGTCTTGTGTGAGAGTAGAGTCATAGGATTTGGTCAATGCTGTTACTTCCTTTAGGGACATTCTGGGGGTCGATCTTATTGGCCTATGCGCTCAATTTTTTAGGGGGTAGAGCACCAGCTATGAGGACGCTGTCTGAGCAGTCATGTGGGTTGTCTTGGAGGGGGTGGGGGGCTTTGGGTCAGTTCAGGATAGGGTTTGAGGGTCGATAGAATTTTGTTAATGCCCTGTGTTAGTATGTTGTGTTAGTATGTTGAGTTGGTTAGAATTTTCCTATGAGTGGCATTTAGGATAAGGTGGGTATTGAGTTTGATTAGTGGTGGCTGGTGTGAAGTTGTCGTGAGACTTGGTAGCAGACGCCACTTGGTCAGTTTTCCTCAGGATATGGATGAGGGGGTGTATGTGGGTGTGGTGAGGGTCGGACCGGGGTGAGTTGGAGGGTTGAGAATTAGAGTTGTAGGTTTCGTTACTCTATGATCTGCTCTTCAAGGCCATCTTGGCTGGGTGACCTGCCGTCGGAGGGTGGGGGGATGTGAGGTAGTCGAGAGGAGTTGTGTGGGTAGAGAGAAGGAGGGGGCATAGGGAGTTATGGTGAGGGGGTAGAGGTGCAGGGGTGCTGGGTCTCGAATGGCTGAGATCCTGCATCATTTCCTGAGGTGGAGGAGGAATTGGGAGGGGGCAGTTGGTCATTGGGTGAACGCCAGTTTTTAGTGTCGGGGGGGGGGGGGGAGGAGTCAAAGTGACATAGGTTGATGTCATTGTCTTCGATCAGGATGCTTCCATTTCTGTAAATGGCTATGGTGGCTTTTGCTTTAAAGGTTGGGAGAGTGTACAATCGTCATTTAGCATCCGTGAGGTATTTTGGTGCATTTAGAAATGTTGAGGTTGGTTAGTGTAGTGAACCATTTTGCCAGACAGGCAGTTTAAAAGATGAGATCGGTTTATATTATGCCCTTGGAGATGTTGTACTAGATGTCGGCGATTAGAGTTTCAGGGTGGTGTTTGATTAGTTTTTGGTTGAGGTTTTTGGTGGCACTGACTGAAAGGTTAGGGGGGGTATGTTATGGAGAAGGAGTTTGGTCCATGAGGTTTGAGGTAGCTAGACAGAGTAGAGATGGGGCGGGCGTTATGTGGACGTGCATATTAGTTCCTTTGTAGTCTCGCTAATCTTAGTTGTTGGATGGGGGTAAAATGCAATTGTAGCGGGAAAGAAATTCTGATTCTTCAGGGGTGTACTCAAGATGTGGGGGTCGTGAGGTTGGATTTCTTGTTAGAGTCCTGGGGCGGGAGGTGGGGGTGAGATAGTAGTGGGGTTAATATTACTGCAGTTCAGGGTGGTTTAGTTGGTGGGTGTGTGTTCAGCTTATTTATCGGTGTTTTATTAGACTCATGATAACTGTCGAATATGGGGTTTTCTAGTCTTGGTTAATTCGTGAGGTGATATGGAGGAGAATAGAGTACCCTCTTTAAGATGGCCCTGCGTTTGCAGTTTCAATCATTTTACAGTTGTTACTACATGGACCTGCAGGTCTGCAATATCAGTCCCCTTTTAGTTGTTGCTAATATTATTGTCATTCAATTGGAATTGTTACTTTAATGTCTTACTTGTAGTTTTATTATTTCTTTGCTCGAGTTTCCGCTCCCTCATGTATAAGAGACGCATGTGGTGGCCCAGGAGTGATTTCGGGCGCTCCCGCCTCCAAGAGGGAGGATTACCGTATAGGGAGCAGTGGTTTTCAGGAGGATCAGGTGGGTGAGAAAAGCAGGTTGTATCAGCCCTTGAGCGGCCTTGCGGAGGACCGTGAGGTAGAGCGGGACTGCAAGGAGGCTCCAGTCATGTCACAGCAGGGAGCGCAAGTAAAGTTTGTTCCGGTTGTGGAAAAGCGGGGCCTCCAAGATCCTGGATTGGATTTGCCTGCCGAATCTGAGGCCAGTGTCCGCTTGATTTTTGCCACATTATGTGCACGGCTCCGTGGCTGACGAGAGGACACCGTGCATGCTCTAGAACAGGAGCAAGACCCGAGGGGTTGCTCAGTAGAAAATGGAGCCAGCCCCTGCCAGGAGGCACGGCTCCGACAAAAAAAAAAATGTAATGACCGGGCTGCTTAGGTCAGTCATTGGTGACCACTGGCACTCATCCTTGGCGGCCATGGTATGCGTCTGGGTCGGCATCACGAGAGCTGCCACAGGCTCAGCTAGCACACCTCACCAGGGCATCTGATGGTTGAAGGCTAACATAACTATTTCTTTAAATGCAAACAAACAGCTGCCTGTGGAGCAGCTGTCACTGCCTGCCACAAACCTGACAGTTTAACTCGAGTTAAAATTTCTAATACACAATAACCGCATTTCTGTGCAGACATTTGTGTTCCTTAATACAAAAACGCTCTCAGTACTCATAGAGAAAATTGTATGCTACTTATAACAAGGTTTACTTCTTTCAAATGTTACTATATCCTTCTGTGAAGAGGCCCAACTCCTGCATGTTTTTTCCGTTCCATTGCCAGAGGAATCGAGCAATAACTCACTGATGGGGCCTAAGGAGGCCAAAACCTGTCTGGGAGTGCTTGTGATCCTGTTTGGAGGGGCTTGGCAGGTTGGTCTGGACTGTTCTATTGGAGCACGATCGAGACTGATTTGCATATTCCTTTCTCTATCTGAAGTGATATAATGCATGAGAAACGTTTGACTGGAGGTCCGCCCGAGTGATTACCATGTGACTTTTTCAAGCATCCCACCCATCAAGACCGCTTGTATCACACACAAAGCTCTTCATCCAAAAATCCCCAAATACCTAGAAACCTGACTTTCGAGACCGGGAAGAAGCCGGGCTTTACAAAGTTCCAACTCTCTTCTTCTTACACCTCGAAAGTTGAAGAAGAAATTCTCCTCGGTGTGTTATTTCTCTGGATTTGCTCCTAGGATTTGGAATCGCTCCCCAAAGATCTCTGCTGCAACCCCTCCTTCGCCGGTTTCAAAACGGGACTTCAGATCTCTACTTTTCAACAACTACCTCAACACCTAAACAAATTGATCTGCAATTCTCAAAGACCCTCATCGACTAGGTTCTTCAAGACAGTCGTCTGACCCGTTCAGTCTCTCTTCTATTCTCATCGCCATTACCTTAATGCTTTACTGTTATTGACGTTTGGTGTTTATGTTCTAATACTTTAATGATGTATGGTTTCTACGCTTTTCATGACTATTTCGACCTTCATGACTTCCCACATGTAATTCAGCGTTAAACGTATTCTCATAACATGTAAAGCGTTCCGATACCTTTGGGTCTAGGTCGCTCTATATAAAACTAAAAAAAAAAATCATCTTTGGGTTTTCTTTAGTGCAAGGCTTTAGGTGTATCTCATGCCTGCTGTGCCACAGGACTCAATACCTCACTGCTCACCAACATTATCAGCATTTGATAAGAAATAATACCACAGTAAGCCGTTCTATTAACAGCTGGTAGATAAATAACATTCAGGTTGAAGGTAGATTTGCATACACTTGGAAAAATATTGCCTTTCTTTCCTAATGTTAACTGAAATATTTTTCATCCTTTTAAGTGTCATGATGTGCTGTTGACCTTGTTTGGGTGCAATGTGTCTTCTGGTCTATGCCTTTTTATTTTCTTTCTCTTTTTTTCTCATCTACATTTTCTTCCTCCCTTATCCTGATTCCATGTGTCTATAATTAATGTGTTACTCTTTTTATTGCTCCACTCTTGTCATCAACTGACAACAGCTGTCCAACCAGGTCCCCGAAACAAGCCCTGTGGTGTTTGGCACTGTGGAACATTCTCGTATCTCACCAGCTCCTCTCCATTCACTGTCCAGTGACCAGATACTAGGTATGTTGACATTTTACTTTGATAAATACGTTGTAAAGAAGTAGATCTGGAAAAAATATTTATGTATTTGTCTTTTTATTTTGTTAAGGAGACCTTTTCTTTTGTGGACCCATCCTTTTCTATATTATATATGTGTTGAAGGTCTTTGCCTGCTCAAAACTCCCTTGGTATTTTGTAACTGCGCTGTCTAATTGCACCATAGTTGTATACATCCATTTAGTTTGCTTACAGTTGTAAACTTTGGGCTGGGAAATCTAATCCCTTTTCTATGCTCAGAGATTGTAAACTATATTCCCTGGTAGTAAGTACCGGGAGCTGCTCTTAAAAACTTTTCAAAACAAAGCCAATTAAGTTTTTTCGTCAACGGATCGTCATTAATAATTTTGAACACAGGAATAACTTGGCATACACACGAGATCACTGCACTCTTTTGCGAGTCACCTGAAAATTGCCTTTGCAAATGTCTGAGCCATTTTCTTCAAACAACTAGAATACGCATGGCTTAAAAATAGCAGCTGGCCAGAATCGTCCCTATTGTTATTGTCATTACTCTGATCTACAAGAAAAGAAAAACAGAACCAGAACAGATATGTACCATTCTCAGAGGCGAGACTTTGAAACTCTCAATTTTAAGACCGTCCATTTGGTTCAGAGGCTCATAGTTAGTTTCCACTCTGTGGATCATATATCCATGAACACTAGATATTGCTTTTTTTTTTTTTATTCTTTTTTTTTTTTACTCTTTTCCTTTAAAAAATTATTTTTGCTAAGATTCTTGGCTTTACTCGCTCCCTTTTCTTGTCCACTTTAATTTATCAAGTGTTGTGAGGTAAGGTTCTCCATCTTGAGATTCTCTTTGAATTTACAAGCAGTAGAATAGCTTTGCATACATGCGTTATCCTTGTAGCTCATTTCAAAATATAATTGTACATTTTGAAAATCTCATTTAAACAGAGAAAACATGCATGTAAATGGTAATGTTTCCAGTCTTTTTTTGGTATTTTAATTTCAAAAGTTCACCTGGTTAAACCAATTTAATCACATAAATTTGTCTGAGATATCTTTAAGAAGTTAAATGCAAAAGAGAAAATGTCGCCCCCATCATGGGCTGTGAACAGAGTGCAAACTAACCATTCCACTTTAAGCGGTCAAGAAGATGCAGTGTTCCGTCAAACTTTGCGGGTTTGGTCAGGCAAATCTGATTTTTAGGTTTTACTGAGATTCGCCCAATGTTTCAGCTGCAAAGACAATTTTTATTCCCATTCTTATGCATTTAAATGCTTTAATTCTATTTATGGTGAATGCACCATGCAGCCATTACCTATGGATTCCTAATCTAAAATTACTCGCACACTAACATACAGGGTAACTAAAGAGCTCCCACTTTAATTTGTTCTAGTGATAAAATGGAAGGCCCTGTATTGCATAAATTGTTGCTCTTTGCACTCCACTACCCTTGATATGTTTGGAATTTGGTTTGAAATCAAGTTAAGTTGTAGGATTGCATTCAACTTTATTGTCAGTGATCACAATTAGCCGAGTGAATTCAGTTAATTGAATATTTTATTCATACAGATATAGCCACAGCAAAAAATGTTTATTTTAATAACATTTTATTCATGGCATGTGTGATTGTAGAAGTAAATGCTCCTCAGAATTTTAACTTGTATTTCTTCAAAGAAGCCTTTTGAGTCACAAGGTCCTGGTGACTCCTCTGGTCGTGGATGCTCATGGGCACAAACTCCATTATTGTGCTCCCGGTCTCGACGAGTTTGTTGCAACCTCAAGTCCATTGCTTTCCATCCTAGAAGACTTTTCTATGCGTTTCTTCAAATTGTGACTTTGTTGTTGTTGCACTACAGGGCCCCTCAGTCCTTCAGGCCACCAGGTGCTCTCTACTATGCTTCAGAGAATGAGCACCCGAGGTAATAGAATAGATGCCTCTAAAGAGATGCCTGCAGTGCTATTCTAAAGGCCCCTGGGCCAATTTCAACGATCATTAACTCTCGCCGGAGAACGACAAGAGCTGCTGCGACTGTTCGGCGTTCCGCAACAATGTGACTCTGTGGCAGCGTTAAGACAGATGATGGGCCCACAGTAGGATGGCCAGATCCTCTTCAGAAACACTGGATATCTTTAACTTAGACGGATCCTCTCTGGTTAAGGAAGAGGAGGCAGCATTGAGTGAGTTACCCAGTCCTCAGTTCATAGACTCTGATGTCCTGGAGTCTGGCGAGAAGGGATTCCTGGAGGAAGAAGAGGCGCCCACCTACCATAAAGTAGAGGTGTACTCCATCCTCGAGGAGGATGACTTCTCAGTGGAGACACTCTTGAAACCGAGCACTCAATCCAGTAACTCCTGATGCTCAAGGAGGTTATTAAATCCGCCCTTGATATCTTTAAAGAGCCTGTAAAATCAGGTGTGGTGACACCACGTATGGAAAAGAAATATACACTGGTGCCCTATGGCTCGCTTTATATAAGAAGGCATGTCTTCCCCAAATTCGTTAGCGGTGACCACTGCTAAAAAGAGAGCAGAAGCCCAAACCACTTGAGCGCTCTGCCTCTTGACAAGGAAAGCAAGCAGATCAATGCTGTAGTGAAGAGAGTAGCGGTGGATGCAGCCACCTTGGTAGGCCTCCTTTCTTGCTACAAATAATCCCACTGGGAGGATATGAAGGGCTTCTTCAGCATCTCCCTGACTAGTATGGTAAAAGGGGAGAAGAGCTAGTTGAGGAAGACCAGGCTGTTTCCAGTGCAACCATCAGGTGTGCGCTGGATGTTGTAGATACAGCAGTCAGGGGAGTGAACACCTCCTTTATCCTACAGCACCACTCCTGGCTCTGCTTGTCCGGCTTCAAGCCGAGGTGCAACAGCACCTCGTCAACCTGCCTTTCGATGGCGGGCACCGATTTGGGCTGTAGGTTGACACCAGGCTCGAAAAGATCAAGGAGGACACAGAAACAACCATGGTGATGGGTGCCCTTCAGATACCTTCTGGAAGGGTCTCTTTTCACAGGCAGCAAACTAGGGTTGGCTCGAAAGCCACTTCCCCCAGACCAAACCCAGACCTACCATTGGCAGCAACAGGGTTATCACCCACATAGTGGTAGGGGTTTCATTCTGGGCTGCTTTAGATGGAATGACTCCAAGGGCCGAGGCAGAGGTACCCCTATTTAGGGAGCCTCTACCTTCAAAAACTGATCTGCCCCACATCCCCGATCATACAACACCTGTCCGAGGGAGACTTTAGGGATTCCCTGCTTAGAAAAGATCACCACAGACCAGAGGGTCCTATCCATCATCGAGCACAGCTGCTTCCAAGTGCTCCACTCTACCCCACCAAATATCCAACCTTGCATCCTCAGCCCAAACATCTTGGGTTGTTACAGCAGGAAGTTCAGGCCCTCCTACCCTGAGTGGCCATAGAGCCAGTGCCCCAGCAAAACCAAGGCAAAGGTGTCTACTCTCTATACTTCCTTATTCCCAAGAAGGACGGATCTCTCAGACCAGTCCTCAACCTCCTTCCTCTCAACAGATGCATCCTGTCAGAACATTTCTACATGGTCACCTTACAAGATGGAATCCCCCCTGCTGCAGCAAGGTGACTTCATGGCCACGCTCAACCTGAAGGACGACTACTTTCACATCCCAATCCATCCAGCTCATCTACGCTACCCCTGGTTCATGGTAAGTGCTAAATACTACCAATTCAAGGTGCTGGCCTTCGGCGTCACCATGGCCTCAAGGGTCTTTACCAAGTGCTTTTTTATCGGTGGAAACCGCTCACCTCAGGAGGGGAGGAGTTTGCGCCTTCCCCTTACCTCGAAGACTGGCTGATCAAGAGAGCAAGCACACAGGAATGAGTGACCCACACATGGGCCACAGTTTCCATTCTGCACAGTTCAGTAAATGCCACACTTGAAACCACTTCAAATTCAACTCTTCTTAGGGTCAGTACTGAATTCAATAGTGTGCAAAGCTTTCCCCTGCCCCTAAAGGGTACAAGCATTCCAGCAGCTTCTCATTCTACTTGAGCCACTTCGTTTACTTCCAGTTTCCAGTGATGTCTTCTGGGAATGATCGCCTCGTGACTTGCCATAGTGCCCCACGCTAGACTCTGTGCACCCGTTTTTTAAGAGCCTCTCAAGCGAGTGGAGACAAGCGGAGGGTCAGTTGCAAATGTTGATAAGGGCCAGCACCCATAACTCTCTGCAGTGGTGGAACAGCAACAATCTGTTGCAAGGCAGGCCCTTTGCAGGCCCAGTTCTGCAAGCGGCCATTACCACAGACGCATCTCTAATCAGCTGGGGAGCACACCTCATGACATAACAGTCCAGGGTCTGTGGCCACCTCATCAAATGGGTTTCCACATCAACCACTTGGAACATTCATCTAGCTTTCAAAGTCTTCCTTCAACAGATTCAAGGCAAGGTTGTCCTTGTGTGCACAGACAATATGATAGCCATGTTCTACCTACAGAAGCAAAGAGGCTCTCACTCCCCTTAGCTATCAGCCCTAGAGCAGCAAATCTAGTCGTACCTTCCATAACTAAGTTCATCTCCTGGCAGAGTAGCTTCTGGGAGTGGACAGAAACTTTGTAGATCTGCTCAGCAGGATGCAGTAACATGTCCACGAGTGGGAACTCCACCCACAAGTCCTACTCCCTTACTTACTGTGATGGCGCACCCAAAATGCAGACCTTTTCGCCAAACACAAACGCAAAATGCCCAAACTTCACCGCCAGGATTCCACACCTTCAGTCCGTGGACGGTGCTCTGTAAATTAATAGGTCAGGGATATTTGTATATTCTTTTCCTCCTTTTCCCCACTATTCCTTACATAGTCTGGAAGCTCAGGCAAACATCCCTCACTCTCATCAGGGTGGCTCCAGGGTATGTCATATAACCATGTTTATCACCCCTTTTTAAAATGTCCATCACCGCACACAAGAAGCTCCCCAACAGACCGGAACTTCTCACACAAAACAACAACCAAGTCAGACATCCAGACACAAGACGGCTCAACCTGGTGAATTGGCTCCTGAGATCTTAGAGTTCAGTTACCTAAACCTTCCATAAGAGTGCATGGACCTGCTAAGGGAAGCCCGTAAGCCAGCTACACACACCTGCTATGCGATTAAGTCGAAGCGTTTTGTCCACTATTGTTCTCCAAAGCATGTAAACCCTCTTACGTGTGCAAGACATTTTTTGCTACCTCCTCCACTTACAAAAGTCAGGATTAGCATGCACATCAATTCGACTACATGTAGCTGCTCTTACTACATTTATACAAAACAGGCAACACTCTTCCCTATTAAAAAGTTCTGAAATCAGACATTTTATGGAGGATCATAAACTTGTCATTCCACCAAGGATTCCTCCAGCCCCAGTCTGGATTCTCCGTATTGACCTCACCAGACATATGCCCTTTGCAGTTTTGTCCTGTAAGGTTGCCTTCCTGGTAGCTATAACATCTCTCAGGCGTATTGGTGAACTACAGGTCCTCACATTGCAGGAACCTTTTTTCCAGATCCATCTTAACAGAGTGTTCCTTACCACTAATCCAAAATTCTTCCCCACGGTAGTCTCCTCATTCCACCTAAAACAGCCATAGAGCTTCCAGTCTTTTTTCCACGTCCACACTCGGTAGTGGAATGGGCACTACACACAATTGATCTCAAACTTGCTCTTATGTACTGAATAGATAAAATCAAGTCCTTACGAAAAACGCAACAACTGTGTATGGCTTTTTCACAGCCTCATAAAGGCCAGGCCATTTTCAAGGCAAGGATTGCCAGGTAGACTGTCAAATGCATCCAACCCTGTTATGCTAAAGATAATGGAACCCACTCAATAAACAGAATTTGAAATAAAGATAAAGGAACCCTACCGTCCCACCCCAGGCCACACTCCACCCGCAAACAGGGTGCTACTATAGGCTTTGTAGGGAACATACCCATAGTAGATATTTGTAAAGCTGGTCCACTCCGCACTCATTCATAAAACATTATTGTGTGGACCTTCTTGCTAGGCAGGCAGCAAGCTAGAGTTGGTCAAATTGTCTTCAGGACTGTTTCAGACCTCTGCACCTTCCACCTGCTAGCTACCACTTAAGAGCAGTACTGCTTTACGGTCAATGCTGAGCATGTCCATCTACTGTCACACATTCTACGAACAGATTGTTACCTACTCTGCAAGCATCTGTTTTTTGCATGTAGTGCTGTAGACTCACATGCACCCACCCTCCTCCCCAGAAGCCATTGCTTGTTACAGAGATCTTCCACTTTATATTATTCTCTTTCTACACGCATGGACACTGTTCTTTTTCTACTCACTGTTCTATTCCTACCCTCTCTGCTGGGCAAAAAATAATCTTACAGTGGAGTTGGTGGCCATGCGCATCTAATCGTCTTAGCCCAACACTAGATGGCAGGAGTATGCAGAGCATGTGAATCTACAGAACTACATGCAAAAAACAGATGCTTCCAGGTTAAGTAACATAATCCTTTCGCTCTGAATAGTTTTGCTGATTGGATTTGATGGCAGTTTTGTTTTTAAACCATACAATTGAGAAGTCAACTTTTTAATGAGTATTTAAGGTGAAATTAAACCAGTAATCTATACAAGCTGATATCTCGCCATTGTCCGTTGACACCTACATTGGCTCTCCAGAGAAATACTTCTGTTGCTTCCATTATTGCCGTTACTGGTTAATGCAAAGCAGTTCGTCTGTGGCATGCTCCTCCAAGAGGAAACTTGGACAGTTGGTTTTGAAAAATGTGGAGAATTTTGACATTCTAGAGAGTATCAAAGTTGAAAACGTCAGGCGGTATCAACCATCCTGTCATCAAGTGACTTGGCTCAAGTACCCTGAAGAAGACTGAATATCACTAGTAGATCCAGAATACCTTCAGGAACAGCCTGTCCTGCTCTATTTCTTAGGGGGGTCTGGAATTCAGAGCTCAAAGGTTATCATCCAAGGCCTTTATGTAGAAGGCAGTACAGCTCCAAAAAAGGAAGAACAGAATATTTGACCAAAGTATGTCTCCAAGAGGAACTTGAGGCTTTCCACGCCATCTAACCCTCATAAAGATAGGACACCAAGGAAAAATTACCTACAACTATTTTGGATTCCTGCTGGTTCATATAGTCTCCTATCTCTCCATGATCCTATCCATTGAGGTCTGTTGCATAAATTATATCACAACATTCAGTATTGTCAAGAAGAGGTGTACTAGTAAGCTCAAAACTCCAACTACTGTGTTGCAAGGGCACCTGTCACATGCCTTCGTCATCTCATCCCATTGGTAAGAAGCCTTCGGTAATGTACAAAGTCATGTTTTTACAGCAATATTCAAGCCAATTCAGGAAACTCTCACCTTTGATTAAGTAACCCCGCTACTAGATTGTTGCAGTAGTAGTGGTCTGGAAAAGTATCTTCGATCCACTATACCCCCATCATACAAAGAACAAATGCAAAAAAGTAATAATGGCAATTCTTCATATTCAGAAAGTTCTTAACTGTAGTTTGGTAATAGACAATATGTCATTATGAGAGTCCTTCAAAAACTTTGCTGATTACACACTTGGAGACCAAACATAAGCCTTCATGGAAGTTGTAAATAAAGGACTTCTTAGGTTTTATCAAGTAATTGCAACAGACATGGGAAGTCCATGGGTACTGTCATAGTTTCTCCATACATGGCTCGTCCTAGCTTAGGCTCTCAGTCCTCACATTGGAGGCCCAAAGGTTGGGTCTGAACTTATCTTTCTCAAATTTTTGCATTTGATAAAATCTACAAGGTCTACTGCATGAAAGCTAAAACAGGGGTGTGTGTTGGCCCCACTCCTAGTCATCCTATACACGGCGGAGCTAGGCCCGGGTCTATCTGGGCAAACCTCGCCATTCCAAGGATTGGAGACAGGAGAATCCACCTTATGCAATATGCAGACAATATAGTCCTTTTAGACCACACGCAAGTCGGCCTTCAAAAGGCCTTCAACGCTCTCAACACGTATAACATAAAGAATGACCTTGTAGCAAATGCAAACAAAAATAGTGAACTTCGAACGTTAACCCAAAAAAAGTGTTACAAGATGTTGTCTTGGGACACAGTAGCTTGAATGCATGCAAAATTTAAACTACCTGGGAGCATGACTGAGTGAAACTGGAAGACCAACACTGCACCTACAAAAAATGAAGATCAAAGGGAAGATGGTCACATACACACTGTAAATTATCCAACACCCTCGACAGCTCAACAACTACAGCCATAAGGAGGGTGATTCGGGCAAAACTGTTACCCTCGGTTAACTACGTCCAGCAGCCATTTACCAGCATGCTGGTGGCAGAGCTGTGAGAAAGTGTGTAGTATCCTGTTCATGTTAATGTTCTGCCATTATCCCTCCTCCTGCTCAGCCAGTGTGACTGTGTTGTGTGCTGCATGGAATGTTGGAGTGATGATGCGTATTGGAATGTTGGGTGCCTGTGAGGTGAAGTGTGCCAGTTGGAGAATGGGCTGAGCAGCAGGCAGGCTGCTCCTGGTGGGACTGCTTCACTGCAACTCCTCTACATGTAACTTACTTCAATAAATCTACTTAAACTACATCCTACCTGCGTGGACCTCATTTCTACATTATTTTGGCGACAAGTTGGTGATTACATACATGTTACAGCTGGACTTCATGGACTTAGTAACCAAAATAGGACATGAAGATGAGGCTACCTACAGAGCATACAGATGCTGCCAACTCAACATACATTACCAAGAGAAGGTATCCACCGAAAAGAAAAAGCGCTCACAAGAAACAAAGGAGTTCTACACTGATCAGTAAAAACGTCCTTAAGACAGCAATGGGTACTTCACAAACAAGCAAAGATGTACACAAGAAACCTAAGAAGATGAAGCACTACGCCTCTCAGCCCCACCAGTGTCCTCGCCATCGCACAGCCCGAGCCCAGGTGTGCTGTGCTCGTTCAACATTACTTATTATGGACTTTATTGTCCCCAGTACTGCTTGCGTCAACAAGCCGAACAACTTACAGCCTGTAAATTCCATTTGAGCCACGTATGTGTATCTCCAGCACGTACTGCGTGACTCTGCAACATTCAAAAACCTTTGGAATTTAGCAACACATTATAGTCCACAGGAACCACTTTCAAACAACTGGTTAACACAAAACTTTTAAGGGTTTGGTCTCTGCCCTCAATCTTTCATGGCAAACGACACAATGCTGGTAAATTCTTACTACAAAATAATGGCAGTTACAAGCTACAACTTGCCACTACAGTGCTTCGGAGGTTATGGAAAGGTGTAGCTACACAGTAGCAGTGTTTGGACATATTTTTTCATCACAAGCGGTAAATCACAGTATTTGTCAGTCAAACTCTCTCTCGCTGTGGACGTCAAAGGGGCTACTCCGGACTCAGTTGTTTGTGTTCAAGTAAACGTGACTTTATTATACATTTTGAACTGGCTGTACTATTAGTACCATGACTGTTACATGGCGGTCTGAAACGTTTTTATATCTGTGGTGAGTTTTTCTTCATCAACTTCTACGTTCTGCCGGTTCTGTAGCAGTTTAAACCGTTATTTGGCAGTTACTGCGCGAGCTTCTTACCTCATCCCCGAAGCCGCGCAGATCTTTTCGAGGATCTTTTGTGACGACACGTCAGTTCTGCTGAGTGACACTATTTGGTGCTCTAACGCGCCGGGAGCCATCCAGCACAGCGTATTGTGCGTGCCGCCATATTGTGATTGGTGACAGCACGCAACCAGCGGGGCTTGGCTTCTCCCGTTTTTGCCTTCTGGTTCAGCGCCATGTACGAGCCGCATTCTTTCGTCTCTTTGGTGGTCATCAAAGAACCATCTGTGTTCACCCACGTGTGGTTTGCACGTGTCTGCTCTGAAACGCTGGGACATCCAAGGAACAGTAACAAGTTACTTTACCTGACGCGTGGTGTATTTCGTGAGTACATTTTGTGGCTGTGGTTCTTGTGACACACTTCTGGCTCACTGTGTTCTGCATCGGCATGTTTTATGTGGGTGCCAACCACCGTATTCTAAATGTTCGTTGGTCTCTCTTCTTTGTGCTGCCAGTCCTCGAGGGAGTTACAAGACAAGATTAGCTGTCTGCTATCCCTGCTAAGCTTGTCTGCTTACGAACTCTGCTGTGTCACTGGATTGCGATGACACGCACATCCTAAACTTTGACTGCCAGCATTTGTGACATTTCTTCTGTTTATTAGCCTATTGTGTACAGGGCTGAATTTACAGTAAAGCTTCTATGTTTTGCATTTGCGCAATATCTCAAGGCATTTGGTGTTATTCTCATCATATGTTTGTGACATTTAACAATAATATTTTTCTGTCTAGTGACATTCTTTATTTAACGTGCCATACTTCTATTGTGATACATAGCTCCTTAGATGCCCACATATATACTGCATGGATTTATTGGTGGGTTATGGTTGCACATTATTTTACATCTTTCGTCATTGGTCACACACCTGTTCCTTCAGGGTATGGCGACATTGTTCTTTTCTCCTGTTTTTACATTTCACTTTACTCTCCCTTACATGAGGGATCGGTATGGGTTCCAGCCCCATTCTCTCTTAGTATATTTGCCTACATGGGCGAATTACGTTTTCAACCCTCACACAGGGCATCGTTGTACGGGTCATAGTCCCATTCACATTAACGTTCCCACCCTTATGTCTTAGGGTAGGTTATAGGTTTTATTTCCATTTACATTAGCTATCCATCCCTATTCCTGGGGGTAGGTCATGGGTACAGTCCCATTTACAGTGGCTACCACCCTTTTGTCGGGGGTACGTCATGGGTTTCAGTCCCATTTACATTAGCTATCGCCCATATTTTGGGGGTAGGTCATGGGTGTCAATCCCATCTACACGTACTTGCTGTACATAAGTACCCCTACACAGGGTGTGTCTTATTGGGTGTCAGTCCCATCTCTGCTAGTGGTTTTCCTGTCAAGGGTTGTCCCCATGGGTGTCACTCCCATTTACAGTATTCACGCCACTATCCTTTACATTATCAATCCCCGGTTGGGGTACAGTTTATTCTGAGTCTACTCTTAGACTTTGCTGTTAGTTATACCCTACGTTTTGCTTATATTATTATATTGTCAATTTGAAAATGGGGGAGGATGAGTTATACTTCTTGTATTTTCTTCTCATCTTCT
Organism: Calotriton arnoldi; assembly: GCA_963921515.1. Classification (NCBI taxonomy): domain Eukaryota; kingdom Metazoa; phylum Chordata; class Amphibia; order Caudata; family Salamandridae; genus Calotriton; species Calotriton arnoldi. The sequence continues at coordinate 2,659,514 of CAWUFW010000025.1, read as the reverse complement.
CTGTTTTCTCTCCTGTTCAGTTCTCCTCGTGATGTCTAATATTCTTTTCATCCTTGGAATCTGGACTATATTTGGTTGTTAGTCTTCCTTTGTCCCCAGTCTTTCCCTCGTTGTAGTTTTTATTCTCTTTCTTCCTTGTTTAGGAGGAGACCCTTCCTTCACTTCTCTGTGTGTCTGGGTGTAAGGATGGTGTTTAGTTTGTGTCGTGCTATGTCTTTCCTTCTTGCATGCCTGTCTGGCCAGTGGGTGTGTTTGGGGATAGTCATTTGTGCTTTTATGTCTATCCTTTACCGCATTGTTCCTTGTGCCTTACATTTGTATTATATTCTATTGAAATCTATAGAAGGGGAGGATGGGTTATTCATCTGTCTGTGTATACTTTATCCATTGTTTGCTCTTCTATACCGATCTGTGTAAATTTATCTTTTGCGTCCTCTTCATTTACTTCCACCTATCCTTCTGCTCTCTCCTCTTTGTTCACTTCTTTGCACATACTTAGCTTCTTTTGTGTTCCTCTCATGTATTTCCTTTTCCCTGTTCACATTGTTTTAGCTTCTTTCAGGTAACTATACCATTCTTCTGTTATATAAGAAAGGGGGATATGTAGTATCCTGTTCATGTTAATGTTCTGCCATTATCCCTTTTCCTGCTCAGCCAGTGTGAATGTGCTGTGTGCTGCATGGAATGTTGGAGTGATGTGTATTGGAATGTTGGGTGCCTGTGAGGTGAAGTGTGACAGTTGGAGAATGGGCTGAGCAGCAGGCAGGCTGCTCCTGGTGGGGCTGCTTCACAACAACTCCTCTACATGTAACTTACTTCAATAAATCTACTTAAACTACATCCTACCTGCGTGGACCTCATTACTACAAAGTGCCCTCTTTCTGCATTGTTGCCACCACTTTTTGCAGAACTGCTGATGTGCTTTGACTGAGTGTGCCCTGGGCTCCTGCTAACCAGGTACCCAGGGCCTATGTTCTTTCCCTAAAACTAATTGAAACCAAAACCCAATTGGCATCTCTGGCCACAGGCCAGCCCCTGGTAAATGGTACCACAGGTACCCTGGGCACTGTGACCAGGGAAGGCCTCTAAGGGCTGCAGCACTTAATATGCCACCCTTAGAGGTCCTTTACCTTTACACTCACACACTGCCTTTGCAGGCTGCGTGTCTTGGTGCAGAACAAAGTGTAGAGTCGACATGGCACACATCCCTATGTGCCATGCCTACAACCCACTACCCTGGCATAGATCAGTCACCCCTCTAGCTGGGTGCCCTATACCAGTGGTGAGGGTACAGGTGCATGAGCCCTGTACCCCTACAGTGTCCAAGTCCATTCTTATACATTGTAAGTGCAGTGCTGCCATTAAGAGTATATGGTGCTGGGAGTTTTTCACTACGAACTCCACAGCACCATAATGGCTACACTGAAAACTGAGAAGTTTGGTATCAAACTTCTCAGCACATTAAACCCACACTGATGCCAGTGTGGGATTTAATGAAAAATGCACACATAGGGCATCTTAGAGATGCCCCCTGAAAAATGACCTACCACTAGTGTCCAGGCTGAGTGGCTGCTTTCAGCTGCCACCACCAGACATGTTTCTGGACCCCTGGGTCGAGAGCCTGCTGCTCTCGGGGGCCTGAAACAATGCACATATTAGGACGAGGTGCCAAGCCTCCTCCCCCAGGATGGGCAGAGTCCACGAAGGGGAAGCTTCAAAGGCTTGCCGCCTTTTTGAGCTTCCCCAGGCCACTTGCTTTCAGCAACTGGTCCCCACTGGTTCTGACCCCCACTTTGGGCGGGAGAACCGGCAGGAAAAACATGTGCGGAAGAGAGGTGTGCCCACCCCTGCCAACTCCACCCCTCAGGTGGGGGAGGCGAGGTGAAGCACAACTCTGTCCCGCCATCTTGCAGATGGGGGGACCCAGCCAACCAGGGAAAGGCTTATGCCCCCTCCCACTGGAGGGTGGCATATTAGGGGGTGTACCCACCCCAGGGAAGGGACCCATTGGTCCCAACCTTTTACCTACCTGTAAGGCCCCTAAATCTAGTATTTAGGGGCACACCTGAACCTTGCTTCCTCAGACAAGAAACCAGAAGAAGAAAAGAAGGACCGAACAGCCGTGCCGAAGCTAACAAGTGGAGGGCGCCCACTGACTTGGCCCCCAGCCCTACCGGCCTGTCCCCACCTCGAACCTGCAGAAGTGAAACCCTGGTGTGTCCTGCAGCCAACAGCCTCAAGAACCCCGAGGAACTGCCCTGCCTTCAAAAGAAAAGACTGTCTCCCGTGAACACCGGATTTGTTCACCAACAGACTCCAGGTCCGCCTAAGTCCGCGAGTCTGCACCACTCTGCACCCGACGCCCACGCCCCTAGTTCGAGTGGCCCAACACCAAGAGGAGGTCTCCCGGGCGATCCTGACCCGAGATCCGGCGACCCCTGACCTGCCTCAAGCCTCCAGCCAACGTCTGCAGCCTCAAACCGGAAGGTCCCCCCAACCACGGCCAGAAGCTGGTAAGAAGATCCGACCCTGAAAAGGCACCCCTGCACCCGACGCCCCACGGCCTTGGGTGGCCCAACCGACGGTGCCTAACCAACCCCCAGCATCCCAACTTACCTCTCCAATTGGTGGTCGCACCCAGAAGACCTTCGTCCCCGAGCCTGCAGTGTGTTTGCAAACCGGAGACTCCCATTTGAAAGCTACAGGGCTCCCGACGCCAAAAGAGCACTCTGCACTCGGCCGCCCCAGTGGCGCTGAGGGTGCATCTTTTGTGCTGGCTCAAACCCCCATTTGCCCTGAGCTTAAGTCCAGGAGCTTTGCTCCTACAACCCAGTGGCCTGCTCGTCAGCAGGCACCAACCGGAAGCCCCCTATCCCCATTGGATAACATTGGGCCTCAGCACTCTGCACCCGGCCGCTCTAGTGCCGCTGAGGGTGTAACAAGAGTGCATGCTTGACCCTGGGGGACCCCCGAGTCTAACCCCAGATTACCAACTCCCACAAGTGTGGAGTTGAAAATCTATGAAAACCTTTAAAACTGTAACTAAATAACAAAAACGCTTTTACTTACCTGTTTACAGGAAATGTCCCAGTGCAGTATCCAGGTATACTGCACTGTGTAAGAAGAAGTAATCTGTAAAGTAATCTACTTGACATTCTACTAAAAAGCCTATACAAAGTATATGTACTGTATTCTCAAAAGCATTGCATCATCAGTAACTCTACTGTAATCAAAACAAAGTGCACATAGAATTGCAAATCAAACTGTTTACCAACTGCATTACTACTGTAAAGTATTTATTGCTTACTTATGCCAGGCTTGCTTGGTTCTAGAAAATAAAATAACTAAAAGAATATTTTTACACAAAACCAATTGGTCTGAAGTTCAGTATTTGAGTGTGTGATCTCATTTGCTGATTGACTGTGTACAACAAATGCTTAACACTACCCTCTGATACAGCCTTACTGCTTGACCACACTACCACAAATAGAGAGTAAGCTGCTATCTACTTTTACCGTTGCCTACCTTTGGGGTTCCACTGGACTCTGTGCATACTATACCTCACTTTGGTATAGTATATACAGAGCCAGCTTCCTACATGAACTTGAAAAGATCCAACCCACAGGCTACAAGAAACTATTCCAACTTCCCTTCTACACAAGGAACACATTGATCAGGCTTGAATTTGGCTTCATCCAGCAAAAACCTGACTGCATGGCCGCCTTGCAAAATATTACTACCAGACAACAGCCGCTCCCGACAACACCATGAAGGCACTCATAAAAACAAACTTCACAAAAGATAAACCTTTGTCAGCAAATCTCATAGCCACAAGGGAATGTCTGCAACTTGCCGTGGAGAACTGGGGCACAAATGTCATTAATTACACAAGTATTAAATCAGCAATAAAAAAGCAACTATACCTCTGCCTATGTGCATTGGACATGGAAGCCCTCCAGGCAAGGGCCTTACATGACTCCTTAACACCTCAAATAAAAGACAGGCAAGCCCCATCTCCACCAGGCCTTGAGAAAACACTCTTTAAATCGAATTGTATGGGCAAGACTGGTGCCACTACCAGTTAGAGAACTGAACCCAACCTGGAAAACCATTGAAACCATCATACGCTGCAGACTGTGCAATTACAGAAGGGAATCACTGGCTCACATATTACTCTACTGCCCTTCACTTCTACATGCTCGCCGTACTCTACTGAGGCCAGTCTTTTTACACCAGGGCATTCGCTCGGCCAAAGAGGATCAAGACCTCTTATACACCCTGGAAGCGGTGGCAGCTATGGCCAAGTATGGGAAATTCATATGTTATGCTCGCTCACAGGCCTTTAACAAGGAGCAGTCGATTGCTCAACAATTTGCACAACTTAATTGATATTAACAAACCTGGCCGATAACATCTGGCATCTCGATCCCTACAAGCTGGGGGTCGTACTCTGAACCCATGTGCTAATCTCCACCTGAAAACATTTAAGTTCCGACCTATCTAGTGTTTTGAAG